>JAUMJK010000786.1:205000-1405000 GCA_033558105.1 Coccyzus lansbergi | reverse complement strand
GACAGAACGAGAGGGAATGGCCTCAAGCTCCACCAGGGGAGGTTCAGGATCAACGTAAGTCAAAAAATCTTCACAGAAAGGGTGATTTGGCAGTGTCAGAGGCTGCCCAGGGAGGGGGTTGAGTCCCCTTCCCTGGAGGTGTTTAAGGGACAGGAGGAGGAGGTGCTGAGGGACATGGGTGTTTGATAGGAATGGTTGGACTCGATGCTCTGGTGGGTCTCTTCCTACCTGGTGATTCTGTGATTCTAATATGAATTCATTCTCAGGTTTTTGATGGTTATCAAAGGTAAGATGTCAGTACCAACTGTGGAGAGGATGCCGCTCAGTGCTTGAAAGGTACAGGCAGTACCAGGACATGTGCAGAGCATCATCCATTGACAACATTGTTGTTTATGGCAGTTTAGAGTTTATTAGAATGACATTTGTATTTTCCACAGTGATGCCTTTAACATGGTACTGCAGGAACAATATCCAAATGGTCATCATTACTTTCTCTTAGGAAAATTGCACAGAGGTTAATCTAATCCATTACGTTTCCACTCCAGTCTTTGTCACCCTTTTTTTTTTGATGCCAATCCCTATAATAAGCTTAGACTATTTCTGGATCATCTTTTTCAGAAGGTAATCTTGTTTGACTTCTGATAATCCCATGTTGAGGCATAAAGTGCAGTGCAGTAAATGCTTGTAGGAAAGTGGCCTGAGACCGTTACGTTTGATATCTGTGATTATGTGCAATATGCTTTTAGAGTATGGTCTTTAAAATGGCAAGTCTTTAATGCTGAATGGCTCTAGTAAAAACAGTTTACAGTTCTGAAATTAGATTTTCTAGAAAACAACCACATAAAAGCTTTTTTTTTTTTTTTCAAAATGACCCTTCCCTAAAAAACGAAGGGAGGAGAAAAGGCAGTTTTCCCTTCTTCTGTATTTTAAATCAAATGATAAGTCACAAAGAACTTAATTAGCTGCAGTACATGTGAGACATGGACCATAGGCTCAATTACCATAATTTCCAGACAGCATCAGCCAAGTAGTGTAGCACTAGAACTCAGGGACTGTTTAAAGCGGCAGCATTAAAGTGCAGAAATCCCTCAATACCATGTGCCAGTCCAACTTTTCTATAATTTCATGAAGGTTCCTTCTTTGTTTGGAGAATGGTCTTCAGAAATGCAAGGCTGTACTCCTTATTTCTTTACCAAAGAGCTTCCAAGTTCCAGAGTTTCTCAAATATTTTAATTTATTTTGTGCTTTCCAACAGCAACTGCTCCCACTTTCTCAGAAACTGTGATATTCCTTTCAGTGTCTTGTAACCAGGAGCCAGCCCTTTTGCTCCCTTGTATCTGACGTAGTTCATTATCCAGCATTCTGTGCCTCCATCTGTCTATCATTTTTCTATATAAATCTGTATATATACATATATGTCTTTCTTGCTCTCCCTTCTCTTACTGGGAATCCAGACAGATGAGCCAATCTTGGATCTTTATTATGATAAACACTAACAGACTGTCCTCCTCATTCTCTCCCAGCCTTTTTCTGGATGTAGTGGCCTGAGTTCCAGTGTCCAGCTCTGCTTCTGCACAGCCTTGTGATAGAGCCTTGGGAGGGTTTACCTAGTTTTCCGCAAGCCCTGGATATGAGCAGTATTTGCATTCTCTCATGGCCATCAGCTAGTGCAGGTTTATTCTTTCACTCTCTACAATTTCAGAATTCTCTCTGGGTGACATCTTATACTGCCAGCACATAGGAATTATCTGCAATTAAAAATATACTATTTATAGTATCTTTGTGGAATCTTATAAAACTACGTTTGTCCATCAATGTAGTGCAGGATCCACATGCAGCTTAATTTTAACCAAAAGCGTAAAATGGAGGTTTCTTGAAGTAGTCCCCAAGCAGATTTCCAAATACAGAGGTAACACTGCACTGTTTAGAGGAGTTGCAGCAGAAAGTAAGGCAGCCATTTTCTCCTTTTCTCCCATCCCTTAGCAAAAGTGATCTTTCCCTAAACCGTATAGAAGAAGTCATTAAAACTGTATAAAACAATTCATTAAAAAGAAATAATTAATTTTTTTTCTTATTTACCTCCTGTGCTACCTACAGCAAGAAATCAGCAATTCCTGGGTGAGTGCATGACTATGCAAATTCTTTAAGAAGTTACATGCAATCTGTAGGGTGTGTGGGTCAGGCTTTTGACCTCTTGGCTTATACTCGAGCTTTTTTGTGTGTTGAGGTTTAGTCCTAGAGGGCAGCTAAGTATCATGCAGCCTCTTCCCACCCCATCTGTCCCCACTGGGATGGGGAGGAAGAATGGGATGTGAGGTAAGGCTTGTGGATTGAGATAAAGACAGTTAATCGAATAAATAAAGACAATAATAATAATGGAATGTACAGAATAAGTGGTTCTCAATTAATTTCTCCCCACCTGATGCTCCATAACTAGTCTATTCCGGAACAGCAATAGTGGACTGGTAAGCTTTGGCTCCTGGCTAATTTCTCATTTATGGGACTGAGCATGAAGTTACAGGGTACGGACTATCCCTTGGCCAGCTCAGGGCAGCTGCCTGATTATGTTCCTTCCCAGCTTCTTGTACATCTGTACACTTGCAAAACATGGGACATTGGAAAAAAAAAAAAGTTCCTGTTTGCTTAGCAACAACTAAAACATCAGTGTCTATCAATAGTCTTCTCATACTAAATTTAAAAAAACGGCAGCTGAGAAGAAAAGGAAGTCAGTCCCAGCAGACCATAAGCATTACCTGGCAGCGACCAAAACAGTTTGTCATCAGCATTATTCTCATACCAAATCCAAAACACAGCAGCTAATGGCGAAAACAAATAACTTTATTCCAGCTGAAACCAGGACATGGTGTTGAACAATTTAGCCCTCAAATGCTGCGTGGGGTGTGCAGTTAGTTCATAAAAAAGATTCAGCTTTTTGAAGTTGACTCAATGGGACTTTTAAAGTCTCCCTATTTAGATTAAAAACATTTTGAGATTTCAGTAAGCTCATATTGTTACTAAAACCTGCTGTAATTTTTCATTCTAAAGACACATAATCAATTTTTGCTCTAACACAAAAGTGCAGAATTATCAATGTGTAAATGCCCATTACTTATAAACAGCTCAATACCATAATAAACTTAACACATTTTCTTGCTTATTTAACAAACTTTTTCACTTCACTGACTACTGATCCTTCCACATTTGCTCATCTTCCTTCTTGGAAGGAGAAAAAAAATTAAGAACTATATTCCCTATTTTTCAGTGTTCTCTAAACTCATGTCATGTGATTTCAGCTCGCACTTCTGTCCTGATGGTCATTCTTCCCCTGTAATCATAGAAGTGTAGAATTGTTTGAGTTGGAAGGGACCTTAAAAATCATCTAATGCCAAACAGGGACACCTCCCACTGGCTCAGGATGGCCAAGGCCCCATCCAAGCTGGCCTTGGACACCTCCAGGGATGGGGCAGCTGCAGCTTCTCTGTAGCTTTGCTGTGTCTGTGTCATATTCTAACAATACTTCATTAAATCCTTATGGATATTCTTTTGCTGCACTTGTCTTCTTTTTGAATCTGTGACCATTTTTTCTCTCTCTGTTCTGATGTTTTGTGATTCTCTAATTAATTTTTGTGGGTGTTTCATATGGTTGCTGTCTATATCAGGACACACATCCTGATACAGGATTTAATTCTGATGAGGACGTTTGAAATTCTAAACATTCAAACCTTAAGTTGCAGCTTCTCAAGTCCCTCCCCAGTCCAGGGTCTTTTGGAGTCAGAGGCAGTGATTTGATGCTTAACTGGCCCTCTCTGGGTTTCACTGCAGAACTTAGACCAGTGGCTTTTTTCAGTGTGCCCACATCTCTTACCGTCCTGAGATCGAGAGATTCACTCAGTGGGACCTGGAGATGTGTTTCCTCTTGTTCCTTTGGAAACTCTAGATTTATTGGGTAGCCGCCCCTTGCTTTTTGTATTAGACAAGACTATTCAGTTATTCCTTCATATTCTCCATACCACTTCTCATTTCTTAAATGTAACTTGAGATAACTGTAGATTTGTAATTTTTATCTTGAATATTGTTGATTTTACCTAATTTCCAAAAGTTTATATTAAAGACCTGTTGTCTAGTTTTCATATGCTGTGTAATCTAAGTAGTACATATGCTTCAAAGAAAAGCAACTGTGTCTCATAATACAAAAGATGGTTCTGTTTTCTGATGTTTTACATATAAGCATTCAGTGTTTTCATATAATTGTGTGAGAAATCTTAATGAGCAAAGTAAAATACTGTCATGCAATTCATGAGTCGCAGATGTGTGTCCCTCTCTAATTATATTAAAGTTCTGTAGTGATTTCTAACTTGCTTAGTATTAGTTTTTGTAATTACTATACTCTTTATCAAAACCGCAAATAAAATGGGAAAATACCAGGTAACACCTTGGCCTCTCAAGTTGCAGACGTGTAGAAATGATCTTCTATCAATCCTTTGTCAAATGAGCTATATAGCATATTTCCACTGCAAAATTTACATTCTCTTCCGTGGTTATTACACTAAGAGGTGATGGTTTTGTTTTCTAAGCTTCTGAGTCATTTCTAGGTCTTCAAGCGGTTCCAATTACCTGCTCTTTGTTGTGCATCCAAATCTAAAAGAGAAAAAAGAGGTCACGGAAGAGGTAAAGGGCTGCCTGCAAGGTGACTTGTTCACAGTGGTGTTTCCAAAGTCTTTGTTTTCTTTGCTTCTTCAGTAAAGAAGAAATAGGTGAGATAAAAGTATATTCTCTTTTAATGGGTATCAATCTGTCTGATAGGTCATTGCGTCTCATGTCCTTGATATTTATTACTTATGGCTCTTTTCTCAATTCTTTTTGCAGGTTTCTATTGTGCTTTTAATTTGCATTCACTTTCTCTTATAAGTTTTCTGTCTCTTCCCCACCAAAGCACTAGGCAAGAAAGGACCTTGATGGATTTTCAAAACTGTAAAACCTTGTAATAATTCCTTAGCTGGTGTTCAATCCACGTTTAAATCCAGTTGCCATCTCTGGAGGGATTTAAAAGATGTGTGGACGTGGTGCTTAGGGACATGTTCTAGTGATGGACTTGGCAGGGTTATGTTTACAGTTGGACTTAATGATCTTAAAGGTCTCTTTTCCAAAATGAACAGTTTTGTGAGCCTGTAAAATAATCAGACCCAATTTGGATAAAATGTCTAAGCAGTGTGCAGCATCTTGCTTCACTTTAAATCTGCTCTGATCCCTTCAACTAGTTTTGTTAAAAAAGATTAATTTATTTACTTTTAATTCTTGGCATTTTCTGCTGATGTTTAGCTGTCTAGCTCTTTCTTCCTTAATTTTCCCATTTCTACTTTAGTTTCTTAGGAAAAAGGCTCCAGACTTGTCGTCCCTCTATCATCTGATGTAGTGCAATTCTTTCAGTGTGTTAAGACCTTCAACAGAAAGTTTTAATTTTGAAATGTAGTTCCACTTGCTTGAAAAGAAACATTGAATAACAAAGTCAGCAAATACAAAGAAGTTATGTGACACTGTAAATTGATTTATGTCCTGATCCTCCAGTAATTTACATATGTTCTATCTAATTTCAGGACAATTTTTCACAAAAAACTGATGATAAGATAATTTCCTTTGCTGAAAGATTACTGGGGAATAGCTTTATCTTCGTTAGTGTTTCTCCAAAAAAAGGGGTTTTAATCTAAAAGTCAAAGCAGCATTGCTAAGTTAACAGTATTGTGGGTTTTATTATTTTTCAGATTTCTTTATCAATCTCTACTATTTGTTTTTAAGTAGTACTTCTTCATTTATACTTTGCTGGGGCTCTATGTAGCTTTAAGTGTAAACTTTAGCAGGTGAACTGGAAATAGCACTAGTATTTTTTTAACAAAAGCAATTAAGTGGATAATAGTGAAAATCAATATTTGGTTTTTTGTTACAGAATCTGAGATGTATCGATGGTATAAGTACTATAATGTGGTAGTGATTGAAGTTAATATAATGTAAAATCAGTTGCCAAAGTTCTGTGCAGAGGGCACTTGTAGCTCACCTGTAGGAGTTCGCTGTATGAGAGAGAATTAAATAGCTATAATAACCAAGAATGACTTTCTGAGGAAACAAATGCATTGCAAAATCTAAAAATTTCATTCTCAGGAATAACTTTCCACTTTTAACTTGCGTAAGCCTATATTTAGGTTTTTTTAGACTATCCTGTGAAAAGGCACTTACTCATGTCATACGTTTATGGCTTCATTTACTGCAGTTTTTGCAAACTCTCACCTTTTTTTGGTGGTTATTGTTTAGTCACCGTTTCTGAAAGTCTGAGTCCACCCTTGGGCAAAAAACCACTTAGCAACCTGGGAAACAGCTGACAGCCTTTGGTAGTGATTTAAGCAGAGTTACAGACTCTGAATAAGCTTGTAAAAAGAGCACTTTTTTCCCTTGATGCGTGTTCACATCTCTCTTGCTTACTTCTTGGTTGTTTTTATGGTGCTGGCAAAATCAGGTTGGGGGCCTCATTCTGTCAGAAGATGTGAAAACATATAAGAAAATATTCTTATTCAGGATTGGTACTGTGAAACATTTCTTCTCCCTAGCATCATCCTCCAAAAAAAAAGAAATACAACTTCAGCTGTTAAGTGGCATCCTAGAATTACTCGGAAACAAACACATTTCCAAGTTTAGATCCTTAGATTTTTTTTTTTTTTTTTACAGGAAATACTTGTTGTCAGACTAATGAGCCTCTGGAGTAAATGGGCTTTACTTGAAAGAGTTTTAAGGTTGAGAAATCCCAGACCGTCCCAGGCATGAACTGTATGTCAAGGCACTATCAATTAAGACAATGATGTTGATTTTGTTATATCTGGTGCACATCTATTATACACTACAAATATGGTGCTAGGATAACAATATATAGCAGCAGCCTGTAATACTTCAACGTAATTCATACTTTAGAAAAAGAGAAATACTGAAATAAAATTAAGAAATGCCCCTTTTAATCTTTAAGAGCAAAATAAAAATTCTGTGTTATGCAGAGTGGTCTGCTGTTTAGTAGTCTGCTTTAATACATCAGTGGCAAAGAGTTGAGGCCATTAACTGCTATTAAACTGCAATCTCAAGACCAAAAATATATTGATGCAAGATGAGTAGTGATGGAGCAGCAGGATTAAAGGGTGACATCAAGTGCTTCTTGCACTTAGGGTTGGAATTCATGGTATCAACTGGCTTCAGTATGTCATAATGCACTGTAATCAGCATATACGTGATTTGTGTTCTGCCCATGGCTAAATCTCAACATCTTTGCCCGAGTGCCAGTTCAGCTCATCTCATTTTAGTGTTGTTTCTGCAGTTCCTGGCATTTTCCAAACAGAAAATTCCAAATTCTGTATCTGTTTCATCAGAGGCTGTTATTGATCTCTATTTTACTGATGTAAATTAGAATTCTTGCAATGATCTGGCTCGCAAATCCTTTTTTCTAACAGCACCTGCAGCCATGGGTTTGGGGTTTGCTCCCAGATATTGACTTTGCCGAGTGGTTGGGAAGGTGGCAGTGTGTGTGGCCTCGTGGCACATGCTCTGTGAGTCCAAGGTGTTCTGATGCTGCTGTTAGTGAGGAGGAAGGTGTTAGTGAGGTTTTTGCTAAAAGCCTGAACAGGAGTTTTAATTTTAGTGATGTGGGTAGTTTTCTTACATTCATAAATAAAAGGACGAAAGGTCAATTATTGAATTAATCCCTACTGATCCAAGAAAAGTAACCTTTAATTCTATTATTATGTTCACACTTTCTGAAATTACCTGCTTCTAACCCAGGTATTTTTTAATCTCACTGTAAATTACTTCCCATGGAGGACCTGGGTAAAAATCTCTATTACAGTGCCAAATACTGCTTCTTGATGGAGCAAACCAATCCGAACCTCCTGTGAAAAATAAACATTTTGGTGAAGGACACATGAACTGTATTTTCATGACTGAGTGTAAAAATTCATTTTTAAGTCACTTAAGATCCAGACTTCAAATAAGTCCAGTTTGTGTAACCAGGCGATAAAAGAGGATGGAGGCTCCCTTTTTGTGAGGAGTCATGTGGAAAAGACAAGGGGTAACAGGTATGAGCTGCTGCTGGGGACATTCCAGTTGGATTCCAGAAGAAAACTTCTCACCACGAGAACAGTTAAACATTGGAATAATGTGCCCAGGGAAGTGTTAAGTTCCTCTACCCTGGATGGTTTGAAGGTTCCTCTTGAGTAGGTGCTGGGCCATCCCATTTAAACCATATATCACCTAAAAAGGTTGGACCAGGTGATCCTAGAGTTTGTGTCCAACCTGGAATTCTATGATTCTGTGATTTTTTTTTCCTACAAAGTACTGTAATATATGTTTGAGTAACAAGGGAAGTAACAAACCCAGTTGGATTTTGATGGAAGTTACAGGATTAAAAATTAGGAGAATTTTCACTTTTAACTCCAGTTTGTCAGTGTTTAGGAGAGAGATGTGGAATCTGCAAGACTTTTGTCTGAAAAGTCACGCTTCTGAGGAGAAATCCACTTTAAATATGGAAAGAACCCCTGGTTTTACTCTAATTATTACATAAATTAAAACGTTTCCTATCTTGCCTACCCAACTGAGAAACCAGCAGCAGCTAATAAGCTATATGTAGATGTGAATTAGTAACACAATTCAAATTAAATTGTATTTCTTTCATTTTTAATAGGCAATGTCATGTTATAGAATAATCACATTTTGTAGTTTGTAAATTAAAGACACGTCAGATTGAACATGCCATAAAGTCCTATTGAAACTAAATATTCTCATTAAATGTACCAGTGGGGAGGTGGCTTAGGAACTAAAGCGCTCTATAAAGTCATGTCTAAGTTAACTCTTATAAAAAAAAAAGAGTACATTTCTTCACACATTTCAATATTTCATGAAAATTTAATGTGGGAGCTTATACTTTAGATATATTAAAAAACCTCATGAAGGCTGCAGTTGCAATTAAGTTGAAATACACAGTTTATTTTCAGTATTTCAGACAGCTAAACTAAATTAATATTTCACTGAACTAGAGCTGGTTGAACGTGATATAAAATTTTGTCAAGTGTATTATGCATTTATTCCGTTATTTATAGTCATTGGAAGTTGGTGAAATATGCAGTTTGAATAGATTATAGGTTTTTGTCAGCAAATCATGATGTTTGGTTCTTGCTGTACATCTGGGGGAGTTTTTTTAGAATCATGGAATCATTAGATTGGAAAAGACCTTTGAGGTCATCAAGTCCAACTATACCTGTCCACTAACATTGAGTTTCTGGTGCTGAAATCGTGGCTGTGTTAGTGAGGAGGGATTCCTTTGAGCGAGGGTCACTTTAGGATATTAGGGTATTTGAAAACTGCCTCTGCAGATTGAGTTACTCTTCCTTGCTCTTCCCTTCTTGAGTGTGGAAGGACTGTTGAATTGCTCTGGAGCATCACGAGCACTGAATGTCCTGTTAGTGAAGTTTCAACTTTAAAGATTCATTGGAAAAGTTCTTGAAATACCTAATTACTTAGTCCACGTTTTCCTTCTTCTTTTTCTTTATAGGATGAGGGAAAGGACAGCAGTATAATTGAAGCTTAAGGAGAGTGAAGCTGGCTTTGTTTGAAACAGCGGAGTATACAATATTGCTGTCATTGATGCATATGCAAACACATTAAGTCTAAGATCTGTGTCATAGTGCACCTGCTTAATATGCCTGTTTCATACAACTGATACAGCAAGACCTTATTTCCCCATCTTAGTACTTTTTCCTGTGACAACTGAGTTCTGTTCTTGCGTTTTGTGTGTAGGAACACAAATGCTCTTTTTGGTTTTTTTCAGTTTAAATCATTGATGCTCAATTTGCAGGGTTTTTCCTCCCTTGTTGACAGACTTGCCATGATGGATTTTAAAGTATTAAAGTCATAGGGGTAAACTCAGGTTTGGAGACCCAGAGCGGTGATACGCAACCCATTGGAATGCATAAAATATTTTAGAGAATGCAAGTAGAATTGCGCATTTGTTATTTTAAACACCTCATTAACCTATAGCTCTCTGTTCATTCTTTTTTTTTCTTTCTCTGCTTCTCCAGGCAAACTAATTCAGTTGGAGAGAATCTGCAAGTATTTGTTGGATGATAAATCATAGAATCACCAGGTTGGAAGAGACCCACCGGATCATCGAGTCCAACCATTCCCATCAATCTCTAACCCATGTCACTCAGCACCTCGTCCACCTGCACCTTAAACTCCTCCAGGGAAGGCGAGTCAACCACCTAGAGCAATGCTGTTAACTTTCAGTAAGTGAACAATCATACCCTAGCTATGAAATTTTTATTGTATTTTTGCTTTCTGATTTTTGAGCCTTTGAAGCATCTTCTTGAATTTACGAGAACTGTGTGGTGCATAAGTGTTAGAGTAGATCAGCCTTTATGCAAACTGTCCTTTCTCTTGAAGTGATGAAAACACTGGCAGCTCTTTTCGAGGCATAAGTGGTGGCAGAGGCCTTTATCTATAGCTTGGCTCACTGAGGAAGTCTGTGCTGGCTTTTGTACCGGTATATACTCCAGATGAATTGCTCAACTTGTTTTAAACAACAAAAAAAATATTCATACATTAAAGTAAGATCATGACCCATCACTTCATGACATCACTTGATCCCACACAGGAGGTTCTGTAAAACTCAGCTGCCATCCTTTCCACTAAATTATTCTCAATGCCTCCTAACATACAGAATTGTTTTCCTCAAGAAAACCATAGCATTTTTTAGTCTTTGTTTTAACCAGAAATAATTCCTGAAAACATTGTAAAGCCTTCCATGTGATTTTGAAGCTACTTTGTTTTTGTAACACCCCAAGAGTACTTCCAGGGTCTGGTGTGAGGAGAGATGGTTTTGATGAAATAGTAGAGATTGTATTGAGCTTCTGTGATGGAAAAGTCCCCACTCAGAAGGAGCATTTTAGCACAAAGCTAACTTCTGTTTGAGGAACAATCCTCCTTAGGATTGTGGAGAAGAAGAAAGTGCAGTTAATTGTTGTGTTACTTATTTCCATGTGGCGTTTATCTCCTTGGAAAAAATTATGTAAAATATGCAGGAATTTTTTTTTTTTCCTCTTATCACTACAGAGACTGGAATACAGCTCAGGGAGGGGCAAGCGTTAACAGTTTAGCTGAAAACCCAAAGAGGCTGAATCACTAAAGAAATATTTTATTAGTTCTTATTGCCCATGTTATATTTATGCATGAACTGGTAATCTGCAGTTCCCTTACAGTTAATGGACAGAAACAGATGCTTCTGGGACCTTGTGCAGCATCCCGTGGCCTCATCACCAGGTACCGTTGGGCACAGGCATAAGCTACACGAATAGTGACACAAAATACAGTTTTCCTCATTAGCTGTAATGAGCTGCTGGTTTTTTTTTTTTTTAACCACAGTTTTTGTTTATCCTGAGTGAATAAGTGGTAAGAATTGAACTTGTCCGATTGGATGATTAAATCTATCTTGATATGCAAATAGCTGTATCTGGTACCTTAAAGCATAGTTTTTAGCAGAGCCCTGAGGACTAGGTCTATAGATTGATGTGACTTCTTTATGTGATATTTTTATACAATTATTTTAATAGCTGAAGAAAAACAGAAGTTAATGCTTCCCTTCATGCGTTTTCAGGTCTCTCATTAATTAAAAAGAACTAATTGCTTTTTCCGTTACAGTAATGGTGATATTTTTGAATCAAAGAGCATTGCGTTTAACACAATTAAAATTATGTGAATCGAGACCAGAGAGGTTGAAGATTTGCTGCACATAGTTGCTATGGCTTCTATTCCACTTAAAATTTTTGTTGGCTGTGGGAATTATTTTTTTTTTCCATGATAATGGAGTAAATATTAAAATTGGTGCGTTTTAACATTATTAATTTTCTTAGTTCTGTCGTCTTAGACCTTGCCAAGATCTTACTCAGCCTGGTGCATTTTTCTTTGAGAATCAGTCATTCCTCTGAATCTTGTTATTTGGACAGTAATATTCATGGTTGGTATTTTGAATCTGGGGTGTCAGTAGTTGTGGTCTTTTTTCTGGTTGAGGCAAGGCTGGGTGGCAAGACTGGAGCTTCCTTGTTGTTAATTATTTTAGTTAGAGGAAGGCAGTCTCATTTCTCATTCCTAAACACTCTGCAGGAGTATTTTTCTCATGGGAAAAGTAATAAAGGCTAATATTTCATAACCTGTAATTTCATTCTGGATAGTAGATGAGCTCTTGTGTATCTCTGTCAGGATAAATCTGGGAAATAAAAGCAACATTTGAATGGCTTCTTCCCTTTTAAAACACAACGTTCTGAAGCATTCCTGGTTTAAATACCTCCAAAATAAGTTCAGTTCATGCTGTGACCCCTCCCTTGTGTGTAACTGGGGGTGGTGAGTGGGGCTCTTAGGAGATCCTCAAACCACAATCCTATCAGCTCGAATGGTGATGGAGATGCACTGTGTATATCCAGTTTCAAAATTCAATTACTAGCAAACATTTTATGGCAGAAAGATTGCTTCTGAACTGCTTCCAAGGTTTCCTTTTAAAGTTCTCTGTATTTAAGCAGCTGTGTTCTAAACTGAGCTGGGTGGAAGTGAGTTAAATAGCCCAGTGGGAAAAGCAGCACAGAATTGCAGCCTGGAACAATGAGCAAGGCAAAACTGTGTCAAATGAGATCAGAAAAGCGACAGATACACTCCTGAGGTGTTTTATTGTACAACAGACCTGAAAAACTGGACAAAAGGGAGATAAGGACAGACAAATACATCAATATATCAATATATCCTGTGATGGTCAGTAGCTATGTGGGTGTGTTGTATGCTTAGTCAGAGCTTAAACTTTCCTCCTGAGCTGAAGCTCATAAAAGAAATGGATTGGTTGATTGTATGGGAAAGCGCTGTTTTGTTTTGTTTTGTTTTTTCCCTAAGATTTTTGTGCTTGTTTAGTTGGTTTATGTCCTTGCAAAAGTGTTCAGGGTTATTTAAAAAGCAAGCATCATCTCAACTGAGCTCTTCCCTTTCTGAGTAAAACAAGAACTGTGACCCTTCCATCTGCAGAGCTGCATCTGAAGAGCTTCTCTGTAACGTGTATTGGTCAACCACTGATATTTCTGACCTTTTCTTATGATTTGCTTGTCCTGGGTGAAAACTTACTGGACAACATCATGAAGAGTTGCAGAACCCATCTAGCAGCTGTTGTTGCCCTTTGCTGTTACGTGTCCAGTGTCTTTGTGGGGACTGAGCATGTAAATTGAAAGGCATTGCCTCTTCCTCTTCTCCTGCATTTCACAGAGTCACTAGGTTGGAAAAGGCCAACCACATTTCTGTGAACTAAAGTGCAGTAATCTACAAGTTACACCACGCAGCATTCTTACTGGTATGGAAAAACAATCTGGAAAGGGGCCTTATGGTCTTCTGGCCCATGGCTAATTACTGAGACTGCTGAAGGCTAGTTAGTCATAGGAGTGGTGTGGCTTAATGACTAAGTTACA
The DNA here is from genome assembly GCA_033558105.1 of Coccyzus lansbergi. Classification (NCBI taxonomy): domain Eukaryota; kingdom Metazoa; phylum Chordata; class Aves; order Cuculiformes; family Coccyzidae; genus Coccyzus; species Coccyzus lansbergi. The sequence continues at coordinate 1,391,483 of JAUMJK010000786.1, read as the reverse complement.
ACTTATTTCACATGCTAAGAGTACGTTAGTGTTAGAGCACTAAGGAACAAACCAGCTGCATTAAGTGTGTTTGCTGGGTATTTGAGTGTGTGACCTATCCTGGTGTCCTTGCAGTTGCCAAGAGTAAGTCTGATGCCTTGTTTATAAACTTTTGATTAATTAGGACGATAAAACAGTAGATGTTAATGACTGGAAGAACACAGTCAATCTGTATATTATTTGCCTTTAAAAAAATAATTTATTACATGTTCTGTTTGTTCTTGCCTTGCTTTAACTGCATTAAGTGAAAGCTCATCTATGGCAGTGACCTGCTTAAGGTGCAGGACCTGAGATTCAGAAATCATGGAGCTTCTTTGCCATAAAAACCTACATGGCTTTGCTTTCTATCAGAAACCATTCCATTTAAGTGAATAGTAGTGTGTCTTACTTAATTGTAGCTGTCTTAGAAGCTGGATACCTGACCTAAACTACTTTATAATCAACGGGGAGAGGCTGGTGCATGCAAAGCTCCATGAATCACACTTGAGAACAGAATTGTGTTTGGTTGCAGAGGCCTCTGTAATCACCTTAGACCAAACAACTTTTAAATCAGGAGAGATGGATGTTGTCCATTGCCTTTCTGAGGCCTTCCAAGAGGATGGAATCAGGTACATGCACTCCACATTCCTATACCTGAGAAGATAAACTTCCTTTTAACATGGGAGTTCCCTGAGAACAAATTAAAAAAAAAAAATTCTAAGTAGTGTATAAAACAAATAGAAAATGTACAAAGATGTCCAGCCTTGTTCATGTATTGTTTACTTGTTGAAGTACTAGAATGTGTATCAGAGCACAAGAAAATAAGGGAATAAAGCTGGTTAAGGCTAACATACATGAGCTTGTAACAAGGAACCTACCAGGTGCCATTTTTACATTGCATACCTGTGGAGGCAGATACTAGGACCTCAAAATGTCTCACTAAACTTTAGTTTTCTTGATTTCCTCAGTTCAGTATCAGTTTTCAGCATGAGGCTATGTTTCCATGAGCTTGCACTTGAAAATGTAATAATTTCACTCACGTGCCCTTTGACACACCATGTAGGTGCAAAATGGATTAAAGTCTCCAAAGAGCTTATGCAGTAGAACAGCAGCTCTGCTAGGAAATCTGCAGATGATCCTGAAGTTTTTTAGCTTAGCTCTTGTGCTCGCTTTTCCAGAGTTCTTCACAAATTCACACTCATTAAAACAAGCTTAGTTCTTAGAGTTGGCTTTTCCACATACTCCTAAAGCCATTTATTCCATAATAAAGAGTAGCGAATCATAGAATTACTAGGTTGGAAAAGACACACTGGATCATCGAGTCCAACCATTCCCATCAGTCACTAACCCATGTCCCTCAGCACCTTGTCTACTCATCTTTTAAACCCTTCCAGGGAAAGTGACTCAACCCCCTCCCTGGGCAGCCTCTGCCAGAGCCCAGTGACCTTTTCCATGAAAATTTTTTCCTGATGTCAAGCCTGAACCTCTCCTGGAGCAGCTTGAGGCCTTTTCCCCTCTTGTCCTGTCCCTTGGGGAAGAGGCCATGAGGCAGTTTTGTACTTTCCATCACCAGATGTACTTTGAGGTGTTGTACTGGTGACCTTGCCAGCACACACTCTCTCGGTCACTGGAGTTGCACTAGTTCCACGCCTAGTTTAAAGCTCTATTTATGAGCCTGGCTAGATTTTTAGCAAAGACTTTAGTCCCTCTAGGTGACAAGTGTGCCCCATCCCTAGTAAGGAAGCCTGAGGTGCCTGATCAAAGAACCCAAAGCCTCTCTCCTCACACCAGGCTGGGAGCCAGGTATTAATTAAGTGCTTCTTTTTGACCTCTTGCTCCTCATTCCTTAGCGTTGGAATGGAGCTAAAGGCTACTTGTGCTCCAGAGCCCTCCGTCGTTCTCCCCAGAGCCCTGAAGTCTCTCTTAATGACTTTCAGCTTTCTGCACCGTAGGTCATCATTACTGATTTGAAATACTTGTCCTTGTAATTTTTTTATATTTTAATATTTTGTATAATTTTACATTTTTTCCTTGGAATTATTAGTTAAAACATTTGCTCAGCTTGCTAAAGTCTACTTTAAGGCAATGATTAGCTATGAAATGAATTGGCACAGAGAATCTGCTTGGAAATATTGTCTTTCCATGTAGAATAGCTCTGTAATACTGGTGTTCTATGCACAGCATAGTGTGTTCACTTGATTTGTATGTCTATAGAATCATAGAATCACCAGGTTGGAAGAGACCCACCGGATCATCGAGTCCAACCGTTCCCATCAATCTCTAACCCATGTCCCTCAGCACCTTGTCCACTTGCGCCTTAAACCCCTCCAGGGAAGGTGACTCAACCCCCTGCCTGGGCAGCCTCTGCCACTGCCCAATGACCCTTTCTGTGAAGAATTTTTTTTCTTATGTTGATCCTGACCCTCCCCTGGTGGAGCTTGAGGCCATTCCCTCTCGTCCTGTCCCCTGTCACTTGGGAGAAGAGCCCAGCTCCCTCCTCTCCACAACCTCCCTTCAGGTTTTTGCGTGTGCAAAGAGGTAATAGTGAATTGAAACAAGCTCACCAGGTACAATTTCCATAGCCAATGAAAATGTACTACGTCCCTAGTTCAACATCTACTACAGATGCTCAGAAAGTTACTTGCCCTAACTGGAAGAGAAGGAACGGATATCCAAGCATGTATTATACTCGTAGTGAACAGAAAGAGGATTGTACTTAAATATTTCTCTTGTACATGGATAGATAAGACATAAATACAGCAATGGTTGGACTCGATGATCCGGTGGGTCTCTTCCAACCTGGTGATTCTATGAAATTTCTTCTCTGCAAATCCATAGTCACATTTTGCATCAAATCTGTTATCAATACAGAATGCAATAGGATTAGTGAGGGATCGGGGAAACAAGTATTTCTGCTTAATAAAGGAGGGGACTGGGGTAAAATAGATTAATTTGAATATTTCAGTTGCTGAACTGCATTTTCCTTGGAGAGGTAGTGTTGGAAATTTGATAGGCTTTTTAAATAGAGCTGGAAATAGAGATTTTTCAGTGGAGAAAATGGGATTACAACACAGGTTGGACCATAAGTCACTATTCTGGGAAAACACAGAGGAAATAAGGAGTTTAAAAACTTGCCTGAATTTCTTTGTCATTTTTTTCCAAGTGAGGTGGGAAATAAAGTGGATAGATTATTAGCTTACAGGCTGATAATAAAACAGCCAAAGCAGATGGTAAGAATGATAAAGGAAAAGAGAAAGTTTATGCATAGCTCATTAACCACCGTTTGTGATTCATTTGCAGATTTTTATGAGAAACTCTGCAACATATTCAAGTCTAAGTTAAAAATTTAGACAAAATGTAAGGTGGCTAAAATCAGACTATCTAAGGCAAATATACAATACACAATGGATTCAAACAACTTAGGTTTTTACAGTCAAAGTAAATATCTATCTGTTTCTTGCAAGCCTAAAAGATAGCGAGAAAACGTTAGCTGCTTGCTCTTTAACAGATAAAATAAGGCCTAGAAAGCTATCATGATAAAACTAAGTGTGTGAACTTAAGGGAAAGGAAGGTGATTTTATTTTGAAGAACATCTAAACCACTTTATTTCCCCATCCATAGTCATTTTCTCATCAATATAATTTCCTAACAAGCATTTGGACAGGACTTTGGAATACGTCTTGTTTATTGTTCTGCTGTGAGTAAAGAGGGGAATCTTTCTCAGGTGTCTTCCCTGAGCCTGCAGGCCCCATCAATAGGGGATGTGCTTACAAAGCTGTGTCTGATAGAGCATTTTCAGCCGTCACCTGATACACCTTTTTGCATTTACCATCAAACCCACAGTTTATTTAGTACCATAAATAATGAGTATTCATGATGCTAAGTGCTGCTATTTATTTGCTAAATACTGCTGGTATTTTTAGCTTCTTTCTCTCTTAAAAGCAGATCAGTGTACGAGATTTGCATTGCTTTGAATGAGAGGCTTAGTGATATAGAAAAATCAAATATTGATATAAGCCGTGGTGAGATCAGTGAGGAGTGATAATTCCCTCTAATGCTCCCTTAATTTTGCTGGAGGGGAAGTAAAATTTGCTCTTAGTGAAACTTGTTAACAGGCTACAAAACTAGTTGTTTAATCAGGATGACACAGAATCACCTTCACAATTACCTTAGCTTATAAGAGGTATCATAGTTCACTAGTGATGTATTTTTTTCTCAAAACACTTTCAGACGTTGAGTGCTATGGGATTTGTATCATATAGCTTAAATTCAGTGGCAGATACTGAGTTAGATCCCTGCACTCTTGCTGTAAGGGTGTATTTCTTAAATGAGTACATTGTTCTGTAGCAATTAAAGTAAAATTAGTCTTCTGAAGCGATCCCCTTACAGGGCTGCTATAATGGTTTCTCTTTCTTCTTTATCACACCTCTAAATATCTTCCCATTTCTAATTGCCAGGAGGTCTAGATTCTGTGAAGATTCAGTCTTTCTTTTCAGTTTCTTCTTTTTAGTTTCTTCTTCTTTTTAAGATACATTAAGCCCCCAGCTCTTGAAGTCGGCTTCCATGGTTCACACTTTGGTTCCTTAACTTATGTTTGATAAATCATTGTCTACAGATGTTTTCTGCTTTAATTGTTTAATTTTCCAACTAGCGGATCAAAACTTGAACAGACATACTGTTTTCTAACCAAAAGCAGGAAAAAACAATAGAGCCAGGAGAACTGAAGTTGTTTTCTGAATTTTGTCTCAGGGTTAAGGCCTCGAGAATTGTTTAGAAAGGCAAAATGTGAGCAGCAAAAGCTGAGGGGGAGGGAAGCAATCGAGCACAGTGCTGGGTTCTAGAATAGGGTGAATGTTACCTACTGCAGGTGATGTGCAAGCACAGGTGTGGGCAGTGAGGCAGCCAGGTAATAAAAGAGCCTGCACAGGGCTGTGGGACTGCTTCTGCCTTAAGGGGTTCTGTTTGCCAGCTCAGGATGAAGAGAGGGGCTGCAGGAGTTTGATAAAGCACAAGAAAACCTTGCTTTTCTGAACTCTGCTGGTTCCTTGCAGACCTCAAGGTGAAATGTAAGTTATAAACAGAGGTGTTGGCCTTAGAGGCTGTTTGGAAAGTGAGGGCTTTGCTGTGAGCGCCTAGCAATGAGGCTTTGTGACTGTCTCCCTCCTTGCTTTGATCATTCCCTTGGTCTTTGTGGTCACATCCTCCTGTGGTTCAGATCTGCTGTGATTCAGGTAAGAACACGGTTGGCTGGGACCTTAGAAGGTGATTTTTCTCTGCAGTGTAAATATAGAAATGCTAGGATGGGTGACGTTTTGGTGATAGAGCGGGTGAAACCTAAGTGAACTCTGGACTTGCAATCCCAAACACTGCTTCCCCAAATCCACAGGAAAAAAGTCAGAAAAGAACATGTGGGGAGGGGAATTTCTAAATGAAGTGGTTTGCAGTTGATGGTGGCCCTATTCAGTGCTTGCAGTGACCTCAGGAGTTAAAATCGGACTTATTAGCCTGTAAGTCTTCTCTGCAGTCTGTGTCAGTTAGACAGGCTGTGCTCTTAATTCTAGCTCTGAAGTTAGATGTCTAAATCAACAAAACTTGAACCATTCCTGAGAACAGCTGAAGTTCTCTTCCACTATCCCGGATGAGTAGAATGCTCCAAGAGTCCCTCCAATGACTCCCAGTGTTTGCAGCTTTGTCTTCTGACTTAATTTGTTTTGTTAAGGATATAAAAGTCCTGTTAGCTGTAATTTCTGCGTGAGGGAATGCTCATTTGGCCAGAGTTATATTAAAATGTATCTTTTGTTTTACCTGGAATTCTGGATATTCTGCATCATCGATTTCTGTCCCTTGGTGTTTCCCTTTCCCCATACTGTATGGTTCTGTCTACATCATCCAGTTTTTATCCCAAGGGTTCAAATATTTTTACCTATCTGACAAAACTTCTATCAATCCCCTTCTTTTTAAACCAAAGCTGTAGTATCATGGTAGCATGAGGCACGTTGCTTTATTCTTTATGGTAATCTTCATTCAAGTGATTTTCAATTAATAATACTTTCTAAGGTTACCAAACCTGAAGCATAAACCTCTCCCAGCTTTTGTAGTGTGTGGCTTAAAGGAGAACTGGAGTCTTTCATGATGCCATCTGCTTTCCCCTTGTCAGGTCTCATTGGGAATCGTCTATTCACATGTATTCGCTTACAGCTATTTTGAAGAGATTTGCATTTATCGATGCAATCTAATTATGTCCTTTTATTAGGGCTGAACGTTTAAATGTTTGTGGAAATGAGAATTAGCAGTTACCATATTTTTATTCGAACACATTGTAATAGATGCAATCTATTAACTAAAACATTCCAAGTCATATGAGTACTTGATCTCCTGAAGCAGCAACTGATGCAATTGCTGTTCTTTTCCTCCTGTGATGATTTGAACTAGTAAATACTTAATTGCTAGTAATTTCTTTAATTTTTTTTTTCCTCTCTGGTCAGAATTTTTCCACTAGTTATTCCATTTTATTTACTTTATCAATCGCATAAAGTATTTCCCCAGTGATTCCTGCAAGCAGTATTTAGCTTCTCATTATTTCATAAACACTTTAGTGGTTTCTCAGGCTTTTTTGCCAGGGCTGAGAGCTGGTGTGCCAGGATGCCAAGGGGCTCAAAATGGTCATTCCGCTCTTCAGCTGAGGTTAGCAAACTGCAAGTTGTATTGTGATGTTACAGTCTTTGCTGCGACACTGAAGGAGGAAGACTAATGAGTCCTAAACTGAACAAATTTCCTAAAATCTGTGAATTTTGACATTTTTACTCTGTGTATATATATAAAAAAGAGAAAGTCATTATGTATCATTAATTAAAAGAAGTACAATTTAAAGTCTGCATTCATCACCAGAACACGTTTTATAGAAAATCAGGTTAAAAAAAAGTCCAGTTATTAAAATAAATTAAGAAAGCAAAAAGAAGCAGCTGAGGAGGTAAACAAGACAACTGCCATAGTGGTTTAACTCTGCTGTCCTCATTAATAATGTTCTGTTGAATATTTGCATAATTTCAGTTCAGTGTTGCCATTTCTAAAAAAAAAAAAAGAATAGGGACCTTTCAAATGACCTTTAACAAATTAAAGAAAAAAGTGGATTTCCCCAGTTGCTGTAACTCCACTCATACCCATAACCCTTTAAGAAAGCAACAGTAGTTCTAACCAATATATTTATGTGAGAAAAGCTATATTGAACAATTAAGAAAGAAACAGGTCCTTCAGAAATACAGTATATTGTCTCACCTGACTATATGTGCAATTATAGTGTTTGAGTCAAAAAAATACTTTTATGTGGTTTTTTTGCTTATCGTAAAAAAAAAAAGGCTTGTGACAATTGCAGAGTTGAACCATGGAGATGAGAAGATACAGAGACAATTATAAGCGCTTTTATCCTTTTTCTTTTACAGTGGTTACCAATAATTGTTATTTTAGTATAAATACAAATATTTCTTGGGATTCATAGAGGAAGAGACCGGTATAATTTCCGTGCAACTTATTCATTTGATGGAGTTAGTGTTTCTCTGCAAAACTGAGCTTGTGGTCATTAACCGTGCCTGACACCTCTCTGCTCTATTTAATGCTGATTGTAATGCTGATTTTTTTTTCTCAGTACAAAGGTTATACAGAAATACAAGCCAGGTCATGATTTCCCCAGGAAGAGGTGTTTGGGGTTTCTTATTTAGGTTATTTTGCGTTAAGCTTGCTAATATAAATTAATATAAAGCAAGTTTGTGTTTGTTTTCTTAGGCTTTCTGTAGGGTGTGTAACTGCTGGCTCAGATTGGATCCCAAACAACTTAGGGATTTTTTTTTTTTTTTAAATTTAGATCCTATTAGGCAGGCCTGATGAACAGTGTTTGGGTACTTTCATGGATGGACACAGCACACAGCAAACAATAATTCTGCAATTCCATGCAAAAGGATCTCTTTGCCTCTGCTTTTGGCTTACAGTGTCCTTACCTGTTAGAAAGATTTAAGTCTTATTCTTGTCAGTCAGCATCACTTGAGTGATTAAAATCTCAGGAAAGCTTGAAGAGATCATTGCTGTCAGTGCCGTGTTTATTAAAAAATAAAGCATTGTTAGTGTTTATCTTGCTTATACAGATGTGCCTTGCTTTCCAAGTCTCTCTGTTCATTCTTATTTTGAGGAACGTTGCAGTACCTATGTGACCAGGTAGTTATAGATAAAATAACATCAAATAGATGATTACTAGTAATGCAACTGAAGCATCACTGAAATCAAGTCCATCGGGTTATTCTTTGGTGGTAATGCTGTCAAAGAGACCGAAATAACTGTTAACTTGGGAGGAAATTAAATTATTCATGGGCTAGATGAATAACGACTCAAGATATCGTTTTATATTTGCAGTTTTGTTACTCTTTAAAATATGCATTATACATAAAGTGGATGTTATGCAGAGCTCTGACATGATTCAGTTCACAGTTTAAGTATTTGCCTTTTTTGTAAGATATTCTCTGTGAGAATATCTCACAGTGATTTTTTGTGATTTTGATACAATTGGAAAGAATGAAATATTTTCTGTCAATTTACTGATTTTATCTCACTCCCCTTTTGTATTTGCAACTGATAAATTCTCTTTTTTTTTTCAAAAGAATTTACTGTTCTTTATTCCAAAGGACCTGTTGGTTTGGTATTTTTTACCACCTACTGCATTTCATCTCATTTCCAAGTAACAGCAAAGCGTTCCAGTTCCTCCAAAGCATTCCTGAGAATACTAAGGGCGACCTCTTGTATCATAGTAGATTTAAGTAGCTCTCTTCTGAGGCCAGTGCAATTCTTGAAAACACTTCATAGGAGAAATTCAAGGACTCATTAAGTAACTCCTCTGGTAAGCTTCTAGCTACGTGGCAGTTGCTAATTAAGCACATCTTTTTCTTTTTTTCTTTTTCTGTCTGTCATTTTATCATGTTTATACATTCTTGTGTCGCATCTCATCTTTCCAGTTTTAATAAAAAAAAAATCTTTCAGGCTTCTTGGAAGACAAATCTGGTTGGGATTTTTAGTGAGGAAAGTTGTTAGATAAATATACCGTGGATGGATTTTACCCAAGTAATTTTATATTTAGCTCTAGAACTATGAATCTTTCCTTAAAACCATACATTTAAGTCTTTTCTAAAGTTGAGGTAGATCAGAGGGTTGTACTGTTGCTCAACTTAGGTTTTACCCATTCCTTTGTAGTTCCAGAGAGCCTCATGTGTGACATGGGCATGTTTTAAGTACTGATTTGTAGGATTCTGATTCACGCGTTCACCATACATCGGGTCCTTGTATGAGTTGCTTTCTAGGCACCTGAAGTTGTGTTCTCTTTAGTAGTTCTAGACTCTAGCCTTAACCTGTTAGGATTATTTAAAAAGGGATAGGGAAAGTCAACTGGAAGTGCAGCAGCGATAGCTCAGCATGCAAAACAACCCTGAAGCTTAATGTTTCACCAAATGGAGTTTTAATTGTTATCTTGTTGAAAAAGGAAGAAGGGAAGAAGAAAGGAAGGCCTTTCTCAGTCTAAGAAAATTGAAAACCACGTGTCATGTTTGCTTGGAAGTCCAAGTCAGCTTCTTGTGGGGAAAAGGGAACTCAGTAAGGCACTAGAGTGATGCATCAGTGTAGAGGAGACGTCTAAAATCATGTTCCAGAGAGCACGTGGTGGTTAAAAGAGGAGGAAATGAGGAGATGCCATGTGGGGTTTTCATCTGAGAAAGGAGGCAAAGCAATCTTGGCTTCCAGACTATGCTCTCCTGGTACATCTGCCTATAAAACTGAGAAGTAAAAATGGAAATAGTCACTGAAATCCAATGCTCTGTCCTACTGCCTTCCTACTGACTGCCCTGGTTGCTGGAGTTTAACTTAAAAAACTGATATGGACAGAGAGAATGTTTCTTGGCTTTTATGACCTTTTGCAGAGTTGTTTTTCCACAGAAGGAATAAAATCTTGGAAGAATGTGTAATGAATATTTACTTCCTTAGGCACACGATTCCCCTCTACTGTATTTGCAGGTGTTTTATTTCCTCTCCTGCAATTCTAGCTTCATTTTATATTTATTACTTAGCTTACCTGCTGCAAATATTTCTCAGAAATTCTTGGAAAATAGAGTTTATATTGTGAAACTGTCTCTTCCTTCTCTCTGCATTGAAACAATGTACCTGTTCGCAAAGCATGAAATGTATTGAGTGTATTTCTGAGGATTCGATCACAAATTTTATCTTACATCAGTATTTCAACCACTGGGTGATTAGAAGCCCTTCTGCCAATTGATTTCCACAGCGGAAAGGAGTCTGCTCAGATCAGGAGAAATCACTCTTTGTAGTGATGAACTTGTACCTTGTTTGGTCATGCAAACATGTAAACTTGTGGATGGAGTAAAATATGCTCCTTAGCAACAAGAACGTTATACTGTATGAAACAAAGGCTGAATTAAGAGAAGAACAAACAACATACATGTATTTGGAGGAGAGCGTAGATATTTTTATTAGATTTTATTCGGCTCTGTGTTAGTTATTACACTTAGTACGGTGCAATACCTAACTGAGCCAATGAGATCCTTCAAGATTAGAACCAGCAGGGTGGTACCTTATCTGCTGGCACAAACAACTAGTTGACAAATGTATTATTATTACTATTTAGTAGTAATCTTACTCCCTGGCTACAGTATGCAGCATAATGCCTTGTTGACTTGGATTTTGGCAGGTTTATCTTAATTCCAAGGAAGTAATATGTTGGGCATTATCAGCTCCCCAGTTCCTGCTGTTGACCTCTGCAGCTTCAGAAGGATCATTCTAACATTTGAGTAGCCCTGGCTGAGGTGAAACAGTCACGTGCTGTCCCTGTCATGGCTGAGGTACTTCAGTCAGAGGATGGAAAGCTCCTTTTCCTTTTACCCCCTGCTTCAGTCCTGCTGAAAAGGAATGCTCTGTATGTAGTTATGGAACCTCCTAATGTAACAGACTTCACAGAAGGCTATGGAGTAGATGAAATTTCTCAGCATAGAATCATAGAACAACCAGGTTGGAAGAGACCCACTGGATCACCCACTGGAGTCCAACCATTCCCATCAAACACTAACCCATGCCCCTCAGCACCTTGTCCACCCCTCCCTTAAACACCTCCAGGGAAGGTGAAGCAGCTGTGTTTCCATATCATTGTAAACCACTGGGACAAAGAAGTGATTCTCCTTATCCAGTTTGGAAAGTGGAGCAGGTTCCTGGTTCAGCTGAATATCAGCAGTACCAGAGTGCTCCTTACCAGAAGACTGTTAACGGCTGTGGTTAATGTGGGGCTGCAGGCACTGAGGACTTTATCCTTCAAATAAGCAGGAGGTACCTATCATAGGGTAGCTGCCAGTCTGTCATATGCTGGCACTGGCCACTTGACCCAGAAACTGGGTGTTGATCACACAATGGATTCATGTCCAGGTGTTTGTTGGGTGTGTATGTGTGGTTCTCAACTCCCCTTAAGAGGCCAGTTGATGAGTACCACTCACACTGTGTTCCAGAATACTAACCTCTTTTTCCATACTGAAAAAAGCAACCAAATATACTGTATAAATAAATGAAGACAGTCGCTACCTGGAGTTACTCTGTCTGGTAATGGTTGCTTAGATGGAAAGCTGAATAATAATGAAGGAAATTTATTCAAAAGACTTTGCGATAGTAAATGTCTGTGAGCAAAATTCTGACAGTAGACACTGGCATCTAGTTCAGCCTGATGCTAATGGGAGTTGCAGACACGCATCTAGGGCTAAAGTTGAGTCTGTATTTCTCCTCTCAGTGCCTGTGTGAGCTTGTCACCATTTATTACGTTAACCCTTTAGCCAGATTATTGCAAAAATACTGCGTACTGTTGATACTTGTCAGCATGCAGTCTTTGAATCATATATACAGAGTTAGCTTTTGAACTTGTAGCCTCTTTGATTTATTTGCTGCTGCCTCAGGAGTTTCTGACTGTTTTAAAATCATGTCTGAGTTTTATTACTACTAGGAATTATTTCATAGCTTAGCTGTTCTGTGGCTCCATGTTGCCTTTCGCTTACTGCTCATCTTAATCACTCTTAGCTTCACTAATGGAGAAGTCACCACTTTGACTTGGTTTTCATCAAACTTGTGGCTGCTTAAAAAAAGAAACCAAACAAAGAAGAGGAAGTATCTGCTAAGCCAGATGCTAACCAAAATCATCTGTACTTGTTTTGAATGAAAAGTGCAGCCTCATTAAATCAAAACACTCCTTTACTTGCTGCCAGCTCAGACATGCTATGAAGAATATATGGTCTGCTCCTTTTCAACCACAGCTTGGAATGGGCTTATCTGTAAAGGCAAGTGAGAGAGCAACTGAACATTGCCTCTTAATAGAGGTGTGAAAGATATCTGTTTACTACTTGGGGTCCATGATGTGATCCCAAGTCGAACATCACTTGTTTTTTGTTTTGATGTCAAACAGCCTTTGTGCTGGAACTGTGGATTCAAGCACGAGGGGATAGAATAGATATGAAAGATAATCGAGTAAAACTAAGAGTAAGTGTGGGTGACCTAGTTCAACCAGAACAAAAAGTAACTCATCTCCTAGTTGGGGGTGAAAAACATGCAAATAAGAAGTGTCTCTGAAATACTTCCTGGCATTGAAGTTCAGGGGCAAACAGATGAGTTGTTCCTCTCTTTCATCTCATTTCTTGAATGCTGGAGACAAAGATCAATCCCTTTTGTGATGATTCTCTGCAGCCTTACAAAGGAGAAAAGCCTTGGGGTGACTTTGGCTTTCTAGGTTATGAGATGTTGTCAACAGCTATTGTTAGACTACATTATTTTAGCAAGAAAAGAGGTTCAAGGGCTTTGTGCTCATGGATGGAATCGGAAGGAAGTTTCTATACTGTTGGGAGCCTTTTAAGGCCAGAACACAGAGAAGTCTCATGCCTCCCCTCTATTGTGCTCCACGTACCTGAAAAACAAAACTCTATTTTCTGTCAAATATTGGGGGAAAAAAATGATGTTCCCATACTTCTCAGGGCACAGCTGTGCTCAATAGCTGCTGATTCTGTATCTGTATCAACTATTTTAATATTTTAGCTGTGGCGGTTTCATAGTAGGGATTAAAATCAGGCAATTCTTGGAGCTGCTGTGACACTAAGGTGGGAGGGTGCAGGCTTCCTGGGTCTAAGGCTTTTCCCATAAGAACAGAACCAGATTGCCTGTTCACCTTTTTTTTGTAGCCTTTTTAATGTTGTCTTTTTTCCCCTCCAGCACAATTTCTTGCAGAAATTGGAATCTCACAACTGTAAGAAAAAATGAATCTGGACATTAGAAAAAAAAATTTCACGGAAAGGGTCATTGGGCAGCGTCAGAGGCTGCCCAGGGAGGGGGTTGAGTTACCTTCCCTGGAGGTGTTTAAGGGACAGGTGGACAAGATGCTGAGGGACATGGGTGAGTGTCTGATGGGAATGGTTGGACTTGACAATCCAGTGGGTCTTTTCCAACCTGGTGATTCTGGTGATTCTATTTTGCCATTACAGATCTGGCAGAGTTTACATAATGTTAAATGCAATTTGCTGCTTTTTCTCCCTTCTGTGGCAAGACCACACACTGGTCTGAGTATTACAGCAATGATCAGCAAGGTAGTTTTTAAAGGTGTGTATAAGGGCTTATTTTCCATGAGTCATGCCAAGCTTGCTTTATAGGACTGCTCAGTGAAGAGCAAATCAGCTCATGTGAAAACAAGAAAGATTCTGCAGTCCCTGTGTTGAGATAAAGAGCATTTGGACAGTTGTGAAATGCTGCATCGGAGATACACATTTTCATTATGTTGTTGATTCATCCTGCTCCAAATAATTTATCATCTTCAGTAATTTAAAAGATAATACTAAATGCAGTTTAAATAATTGCCTTGTGACTGTTGAAAGCTCGCAGTGAGATAGTTGAGAGTGTGTGATTTGTATTGATCAGTGGATATTGTTTGAAGCAAAGGTACTTGAGCTAAGAGGGTTCTTTGTAGCAGAACAAATTCTCAAGAGCCGTGTGCAATGTAAAGAGAATACTTATTTTTAAATGTGGTTCAAGGCATTTTTCATGTTGGCAATGAAGTGTCTGTTGTGTAAATTAATGATTTTGATGTCTCGAGCTTTTGGAAAACATCAGAAACCAAAATACTGGATTTAAAGGCTCTATGTTTAAAATATTTTTTTAAAAAATGATATCTTGCTTTAATTTCTAGATCGATTATTTATTTCTGGGATATATCTTCTCTGACATGTAGCTGCAGTTGAGATGTTTAACAACTGCAATTTAACTGGGATTGTGTATACACAATTATGACAAGTTAGCTGAGTGTACTGTTTTTTTGCTCTGCCTCGTAGCAGAGCAGATGCAGTTGGAATTCTGTCTTTACACTCATTTTTCATTTTGTTCTTGCAAGGACAACTCTTCTCACCTCTCTCTCTCTCAATCTCCACCATGAATACAGAATCACAGAACAACCAGGTTGGAAGGGACCCATCGGATCTTCTAGTCCAACCATTCCTATCTAATACCTTCTACTCCAGAAGTGAGGAAGGGGGTGAATGGTCCTAGAAGGCCCTAAAGGGATCCCAGGTAGATCTTGAGGGTTTCTGGGGCTCCTAGAAGGCCCTAAAGGGATCCCAGGTGGATCTTGAGGGTTCCTGGGGCTCCTGGAAGGCCCTAGAAGGTTTAGTTTAGAGGCCTTGAAGTTACCCCCCCCCAGCCTCTTAGTAGTGTTTTGTTGGTTGTGACAACCATAAAATAGTATTTTTACATAATTTAGCTTTAATAGGGAGCTCTAGTGAACAGTGAGGCTGTTCATTAGCAGTAGTGGAGGAGAGTGAGTTGTCCAGCTACGTTAAATTATTCTCATTACTTATTCTCCTTAAACGTTTCAGTTTATTTATGTAACCTTCTCTATAACTTCTATTTCTTTGGAAGCAGTCCTTCCAAATATCCATTACCCTTCCTCACAACACGATTTTGAGATGAAAAATCCTGTTACTTTTGTAAGACATTAAGTACAGAACACGGGGACTGCAAATTATTTTCTTTTATATCATTTCTTTCCTAATATGTCACTGCACGTTCATTTGATTTCTGCCTTTCTGCATTTTCATGAAGTGTGAGGTGAGCCAGTGTACAGCACAGCGCTGCTGTTCACGTTTTGCATTTAATCTGCTAATAGGGCACTTTGGGTGGTAAGAAATTGAAATGGTGTTCCTTCACCCGGCCCAGAGCTGAGCACTCCAAGCTTTAAACTAAGGATGAGAAGTTGACCTTTAAAGCTGCAGCGAAACTTCATTTCTAAGTAGGTCTTAGAGTAGATGGGAAGAGATCACAGGACTCCAGTTGAGACCATTAATTTTGCTTCACCTTCTACACAGCAGAGGACTTTTTACATGTTTGAGGGCCTCAGCTGCCTGTTTGAAGTTGTGTTCTCTGTCTTGCCTGCTGTTTCTCTTCCGCCATGGATCCAGGGTCGGATCATGAAAAATAAAGAGTTTAAGCTGTCAGGTATATACCTAAAGAAATCGTGGTAGAATGCTAAGATTTGGGAACAGGGGGCTTTTCTCTGGTGTATAATGTGATGTTTTCAGAAAATGTCAAGCTTTCTTTTCTTCTGGAGAAAGCTGTGCATCCCAAATAGCCCAAATCCTGCAGGTAGCTTTAGTTCCACTAGATTAGAACAGTGATGATTATAAGTACTAAATATTAATACAGAAGTACTCTCAAGCAATAGTGTATTTCTGACGCAGGTAACTGTGGACAAGTGGAAAAGCTTAACTTTCTTTCTCTTGCATTCTCCTCTTTGAGTCCTGTGAGATACGGATTTTATCCTAAGAAAGAGAGAGTGGTTAAACACAGATATAATGCCTGCTGTTTACTTCTGTTTGATTTGGTCTTGAACTTCATTAACCAGTTCAGAATATGTGACATCATTGACTCAAATTACCCTCCAGGATTAGGTATTATCTTCTGAGGAACTTGAGTGGAGAGGGAAGAGGAGGAATAGGGAGGAAAAGAGGTAGGATCTGGCAAAAAACCTACAGCGGCAACATTTCTGTTCACCTCATTCAGATGAGTGTGAGAGTCCCTGCAGTGCTAAGCCTGTCCTGAGAGCGTAATACCTGCGGAGCAGTAACACATTGCTACTCTGCTCTCTTGGTCTCTATATAGTGTGTAAGGAGACTAGAGATCCTTTTCTCCGCTTCTGGATTTGTAGTGGAAACTCTACAGGATCCCATCAAAGTCAGGATGTTGAAGGAGGGAGAAGAAAGAACAAAACAAACCCCAGGTGAGCTAAGTTATTAGGAAATGCTGGAGGAAATAAATGCTGCTGTCTGGCAACAAAATGGGAGTGAACAGCTTTCTATGAATTATTTCCAAAAGGTAAGCTGAGCAGAAAAAAATCTATTTGGTGGCAGATGGTGATGAAGACAACCCAGAGGAAACTGGATGTTCTTCCTATTAGGAAATGCAAATTGTATTTTGCCCCATAAAGTGGTGTAGCTAGCGATCCTCACTGTTCTTGCTCTGCTTTGCTAACAATAGAACTGGACCAGAGAGAACTCAGCAAAAGGACAGAACAGCAGAGAACAGCCTTGCCCACAGCTTAAAATCTGTTCGAGAGAAGTAATGTCCAAATAAAAACAATTTAAAAATGATATTACTTGGTTCAATTAGGGATAATTAGCAGCACTGGATAATAAAGTTTTGGAAAATTCGTGTTGGCAAAGAGCTAGTAGTTGACAGATGGCAGCGTGCACAGGGAATATGACAGCACTTGTTACCCCTCTGTAAGGAGTAGGAGTCAATACAGGTGAGGTGTATGGTAAGCAAGTACGATCATTATTTGCTACTTACTCTTCTAAGATCTTGGGGCTATTTGATCTCTGAGGAGAAGGGCATTGATAAATGAAGATTGTCTGCTCAGCTGCAATTTTCTTAATTAAAGCTCACCCCAATAAGCAAACACTTGAACAGCTGTGAATTTAAATATCTGCTTTCCTACAGAGTGGACTTCCTAGATCACTGTGTGCTGGAAGCCTGTTGGTAGATATCTGCAGCATGGATTTAGGCTTTATACCTTCTTGTGAACATACCAAAAACATGCGAAAATAAAAGCAAGCTTTTTGAACTCTAGAGTTTGGTAGCTTTGCTTCGTAACTTACTCATTAGTTTTTTAGAATGAATCTCGCTACCTTCTGAACATGATTTCTGGTAATCTGTCTCTTAAGAACAGGTTCTTCAGTTGTTCCTCCAAATCAGAGTGTGTCAGCACACTCTTTAATAAGTTTGTAAAAGTCAAAGCAGCCAGCGTTACACAGTGAGACAAATTTCTGTCCAAGCATAGGTCAGTTGCTCTGTCTGTCTGTCCCAGGGTGAAGCAGTGTACTCGTTACGTACCATTCTAATTATTCTTCATTCGTTGTATCTGCTCGCTTCATGAGTGGCATTTACAAAAACAAAACTGGTTGTTTATATGTTTAAAAAAAAATCTGTTCATAGCACAGATTTCAACTGGTTACATCTGGTCCAAAACTTCAATTGTCATCATATCATCAGGAAAAGGGGTTTGATGGGGCCTTGGGTGTGTTAGAGCCACAGACAGTGTAGAAATAGCCACGTTTGTCTCCACTCTCTCTTTGGTTCTCCTTGTGTCCTTTCACCTGTACAGCAGGTGTGTGGACTCAACACTACCTGTGGAAATCATACATTCTTATAGCTTTCTTGTATTTCCAGGCTTAGGAACTTTAGGTGGCAGCGTAGAAGACCAGTGACAAAGTTTTCCTTTGGTTGCTGAGTCAGCTTGGAGGTGCCTCAGAGCAAAATTACATAGGTCTGGTAAATGAGATCTTAAAATGAGACTACAGTAATAACATTAGAGCTTTCACATCCTTCTGATTGAAAGCCCTAACTGTGTATATCCAAGGGGCGAATTATATTGGTTTCACGCTAGCAAACTTTCTAGACCTGTTCAAAAATCTAGTTGAAACAAGGCCAGAATGACATAGTCTCTGCCTCTTTTGAAAAGAGAGGAGCAGAATGCTGAAGTAGTATAAAGTCACTGTGTGAAACAAAATTAGGGCTGTCAGGCCCCATAAGTGGGAGTTCGTTATGCTTCCTGCTATGCTGTATAATAAAGAGCCAGCCAGAAACTTGACTGAAAACTAAAGCTTGGCCTTGTAAGCAGCCCCTGGGTGGGTTGTGGGCTTCTTGCTTGTGAGGACCTAACTCGGTGGCAGATGAACCTTCTCATTTCAAGAGCAGAGTCTGAATCACCTGCCTCCTAGCTGAGTAATTGCACATGAGTGTCACGAAGCCTGCAGTGGTTTCTGAGCAGTGGTTTTTTGCTTCAGACTTTGTGTGGTACCACTGGAAGACGGGAGCTTTAACAGCAACAGCGGCAAACGGGGGATCAGCACTTTCTTTCTATTTAGATTCCAGCTGATACCTGAGGGTATCAAGAAGACAGGTAGTTTTGACTTTCCTTAAAACTGAGCACCTAAGGTGTTTTTTAACACCTGCACAGATGCAGACTCACAGAATTTAAAACCAGAGATTACTCGCTGTGTGTATACTCTACCAATCCGTTTCAATTCCACATTCTATTACACAGAGAGGTTTCATTGTACTCACTAGTGTATTCATTTAACAAGTCTCATCTCTGGAAGTGGTATTTTAACCACTGAAGTATTTGTTCATATGAATTACTGGAATAGGCGACACATCAAATAACAGAATCATAAAGCTTGAACAAGTAACGTCACCCTATTCCATGTCTCTCACAAAGCTTCTTTGTGTGTCCAGGGCTTTATTTCTGCATTCCAGTGCTGACAAGGCCACTCGATTACAGGGAGTATTTTACCTGCATTTGTAAGAATAACACTTGTGTAATTTACACAAGTCAGAATGATTAGAAGAATAAAATGACACTTGTGTAATTTGCTTTGTAAAAAGATGACAATTTAAATCGGATATTACAATTTACATAACGCAGCATCTTGGTTGCAGTGGTCTTGGTGGTGATAAATACTAAAAACTAAGATCATAAGGATGCTTCATGCATCTTTTTTTCCTGGAATCATTTGGGTTGGCAACGACCTATAAGAACATTGAGTCCAACCGACTTGCTATGCTTTTCATAGTGCTTCAGGTGGCTGAGCACAAACCCGAGTTTTAGCTCCTTTCTAAATGATAGGGGCATGTATGCAAGTCAGGAATTTTCTGTGGTTACTTCAAGGGAGCAGGAACTGTAGAAAATCAAACTCCTTCTCAGTATTGCTTGTGCTCCTTTAGCTGTGTTAATATCAAAGCAAAAGAGAGAGATTCTTAAGCTTTGGTGTACTTACAAGAGAGAAATGCTTCCTCAGAAGGTGGAAAAGAACACGAACTCTTGTTTGAGGAGTGAGTAAGACTCCAGAATCTATATGGAGCACCTCAAGGTATAGATCTCTCTCCTGTCCCACTGTGGGCAGGAAAGACTTGTCTGTTATGCCGTGTATTCAGCTGGTACCAACACCATTCAGGTTCCTCCATCTAGTAAAATAAGGATGTAAGTGGAAAGGAGAGACAACAGAGGCCATGTCTTCAGTCCTCCTGAACTACTGGATTAAAACCAAAGATTATGTACAGGAATTACTTCTTTTGTGTTCTGGGAAGCCTGATGTTTCTATGGAAGGAATTAGTGCTGAAGGTTACAGTATTAATTCTATGGATTAGACACCAGGTAGGAGACAACTGCTCTGGCACTGTAGATAAAACAAATATTTTGAAATATGAATAACAGAGATAGAGAGGAGTTACTAAAGTCAGGTCCACCTTCTAGCACACAGAAGTGCCACTTTTCTTAAATGACTGTGCTTCTTTTCAAACATTCGCCCATAATTATTACCTGTCATTATAGATTTTCTTTCTTTATAATGTTCATTTTTCCACAGCATGTTTTGATAGCTCTACCTCCTAATTTAAGGGATGCAAAGCTGCTTCGTGAAGCAGTCCTTTTGGTTACTGTTTACTGTAGTCTTTTTATGTTTCAGTTTTCATTAGCTCTTTCTGTTCCATCCCCTGTGCTCCTCCACTCTTCTTTCCTAACTTGCCTCTTTTTATTCTGTTGGGAATAAGGCACATTTTTCTTGTGATAGGGTCCATTCAGTATTTCTTAGTCTGTCTTAAAACAAATTTTAAGTAGTCAAATAAAAACTTCATGCAAAAATGTTCAGCTTGGCAGCATTTTGCTAATGCTTTTTCCTTCCTTCTTAAATGGTTTGAATCCATAAAATGTAGCAAAGGTTTAAAGCTTAAAACATTGTAATATGGGCTGGAGATGAAGAGCTTAGAGAAAAACCCCTCTGAGTTTATGAGCATGGAAGGAAGTTAATTAAAGCCAACCAGGAAGATACAAATGCTAATACAAAGTACACATGATGAAAAATAGACAAATTGACAGTCTGTAACTGTACGACTCCCCAAATGATGATGGGACAGTTCTGCTGCAGGTGAGCAGGATGCACCTCACTCAAAAGGAGAATCATAGAATCACCAGGTTGGAAGAGACCCATCGGATCATAGAGTCCAACCATTTTGTTTCCAGCAGCAGTATCTTTTATTAAGGTAAAATAATAACTTGACAGGGTTCAATAAATTTGGTGGGATTTAATGAAGTTTAGCAGTGGTTTAGTAAGGTTCAATAAATGTGATGGCAAAGTTCATCTTATTAATTGCTGCATGGAACAAACATAAAAAGGGAAATTGAGTTAGTATGATCAGTGTTCTAAACTCATATGTGTTTAGGTTTACTGCGTTGCTCCTTTGTGGGTTTTTGAAGAACAGGTTGAAACTTATGGAGTTCTTGGCTCTGCTGCAGCTCAAACCTTTGACTGCTTTGGAGCCTGTGCCAAAGCGCTGCTGCTTTGGCTGAGGAGTTGCCTGCATCCATCAAAAGATCCAAGAAAAAGCTTTTACCTTGCTCTTCAAAATGTGTATTTTCTGGTTATGGAAATGATGGGCCATTCTGGCACATCACAACTCTTCTTTCCCTTAGGAACCCTTTTAATTTTAGACCTACTCAGAAGGTTTTAATGTAAGTCTCATGAATGATATTGTAAATGGCAGTTTGTATCAGTTGAGGGCAGATGGGACATAGACCTTTTGTTCTCTCAGACCTCTTTTGGTGTTGCTTTATTCCTGTATATTTCTGTATGTTATCTATATTTTATGTCTTCCGCTTGTGCAGTTTCATTTCACTCTTGATGCCTTCAGAAAAAAAAGAGGATAGTCTGAATTCCCAGAAAACTTGGGTTAGAATGTGTATAACTGATACATCCCCAGTGACATATATCCAGTTCCTTCTTTATGTTATGTAGTACAAATGTAACTTTTAGAAGGACAAAGCTGGAAGGTCTAGCGGTAAATGTAAATATTCATTTTTAATGTCTCTGTTCAATCTCTTCAGTGAAGTTATTAATGCTGATTAACCATATATAAGCAGTCATTTGAGGCCAGTTGGCATCCTGAATAGGAGCTGATGCCTGAGTGTTGAGCTGAGTAGAGTAGTACAAAGCTTACAGTGCTGACTTTACAGAGAGTCAAAATGTGAGTGAGACCTTACGTGCTCTTAACTATAAATGTGTTGATCTCGTAATTCAGTGTCTATGAACTTGTGCATGGTCATCTACTGCTAATTGCTAATCTTTGATGAACCTCTAGAGAAGCCTTCTACAGCTGAGGCAGAGAACCACCGTGCTGAAAACTTTATAGTTCTTCATAGTATAAAGCATGATTAGATTGGGATGAAACTGCCTTAGGGAAAAAATGTGATGTTCAGAAGTCCTCTCAAAGTTTACAATATCTCTAATAGTACTATCTCTACTTTTTTAAAATCCTTTTTAGGAAGAGTGATAGCGCATAGCAATGTATCAAAAAAAGGATGATAGTTTTTAAAAGACAATAAATCTAAAGGATTGATAGGAATGGTTGTACTCAATGATCCAGTGGGTCTCTTCCAACCTGGTCGTTCTATGATTCTAAAGCAATATTTAGCAGAGCTTCAAACTGATTGTAGTATGTATCTAGAGACCCTTGAGTGTGTGTGAACTGACCCAGCAGCTGGAGTGCATGGAATTCCCATCCCTCACGTCATGCAGGTTTGAAAGGAGGAGAGGCTGCGTTTGAAATCTTCACAAGCAGAGGTTACCAAACTTGAACACGTTGCTGAGAAGTTGTAGCCTTTATAAATACACTTACACCACTTAGATACGAAGTCAAATCAAAATGCTGATTCCAGGCTGCGTATTTGACTCTGCGATGGAGCTGGCTTGAAGAGTACTCAAGCAGCCAGTCAAGAAGCTTTTAGAAAATTGCTTTATCCCCTCTCACCTCAGCAATGACTTGAACTGAAGTGGACCAGGAGTAAATAGGTGAGCTTAACATGGCTGCTTTTTTTCCCCCCCCCTTGTCTTCACACTGAAACAGAGCAGCAGTTCTTAAATATTCAGGAGCTGCCAAAGGCAGTTTGAGAAGGTACAGTCCCTTTGCTGGTAATTACATTTCCCAGCTGAGATACAACATTGTTTGAGTGTCTTCCTGCAAAGTCAGAGAGGGAACCGTGAGTCACTTCAGAAGATCCTCCCAGTGTTGTAAGAGGCTGATTTATATTCAGTTTATGATGGATTAGACTGTTTTCTACAGAATCTCTATCCACCCAGTTGTTCTTGTCCCTTTATTTGCACAGTGGGTTCCTTTATTAAAATCCTTCTAAATTAAGTTTTAAACCAAGCAGTAGTTTACCAATGTTAACTGCTCATCTTTAATTTTCTGTAAGTAATGGAAAATTATTGCCTTTGGTTAAGATGGGTTGCAATGAACACAAGCTTCTGCCTAAATTTACCAAGTTAATAGTTTTATATTTCAGACCCTTAGAAATTCTTGTTCTGCACATAAGGAGCCCCAAAAGAATCTTGCAAGCAGAGTTTAAAATTGATTGTTATTGGAAGATGGAGAAGAGAAAGCTATATCCAGAGACTACGTGGAAAGACAGGAGACTTCTTTAGGAAGTGCCAAATCTAGAAAGGAAAAAAAAAAAAGCTGAAGCCCTTGTACTTACACTGTCTGAGAGAAGCGTGCTTTAGGATAAAGAGATATGAAAAATCTAATGTATTTCTAATCATACAAAAGACTGTAACCATTTTCATTATCCTTCTCAGCTGAGAAGGTGCTGAGGGCTTCAAGAAGAATAGCAAGTTTTTTTAATTAAATGAATACGGGACTATGATATGTTTAGCCTTTCTCTACTTTTCCAATAAGGTGTTGATTTTCAGTAATTGAACCAATCTTTGAAAAGGTACATCCCGGGACACTAGGGATGGATGTCCTTCTGGTCAGTTAGTGCAAATAGAAAACATAAATCATTAAGAAGGGGTGAAAGCAGATGTGATGCAAACTATTAACCACTTGGCAGAAGGCACCACCTCGTAATACAATTTTGTGAAAAACCTTGAGATGTAATAGAGACTAAATCCTTGCCATTTCAATAAAGTATGGCTGTAGTTTTGCATTCTATATAAGGAACGATTGCTCTTTGAAATGGTTGCACCACTGAGCTCATCTTCATGCAGCACAGAGCACCTTTCAGAGCAGGTACAACATTTCCAGGGGTGATGTAGCAGCAGCTTATATACTTGGTGACAGATCTAGAGAGAGGGTCACTACTGGAATTGCTGGGAGGAGCAGATATTTAATACTGCTCAACCCTGAGCCTTTACTTCTTATTTTTCCTGTCAAATATAGAAGGCTTGTTTACAGTAAGTTACCCTCACATTGAATTCCTAGATTCCAGCCTGTATCCTAAAATCCTCCTGGCCTGGCAAGCCAAGCTTTGTCTCAGATTTCTGCATAAATGTATTTGATGGGGTGGTCTGAGGCTGTTCCCTGTCGCTTTGTTTTTAGAGCATTATGGGCTTCTTTTGCATTTTCTCCAATTCGTTGCTGCAACCACAAGATTTCTCAGGCTTGCGAGTGCTCTGTTCCTGCTTATCAAGTTGTCAAACTGACTACAGAGGCAGTCAGAAAACGCGCACAGTCTTGACAATGTTTTAAATTATTTATTGTTAACCTGTCACTGAAAATTAGCCTCCTTGTGACTGTGTGGAAGAGAATGAAAATCAGCGCTTTACTTGTTGCTAAAGACGGCTTGAAATACAAATGAGGGATTGCTGCTGGTTGTGTACAGAATAACACGGTGTAGTACAGGCTTCATAGTCACTTTTTCCTTCCTGACTTTTAATGCTATTTTCCCGGCTGCTGGTTTCTTCTCACCATAGTTGCATAATCTCTAATCTTTCCATAGTCCTGCCTCGCTGCTGCTACCAGTGTACTTCTCTTGGAGTTCTTTACTTGAGAGATATAATAAATTTAGAGTCATTTTCTTGACAGGGATTAACTTGAAGATTACTATTTATATGCCAGACCTGACAAGGTGTTTGGTCAGTGCTCGTTTGTGTGACACGCCTCTTGTGGGAGCATTAATATTTCTCAGGGGAGTAGCTTAAAAAGAGATGTTTTGAATAAGTATGGTCAGAGGAATTTAAAAGGCACGTGGAAAGAAGAAAACAAATTGAAAAGTACATTTATGTTAAATAACTTTAAATTCGTGTGACAAGTACGGAGAAAAAATACGAATTAATCTCATAACGGGTTTGTATTTATCTTCCTATTGCTGGAAGGTTAAAGATGATCTTTAGCTACAGCTCTGGGTCTGGGATACCCTTTAAGTGACAGATTCCCTGTGAAGGAAATTTCCAGGTGAAAGAATTGAAAATCTTCTGAAAATTCTTGTGCGAATGTTCAAGAGTTCTTGGGAAGTGTGTAAACAACAGTCTGTTCTGGATTTAAAAGTAACAGCTTTATTTAAAAAAAAGACCAAATTAGAGATAATTTCTTTTCCTTAGTTAGTTTTCATTATCTTTTTAATAGTTTCCAGCTATCTGAGGAAGGGGGAGCCAACTATCAATCTGTAATGCAGTCTAGATCTAAGGAACGTGGCATTCTAAATAAAACCAAACCTGGTATTATTGGAGACTACAATTAAGAAGATGAAAATAGAGATAATGTCTGATCTAAGACTGAGAGACATTATTGCAATTTGTAATTGCTTGTGGAGGAGCACGATTGACGTCAACAGCAAAACCCCAGAGAGTATGTAAAGAATCACAATTAACCTTTTTCAAAGTAATTTGAATTTGCAAGGCAAAGGAAATTATCTGGCCCAGACTGAAGGTACAAGAGCTTCAGAAGCATTTTCGCCTCTGGTGGTTCTTCCTACAGGTCTTTTTTTCTGTAGTCTTGAGAACTATGTTTATTTTTTCCTTTCCCCCCCAAAATTATAAATGAATGCAGTTTTATAACCCGAGAAGAGCAAAATTCTACTTGGAGAGTTGCAAATATTTAGTGGATCGGATCTTTTTACTCACAAATGTTTGCATTGATGCAAACAAGATGCAGCAATATTATCTCTAACCTACATGAATTCTCCAGAGGTAGGATCCGTTTCTGAGTGGCTGGTGAGACACAAGTTGAAGCCACACTTTTAATTCATCTCTGTTGATGTGCAAGTTATGACAAGGTTGTATCCTCTGGTTTTTGGCAGTGGGTGATGGGAACCTGGTTGATTTGTGTTTTCCGATGTCACTTCATCCTCATTTACTATCTGAGGAAAAGTTATTGTAGTCTTGGCCTGGTGGGAATGCTTGTAACCTCTAGATCCTGTGACTTGGAATCAGCTTAGCCATGCGAGCCACTCGTATCCATCGTCTGTAGAGTAAGCGATTAGTGCAGTATACATGGATTTTAAAATCTTTGGTAAAGTTACCTTCCCTGTTTTCCTCTGAAGTAACAGAGCTCTGGTTTCATGTCAGAACTGGAACAGAGACAGAGAGACACCAGTAGTGCTAGAGTCAGGCAGACACCTGTGATGGAGCAGGAACTCTATCACATCTACAAGTCCTAAGGCAAAGATCTTAACCAACGAAGCCTTCATGACTTCATCTTCCGTGTCTCCCGCAATTCTCAAAATGATGTGTTGTTTAAAATAAAGTATTTAAAGATCAAAAAGGATTTTTTTCCCCCTAAATTTCTCGGAAATTTAACGTCAAAGATTTATTTTAGTCAAAGGATACTTGGAGATTGTACAGGTCTCCACTGTAAATTGGTCATAGTATAAATACGTTCAGTAAAGTTCAAGCACAGAGTTATGTAGCTTTTTTACAGGTCATGAGTTAGAGACAGTGTAATTCCCTTTCTGTCTGAGAATAGCAGTGCTGAAGCTGAGCTTGGCTAATGACATGATTCTATCATCAACTCTATTAACTTAAAAGAAATAGCAAGAATAACGGTAGATCCCATGTCTGGAATGTGTAATTATAAATGTCACATTGCGGTTTCCAGAACAATTATAAAACCCAAATGGGAATTGCAGAAAGTTTCTGTTGCTCCGTGGAGTGGCTTTAAGCACATAGTAAGAAGCCAAGTGGTATATTGAGCCAAGGTCTCAAGCCCTTCTCTGAAAGGACATCATCAGCTTGTTAGAGAGTGATGCTTCAGCTGCAGTGTTCAAACTAGAAGGAGTCTTGGGGACCGTTCTCCTTTTCTGCCCCGACCTCCCCCATCTGCCCCACACAAGTCAAGCAAACCGGGAGCGGGCTCTGTTACCTACTAACATCCTTTAACTCAGAAATCTGAGTGCAGGAGGGCCAGGTGAGGAATCCTCCTTCTTGCTTCTAAGTGACTGCAGACGTATTCAGAGGGCAAAGAGACACGCTGACCTACACTAGGTAGGGGAAATGAACGTGGGATAATATTGTCCGGCATGAAGTGTACCCAGGAAGGTTGTGCTGTGCAGCAGTTGATCTCCAAGGACTGCTTTCTAGGGGAATAATCAAATTCTCTAGCCCTTTGACAGATGTGGATGTGAGTGGAAAGGGAATGCCTGTCTTTCAGTTCTTCGCTCTATGCCAGAGCCGTAAATGACAAAACAGATTAGCTTTAGTTCTCTTGATCAATGTGGTTGGGCTGTTAAAGTATCAAGTCATGCTATGGGGCTGTGTTTTTATTGCTATGCCTGCTGAGTAGTTATTTACATTGATTACTTTGCTACAGAATTACTACATAACCATTTGTTTACTGGATTTAACCTTTTATAGTCATTTTAGGCAGCAGGGAATCAGATGGTATGTGTTTACAACTGATATTTATTAGGGTAATGTCACTCACTATCATTTTCTTCAGTACTACCTGCTATTCTAGTAGAAAGGTATTCTCCAAATCGACAACATTCATATCTAGCAAGAAAGTTGTTTAAGGTAAGAGGATCTTGTAGCAAAATCTCTGCTTTGATATATTAATTGTTGGTCCCTGCTCTCCATTTATGTCCATATGTTTCACACGCTTATTATCTCTTTTTAATGAGAAGGACAGAGATGACATTTTGAAGAAGGATAATCTTTCGCTTGTAATTCTGCTAGAATACACTATCCATCATTTTCTTTCTGTGATATTTTTTTCTTTCATTGCCTGTCTATCACCTGTATGATGTACTCTTTTCAAAGTAAAATTTTAGCTCAGCTAAGCTGCCAACAAAAGATATCACTTTACAGGGCGAGCAAAATTCAGCATATAGTGTATTATAACTGGGGTTGTGGCTTTGTCATGTTTCCTTTCCTGCAGGTCTGAAATGCTGCGTTTGTTAGCAACATGCAAAGCCCTCTCATAAAATGGAAGCTTTATCTGTGCACTTTCATTTATTTAATAAATAGTCAAAAGCTAAACAGATAGAGATGCTTCCTCCCATTTTATGTGGCAGTTAACAGGCAACTGATAAGTATGTTCTGTTTTGTGAGAGCAGCCTTCTGCTTATATGTACCAGCCTAACCTGTCATTCTCCTAGTTGAGTTTAGGCTGCATTTCACTGTAGGTGGAGCTGTACCACACACAAAACCACCCAAAAGAAACCCCAAACAGCAGAAAAACCTATTAAGATCGAGTTAAGGTATCGTAGAAATAGTTGTCATCTTCCAGGCTGAATAAGGAGCATAAGCCAGTGGTTCCATGAGGCTCCTTATTGAAGGAACCTGCTGGTGTGGGGAGTGCCCACTTAGTTAAGCAGATATTATAGTGGAGATGCCATTAAGGGCCTTCCCTGCTAGGAAACGCAAGGAACTGTGAAGCATCCTTTCACAGCCTGTGTTGTTGGGAGAGTTAGAAGTCGCTGTGAATTACAGGCTGTCAAACCTTAGCTTATTTTAAAAACACTGGTATGTTTTCCTCTTTGCCTCCTTGATACTGAGAGAAGTTTAGATGCTGTCAGAGAAAGGACTGCACTTCCCAGTACTCTGTTTAGAGATTGGTGGGAATGGTTGGACTGGATGATCCAGTGGGTCTCTTCCAACCTGGTGATTCCGTGATTCTATGACAATGCCAGTACATTAATTTGTGTCAAAGTCCACTGTGTAGTGATTCAAGGAATGGATTTTTCCCCACCGGATCAAACTTTGAGCTATTGATTTACACACAAAATAAGTTTTACTTGAAGCGTTTATTTGTCGTTTGGCTGTGTCTCTGCCGTCTAATTTTGCTTTTGCTCAGTCAAACCTGGCAATCCGCAGCACTCAAATGGTTTTGATGGCACCGATTCAGCAGGACTGTTTGCACACAACGCTTGCCTCGAAGGAAGCAGGAGGAGAAGGATGTTTCTGCGGGTTTAGTGTGCAGGTGCTGTTTGCTTGCACCTGCACGTGGAGACTGATGTGTTTGTTATGCCTTGTGTGCAGATCATTCCTGTGTGACACGCTCAGCAAGCCTGAGGCACACAACGAGAACTTATTTTTACAAAGTCAGGAAATTGAATTCTCATGAAGAGATATATAATGGGAATGACCCAATAGAGAGAGGTTTCATGGAAGAGAAAATTCCTGGAGAATATTGGAGTAGTTTTTGCAGCTGTACATCGATGAGGTTGCTAAATTACTTTAGAATTTATACAGTGTTATAGTCAAAGAGTCACTGCAAATGAGGTTCAGGCTGGACATTTAGGAAAAAATATTTCACAGAAAGGGTCATTGGTCACTGGCAGAGGCTGCCCAGGGAGGGGATTGAGTCACCTTCTCTCGAGGGGTTGAAGTGACGGGTGGACGAGTTGCTGAGGGACATGGGTTAGTGTTTGATGGGAATGGTTGGACTTGATGATCCAGTGGATCTCTTCCAACCTACTTGTTCTCTGATTCTCTGTTATACCACTGTTTCCTTCACCTCTCCCTTCACACAAATGGTTTTTTTTTTGTCTTTAAATAAAATACTTCCATATTTTGACAACACTTCCAAGCAAACACCCATCATTTTGTTTTTACTCCTGTTTATACTCACCAGTTGTGAAATACTTAATTATACATTTTGTATGGCTTCCTCAGTTCTAACAGAGAATTTCTTTTGTCTTGTCTCCCTTTCAATACAAGCCTGTAGCCAAGAGTATTCAAATAACCCTATTCACTAGAGTGAATATGATTAGCAGTGTGATGAGAATCTAGTTGTAAGAAATATGCTAATGTTTAATTTATTTTTACTGAGCCACTTTGAGCGTATAAAAGGCAATTTAAATGCATTAGTAATAATAATGATGAATTTATGTTTTAGATGTGTCCAGAAGTCCTTTTTGGCAGCAGAGGTGAATTGTGTTTGGAGGTGCATCAATGTTTATGTCGCATTTTCATAGATTTTGCTGCCAATTACTGCATAAACATAATTAAGATCCCATTTTCCAAAATAATTCTTTCTCAGTTTTGGACACCTCTTTGTGAAGGTGGTGTCTCTGCTCTCAGCCGGTGGCTTCTACTGTGGGTACTGGCACTTTACATGGTCAACTCTTAAGGTAAAGGTGAAAAGTCAGGGGTTCAAGAAAAAGAAAGCTCTGAAGATCTGGTGTTGGGATCCCAGGCTGAGGCAGCGAAGCCGTGTCTTGAGAGAATAGGATAAGACATGGGCTGGGAAGCTGCAGCTCAGGTTTTGGGTGCATCCTGGGAAGCAAAGATGAGTTTTGATGCTGTTTGCAAGGGAGAGATGAAAGCATGAGCTGTTACCACTTCTGCAGCCTCCCTCGTTGGTAAAATTTCTCAATGACACTGTTGGAGGCAGCAGTACTGGCTTTGGACTGAGTCAGAAGGTGTTTTTCCTGTCAGTCACTATAGTACCACATCAACAGAACTTTCTTTTCACTAGAAAAGTAATAATAGTTGAAGTTAGTCTGAAGAGAAGTACGTGGCTCATAAATTCTCAAAGCTATTTCTTCCATCCCACTGGACAGGCAGCTCAGATCTCATCCCAGACGTGTTGTGATTCACCTTCCCTGGAGGGGCTTAAGGGATGGGTGGTCGAGGTGGTGAGGGACATGGGTTAGTGTTCGATAGGAATGGTTGGACTCCACGATCCGGTGGGTCTCTTCCAACTTGGTGATTCTGTGATTCTATGAATATTTATGTGAGCTGTGTTTCTTGAAGTTGTTCTTCCTGCTGCTGAGGTTGAGGACTTAGCCACCAAGCAGTCTTTCCAGAAAGACCAGTCCTTTCAGCTGTGGTTTCACACTAATTCATTACCAGGGTGATGACACACTAATGCCATACAGATTCTTAACACCAGCAGAGTGCTAGCAGGTAGAGGTGACACCTTTGTGATTCTGTGAATAGCCATATATTACGGTGGTGTCACCAGCTGACGCTTGCTAAGTATGACCTCTAGCAGGGAAGGACAGAAGGAACCTTCAAAGCAAGAAGGTGAGGTTAGAAGAAGATGAAAATGAGAGGAAATTGTCTATGGATCTCCCACTTCTGTGGGTTATTCCTTGAAACCATGCTTGAACACAGAACAAATTGTCCTTAAAGAGATCCTGCTAGTCTTGCCTGTGGTTTAAATTTCTTTTGGTTTAGGGTAGGAAGAGAACATTTTTTACGTGACAACAGTGTGTGTTCAGTCACTTCACTGAGGTCTTAATAAATTAGGCTTTTAGGCTGCCTCTTGAGGGACCTTGTACAGTCCTTCCTAGAAGAGAGTAAAACATCAATAAAATGAGACTCTAAAAGTAAAATAAAACAACAAAAATCCCAGTGACAACAACAAAACCTGAAGTCACAAGGCACCAATGTTAGTATACGTAAGTTGTTTTGTGCCCTCTCTGTGTGACTGCCCCTGGTCCTTATTTCGCCGTTAGGTCCGTTCTGCCTGAGCCCCATCTTGCATTTGCAGCCTCCAGGCTCCTCAGAAATACGTGTACAGCATCCTCATTCCAGCCTGAGGAGACAAAGTGTGACAGCATCTCAGACTCTTTATTCTACTTCCCCTGCCAAAGCTTTCTGTCCTCTCTCCAGCAAAGAGCTTCAGCCGGGAGATGGCTGTGGAATTCCTGGAGGGGCAGCATCTGAAGAGTTTGTGTGAGGGTAAGGAAGGGTCTCCCTTTCTATGAGATGGTCAGAGTGGAAAAGTGGCACCTATTGTGCTGCTTTGTGTTGCAGCCTTAAGCAGAGAATGCTTGTCCTTCCTTGTGAAGCAGGACATGAGTGAAGGGACTGAGAGCTCCGCTGTAGACATTGCAACATTTTCAAGAGGTATTTGGCCTTGTGATATGTGATGATTTCAACACCCTTTTTTGTGCCTCTGTGTATATCATGAAGAGTGTAATATGTATTTATTTCACTTGAGTAGCATGGGCACGTATAGGAGCCTGATCTCGTTCCTGCTGTTCATTTGATTTCCAAATAAGAATCATGCCTGGTTGCAACAAAGTTGTGCTGTGATGGGTTCTTTCCCCATCACCTCACTCTTAGCCACGTAATGAACTAGGGTTTGGGTAAAGTGTTTATGAATCAGTTATCCGTATGGATCGAATGTCTGTCATAACATGAATGTTTAATCAGAAATTTGTTTGGAAGTGAAAGAGGCAACATCATGTCAAGCACTGTGCTGTTAGAAAATTCCTTGCCTGCTATCACTATGGTAACAGCCAACAAATAACTCCTTATTTTGTGTTAGCCTCTGAGCTGAAGGAAAAATCTCCAAGCGATAAATCACAGAATCATAGAATCACCAGGTTGGAAGAGACCCAGTGGCTCATCGAGTCCAACCATTCCTATCAAACACTAAACCATGTCCCTCGGCACCTCGTCCACCCGTCCCTTAATCTTAAATCTTGACCATCTAGTTGGTTGGCAGACCAAAGAGGGTACTGCTAACCAATCCTAAACCACTTAGATAGGAATGGTTGGACTAGAAGATCCGACGGGTCCCTTCCAACCTGGTTATTCTGTGATTCTGTAATCTGACTGATAAGTTTCTACTGGAGCTACTTCTGTCAGTGAGCAAGGAATAGAAATGGATTGAACACCATCTAACCAGCCACATAGACCGAATTTGAATTTTAATTGCAATTATTGGGTTAAAATACTCAGCATTTTTCAAAAGTTGGCCTAAATGTGTTCATTAAAAGCTTAATGAAACATATAGATATATTTCAGATAGTAAAATATCATGAGCTAAGTGCTTTGCCTGAGGAATGTCGTTTCCAATGTTAATTTGACTGGCTCTGCTGCTGATGAGGGTAACAGGCTGGCTAGCCCGTTAGTACCTATACGGCAGAGCAGAACAGCAAGTCTCTTTCTGCTGGGCTGCTTGAAAATTCCATCGTGTTTGCCAGGACCAGAGTTTTGCGGCATGTCCTAGCAGGGATGGGTACAGAATTGTGTAAGATATTCATCAAGCAGAGCCCTACTCTCTCTAAAGGATCCTTACTCTCCATCTAACCCACCTCCCAGCTTAAAATCAGGCAGTTACCTTCGTCTGGAAAGTTGTGCTTCTGCATTTCAAGTGAGTGCCTGCATTCTTTGTGTCAGTGCCTTTTCCCCTTCTCTCTCATCCTCTGACTTCTGTGAAATAGAGGAACTCTTTAGAAGCAGCTCAGGTAGAATTTTTCAGAAGAGACATTAACTAAGGCAGCTGATTCCCAGTGGCCTGTCTGTCCTCCTTCCTCACAAAAGATCTATGCAAAGTAAGAGGCTGAAGCACCAAGAATGTTTCCATCTCTTCCCACCACCTTAATCTGCCTTCCCGATTTGTCCTTGAGAAAAACTCCTTGGGAACTCTATTTGACTGGGATCAGGTTGAAGCTGGAGGACTGGAGGCAACAGGGTAAACTCTGCTGAGTCTGTTATTGGACCTCAGCAAGGCTGCTGTCTCACACACACGCAGTGGCTCTGTCTGGCCTTAGCACAGACAATCGTAACAGTTGTCAGAGGAACCGTCTTTTCGAATGTGTTCGGTCTCTGGGTTAATGAGACCAGGGAGTTTTGTTGTGAAACATAAGACTTTTAGCCGTTTGGTCTTAAACAGCTTTTTTTTCAGTCTCCCAGTCATACCTCAGTACGTGGTGTTCTGTCTCTAGAAGGAATTTAATAGGTTTTATTGCTGGATCATATTGATTTGAACAGTTCTGTGTCATAAAATGTCCGTGCAACATTCTGTAAGAGGGGGGCTGCTTTAAGTGTTGTGAGTGGGAGATGTAGAAATAATAGTGATCTTGGAACACTGCAGCATCAGGAAAGAAGAGGAGGCTGAGGGGAGGCCTCATTATTCTCTCCAACTACCTGAAAGGAGGTTGTGGAGAGGAGGGAGCTGGGCTCTTCTCCCAAGGGACAGGGGACAGGACAAGAGGGAATGGCCTCAAACTCCACCAGGGAGGTTTAGGCTGAACATCAGGAAAAAAAAAAATCATGGAAAGGGTGATTGAGCACTGGCAGAGTCGCCTTCCCTGGAGGGGTTTAAGGTGCAGGTGGATGAGGTGCTGAGGGACATGGTTTAGTGTTTGATAGGAATGGTTCGACTCGATGATCCAGTGGGTCTCTTCCAACCTGGTGATTCTATGATCAGCAGAAGGACTCTGAGGACAAATCCTGAGTCTTCTCCAGCACTAAATAAAGTGCACCTGCCTTAATGGTTAAATTAAACTCTTAAGCATAAGTTTCTTTGTTTCACCAACTACAATTTCCTTCCAAGACCGCAAGTGTTAAATCCCTGAGCTGCTGAGATGAAATGCTGTTATAACTGGAGAATAAGTTAATCGAGTAACTGTAATTAATTGCTGCTTAGTTATTATGGTTTGGGGCCTTAGCCATTATGACAAAAACTTGTATAGATTCTCAGGGTGATAGAACTATTGTTTAAATTTAGTTCTACTTTCAAACTAAAGTTCCCCGTCATCACCACAGAGTGTTGAAGCAGATGTTGAACACATTTTTTACACGGTGTATTTGTCATACTTTGTAATCCAAATTATTCATTGCAGTCAGTAGTGCAGAGGCTGCGTTTTCATTAGGGGCTCTTTACCGCCAGTGTTGCTGTTTTACATCCTTGTAGCACAGTTAGTAGTGATGATTGGAGAACATTTGCAGCCTTTTGTGTTTCATCAGCCTGTTAAGTGACTCTGTTCAGATGGCTGACCCCTCTGTCACACTGGAATGACGGCATTCACTAAATCCTATTTTAATTTGAATGGCACTGATTAGTGACAAGGCAAAATGGAAATGACTGTTAGTAACTCTTTTTAAACGTTGTAGTGCGGCTCTGACTGACTGGAATAAAAACAACACTTATGGCCATAAATTGTGCCCACTCTTAACTATTGATATTATTATGTTAATTATTACCCACCACTTTCTCAGAGTGCATAATAGGCTCCTCAGCAATTTGTTTTGGTGAGTCTTCTGTAGTTTATAAAAACATCCTCCTACATCTACGTGTCATTCATCGATAAATGAGCTTTGTGCCTGGGCAAGCAGGAGGGGGAGAGATTACCAGTTATTTGAAAAAGAAAGCAAGAAGTTCCTTTGTGTCCTGTCACTTCCTTGGGGAATGAACCTGGGCTTTTACTCAAATGCAGCCTTTAACCTTGGGTGCAGAGTTAAGCCACTTAAGAAATCTGAATCTTATTTATTGAGCCCTTGAAGTTACTCCATTTGCAAACAAACAAAAAAAAAAACCAAACCCCAAAAAAGCCAACCAAACCTCCCAAAACCTGCCGGCACAAACAAAAAAAAACCTAAAACAAACCAAAAGCATTGCAGAATAAACCCACACAGTTGCCAAAAGCCTTTCATTATTCCCAAAATGCTCTCTGAATCTCCTGTATTTTATTCTCCTCTGTCACTTATCCCTTGTGGTTTTGGTGTTTTTTCTACGTTGGATATTTGTGTTTTTAAAATGTTTCCTTTCCCCTCTACCTGTCTCTTAGTAGATACTTCTTTTTCAAAAAAGTTTATTCTATTAAATTACATGATATAAGTGGCAACTGTGCTGGGGTAGCTGGTGTATAAGCCTGCTCTGCGGGGAGGGTAAGGGCAGAAACAGGATGAAGCATGTGGTGTTGCAGTTTCTTTCTCCTGCTTGCAGACCTTTCAAGGAAGATATTTGCAGGGCTGATGGTTCCAGGTATTAAGACTAAATGCGTCTTTGGGATGGACTGTGGCTTTTTTGTAGAGACTAAATATTCAGATTTTTTTCATCTCCAGTTGCTTCATATACATGTGAAGTTGATTTTTAAGATTCTTGTTTTCTCTTATAACCCTGTTAACAGATTAATTCATACTCTGGTATTTCACATCAGTTCTATTAGGTGCTTATTCATAGAATCACCAGGTTGGAAGAGACCCACCGGATCATCGAGTCCAACCATTCCCATCAATCACTAACCCAAGTCCCTCAGCACCTCATCCACCTGTCCCTTAAACCCCTCCAGGGAAGGTGAATCAACCACCTCCAATTATTCAATGAGCTGTTTCTACAGTCCTTAAGCCTCCTTCTCCACTCAGATAGCTGCTGGTTTCAGGGTCTGCCTCTGGATTTACACTCTTGCATAAGGAAAGATAAGCAGCCAGTGATGTTTTATCTCAGTCTGCCTTCTTCCCTGGAAGCTTCTCAAACTAGTTCTTCAGGCTTGCTGCTGCTATTAAGTTCTGTCCTCAGATACATATTGGTAGCTTCAGCGGAGAGGCAGTAAATTAACCCCTAGGTGTACCAGACATTGAGAACGGATCCTAAGATGTGTCTTTATTTAAGCTACTTCACTGATACAGCTTTTGTAGCCTTGAGCCAGGATGGCACATGATGCCACTGAATTCACACACTGGGATGTGCTACACTGACTTTGTTGGTCACGGAATAGCAGTTGAGAACAAAATTTTCTCCTTCAGAGGAAGTAGTTAAATGCCATTTCATTTGCATCTTCTTTAGATGCTTTAAAAAATGTAGTAAAAAAAAAAATGGAATTGCCAGAAGAATGATTTTCTTTCCTGTGACACTTGGAAACAGCATGAAACAAAAATGCTAGCAAAGCTGCATAGTCTTGTTAGATTACCAGTAACAAGGATGATTATTAGCTGTGACACTAGACCCAGAATTTACAGCTAGAAACTGAATTTTCATTGCTTTTTTTTCATCTAATGTAACACACGCAGTGCCATGCAGGGTAATTCTTTCCACCTTACACTCTTTCCTAGAGGAAAGGACACTGTTTCCAGCCAAAATGTTCAGTAGTCCAAAGGGAGTTAATGTGTATGCAAACCTCCTTCCCACACTGTACAGCAGGCAGAAAACCCAGGGGATCAGGAGGTTACCAGGTTTTTGCAGAGATTGATAGTATTTTGCCTGCCTGAGCAACAGTTGGAATATGCTGGTAGGTTTCTGTGTTAGTACTGCCTTTGTCTACACAGTTCATAGAATCTTAGAATCACCAGGTTGGAAGAGACCCACTGGATCATCGAGTCCAACCATCCTTATTAAACACTAACCCATGTCCCTCAGCACCTCATCCACCTGCACCTTAAACCCCTGTAGGGAAGGTGACTCAACCCCCTCCCTGGGCAGCCTCTGCCAGTGCCCAATGAACTTTTCCATGAAGATTTTTTTCCTAATGTTGAGCCTGAACCTCCCCTGGTGGAGCGTGAGGCCATTCCCTCTTATACTGTCCCCTGTCACTTGTCAATTGATGTGGTCCATGCCTAAGTGGATTTTCTAACCATTTAAGTTAAGATTATATTCTAAGTGTTCGCTGCACATGACACTTTTGGGAAAAGAAACCCTGAGTGGTTACTTTGGGATTAAGATCAGATACTGGTTGGTGTAAGCAAAGCTTTCACCGTATCTGTATGTGAAGTATAATGATACAGATCCTGTCACATAATTAATTATAAAAGACTCTTTCAGGGATTAGCTGTAACACAGATTTCTGTCAGTGGACTTTGCCTCGAGTCGTGTGGTGGAAAAATAGAATCATGGAATCACCAGATTGGAAAAGACCCATCAGATCATCGAGTCCAACCATTCCTATCAAGCACTAACCCATGTCCCTCAGCACCTCATCCACCTGGATGAAGAGTTGCACAGGCTTTCCTCCAGCTGGAGAAGACTGGGAATGTTTATTGTGAGGGGGCCCTAAACAGCAGTTCGATATAACTGTGTCTGGGAATGTGTAAGAAACAATATCATTATATATTCTTTGATAGAGGATGTGTATGTATTTATCCTGCTAGAGCTGACTGCAAATACCAAAGAAGACATTTCAGGATCTGATTGTCTTATTGACTGATGTGTCTGAAAATGCTGGAACAGGCCGAGATCATTCTAAGCGATCAGTATGCAGTGATGGATCCCTGGGGTGTGAGGAGATTAAAGGTTTCTTTTCATGGCAGAGAGTCAGAGTACTAATGCAACATAATGAAAACAAGTTTAGCTCTGAGAAGGATTACAGAGTCTTCCAGAGATCTTAATCCATAGAGGATCGCTAATTACTATAATAATGATTTTTCTTGCAATAGTTCATAAATCTTTGCTGAGCAAAGGGGGTAAGTGCCTTTTATGCCCTGAAATTACAGGGATTTCATTTTAAGTTACTTCATAATTAACCTGTAACCGATTACGGAGTTGATAAAAGGCCTGTTGCTTTGTAAAAATGGTATTTCTTAGTCGGTGACTGTAGTAGAAGAAACTTTGCTTGGCTTTCCAAAGTCACTGGTAGGGAGGCTTTGTTTTAGTGCAACCCAGCTGACAGGAGAGTGAATGAAGAGAAATTGTGAATTAAGCAGAAGGTGGAGAGATGCAGTGACTGCATTATTTACGCCACTCTCTTCTGCTTTCATGTTAATACTGATTAAAGCTACGGATTATAATTAGAATCATAGAATCACCAGGTTGGAAGAGACCCACCGGATCATTGAGTCCAGCCATTCCTATCAAAATTGACTTTAAGTGATAGAATTCTACTCCCACATTTCACAGTTCTTGTTGATTCCTGCAAAAATCCCAGGCTTTAGAGTATGAATCACCTTAGAAGGTTAACATATTTTTTTTTATTTTGTTTCTTCCGCCGCAAAAAAAGTGCCTGTATCCGTTGACTGTGAGGTTAATCCAGTAGAATGACTCAAATATAAATCCTTGCACTGAGTGAATGTAAAATTAGAAGAGATCAACCCACCAAGCCCACAAGTTGTCTATTTCATCACTTCCCTGGGTATAATCTTGTATTGCTTATCAGCCTATTGTGTACCTTATATTACTCTGTAGATGTTTCTCTATTTTTATACTGCTTAGTATCAGGTGAAATCCCTTTGTTCTGAGAAAAAGTACTAAAGGAACAGAAATATGTAGCATTATGATTTTTTTAACCTGGTGAAGTAGTGAGACACAAGATCAGAAGAGTTTCACATTTCTAAAGATTAGGCAATCTCTAATTATTGGAGTGAAAGAAGAAA
This sequence comes from Coccyzus lansbergi, assembly GCA_033558105.1. Lineage (NCBI taxonomy): Eukaryota > Metazoa > Chordata > Aves > Cuculiformes > Coccyzidae > Coccyzus > Coccyzus lansbergi. Next base: position 1,352,601 of record JAUMJK010000786.1, on the reverse strand, counting down.
CATCTTTAGGAAGCAGAGCATTTAAAAACTGTGGAATTTCCTGTATCTTTTGATACTGGATGCGCTTGGAGGAAAGATTAGTCAACTACATTGAAAATTTCTGTGTAACTTGTTTTTAAACATTTCTGTAACTTTGGAGTATTATTTCAACTCAAGGTTTAATCTAGGCAGTTAATCGCAGAAAGGAAGTACTATCAGGCATATGATTTCTTTGTTTATTTTAATAAAGTGTGTTTGATATGGGTTTAACATATATGTTGCAGGACATGGTTTACTGATTGATGGGAATGGTTGGATTCGATGATCCAGTGGGTCCTTTCCAACCTGGTTATTATATGATTCTATGTCAATTTTCGTTTCCATTTCTGTGCAAGCTTGCAGGTAAGATATTGTTGTAGGTCTTGTAATCAATGATAAAAATCAGTTTTACATCTGTCTTCAGAAATTCGTCTTAAAGAATCTTTAGACTTTTTTGATTTGTTCCAGCAGATTTCCGTTTTTGACACATCTTCAGGTATAAATAGTATGTACATAAAGTTTTGCAATTTGATCTCTTAAAAGGATTTATTTACATTGCATTTACATCACGGCACAGATTTTAGGTTCAAATCTGCACGGTTTTCCTGTCCAAACTGTTAAAGCCCAGGCTGGAAGTTACTGTCTCTCAGACCTTGGAAGCATCAGTCCCTGTGAAGTTAGTGCTTGTTTTCCTGGGCTCGCTTGAGCTTTAAACGGTTTTATTGAAGCCAGTAGTTGAAATTTAACTTAACTAAAACTGTGAAAAGGCAATAAGAGTTACTTGTTGTGACTGCTGAAGAACACCTCCAGCTTTCAGAGAGTTTCCATTAGTAGGAGGGGGAATATAATATATATATTTTATATATATATATATATATACACGCATATGGAATATAATCTGTGTCACCCTTTTTCCCCCCATCTGCCAGGCTGAACAGTGTTGGCTTGTTGGCTGGATCTGTCCTCCTCTTTCCTTCTGCTCTGACAGTCACTGACCATTTGGATTGAGCCAACAGTGTGTGTTGCAGAGCCTCAGGCAGCAGCTGTAATGAACATAAAACGAATTTATAGCAGAACGTGAACAGTATTTATCAGCTGTGGTAAATATGTGATATTCTCTGTGACTAGATGCAGTGGATTTGCTGTACATCCACTCTGACTCAGGGCTGGGGGCTGAGCACGCAGGAGGCTGTTTCTCTCCGAAGAGTTAGGCTGACAAACTCAGGACTATAATCACACTGTAAGGATCTTTGTACTGATTTTTTTTTCTATAAACTAGTAGATTCACCTGCTTCTTTAGTAAGGCATGTCGTTATTCCTTTTTTACCAAGATCTCCTTTATTTTATACATCCATAGAGAGAAGTGCAGACTGACAGGCTCACTCCTTGCTCTTCAAAGTGAATTTGGAGATGATATTGCCAGTGCTCATTCATAAATGGTGTGTTGATGCTGGTCATCTTTTGGTATGTTGGATGACTTTTTGCTTGGGTATGCACTGAACTGTAGCTTGGAAGCCCCCCCAAAGTGCCAGAAAGGTTTCTCATTTATTTTCCTCTCTGTCTCAGCCTCCCCTGGGAAGGACCACAGGGCTTCCCAGCATTCCTTGCATGTGGCAACTGCCTCAGACTGGGGTCACAGCAGCTGAAACCAAAGGGTCTCAAAGATTCTGTTAATTCTTTTCATTTACAGTGTGTCTTTTATTTGGTTTGTTTTGGTGTTTTGATTATGGGAAGCCAGTTATGTTGTCTTTCAGTTTCAGATGCTTGCAACAAGACTGCCTACTCTGGTGCTTTGATGTCCTTGCTGAAAAAGGTTCTGTGTTAATTTTGTAGCTTGTCCTCCTTTAAATAAGTTTTAAAAGGATTTGTAAATGATACACTTATTGTCACCTTTCCGTAACCTGGTCCACACAATCGCTTTGCTACTCTGCACGTGCGTTTTCCCACGTGATGTCAGGAACTCTTCCCAGCTCTCTGACACCTCCCCAAGGCACAACACCCTGGGAAGAAAAAGATTGCAGTGAGAACAGAAATACAGTTGTGTTCCAGTACTTCATTTGGCAGAAAAAGTTGGGCCGTCTAGTCCTGCATTCCTGCTCAGGTTGGCCATGTTCCTTCTGAACCTTTGGCTGTGTCAAACCTGAAATGAAGGATTAAGATGCTTTATACATACTTAATGTTAACAGAAGTAATCATGGGAATTCTTAGTGCCTGTATCAATGTCTAATCCTCCTTCTAAATCTTTCTAAGCTGTTGGCCTTATTGATTATGTAGGTAACTGAGCACCTCAGGTTAATTACATGTCACGTAAAAAAACTTCCTGTTCCTCTGTGATCATTCACTTTTCAGATTTTGTCTTTAATATCTCGTCTCTCTTCTTGGGTAATAAGCCAAGTTTCCTTGTGGCTAGAAGGAGAGTTTCCTTGTTTTACTGTCAGTCTTCAGGACCAACTGACAATAACCAGATTTGCTTTATACATTGGAAAATCCTCTATGCTCTTTTGTTACAGCCTACAGGAGCTGTAGATTTTTCACAAAACTCTTAACATCAGTTGAAAAATTGAGGGAGAAGGAAAGATGCCACTGAATTATTAAGATGGTCCTGTTTTCTCCCTTAAAATATCATTTAGGATTTTCCCGATAAGTAAATAGTTACAGAGCATTTAACTTCAGTGTCAGCTTTGTACTTGTGGCAAACGTTAGGGGCTTGCCAAAGCAGCTACTGGGCATTCAAAGGTTTGGATTTTCACCCAAATTGCTCTGGCACTGTCCAGAGCAGCTGCAAATGGCAAGGGTGGAAGTGCAACTGATGGCAGCCAACCTGGAGCAACAGAGGTTGGAACCAGACGCCTCTTAAATGACTCTATGCGACTGATGATGTGGCCTTGAGTTTTCAATTCATTTGGTTGTTGAAAAGTCCTTGGTGTAACGGAGACTTGGATCAGTTGTATTTTCAGTGTCACTCCTGCCCTTTACTTGTGTTGGTGTCTCATAGGCTGTTTTAAAGCTTTTACTGCCTGTTAAGAGATTGCCATTGATTTCACACAAAAATAATTGGTTGTCTTTGACTCATTTGCAAGCTGTGAGACAGCAGCAGAATGCTTAGTTTCTGTCCCTCGGTCACTGCTTTACTTCATTCAGTGACTTTGTGCATTTTGACTGATGAACACGGGTACAGGTAATTACTCTAATAACATTTCTTTCTGCTGTAGAGACAAAGAATTAGAGTGCTCCATTGGAATCACATTTCCTCCATCCTCCTTCCACCCCTGCCTCCTGCCAAGGACAGAAAAACATCTACATATTGAGAGGCAAATTCATTTCCTTAATGATGAAGGAAGCATGAGAGAGGCAGGAAGAAAGAGGAGAGAAAGACAGGGAGAAAGAACACAAGTATAAACCTCATACTGATTCAGGAGGGACCACTTAACCACTTTTTCTGAAGATGGAAATTTTTTCCCTCTAATGTATCTTAAATGCAGCACACAGAAAACACTGGGGCCAGCACTCCTTCAGGAGTAGAAAGTGTTTCATTCAGAGTTGAAGTGATCTCCGAAGGTCCCGAGGTTCAGTCTGTTGCTCAGAGCAGAGTGAGTTTCAAATGCAAACTGAATTGTTCTAGGTTTTGTCCAGCTGCTCTGCCTGGACAGTCGTTCATGTAATCTGGGAATTGTTCCTCCATCCCGTTGAAAGGGACAGTCTACAAGTGCTGTCTTTGGGATATCTCATAAATCCATGGAATCTTAGAATAGTTTGGGTTGGAAGGGGCCTTAAAGGTCATCTAATTCCAACCGCCCTGCCCTGGGCAGGGACACCTCCCATGGGATCAGGGGCTCCAAGCCCCATCCAACCTGGCCTGGAACTCCTCCAGCTTCCCTGGGCAACCTGGGCCAGGGCCTCCCTGCTCTTATGGTGAAGAAACTCCTCCTTTTGTCCAGTCTAGATCTGCCTCTCTCCAGTTTATACCCATTGCCTGTAGTCCTGTCACCCAAACCTTAGCAAACTGTCCCTCCCCAGCTTTCTTGTGGCCCCTTAAGGTACTGGAAGGTCTGTATAAGTTCTCCTTGGAACCTTCTCTTCTCCAGGCTGAACAATGCCAGTTATCTCAGCCTGTTATCATATGGGAGGTGCTCCAGATCTACTATAGAGCTTGATGCTGGGATTTCTGTAAGCTGAGAAATTAATTCCCGTGTCTCTTTGGCAACAGCAAAAGCAGATAATTTTTATAATTGTGAGCTCATGCTTTACACGGAGTCATTGCTGATACTCCAGCCAGCTTATTGAGGCAGAAAAGTAACCTGAAGGTTCACCATATTAAGGGTTGGCGTATGAAGGAGGCTGTTGAAATGTTTGTTTATATGTACCCGCATGTTTAGACAAATGTTTCTGTCATAACGTGGTTCAGAATACATTCTCTTGGTAACTTGAGTAATTACAACCAATCTGCTTGCAGTTTATTTCAGTTTATTTCCTAGTAAATTCACCCGCTTCCCCCATCAAAATCCCATACTGGTGGTTTGGGTCTAATGTTCTGTGGTTTTAGAATTATCACCCACATGTATATTCAAAAACTGCAGTTCTGCTGTAAAGTCATCCTGCAGGGAGCTCTTGAGCCTTTCATGACCTCATTTACACAGCAATAAATTCCCACATCTCATTCAGTCAGGGTTTTCTCTGTAAGTAAATATCTCTGTCACCCACCATATGAGAGAATTTTACAAAGTTGAAGTTGTATGCAGAAGACAGTTATAATTAAAGGTATAATAAACTGTCGAACAAATGAACTGGTGCTCTGCTGGAAAAGAAGATAGGAAGCTTGTACAAGCCACTGTTGCTAATTACAGCGATGGGTGTTTGTCAGGCTTGGTCCGTGTGGCGACTCTGCGTGGGCCCTTACTCTGGCTGATCTGGGAATGGCAGCTGCCTTCTTTTTAGTGTATGGACGCTGTTAAAGGCAGCTGTGGTCTGTGTGTAGTGTGCTACAGCTCATTTGTCTTGAAAAGTGAAAAAATACTGTTTCACCAAACCAAAAAAAAATCTCCCTTTAAAATGGGAAGTTCAGTGAAAACTCCTGTTTCTAAAATAAGAGGCGTTATATTCTTTTTTCCCCCTTTTGTCCTGAATTACACTGATGCCATATCACTACAAATACTCTAAAATGTGAATTGCATGCAGGTGCAAGTAAATTTACAGGTGCAACTGAGGGCAGGTTTGGTTTCATCACAATTCCAGGTTTTCTAGTAAAGTTTCCTCTTTGAAGAGGAGACAGGTTGCACGGACACCCCTAAGAGACGTTCTACTCTGGAGTCACTGCCAGTGCAAGTACTCCCATAATAACTGAAAAGTAAATTAAAAAACACTGTTGAAAAATGATGAGGGTTTTTTTTCTTATCTTTCTAAAATAGGCTGAACCAGGTGTAATGACTGTGGCTTCTAAAACTCATCAAAAATCGTAAAAGCACAGTTCAAAGATAGCGGTCGCTTTAATTACTGAGTCAGCCTTAATTTTTAGCTGTTCAGCAGATGTTCTTGCAAGGGAGACCACAGCTGTTCCTCTCAATTTCATGTTTGGTACCTTTTGCTACTGGACCTTGTCCTTTACTCTTCATGGGAATATTTAACCAGATTACTCTTTGACCTCTGGCCTCTTCACAGGCAGAGAAGATGAGAGCACTTACCTGAGATGCCAAGGAAAAGGCTAATACCAAGAGGTTTTTCTGAGCTACATTTAAGAGGGCAGGTTGGGCTATAAGTGAGTCCTCCTGGAGGATCCCATTCTCCCTCACTGACTAGTGAAGAGTCACGGGGTTTGGGTTCTCTGTTACATTACATAGTGTTTGATAGGAATGGTTGGACTCGATGATCCGATGGGTCTCTTCCAAACTGGTGATTCTATGATTAGGTCTTGTCCCTTCCATTTTTCAAGCTCTGTACCCGTCATATAAATCCAGAATTTTAGAACTGCAGAGTGAATGGAACCTGCGTTTTCTGTCTGTATTTTGTCTCCATGGTGTATCCTAAAGCTTTCTGCTTTCATTACCTGGCAGCATCGTGCTACTGTAGTTAGACCTGCAGTATAAAGAATATTGCTGCTGTCTGGCACCAAATGAGCACTGAAGGGTGACAGAACGGGAGTGGGGAAGTTATGAATTTAGATTTTAAGAAGCGTAATAAAAATCAAATAGACGCAAGGAAGGTGAGCAGGCAGAAGAGAGAAGGTGATGAAGAGAGTCACACCGTTATGCATACTTTATATTATGCTTCATAGATATGAGCTTATAAACATGCAGGAAAGATGCCATATGGCAATTTCCATTTTCCTTACCCTTTTCAGTTCCTTGTAATCTGCAGAAACTTTCTGGGATGACTTCTTTACAAGTGGCCTATTTTTATTAGGGAATTTGAGTATATCAGATGGAGTTGGGTTTTGCTTGAAGAAAAGAAATCTGTGCCACTGTTTCCTAGTAGCTTAACAGAGGAGAGGATGTCTTTTGAGGGGAAGGAAGCAAAATCCAGCGTAAAACATGTATTGCATTCTGAAAAGCAATATAAAACAATTGCATTATTGTATTTCAATATGTATATGAGTAGGTTTTCTCTCTTCACCCGTAACTACAAGTTGGAAGAAACTGATGCCTGGATCAGATAATTGATCATTTACTGAACTTCATGGAACTGTTGCAGATCAAAATGTCTTTGATCCACCAGTAAAGCATTTTGCAGACCCAAGAGTCCTCATTCATCTCCAGCAAGTATTATGTCTTCTAATCTTTTTTTTTTTTTAGTAGAATTCGTAGTTCTCTTTCTCATGCATTATGAAATTATAGGAAAGAAACAAAGTTCCGAGATGGCATCACAGTTTTGAACCTTTAAATTCGTCTCTTAAGCTCATTGCCTTGCTAGAATCCTAACATCATATTTGATAGACCAGTCAAATTGCTCTGAAATACTATTCTTGGTGTGGTTTCCTGCATCTGTAATTGTCTTGGTTACTTGTCCCTTACCTCCTTTTCGGTTTATGGCATTGATATTAGGTGGTATTATCCAGAGCTTGTTAATTTCTGAGGGGGGTGGATTTCTTTTTCACTTCATAATCAAAATACACCACCTGAGGTTGCCCCTAGTTCCATCGTTGCCCAGCGCAGAGCAGTGAGCTGAATTTCTTGACTGTCACTTAGGTGGTGTTGCTTTCTTCCTGACTGGCATTTTACTAAACCCTTAATAAACTCCATGCTTGATTGTGTCAGAGAAACATTGTCAGTGCACAGGGAGGTGCAGTTTAGATTTCTGTTAGTGTCACTGCAAAAAGGATCTAATCTTCTGCTACGACACATCACCTTGTTTCCCATGACTTAATCAAGGTGTAAAGCTTGGTTTTGTTCACAGAGATTGTGGCAGAAAATTACTTCCAGTGTATCTCTCTGCTTCTTTTAAAAAAAAATGAGTGTTCAGATTTCCCTTTGATAGAGACATGTTAATATTTAAATTCATTTAATGTGATATTTTACATAGTTTCATGTCTTGGACTAGCTTCTTTCATTGAAAATAAATAAGTCAACTAATCATTAGGGCAGTAGGTTACTTTGAAGTCTTTTCTTCCAAAGCTTTGAGAAAGGTTTAGACTTTGGGAAACAAAGAGTTCATTTCATTCATGCAGTATAGACGTTTGCACACTTCTTGACTTTACTCCAGGAGTTTCAAGAGCTTTCTGAGCTGTATAGGCTACCTATATATAGTGTGTATATATATACATATATAGAGAGAGAGAGACCCTTTCTCTTCGTTTAGAAACTTGCATTAGAAAAACCCACACGATACCATGTTTGGTTTATTTCCTGCCTAATTTCAAGTTATTTTTAAACACTCCGATTTAAACATGTTCAAGTGTACTGATGCACTTATCAGTGGAAAATATAAAGCATCCTAATGGGAAAGAATAACGTTGTGAGTCAGTTGATAGTAACAAGAGACCATTGTGCTCTGCTTTCCCATTCCAGTATTCCTGTAGCTGCCTGGTACGGTTACTTTAATGGAAATAAAACCCTAGAGGTGCGAAAGTCTTAGATTATTTGTGGTCACTTCAAGTGACTTCTTGGGCCTTCAACCCAAATCACTGTTGCTAATGATTATTCTCTTTCGTTAGTGACACTGGAGGACTTTCTCTGATCAAACCAAGTCTAGGATCGCACGATCAAAAATGCCCTTTGGGTTAGAAGTAAGACCTAGTGTAGCTCATGCTTAGGTTACAAGTGGTGTTGTCAGACACTCGTTTAGCAGTGAAATGTGTGCAAAGGGAGTAACAGGCTATAAAATACTGTATTTCTGTGTTTCTGTTGCGTTTGGTTTGAGCTAACGATGTGTTGTTGTCCGTGATGGATGATAACATAAAGGAATACATAAATGTGCCTTCCCTAATAAGAAGGTGATATATTAGATATGTTATCTCACAGATTAATCTACCTTCAGTATTCATCCAGATGGCTTTAAAAAGGGGTGATGCTAACATCTGCTTGAGAGGAGAGTTGTTTAAAGGAAAGGTAGTTAGCTGAGGCTTGGAAAAGATATTAGATTTTATTTTATTTTGCCTTAGTTGATTTGTGTTGTCACATTTTAGAGTCAGGCTCTTAAGACGAAGAAATATGAAGTTTTAGAAGGCTGAGAAGTGTCAGAATGAATGCTGTCACAGTAAGAAGAGGGGAAAGGAAGAGGAGAAAAAGAAAGGGGAGAAGGGGTAGGGAAAGGATGTAGGCAGGACTGAATATCCAGCACAACTTCCATTTTTACAAAAATACTGGAATAGTCAGGCCTTGCAAATGCTAAAAAATAAGACATTGGTAAGGAGCAGTCCAAGTGGATTTGTCAAAAAGAAATCATGTCAAACTCCCAACGGGAGGGTGATAGACCTTGTGGCTGCGTAAGAAAGAGTAAACGCAGCACCAGGGGTCTGCACGTCAGGGAAAGCTCCAATACCATTTGCTGTGGCTTTCTTGTAAGCAGGAGAATGTAGCATCCATCAAACCAGGGTGGGAGAGTTGTATGTAAATGCTTGGGAGCAAAGCAGCAGGGTGGGTATAGAAACTAGATATTTTCTGGTAATAGGATTATTGAAGCATGGGAATGGGTTGGGAATAGGTTTCCTGTGACGATTCTGGTATTTTCATCCCCTGAGGTTTAAAGAAGAGGCTAGATGAAAGTACAGCACTAACAGGTTCAGCCGAGAGGTCCTAGCCCTCCTTTTGCTGCCTGGAGATAAACTCAATGATCTCTTGAACTCTGCTCAAGACCTCTTTTGTGTCATATTATCTCAGAAAGGATTGAGTTGCTGTGCTCTGCTTTTCTTTCCGGCCCAGTCTGACATGTTTTTATGGCTCTACTGGGTAGTCAGGGTAACGCTGACTGTAAAGAACACAAGTCTAGTGCATTGGGTGGATCTTCTGGCTCCTCTCTGTAGTGAGCATAATAAGAAAAAAAAAATCAAGATTGTGAAAGTCTTTTATTAAATAACTTTTCAACTTCTTTGGGCAAAAGTACCCAAAGCAAAGTGAGCGAACAAAAAGGCAGAAATGGAGCAACCATGGATGGTTTACATGAGTTAAAAAACCAGCCTTCATTTACTGGTTAGGTGCGTGTGTTCCCCTGGTTTCCTACCTTTGCACATTTTTTTCTCTTATTTATACTGATTCTGTTCCCCGAGAGGTTTTTTCTCGCTAGGTAATGAACCAGATGAGTGAATTCTCTTGGATGAGACGCAGAATGTTTAGTGATGACCCCAATAGTTCAGTTTTGATTGAACCTCTGACCAAGTCAAATATATTATTCGCATGTTATTACAGTTCATTACTCCTGAACATCATCAAATAAGACACATACTGAATTTTAAAGATTTTCTTTTTGAAGGCAAGTGCAAGTATTAAGGGACAAACAGCAATTACTCCACTCTTCTCTCTCCTTGAAGCCATCTCCACAACCTCACTTCCCGCTGTGTAATTCCACACAAATCTTTCTGTTCCATCCACTGTAGGAATGTGGGAATATTACAAAATGCATGTTTGTGTCTTGTAGGGTTTGTGTCAGGAAGCCACGTTTTGTTAGCACACACTGTATATGAAAGAAGAATAAATTAGTTATTTGGTGTCTTTATGTATTTAATTCTCTATTTTTCATTTTCACCTTACACTGCATTTCGCTATGAAACTTTACTACTTTGAATGAATACATTTGGGGATGGTCCTACAATATTAAATATAATTAAAAACATTCCGCAACAAAGAATATTTTTCATTTTTCCTTCTTTAAGAATTCTGTAAGAGAAGTCATAATGATTTGCTTTCTTGTGCTTTAGTTCCCTGGCTGCTAATACTTGAAAAAAAAGATGATTATATGTTGTATATTTCTGAATGCAGCCTATTAATTTGTTATTTTAACATGTAGGGCTTGTGGTCTCTTTGAGTTATCTTTGTTACTTTTCTCACAATTAGAGAAACTCTTGGAAGAATGTGCTTTTCAGTCCCCTGGCAGATTCTTTTTTTTTTTTTTTCTGTGTTAAAGTGGTTTCCAGATAATGATCTGAAGTGAATTAATGATTAGTTCTATCAGTGAAATTTAACAAATGAGGTGGGGGTGTGTGTGAAATAGAAGTTGAAAAGTTAAATGAGCATTGCCACTGGGCACAAGAAACTATCAGAAATATAGAAATAGAACAGAGTATCAGAAATATAGAGGTGCTGCCTTCCTACTCCATCTTCTTTCCATTGATGTATTTTAGTGGTAGTTTTATTTTGCAAGTATTTGATTTAGAAAATCAACTTCACATTATGGGCAGTGGTCCCAGTTAGGGGTTTTTGGGAAGGGTGGTTGTTGCTGGTTTTTTCCCCCCCTACTTGGTCTCCAATTACATGCAAGTTCTCCTAAGGAGTGAGCGAGGTCTTCACTTTCCTAAGTGACCTACTGAGGCTGAAAAAGGGAGGAGACGGCAGGGAAGGGAACTACAGGTGGGACCAACAGGCTTTTTGCATCACACTGAGTATTTGCTGATGACAGTTATCCATCAGGAAGCTTAGTATTCTCTCCTTCCTCTGATACAGAGGTACTGAGCGTAAAATAATAGAGAATCCAGTACTGGCATAAATGATCTTCTGCCTTTATGTGGCAAAGGCCCAAAGCCAGAGAGACAAGGATTTTCCCCTCACCCCCAGCAAGTCATTCTTAAAATTACCTTCAAATCTCCCACTAGTTCATTAGATATTTGTGTTGCACTTGTGCTACTATCCCCTCATTGACTTTTTTTCTCGACCTTCGAAGAGTGCTCATAAAGATATCGCTGCACGCAGCTTCCCTAACAAGTTGTGCAAGACGCTGTGAAAGGATTTTTGCAGAATCATGCCATAAATCCCTCGAATAGGTGCTATCGATTTCTGAAGAGGCCTTGCTGGAAAAGGAATGTGCTGCTCAGGCCTCCAGAGGTGTTACAAAGCTCACTAAAAGGACAATAGCACTGGGGAAGCGGCAGCAGGAGAAAATCAATTCCGTGGCTATATTGTGTTTGTTTGTTCTCAGCTAGATTATACAGGGGAGAGGATATGGATTAAGCTGTATTATTTCAGCTGGGGCTGAAAGTTGGTTTATTTTTATATTGAGAGTTATTTGGTGTAGAGCTGGGTAGATGTGGCATGCGGACTGCGGAGTGTTGGCTTCTTTACTCGGAGCGTGAGAACTGATTCCGTACACAGCAAGTAAACGCTGGCTTTGCAAAATTATCTAGTCATGGTGCAGAGATACTTAATTGAGAAAAGTGTTTGTCTTATTCTGCCACTGTGTCTTGTTTGAGACCAGGATCGTGTGTTCTCTCAGCTCATTAATTTCTTGTCAGAGACTGCCTATGAGCAGAGAGAAGCACTTCTGGAGATTTTAGAAGCCCCATTCTGTGAAAAATGGCTCCTCAAGCACTTGCAAAATAGGCTCCTGTGTTTGACCACTCTCTGGGGAAAAGATAATTCCTTTATTATAACTTCTGCCAGTTGACCCCTCTCCTTTTACTGCAGGGTTATGACAGCATTCTGTCTTCTCTACATTCTCCCATGAAACAGGTTTGGTTTTTTTTTAAATGAGAAGACACAACTTGGAAGAAGGCAAACACAGTCACTTTGATTAGGGCTGGTGTTGACTAGGACAGAGTTAATTTTCTTCACAGTAGCCAGTATGGGCCCACGTTTAGGTTTGGGCTGGAAAAGATGTTGATAACACAGGGATGTTTTAGTCTCTGCAGATCGAGGCTTATGCAGGATGATGGCCTTTTCTGCTCCTCACCCCACCAGTGGGTGCTGGGAGGGGGGCACAGGGAGCCAGGACACGGCTGGGACAGCTGGTGCCAACTGACCCAAGGGATATTCCACACCATGGGACATCATGCTCAGTGTATAAAACTGGGGGAAGAAGGTGGAAATGGGGGAATATTCAGAGCAATGATTGTCTTCCCAAGCAGTTGTTGCATGTGATGGATCCCTGCTTTCCTGGAGATGGCTGAGCACCTACCTGTTGATGGGAGGTGAAAAACAGTGTGAGTTAGCCTTGACCTGAAACCACTTTTAGTTTTGTGGCCCATGCAGCTTCCCAGAAAAAATAAAGCTGTTGGTGGATGTTGTTACATTGCAACTCAAGCTTTAGTCCAGTCCGACCTGTTTGGTACCAGCTTCGTTATGAAAAGTAAAATAATGGATTTAGCTTCAAAAAAAGCTAATTTCAGTTTCTGGAGTGAAGTTTGCATATAGCTCTTGAGAAATGTTTATTTAAAAAAGCCAGCCACCCACACGCTGACCTACACCGAAGCAATCGTGTTTTGGTAAACTGCTTTTATGCCCTATATTAAGTTTGAAATTAAGTCTATTAGGCTATTCCTCTACACGCAGCTTCCAGCATATGCCACAGTCACACAAAAGCTGCTACTGATGACCCCTGATCAGACAACACTGCAGTTGGAAATATCTGACTTGGATAGGATAGTAGGAAATAGCTCTCTCTGAGAGAAACCAAAGTGAGGAAGGTAATTTCTGCTTCTGTATTGGCCTCTGGCAGTTTAATTTGTTAACCATGTTATGCCTGAACCATAAACTGGATCAGATGTGAAAACTTGTGGTTGATCCGTGGTGTGGCAGAACGAATCTGGAGGAAAGTCAGGTGGAAATCACTGAAATTGGAGGAAACAACGTTTCGGGGAATAGGATTTGGCAGTGGCTCCAAGCTACAGCTCCTGATTATATTGAACATTTTTTTCCAGGCTAGGGATTTATTTAACTCTGCATGGTTTTATAATATCAAACTGCTGAATTGCTTGTAGCTGTGTACTGCGATAATCCTGAATCGATCTCCTTCTGAATGACTGCCACCTCGCTTCCCAATGGGTTGGGATGTCTCCCTCACAAAGGAAAATACAATAATAGACTAAATATTTATAGCTGAATGTCTAAAATATATTTAATATGTGTATAAGCAACTACAGGGGCATACAAATACAATGTTTATATATATAGTTGTTGCTTATAGCTTCTATCTTTATATAAATTGTTAAAAAATGAGGAAATGGAGTCAATCAGAAATTGTTGACCTGTTTTGGTTCATACATACCTTTCCCCATCATCTCCTCAAACGCTACGAGCTTTCCTCAGTTATCTCTTGAAAACAGTCAAGTGAACCTTGGGGATTTACAAACAAAAGGTTGGAAAACACACCTGTAGGTCTCAAGAACAAAACTGACATCTTGTACTCCATAAATTCGGTAGGATTTTGTTTCTCTCAGGGTTGCATTCGAACCAGAGCATTTCTTTAGACACTCCAAATCCTCTATCTGGTACCTTGTATTCAGGAGACACAGAGGAGAGTGTGTTTGATTTTCTGTATTTAATGGGCTTGATTCTGATTATACATCTATACTGCTTCACTGACTTCACTGGAGAGGGCTTCTCTCTATTTCTCTGATTTCAGAATAGAGCTTGAAATTGATAATAGTATCACAAAAAGGAAAATACTATCAGGATCTAGCACATAAGTAAAATGGTACAGCCTGGTTTTTGAACATGGAAACGATTTATTCACCAGCTTCCTCAGCACCGAGGCAGAAATGAGTGGAAAGGATGAGATTAAAGTTGCAACGTCCTTCTGTAGGAAGGCACTAAGTCTTCTTTTGGAAGTGTGCACTGAGGTTTGTGACACCAAGTCACCTTCTTCTGAGAAATGTCTGGATTTCTAAAGTTAGGCTTAAGAGTCAAGAAAAAACAAATCAAAACCCGTGTATCTCCTGCCTTCTCCCAAAGTCTTGTCTTTTCCATTCTGCTGCTTGGCATTGGCTGTCGGCAACAGAATCAGCTTTGGTGTTGAGGATATCTGTGAAAACGACTCAGTCCAGCTCTCTAGGTGGAAACCAGCCAAATTCCAATACACGTTCGATGCTCTGGAAGTATTCACAAGGTTGTGGTTTCTCCTAGTGCTTGGTGTGCAGCGGCCGAAGCCTCTTTGATATTGAGGGTCTCCATTGTGGCCACATGAGCTGCCTAGAAACCAGAGGGAAATTACCCACAATTAACCATATTCAATGCTAATACCAATGAGTTAATAATCTGTGCTTGCATGTCTGAGCAAACAAGATTTATAGTGAAGTGCGAGACTAGCACGGGAGGCAGAGTAGCATGTGCTGCTACATAACGTGCTCAGTGTTCTTTCATTGGAACGATTGGACTCCATGATCCGGTGGGTCTCTTCCAACCTGGTTGTTCTGTGATTCTGTGAGTCTATGATTCCATAGGGGAGAGCACTAGAGCAGTGTGGTTGTTGCAGGGCTACAACTGAGGAATGAAGAGAGAGAAAAAGAATTGCTTTTTGCATTCGTATTTTAATCTCTCTGGAGCAGGAATGCTCTCACAGACACGGAGCCTTGCTCATGCTGTCCCACCCCTACCAGCCCCTTCCTTCTTACTCCCCAGGGCTTGCACAGCACAATTGCCAATGATTTGCCTGTGAATTTTGCACACAGAATCATAACGAAGTGTGAAGCTCCTCAGGGAGAGAACTGCATTACAATGACTGAGCCTGGGGACCTGGGACAAAAGAAAAGCAAATTTGCCGTCTTGTCATCCCCAATTAAGAATGGGTGTGAGCTCAGCTTCATGGGAGGAGAGGCTGTGGCTCATCCACGAAAGCAGGGGCTTATTTAACAGAACGAGCATGACATTTCTGCAGCTGGTACATAATTACGCAAACAATTGCTCTTCAAAGGCAGTTCTGCTGCTTTTGTGTCCCTGCTCTGCATGGAGTGATGGCTGATGTCAGAGTTCCTGTCTTTCACATTCCTTTTTGCTGCTTCTTGGGTAATTCCGTAGTTTGTATCTCAAATTACTTGCTTAATAGCTCTTAACATCTAACTGGATTATACATGGGAATTCCCTTAGCAGTCTAATTGCTGACCTTGTGTGCTAATGTTTCTAAATACATGATTGGCTATAACCAGTAGCAGTCTACCCAGTAAACTCCAGCAGTACTAAAGAGATTTTTAATTCTTCCCAGAAAGGGTCACTAGGCAGTGGCAGAGGCTGCCCAGGGAGGGATTTGAGTCACCTTCCCTGGAGGGGTTTAAGGGACGAGTGGACGAGGTGCTGAGGGACATGGGTTAGTGTTTGATAGGAATAGTTGGACCCAATGATCCAGTGGGTCTCTTCCCACCTGGTGATTCTATGATTTTTCTCACACAGAAGTGAGAACAAAGCTTCCCTTGTTTCTGCATTATAAGTGTTTGGAATCCTTTTCAAAGTTTTGATGTTCTTCTTTCTCCCAGTGATAGCGTTTGAAGAACTAAATGAGTGTGAACTTTACACCTCCCTTTAGACCTCCCTACTTCAGCAGCAAAGTTTCATTTAAAGAGATTGGTGAAGAAAGAGGAAATTAGAAAGTGGTAACAAAAGTTTCCGTGTTTTGGGAAGTGGGTGTATTGCTTCATAGTTTGCACAACAATATTTACCAAATATAAATATTTGAACAAGCTGTATTTATTAGGCAAAGAGTTATTAGAATTTCAGGGATTGGTTTATCTCCATATATTTTGGCTTCATGAGTCTGCTAAGGTAGAAACATCCTTCTCCTTTATTGTATACTTACACTGGGCAGAAATCCAATAAACCATAGAGCTCAAGTACATTCAAACATATCTAACTCTTTTCCCTATAAAATATCTCTGCACAGTGTTCTTTTATTTTTGTACAACTGCTACCAAACTACAAGTTCATCTCTTGGATGAGTTTCTAGGGAAGCTTCACACTCATTGCCATCTTTAAGCTTCAGAGGTAGCTGATAGTTTGAAGGAGATTCCATTCAGAATGAGGCCACAGTTTTAGTCTGTCTAGCAGTAATTCTTTTTACTTTTAATAATCCGTTGGAGCCAAGACAACGTTTTAAACCCAAGAGTTCCATACTTTATGATGATGATTAATTCTTTGTACAGGGAAGTGTGCTTTCAAACTGAGAGAGCACTTGTGTTTTAAGATGCACAAGGCAGTACAAATGAATGTAGTGAAAGCTTCTCTCTGTTTCACATTTGAGGAGTATTATTAAGAATATTTCTATGACTTTGTTTTTAACGACTGGAGAAACTGGCAGTTCTTTTAAATACTATAAATGCAACAGAGATGTTGTTCCTAATTCTTGTAATGCACTTATAATCATGTATGTGATTGAGAGTGACAAGGGGACTTGAGAGCTGCCTCCGAATCACATTTCTAACCCTAGCACATTATTAGGGAGCCTGAGCAGAGACCAGCAGAATTAGTTGTTGTTTCATAACAATATAATGTTACTATTCTACCAAAATCGATGAGAAATCTTGGTGATTAATGTAGGCTTCAAAAGAGGACTTGGAGTGGATTCCGCTTAACCTCTTTGATCTTAATCATAATTTTCTTCTGTTTAAACAAGAGAAATTGGGGAGAGGAAAATCTAAGCTTTACTACTGTTGTGGTTTGGAAAAGTGCCTCAGTTGTTTTCCACTGGATTGATTTCAAGGATGTGTTTGGGTTTCTTTTGCAGGCTTGGCAGGCTTTGACAGAGTAATGAACCCCTGGGTAACAGAGACCGGTTTTCAAAAATTTTCTGAGGAATTTTTTTGATTGAGTGGTTTTCTTACGGAAGAGGAACACCTTGCAAAACTGCAGCTTCTGCCAGGGAAATAGATTTTTCTGTGACAGTCGCTTTTATCAGATAAATATAAGAGTTCTTTGGCACAGGGTCTTTTAAAACACAATTCCAATATTTCACTTCTGAGTCTGCACAAACCGCAAACATTTCCATTCGTGTCAATGTAGCAGCATTTCTCTATTAGTACTCGGTTATCCCATGAGGCACAGGTCTCTAAACAGCTGAATTCTGGTCCTGAATCTTTCCTCTCGTGTGAGTTTTCTGGGTTGGTTTGCTGCAGAGGAGAAACAGGGGCTACAGGAGGGAATCCTGCTCTGCTTCCCAGGGGCTGGGATCATGCTTGCAGGGATGATTAGGAGCTGGTGAGGATTGCCTAGTGACCGAGCTCAACACTGGGAGCTAAATCATTGAGAAAGAATACTAGTACCTATGATTTTGATCTATAAAGGACAGAATAAGTATGTAATAAGTGATTTTTATGTATTATTTACCTTTATGAGGTAAGAAGAGAAAGAAAAAAATCACTTAGTTTCCTTTCCTGCTCTACCTAGTTGTGTTTCACTGTCTCAGAAATAACTATTGACTTTGTAATATATTCACAAAGAACTTTTCTTTGGGAATTATTCTTTCTTTTCATCCATCCCAACAGTTCCTCCCCCAGTGTTGTCACTTCTTCAAGTAGGAGCTGGTTTGGTCGAAATGCCCTAATTGATGCTGGTGTGAAGATAGGTAATTATCTGTTCCACTTTATCACTTACATCGAGCGCTGACAAAGCTTGCAGAGAGTAGATCATCCGCATCTTAGATTAATTAGCTGTGGAATGCCTGCATAGCAGGAGAACTCAGTGAATTTTAGGCAGAAGCAGTGAAAAAAAATGTCTTTATAAAATAGTTTTGTACGTCAGCTGCTAATACAGGCTTCCCTCTGGGAACACAGCCCTGGAGAACTTAGCCAGAGCTTTCTTGGAGGGGTTGAATGGGGGCAAGGTGGGATCCTGCAAGAAGGCCTCAAGCTCCGCCAGGGGAGATTTAGGCTGGAGATTAGGAGGAGGTTTTTCACACGGAGGGTCATTGGGCATTGGAACAGGCTGCCCAGGGAGGTGGTTGATTCCCCTTCCCTGGAGGTGTTTAAGGCACAGGTGGATGAGGTCTTGAGGGACTTGGTTTAGTGTTTGATAGGAATGGTTGGACTAGACGATCCGATGGGTCCCTTCCAACCTGGTTGTTCTATGATTCTAAGAGGGCTCTTGCTCTCCGGTTTTCCCAGGCATGCAGGGTGCTTCAATTTAGCCCTTTTTTTAGAGTTGTTGGCTTTTTTTGCTCTTCTTTTCAGGCTTTGCTGTAGCTGCGACTTAGGCTGCATTAGATCCCATGATTTGGGATCATCCTTTATTGCCAACCAGTTAACCGTGATTGTTGCATCCTTCTGCTCTCCCCACCTGTTCACTCCTGTTAAGGAAATACTACCTTTATAAAAGTGTTAGACTTTTAATTGTTGAGGGAAGGATTGTGCCATCTGTTAGCTTAGCTGTGCGAAAAGTTAGGACTGAAAAATGTATCATATCTAATAAAAAAAGAAATTCAAGTAAAAGTGGTGAAATTAGTATAAAGGTTGCTTTTGCAACTGGGCTGACTGGTGGGAAAACCTGCATTCCCAGCTGAGCCTGGGAATAAAAGAACAGTGAACCTGTCCATAGCGACGTGAAAAATGATTACTAGGAAGGGAATTAAGGTGCGTCTATTATTAACAAACCAAAGATACAATGAAGACGTTGCCTGCGTTTAGATCAGTCTTCTTTGCTAATTTACTACAATTCTTCAAATTTCAGCAGTAACTGCCTCAAGAGCCTACTCGGGAGACTAGTTCTTAGAGAAGAGAGAAAGTGCCACTGAGAGAAATGGCAGAAGCTGACAAGTTATAAAAATTTGGTAGTGTTGAGGTACTTGGCTGAGAACTAATGATTTAGAGAAAAGTGATAATTATTATTAGCTCGTCAAAATGGTGCAGGTGAGATCCAAGGTGAGAGGGAGGCACTTCCAGGTGAATGGGTGACTCTTGGCTAGAAAATAACATTGCAGGTGAGTGCCAGGTAATGGAAGGCAGAAGCCCTCAACTTTCATGGAGTCGTAGAGGACTCTGTTTGTAGAAGAACATTTGCATGTTGTTCAAGCCCCTTTTGTAACTGTCTGTGTGTGACTGTGATCTCAGATAAGAAAGAAGGAAAGGAAGGAAGGAAGCATTGTCTATACTCCTCTAAGGTAGAATAAGAGTTCTGATGAAGCTAGAGACAGAGCATTTTAGCAACAAAGCTATTTATTTATTTTGATAATTACGTGGAATTCCTGACCTAAAAGAAAGAACCTGCTGGAATCCTAGAATCAAAGAATCACAAGGTTGGAAGAGACCCACTGGATCGTTGAGTCCAATAATTCCCATCAATCTCTAAACCATGTCCCTCAGCACCTCGTCCACCCAAAAGAAGAAGGAACCTGGACAGATTGGCCAGGTACCAAGTGGATCTGGTGTGTAGCACTCTAGCTCTTCTGTCCTCTACTCTGTGAGCTTGTAGCCAGGCAAATACCTGTTGGGACCTCATCAGGCCCAACTCTAACAAGATGATTTTCAGAGGAAATCATGTGGCACTTAAAGCACTGAAAATTGCCAACTATAGAATCATAGACTCATAGAACAAACAGGTTGGAAGAGATCCACCGGATCATCGAGTGAAACCGTTCCTATCAAAAAAATCCTATACAAGCTGTTCAAAGAAAAAAAAAAGATGAAACATGTTTACCAGTCTCTGTGATTATAAAACATGTACATGCACAAATGCATAGTGAGAATGTGGCTGTGATTGTCTGCTGGTGTATCCAAAAAAAGGTGATAGTTTACATATAGGGATATCTTGCTGTTTCACACGATGCGTAACTTGGAGGAGTTTATGGTGTATTTTTCTAGACTGAAGACTTATTTGTTTGTCCTAATAGTTGCTATAATAATAAAGTTTTACAGTGACTAGAGGACACCTTACCAAAGAGTCCCAAAATAGTTCAAGCAGCTGACAGGAGGCAGGAGTTTCTGTTGTGAACAC
Source organism: Coccyzus lansbergi (assembly GCA_033558105.1). Lineage (NCBI taxonomy): Eukaryota > Metazoa > Chordata > Aves > Cuculiformes > Coccyzidae > Coccyzus > Coccyzus lansbergi. The sequence continues at coordinate 1,332,319 of JAUMJK010000786.1, read as the reverse complement.
CTGCATATTTTTCCCTATCTCTATCATCCACTCAAAGGTAGCTTGGGAGAGTGATTTTATCTTTAAATATGAATCAGATGATGTTGCCAAGACAACCTCTCCTCAAGCTTTTCGTTTCACCCACAATGTGTGCTAAACCTCAACTCAGTCTTCTCCCAGTGTGACTGGTCACTTGTTTTTCAAGTGGCATTTGATTCTGATGAAGCAAAATATTCAAAGTACTTGATTTTCTTGGCTCCTGAGCAAATCGCTCCAGGTAGTTCCTCTTGCTCCGTCTCTAGGGCTGGAGGAAGCTAATCACACTGGCAGCTGGATTCGAGCATGTGAGACAGAATATTTGACTGAAATTATGGCTCTGCAGTCGCTCGCTGCTTTCCCAGCTCAGGCACAGATGGGGCACGTACAGTCTCTGACAGAAAAACCTCTGCAGAGTCTTTCACATTATTTTCTTCAGGATATTAATTCTCAATGTAGCGATGCTTTATTTTAGGCTCTTACAGTTAGGCCTGCTTTGTGTTCCCTGCAGCAGTTGCCTTATTTCAAGGTATCTTTGGTTAAACCAAAATTACTGTTGTTGCGTGGCTGATACTCGAGTATCCTTTAAATCTGGTTGGTGGGATGGGGAATAGGGCAGGAGATTAAGTTGTTTGCTGTCATTACCTGCCAGGAGAACTTTTCAAAAGTTCTCCTGGCAGGTAATGACAGCAAACAACTTAATCTCCTGCCCTATTCCCCAGATTCCTCAGATATCACTGCATAGACTGTTCCTCATACAGGGAGTGAAAGATTCCAATAATATTTAAATAGACTGTCACACAGTAATATTAAATTATCTGTTACTTTCTTATAACCTCAGTGTATTTTGTCCCTCTTTTGCGCTTATTTCTCTCTGCTTTGCCAACAGAATCCCATTTTTTTTCCCAGGCCCCCTTTGTGCTGCCATTCTTCCAGCTTTATTAAATAGTGGTGGTATCGTTCTGCATCAAAGGCTTTTGAAAGAATGATGTTTTAATTAAATATAGCAGTAGCAATGTTTCTGTTACTAAAAAAAAAACCGAAGGAATCTTGTGTGAAAGTTTTATTGGCTCTTTCGCTGCCCCTGAAAATTCATTTTGTCTAGAAAGAGTAAGATTGGTGAGCAGATATTGACTGAGAGACCCCTGATAGTCAAAAATCAGCAGCAGGCAGAGCTTTGCTTTGGCAGAGACGTAGTGGAGGGCACCATCCGCAGGGGAGAGGGCTCAGCAGGATCCCCAGTTCCTCCTCTCTCAGTGCTCAGAATCTCAGATTGTTTACTGAGAAGCAGCTGAAAGGTGAGACAGACAGGAATTCTTCAACCTGACTGAGATGAGAGTTTATCCGGTGACAGGCTTATATGATCAGTGGTGCTCTGAACAGGTTGTGTTTTTCACCGAGAGAAAAACAATTTCCCCATGAAGGACTCCTATTTTTTTTTTTTTTTTTTTAACAAATATTTCCAATGTTTCAATTCTTGTAAGATACTGCATCCCTTCTTTCCAGCAGAGAGGCACAGAGAGAGGTCACAGCCTCTCGCATGTGTCTCCTAGAAGTCCTTTCCATTTTCTGAAAGGTCACCTGCAGCTGAGGAACCGCATTGCCAGTTTGCAGATTTCTTGTAGCTTTCCCATTATACCTACAAGTGTGGAATCTGTTGACATTTAATATGATCTGCATTGAAATCACAGCACAAGTATTTATAACTTTTTTATTTTTTCCATGCAAACTCTGAGTTTTTTGCACATTGGCTCCATATCTCAGGGTTATTTGTGCATGTCACAGAGGGAAAAGCCATCAAAGCTGACCTGTGTACTGAATAAAGAAAATGCAGATTATATTGTGAGCTGCAAGATGCTAGAGTGAAAGATTGTTCTAAATGCAGTATCTTATAAGATATTTCAAGCCAGGCTGTAAATGACATTTCAGATTTTGAAAAGAATGATTATCTGAACTGTCGCTTGATAGACAAATTCTTTATCTATTAGATTTCATGTTTCAACCTGTAAAAGCCATCTGTGGGGTTTATATTCTGTATGTGAATAAACTCGATGGAATAAAGTGGAATGAGTAATAACCTTGGTCTGTCAGACCCAGTCCTGGATGCACTCTGCCCAGGCATTTTTTCTTGACATGCTAAGCAAATCTAAGTCTCAAATCTCTGTTTTATTTACTTTCAAGGCATCTGTGTGACTTGCAAAATACAGTCTGAATAGTCACACAGGTGGCAGCTGCTGCGGTTTGAATCCCAGTTTCCCCAGGAGGTCAGTCTGAGCTGTAGTTCACTGCTACCACTCTGTCTGTCTTGGCTCACAAGAGATTTTGTACCTCTAAGTGTGCACTTAAAGTAACACCAGCCCAGGAACCTGATAACTTGGGAGCTGGGCTGCATCTTTCTGCTGGAAATCAGTCTAGTTGTAATTCTGAAACGAAGCCTGAGCATAACCATTTTGTTGAATCGAAATCTGGTGTCTAACACCAGAAATCAAAGTTTAACAAGGTAAACATGGAAACAAGGCTCTCAGACTTACGTTCAATCCATGATGAGCCTATCACAGAGAAAATATACTTTATGGGGCATTTTATCTTGTTCAAATAAATTTGATGCATCATATTCAGCAGGTTCATATGTCTGCATGTTTCTGAGATGTTTTGAAATATTCCAGATTCACTTCTTGCAGTTAATATCTGACCATCTATGAAGATAGGTGTTGATTATGGTTGGACTCGATGATCCGATGGGTCTCTTCCAACCTGGTTGTTCTGTGATTCTATGATTTACAGAAGAGGTAAAGAGTGGGAACTTCTGACATCCAGAAAAATCGCATTTGAGAATCTAAATTTAAAATAAAGCTGTTCTCCGGTTAAGAACGTTCATGTTGTGGGTCTGTCCCCACAATGCCTTGGTAGAAGGAGTTTAAAACTGCTCCATGTTTCACAGAACTGTAACTGGGTGTGCAGTCTGACTTCTTAGATATCACACGTTATGCCTGCATGGTTTAGAGCAGGCGCAAAGGCTTGAGTTAAATCATTTTTACTTTGAAAAAAAGGAAGAAAAAATACCTTCCTCAGGTTAGAAACTGTCATGAGCAAAGAACAGCAGAGCTACCAGTCCCTGAGGGTCCTTAGGCTGGCAAGGAATTGATAAAGTAAGGTATACCAGATTCATTCAGCAGGTAAATTACTTCTTGTTGTACAAAGAGAAAGCATAAAGCTGAGTGTGTTTTACACCAAGTGTAGAATTCCTTCCTGCTCCAAGATTAGTGAGGCTCTGAGCTCGAGCCAGCCAAGCCGGGCAGCTCTGAGGGAGGATTTTCCTAATGTCACAGGGCTGTGGTCTGTATCATGCACTGCTTCCTCTGCTGAACTTGAATGCTGCAAAGAAGGGGAGAGAAAAAAGATTTTACATAGTGTGGAAGGAGAAAAGGATTCCTGGCTCACTTAGGTGATGCACTCAGTCCCCGAAGTACTCAGAATTGAGGAGTGTTGAGGAGAATGCAGAAATTTCCACCTGCTCTGAGGCCACTGAAAGGAGAGGCTAAAAGGGTTTCCGCCTTCACAGGCTGTCAGAAAGTACCTGTCTGTGGTTCAGGAGGGCTGATGAGCACTTTCTTTCCAAGAAGACTTTCCTTTAGGCAGACCTCTATGGCACAGAAGGCCCTTGGGTATGAGAGATCAACGTGTCACTTGTAGGTATGAGTGAGGACCTCTGGGAATCTGAATTCTTCTTGAGCAGTGGATGGATGTCAGGTGATGAATACTCCAGAGCATCAAAAATGGTGCTTGCATTTAGGCAGCCAGATCCCAGCCCATTTTTTTTTTTTCATTTATAATAGGCTCCTAGCAGTGTTAAGGCTCATATTTTTCTTAACAAACCGTCCAGTGTTTCCTTTTTCTCTTTGCTACCTAATTGCATATTAATTCATGATTCAGCTTGACAGATTTTGGCTTCTAGCTGTTTGATCCTCTGTTTTTATCAGCCAGATTCAAAGACTCCTCCTATAGCATATGTTTTGGGTTGGTGCTCAGCCTCTTCTTTTAGCAGCAAAGGTGCTGAGGGACATGGTTTAGAGACTGGTGGGAATGGTTGGACTCGATGATCCGGTGGGTCTCTTCCAACCTGGTGATTCTGTGAAAAGCAGCAGGGCTAGTGGTGTGATACTCATGGCCTTTAGTCTTTGGACTTGCTTTATTCTGCCTGCTCTCTGGGTCTGCTTACCAGTCTCTTTTTTATATTCAGCAAATGGTGAATTTTTCTGCTGTCTAGTAGGTCACTGCTACATTCCTGGCACCAGCCTTTTTGTGAAGATCCTGTATTTGCAATGCCCTTGCAAACCAAAAGAAAGGGTTGGTAACATTTCATTTCACTGATCTGCAGATTTGAGGAAGTAGAGTCCCTTTGAAACTCCAGATCTCTGCTTTAGAGGGTTCAAGGTCTAGAATAGATTTTTCCTACAGCTTGTACATCAGACATGCAGGTAGTTTGGTTCTAGAGAGCTCTTCAGCTTGCGTAAGGCTTTCCACGCCTGCCGCATCCCCTTCTAATCTCCTTCCAGAAGCTGCTGCCTTCAAGAGGATGCTTTCCAGGCAGACATTCCTGTGTTGTCCACCTTCCTTTCAGCATCTACGTGTTTCATTTTTTTTTCTGTTTCCTATCAGAAATCACCACCTTTCACTGATCTGTGTTGATACAGAGATGCAGTCCTTCCCTGACCTCGTGGATGTCTTTGGAAGCACTTGTGGTCCAGCCCCGACAGGTTGGTGTCACCGAGTCAGGAGGCTGCCTTGAAATTAATTCTCATTCCAAAGCTTTTGTTTGCCATTGCTTCATCCCTCAGGGTCTTAAACTAAACAGCACTTTGAAACAGCTGCTTGGTTGTACCAAGGAGGTGGTTGGCCGAGCTCTTCTCTCTGCACGTGGCTCTTACGTTGCTTTTTCAGCAATTGCTACTGCCTGTGACTCTCTCTGTCTTTGGGACTAATATTTATTCTACTTTAAGTCGCTCTTTCTTTGCTGCTGGTTCTGAATTAGCCACTGACTTCTGCATTCTCTCTGCAAGACCTCCTCCACCACATTTCAGCTACAGTCATACCATAGTCACTAATGCGAAGATTTTTTTAATCTGATGTGCTATTTTTTTTATTTGTTTTCTTGTTTTTATCACATTACCTCATGCTTGCTTGTATCATATGCCTAATTCCACAGCTACTTCAGAGAACTCGCCAAAAGAAAGTGGTTATCCTTAATTAGGCACAAAAATAATCTCTGTACTACACGTCTTAGCTTTTCAATATTTCAGCAATGACATAGCATTTCTACTAATATCCAAGTCTGCATGTGAATAAGAGAAAAGTCTCGTACTTACTATTTAAAATTCTCGGATTGGGTGCCACTTCATGATATTTGGGACAAGTGGGATCAAGCACTATCGAGTCAAGTAGGCTGTTTTCCTGGTGTGTAGAAAAATATATTTCACAAAAGAATTCAGTGCGTGAAATACCCTTCACCAACATCCTTTTATTTTTCTAACAATTGCGTGGCAGTGTTGCTTTTTCTTTAATACTCATTTTTAACTTGGTATTATTCAGATTTATTTTCCTTTTTCCTCCAGCCACAGAGCAAAGATAAGAAAAGAATCAGAGACTTGACTATTTTATTAGCTTTTTTTGAATACCTTTTCAAAACAGGCAGAGGTTTTGTCTGCAGTAATTCAGCTCCTAGAACTGCCCGTTTCATGTATTTTCATGAGTTTTGCAATAAAGGCTTCCTATTAATTATATTTGAAACATTTTGCATCGGTTTTACGTTATTACAGTTGTCCCTATGGTTTTACATAAGGCATTCCTTGATCTGCATTTTATGGGAGGGAAAAGTTTTAACCAGGTTGCAGAAGATTCTTCTTTGCACCAGTTTATAAAGTCAGGAGGGAGCAGAGAAAGCTGCACACGCTTCCCCAGCTTATCCAGGGAAGATGTCGGTGTACTTGGTCTAATCTGTCCTCCCCTCTTGGAGCCACCAGCGTATTTGCCAAAGGCTCTTCCACCCGTGATAAAACACCTCTGGGAGGCTCTCCTTGTCCTCCAGATGTCTCAGAGGTAGCGCCATTACTTGCCTCCCTAATTCCTTTTTCATTTCTCTCTTGTTATTTATTCCTTGAATTTAACTCAAGAAAATTTTATGCATGTCAGGCATCCTCAGTAGAGCTCTTCTCTTTCTCTACATTAAAAAAGCAACGACAAACCCAACGTCATTGTTGTTTGTACTGCCAGAATGAGACACCTACAAGTTGTGAAAGGGGATTGTGAGGGGACGTTGGAGAAGTGGCACATCACACAGCTTCTGATGCTGCCAGGTAAATGAGCTGCTGTACGTCTAGAAAAGGGCTGCTGAAGCCTTGGAAATCCCACTGGCCCTCGGAGCATGGCCTGAAATGGGCTAGAGAGCAAACACCCAGTCAGCCAGGTCTGCTCGTTCTGTCTCGAAGCATTCAAGGGTGGCCCCTTAATGAGTCTGTGAAGCTCTGGAAAGAGCAGGCTGAGGTGCTGCGGGTCAGAAAGGAATCAGTTTCTGAGCAGGTAATGCTTGTTTGCTCTGGAAATGTACTCTGCAAGCCCAGAGGATTTCAGGCAGGACAGGTTAGAGTCAAGCTGAATGCTAACAGTTCAGAGCATGCATTGTTGAAGCAGTGTTTGTCTAGTGGAGGAGGTGCTTTAATAGAAGAAAAAGAAAACATTTCAGTGATGCCAGTCACAGCCTTGCTGTCTCCCCCTGCTTTGGGATCCATGTTGCATTCTTCTCATGGTGCTTCGGAGTTTTCCAGGGCTTTACAGCTATGTACGAGCTCGTTAGAGAAGCTGGAGCTGTGCTAGCGTACAGGGTGTTAACCTCACCTGCCAACTGCGGGGAAAGAAATGGTTTTCTTCCTGAGATATTCCTGGCTGAGTGAGTGGTGGATGGCTCCCGTTGGGCCATCTGAAAGGTGGCTCCAGGGAACACTTGTTGTTCAAAAGAAAAAGTCTTTTCCAACCTTTTTTCTGACTAGTGTAGGTTGCAGAAATCTATTCACATTTAACAGGGAAGTTTGTACTTATCGTGAACGTATGAGAAAGCTCTCTGTCTTCCATGAGTTTCGTCTTCCAATATGAGTGTTTCGTGCTGCCTGAGGGACGTACCTGTCCAGGCCATTATCATCAGGAGGCAGGTAGCTTCTCAGGTAACTGTTTTCAGCTTCATTGTGCACTGTGCTCTTTGTGCCCACACTGGGGCTTTGCCGTTTTGAGTTTGTAAACCACTGCATTTAAATGCCACAGAAAAAAGGAAACAACATGTAAAATTAATTTGTTGAGGGTCCAAATGCATGTGACATCTTATTGGAGATATAGTAGTTCTTTAGTATTGTGAAGATTTGACTACTTTTGATGAAAATCATCTACTTAGTTGCTTAAAGTCTTAAAGTTATAGTTCAAAACTGGTTAGTTGCTCACATTCTGTTTTGGTTAATTCAGTTCACTTGAGATTCTGTAGCTCAGTGTTTGTGTCCAGCCCTGCAGATGTATACGAATGACTGCAATACTGACATTACCTTTGTTTGGGGTGAAAGTAATTCCGTTATCAAACAGAAATTAATTTATTTCTTATACATGTAGTTTGTCATTCCACGAGATGAAAGGAAAGCATCTTTAGGTGATCTGACTTTAACTGCTGGTTCTGTCCTGGAGGAAAAGCACCACTGTCGCACTGCGGCTGCCTTCTTTTTGAAACCTTAATTTCTGTAAAGTTTTTCTACATCCAGTCTTGCATTACCAGCAGGAAATATGAGTCAGTTTGATTACAACCTGAGGTTATACGTGTAAATGTGAAATAAACACAAATGTACCGTGTACAGTCTTTCTATTTGCCACCTGCCAAAACCATAAATGTGCTTGAGCTGTCATGACGTTGATGTTGAAGTGGACAATTCTTTCCCTAGGTCTGAAATAACCGATTGGAGTCATTAGTTTGTTTAATTCCATTGCTGCTGGTTTAGCTTACAAGTATGTGGATGGCCTTCCTTTTCTTTTCAACACTGTGCTGCAAACCACACTGTTTTCCTTTTAGCTAAAAATATTTCTATATAAAATGTCACATCTGTAATATCACATCCGTTATTAGCCTCTAAGGAAGCTTGAACTTTTGTACAAGAAAGGGTCACTAGAACAGTTTTTTTCTTTGTCTGCCCTGTTACACATCAACTCTAAGAGTTTTCAGAGACCCTTAGGAATGCTGGAGGCTTGTAATACATTCCCTAAAAGAACAAAGTCAGTGCAGTAAAGACGCTTTGCCTCTTGCTGCCTGCAGTCAGCTAGTTCACACATTCCACTTGGGAGCTCTCCTTTTCCACCCTGGTGGTTATCTCCTCAAGGGATTTGACCTTTCTGGAGAGACTTGATTTCACTAGACCCAGTTATTTGGGTTTTTAAACAGCCTTCTAGCTGGTAGGTGTTTGCCGATTAATTTTCACTTATTTCCATAAAGGTGAGGCTGAGATGTGGGCTCTTTTTCTGCTCTGGAGAAGAACAAACAGACCCTCTGGGTGCTTCAGCTCCTGCTGCCTGGAGCTGTGAAAGAAAACCTAATGGTTTAGAAATTGCTCTGGCTGAGGTCTCACCTAGAGGAAGTTCTTCTGCTTTTAAACAGTAACCTGAGTTTTGTGGATATGTTTATAAATTTAGATTTTTATTTATTTTTCTTTTAATCGGCCTGCTGGGATACAAAGCTGGAAGAATCAATGTAATTTTGTTTTCTCTTTGCTTACTGTTGTGCAGTAGGATTTTTTTTTTTCTCACTGGTTTTGATAGAAGGAAGGAGCAGTGAAGGAACTGGAAATTGATTTGGCTTTAAGGAAGGGATTTCATTCAATTTGAGTTTGATAGTGAGAGAATACATTCTCCTCATTAACATGACCTGGAGCACAAGTAACGATTTAATGCTGCAGTATAGCAGCAGAACTCTGTGTGTTATATAACTTCATGATCATTAAAAATAAGAGTTCACTGAAGAAGGATCTTAGCAGTCTTTAATTATCAATGGTGTTTATTTTTATTTTATTCATTTTCAAGGTACCAAGCTTCAAGTCTATCCTCCTTTCATGATTTTGAACCTCTGATTCAGGAACTTGGGCATCTTTTTCCACCAGTGACAAGTAATTTGTAGTGTCATACAATGTGCACATCAGCAATTTAAGGGCCAGTGTTAGTACATGCTTTCTAGATTCAACTAGAAATTGCTAGTTGCTGTTTTCGTGGACTACTGAGCTCTGTAGATCTAGAAAACTATAAATGATAGATCCTTTGGGGATTTATTAGGAAATATTAGTAATGGAAACATCGTTGAAGATGTGAAAATAGATGAGAAGTTTTGACTGCCGTAGCACAGTGCACGGTGCAGCTCAGATGCTGCTCAGGTTATTGTTGTTGAAGAAAGTAAGGCAGATAACACTCAAATGCAGTTTTTCATCATTTGAATAAGCACTACACAGATCTGATTTCTTCTAGAAAAGGTAAAAATGAGTGTCTCTTACAACTGTTCCATCCGCCTTCATCAATAATTGAATTATCATCCTCATTGCTCTTCTAGAGGAGAGCAGATGGTAAAATGTTACCTCAGAGTGTTTCTGGGAAAACAGAATTTTGCTTAAAGGTTATTAATACTTCTATTTACATCTTCCGCATAAGACTAACAATATCCTTGGGTAATATAATGCTAATATAGAAATAATAGGAAAAAGATTATATTCTTACATTTGGATTCCACATTGGTAAAAGTGTTAAAGTCCATTTAAGCTGTTGTTGACTTACTAAGAAGTTCTTTGGTTCACATTTTCAATATAAATCAAAACGGAGGAACAGTAGCTGAATTAAGTCTTGCCGCAGTAATAACATAGATTTATCAGGTGGAAGATTTGGTAAAATGTTAATAGCACTTTTGCTGCTTTTCGTAATAAAAAAAGAAACCGAGTGATAATTTTTAGCTTTTAAAGAAAGAGAGTTCCAGGAACACTAATGGAAAAATGCAATCTGAACAGAAATTCTGTTCAACTGTTGTTACTTGTTAGAGGAATATATTCCAAATAATAACAGAGCTTGCCAAAGAGCAACTTCAGAGGTGATTTTACATTTTTGTGCAGCTAATTAGGCACAGAAAAGAAGCAGTCGCCCTGGGGTTTTCCACATGACTGACAAACTCACAGAAAAATCTAGTAGCTGAAACTGGAAATCGAGATGAATTCAATAATGACGGAAGCGGCAATGTGCTGAGGATGTGAGAGAGGGTGCTGAGGATATCAGTGGTGGAAATGAGGACAATTAAAGAGTGTATTTCCAGAGGTGGTGATCTTACTACCCTCTGGGCCTTTAAGCGAGGTTAGTTATCGTTATGAAGTACATCTTGTGCCCTAGATTTTTGAGGCTTTCTGCAGTTCTACTTTGCATGGTCCCACAGTGGTCCCTGCTGAGCTGGGAACGTCTCGGTTAATGCAAGTTGCCATTGTAATGCTCTTCCTCCAGGAGCCTTGGGGACAACAGGATTGCTCCTCTGGCCCTCAGAAGCTCCTACCTGCCTGGAGGTGATTATGAGAGTCCAGCTCTGCCTGATGGCTTTCACTGTACTCTTGTAGGATCTGGGATGGGGTTTTACTGCTTCATGCCCAGTTAGCAAAATGTGTTCAGGTTTGTTTATATTTTTTTGAACTGACAGTTTTCACGTATTTTGATTTCACTGAACTGCTGTTTTTTTTTTTTTTTTTTTGAGGTGGGAAAAAACCCTAGATTTTGATGGACTGAGAAACTGGAGTGATACACAAAATTTTCTTCAGTAGTTGTAGTGAGCAAAAAGCTACGATAATATTTTGAAAATGTAGGAACAGTCTGAAGAAGCTTAAAATCCTGTGATGGGTGCACTAGTTAACAGAGTTCCTACTGTTGGACTCGATGATCCAGTGGGTCTCTTCCAACCTGGGGATTCTGTGATTTTATGAAGGGGTGAAAAGCAGAAAAAGCTCCTGTTCTCACCCCTCATTTATAGACTCTAATCTTATACATTGACTGAGATTTCCATAAACTAAACCTTAAAAAACAGTAAACCATTTTTTTTTTTTCTTATTTTTTTTCCCAAAACAGTAGAGGTCTTATTTCTTGTGGAGTTATCACTTACAAATCGGAACATTTGAACAGAGATTGCACCTGGGATGACATATCCATAAGGAACCTCACCTGCCTCTGTAGTGTATTCTCAAACTGGAGAAGCAGCACAATCCAGGTTTTGGAATGTGATGGCTTTTCAAAGAATATTTAAAGCATTTGCTCCTCTGTTGGCTAAAAGTTATAGGTGGCTGTGGCTCTTCCTCCTCCCTCCCCTATAAATTAACGAACTAATTCCAGGGAAAATTTGGGATAGGCCTCTTTCTCCCTTCTCTTTCTTTTCACTGATCTATTCATTGAGCTCCCTATGAGCTCCGGTGATGAGGATTTTGGACTCCAAGAATACCTTTGGGTTGCTTACAGCATGAACCAGATTAAGGAAACTCTAAATTAGGTTTCCTGCATCTGGTATTTATTGTGAGATGGTGCAGATACTAGATTATGTAGAATATTCATTTATACATTAATATCAAACAAGATAATAATTTTTGGAAAGGAGTCCAAGTATCTAAAATAGTTTGATATTTGTGTGCCTGCCAACAGGTACAATGTTATAACTTCTAAATTCTAATCAATAAAAAAATATCTCTGTGGCTAATTTACATTAATCCAGAATCTTTCATCAATTTGGTTAGTGGGTAAACAGCTCTTGTAAAGGCACTGGGAACACATTTAGAATTGTTCTTGGACAGAAATGCTGTAGCCTTCCTTTCTCGATGATTCTTCTGTGACTAATGACTATAACTTGCGCAAGATCTTATTAATAAATTCTAACTAATCATATTAACTACTTCATCAACGGTTTGATCATGGTCAGTATCAGAATGATGCTGCAATACGAGAAAGAAAACATTATTTTAGAGAGAAATCACGTTATTAATACATTTTCTTTCTGCAAAAGTGAGATTTGGAAGATTGTTCATTAACTGTGAGTCATGACACAGTCCAATCATACTAGAGTCTGCAGAATCACTACGAAGTTATTGAGCAAAATTGTTAAAGTAACTAATGTGGGAGTTGAAATTGAAGCGGAGATGAATGCAGAGCCAGCGACTATTGAATCGATTTCCATAAATTGGAAATCACTTCTTTTCGCTTATCTTTTTAAAAATATTCACGTAAAAATATGGTTCTAATACTCATAATATTTACCAAATGCTTGCAGTTTTTCTCTGTGTAATCCAAATTAGTGAATGGAATTTTCTTTTTCCATGGTTTTATAAAACACACGGGAGGAAGAATTTATTTAGTTCATGCCATGCTGGAGCAAAAAAAAAAAAATTAAGGTATTCAAGGGCTGATCTAGTGCCCATTTGAGTAAACAGAAGGCTGCCTAGAGACTTCAGAGCTCTCTGGAGGAGCTAACCCAAACAATTGGCTCCACTGAAGTTGTCCTGCTTAGGTCAGGCTGACCTTATATTTGGCTTAGTTGTCAGGTTCATGGAGTATGAAGAGCAGTGGATATTGAGAATAATCCAGTGAATACTCAGCCTGGGAATTAAGGCTTTTGAGGTGGCTGTGAAAGCCATTGACAGAAACGAAAAGACATAATTTGTTTTTCTAGCAGACGCCAAGCAGGTGCCAAAATGAATGATTCGCTGTCTTAATTTTCACCTTAACAGAATCTGTACATTTTGGAAAGTCCGTTTTATCAAGCCTGACAGAGGAGTCTACAGTGTCCTTCAAGCTTTTGTGATCCTGGTAAGTACTAGTGGTAAAACTAGGGAATTATCTAATTTATTTACTTGAGCAGGCTGCCTCACCCAGAATGGCAGTGCAAATAAAATTCCAATTTTTAAAACATGCTCTTTGCCTAAATGGCTGTATTTTCTATGCTGAATCCTCGCTTGCTCTGCCTTTAGAAATTTACACGTAGAAATCGAATAAAATACTATAAGCTGTATCTTCCTAGTTCAGGTCGTTACAGCACAAAGATTGATACGACTGTGAAGACAAATACATAATTCCACCCTTCATCTGCTCCAGGTGAACTTGTACAGCCTTTTCCTCCTCCAACAACTCCTTGTCCTTCCTGTGCTGAGGAAGGAGGAAAAGGAATAGAAGGAGAAATGGAATAAGGAGAAAGAGAAATAGAGAGAGGAAGAGAAAGAGGAGAAATAGAAGGAGGAGGAATAGTTTAGTGTTTGATAGGAATGGTTGGACTCGATGATCCGGTGGGTCTCTTCCAACCTGGTGATTCTGTGATTCTATAAGAATGGAACAGATCAGTCTGATTTCTGTTCCACCAAGGTTTAATACAAACCATCCTATTTAACTTCATAAAAGCCATGAAAGTGTATTAATAACACAACAAGGCAAAGCTCTGCTTTCCCGCTGTGGCTGTCAGCTAATTACTAGGCCTCTAGCAGCTGCTGAAGCATTTCCTGATCCAGAAAGCAGCCTTTCTCTGCTAGAGAAAGAACAGACACAAAGCTCTTGCTGCTTTTCTCCACGAGAAGAGCCTGCAGGAGTGGGAACATGAAAAGCACGAGAGGTGAGAACTAAACCCTCTCAGAGCTTCACAGCTCACGCTTGCCCTGCTGTACAAGTGCTCTAGAAACCCATGCAAGAGGCATTGATCCAGAATTCCTCCCTGTGATCCCACTTAGCGCTGAGCAGCAGCGAGCATGCCTGTGTCTTTAAAACTCACTTCAGTTGATCGTATTTTAAGCAGTTTTCATTATTGGAACACGGGTTAAAGTGAAAACCCAGGTGTAAAACAGTATCAGTCTTGGTGTAGCTAGAGTTCTGTTCCTCTAGCTGAGTGTGGATTTGCAGGCTTGCTGTTGATATCACTGCTTCACAGACAGGGAAGGATTCAGCTGGAACTGGAGTGGGAGGATTTCAAGGCTGTTTTGTGATGTGTAACGTGGTGTATTTTCCAAGTAAGAAATTCCCGAAGAGAAATTCTTTGTGCTATTATGGATGTAAATGAGGCATTCTGGGCAAAACTATCTGATCACATAAAATAAGAAAAAGTCAGTTAATGTGAATATCAGCATTTTTTGATGACAGTGGTAAGCGATGAACTGAATTGTGCTTGAAAACAGATAAATGTATAGCAGCATTGTGATAATCCTCGTTATCTTAATGAGAATGTGAGAACTTATCTTACAGCATCAAATGTATATTTTATCTTTAATGTGAAATGGTCTCATACCATTTTGATGGAGACATATGTTGTCCACCCTCCAAGAAGAGGCTCAAAAAACATCCCTTTCTTGAATAGATTTAATAATTCAAAACCCCTTGACAGCATTTCTGAGGTGCAACTAAAAAATCCTTAATCTTTTTACTAAATGCACATTTCCCACATGTTCATAAAGAGAGGAGTTTTGAGTTCTTAATATTGACTTATTTTCATACACTGCTCATGGCTTTTTGAAGGATCTCCGTATCTTAGATTGCATCATAGCTTTTTTTGCAAAAAAATATTTAGGCCTGATGTCTGGGCTTAAGAATTAATATATCCACTTTATTTTGAAGGATGACTCTGTAGATGTGGTGTTGTGCTTCTTCAGTGTACATTGCAGGGGAGAAGCAAATTAAAAACAAAAGCAAAAACTTGGTAGGTGGCACTGGGGTGTGTTGTGGTTTGGTTTTACACACCTCTGACTTCCTCAGCTGCTCCAAAGGCTTAATATTTCTTCTGGAGCATTGTTGCGCTCTTATCTGTTACCGTTGTTTATCGTTAATTGTTTTACAATTTCAATCTACAGCCAAGTCCATATAAGCAAGAGCAGAACTGGCCGTAGTGGATGTAGATGAAAAACGGCCTGTAAGGAGTTTTGCAGAACAAACAAATCATTACTCAGTTTCTTGATGCTGCGTTTTTTAAGAAAGGGTTATGAAAGTGTTTATTTTGGAAGAGGGTTACTTTAAACATTTTTCTTGTTATGTTTTATCCTTGAAATATCATTAATGCCGGCTCTTATTTTCCTCATTCCTTCTGCAAGCCTGCTGAGCTTCTCAGGAGGTGTGCATTACCCTTCCTAATTTAATTGGGGTGACCAGCATGTGAGATTTACAAGTAAGATGTGCTTTCTGTAAATGTTTAGACACTGAATTTATATCGTTAGAACGAAAAACAAGTTAGGTCTGCATTGAAACAAAATGTTTTCCTTACTACTTCTTGTTCATAGTTGACCTTGTTTACTCTTCTGTAGTCGTTTTACAAGCTCCATGACCTCTCTGGTTTTCTGAGTGTTATCAAATCTAGGTAGTCTTAGTCCAGATAACCCAGAGTTTGTCTCTTCTTACTTTTTGCTCTCTTCTTTTTTCACCTTCCCTGGAGGGGTTTAAGGGACGGGTGGATGAGGTGCTGAGGGACACGGGTTCGTGTTTGATGGGAATGGTTGGACTTGATGATCTGGTGGGTCTTTTCCAATCTGGTTATTCTGTGATTCTGTGATTCTGCCTGTTTGTGATTTGCATGGCTCCTACTGGGACACGACTACCTTTCAGATGTCAGGAAAACCTGATGGACAATCATCAGTGTGTTAAGAAATTACTGTGGGGAAAACAGACTATGAGGCTTTTCCTTGTTCCTCCTCCTTGCCTTACACATAGATCACAGAAACCTTGTCTCCACGGGGAGCCAATCTAGAGTTGCAGGGCAGTGCTGCAGTTGAGAGAAGAACATGCTTTCTCTTCCATAAGGGTGTTTATGCACTTTAAAGGCAACATTATTAAATCAATTCCTATTGAGTGACATTCCATTCCAAGTGAAACCTCTGCCTTCTACAAATGTGCATCACCCTTTCAGCTGCAGATGACAAAAAGCCTGTGGCTTTCCTCTCCCTCCCTCAATGGATCATTGTAATCCCATCATTACAGGGAACTTACACTGCCTGAGGCTATGGACAGCAGTCTGATTGCACTTCTAGAGAAAGTCCTATTAGCAGCCAGCACTTAGATAAAATAAAAACAAATTTGGAAGAGCTGAAGGGTTTCTGTTATCAGACCTCTTTTCCAGCGTAATAGCTGCAAACAGCAGTGAACAATTTCCAGCCAGGGCCTCATTTCTCAGCTACCTCTCCCGATAGCTCCAGAAACTTAAGGAAAATAAGGAAAAAAATTCTTCACAGAAAGGGTCATTAGGCACTGGCAGAGGCTGCCCAGGGAGGGGTTTGAGTCACCTTCTCTGGAGGGGTTTAAGGTGCAGGTGGACGAGGTGCTGAGGGACATGGGTTAGTGATTGATGGGAATGGTTGGACTCGATGATCCAGTGGGTCTCTTCCAACCTGGTGATTCGATGATTCTATGGAACAGTGATACTGTCCTGATGACCCTGAGCTCAGTGGGCACACAAAAGAAATTCCTCTTTATTTGCTGGAGGCTTCAGTGGGTAAACTGTAACTCGCGCTGACATTTGAGCAGAATGTAGGAGCAATTGAGTGTCCTGCAGTTAAACAAAGCGCAGACATCACTAATTTCCACTAGGATCTGTGCTCTCATTAAAGCTTTGTGAAGAAGTCAAGGAAATACAACCCACAGTGCTGTTTCAGGACTGTGCTTTGAACAGGGAGGGAAAGAGAATTTTCTGAGTAGCGCTGGCCCTGCAGCACTGAGAATCTCCACTGAACACAGTCCCAGCTGAAGTGGCTTAGCTTTTAGGGCTGTCAGGGACGTGTGTCCTAGGAGATGTCTTTGAGGCACAAGGCTTTGATTTGCATCCACTCTCAGTTTTATAGTATCATTTTGCAACTTGCGAAAACTGTAACAAAAATCTTTGTCAGTACAACGGGAAAATCAAAATAGGAAATAGAACTGTAATAAAATAAAATAAATTAAAATATAGATTTGTTTTTGTGTTAAAAGCTAGCTTTCTGGAGTAGAATATACATTTCTCCGTGAAATCCAATCATTCATTTAGAGATGAGTGCCTCTGTCTGCCTGACAGGTCCCCTTGGCATATAAACGATGTTGATCATCACCTGTCCTGGGCACACGTTTTTTTTTCTAACAGGAAAAAGATGACTTTTCTACCCATGTTAATCATCTTGGAGAGAATCTAAAGGTCTGAGGTTTTAATATTGGCTACTCTTTTGGCTATTCCACACTGTATCTGCCTTCCATTCTGGTGAGGGACTGGAGGTATATGTGACTTTGGAAATGATACTTAAGCAGGACACCAGTGGGTGTTTTGGGAAGGAGGAAAAGGTTAAAAGCTCATTTGGTGAGGAATTTGGCTTGTCTCTTGGTCTATGTCTGTTGCTATGACCTGCTCGGTAACAGTAAAACCTGCAGTGCCCTAACTCTCTGCAGAGAGAGCTGCTTTCTCCTTCAAGAAAAGAGGAATCACACAAAACTGTCAACCTGGCTCTGCTCAGAACATGTCCTATTGGTAGAAATCCCACCCAGCTCTAAGCAATGACTTTGAGCTTGCAGTGATTGCTTCAGTCGTTCAGTCCTTTTCAAGTATATTTCAAATAAGATGCCAGTTTCAGTGTTTCTCTTTGTATGAATCAGAGACGGGAGGGGGAATATCATTACTGCAGATGGGAACAAAGAATGCAATGGAAATTAGGACAAGAAGATTGCATTTGCTATTTATCTTAAAATTAAAAAATTATCTTTGGGCATCTTTAGAGAACTGGAGCTGCCAGAGATCATGCCTAGTGCTGAGCCTGAATTGGAGAAAGATTTGTTACTTACTGTGAGGAAAATTAGCTAATTTTTAATTGACAGTTCTTTGACTCTACCCACTACCAACATTTCTCAGGGTCAGTTTTAACAAATAATTGTGAAGAAGAAGGGTAGTTTAGTTTAGTTTTGCTTGGGTTAGTTTCTTAGTAGTGTCTAAGAACTGAAGTATTTCCCAGTGTTTTAGGGAAGGACAAGATAAGCTGAAAGCTTCAGTGATTACTAGGTAACTTTTTTTACTCGAGTCGCACCAGCTGTACTACCAAAAAACCTTGTACAATGCTTAGTGGATCATCCTTCCATTTGGAGCTGATGGCAGTGGCAGGTGAAAAACTTTGACTGGAGAGGAAGAGTAGAAAAAGCTTCTAAATTTGTTTCAGAATTGTTAGCTGAACCTTCCATCACAGGGATGTATTTTGACGAAGTAGGGATCCGTTCTTTCTACATAAAACAGTTGGTGGAGATGTTATAAAAGAAGGAATAAAATCAAGAAAAAGTTTATAAAATGTGCATTTCGTCTAGGGACTTTATTCTTGAAGTCTTTTCCCTGTGATAGAGTTTATATTCTACTTGGTTTTGCTGTATTGTGCGAATGAAACTTAGAAAACAAGGGTCATATTTTTGTCAATGTCATTTGCACAGTTTTACGCTTTGTGAAGTGCTGAGAAATAGGTCACATCCTCAGAATTCAGCAGCTAGTTTTCATGTTTAGAGACGCTGAAGGTTAGGAAAGATTTCAAAGACTCTTTTGTTTTTCTTTTTTAAAGCCGTTATTCAAACTTTGAAATGAAAACTCCATCACTAACCTATGCTAAATAGCTCGTTTCCCCAGTTTGCTGATTGAGCTAAGCGGCTTTTGGAGATGCTAATGAAGATGACTTACCTTTTTCTTATGTATAATAATCGCACTTCT
Organism: Coccyzus lansbergi; assembly: GCA_033558105.1. NCBI lineage: Eukaryota > Metazoa > Chordata > Aves > Cuculiformes > Coccyzidae > Coccyzus > Coccyzus lansbergi. The sequence goes on along the minus strand of JAUMJK010000786.1, from coordinate 1,313,568 downwards.
TCATCCATGTAACAGTATGAAGAGAAGGTCAGGCCTAAGATTTTCATGTTCTGCAGTGTTTTAGCTATCTTTGCAATAAACTTAGAGTTTTACTCTGAGACCTGAGGTTTACATTTTTAGAAGGAATCATAGGACATATGGTTGGACTCGATGATCCAGTGAGTCTCTTCCGACTTGGTGATTCTATGACCCATTTTTTCCTAAGATCTGGACTTATAAAAACAAAATGCACACTCAGATAAAGCTGGATTCCCATAAGCATTGAACTTTTTGGCTCTATGACATCTATGTGATGTCTGTAATTCTGTACATGAAGAAAGGGAAGAGCAGCTCTTCCTTCCCCTGCCTGCAAGAGCCTGCTGAGCTGTGCTGGGGATGGCAAGATGGGTCAAAGTCTCTGGTTCAAAGTTCAAAGGATGGTTCAGTATGGTTCAAAGTCTCTGCCAGGGCAGGTTCAGGCTGGACATTAGGAAAAAAAAAATCACAGAAAGCGCGATTGGTCACTGGCAGAGGCTGCCCAAGGAGGGGGTTGAGTCACCTTCCCTGGAGGTGTTTAAGGTGCTGGTGGATGAGGTGCCGAGGGACATGGGTTAGTGTTTGATGGGAATGGTTGGACTTGATGATCCAGTGGATCTCTTCCAACCCGGTGATTCTATGATTCTCTGTTTCTCTGTCTAAAATTAATGTTAAAATAAACTTCTCAATATGGAGAAGGGGAACTGTGTCCAGTTCTGGGCTCCCCACCTCCAGATGGATGAGGAACTACTGGATAGAGTCCATGTGAAGCCACAGAGATGATGAGGAGGCTAGAGCATCTCTCTCAGGAGGAAAGGCTGAGAGACTTGGGTCTGCTAGGCCTGGAGAGAAGACTGAGAGCAGGTCCAGGGAGGTTCTTCTCCCTCTGTACTCAGCACTGGTGAGATTGTTCCTCAAATCCTGTGTTCAGCTGTGGGTTCCTCAGCACAAGAAGGATGTTGAGGCTCTGGAGTGAGTCCAGAGAAGAACAACTAAGCTGGTGAAGGGGCTGGAGAACAGGCCCTGTGAGAAGCGGCTGAGAGAGCTGGGGGTGTTTATCGTGGAGAAGAGGAGGCTGAGGGGAGACCTCATTGCTCTCTCCAACTCCCTTCAAGGAGTTTCAGTGACTCTTTCTCCCTGTAGCCGCGGAGGGAGCTGCGGGCTGGGGGCAGCAGGGGGCGCTCGTTCCCCGCGGCAGGGATGGAGCCGAGGGCGAAGCTTCCCCCTCCCCTCGTTAGGGCTCGAGGCAATGAAGGGCCTTTCTCTGCCTCTCTCCTCCCAAAGCCTCCCCGCGAAGGCAGGTTGTAGCCAGCCTCAAACACACAGCACCGAGCGAGGAATTAGCAAAGGAAACCACTGAAATAGAATCACAGAATCATAGAACAACCAGGTTGGAAGAGACCCACTGGATCGTGGAGTCCAACCATTCCCATCAAACACTAACCCATGTCCCTCAGCACCTCGTCCACCTGTCCCTTAAACCCCTCCAGGGAAGATGACTCCATCTTGCAGCAAACAAGCTTTATTCCACAGTGTTCTGCTGATCCACATGTGGTTCATTAAGTGTGTGGACAGACACCAGCTGAATTCATCACCCAAAGCTCAATGTTTCAGTACAATCCCCACAGAAATGAAGTAGGGAAAATGGATTTCGCACGTCCTGATTCCTCCTGTGTGCATGAATTTCGATTCAGTCACGTAGAAAGCGTTAAAAACCTTTCTTTGGTTGTGAAAGGCCTTAGGAGGGACAGCTGAGAGAGCTGGGGGTGTTTATCCTGGAGAAGAGGAGGCTGAGGGGAGACCTCATTGCTCTCTCCAACTACCTGAGAGGAGGTTGTGGAGAGGAGGGAGCTGGGCTCTTCTCCCAAGGGACAGGGGACAGGACAAGAGGGAATGGCCTCAAGCTCCACCAGGGGAGGGTCAGGCTGGATATCAGCAAAAAAAATTCCTGGAAAGGGTCGTTGGGCAGTGTCAGAGGCTGCCCAGGGAGGTGGTTGATTCACCTTCCCTGGAGGGGTTTAAGGGACATGTGGACGAGGTGCTGAGGGACATGGGTTAGTGACTGATGGGAATGGTTGGACTTAGTGATCCCAGAGATCTCTTTCAACCTGGAGATTCTATATTTCTATGAAAAAAATCATTAGCCCGTGTAATAACTTTCCTCAGTACAGAAACAGTTCCAATCCTATGCAAAACTTGGACGTATTTCATTCAAAGGTAGTCTTCAGCAGTAAGACCGTATTTGAATCTTGGTTTATTCACAAATGCAAATATAGAGTGAGTAAACGTGATAAAGTCGGTTTGGGAATTGAAAGTTTATGAAGGCATCGCAAAATACATGTTAATCTTCTGCGTACAAACACACAGAGTGTGAATTGCCATTCTAAGAAATCTCTTGGAACATGGTGCGGAGGCAGTTAACCCTAACAGATCGTTTGCATCTGACATGTATGTAATTATTTAAGTTCTAATGTTTCTTCAGCTGTGAGAGGATAGAAAATTATTTTGCTGATGTTTATGTGCATCTTTCCTGTTGGCTTTAGTCGACATGTGGCAAACACTAAGATGGCAAAGATCACAATCATCCTGTTGGTTGTATGTGTCTTTTCATTATTCTCATGAATCTTCTCTGCGTCTTTATAGCTGTGTTAGCAGGAAAAAGAAAGGGGAAAAAAGAGACTTCTTAAGGAAAACTAATAAAAAGTAGCCTTAAGCAGAAATCCAAAGGAGAACATCTTCATTGGAGACTTGAAGTGTGTTTGGCAAGAGTGGCTCGATGTCGCAGATGGAGAACCATCCAGCAGAACTCTCCTTGCAGTCCTCAGGAAATCAAATTAGGCTGACAAATGTCTGGCTGCACACTTCAGATCTAAACTCATGAATGTTCTAGCAACATCTGCTGTTACTTATGTGAATGTGACAGAAGAAAATTGAACATAGCATGTGCTAGTGAGCCAGCAAATCTGACTTTGATCTTTTTCGTGTATTCAGGACAAAAGGAGATGATGAAGTACGAGGTGGAAAACAATTTCTAAAATACGATTTTAAAATTCAGATGATGACTAAAGAGATCTCAAATGTCTTGAATCGTGCTATCAATCTGCAGGAGGTCATTTTTTTCCAGGAACTTCCCTTGTTCATTACAGTTGTCCGTTTGGTGAGGAATAGGAGCTGATTTTCTATGTCAACCTACTGAAATGTGTGCAAAGACTGAACTCTAGATATCAGAGAATTCACTCATTTCAGTGAAACTGTGCGAGACAAATCCTGACATCAAATGCAGTCATGAAAGCCGCTTCTTAGCAATCATTATTAATAATTAAGGGCATATTTTCACTTTTTTGAAGAGGAAAAACATACATAATATAAATTCTTACTAATGAGTCATTTTGATCAAGGAAGTGCAATGCAGCATCTTTTACAGGGAAAAAAAGCCCACGCTTTGAACCTATAATGATTGTAAAAGATCTTTGAGAATCCTTTATTTACATTGAGGCTCCTCAGGCTGCCATCACGCTCACACCCCACTTGGCAAATTGTCACATCCTTATATTCATTTTCAACATCATCTTTTCCCGTGTGCGGAGTAACTGTTGACTCCAGTTTTGAGAATAAGTGTGCAGATGTGTCCTCGTCACAGCCTTGGGTGGGACATACTGTGCATACTAAGCTCAGTTTTGGTTCCTTTCTTGCTTTTTTCTCTGCTAGTGATAACAATTATGGGTAAAAGCATTTTACAGGAAGGGTCACTGGGCACTGGAACAGGTTGCCCGGGGAGGGAGTTGAGTCACCTTCCCTGGAGGAGCTTAAGGTTTGGGTGACCGAGGTGCTGAGAGACATGGGTTAGTGATTGATAGGAATGGTTGGACTCAATGATCCAGTGGGTCTTTTCCAACCTGGTGATTCTATTATTCTATGAAGTCCAGAGGAGACCAAATATAAAATATACGTGAAGAAAGCCAGAGGGAATGTAGTGATGTTAATAGACTTACACAGATCTTTTGGAAGTCTCTAAGAAATACTCTGCCGTGTCAGCATTTTTTTTTTTTCCACTTAAATAGGCCAAAAAGAAGTATTAAAAGAGGCCAAATTAAAGGAAATTATCACAGCCAGGAGGCTGGAGCTGACCCTCAGGTAAAAGACTAAGGTGGCTGATGTAACTTAAATGAGACTAGAGGTGGTGTCTTGGAGCGTTGACTGAGCTGCTGTGCAGCTCCAAGGCACCTTTGGGCACTTGTGTGATTCTGACTGATAGGAGCTGATAGGGGTGGCAGTTAACTGAAGTGATATTTTTGGAGCCTATTGACTGCAGTTTTGTTCTGTGCTTTGCTTTTAATCTCCGTTTAAGATTTAGTCAAGCACAGAACCAGATGAAGATCTGAAGGACTCTTATTGCAGAGAAATGACACAATTGGCAGTGGATTTAATTTTCTGATTTTACTTTGGTCTGTGGAAATGTCCATAAATAAAAGCTTTTCTTGAATGCATAACACAAGGAACAAAAAATCTAAGTGGCAGGCCCGGTATGTGCCTTTCTCAGACATTTATATCTTGGTGATCGAGGTTTATTTGTTTCTTATGCCTGCTATTGAGGCTGTCTGCTTTGCTTTTTTTCCGACTAGTGGTGTTCCTCAGGATTTGTTGCTGTTGCCTCCCTAGACTCTCTAAACCTTCTCGAATTAGAAATGTATTATTTTGGCTGGCAGTCCACAGAGCTCCAGTATTCTCAGGTGGAGACCATAAGGGAAAGCAGGTATTCATCTTGATGCTGCCAGTTGAATAGAAATGATTAAGAGAACAATCTATTGCATCTGTAGATTCATCCTCTGACTGCAATTCATTCTTTCTTGCAGCTTCTCGAGATGTGGGTTGTGACCTTTTTTTTTTTTTATCTGAGATTTACTGTTTTCTTGAATAATATATATAAATAAATTATATAGTTAGCTTGAAATGGCTCAGAATGTAACAATATAAATATTTTCTTCTTTCAGGATTAGAAAAATCCAATGCCTTCTGCCTCTCCAATTGTCTACAAGTTGATCTTAGCTAATCCTGGACTCTTAATGCAGAGAGTGGGCTAGCTCCACAGGTTGACCCATCCCATCTATTAATCCAAATCAAGATGATATCTTCTGCTGGGCTTCTTTTTCCTGCCTTGTTGACCTCATATCATCTCTTTCCCTTCAGAATGAGGTGAGAGCGCTCTATAGACCCTGTAATGTTGGACATATTGTGGAATCAAATAAGGATGTTGTTAGAAATTTATAATTTGTTCTTGTTTGGTTTCAGTGCATTTTAGGGATCTTACAGCTGGTGGGAGAAGTGATGTTAACTGTTATTTTTCTCATTCTTGACCGACTGGTAAGGAAGAAGTAAATAGTGAAGTAAGAAATACAGTCAGGAAAAATAAAGATGGATCAGAATGACTGCATAGAATGGATGTCCTGTGATGTTGTGAAATCAAATTCCTCTATTTGGAATAGAAATAATGCTCTGTCAAAATTCTTCATAGTCAGCTCTGTCTCAGGAAATTTCTCTGCTCTTGTTTCTCACTTCACTTTTTTTTGTTCTTTTACTCTTTTCATTTGTGCATTATTTCTCTCAAAAAGCACCAAAAAACTAATGAAGCAGAAGAAAAAAAATCTGTTTTATGCAGTATCGCTATTACTTGTTTATTTATATTTATTATTTATATTCTGGAGCTCCTTGAAATTGCCAGATCCTTTTTTTTCCCCCTCTTTCTTTCTTGTTATACGTTTGATGGGGCAGAAGCTGGATTTCTCCATACCAAAGGAAAACCACGCGTAACAGAAGAAACCTGTGGGTAGTAGGTACGTTTAAAAAAAAAAAAATCCATCAATCTCTGGATTTCTTTGATGCTTAGAGGCCAGTGAGGAGGCCAGATTTCTTTACTTCTGAGGGAATTCTCAATGAGACCACTGCACACACTTTTCACTTTTTGAGGCATTATTATGGCTCAGTAAAGGACTCGCAAGAGTAGAAGGGATTCACTGGCTACCACTTGAAACAGATAGAATCGTAGAATCACCAGGTTGGAAGAAACCCACTGGATCATCGAGTCCAACCATTCCCATCAATCACTAACCCATGTCCCTCAGCACCTCGTCCACCCGTCTCTTAAACACCTCCAGGGAAGGGGAATCAACCCCCTCCCTGGGCAGCCTGGGTAGCTGGCACTAATGTGCTAAGTGTTAATATGCTCAAAGCATTTAATGAGTTTGCACTGGTCAGACAGTTGGAGAAGTGTTGATCTTGATCTCTTCTTGGAGTGGGCTGATCCTTGATGTTGCTGAGATTCCGTCTACTCTCCTTTTTTTCTGTTCTTTGAGTCATGTATGCCTCGTGTCAGTATGCCTTCTCCTTGACTTCTTGATCTGGCAGCTATTACTGTTACAATTACTGCTCTGCTGTCAGCGTGATTACCTTTTGTAGCTTACATTCCTTCACCTCGTACACTTTCTCATGCCTCAGCTACAATTTTCTTAGCAGAACTGGGCCAAGGTTGTAAAGGACCTAACGAGACATTCAGTTACAGTCACTCATGTAGTAGTAATGTGAATATATTCAAAATAAATTGAAACCGAGACAAAAAAAAAAAAGCAGGCTCACCGGCAGCAACACCGATGAAAGACAAAGTGGAAAAAGATTTTGTTATAATCGATTTGTGCTCAGATGTGTAAGGAAGTACAGCATCCAATTCAGTGAAGATGTGAGGGCAGGAGACCCAGGGAAGTGAACATTACATATAGGTAGCTGATGACCAATCACTCTTGTCTTTGGAAAATGCACACAGGTAGCATTCGTCAGTGAAAAATGGTTTCTGAGGGAAAACAATGCAGATTTATAACTTGTCAGCATTTAATAATATTTGTTATTTTGTTGTATTTGCTGAGCTGTTCATACCAGAATAACAAGAAGAATAACGTGAAAACTATCTTGTGACATTTGAATACTCTGAATTGAAAACCCTTGAGTTACTTTTTCATTTTAAATGTTCTTAACTTTCATTTTATGAAAGCATAAACAAAACCAAAAAAAAAACCCCTGAAAGTTCAATATTTGATAGGTTTGGGGTTTTTTTTTTTTTGTTATCACTGCTGCCAGCAACCTCAACACTGAATTCCTACAGAGATGGCTTTTGCCTTCCCCCTCAGCACCTCAGCAATACCACCACCTAAACCCAAGTGCACCACTCAGAAAGCACGTCCCGTTTCCTTAAAGAAACCTTTTGTTTGAGACTCTCTGTGCTTTCCTTTCTATATAAACATAGTGTTATCTTTCTCGTTCTGTCCCATTACATAGACAAATACATGCAACCGAAAACCAAAATGATTTCAATACGTGTTCCAGCAGCAACGTGTGAAAGATTATGTCTGACGAGGAAGAAGCATTTGAAATATTTGGTGTTACACTGCTAAATGTCTCCCTATCATGTCTTCCAGGGTCTCTCACTGTAGAGAGCCTCACATTGTACAAAAAAAAGGGTTTAAAAGTCTATTATCTTTTCTGCTGAAGAGCTGTCTGGCAACTATGCAATTTCTACTTGAGATGATTGAGGTAATTGGAGAAGCTGGACCTTTTAAGGTACCTTTTAAAGTGTCTCAGATACATACTCCAAAATGTATTTGCTATTATACACTATCACCAGTCCAAACTAAAAAGATAGAAGATACATAAGTAGTAAAGGCTAATTCTAAAGGCTAATTCTCCTCTCTTTTTGCCTTTCATATCTAAAAACCTTTCTTAAAGTTTGGAAGTGGTTGGTTGTAAATTCCCCAAATGTGATTCTGCTCACAAAGAGCCAACTCTTTGACTTTTGTTTAGCTTGATTTGCGAGATTCAACAAAACGTGATCCCTATTGAGGGATGGATAGAGGAAATAATTACAGTTTCTTAAGGGTTAGAGAGTTGGAGAATTTTAACTAGAGTGTCAAGATTTATTGGCCTGAAATGTGTACAGTCCAATGGGCGCAATTTTGTTAGCTCCACTTAGTAGGAATTAGTCATTCTTTAAGAGTATATTTCAGAAGTAATTGGTCCTGAATAATAAAAGGAAAGAAATTGCTAGTGCCCTCCAACAATGCTCACAGTCAGAGTAAACGCGGCTTCTGGGCATCAGGATAGGAAACTTCTCTTGTTTGCCTTTGTACCTGGTTGAGTGTTTGCTCTTCATCAGCACTTGAAAGAAGAAATTGATTTACAAAACAGAATTAGAGATGAGGTAATTAAACAAATGAAAATAAGAACAAACAAAAACAATGGCTCCTTTAAAGCACCAGTAGGAGCAAGAGGAAAATAAGAGAATACCATTAACTAAAGTACTCATCAGAGAACGGTTTTGTTCCTTTTGGGATCAAAGAATATCTGAGGGGGGCTCCATTAAAGCTTAAATGGATTGACCTGTTTTTGTGGAATTACTATACTAATGGAAAAAGAAGGAACAGTAGTGGTCATGAGTTAAATGGAATGTTTACTTAAGATATGTGCCACAAACAGAAATTATTACCTTCAAGTCTACATCCAATATTTTAATGGAAAATTAAACGATTCTGTAGTTTCTCAGAGACATTTAAAACACTGAAGTAATTTAGGATGTTTCTTCCCATAAAGCAAAAAAGAATCTTCTGATAAATTTATTTTTCTTTGTGACGTCAGTCTTCTTGAACTATAGGTAGCTGGGAAATTCAGCGAGTCATTAGTAATTTTTAAAAGATTAACATTTGTAAAGAGTACAAGGCTGTTTTACAAGTTGTTAACAGGGAATAGCACCAGTTCATGGAAATTAGGAAAAGTTATTTGAAATATAGACAATTATTTAGTTGATACTAATACAGTATATTTCTCCTTGGAGCTACAGTCCTGCTAACTTGCTAATGAACATTTAAATGAGTCTGTAAACACTCACGTGCCCCCCCAGATATCCTCTGCTATTTTTGGCATTATAGCCTCTGTACAGCAGCTACTAGATGGTTCTTTCCTCACTATACATTTCCAGGACAAGAAAAAAGCCAACCCTCTGCTGCCCTTTGTTTGCTTAAATCAGAATCTTTTTTTAAAAAGTATTTTCTTGTACTGGGACAGATTAAACTTGTTCTTCGGAGAACCCACAAGGGAAAGGCAACGTCAATTCATTCACTGAACCTCTCTGCTGCCTCTCAAGCACGGTATGACCTCCTCAAAATTTCCTCTGAGGTCTGTGCACATTGATGTCCATCTTCAAGACCCATTTCTGTCATGCTGCCTACAGTGAATTGAATTAACTTAGATCCTCCTTCCGTTCTCCTTCCCTTAACCAATATCTCATTCTCGACTGCCTTCAGAGTTTGGAGCCTCTTGTAACGAGGACTGTCCTTGAGGTTCCTGGAAGGCATCTAGGACAGGACACGTGCACAGGAATTAAATGAAGGAGTTTGTGTTTGACCAGTTCTTAAACAAGTGTCAAGGATTTAATAAAGTGAGGAGCTCTGCTCAGTGTAACAAACCATTTTCACGCAGTCTCTTGAGACGGGGTCTGTTCCTTCACTTCTGCCGCAGCACAAATTATCACAAGCAAGAAACAAAACTGTGGCAAGCACTCCAGGGCTTCTAGTTTTGAGCTTTGTGTGCTCAGTAGTTGAATCAAGGGTTGGGAAGGAACTGAAGACATGATTTAGGTGACAGCTCTTTCTGGCAGGTGGTTATTGAACATACCTGTGTGTCTGCCTGTCTGTCTAATGGAGCTTCAGCAGAATATTTGAATATTTGTCTCTCTCAAGCACCTACGTAGAACTGGCTGATAACAGTACTGTCCAGTCCCAAGGCTACACTTACATTTGAAAGTGGTGGCTAGAATGAGAATTAAATGTTGTTTTTTACCTGAACTCTTCTGCTTGTTGGGTTTAGAACTATTCTGTATTTAAATTGAGAAGTGTGAGTTAAGGCAATTGTTAAGTTCTTATAATACTTAGAATTCTTTTCTGCTAAGTCCATTTACATAGTCTGGTTGTGGTTTGCTTTGGGTTTTTTCCAGTTGGATATGAGGGAAAATTTTATCCCAGTCACGTTCTAATCAGTGAAAGAGATGGCTTAGGGTGCCCCATCCATCCTTGGAGCCTTTCAAGACCTCCTTTTCAGTCTTTTGTTTCCATTAGACGTGTGGGTTTTGCCTTAGACTCTTCATTTTTTTCCTTATGGAAAGCTAAGGAAAAGGATACATTATAGGAAACTTTTCAGAAAAATAATCATCAATCTGTTCTTACAGCATCTTAATATATTTTCTTTGGGTTTATGTTCTCTGTTATAGGACTGAAGGCTCTTGTTACTAAGTAGAAAACATCTGATTTAGGATCATTCCCTAATTATTCTTACACTTTTCTCTCTAAAATGTCGCTTTCTCTCTATCTGCCTTCTAATGTGTATCCAATATGTCTTTAGGGGTGATTATCAGCCAGTTAGAGCTGGAGGCCTTCTGAAGAAGTTCGTTCTTTTCCATTAAAAAAAAAAAAAAAAAAAAATTGAGATGATTTTGAATTTGTGAGTTAGTTTATGTCTTGAGGCTCTTCAGTTCATTTCAGGTACTAGTGCTCTTAATTTTTCAGAGTTTGTTTTTGGTGGTTTTTTTGGTTCTTTTATTTCTGTGCTAGAAACCAGTATCTGTATTTATTTATCCTTTAACTGGCCATATGTGGAACCAACTCATGGTCTGCATTCTGTAGTGGCCGATAACATTCATAACTGAAAATATAACCAAATAATATTGATCGTTATTGGCTTAATATGTATTTCACTGTATATGTATATTGTGTGTAGTATTGTGTTGCATCTATATATTGCGTAATAAAAATTTTGCTGTGTCAAACTTGTGAATTTTCTAAGGAAATAATGAGACCCCGTCCCTAACCCTGGAAATAACTGGACCCTGCTGGTTTTAGTGCCCTGTTTTTTCAGCGTAAGCCAGGGCAGACGAGATGCTGAGGGAAATGGTTTAGAGTTTGATAGGAATGGTTGGACTCGATGATCCGGTGGGTCTCTTCCAACCTGGTGATTCTATGATTCTGTAGCAATGGGAGACTCCATTGCTGGTTTGCAGTAAGACCTTACAAGAGCAGTAGCTTCTCTTTGCCCTGAGCAATGTGTCTACAGTGTGCTCTGTTACCCATTGGGTAAAACAGCATGTGCTCCGGAGCAGCACAGCAGCAGGGACTTGATCTCTTATTGCTTTAGTCTGTTTCTGAATGTGTCTCCTGAGTAACATCCGTGACCTCTGCCTGTATCCCATGAGATTTAGGGCAGCCTTCTCAGAGAGTGTCTCTTACCAACCAGTATTCTTCTGTCTGGTTTCATATTTATTTCTTCACCCAGCAATATGCTTAAAATCCTACACTCCACCAGCACCTTTACTTCTCCGCTTTCCTCTTTTCTGTTCTTGCATCCACATCATGACAGTCGTTATCTTTCTCTTATCTCTTTTCCCATCCTGTACATTATTCCTAGTTCCTCCGTTCTGTCCTTGAAGCAAACTGCGCTGCTTTACAGAAGCTGGAGTTGTCTCCAGCCTTTCCCACTGCATTAACTGCATTGAGTCTAGACCCTGGAGTAATCTTATTGTCCCATCCCTGTTGTATTTTGATCTCTATTTAATGCTTTCTCTCTCTTTTTCCTTGTCTTTTGGTGTTCATATTCTGTACATTCTTGCATTGTTTGAGTTTCTTCTTCCTCTAGAAAAAACAAAAAAATAATAAAAATCACCCACATCATTTATAGATTAATGCTGGGTTTTTTCCACACTGCCAACTTTGATCTCAGAGGAGTGAGAGAAGAGCTGTTGTGCAGAGTCTGACATGCAGACTCCTCTCTCCTGCCTGGACATCTCACAGGTTTCCTTGCAGCAGCAGCTCTGGGTTCTCTGTTGATCTATGACAGCTTGAGGCCAAGTTTGTGCCTCTCTAGGCACCAGAATAATTTCACTGAAAATTATCTGAATCCTTCTTCTTGTCCGTGAGATATTTGCCTTCCGCTTTTTCCTGGTTTATCTAATTCTCGAATTACCTGCTGTCTTCCATGTTCTTTCATAGCTGGTGTATTTTGAATTTTGTATTTATTTTGAATTTTGTATTTATTTTGAATTTTGTATTTATTTTGAATTTTGTATTTATTTTGAATTTTGTATTTATTTTGAATTTTGTATTTATTTTGAATTTTGTGTTTTTATTTTGCCTCCAGCTGCAACCAAATCCTTCTGATCCTTTCTTCAGTGAGCACTGTCAGGTCACATTTCAGACAGTAGTATATATCCATCTCTCCTGAAGTTTTATAAAATACAGTTTGATGGGACAATATTTTAAAAGCTACTTAATATTAGTCTGTGTATTTATTTGAAGGAGTTATGTCTACAATTATTTTTAGTGCCCCATAAAATCCAGCATTTGTTAGGGCGTCAGAGGAATGAGAACACTGAATTACAAAATAAATAGCCCCACAGTAAAAACTTGTAACTATTTTCCAGCTGTTTGTAAGGCTTGGTTTTTAATAGCTGAGAAGATCGTATTTCAACAAACTACTAAAGCAGGGTTATAGCAGCAGCATTTCTGTACCTTCTGACTTAGTTTGCTTCTTGTTATATTATGCCATTTTAGATGGTAATTCAGTAAAATATTTAATATTCTACCTTTAAATATTACACATGTGCTTAAATTCTTTGTTGGATTGAGTCCTTGAAGGAGAATTTTCTGCTCTTTACTTAGCCAGGGTGCCCAGACTCGTTATTGTGGAGTAGATAATCACCACTGAGCACGTGGTTGCTTCCCAGCTAGCACCAGAAATAAGATTGTAAGATACCAGCCACTCTGCAAACCCCGTTGTTGGATTCCTTTACATGACATCTCAGGCTCTGCATCAAAAGCCAGAAGCCTTAGAACTTGGCACATCCAGAATTTTCAAGATAAGAACACAAAACAGAAGAGAGATGTCTCTCTGCTGCTGGATGTATGAGATTGTTCCTATAAGGTGAATAGGGAGAGGAGCACTCAGGTTCCAGCAAGAATGCAGAGCACCCAAAAGGGAGATTGGAGGATTGGGGATCAGAACAGCTCTCAAACAGGTGGAGCACCAGCCAGAGTGGGACTCTGCAGTGTTGCAAGGTGACCTTCTCCTGGTTCACACCTTCTCCAATCCTTCCCCGGGTTCACATCTTCAGATATTGAAAGTTTAGACTTGCATTTGAGTCTGTGGAACTGTAGCTGGCAGAAAACACTTGGAAGTCTAACCCAAAATATTCACATTTATGGGAAAACATTAAAATGAATATTGACTTAAAGAATTAATTTCAATACCAGAAAAGCTTTAATGATGTTATTTCCTTTCCTCTGATTCCAACAGCAAACATACTGTGTCTGCAGGCATAGTGCATCAGACAGAAATGAAACTGCAGGAGAAGTATTCATGGTCCAGTAAATCATAGAATCATAGAACAATGATCCTGAAGTTGGTGGTGTAGTGCGCTCTGATCTTCCTTATTCTGCATCTTGTCCACACCGTACCTGCTTTGCACTGAGTTTTCACTGTTGCCTCCATTTAAAATAACAGAGGAACCACCACGGTAGATCAGTTGGAGAGTTTGTTCAAGAACTTGGCACGTAAGGATAACTCATTGCATCTTGTTTTCGCAGATGAGAACTTACTGTGTTATTCCAGCTTAAGTTCCCACCATTAATGCTCTTCAGCAGAGATTCCTACGCTGTCCCCATACTGCAGACTCACATCCCTTCTGATACTTTATTAAGTAGCATGAGAAACATCTGTTACATGTTGACTCTTTCATCTTCTCTGCAGGAGGAGGGATGTTTGCAAAGGAGCAGTTTATTTTGGATTTATCATAGAATCATAGAACAACCAGGTAGGAAGAGACCCACTGGATCATCGAGTCCAACCATTGATCTGTATATGGACACATCTACGCAGAAGGAGAGGTAAGTACACATAGCTTGCTAAGAATTTGTTAAAGGGCAGAGAATCAACTTAAATGTGCCTACTGTTTGGGTCGGAAAGTGATATTTTATATGTTCTGTGGCTTCATAGAATCACAGAGTCGTTTGTGTTGGAAGGGACCTCAAAGATCATCTAGTTCCAACCCCCCAGCATAGTTTCTAGGGGAGCCTGTTGTGTAGTGTTATTTCACTTTGCAAGAGAACTATGACAAGAATAAGAAAAAATGACACAAAAATCTTTCTGCCCCGTCTGCTGTATGAGAGACTGTGTTCAGGCTCGCTGCTTTAAAGTCTTAACAACAGTGCAAGTCAATCCATTGTTGTTATAGCTTTTAGATTGCAATCAGTTGGTTTTAGATTACCTCTAGTTTCCTTCAAGTGACCTGATAGCTGTTTTGCAGACTTGTTGTGATTTAACCTGTGGCAGCAGCTCAGCCCCTCCCTCAGTTGTGTCCCACACAGTGGGATGGAGGAGAATCTTGTGGGTTGAGATGAAGGAACTTTAAGAAGGAAAGCAAAAGCCACACATGCAAGCAAAGCAAAACAAGGAATTCATTCACCATTTCCCATCAACAGGCAGGTGTCCAACCGTCTCCAGGAAAGCAGGGATCCATCACATGTAATAATTATGTGGGAGGACAAACGTCATTGCTCTGAATGTTCCCTCATTTCCATTTTCTTCCCCCAGTTTTATACTCTGGGCGTGATGTCCCATGGTGTGGAATATCCCTTGGGTCAGTTGGCACCAGCTGTCCCAGCCGTGTCCTGGCTCCCTGTGCCCCCCTCCCAGCACCCACTGGTGGGGTGAGGAGCAGAAAAGGCCATCATCCTGCATAAGCCTCGATCTGCAGAGACTAAAACATCCCTGTGTTATCAACATCTCTTCCAGCCCAAACCCAAAATGTGGCCTCATACTGGCTACTGTGAAGAAAATTAACTCTTTTCCAGCCAAAGCCAGCATGTTACCATTTCCAGGCAAGCTGCAAGCGAGAAAGTGTAATGTTTTATTTATTTCACTCTAGTCAGGAGTCCAGTGAATTTATAAGTTGAAACTGCAGGATATCTGAGCTTGTCTAGGTCAGTTATTTACCCTTATCTCACAGGAGCATTTCCAATACATTATTTCCTAAACCAAGCGAAGCAGCGATACAGCATGATTATTTCAAGAACCATCAAGCCCAGGCTGTCTGTATTTGTGGCCTCATCAACAACCGTCTCTGGATTCTTCATATGTTATGCAAGCAGAGCTTTGGGTTATTGGTAGGGACGAGCATTAGACTGCAGAATATGAAGTGAAAGCTTAGTCGAGAGGGCATTTAGGGAGGGGTTTCTTTCTGCTGTCCTCAGTTGCCTTACCAAGATCACTGCTGTTGCTGAGTTTGGGGAATAGGCTTGGAGATGAGGTAGACATTTGCTCTAACTTAGTGAGGCTGCTCTTAATTTCGTAGGGAATCCACCTTTCTCTCTCTAACTTAACTGTCATAAATCTATTCTCTTCGGTAGCTGTTTGGATTTCTTTTGTGGCTGATGGATGCAAACAGGCATCTCCGAAGGGGCATGACAGATGTCTGGTAGTTACCCTCCGTGGTTATACAGGAACCTCGAAAAGCAGATGTTGGTCTTTTAAAAGGTTACAGGAACACTAATAGGAAGGAGATAATTCACGTTCTTAACTTTGTAAAGACTTGTCATGGTTTAGCCCTGGCTCAGCCGGTTTTGGAAGCTACAACTGAGCAGTTGGGCTCGCAATTCCCTTACCCTCCAACCCTAGGGAAAGGGAAATGAGAGGAAAAGACTTGCAGGTCAGAAACTAAGCAGTATTAATCAAATACTAGTACTACTACTATAATCATTATTAATAAGAGAATAATAAGAAAACAGCAGTAATGAGTCAGGGAGGGGAAAGGATTGTGCGTTTATGTGTTTGACGTGTTTCAGCTGCAAGTGGAGAGTGGATGTTGATAAAGACCTTCTAGACAGATGTCGAGGCAGTGGGACTGCATTTAGTGAGTTCTGAGAAATGACTGTTGCAATCACTGAGACACGGGATGATGAGAACTTCAGCCACACAAATAGGAACATGGGGGGATTGTTGTTGCTTTGATGTTTCTTAGTTTGCGTCTTCTCACTTTTCTGAATTGTTTGATCCCATGTGCCGTCTCATTAAATTTAAAGTTTTCAGTCACTTTTTGGAACTAGAATTTTTAAGTTAAGAGTATTTTTTCCTCACGCTTTTTTTTTTCTTAAACTACTTCTAATCCCGAGTTGGTCTGAAAAGGCATTCTCATTTCTAAAATTCTGTCGTACGTTAAGTCAATCAAAATTCTAATTGAGAAGATTTAAAAGAAAGTTGGTTTAGAAGAGGACAGTGAAATCCTCTGAATTTATTGTTTAAATCTTGTCTTTCAGATTTTTATAAATGGTAAATGTGCGTTTGATCAGTAAGTGCAGATATTGGAAAACTGACAAATCTTTTAAAACAACCATACCTATCTTTAGTATAATTCAGTATTTGCTATAAAAATGAAATTCTAGTAGCTGGCAATATAATAAAAAGACTATACCATCTGCTAGCTGTATATAATTACATTAAAATCATCAGTCTGTACTCGATTCAACAATTTTCAAGAGCTTGTTAAACTTTCGAATTTTGTACCATCAATTGTATTTAGGAAGGAACTTTTTATCCACGGTTTTTATATTTCCTTAATTAGTTCCACAGCTCATTTTAGGCATGTTTCTAGTACAGTGATGTCCTACAGTTATACAGCCCCAGTAGGATTTTCAGGGATGTCTTCTTTCCTCTTCCCCCATTCTTTCTCTGCCACCACACTGTAACCCTTGGGTAACACTGGCCTCCCTCTCCACTCCCATCAGCCCCCACTCCCTATAGGGCTCACTTGAAATATTCGTATTAAATGACTTTCTGTCTCTGAAAGTGTTGGAGTGAGTGGGCTCTGCAGTTAGCCAGCTTCAGGCTGTCATCCTGAAAGAACAGCTTGCATGTAGTCCGTAATTATCTCTTGCAGTATCCCTACTGTTTCGAAAAAAAGGTGTGAGAAAGTCTTTTTGGCCTCTGAAGCTTTCGGAGAACTCTCTTCAGCCAGTTGTTCTCACCTTGACCCTTCAGAGGCCAGACTTAAACACACAGTGTCTGTAGAAGCAGTTTCAGTGCTGCCCTAAAGTGGTGCGATGCCCCCGAGGTGGCCGGCTCTGCCGTGCTAGGATTCATAACAAGTCAGAGTTGTAATGGGATCGGTGTCCAGTGAGCTTTTTCTACTGAAAAATAGCAAAAAAACCAAAAAAAGTTAATTGGACATGGAAACATAGAGAAATTCTGCATCTTACTTACAACTTCAGTGATGAAAGTGGGAAGGTCCTAGCACTGCTGTATAGATGCTGAATGCTGTATAGAACATTGCAGCTACTAAACAGAAGAAGATGAATATTTACTCCAAATAAAGCATCGTTCTTAAGGATAAACTGGCATAAAGTTTATAATTTTTAGGGGTTAGGTAAAGGCTCCATTTGAGATACTGTCGGGATTTTGAAAACCAGAAAAGAGACCTAACATTAGGGAATGTCTTAAAAATCTAAGGATCGATCTATCCAAACAGGAAACGTGGATACAAGGTAGTTCACCTGGATCTGAATACCTGGCTCTTAGAATTTTTTTGCATGTTGGGAAAATTCACATCACACTTCCAGAAATGCCTTTAAGTAGCCTTCCAGCTTTTATGCTTTATTTTAACTTCTTATCATGATATTTTTCATGATTGTCTGCAAAATACATTTTAGAAAACATACATTATGTGTTAAAGCACGATACTGCGAACAACTGACGTTATGTTTCCCTTCTGTACCTGTCAAATTCACATCAGCAGCATTGAGTCAGTTGTATCATTTATCATAGCTTAACCTTGCCCCTTAGCTCGGAGCTGAAGGATGGGAAAGGACAGAGAAGACAACTTCTTTAAATAGTCTTGACAGTTGCTTCTTCAACCTGCCATTAAAGGTCTCCCTGTGGGTCGTGTGCTAAAGTCCAGCCTGAACCTTCTTTATTATGATTTTAATCCATAATCTCCTGTCGCATCGACTATAAGTATGGAGAACAGAGATTCTGCCTTTCATAGATTTGAAAATAGTCTTTCTCTTCCTAGACTGTAGTCTGGGCAGTCCCATTTCTTTCCGCCTTTTTTTGTCTGTTACATTTTCTATGCTTTGCTTGACCTTTATCTTGCTGAAAGGATGGTGCCTGTAAGGTTATTCATAGAATCAGAGAATCACCAGGTTGGAAGAGACCCACCAGATCGTCGAGTCCAACCATTCCTATCAAACACCAAACCATGTCCCTCAGCACCTTGTCCACTTGTCCCTTAAACCCCTATTCTAGAGGAAGTCTTAACTCATAGAACAGAATCATAGAATCATTTGGTTTAGAAAAGACTCTTAAGATCATAGAGTCCAACTGTTCCTGCCAACTCCACCACTAAAACATGTGCCTAGGCACCGAGTCTACACATCTTTGAAATTCTTTCAGGGATGGTGATGACTCCACCCCCACCCCCATCAGCCTCTCAAGGAAGAATTTTTTCCTAATGTCAAATCCTAAGTTTAAAATGTCAGTGGAACTTGAGGCTTTTTCCTCTCATCCTGTCTCATTACTTGGGAGGAGAGACCCACAGCCGTGTCGCTACAATCTCCTTTTGGGTAGCTATAGAGAGCGATGAGATCTCTCCTCGATCTCTTTTTCTCCAGACTGAGCAGCCTCAGATCCCTCAGCCTCTCTTCATAAGTCTTATTCTCTCAACCCTAATCTCCTGATTCAACATTCAGATTGTGGGTGGTATAATTTAGAATCACATAATATTAAACGTTGTCCGAGTCCATACTTAATACGTTTTTGGCAAGTTCTGTGGAAATCACCAAGAGAATGAATGACTGGTGTGATACTTAGCTTGATTTATGGTTAGGCTAAATAATACATAAAACTAATGGAAGTATTAAAAGCAGAAATTAAGACGAGGCTGTTTAGTGCAGCAAGCAGTCTCAAATTAAAAGTCAGAGGTCAGAAATGATGACAACATGTGGAAGTATATGACATTATTATCTGCTCATTATTACTCTTTTGTTCCTCGTCTAGGCAGTTGCACTTCTGACAATGCAATCAATTTGACAGCAGTATTTCACAGTATCATTTTATTTTACAGCATGTATCTTATGTGAAACGAGAGGGCAAGGGTGATCTTCCGTAGAAGAGCTGGGGTAAAGACAAAGGGAACACATCCCTTTTGGAGAGTCTTGAGGGAGCTCTCAGCCTGGAGGTGGATGTATCTTCTTCACCTATTAGTACATTTCATAAGAAGCACATCCTAAAACTGGATTTTTGATCAATTATGTCTCCTTCACTTGAATTCTATCCAATTATGACAGTGGCTAAATTAAAGCATTATTTTTGCATGGCGTTTCAGTGCAAATTGATTGTATTTTAAATAAAAAATAGTATTTCAACTTTTAGCAGCTCTAGAAATTCCACTATATTTTACATCTACAGAAATTCATAGTTCCCCACTGCATTATTTAATGGAGTATTTTAGTACATTTAGTGAACAAAAACAGTCCTTGAAAACCTGTCTGGCTTAACTTCGCTCTTCATTTTTCTCCCGCGTGACTTATATTCCTGTCATTTATACAGTTTTCTAACACCAATGCTAGTTTCATAAATGTATTTGAAAGAATTTAGTGTAGTTATGCCTTATACTAAACATAAAGATATTTAAATAAAGGAGAAATATGTAACAAATATTTAGTATTTTTTAGTAACTCAGTATTTGCCATTCTGTAAGAAATTTGACACTTCTGGTCGAGATACCAGGTTTTGAAACAAAGGCCTGAGGTGTGTGTTTTGGAAGCAGGTAGGTGCATACACACCAGCTTCAAAAATAAGCTCAGCTTTTGCATTCATGCAAGAGAAGCTAAACACATTTATTTCCAATAATCAATCTTGCCTACTAATCAGATGTAGACTGTTTATGAATTGAATCCAGGTCTTGTGTGGTAGCTGAATTATTCACAGTCATTAAAATGGCACCAGAAATTAGATGTATTTTTTTTCTAAAAAAACCCAATAATACTATAGATGTATTTCAGAATGAATACTGGAAGTAAATGGCATAGAAGGTTGCAGATTGGGTGCTTGCAGAAGAGTGTAAGTTCTTCCAGAAAATACTGTGAGAGGAACCACAGCGTCTGTGATTCACGTGTCTCATGGTCTAGACAGTCTTATACCTTAGTTGAAAAACAAAAAAAAAAAGCCTTACAGGTAGCTACAGCGTGTGACGGGCTGCTTGGAACTTTATTTATGACACTCCCTCTTTCATATCTGGTATCCTGGATACCAGCTTCCTTGCCGGAAAGGCTCGGTGCCAGACCTTAATTGAATTTATGAAGAGTGGAAGTGGTTGTAAGCCTTCAGGAGTCATCACCTGGACAGTAAGAATTAATTACAGTCCAGAGCCACTTTTCCCTCGTTATGACCTTTAGAGAAAGACGCTCACTGGAGCACCGTGCTTCCTCCTACAAGATTATATATGAACAGAGTAAGATCAGAAGCTAAACCAAGTGCTTTTGTGAGAGTCCATTTGTTGCTTCTTAACCGAAGAGGCTGGTCTGAGCTCATGTTTGCTTACGTGCCCTTCAGATTCCAGGTAATAAATCTTCTGCCTCTGAACCTAAAGAGCAGCAAATAAGATGAGTAATAAACTGAGCTAATAATACAGAAAGTAGGATGTAAAGGACAGGGTGTTTCAACCCATTTCAGTGAGTAACTGCAGAAATAAACTGTTATCCATTCTGAATGTTAAGCTGTAATAATACCTCTGAAACACTGAAGTAAAGTTTGAATGCAACCTACTATTTACGATAAAGCATTCCCAGTGTTATACTCAACTCTTTCCCAACCTGATTAAATTCTCTTGTGAGAAGAAATAAGTTTCAAGCATCTAATTCAAGAAGAGTCATCCATCTTCCTTTCTGCTAGTCAGGCAGCTTAATATTCCAGTTTCTTCAGAAAGTCTAAGTTGCTGTTGGAATGGATATTTCTTTTTCTTCAGCGATACCAGCTCTCTCTGAGTGGTTCCAGGCCTGGGTCGTATTTGTGTCGTCGTTTGTGGCTGACGTTCCTTTTGCGAACACACTCATACGTGCATCAGAAATGAGGAAGAAATATAATTAAAAATAAACCCAAATGATTTATAGGAGTACTTTAAAGATTTTAAGGATTACAAAAGAATTTTTTTAAAGAATTACATACATTTTGCAGGTAGTCTACAGACAGAAAGCAATTACTGCTACCTGAGACTGTATAGTGTGAATTTATATTATTTGAATTCATTTTTTCTGGGGTATTTTTTTTCTGAAGCAGTGATAAACAACTAGAGGTTATAGTCACTGATCTTGCTGGCATCGCATGCAGCTCATTGTTTAGAAAATGCCTTTACCTTAAGAAATGTCATTCTTCTTATGTGGCCCTGGAATAATGATACTTCTTCGTACAGCAAATCCAGTCAAAGAGTGAACGAGAGTTCATCAATCACAATATTGTTTGGCTTTATGATTGAATCTATCAGCGCTGTCAATCATAAAACTGGTATAACTTGAGTTTTGCAATGAACTTTTTTTGCGCCTGGGAAAGGTGTTTTGTTTTCCTTCCAAACATAAAGAAGAAATGTTGTTTTCATACTCCTCAGAGATCTAACTCTGTGCTTTTCACAGCTAAAATTGGACATCTCGGTTGGCATTTAAATTCTTTACTGTCGTACGTGATGAACCAAATCCATCCTGGCTGAAAAACAAAAGACTTTCTTTCAATGAGTAATCAATCACCTTTACTGTTAATATTTTTATTGATAGATTTTACCAAAAGATAAATGAACTTGTAAACATTAAATTGCTCCTATTTTGTTCCAGGATACCGTAAGTCCTAATGTGATCAATCTTTACTCAGAGAAGTTGAAAAGATAGATTTTTAAATTTAGTTCAAGTACGGAATGCTAAGCAAAAACCCTAAAAGCTCTGTGTACTTCAGGTGTAAAATCACCCCGAGCTGCTTCTAAGAGGTGAAACAGCTTCATAGAATCATAGAATCACCAGGTTGGAAGAGACCCACTGGATCATTGAGTCCAACCATTCCCATCAATCACTAACCCATGTCCCTCAGCACCTTGTCCACCCACACCTTAAACCCTCCAGGGAAGGTGATTATATCACATTAAGAGCATTGATTCAGAGAGAGAACAGTCTGAAGAATTGTGAAATCAACCCCAATAGCATTGTATTCCTCCACTACAGTGCCCTGCAGGGCAGCAGTCAAAAGATTTCACAGATTATACTCTAGACTACATCAGCCAAGGTTTCAAATGTTCTCAGTCTAAGGTTGGAGACACAAACTAGTCATAATATGGCTAAGGAACTAAATCTTAATGCAAGTGAGTATGGCAATCAACAATGACAGTAATAAGATTATTTTTTCAATTACATTGAGAGTGGATGTTGCAGGCGAAGGAGAAGTGGGAGGCAGCAGTTACACTAGAGGAAGAAGGGGAAAAAAGCCTCGTTTAGCAAAGATGGGGAAAGCATCCCGCAACATGCTTAGAAATGAGGGTGATTTTCCTGAGCCTGATCAAATATAAAAAGCTGTGTTTAAAAAACCCAATGTCATCTAAAAATCTTTTTGATGTGAATTCGGAGCTGTGGTTTGATAGCTTCTCCTTAAGTGGCAGGATGTAGATTGCTATTTCGTAGGAAATGGAGTGCAATTAGTAACTTTATACAACTGGAGGCAGGAGTCGGCGGTAGCATCAAGGCTATTCTGCATCTGAAACAATGATCTAATATGTAGGCTCCTTGCTGCTACGAAATTCCCCACAGGTCTTTCTCCACAAAGTAACTGATTTTTGCACTAACTGTCATATTCTTCTCACATCACTTTTTGCAAGGACCACTTGGGGCTTTCCTTTGCTCTGTAGTCTGGGGAATGGTCTGTTTCCTAGGACTATCCGGAAATTTCATCTGAAACTCTTGTTATTTTAGGTCCCTGGGACCTGACAATGCCTGTGATCTTTCCTGGTCTCCCAAGGAGGATTTGGAGACTATTTTTTTCCCATTGAAGGTGCCTTAGAGGCACATCCTGCAAACCTTTCTGAACTGAATGTCTGCTAAATGGATTTAAGTGGATCTTACAGCCATTTTCAGTCGTAACCATTCAGTTTATCTTGAATTATACTAATACATCACCTTGACGTGATCTGTATAAATCAAGTAAATATTGATTTATAAAAATTTTCAGGGTTGTTTCTTGTATGGAGAAACCATTATGCAGTTAATATGTTCTGAGAGCAATAATTCAGTTTTATAATTTTCGTATTGCTTTTTCTTTCCGCCGCATGCCCAGCTCAGAGCAATGTAAGACCCTACTGCCCACCCATTTATTGTTTTCTTTACGCGTCTCTGCAGTACGGTTCACTCTTTGGGGCCCACAGATGTTCCTGGCTTATCCTCTACCTGTACATTCTTTCTGCATTTTGTGGCTGATTCCCAGCTTTACAGTGGGAGGCACAACAGGTTTTGTTGGCCAATTCTCAAATAGCTACCTTAATATATTAGTTTAGATTTATCCATCTACCAATCTGTGTAGAATATTGCATCTGCCTCCATAAATTTAGTCATTCTTTATCTGATTTATAGCACGCACCGCTAATAAATTCTCTTGGAACGGTTGGAGTGCACTGAACTGCAGATTAAGAGCTGGAATGAGTGGGGAAGGCAGGAACTTCATAAATTCTTTTTTTTTTTTCTTTCTTTCTGTTTTTATTCTGTAACAGAAGCTAACAGAAAGTTATCTTGATTGCTAACTTTATAACATACTTCACACTTTTACTAACTTTATAACATACTTCATACTTTTATAACATACTTTTCTATCTCCACTGGTTTCATATAATTTATCCAAACCGTGTTCTGTACCTTCGAGGAACATCCTGCAACTAGAGCAGCTGCTGGTCTGTTAGCTGTTACGGAACCGTTCGGTCCAAGGCCATTTCATCATGTCTAAGTTCAGTGCATTGATGTGTTTATTATTTGTATTAATATTAATATTTTCTTCATTGAGAGCTTTGTAAAAGTGGTGATTTCATTCTTATATAAGCCCTGAGGTTTTGACTTCAGGCAGACAGCCCCAACCTGCAGTCCTCTCTCCTCAGCGGGAGTTATTTTAGCCACTGGCCAAGTGTGGCTCTTCAGCGCCTGTTTGTTTAGTACTTAATCTGGATTAACCACCTAGACACGGAGCTTCATGTTTTCTCTAGAAGGGAACGGTAATAGGCTGTGCACAGCATTGGTGGCTCAGCAAGGGTGGGGAAATAAATATTTGTAGAGCTAAGTGGGGATTAGAGAAGGCCGTAATGGTGCCAGCGCTAACTACGTGACCAGGTTACAAATTCGGGAAGAGATAAAGATCTGTTCAGTAAACTGGAACGCAGAGAATGACCCAAGATACCATTCCAAGGGGCTGAGATAAAAGGGCATGTGTTAGGTAGAGTGATTGTGAACTTGATAAGAAACATCCTAGTGTACTTGCTCAAGGCTCAGTTTACAGAGGGATGCTCAGCAGGACAGTTGGATTCATGCAGGAGACATAGTGTCATAGATGGATGATGGAAAGCTTAGCCTGACTTCAATAAAGACCAATTAGAGATGAAAACAGATAAACAAAAGCCCCGTTTTGAGCTAGAGAACTATTCAGTTAAAAAAAAAAAAAGGATACACTTCAGTCAACCAAGGATGATGGGACGAGAGAGTCTTTGTGCTTTGTTTTATCTCGGGTTTCAATTCAGCAATTTGGCAATTTCCTATAATGATAATTTTCTCTTGCTAATTCTTAAAACTACTGCCAGAAATACTTTAAATTCTAGGTTTCTAAAGAGGCTGGGGTGAGTTCAGGATGCTCAAACCCTGCTGATTCTACAGCATCTTTATTTTATGTCACCCTCGGAGCTGAATTCATTTGTGCCAAACGCTAGATTCTGGAAAGCACTCATTGAAAGCGAGACCAAGGTAATTTCTGTTTGGTTGTGTCAAATATACCTTATGTAAAAGAAATTTAATTTTAGTCAATTCAGTAGTCCTTCTTTGCAGGAAATCAAATAGGTTGGCAGATTATCTAAATTGTTACAGTCGTTTACAAGGCCATCAGCTACAGCACTTGGAGACACACCATTCTGTTAGTCTAGAAAGCTTTCCTTGCTCAACTGTTTTGTGTAACTAGTCAAATTGAAAGACTGCATTTACCAGTTTTTAGCGGTTGCTTAGTGACTTTGAGTGCAGTGACCTGTTAGGCTGCAAACACTGTGTTGTAAAAGCAGAATTTCCTCTAAGTGCTTCCAGTAGTTCCTGGTTAAGGAGAATGGTTGTAATGGCCTCTTGCAGGGTAGTTTTCCTCTGTCATGTTTAACTTAGCCATATAAAAGAGAGCTGAGAAAATAAACCTCCCGACAGGCTGTACAGTTACATACCAGATCTCACTGAAGACTGATTCTTATTTCATCCAGATCAATGTATCCATCCGCACGGTCACTAAAGAACTAGAATTAATGGAATTTCTACTCTCTGGAATTGCCTTCCTCCTAGAGATGTGCTACTGTAGCACTTAGACATATATATCTCAGGCTTCAAAAACAGAGTAGGAATGAGTTTTTGTGATCTCTCACCCTTATTGTATCAAATTTATCATGGACGGGACCTGCAGAGGTAAAACTGCACAGCCTTGGATAGAAAATGAAATGTTTCAGTCGTGTTCATGGAAATCCGCAACTCCAGACAAGGTAGTTTTGCATCCTCCTTGTTAGTAAATCTGCAGAAGGTCCAGAAAAGTTATGTATTGGACAGTTAATGTTCTTCTAAATGTGGGTATGGAAGCTGCTAGTTACATAATTAATTAATACTGTGGGTTTGACAACAACTTTTAGTGAAATGCTAGAGTTTAAGGACAAATTACGATGTTTTTTGAAACAGGCTTAGGAAATAACAAGCAACCTTTGAAGATACTTTATTTAATTTATGAAATAAATATTTGCTTTGAAATAAAATCTCGTTTAGAGCACAAGGAGTCCACATTCACAAAGTTTTCATCTGTTGTTCTTTGAAATAGTTATTAAACCCCTTTCTTGGGAAAGTAGAAGTCCATGGGGGCTTCAGTGACACATCTTTCAGTGCAGCCTGTTGTGTTTGGCAGTCGCTGAGGGATCGGTGGCCGACAGAGGAATCACTGTCTCAATGCAAGAAAAAAACAGAGCAGTTTTGAGAAATTAAAAATACAGACCAGAGCATTACAATTAAAAGGAACACAACATTCAGAACTTGTCAGATATTTTGTTATGGGACCCAGAGACTCAATGGGCAGAGAGAACACAGGAAAGAGCCAGACCCTGGTTAGTGATGCGTGTAGTAAAGGTTACAGCGATTTGGGGTTTAGCCAAGTCTGATTCCAGTTTTCCTTTGTTACTTTATTGAATCCCCAGTCTTGACTATAACTTAATATTCATTCTTTTTTCCTGCAATTTTCAATATCTAGTTCAAGTATTTTACTGTGTGCACGTGTTGACGGATTACTTTATGCTTCATTTTATTTTGAAAAGCAAATAAAGAAAAGCTTTATTTGCCTCAAATGACTACTTTATCCTGTAACCACTGAAGCTATTGGGGAGGAGAAAACAAAGTATACATTTTGAAACCAGCATTATGACTATAGTATTAAATGAGGAAATGGGAATTATAAACACAAATATGAACTGTTAATACCCAACGTGGGTTATAATGTGAGAAATGAAAAAGTAACTGAAAAGAAGATCTGATATTACAAGACGTTGTATGATTTGCATCATGTGAAGTGGTCTTTATGCACTTCTCTGGGTAGAAAGGCATTTCTCCTGCATGATTTTGTTTACCCCAGGTTATGGGTCCATATTACCTGTGGGACGCTCAAATAAACTCTGTATTGCCTGCAAAGTTATTGACCTTGTTATAAATGCTGCTTAATTAGCTGCGCGCTGCCTTTGGCATGGCCTTCCCTGGTGGCTGTGGGATGTGGTAATGGAGATAAACGGGAGGTGTACAGCAGGCTGGGAACACACAAGGGCTGATTGCAAAGAACGGGTGTCTTGTAGGAGGCATCACGAATGTGTGACTGGGGCGGTAATGTGTCGTAATGTGGGCTTCTCGCAAAGTGTCTCGGTTCTCCTGCGGAGCTGACTCCATAATCTAGGGAAGTGAGTTTTCCTTCATTAGTGGAAGTTGTTTTCTATACAGGACTAAAGGACTTCTCCGTTTTAACAAAGAATACTGCAAGTTCTGCACTACGGCTTGTGTCATAGAATCATAGAATAACCAGGTTGGAAGAGACCCACCAGATCACTGAGTCCAACCATTCCTATCAAACACTAACCCATGTCCCTCAGCACCTCATCCACACACACCTTAAACACCTCCAGGGAAGGCGAGTCAACCCCATCCCTGAGCAGCCTCTGCCACTGCCCAATCATCCTTTCTGTGAAATTTTTTTTCCTAATGTCCAGTCTGAACCTCCCCTGGCGGAGCTTGAGGCCATTCCCTCTCGTCCTGTCCCCTGTCCCTTGGGAGAAGAGCCCAGCTCCCTCCTCTCCACAACCTCCTTTCAGGGAGTTGGAAAGAGCAATGAGGTCTCCCCTCAGCCTCCTCTTCTCCAGGATAAACACCCCCAGCTCTCTCAGCCGCTCCTGTTGTGGCCTAAGGTTACAGTTCGCTCCCTTATTTTCAGCTGCGTAGCTCATTTTCACATAATTTTATTGCTTATATTGAATGTTCTGTAATTATAAATTAAATTTAGACAATACTTCCGGTACTCTCACTAATTTGCGTCAAACTCATACAGCCCCCTCTGTTCACACAATTAACTTCAGAGTTCTGTGCAGAACTCTTAGAAATATTTTCCAGTTTCTCCCAGGAAGATTGACAATTTTTGAATATTTCAATTTAATTAGTTATATTGTTTTTCCTTTGCAATGCCTATTGGCAAAAATAATGGAGTTTCCTAAAGTAAAAGAGCTTATTTTTGCCTCTTAACCATTTAGCTATAAGGAATGGAAGAAATATAAATTGAAACAGTTTTCTGTAAGAAAAAAAGAACATTGGAATGCAGCAGCCTGACAGTGATGCTAATTACAGATGGAACAGAGGAAGGGATTGTGTCAAATGAGTCTCAGTAGCGTGAATTTGGATTTTTCATTTATGTCGAATAGTGCAGTAGTGGAAGAAGCATCCTGCAAGAACACATCCTTTCATCTGCTGTTTGGAAACAAACCTGAAACTCTTCCAAGTACATGGGTCAGGACTTATCTCTCTGAGATACCACATTATTGCTAAATGGTTTTTATGTGTAATTAGCAGAATGTCTTCCACTATATGCACTTTCATGCAGTTATTTCTACAGGCAGGGATGAGGGGCACATACAGCACAGGTCCTGCTTAGAGGTCTTACAGAAATACTATCATGATATTTTGTGCATGAAAAATTTGAATACTGTAACTGTAGAGACTATAAAAATAAGTCTGTGCCATACGTTACGATGTAAAACTCAAATATCCGTAGTTATATAAGGTGAAAATGTTGATAGTATTTTATTATTACTGAGGTGATTTTATGGATTTAATTCTATGATTGTTGGGATAGCGACAAGATAGCATTAGGCATCCTAAGTATCTGTAATTAGCTTTTAGGTTTGTTTGGGTTTTTGATATTCTGCCTGTATATAATTTATGAGGATGACAAATTTATTCTGATACTCTGGAGATGCTACGATCAGCGCAGGTGGAGCTGGATGGAACCTCGGGGGGGTCGACTTGTTCAGACCCCTGACCCAGCAGAAGCAATTATCCTTAAACCATGCCCGACGATAATTAGCCTGTTCTTAAAACCCTCCTGAGACTGAGATTACAGTGTCCCTCAGCAATTGATTTCACTGCTGAAGTATCTCCACACCCAGAAAGATTTCCCTAATGTCTAAACTGAACTTCCCTTTTTGCAGTTTAACCCTTCTTGTCCTGCCCCGTGTAGAATAATTTTGCCCTTTTTCCTTGACACCAACCTTTTGCACAATTGAAAACTGCTATCTTGGAGGGTTCACACCCTTTTAAATTAAAAAAATCATGGATTTCTCAGTCTATTCTTCTGGCTTGTGCCTTCTAGCTGACTGATTTTGCTTGCTGCTTTCCTCTTGGCCTCTCTGAGTGGCCTGAGGTAGCTCTCGAAGCAGCTCCTGGCCTCCTGTGAAGCCGTGAGGAAGCCGTGGATGTCCTGAGCTTGGTGCTGTGTGTGGGGTGGGGAAACACCAGGGGCTGGTGGAGCCTCTGTAGATCCCAGAGCTCTTTTCTGGGACGACAAAGCAAGCTGTGGCACCAGCACAGGCTCTGCTGCTTCTGCATTTCTGTACCGTGATTCCCTTTGCAGAGCAGAAATTCCTGCTCACCGACTTCCTCAGAGCACTTGGAGATCTATACATAAAATGTACTTTGAGAGATGGGGATGGCTTCTCTCTTACAAAACTACAGGTCTGTAATTTACATCACTTAATGTGACAGGTACAAATCAATCCGCATACTGTGTATTTTTAAAATGTTCCTGTTTTTTTTTTTCCATATAGTTAGGGCGTATTTTAAATACATTTATTAGAACAAACTGCTGGCAGTTAGAAAATTCCAGCCCCAGACATTTTCTCATCTGCATGAAAAGCAACAAGAGATCAAGATTATTTAAGGAGGAAGGCTGGTAAGGCTGCTTGGTTTACTAGCACTGGTGAGACCGCTCCTCAAATCCTGTGTTCAGTTGTGGGCCCCTCAGCACAAGAAGGATGTTGAGGCTCTGGAGTGAGTCCAGAGAAGAACAGTGAAGCTGGTGAAGGGACTGGAGAACAGGCCTTATGAGGGTAGATGAGGTGCTGAGGGACATGATTTAGTGATTGATGGGGATGGTTGGACTCGATGATCTGGTGGGTCTCTTCCAACCTGGTGATTCTATGATTCTGTGATTCACTGTTAGTGGCTTTTCCTCCTGAACTCTGCGGTGAGACTTAAGGACCTTTGTTTTGCTGTTTGCAGAACTGAGGTTTTCTAGTGGTCTGCTGCAAGCTGTCCTGAGGGACGTGGTTTAGAGTTTGATGGGAATGGTTGGACTCGATGATCTGATGGGTCTCTTTCAACCTGGTGATTCTATGATTCTATAAGCCACCTCAGGTTGGTGGTGATGAGTTTCATTGTGCTGTGGAGCCCCCACCTAGAGCTGTTTCAGTAAAACTAGCATTGTCTCATTATACATGCAATTTAAACATGACAAAAGACAATCCTTGGGTTTTCCTGAAGTAGATCACGGATTGTCCTGCTTTATTCATGCATCTGACGCGTGTAACGGTGACCAGTACATGAATAATCCCTATTTTGACCTCTGAGCTTCCCACTCTATCCTTGCAAATGTACGTTTTTCAACACCTCAGCATAATTAAGCAACTCAGCTGCAATATCTGTTGTGTCGGGAAAGTGTGAAAGGACATATGGCATATTTTTCCAGGAACTGAGCTCTCCATTGCTTTTATTGTTTTGTGTCACAATCTTAATGCTTTTTTAATGGAGTTTTCAGAGGGTGAGCACCGTCAGCCCATCGTCTGCTGTGCTCAGCATAGAGGAAGGGGAGGTGTATGCTCTGTGGAAGCAGGGGAGAAAATTAAGGAAGGATATCATTGAAGTATGGGAGGACGTTTATTGATGAAATAATGATGCTTTCTGTTCTCAGACCAGACTTCAGCCAGTTTAGCAGTGATTTAGAACTGAAATTATTTTTCGCTATGTTCATACCTGTCAAGTGGCCTTGCAATAAGGACTTAGAAGAAAGTAATTCCAGAAAAAACCCCAATGAAGTAGTTTATAAATAACTGGAATCATTCGTTAATCATTTGGATGATCCCTCTCATTTCATTGCATGTTTTCTCACTTGGTTTTCATCGATAGGAAAATCAATGCCAATTCTTACAGACTCAAGATCTAGAATATTTCACAGGTCTTCTTCCCATTTTAATGTTTTTGGCTTCCTGAGTGTAATATCTTGGCCATTATGATTGTAACAGGGTCTGTCATACAGAAAAACATTTACTTTGCTCATATATTAGGTGTAGACACGTGGAAGGTGCATTTACAGCAACAGGTAAGGGTCAGAATTTCAAAGCACAACTGCCTGGCAAAGAGCAGAAAATTGATTGCATTCGGTAGGGAGTGAGCACATGGTGAGAGAGAAAAGCAGATTACTTCTAATAGCTCTGTGTGGTATTTCTAGGTTACATGTTAGCAAAATACTTAACACAAAGTAGTCTTCATAGGTAAAAATCATGGGTTAATTAATCAAGCTTCCTACACATACATACAGATATCCATAATTCTAATACAGACCTTGTCTGGATGATACAGGAAAAATATTGACACTACTGACTGGGCTTGGTGCATCTGACAAATAACTCATTTGCTTGGGCAATGGTTTGTAACTAGCAATTACTTCATGCTAAATGAAAAACTGACCGTCTCTCCAGCGGCATCATCTTCATTGCAAATGATGCCTGCAGTGGAGCAGAGCTAGAGAGATTAAGGACATAATTAGTTAAAATGTGGACTGGGAAATGAAAAAGCTAAAGAAGTTACACAGGCCTTCATTTATGGACTGTATGTAGTTAAAATTTACCAATTTAGTGTAGGCAAAACAAAATTATTCAATACCCGAATTATTTTATCTGTACCTGATACTTGTTCCTAAATATGAATTAGGACATTATCTACGCAGGGTCCATATTTAAGGATATTGTTCTCTTACTAACGCAGAGATGGAAATTTGCTAGCTGCCCACTTCCCTTTTCCCCTAAAGGAATAGTGATAGAGAGGAGGCAGTGAGTGAAACAGAATCATAGAACAACCAGATTGGAAGAGACCCACTGGATCATCGAGTCCAACCATTCCTATCAAAATGCTGTGATTTAATACACCAGAGACAAAAAAAAGTGATAAAGACAAGTCTCGTTGGGATGATAATGACTACAAGATACTGGTTGTGTAAAAGCAGTGAGCTTTACATACTTTCTTAGCTACCAATCTTAATAAAAAAATCCTGGGCTGTAACCTAAACTCACTGCGTTTTCCTTAAAAAAGCGGAATCCTCTTTCAGAAGCCAAGCCAAGTACAAATGGTAACATATTTAACACTGACCATGACCCCGATAAGAAGCAGAAGCTGCAGAGGAGAGATACCAATATCTGAACTGGGTGATATTTAAGGTCCCTTCCAACCCTAACCACTCTATGAATTGCTTGCCTACCAGTCTCAAACAGTATTATTTCTTTCTTCTTATCAAAAATACATGGCAGATTGTAAACGTGGTTTCTGAACAACCACACAGCAATGTTGAAGGCCTTGCAAAAGTTCTTCAGAGCCATCCTGGAGTTGTGTGTTGGTGGTTGTTCTTCCTCTCCCATCATTCTTGGTCTCTGTATATATTGAAGAAATACATAAACATGCCTCCCTATGACCTGGACTAGAAGATCCGATGGGTCCCTTCCAACCTGCTTGTTCTGTGATTCTGTGATTCCCTCTGATTTTCTGTGAGGAAAAGAAAATATGGATGTTATTTCAGCAAGAAGAAAGCTCTGTGTGGGATATATTTGTCAATACCTCCTACCTCTCCGAAAAGGCTACAGGACCAATTCCTAAAGTAGACAAGCCTCTGGTTTGTTTTCTGTAATTGCTTGTTGGGTCTCACCTAAGCTAATTATCAGCCGGCCTTGGCAAGTGCTCTGGGCTTGCTCAATAATCAATAGAAAAGAATAGGCTCCTCCAGAGGATGGCTTATATCATCCTAAGGTAATTAGCTAAAATTAGTGGGCTGAATCACCTTTGGTGGTATTTATCTCTCCCCATCAATTCTAGCACGTGTCCCGATGACTGGCTTAAACTGGGTGATTAAAGAGCTGAGTCCTGCTCGCAGGTAATGTTACAAGAAGTCTGCTTCCTACAGTGCCTAATTTCTCAGCACTGTGGAAAATCACCTTTCCTGGAGCTTAACAGTAAATTGCACTGGCCTTTTGTCTAAGCCTATTTCAGAGGTAGTTCTCCGCTCCCAGCGCTGGCTCCTTCCAGCCCGTAGTGGGTTAACATCCACTTGAGTCTGTGTCACCACAGCTGCTCCCCAGAACTTCAGGGGTGATGAAAAAGGAGGACGTGGTGTTCCAGACCCGGTACTGAGGTAGAGAGGGAAAATAAGCAACATCACAAAGCCGCACAGTTGCATTTCCTTCTACTAATTAGTCTGAAGTGCTGGAAGAGACATTTCTTTTGCATTGCAACACCTGATGGTGTAACTTCACATCTTCACTCAGCCACTCTTAGAATCATAGGATCACGGAATCACTAGGTTGGAAGAGTCCAACCATTCCCACCAGTCACTAACTAACCTGATCCACCCGTCCCTTAAACACCTCCAGGGAAGGTGAGTCAACCCCCTCCCTGGGCAGCCTCTGCCAGTCCCCAAAATGACCCTTTCTGTGAAATTTTTTTTCCTAATGTCCAGCCTAACTCTCCCCTGGTGGAGCTTGAGGCCATTCCCACTCGTCCTGTCTCCTGTCATTCCTCATAAGGCCTGTTCTCCAGCCCCTTCACCGTCTTCGTTGCTCCTCTCTGGACTCGCTCCAGAGCCTCAACATCCTTCTTGTGGTGAACATCAGCTTATGGCCTACAAAGAAAACCTGTGGTTTGCCTGAACATTTCTTACATGACTTGAGTGTGTTGTGACCTACTCACTTGTCCTTCAGGATGGAATAGACCACACAGAACTCTTTCATCCCTCTCGTAAGGACATGCTCACAGAGGATTGAGGGAAGTGTTTTTTACCTTTTCTGTGCTAATCACAGAGACACCACAAGTACCTCTGGGAAAGCTGCTGGAAGCTGGAGCAGCCGCTGGTGTTTAGTAACTTTTGGCCTGGTGTGTACTGAGGGCTACCAAGAAAGGGGTATGAAAAGGGCTTTTGTTCCCTGTATCTTACGTTTTCTGTTCTCCTTCTCTTTGATGCAGTTCCCCAAAGGTTTGTGTAGCCGCCTGCCTTTCACATTTTGCTGTTCATGAGAGTGTTGTTGGAAGCCTATTTATTCTGCCCACAGTAGGCTCTTCGCTAGAAGATCATTAATTGTTTTGAGTGACCTACTGTAAATGTAGTGACCCAGAGCAGTATTGCCAAGGTAAACATAACTTGTGTTTCTGCCTGACCATATTTCAAAGGCTTGTTCAGATAATTTGTTTTCAACCCATGTGAGGGACAAAATAGTCTCAAATGTGTTTTTCCTCACTCTGGGTTTTCTTACAGGCTTTTAAAAAACTGGACATGAACACAGAAGTCAACCAAAAGAAGTTACGCAGTCCCTGTGGTAGATTTTTATCATCAAATATTACCGTATACCACAGCAATCAGTTCTTATCTGTGTGTCTTAATGTTTCTGAACTTACTTCAACCGAAATCGTAAAATCAGATTCCTAAATGCATTTTGTTTCCACATGCATTACATTATAAATCAGTTTCATTTTGTTCTTGATGTTATCCTGCTGCAGAACACAGAGAAAACACTCAATAAATGAAATTGCAGCTGTCTAATTCAAAAAATCTGAGTAATACTAAAGGTCTTCAGCTGGAATATATCTATTTCTACTAGAAAAGTTTTTCAAGCCTTCTTCCCCCAATAAAGTCTGACTATTATTTTGGCACAGAAAAGATAATGCCCTCAAAATATGATTGCAGGAAAATCCATAAGACCAGTATGACAAACCCTGGGTGCTTCAAGAAATTATTTTTTCCATCACAACCAAATACACAGTGCAGTGTCTGTCATCCAAATGGCAACAGGAAGGAAATGCGTTTCATGAAATAAAAATCTACCATCAGCAAGCTCATGTATTTCTCAGTGGGATCATTTGTGTCTGTAAATTTAGACTTGGGAGATCATAAACCTTTGATCTGTGTACAGTGAATTTTCTACTCAGCAACAGAGCATTGAATGTTTTCACCAGTATGTGTAATAACACAACAGCTTGTAACGTTTAGGTGATTTGGTAGGAAATAAGAGGAGGATTCGCTATTAAACTAGTTAAAAATATATTCCAAGTAAATATCAGGGAGGGGGGAATATTTAATTTGGTGTTTTTCTACTGCAGAGTGGGTTCCTTCAGATTTACAGCTGTCTTTTCTAATAGGAAAGAAAAACTTAGGAAAGTAGGATGTTGATACCTTACACACAGGAGTGTTTTCTGAGCACTTGAAGTGCCCATTCAGTGATGTACTTCACTGCTGTGTCTCTTTAAGTAAATTTTTGTGAGGGAGACAATTTATGTTTATTTCTTATGTCTCATCATATATGTGTGTGTCTGTTAAGGTGGTGGTTAGTTAAGAGTTCTTGACATCTGCATAGGTACAGAAAGACTCCTTCACAACTCTGGTTAATTCTGTTGCCCATCGTGCCGATTCCTGCCAATAGTCTCCCTTGAGGCAGTTTTTTTTTTGCTAGTTTGAGGAAAGTTAGATTCAAACTACACAGCTTATAGAAGTGTTGCTTCCAAAATCAAATCTTTGCTTTAAGGGAGAAAAGCCCAGACCTCTTCTTGGTGTGTTTCCTTGATCTCTGGCTCTTGGAAAACAAACTTGATGCTTTGAATTTATTATTTATTTATGTATTTATTTATCTATAGGATTTCAGACAGAGCAGCATGGGGGCTGTGTGCTGCTCTTTACAAACCTTGGTTTATTTTATTTACTCCTCATTTCTAAGCAAGTTGCTGAAGCAGCTTTTCCAGGATGCAGTAGAAGTGCCACAGTGACAGAACATCACAAATTTCACACGGACAATGGACAGAGAGAATCTTGAACCAAAAAGCTTACTGAAACATTATGAGGAAGTTGTGCCTGCACAAGAGAAGCAAGTGAAAATGGGACTTTTAGCTCTCAAAAAACAACCTCAAGTGTCATTTTTTCAGTTTAATAGCTGTGTGATGTGTGCTTGACACAGCTCTCCTGTAGTATGGCACATCTCCTGTCTTTATTTCCTAGGCAGCATGTCTCTTGGGCTAGAGCTGCATGTACGATGAATGCAACACAATCTGGATTTCTATAACTTTTCATGAAGTGTGAAAAAAACCCTACGTACATTTCCTTCTGTTAAATGTACTTTGGTGTGCATTGTTCTCTTTGAACGTGAATCAAGTTTCTTTTTTTTTTTAAATAAAATGGAACTTATGGCAGTCTCTTGTGCAGAGAGCATGTTGTATTCTTTGGAGGAAGCTGAGAAGCTCTGCCTGCACACATTTTGAAGAAGAGGTCTTAATGGAGTTGCACCCACATGCAGGGTTTTTGAATTTGGCTGTTTGTTCCTTTATTTCTAGACGTCCATTTTACATTTGAGTAAATCACTCTCAGGTCTAATGGTTTCTGCTGCCTGGGAATTGGCTCATTTCATAGAATCATAGAATCACCAGGTTGGAAGAGACCCACCGGATCATCGAGTCCAACCATAATCATTTCTCTTCCATTTGTCTTTCCTCAACTGGAAAGAACAGGCGAAGCCCAGTGATAAATCTGAGAATGCACTTAAAGAAGTAGCAAGTGGTTTTTTGGCTGCGTTATTATTCTCAGTTCTGTAATATTGACTTAATACTGTTAACATAATACCGAGTAATACAGAATAATCAGTGAATCACTCAATAACAGGAGTAGCTGCTGTGGCCATTGGGGCCTTGGGCCAGAAGCAAGACCACGTGTAGAGCAGACAGAAAGAGCTGCTCTGTCTCAGCGTCACACCTACCCTGAAGATCTCCTCACCCAGACAGCTACACGGGGACCGCAGTGTGGAACAGGACAGGATGATGGATACAGACACCAGGCAAAACAGGTACTGGGGGCAGAATGTGCGCAACCAGCTGCAGGTGTTTGGTGGGAAGGTAAGGGTGGAGTTAGTGAAAGGAACCAGTTGGCAACAGCTGACCCTGAGCACATAAAGGGACCCAGAAGGGTGGGGATTGGAGAATGTTCTACTAGACTGAGTGTTTGACTGAGGTGATGCTGCAGTGCTGTGGGGTAGCTCTCTTTTTAGCTTCTTTCCCTTTCCCTCATAACCAAATATCCAAGCCAAATACATCTGTTTCTTTACAGCATGTATCAGCAGGGGAGTCAGAGTGTCTGGAGATGGTAAGTCCTTTGAGGAAAAGTCTGTATCAAAGTCGGTATTTATTGCCTCAGTTTTGGAAGTTGATGCCTCGTTGTGCTGGGTTTGCGTGGGGTAGAGTTAATTTTCTTCACAGTAGCTTGTATGGGGTTACGTTTTGACTTTAGTTGCTTGGTTGCCAGCTAGGGTTAAAGCATTGTTGCCGTTTTGAGTGGCACCTTGCAAGATCTACTAGGTAAGTTTAGTTTTCTTACAGCTGTGGTTGTCATTGTAAAATTTCTTATCACATTACTCAGTAGAATCGATGGCATTATCTGAGATGAAACAGTTTTTAATGGGAGTTCAGGTAACACCGTTTGTTACAGAAGCTCCTTTATGAAATTGTTCCTAGTAACTGTTTATTGTGTGTATAGGATCTACTAAGTCTGTTTGCTGCTTTGTTTGGGTTTTTTTTAAGGTTCTTGAGATCTTTTACTTGTAGTCTAGCAAAGAGATTATGGAGATTTTTTTTTTAATGGTCTTTTAAAAAGTTGAGTAAACAACTCATGTAATTACTCTGTGGGGAAATACTGCTTAATTAAAACACAAAGTCATTCTATTAGCATATGCACCTGCTGCTCATGTGGCTTCTTTCTTCCAGAAATATCCAAGCCACTGAATAGAGACTGTTCCCTAGTTTAGCTACCTAGAATGTGTGCTTCAGCATTTTGTCCGGTGCTCCTGCTGCTAATTCGTCGTTAGCTTGAAAATAGTCACACTACATGCAGGTAGAGATCTGCTGGGACTCAGCAAGCAGCTGTGCAAGAATGCTGTTTAGCTTCACTGTTTCAAGGAAAAAAAAAATACCTCCCGAAGCCTGTATAGCATTCACAGACATTATCTGTGGGGAAATTTGCGCTTCATATTGGGCACAAAATAATGTCTGCTTCCCTGATGCCACCATCCAAAAAGTGTGGAAAATATAGTTTGTGCAGGAGTCTTGAAAATGCCTTGAAAAGTGGTGGCTCCTACACAGGACTAAATTTTCTTGTCGCTTAGGGGTCTTGCAATGTATGTTGATTAAGTTATTACAATGTCTCTGTCGGGTTAAAAAATATTCCTTTAAAATTTTAATATGTCCCAGTATGTGCTGGAAGTGCCTTGTCTCTGTGTTTTTATGTGATAGCTTTGATCTGAAAAAGAATTAGACTTACTCTTTTAATATGATGGGATTAATTTCACATCTTCTACTCTTAGATTTTTTTTTTTTCCTCTTTGTGATTTTAAAATGAATGTAATATACATAGAAGGGAGCAGACTGATGAGTATTCATTTTTCCAAGCTCTGTAGAGCTGCACATATTTGCTTTAGCTGAGGCTCTTTCTCCTTTGAAGAGCCTTAAATGAAGAGTAGAGAAGGTAGGGCATGAAGAGAAAAGGTAGGACATGGTTTAGTGTTTGATAGGAATGGTTGGACTTGATGATCCGGTGGGTCTCTTCCAACCTGGTGATTCTACGATTCTGTCTTTTCCTGCTGGTTTTTTTCAGTTTCTGGTCATCAGAGCTTGTTGCCTGTGATGGAATTACCCCAGCAAGTAAATACAGGGGCGGGTATGTATATTTTGCTCTGAAAAAATATGATGACAGAATTGGGTAAAAATTCATCACTTAAGATAGGTGGTTGTTATAAATCACTGAATAGATTCCTGTGTCACTGTACGCATTATTTCAAATGTATGTATTAGATTTTTAGATGGCACTAATAGCTGTCAATATTACTCTGACTACACTGGAAATAACTGTGTGTTAAAAGAGGAAATGTGAGCAAAAGGTGAAAATGATGGAGAGTTAAAGCATAGATTGGAGTTACAAGGTTGTGCCAGAGGGAGGAAGGAGGCATTTGTTATGCCAACATTGAGCATTTATACCCAGAGAAGTCTCCAACCACTAACTCTCCCTGTGCCTGTGACCTTCAACCTGAGGGGCTCTGGAACAGTGCAAGGTGCCTGTGCCAAGGTGCTGAATCTACCGAGCCAAGAAAGTTATTCTGGTTTGTGTCTGTATTAAGTTTCCTCTAAACTTATGCTCTCATAAGTCCTTTTTCTTCATAAGGAATAGGCTGTCTCCGACCTGGAATCTTCCCCAATAGTTCACCCCAAAGAGTTGGCTATTTTGGATGTATTTGGTATTTGTGTCCTATTGTGAGGATTCTCTGGGGCAACCATTGTGTTGCCTTTGGGTCCTCTGTAGACGTGACCTTCTTAAGACCTTTTGATGTATTTGCTTTTACTCTTTGTCATAATGAAATTACAGTATAGATATATCTAGGGTGGCACATTTATTTATTTATTTATTATTCAAGCAATGAAGACCACATTTCTTAATATGTTTGTGCCCAGCACTGTGTGGCTAATTATTTCCTGTGAATTTAGCTGCTTTACAAAGGACTCATTTGGGTGCACAGACTAATTCTGCACAGTCCTTTTGACCTACAGTATACCTGAACAATGTGGAAATCTGTTCTTTCTCCTGCCTCTATTTATTGTTTCATTTCACTAGCTATAAAAGCCAGCAGCAGATCTGTTTTTTCCTCTTCTTGCCTAAGAAAGCCGCTCAGGGCAGTGTTTTACTACTGAAACTGGCCTGACTGATATACAGGTTTAATGTTTTATAATTTTCACGCTCCAAATTGCATTGAGTTGGAGCTATAATGCCAAATTTTTTCTTTGTTAGTCCTCTGTGTCATGCTCTAAGTAACTGTAGGAGGAAAGTTACCCTTAGTACTTCTGTTCATCATGACAGTGCTTTTCTTTTGGAAGCAGAGATTGGATAGTTTGTCCCGATATTTCCGTCCTATATCCTCTGGTGTGTGTCTTACATTTGGGGGTATAGGTGATGTGCTGAATGAAAAATAGGAACCAGTCTGTTTCTTCAAGTCCCACAACAATTTTCAGAATGCGAGATACGAACTTGACTGTGTATTTTTCCTTTCTAAACTACACGTCTGTGCTAGTCTGCCACAGAGGAAGCAGGTGATATTTTATTGTTATTTATGTACTGAATTTGCACATGCTGGAGACTGCATGGAAAAGCTTTATGGATTTTGCTGTTAAATTGCATTGACTAGTAGGTTACTGCTACTATTTGGGAGAGCTTTCTCCTCCAACTCACTGTTACAGAATCATAGAATAACCAGGTTGGAAGAGACCCACCAGATCACTGAGTCCAACCAGGTACAAGTTCCCCAGAGGCTTTGTCTGTTTACCATCCAAAAAGAGTGAGTCCAGTACACCTGCCATTGGTATCGGAAGCAAAATATAATGTGTTGGAAGTGGCACTGTCTTCTCTCAACGATGGCAATTAATTTAAATCTCTTCCAGTTATTTCAGCCGAGCAAGAGGCTGCAGAGGAAAGTGTGTTCCTCAGCATGCAAAGAACTTCAAAGCCTGTAACAATGTTAAGCATTACATCTGGCTTCAGATAATTGAACCAACCTTCTCACCTTTTATTCAAACATGAGCGTTTCAAGCCTTCTGTCAATACAAGGTGACGCTGTACATGATATGATGTCAAATTCTCCCCTACTGTAGACATTAAAAGGATCACTGACATACTTGAAATAATTTTAAGTCAATAGATAAGTATGCTTCACTCATTAAGTCTGGATTTCGCTGAAGAGAAATTCATAGAAAAAGTATTCTTTTTCTTAGAAGAGGGAAAGCTCTGGCACTGATTTATAGCACAAGGACTTCACAGTTGTGTAGTTGCAATATTATTCATTGAGGTAAATGCTGGATTAGAGATACATTTCTTCTCAGAGATGGGAATTAGTGATTTGTTTTATCTTATGTGATGTAGTTGTGCACAAAGCAGTCCTGAAGGGTGAAAGTGCTGTGAAAGTGCTTACCCACACCTTATTTTGTCACTCCCTCTGCCTTGTTGAATGGATGAGAAAGGTGATTTGTTTAAAGGCTCTATTAGGGAATATAAAAAGCAGGAGATAAACCACCTATCAGCCCATGTGTCACTTTGAGCAGAAAGATAATCAGTTAGCCAGAAGCAGGCTCCTTCCTGATGCTGTGTTACTATTGAACTTGGAATGGAAGTTTGCAGGATCTGGGAGTGGAACCTTCATCTCCTACCTATCAGCTAATGAAATTCCTTTCAGCAGTGCACAGGCTTCCACGGAACATGCTGTCTGGTACCACAAAAAGTCTGTAATCTTGTCAAAGTTTTAGGAAGTAGATCAGATTTTTGTTCTGACTTGTGGAGTCATAGAATGATTTGGGTTGGAAGGGACCAGGGGAGTATTTAGTCCTTATGGGATGCGAAGGGAACTACTGTGTGACAGTATGAGGACAAGGCTGAGTTACTTAATGCTAATGGGATGAGGGTTAACAAGGCCAAATGGCAGGTCCTGCACTTGGGGCACAACAACCCTGAGCAGCTCCAGACTGGGAGAAGTCTGGCTGGAAAGTGCCTGGAGGAGAAGGACCTGGGGGTGTTGGTTGACAGGGACTGACCATGAGGCAGCAGTGGCCCAGGTGGCCAAGAAGGCCAATGGCATCTTGGCTTGGATCAGACACTGTGTGAGCAGCAGGGTCAGGGAGGGGATTTGGCTGCTCCTGCTGCCCTGGAGGGTGTGGTGGGTTCTGCACAGGTGCTGCTGCTTTAGGAGGTTAAGGAGCACAGGTGAAGCCAATTAGAAGGCAGGAGCCTGAGGCGGCTGAGGCGAAGCTGCTGTCGGTGAGTCTGGCTGTGCTGTCTGTCTGGCTCCCTCAGGGCTGTGGAGAGCGGCACCTTCGCCTTTACCTGCCAAAAGTGTCGGAGCTGCTGCCCCCGAGGGCTCTGGGGCCCGAGGAGCCTCTGCCGAGCGGGTACAGCGAGAAGCCGAGGTAGGAGCCACTCTCGGGGCACCATGGGGCTTGGCCAAGAAGGCCAATGGCGTCTTGGCTTGGATCAGAAATGGTGTGACCAGCAGGGCCAGGGAGGCTCTTCTCCCTCTGAACTTGGCACTGGTGAGGCTGCTCCTCGAATCCTGTGTTCAGTTGTGGTCCTTCACCACAAGAAGGATGTTGAGGCTCTGGAGAGAGTCCAGAGAAGAGCAACAAAGCTGGGGAAGGGGCTGGAGAACAGGCCCTATGAGGAGCAGCTGAGAGAGCTGGGGGGGTTTATCCTGGAGAAGAGGAGGCTGAGGGGAGACCTCATTGTTCTCTCCAACTCCCTGAGAGGAGGTTGTAGAGAGGAGGGAGCTGGGCTCTTCTCCCAAGGGACAGGGGACAGGATGAGAGGGAATGGCCTCAAGCTCCACCAGGGAAGGTTCAGGCTGGACATTAGGAAAAACATTTTCACAGAAAGGGTGATTGGGCAGTGGCAGAGGCTGCCCAGGGAGGTGGTTGATTCACCTTCCCTGGAGGGGTTTAAGGTGTGTGTGGATGAGGTGCTGAGGGACATGGGTTAGTGATTATAGGAATGGTTGGAATTGATTTGATAGGAATGGTTGGACTGCAAGATCCGATGGGTCCCTCCCAACCTGGTTGTTCTATGACCCTGGAGGTCTTTTCTAACT
Source organism: Coccyzus lansbergi (assembly GCA_033558105.1). Taxonomy (NCBI): domain Eukaryota; kingdom Metazoa; phylum Chordata; class Aves; order Cuculiformes; family Coccyzidae; genus Coccyzus; species Coccyzus lansbergi. Next base: position 1,270,703 of record JAUMJK010000786.1, on the reverse strand, counting down.
TAGTGATTCTATGATTCTGTGTAGTTCCAACTCTGTCTAGTTCCCCCTCCCTCCCAACTTGGCTTTTCAAGCATTTTATCACCTATTTGACGGATGTAGTCTCATCAATGAATGTTTCTGAGGTTGCCTGAGTATCTGCTGCTTTTTTTTTTTCCTTACACTCCCCCTTTTCCCCTAAGATCTCCTGGTGTTTTCTGGCTATTGGTAGAGGTTATATTTTTTTCATTAAGATTCTCAAACATCATAAGAGATTTCTGCAAATAATCAATTACTTGATTATTTGCTTTTCCCAAACATGGGGAGGTTTTCTTACGTACACATCTTTGATATCCCAACTGAATGCAATTGTGTAAACTGAAGCATTTTGAAAGCAAATTCAGAAATTAATTTGGTTCCAAATTGAAAAGTTGTTCAGTAATCTCTTGGCTGGAGCATATGTAGTTCTCTGATTAAGGAAAAGACTGAAAATGGTTGGTTTTTTATTATTATTTTATGCTGAATTTTTGCCTTATGCTGGGCTGGTTTATGTCAGGGCTCTAAAGTCCAGAAACTGCTGTGAAGCTGATTTAGGGGGGAGAGGAGGGGGAGCAGTATTGTCTTTTCTCTGGTGCACATAGAGCTTTGCTTCTAAGAGAAAAACACCTATGGACTCCATTGCAAAATGGCCAATTACTGACTGCCTGAGCTTAGCTACCAAGGAGGAAAACCTGCAGCTGAGTTGAATGATCTCAGATTCATTGGGCCTGATGGTTTTCATCAGGGAGTGTCTGGAGCAAATTCAGATCCGTAGTGAGTTTGTTTGAAAACTTAAGATGAGTGGGATACAGTAAAAAAATATGTTGATAGCCTAGCTACCGTCATAAAAGTAGCAGATGGAAAGGCTGGAGAAAATTCAGGCTGGTCTGCTTGACTTCAATTCCTGAAAAAACAGTGGCATAAGTAAACTATTTGCGAGCACCTCTGAGTCAATTAACCTCTGATAGATGATCAATAAGAGGCTGCACAGTCTTGTCAAAAGCAAGTTAAATCATAGCATTCTGATTTCTTTCAACGATAACACAGGAGGCCTTCTTAGAGGAAAGGCAGATGCAATCTTATGCTTGCATTCCAGCAGAGGTGAAGCTTTTGGCAGGGTTGCATATGGGATTTTATAAGGAAAGTGAAAGAAAATAGATAAAATAATAAGATAGGTTCAGTGTCCGTGCTTGGAGTGGCTGTCTTTGGGCCTCTTGGAAAATGCAAAGTCTCTTCTAAGCAGGATTCCTCCACAGTCTAGTCTCAGAGGGACAAAGCTGGTGAAGGGGCTGGAGAACAGGCCTTATGAGGAGCGGCTGAGAGAGCTGGAGGTGTTTATCCTGGAGAAGAGGAGGCTGAGGGGAGATCTGGTGGGTCTCTTCCGACCTGGTTATTCTATGATGAATATGCTGAAATAGACCTCACATTTGGGCAGTTTCAGGTAGTACTGGTTTAAAGGGGCTGCAAGATTAACGTTCAGAAGAAACACGACAAGCTTGAAGAACTGTGTGGCCTTAAATAAGAATAGGATTCAGTGAGAAGTGTGAACTGTTGCCCTTGGCTGGAAGTAATCATCTGATTAAATTCAGGCAAGTGTAAAACCAGTAAGCTACAAACACACAGGAAAGAATTTGGAAAGTATAAGGAATTACAAATTCAGCAATGTCAGCCTCTTAGGGTAGAGGCAAGCATTGCAATGGATGCTCGGACAGAACAGCATCATCTGCAAAACAGGGAAGATGAACATTTGGAAAAAACTGAGGAGAATGATAAGAAGTTAGAAAGAGTTGTTTGTTTAGCCAGGAGAGGGCTGATAAAGCCAGTACTCTGACTGAAGTAATCTGTTCTCATTATGTCAGATCAGTGATCCAAGTCTTAAAGTGGAGTAAATGTGATACCAGTTTGACATTAAGACAAAAACTTTGAGCAACAGAGAGTAGTGTAACTCTGGAGTAGGCTTGCAGAGCACTTGGCAAGATCTACATTACTCCCTCACTGAGAAGGAAGTCTTCATCAAGTTTTTGAGGAGCAGGATAGACAAACATTCCCCAGGAGGCGTTTTGATTCTGGTCAGTCGAGTCTCAAAGCAGGGGAATAGGCCAAGTGGCTTTTCAGGCATCTCCTGTGTTCCGTCCCTTTTAGTTGCAGAGACACACTCACTTTCCAATACATTATCTAAACACTGAAGTAGCCTTTTCTATGTGGTTTTTTTGTCCTTACATCTCTCTTGTACAAGTATAAATTTGGCTGTTAGAGTGAACATTTTTGTTTCACTTTTTATGATACTGCTGGATGAGTTTTCTTTTTTCTTTTATGTTCTTTGAAATGTGTTTTGCCAGTTTCTTCTATGCTATATTAAAATTTCTAAGTGTTTTGAAAAGCTGTGGTGTTTTTTTTTTTTAATTTTTTTCCTCTGGTAGGTTTATCCATGCTGGGTTTTTTACTTTATTTTTATGACTTTAGTATACTTTCTAGTGGATGTATACACTGTTTTCAACTCCACTGGATTTCAGAAGAGGGAGGGAGCAGAGAAAGACTCATAGAACAGTTTGGGGTTGGAAGGGGCTCTGAGGGTCATCTAATTTGATCCCCTCTACCAAGCAGGGACATGATGTAGTGTAACCATTTGCCTCATCAGTTTGTAATCGTGATACAGCCGTAACATTCGTGATGTGCTGCAGCTCTATTAAACTTCATCCCAAAAGCTCCAGGGCTTTGTGAACACAAACCACGAGCGTAGATGCTCAGATACAATCGCCAAGTGGGTACAAAGTGCTGATCACAAACACAGACTTTGAAATACTGTAAATATTATCCTAGGAGAAAATGATGACAAATTAACATTTGTACAGCCTCACGCTGCCGCTGTAATGCCTTAATAACAAAAGGCTGCGCTGCCTACGGTTTCCTTCCCACTGGAAATGGAATAGACTGCAGCGCATGCTTTCACTGGTGGAAATTAAAAGTAGCCTGACATTAATAATTAACATCTAAATCACATTTTAAATATTAAATGCAAGCCAAGTCATATTATTTCCCTGGGAAAGGTAACTGCTTTCAGAGTCTGATGGCAAATTAGCTTTAGACACTGCTAGCCTGCAGGGCTTCTTGCCTTCCCAGGACCCTAGAGGCTGCTTGGGTGTCCTGACACCAGTGGCGCTGAAAGGGTTTTAGAGCAATTCAGACATCTTTATTTCACTGAACTCTCACTGACAGTGATGATTATACAAAAAAAATTACAAAATATTCTCCTCTATAGAGGAATGTCCCATGGAATATATGCTTTTTGGTGTGGGAATATCCACTGCGTGCTCTGTGGGTCTCTACAGTCGAATGAGGAGGCTGCTGAGGAAAGAGCTGCAGGATGGGGAACATGGGGAGTGTTTGGTTTACGTAGCAAAGGGAATTATTTTGCTTAGCTTAACAATAGAGTCTGAACCCATACTGATTCTTTCTAGAGAAACAGAGCTCGGTAATTTAGGCACCGTGGAGGAATGTCTAGTGATTCCTTGTATGATTAAAAGTCATCAGGCCAAGCATTTGGTGTTCTTGTGCACTGAAATCGGAGGCAGTAGATGAGCAGGATTCTTGTTGGTGCATCGCTATCTCAAAAATCATTATGAGATTAATTAAAGCAGGCCCGCTCACAACTTGAAAAGCAATTTAGGGAGGGGAAAATCTTGGTTTTGCAATTACCATAAAGCAATATATTTTGACTTCTGTGAGGATCTGTAAGAAGCGCTTTCTTTTTCCAACAATGCCAGCCTGCTCTTGGCTTTTTGAGATAAGTATGAAATGTAGCAGTTAAACAAAATGCTCCTGTTGGAACTGCTTTCAGGGTAAGCATTCGGTATTCAAAATTTTTGTATTTACCATAATGAGTCATTCACTTATTCATTCATTTATGAAAGGGCTTTGCTGTTCTATATTTATTACGACCTCTCTTGGCTCACTTGCAGTTTTACGAAGGGCTCTCACGAGAGGTTTCAATGATAGCAAATACCAGAGGCTGCAAGAGAGACACTCCTTGTATTTCCCTCGCTGCAGATGAAAGCTTTCTGTAATAGCTAAGGACAGAAAAAGGTAAAATCTTTATTCACATTGGAGAAAACACATAATGTTTTCCACATCCTCAGCAAAAGACAATAGAGTTGTCTTTAAATTCCATTTTGTTTTATAAATAAACAGAAGAGAGTATTTATTGAGTTTTCAGTATCGGCACCTAATTTGTCTTGGTTTTTTCTCTATACTCAGCTAAAACAATTTTGAGCTTTCTTAGTTTAAAAGAATAGAGTCTTGTAGCCCAGAGTTCTAGAAGGTGTTTTTTATATGTGGCTTTGGCTGACTGCCTACAATCCCTGTTCCTCAGAGCGAATTTCCCTTAAACATAGACACTAATATAGCCTGAAGCGTTATGGAAATAGCTCTCCTCTTTTGCATATCAAGGGAGTTGTAGAGCCAGCTTTACTCCCATGGGCTCTTTGCTTGTTCTTCCTTAAAGACAATATTTCTTGGACAATTCCTGAGGTCTACTCCCACTTTAATTGTGTTGTGAAGCCAAGAGAAATGTTACACCTGACGGTTTGTCAGACAAGTGAATGAGGTTGTTTGGATTGAAATTGTAAGAGGTGTTGATGGCCTGTCGGGCAGCATCCCTTCAACTGAAAGGGGCTCCCACGGTCCTTGTTCTTGGAGGAGAGCATTCTTCTCAACTTCCTCACTGTGTTCTCCTCCAGAGGTTACTCTCCAGTTCAGAGAGACAGGACTGGAAGTGCAAAGCTGCATTTCCAACTTATATCAATTAGCTGTGTCTATGGCAGGGCTGTGTTGCTCTTACTTTAAATAAGCTACCCTGCAGCCAGTGGCAAAGAGCCTTAAGATAATTACCGTTGAGTTCATGGTGTCTGGCATTGGTTTTATGTTCGGCATGTGGAATTAAGCCCTGAATGAATTGGTGATCAATACCATCCTCTCTGATTTTGTTAGATGTATCAAACAAGCGTCAGAGCACTTGTTTGAGAAGCAGAATATCACTGTTTCAATCCTAGATCCACAGCCAGAGAAGGGCATGGAATGGCTGGATTTGATGATCCAGTAGGTCTTTTCCAACCTAGTTATTCTATAATAAATCGGAGATTTGTTCATGGCCTAGATGCCAGTAGTTATAGGAAGAGAATTGAAATCCCCCATGCTCATCAGGTCTTTTCTTTCCCAATTTTTATGGCTGTCATTAAAGTGAATGGAATTGAAATACAACAGGGCTTAGGGTGGAGGACTGGCATATCTGCTCTCTCTAAAATATTTTATTTTTTTGTTATTCTGGAGTATTTTTAACCACAGGTGAACTTCAAAAATAATTTATTCACTTAGTTGTAGTTTGGAGGGGTTCACGTTGGCTGCTTCTGCATTGTTTAATTGTTTTAGTCAGCTCAAGCTGACTAAAAATTTACTGGAGGTTCATCTGAAAAGTCCATGAACCTTAGCTATTTTGTCAACAAACTTGCTTTGGTTTTGAACCCTGCTGCACCATTTGACACCAGCAGGCTCTTGGGTGCGTTTGAATCCGATACAATAAGTTTCACCTCTGTGCCCTGGTGTATTAACTGTATTAATTAACTTATTCTATAAATAAAGATGCTTGTCAGTAATAGTCCAGTAGAGAATATTCATCAAGGGAAGAAATGATAAATTGAATGTGTGAATGTTTTGAAGGTTTAAATGCTTACAAATATTTGCACCAAAAAACCTGTGCAAGTCCTACCCTGCAGAGTGTTGTTATTACTTTAGTCAAATTACAAATTCACTCTTAAATGTATTTAAGAAAGAGAGATGACGGGAAATGCAGAGGTGAAGCAAAGTCTTGTAGAGATGCTGTGAGGGGCTGAGGCTTGTCATGGGGAAGTCTTCAGGAGCTGTTAGGATGAGCACTGGATGTCAAGCAACATCTGGCTTGGCTCACGCAGTATCGTTCTCTATGAACTTAATTTCAGAATTCAGGTAGAATGGAAACTGGGCATGTTTAGTGTTTGATAGATATGGTTGGACTCGGTGATCTGGTGAGTCTCTTCCAACCTGGTTGTTCTAGGATTCTGTGATTTCTCTCTGTTCTTGAGGCTCACATTACTCGGAAGAGCTACCAGGCAGCACCAAAAAAAAGGAGTAATGACAGCAACTGTTGCGGCTTCAACCATGCAGGAACATGGCTGCTTTGTACTTCAGGTACATAAAACATTCATTTTTCTTACAGAAGGATCAAGTTAGCTATTTTTGGTTTCTGGGCTTTGAGTTGGAATAGAGCCTCAATGTCTTATTCTCTTTGGTAGAGAATGATTCAGTGTGTTGTTATGTATTGCTCTGGGGAGTAGGAAACCTCCCTTCAACCTGCAGCCAAAAGACTGAAAGTGGGTGAGTCTGTGACACTGGAAATGAGGGAGGGAGGTCCGTGTGTTTGACCAGTCGCATCAGCATCTTTCCTAAGCTGAAATCTGAGCAGCTTTCTCCTGCGCTGAGTGTAGTCAGCCTGTTTCTATGGTGATTTCAAAGACACTGATGGAATTACTGTGGTTGTATAACATGTTCTAGGCAGAAATCAGCTTTACTAGAATCTTTGAGCACTGTCAGTGTTTTTTAGTGTGACTTGAGCATTGACAGTCAATGGATTTTGTCTGCTTAAATGTGAATGGATATTTAAACAGAGGGGGAGGACGGTGAGGTCCGAGGTAGGCTTTCATTAGGCATACAGTTAATCTGATGAGCACTGCCTCTGGGCTTAGCAACCATAACTCATCCTGCTGGATGCTTTCCTGCAGATCTGCGTGGAGTTTTTCTGGAGAGCACGGCTCATGCATGTTTTCCCTGATGGGAAAACACATAATCCCTGGGTATTCCACTTTACTTGGCTGTTTGGTTCTTCCTTGTATGCTGGATCCACAGTCACACCCTAATCACTCTAGTTGCACCCCAGTGTTCTCCTGTCTTTATCAGAGGATTATTTTCTTCCCTTCTCTTTCCTTCACTTTCCTTGTAATGCGATTGTAGTTTGCACTGTATTTGGGGCAAGTACTTTTTTTTAACCGTGCCCTTCTCCTTCCTCCACCCTGCCTGCACATACACACCATCTGCCGTGCCTGGGTTTATTTTGTTTCATGAAAATGTCATCTCTCACTTTAAGCAGACAAAACTCTCTGATTCAGAAGGATATCTCTCTGAATTAAATGCCGGGGTGGGGAGGCATGCTGTGTGGCTGTGGGGATCCAGCAGCATCCTGCCAGGTAGCAATCAATGCTACTGAAGGGGACACGTTGCAAAGTCTCCTTGTCTCCTGTTAGTAATTCCTTGTTTCCCTGGTCCTTGTGGTGACAGCAGAAAGGCTCAAAATTCAAACCATCAGTACTGGTTCCCACAGAACCATAGAACCAACCAGGTTGGAAAAGACCCACCGGATCATCGAGTCCAACTGTTCCTATCAAAAAGATCCATGATCCAAACTGTAGGTTAAGTGCTTAAATCTTTGGCTATATTTGAGGCCTTTCACCTCCAAAATGATTGCTTGCTCTGCACGTTACCCTGAGAAGGTTTGGCTGCATATGTGAAATAAGGAGCTGCTTTTATATTATAAATATGAATTAATCACTAGTCATCATGGCATATACTTGACACACTAAATGATTGCTGTGCATATGCCTATTTGTAGCTGTACTTAGAACTTCTTAATGTGGGTCTACCCCTATCAGACTATTAATGGGGGTTCCTAGCTTGAATGATCAGTCCTTTGAAAGGAGAATTTTTAGCAAGGTCTGAGAGGAAATACAGGTAAAGCAGAATGGATCTGCCTATGGGTAGGAATGAAATTCGTATGATTACACAGCTGAACCATCTTTATGGGTAAGCATTGAGCTGTGATAGTGACTGTGGGGAACTGTTAAAAAAAAAAAACAAGTCATGCTGGCATCCCCACAGCATGAAAGAGAACCTCCTCCTCCACTGCTGGAAACCGCGGCGGTAGGGAAGTGGTAGGAGCGCTCTATTAGCAGAGAGAAATGCTAATTTTCCATGGAAACCAGTGGAAAAGGAAGCAAGTTGCAAAATCATCTCTCCACATACACTTGTGGCATCTCAGTGCCTGTTGTGTTTGTTTTAGAGAAGGGAAACCAGGTGCAGCACACTGGAATGACACGCTCGGTGTCGTGCGGTGCTGAGAGCAGAAAGCTGAGGGCTTCAGTCTCTGCCTGCTGCCCTACAATTTCTTCTTATTGTTTTAGTGGGGTTTGATTGATTTTTTTTTTTTTAACATCTGTATTTTTTTTCTCTTACACTGCATGCTTCAGCCTGTGGTGTTCTGTTTTTTTTTGTGTGTGTGAATGATGCACAAACATCCACAAATAATGACAGTACTCAGTGTTTCACAAGTAACTAGATCATATACTGAAATCAGGACATGGCGTATGTTTTAGGGAAATCAGAAAATTATCAGCCACTTGTTTTGTCAGAAAGCGGAAAATGAATCTTTGTCAAATTGAGGCCCTGTCTAATCTTGGAATGGATTTCTTGAGTATACTCAAACTGGATGCATTTTGTCTGTAAAGGCGAAATCTCCAGGTTCCTAATCAAAAAGGACTTTCCTAGCATAGAGTACAGGCACCAACTAGGCATGTTCCTTCCTTGCGAACACTGCTGTCTCCATCTCTAAAGGTTTGTACTCATGTTCAGGCGGTGAAAAATTCATCCTTCTTAACTCACTTTCTGCAGTGGAAAATGTACCTTCCCTGTGCAAACCAGAGCTTAGCTTTACTTAGAAACTACCTTTTGGAACAGCTTTCTACAGCTTCTCCTCATCGAATCATAGAACAACCAGGTTTGGAAGAGGCCCACCGGATCATTGAGTCCAACCATTCCTATCAAACACTAACCCGTGTCCCTCAGCACCTCATCCACCCGTCCCTTAAACCCCTGCAGGGAAGGTGAGTGCAGCCTGTCCTAGGAAATGTTTGTTTCCTGCAGGTTCATATTTTCAGGTCAAACTTCTGTACCAACAAAGAGCATTAACAACAAATTTTTATTCTACCTGAATCCCTGTTTGCACATCATTTATACAAACCTTAATGTGTTTCAAGTCCCAACTTCTCATTCAGTTCAGTTGAAATCAGATGATAGATTTTAAAATAATCGGGCAATCAATGCCAGCACAGGTGCCATATGCCAAAATCACACAGGCTTTTCTTCCAAGCTGAGCTAAAATAACTACTGAAGGCTAATGAGACATAATTAAAAATCTCAGTGAGATTTATCTGCATTGTTTCACTGTGAACATGGTTACTGATAATGTTTGGCTGTTTCTAACTCGAGGAGTGTCACCAGGAACCTTCCTGTAGCTGTGTACAGCTAAACTATGAATTTACAGAGAATTGTGACCAGCCTGAGATCTTATTGTTCAATATAATCCACCATCAAAGTAATTTGGCTTTTTTCTGCAAGTCATTAGCATAATAAATTGCCTAATATGCACCTTTTATTGTCAACTAATTCATCCTTTGAAGGGAAAAAAGGCAATCGCTGGTGTCAAATCCTAAATTAAAATAACCTTGGGAATGTATTTGGCAAGATAATGCTGATGAAAGTGAGAATCTGAACTCCAAGTAAAACAGAAATCATTAGCTTTGCGGCAGCATTTACAATAAATAAACGTAGTGCTTATAAACTGCCTTGTTGCACTGTTGAAGTAACAAACAGATTTGGGTTTTTGATACCAGAGTCTCTTAGCACCTGTTGAGCTGCTTTCCTTTTAAATCTTTTTCCTGTCATACTGATCTTGGTCTTAAAAGAGGTGAGCAGTGATGCTGTGTCTTTGCACACAGGCTGTGGTTGACAGGGCAGTTCTTTATCAAATATACTCACACCTACTAAAAATAAGCAGCAGTGGTAAGGTTGAACCAGTATTTGACTCCCCTCAGGACTGGCAGTGCATCAGTTAATTAATAAGTTTTTCCTCCTTGGTCAATCTTACCTCCCACTTTCAAGAGCTCACCTGAGCAGCACTGACTAATGGAATACATAATAATTTGATTATCTCCCATCTATCTCCTCAGCTGCTTTGCAGCATCTGTTGGTATGTTTGCTCGATATTTGAAAATGTGAGATTACATTACAGGTGGTTGAGATGCCTCATGAAAGAAATAATCGTGTGCAAAATGATTAGAACTTGTAAACAGAAGTTTCTTCTAAAGTGCTCCCTGTCCTGCATTCCTTCTCAAAGAGGGAATAAAAATGTGTGCAGAAAGGATAATTTAGCTCTTCAATTGAATGCTTCTACCTGGGGGGCTGCCCAGAATTCTGCACTTAGAGACACTCTCTTCTAGAATAGAAAAAAAAATATTTTGATGCATGAGAGAAAACTGGAAACAGTTTTCCGTCCATTCTTATTTTAAAAAATTCTGCAAAAAAAAATCTTGCTTTTTGCTTAACTCCAAAGCAATAATCCCTGCCATGTGATAACCACCTCATTACTGCAGTAGATACCCAGGAACCACAGGAACTACAGGTGCTTTAGGTTCAAGTCGTGCCACTGTTTCAAGTATAAAAAGGTATAAACTTCCTGCTGTGTGTCCTTTTAAAATATATATCAAAACGCGAGTGATATGCCCAGGACAATTAGCTGTTTCTCATCCTGCTGGGTCTAATAATGATATAAAGAATCACCTCACCCAGGCAGCTGCCTCAGGTGCTTTTAGCAATGCATGCGTTTTTCTCCATATCTAGGGGCTAGGAAATAACAAACCTTTTCATTCTTCTTGTCTTCCCAGAGGAGAAAAAAAAAAAATTCTTGATGAATAGCTTTTGGGTTTTTTTTGGAACACAAATTTATTTAAACACGTTACCTGAATAGATAAATCCTTTGTTTAAAATAAAAAAAAATAGGCCAACTTTTACTTGCAATACTCCCTTTAAAATAATCCCTCCAAAGCAATAGAAAGGGTTGAGATGAGAATGTTACTTTGTTCACTGGTACATCCAACCTTTGGAGGATTTGGATGGATAGGGTGGGGAGATGCTGCTTTGCTTCTCTTCTGACATGATTGTTTACTAGTTGAGTAAAGCTAAACAGTTTTTAGGAGACTCTCAGCTGATAACTGATGGTTAGTCTACAACATCCCTACTCTTTCAGCTGCTTAAATGACTCCTCCAACTTTGTATTTCAGAGGGGAAAAGATCATTCTTCTCCTCCCTTTCCACCTGAGGAGTCACCCAACTGTTACACCTCTATATCCAAACCGAGAAGGTGGGAAGGAAAAGAAAAAGCAAATGTGTACAAGATCTGTTTGCCAGTTATACCTGTTAATAAAATGACCTTCACCTTCCCTGGAGGGGTTTAAGGATGGGGGTGGATGAGGTGCTGAGGGACATGGGTTAGTGTTTGATAGGAGTGGTTGGACTCCATGATCCAGTGGGTCTCTTCCAACCTGGTGGTTCTATGATTCTATGACCTCACTGCAGATTGATGAAAACCCATGTAGAGATTGTATTTGTACATATAATTTTTTGAGGCATCTGTTCATCCAGCCTGTCTGGCTTCCATCTCCTTTGGGTCATCTCGGCTGATTATTCTGGCTGGGCAGGCTTTGGTTTTCCTCTGCATGTTTGTCAGTGAATCTGAAGGCTTTCAGCACAGGCAGTTTGTTTAACAAGGCACTTTAGGGTTGATGTCTTCCTTAAACGTGCCTGGATGGCTCTTTTTGGGTAAATCTCACAGGCAGGCACTTCAAGGTCGTGAAGCAAATAAGTTCTTCATCTGCTTTTATAAACTCTGTTCAATAACAAGGTTTATTTTTCGTTGGTTTGGTTTCTTCTCCAAGTTTCAGATTTTTCTCTGAGTGGCTCTTCTTCGTTTCTGGTTGCCTGTAAGACTTTTTCTTGTAAATATATAAAACTATATATTCATTGCACACACGCTGTGTACATATCTATGCACTATGTATATGCACATGCTGGTCAGCAACCTAACAGACTATGAGGATTAGAGTGTGTAACATAACTCCTCTGGTCCCTGAATTTAAAGCTAACACAAACAAATTAAACAGACGCTAAAGGAATATTTAATTGAAAAAGGAAGAAACCCCTGTAATAGCCTAAACTGTTTTGTTCACCCGGTTTCCTTTTCCTGCAATTACATTTCTGTTGACAAACCATCCTGTACATCAAAAAGAATTTTGTCAGTTTAGTAGAGGTCACTGACCTGTTAATAGTTGGTTGTGATAAAAGTTGGGTATATCCACTTTGGTAAGCAACTTTAACTCATTACTTTTTTTAGAAAAGGTGGCTTCCTCCCCCACAGTATGTCAAGTATTTAAGCACTGATAAAAGCCAACTCTTCCTTTCAAAAAAAAATCTGCTCCTTACTCTACAGTATGTGACCTTCTAATTAATTATGCCATCCTTATACTGAGTAACTATTCCCCAAATTTCAGTCAGGAGCTGATATGAATGTGTGATGAAACTGACTCTATTACTCATGCTGCACACAAAGGTTCTTTCCTGTCTTGCTAGGAAAAGAGCATGAATCCAGGCAGGAGTGTGTCCTGTTGGGAGGAATGAAACTGGGAGATGGAAAAAAACCCAAAAACATGAGATGCTATGACTGCTGTGAACTCTTTAATACCTTTCCTTCTGCACGTACTCAGTCTGTTGGGAAGCAGAGCTTAAATCCAGCAGGTTAAAATCTGTCAGATAGAAAATATAGTAATTTACTGACCACCAAACTTCTCTGTCCCAGGATGGGAGCCTTTTGGTTCTGCAGCAGTGGCTGAAATCTTCCTTTATTTCTTTATAAGTGGGGGTGGAGCGCTTTGTAATAGGGGTCTTAATTTATCAGGTTCATGGAGAACAGTGAGATACTTTTATAATTTGTGTCTTGGCAATGGAATGGGATCCTTCCCCACCATCAGAGGTGACCAAGGTGGCTGTGGTACTGTTGACCTGAGGGGAGACCTCATTGCTCTCTCCAACTACCTGAAAGGAGGTTGTGGAGAGGAGGGAGCTGGGCTCTTCTCCCAAGGGACAGGGGACAGGACAAGAGGGAATGGCCTCAAGCTCCACCAGGGGAGGTTCAGGCTGGACATTAGGAAAAAAAATTTCACAGAAAGGGTGATTGGGCAGTGTCAGAGGCTGCCCAGGGAGGGGGTTGAGTTGCCTTCCCTGGAGGTGTTTAAGGTATGTGTGGATGAGGTGCTGAGGGACATGGGTTAATGTTTGATAGGAACGGTTGGACTCCATGACCCGGTGGGTTTCTTCCAACCTGGTGATTCTATGAAATTAGTTGCTGTAATATTTTTTGCATAATGACTATAACAATGCCAAATTTAGGGTTTGAACAAGAATGGAAGCAAACCAAGGTACTTCATTACTGTGCTGTGGAACATAGTGACAGCTCAGGGCAGGTTTTCATCGACAGGGTGTGAGAGGGAGAAGTCTATCCAAAGTTTTGGCCTAATTTAAAGGACAGGCACTTTAATGTTAGTTTTACTTGTAGTTATCTGAGGTGATAGTTAATCCATTGTAGAACACAATGTTGGGCAAAGCTTCTTGGTGTCTGTGGCCAGTGTTACATTCCAATTTCTGGTACCTGGTGGTGGAGGTGGTGTAGTGGGCAACGAGCACCTGCTAGAGGGCTGCCTCGTGTTCAAGACTACTGAGTGCTTCCCGTGGGACAGGTTTCCAGCCTTTGCCAGAGATGTAAGAGAGAAGGGAAACCTGAGAGCGAATTATTAATGCCTTTTTCCAGGTCAGCTGAATTTGGCCTCCTGAGGCCTGACTGGCGAAGTCACCGCATTCTCAGGGTTGAAAATGAGCTGTTTAGATATTGCAACTTCATTATTATGATGGCTTATGAAGGAGCAGGTGTTCCCCAAAATCAATAACCAAGTGTCAAACTGGGTGTGCTACACCAGTGAATACTCTCTGCCACAATTTCAGTGTGTTTTAGCTTCCGTGTGTAAAAAACCAAGGTAACAGTGCTCTGTAACAACCTGTCTACCTGTTCATAAAGCAAGCTGGGTTGCTTTTCGGCTCAGGGTCGGATTCACACTCTGCTTGCTTTTGGCTAAGAGTTAATTTTTCACAAAACTCAAGGAAAATGGCCTTTTTATTGCAGCCCCAATGCCCTAGTATAGATACTTCTTCCCTCACCCCTGCAGCTGAAGGCTCTCATCTCATCTAGTTTATCTGTCACCCTCGGGGGTCTTTATGGAGAACACCCTGTGGTTTCCTGGCTGGAGCTGGTAGGTTGTTCAGAAGCTGACTGCTGCCCCATCCAAAATACTCTCTTACACATCCTATCATCTCACAGGCACATTGAGCAAACAGACGTCATTAATATTTGACAGGCTCTCAGCTACCGCATTGTGAGTGCAAGAGAAAACCCTTGGAAAAATGAGTAGTTGTGTTTTCAGAGCAGCAGGCAGAGTAAAGGCACAGAGCAGCTCATTGGATCTGTAGGAGAAGGTGAAAACCTGACATTGCTGCTTATTCCTTGTCCATTTGCAGGGACAGAGAGACCCTGCAGGACAAACTGAATATTCCTGTCCTGAAGACTGCTAGACTGGATAGGCTCAGGAGGCAGTGGCAAATTGTCATTGCAGAAACAAGCTGAGTTCTGGCATTTACTAACTTTTTCAGGTCTTGCATTCACTGCCTCAGTAATGCTATTTTTATTACTGTTTGTTTGTAGACTGTGTGATTTGGTTCCCTTCGTGCTCATCTCTTTCCACAATGTAGTTTTGATGGAATCATATGAGAGCACCGTTCTCTTTTCTGTGAGATGTGGTGGACTCGCGCTTATTATAAATGTATTTATGTAATGAATAAAGTTAGCTTGGTTTGCATTAAAAATGTTTTCTGGATCCTCTAACCGTTCCAGGCAGCTGTGGTGCTACAACTGAGGAGCAGTTTCACGCTACAAAGCACCATTCGCTTGCAAAGTTATAATTGTGGCTGTGCTGTCAGTCCTGCAGTCACATTATCTGATTGTATTTCAGGGCTTTATGACTGTCGTAGCTTTACATCTAATTGCTCAGGTCTCCATAGACTTAAATGCCGCAGTATAATTAAGGCAAAAATGCAAACCTTAGAGCAAAATGCTGGTGCCGCACGCGAGCCAGAACAGGGCAGCTGCAGAGCAAGGAGCTCTTCTGCTGGCTACCTGCCGCTGCTAACTTTTTATCTCTTGCTCAAAGCAGTCGTGCTAAGAGGAAGTTGCTCTTTCAGTGCTCCGAACCCCCAGGAGAAAGTTGATATGTGCCCTGCAGATGTAGCTTTGCACAGTGCCATTTCATAGAATCACCAGGTTGGAAGAGACCCACTGGATCATTGAGTCCAACTGTTTCCACTACTCTCTAAACCATGTCCCACAGCACCTTATCCACCCATCCCTTAAACACCTCCAGGGAAGGTGACTCAAGCCCCTCCCTGCGCAACCTCTGACACTACCCAGTGAGCCTTTCTGTGGTTTTTTCTTTTTTTTCCCCCTATGTCTATCCTGAACTTCCCCTGGTGGATCTTGAGGCCATTCCCTCTAGTCCTGTCCCTTGGGAGAAGAGCCCAGCTCCCTCCTCTCCACAACCTCCTTTCAGGTAGTTGTAGAGAGCAGTGAGGTCTCCCCTCAGCCTCCTCTTCTCCAGGATAAACACATCCTTCTCTGGACTCGCTGCAGAGCATCAACGTCCTTCTTGTGCTGAGGGGCCCTGAGGAGGCTTGTGTGAATAGTGAAGGCACTTTATTCTCTCTCCTCGCATTCCAGCAGTGCTGTGACAGTGTGGTTCACCACAAGTTCAGGTGCAGTTTTGTTTTTTTTTCAGGGCCTTGACCTGGCTGTGTGTCTTACATTTTGAATCCCATCATTAATTGTGCTTTACTTTCCATTTTAACAAATTCATCCTGATCTTATGTGTCAAAAGCCACCTTTATCTGTTCCGTAACATTCCAGGCTGAAGAGTTTCTGCCCAGTGAGACTGGCCCAGGCTAATCACATTCCACATAGGGGAATTCGGATTTGCATTAGAAAGCTGCACTGGTATATCCATTTCAAATGCTAAGCTGGGAAGAACAGGTTTAAATGTCTCTTGCAGGGGAGTGGTATCTGAAATCTCTACTTATAAAGTTTAGCTTCCCCGAAACAGCGCATGGGTAGAAGAGAAGTGAAATGTCAGGGTGGTACAAGGTCTGTAAGAGAACTGAGAGTTCGAGTGAACTTGGAGTCAGAGAAATACCTAGTACGTGGGGCAGGTTTTAATAATTTAGGAACCACGTGATGCTTACTACATTAAGGTAAATTTTAAGATTGCTCACCTTTCACGGCAAGTGGCAGCCTGAAGTTTGCCTCAGTAGCTGTTTGTCTTCGCATATTGATATTCACCAAACTGAGGAATCAGTACATGTATTTCAGAAAGACTCTCACAGTGTTAAGTCACAAGGCATGTAGTTAATCTGCGACAAGATTTAAGTAGTATAATGGATGTTACCTAGTTTGAAATCCAGGAGAAAATTACTCTTCGCCTTCTGAGATGCAATTTATATCTTTCCCTTGATTTATCTGCAAAAGCTGTCATGTATTTTTCCTTTTGTGTGACCAGACTAATTAAAGCTGTGTTTCCCTTGCTAATTCTGCTTATCTCTATGGAGATGAAAAGGAGACCGAATACTATGAATTAATTATTTTTGGCCTTTAGTTTTGCTCCAAAACTAACCACCTCCATTTCTTCAGAGGTGTATTTATTAACTTGAGAAGGAGATCATGAACAGTTTAGTCTCATCTAAAGCTCTGCCCAGGGAGGTTCAGGCTGGACATCAGAGGAGAAAATTTTGCGGAAAGACTCATTGGGCAGTGGCAGAGGCTGCCCAGGGAGGGGGTTGATTCACCTTCCCTGGAGGGGTTTAAGGGACAGATGGACGAGGTGCTGAGGGACATGGGTTAGTGTTTGATAGGAATGGTTGGACTCGATGATCCGGTGGGTCTCTTCGAACCTGGTGATTCTGTATTCTGCAAATCTAGCACTTTGCATACAGAAATGTTCAATCTGTGCAGCTTGATTTTTGGGAAGAACTAACATTGTCATTTCGTTTGTCTCCAAAATTACTTTAACTCAATATTCGTTACCGTCTGCTGTCACGGTTGGACTTGATGATCCGGTGGGTCTCTTCCAACCTGGTCGTTGTATGATTCTGTGATTTAGACTCGCAGTGTTACAAGGCTGGTGTATCTTGAGCAGCATCTGTGAGACTTCAGTACCAGCTTCGTGAATCATTAAGATAAAAAACTCTATGTGGTGACATAGCAGGAGTGTCACATGCTGTTACTCTGGGGCGTTACGTGCCCTTACTCATGGCACCATCTCTTGGGCCGGTAACTTTAAGCAGGTTTTTTTACATTTATTATGAGATTTCTGTGGCTAATACTGTGCACAAGTGCGTGTGCACACCTCTCTCGTGCTTGTGTGTATTATCTAAAGGTTGGGCTTTAATGCTGTCTCTTCTCTCTGTTAGCTACTTCTAATTTTTTTAGCATTTTGTAAGCAAAACTTGAGAAGAGAGATCAAGAGGAAGCACCTTGTCAAGGAAGGCTCCTCAGAAGGTGGGAGCAGCATGCAGGAGTATGTGTTGCTGCTCCTTTCATTAAGGGAATCATTTAAAGCTCACAGGAGAAAAAAAGGCAGAAGCTTTCCTAGTATAAAAATATCAGAATAAAAGAGGATTATGAAAGAAAGCTGGAAGGGTGTAATGAACAGATTAAAAAGCATAAACTTTTAGTGAACAGAGAACTACCGAGGAAATAAACATAAACAGTGTTAATTTGTGATCTATGTGAAAAGACAGAGTGGCCAGCAGAGAACTCTCTGTGAGTGTGTGTGTGTGTATGTGGCAGCAGGTAACTGAAAAGGAGAATGGAGAGAAAGAAATGAGAAATTAAAATCAGCTTCTCTGAATAGTTCTTGTTGTCTTTAATCTTTAACACCCGGCTCTTCAATAATGCATGAGTAGCCACTGGATACTTTTAGAAAATACCGTATTATCTCGCTATTAGAAGAGGGATAAAATTGTAGTATAAAATCCACAAAAAATAAATGAAAAAGAAAAAAGGAAAAGGAGCAGTTGGTACCTTACACAATGTTCTGTCTCATTCCAGTGACCACCACTGGACATAACTGCCAAATTCAGTGCTAGCTGTGATTTTAAACTCTCCTAGCTTGAAAATAAGGAGGATAAATGTTAATGAAACACTGGTTCTGTGCTAGGAAGATACTGTTCTCCTAAATTAGGAACCTTATAAGAAAAGAGAACTAATAGAAACATATCTTAGTTTATCTTAATAGAAGATTAGTACAGGGCATCTGCGTGTGGCAGAGTGCTCAGCTGATAGGTATAAATGAGCAAGTATCATTTAATGATTTTTCACTTTTTTGTACATTGGTACAAAATTATTCTCTTTCAATCGGATATAGCACAGTTTAAAGATTTTTGGAATCCTCGTAAGTGGCCAAACAAGCAGAAAATTCAAAGGCAACAGCCCATACAAAAAGTATTTTGTGTTTAAGCAGTGTCTATAAAATCATTGCATAATTGGCTAGATTACTCAAACAGATTTGTTTTATTTTCCTTACAGGAAGATAGATTGTCTACTTTTGCCATGAGGAGCTTCCTCATAGCTCATAATAGCCTAGAAAGGCTTTAATTTCCCTTCTGGCTCACTTAATGCTCTCTGTCCTGTTCCTTTTCTGTGTTACAGCCCACTCATTAGTCTCTGTAACTCTCCTCACACCAGCACCTTCACCCATTTCCTCTGCTTTTTGCTTATTTTATTGTGACTGCAAAGAGATCTGCAACCGCTCCACAAACCTCCTTCAGGAGTTGGGCAGCCGAGAGATCCACCGAGAGCTGTGCACAACTTCTTTCCCACATTTATGTCTCTGAGCTGATCTATCAGAGTCAAGAACTACAGGAAGATTAAGCGCTTTGTGCAAACACCCAAGCTGGGATTGCCCTAGCTGGGAGGTACTCGTTAAATATAATAGTAAACAGATGTTGTTTAACATATCACAGACAGTAACAAAGGAGAGAGCTGTAATTTGCCAGTATTTTCAAGTCATTCTGCCTTACGTTAATTCTTCTGTCCTGTTTTGCTTTTGTTAGTATTAACATTTGGTTCAAACGAACTAGAAAACTCCTATTTACTTCTTTTTCTTGGCACTTTCTAAATACCTGAAATAAAATATTTACCCTTATGAGGAGGTTACAAACTTCAGAACAATTTTAAGAACTTGATAACCATTTTCTTCCTTCGGATGACTCAAATAATTGAAGACTACAGCTTTCTGCTGTTGAGTTTTTCTGTGTTCTGCATTTGCGTCTGAGATACTGACTTTTCCATAGCAGCTTGAGGAGCATTTAAAAAAACCTACATCTTTGGATATTAAAGTAAATAATTGAGAGAGGAAGTGGGTTACTCAGTGATCAGACAGCATAAAATCTGGAGTTAGAGATGCTGGTTCTAGAGTGGGAAGAGATGTGATATTATTTAGCATTTCCCTAATTGCTGCCTTTGCTGTTGCACCACACTCACTGGCAACACAGAAATTTGTTACTGAGGGAAGCATAATGACAAACTAGCTGTTATTAGCTTCTTCCCGATGATGCTCTGTTGAAATCGGTCTAGTAGCAACAGGGACAAATATGGCCCAGTGGGAGAGAGAGAGAAAATTGCTTTTACCAGGAGCCTGTCTGCGGTAATAGAAAATTCTGAACTCCACAACAGTGTCTGTCATTCTTTTTGTCAAGTTAAAAATTGTTCTCCTCCCTAGTTGTGCTACTTCACTTAAATTATGCATGCATTAATGTTAATTTTTCTTCTCCATTTATTTACTCAAAACAGGCTTCGACTCACTGTTTAATATATTCAGTGACATTCTTTGTGTTGCACCGTGGGCTTTTGTGAGCAAAATGTTTTACAGCACATAACAACAAGATGATCCTCACCATAGGCAGACTTTTCGTATCACTTAAAGTGGCTGGAATTTTGTAGGCAGTTTATCTGATGTGTTTGTATTTCTGCAGTTAGCAGCAGAACTCCTGCTCCCTCTTTGCATGAGAATTGCAGGATTGCTTCTGGAGTCTGGCTCCAACTGGAACCCTGCTGAGCAAGGCACTGTCAGGACATGGGAAAGACAAGTGGTTTTCAAGGAAAGCTGTTGCAGAACAAGTAGTGCTGCTTGACCCTGACAACTGTTTCATAGAACCATAGAATCACCAGGTTGGAAGGGACCCACCAGATCATCGAGTCCAACCGTTCCTGTCAAACACTAACCCATGTCCCTCAGTACCTCATCCACCCGTCCCTAAAACACCTCCAGGGAAGGTGAGTCAACCACCTCCCTGGGCAGCCTCTGACACTGCGCAATGACACTTTTTGTGAAATAAATTTTCCTAATCTCCAGCCTAAACCTCACCTGGTGGAGTTTGAGGCCATTCCCTCTCATCCTGTCCCCTGTCCCTTGGGAGAAGAGCCCAGCTCCCTCCTCTCCACAACCTCCTCTCAGGGAGTTGGAGAGAACAATGAGGTCTCCCCTCAGCCTCCTCTTCTCCAGGATAAACACCCCCAGCTCTCTCAGCTGTTCCTCGTAAGGCCTGTTCTCCAGCCCCTTCCCCAGCTTCATTGCTCTTCTCTGGACTCGCTCCAGAGCCTCAACATCCTTCTTGTGCTGAGGGGCCCACAACTGAACACAGGATTCCAGGAGCGAATTTCAGAGCAGAACATAAAGCAGGGAGGTTCATGGATGATAAGTGAATGAGGAAAACCTCATCCCTTTTCTACTTTTAGTTTTTTTTTGATGTCAGACCAGATACTAGATTTCTAACAAGACATATTAACTGCCATCGTGATTCCTTGTGCGAGACAAAGTTGCCTTAGTCACTAGGTTTTTAGGGTTTAAATGGCAGATTTTATCAGCATGGAAGTTGTGTGCTTTTGTGGGATTTCCTGTGATTCCTCCTTTTCAATTCATCTTATCAGACACTGCACAAGAAGCTGCTGCTCCCTTAGTCTCACTCAATAGCTGTTAAGAGCAGAACGATCCAAAACCTTGAACCTGGGACCAGGCTATTATTTTTTTTTTTTTAAACTAGTTGTTCAGACATCTCTGCACTGGATTGTTGTGCTAGAAAAATCTCTTTTCACGTTTTAAACACTGACTGGTGTTTTTAATCCACAAAAAGAGAAGTACAATTTGCATTATATGAAGGAAAGCCTTGTGTACGCATAGCCAGCACGTGACAGCACTTCTATCCAACCTTAAATTAGATTGCTGGTCAGATTGTTTTCAATCAAGACAAAATGTAAAGTAATTTTGCCAATAGAGGAAGTTTTTGGAATAGAATCATAGAACAGTCAGGTTGGAAGAGACCCACCGGATCATCGAGTCCAACCATTCCTATCAAAATATATCAGTTTATAGAATATATCAGTTTAACTGTATGTTACTCTGTGGAATAGCTGAAAACGCTTTGACATCTTACCACATTCAGAGTTTATTTGGTGTCTTTTTTTTACAAAGGAAATGAGGAAGACCACTCTGGAAGCAAACTTTTTTTTTTATTGTTGTGACATCATTTTTAAAAAAAACAATGTGTTCTCGTAGTTTGTTTGTTACAAAACCCCAAAAAATAGCAAGTCCCAGCAACTGGCAGCTCCGTGCTGTCAATGCCTGGTGATGCCAGTGTGAGCTACAGCAGATGGAGAGATGCAAACATTCTGGAAACTTGGACAAACTGATTTTCTTGAGCTTGAGAAGGCAGCACTGCAAAATGCTTCATCCTCCTCAAGTCTAAACTCTCCTAATAAATAACTCTTTCTGAGGAAAGAAAGTTGTTGGGATGTGGCAGAGGTTTTGGGGACCAGGCCAGCTTTCTCTCCAGCAAGCTGCTCCTTCTGTTAACTGTGGCTATTTATGAAGCTTATGCCAGGAACTTTGCAAAGGCAGCAGCAAAAGACAGTTTGCTTACAGTAAAGGGAAGGAGTGTGTTTGCTTGTTCTGTTGTTTTAGGAATCATAATCCTTGCAGAATCTTAAAAACATGGAGCCCAAAGCTGGATAAGGATTGGGATTTACAAACCTCAGGATGTACAAGAAGAGAAGCTGAGTAAGAGGCACCTACATCATCCAGAAATCGCTGATGTTCATGTTTTACCGCTTCAATACCACAAACCTTTGCTGGTGAATTTAGGGGTGTGACTGAGGTCTCATTGAACCAGCAAATGTCATAGATATAACCACAGTTTTCTGGTGCCTGCGTGTGATATCGCTTAAGAGTCAAATGAACATTTATGAATCATCATATAAAAGACAGCCTGAGAAATCTCATAAAAAACATTTGCTTCTGAAGTGTTTCTCTAGCACTGTCTTGACTTATGAGGAAATTTAGTGCCATTTCTGTGAGATAGGAGTCTGGTGTGGCTGTTAGAGGGCTGAACGGGGAGGCTTGTGTTACTGTACTGGAAGCACCAGAAACACGCAGGGTTTGGAACCTCCTTGGCAGACCTTGTAGCATTACTTTGCTTGCTCTGTAGACCTTTGGAAAGCTGACCCTCAAAACCAGGTGAAATCTGGGTTGCTGAGAGTGATTTATGGGCTGGAATGGAAAATGATACAGGGAGCTAGACAGGTCAGACCATGGGTTACAAGGGTAGACATCTTCTATCACAAGGAAGCACGTACTTCCTCTAATTCTAGAGCGTTAGCAGTAGAAATAACAAGCAGAAGGTGCTCAGGTCAAACTAACCTGGAAATACGTGAGATCCTTCTCGCTGGGCTAATTGTAGGTGGCTTATGGCCCCAGTAAGAGTGTCAGTTCATCTGTGATATATGCACGGGGGGTACTAGGCTGGTTGTCTCATTCTGCACCGTGCGATTCCCTGGCTCGTCTGTCTTAGGAATGTAAATAAGTGAAAAGAAAGAGTAAATATCATGAAAAAGTGAGTCACAGCTGAGAAATGCTTAACTTTTTGGTAATGCCCTAACAGAAGTGATGGAAGCCCTTAAAACTCTATCACTATTAAAGCTTTTCTTCCGTATCCAGGCTGTTCATTTCTCTGTGTCTAGAAAAGATGGTTTGAAAATGCAGCAAAATTTGTCTCCCCCTTTCTTCTGTATCTTAATTTCCTCACCCAGCAGGGTTCTAATTCCATGAGGGAAATGAAATTCCTTGTCTTGGTTAGCCAGCAGCCACAGAGGATTGTGAAGGATACACAGACTTATCTAGTCATTGCTTTCTCGTTCAGGGCCAAGTCAGGAATACTTTTTTTTATGTGTAAATCTCATGCCATTGCCTAAAACTTCATTTGGAGTTGGAACACGGTCTGAATGAAAAAACCATTGACATCATCATTATTAAAGGAGATTATTGCTGCTTATGCAAAGTTGCTATTGCTTTCTGTAATAGAATTGAACCGTGTAGTGGTACCTGTCTTAAACTAAGCCGTGATGCCATATGTGTTTCAAGTGACAACTGGAGAAGCTCCTCTGGCTTGCGCCTGTCCGTCGAGCCACTCCTGAGAGTGCACCAGGTCAGTTGTTCACACTTCTCGGTTTGCATGGCTTTTGGTGCAGACCAGCAAGTTATCCCCTATGGCTGCGTAGATTTTGGAATTATCTGGAGGAGTCGTTCTCCATGAACTCTCCGCTACCACCTTGTGCAGCTGCTCAGGGTGAGGGGAGAGAGCACATAAGCCAAGCTCCCTGTCTGTGTGGAGCTTTCAGCTGCAACTTGAAAGAGCTGTGAAGTGCATTTGCCTCTAGTGTGTTCCTGCATGCGTGAAACAGGCCCAGTGCTCTTCTGGGAAATGCTTTATTTACTTTATATTCAGCTATCACAAGCAATTACCTGGTTCTTCTCACGTTGACAAGATTTTAAAATGTTACCAGTTCATGAGTAATCAGGGAAGAGACTTATCAACAAAAGCAAACCTTTTTGTGTTAAAAATTAGTTATGATTTAAACCAAAAAAACAGTGGGAAGCATGGGAAAGGTGACTTTTGATGGCAGGACAAGTGGCAGAATGACCCGCAAAATGAGCCTCTAACAATGCTGATTTTAGCTGCATGCAGTAATTAGGGGAACAGGGAACTCTTGGGCAGATAACAAATCATGGGATATCCATCACCTATTTGCTGAGGTACTAACGAGCTCTGAACGCTACACGGTCTTGTTCTGGCCAGTGCACCAGTCAAACCTTTCAGGAATGTTTATACAGCAGCTGTTTTAATTCTCTGTGATGCCAGTTACTCCTTTAATAATGCATCTTTGTGTTTATTGCACTGGCTAACAGAGCTGCTTCTGTATGCAGAATCTTTTGCCATTTTTCCTGTTGTAAAGACAATGTGCAGGGTGCTAGTCCATCGCCAGCCACCTGCTGTGGGCTCTGCATCTGTTTCCTTAATTGCAGGAAAGCCAGTTATGCCAAATGATGCCACATTACAACAGCATAATTTAATTTGGAGCTGTTCATTATAGTTCTGTAACCCTCCAGCTTTGGCCCCTTCCCAGCAAAGGGGCCCATGAGTAGCAGGTTTGACAGGTTCCTCAGGTGATAAAAACGCACCCCATACACCTCACTGCCAGGTTTTTGTTGCTACTGCAGAGTTCTGGATTAATTAAACTTCTTAGGTTCCATTTGTATCATGCTAAAAAAATAATAATAATAGTGGGAGGTTATCCTTAGACTTCGAACTCTCGATAAAAATCTATTGCTGTTCTAACTTAATCATGCTGCACTGTGCAAAATAAGGTTTTTGAGGTGCTTTACAAACATTTGAATGGTTGAGCTTTTAACTTAAACCCTGTTCAAAATTATGCAGCACGTTAATGTTCACCAAGGCCAGAAGAAATAGAGGGTGTCTCACTATTACTCCCTAATGAGAATAATAATGAAAGTTAAGCTTGTAAGCATTTGGCTTTTTGTAGTGCTTTGAATTTAATGTGTGTGGTTGAAGGCATTTCCTCTATTATAATTTACGGTATTATCATGCAGAATGGAGTTTATTAACCATTCCACTGTTTCACTAAAAGTATTTATAGTAAATTTTTTTGCAATTAATCAAAAGCAGACATTGTCAAAACAAAGCCTGGATTTATTGCCAAGATCATAAATGTCAAGTATACTGTTATGCAGGCTTTGTATTACTTCAGTCGCAACTTTAAAGAACATTTTAAGTGATTGGAAAAAGGAAGTTTATTAAAGGCTCAGCAGGCCTTCTCTGCACTTTACTGTTATTAATGTAAATCGTAGCATCATGTGAGAGCAGAGCAGGCAACATGGTAGGAGCAGTTTTTAATCAGTGTTTCTCTGAAAGAATTTAAAATGTAGACTCCCTTGTTTCCTCTGACAAACAAACGAAATGAGATTTCAGAGGAAGGAAACCACAGTGCAGACCACGCAGAGTAGTTAGCTGCTGTCTTTGCATATATTCTCTTGGTTTTTTTGAGTAGGAGCCGGTTGGCTGAAATATACAGACATCAGGAAAAAATTCTACACAGAAAGGTTTCTCAGGCTCTGGAACTGCTTCCCAGGGGGGTGGTGGAGTCCCCATCCCTGGACGGGTTTAAGAGACGGGAAGATGAGGTGCTCAGGGATCTGATTTAGCAGTGGAGGTACAGTTGGGCTCAATGATCTCCAAGGTCTCTTCCAACCATGGATTCTACAATTCTAGGTTTCCCATTCATAGGCAAAACACAGGGATGTATTTCTTCCAGGGGAGGTTTAGGCTGGACATTAGGAAAAAAAAAATTCACAGAAAGGGTCATTGGGCAGTGTCAGAGGCTGCCCAGGGAAGGGGTTGATTCACCTTCCCTGGAGGTGTTTAAGGGATGGGTGGACGAGGTGCTGAGGGACATGGGTTAGTGTTTGATAGGAATTGGTTGGACTCGATCCGATGGGTCTCTTCCAACCCGGTAATTCTATATATTTTATGAGTTAGAGCGTTACTAGTAGCTTCTCCAAAGAATACCTATAATCTAAACACATTTTCCCCTACTAAATTTTGTTATTTATAATTCCTTACTCTTTTAATACGTGTCATGGGTGTAAGGCATCAAAACATGAATGCAGTCAAAGATCCCTCTGCTAAACTTCACAGCAATTTAGACTGTAATGGAAAGCTTGGGTTACGCATCTAATTTTTAGCTGTGCTGGAGCCATGATTGCCTCCTTGAGTGGCAATCACAAATTATTATCAAAGGGCAACATAAATGGCATTCAGATTTCAATGACTGAGCTCATTATGACATTTAGAGCACTTACCTCTTATTGTGAGTTTTGCTGATTGCTGCTTATCCCCAGATTACAAATACCGCAGAGAACCTCAGACAACCAGAGCCAATTCCTTCCAGTCCTTCTCATCTCAGCTGGCTCCTTGCTTTGGAGGTAATTTGACGGTAGTTAGCAGAGCTACGGGGGAAGACTGGGAGAGAAACTGGCAGGCAGCTAGAGTTAGTTGTGACATAGTTAGAGTTAGAAGGCAGCATAGAGTTAGTTGTGAGTTAGTTGTTAGTAGTTAGTTGCTGCCCCACCAAACACAGAAGTTGAGGTCAATTTACATGAAAGGAGATGCTGAAATGGCTACCGATTTCTTGAAGGACAGTGAGTCGGAGTGGCCCTGTTCTCTCACAACTGGAATCCACTAAGCCATTTCAAACCACCTCACTGCACGAGAGATATCAAGAATTTCACTGTAGTACATTTCTGCTTCTGTTGCTCCAAGGAAAAGGGAAAGGTTGGAGCTAAAGCCTTGCTGCAGGGCTCTAGTCCTGTTCCAGGGCAATGGTGAGACTTTCAGTTTCAGAATAGCAATTAAATGTTGCAAATATAATTTTAAACTACAGATTTATGAAGAAACTGTTTTTTTCAGGCTATGGGTAGGGACATCCCACTACATAGGCTGCTCAAGCCCCATCCAACCTGGCCTTGAACACCTCCAGGGATGGGGCAGCCACCACTGCTCTGGGCAACCCATTTGAGGGTTGTTTAGTCTGGGAAGAAGGAGAATTTAGGGGAGAGATTATCGCTGTCTGCACCTACATCAATCCAGACAGTTCGAACGTAGTAACTCCCATAGTGTTAAATGTAAAACTTTTGGATTTTGCAATAAGCATATTTTCAAGAGTGGTGCATGAACGTCTTTGCCTTAAGTGAAGAAGACTGAATGTTCAGCTCCCAGGGAGTCAAAGAGGGAGCAGAGCTTTGGGAATCTTTGCTGATACTCTCTCGCCTGGAACCATAGAACAACCAGGTTGGAAGAGACCCACCGGATCATTGAGTCCAACCATTCCTATACCTGTTACATAAGACAAGGGAGACGTTGTGGTCTTTAAAGTCAGGTCATGTCTTTTCATTTTTCCCAAGCCTTTAACCACAAGCTTCCAGAGTTCTCAGTTAATTTTCAGTTTAATTTAAATTATTTATTTGATAGTCTAAGAGAGAAAGGGTTTGCAAACATCAAAAGGGCCTTTAGGAAATAAAAATTAATCTCGTTTTCTTCCAGGGTAATTTCTAGCCACTTTCATCTGCTGTAGATGTTTGTTATTAATTGTGGCTCATAGCCACACAGACAATGACCAAGTCAGGGGATTTGTAGCTTGTTTCCCAGTGTGACAAGGGGAACTACTTAAAAATTGATCTCCTGAGCCTATTTCAGATACAACTGGTGAAAAACTAAACGAACAAACAAACAAAAAAGAACAGACCCCAAAACAAGCAACAGCAAAAAAAACCCAAAACAAAAACTCAACAAATAAAACGCATTTCTTGGTTTTTATCAGTGATTCTGCCTTCCACATTTCATTTTTCACTTTGGAATCCTTTCCTTCTTTGATACTTGCTTTTAAATCCGTTTGACTCTACACAGAGTAGCCCTTTTTTACCTTTTTTTTTTTTTTTAAAGATGAATACAACAGTCACGTGTAATTTTCTTTTAATTTGTTTGATGTAATTTTGCTGGGGACTGGAGTTATGAGTTGTGAGATGCTCAGTATTGAGAAGGACTAAGTGTGTTATCAGTGTTGCTGTGCCCTTTCTCTCCAGAGTGCTGGGGTGTACGGATGCCCTTAGGCAGGCTGGTGGGCGGAGAGTCAAGGCTTCTGTCTGCTCCCAGCATGGGAAACATCCCTCTAAATTAGTCTTTATACTACAGACCCTAAACATTTTGCTTTCTTTCCCATTTTTCTTTGTCAATCCAGTCTGGAATTGGCTATAAGGGAAACACTGGAATGATCTGATTGATTTAAGTTATTAAAATGTCTGTCTCTCCTCTCTCTTGTTTTCGCTTGTAACTGTCTCTCTAAAGTGGTGACTTATATTTTGGTACAGAGTTATAAGATTCACAAGTTTATCTTTGTGAATCTTCATCTTCCTAGAAACCCAGGTAAATCATTAAAATCTTGACATTTTTGTATAAGGTCTGTATCCTATAAACTGATTAGTAATGAAAGCATCTAAAGACCAGAATATATAAACTGGAAATTCTACTGGACTTTTAAGATCCTTTGATTGAAAACCCACCGGATCATCGAGTCCAACCATTCCTATCAATCGCTAACCCACGTCCCTCAGCACCTTGTCCACCCGTCCCTTAAACCCCTCCAGGTGACTCAACCCCCTCCCTGGGCAACCTCTGCCACTGCCCGATGACCCTTTCTGTGAAATTTTTTTTCCTAATGTTCATCCTGACCCTCCCCTGGTGGAGCTTGAGGCCAGCACTTTCTTGCAGTAAGTTCCAGTTGCAACCATTCTAATTTCATGTTCCTGTACTGGAAGAACTGGTTCTTTCAAGGCAGCCTTGCTCAGCCTCTAATACAGCCAAACGTAGTATTTCATAAATGGTGTTGTCAAGACATTAAATAAATAGACAAGAATGATAATAGCAAATTACTGATGCAAGAGGATGGGAAAGTTTGCGGCATTATGTTATGCATTTACATGACATAATAAGCTATGTTATTTCCTGGATGTTCTCCTGAAATTATCCCTCAAATGTTCCCATTACTTGATTTTCCTTATTTTATTGTCATTCTGGTGAGAGAGCAACACCTAATAGTGCTGCTGAGTGTAGCGGCATAGCTGGTCCCTCATGCCGAGAACCCTTTGTGGAGTTGTGGTCTCATTTTAGTTTTCCATTAGCCCAACATGTGGTAGGAAGATCAAAAATAGTGGGGAAAAAACCCTCTCCTCTGCCAGAAGGATTGCGGATTAAATGGGGAAACTTGTGATCTTGCTGTAGTTACTTGATAGTATTGAAGCTTGGCAGAGAAGGAGAAGGGGGTGAGAGGAGAAGGATGAAGTGACAAGGTGCTGGAGATCCAAATATTTTTTTTGTCCATCATGACATAAACCATGGAAAAGGAGTTCAAAGGTGTTAAACAACTACGTGTGTTAGTGTTTGATGGGAATGGTTGGACTTGATGACCTGGTGGGTCTCTTCCAACCTGGTGATTCTGTGATTCTATGAAACTGTAAGTCAGTTGAAATTCAATTCAATGAAGTTTTCCTTTGTATTGTAAACTCGGCAAGTTAGCAGATCTTAAAAAGAATAATAAGAGCACACAATACTTCCTTCAGTATTATTTCTAGTGCGTTTTAGCTTTGGATGCTAGAGCATTACTTGTTTAATTGTGAGGGGGACAAAGTGACCTCTCCTTTTAAATTTTTCTGGTGGTAATTGGGTCCTAGAGAAAATCTTGCTTCTGAAGCACCTGATTTAGCAGGAAGCCATTAGATGGTTTAAAGGGAAGTGTCAAGAATTACATGGTCTGTGGACTGGCCAAGTATTGCAGTGTGGAAATAAAAGCCCAGAAAATGCTGACCACCTGCACTTTTCCCCTTCTGTTTGTGTAGAAAACAAAGTTAGAATTCTCCTTATTTGTCTGAACCGGAGGCAAACTCGTTTGCTTTTTCTCCTGAGATTCACATTGGCTGCGTTATATACCTTTAGAAAACATATTGCAGTTGTCCTTTAGAAAATAAATAAGTAAAGGAAAAGAACTATTTCATTTCTGTTTGATCTTGAGCACAGGAGTTCTCTTTCTAACTGTACTGGCTTTTTGTCTAGTGACAGGAAGGAAAACTAAGTCAAACTAGTAAGTTGCCATAAAAATAATGTATAAAATGTACGAAAACTGTTTCAATAGTGAAGTCTTTAACATAATCCGAATTTGCTTGCAGTGCTTAGCATCTTTGCTCCCATAGGTTGGTTAAGTAGCTATCTATGGTCACCATTCATCTGTTAAGCACAAATGATACAGTTGTCTAAGAAACAATAAGATGAAATCTTCAGCTCCGAAATAGGCTGAAATTAGAGAGAACATACAAAGAAATGAAATAATAGTCTTGATAAGGCAGAGTGAAAGAAATCAACACAGACAATAGCCCCGTAGGAGGACTTCCAAGACTGAGATCAAGACTCAGCTGAAATATTGGCAGGAGGTGACGTTGAGCACAGTCTGACACAGCTTAGATGTGAGGTTTTTGTCTACGTGGAGAAGTTCATCTTGAGTTTTGGAGAGCAGGCTCCAGAACTAAACAATGGAGACACTTTTTTGGATGAGATACATGTGCTTAAATGATTATTTTTTCTCGCCTTTGATATGTTTTCATAGAATCATAGAATTGTAGAACAACCAGGTTGGAAGAGACCCACCGGATCATCGATGATCCGGTGGGTCTCTTCCAACCTGGTTGTTCTACAAAATACATTATCCTGAAAATTACAAACTCACAAATAACTGTGGGGGTGTGGGAATTGGATGTTCTTTAAGGTCTCGTCCATTCTATGGTTGTTTCTCATGCTGGTTGATAGAATCATAGGACATAGAATCATAGGACATAGAATCATAGGACATAGAATCATAGGACATAGAATCATAGGACATAGAATCATAGGACATAGAATCATAGGACATAGAATCATAGGACATAGAATCATAGGACATAGAATCATAGGACATAGAATCATAGGACATAGAATCATAGGACATAGAATCATAGATCATGACACAGGATGATTAGAGTCACCACTGCCTAGTTGCACAGTTCCAACCGTGGGAGAAGAACAGTGTTTCCACACCTGTTTGTATTCAGCTCTCAGTTTATTTTACCGTAAATATTACTATTATTTCATTTGTCAAATATATTAACTCCCCACAATAGCTGGTTTTTGTCAGGTGAAGTACACGTGTTCTTCGAAAAGTCTGACTTTCAAGCTGTTGTGACAGTTTTAATACTGTTGGGTTGTGATTAAATGTTGTTCAGAATTCAGTCCTGACAAAAATTTATCACAGAACTTGAGGCTGCTGTGGGTGTAGAACTTTCCTTCCACAGAAGAGAAAACAAAACAGTAAAACAGTAATTTTCCTTTTCCTCTTTCTTTGTGGTTTGTCATTCTCAGCTTCATGCTAGTATTCAAAAATCATAGGCCCTGTAAAAAGTTGCTTATTTCTATGTAAATATATGTATGTGTTGTTGGGATTGAGCACAGTGACGCAGGCTGGAATCACTGCTCTGGAGAGTGCACCATTCCTGGCTTGGACTAGGGAAAAGAAAGAAAAAGCAGTGATACGTTTAGAATTATTGTGTAAGAAAATGAAATGAGATTACTTGTTGTTCAAGTGCTGCCCCAGAAATCAGTGAGATCATTAAAGATTGTTACCTTTTCCTGGGGCTTGGAAATATAAAAATTCTTGGAAATGTTTAAATTCTTCTGTAGTCTTTACATGTGCTTCTAGTTCCTTTTATTTTAGAAAGTCAGATGAACTGTTCAAAATGCAGGTAGATGAAGTGCTTAGGGACATTATCTAGTAGTAGACGGGTATGGTTGGAGCTGATGGCCTCAAAGGTCTTCTCCAACCATTCTGTGATTCTGTCTCTTCTCTTGTTAAGAATTTGGCATTTCTAGTTCTAGCCAGGGAGAGGATTGAAGCATGTAAATACAAATATGTCCTAAAAAAAGCAAACCCAAACCTAGATATTTTGAGAAAAAGCAGCTGTGATACACAGGAGACACATTTGCTAGGAGTATTGAGATGAAATGGATGCTTACCAGCTCATGGAAACTTAAGGAATGGCTATAAATCAAGTTGGTGAGGTGGCAAGAAGAGAAAGGTGGCTGGCTCCTCAAGGAGAGCAGGGAAATCTCCAAGAAGGGAGCTGAGGAAGCATGGCTGGCATCTTGCTGCAGGCTGAAGAGCAGATGCAGTCAGCAGAAACAGAATCATGGAATCAGCAGGTTGGAAGAGACCCACCGGATCATCGAGTCCAACCATTGCTATCAAACACTAACCCATGTCCCTCAGCACCTCGTCCACCCGTCCCTTAAACACCTCCAGGGAAGTTGAGTCAACCCCTTCCCTGGGCAACCTCTGCCAGTGCCCAGTGACCCTTTCTATGAAAAAAATTTTTTTGGTAGTTAATTATGTGTTCTGAGGTCCTGATAGTGCCTAGTTACCTTGCTTCAGGTTCCTTTGCATCTCTGGTGACCACTGTTGCCCAGTGAAAACCCGTTACATAAGAAAGATTTTTAAGTTGCCCAGAAAGATCATGTAAAAGCCGAATCTTCAAATACAAAGGTGCTGATTATGCAGCCAAAGAAGTGAGGAAAGGAACATCGGTACTGATTAAGTTGTAGTTCATGAAGAGAAATTTAACAGAGCTTTTTCCAATTTTGAAACAATTTCTGTTCTCGCCGCCTGTGCCTTCAGCAGTACATTGTCTCTAACTAAAACAACTTTTCGCACGTGAAAAAACAGTATCGGAGAAGGCAAAACAGCAGGTGCTGTTCTGGGTAAGGAGGGAGATAGGAGAAGATGGTATTTCAGCATAATAAGAATAATGCAAAAAATTCCCCAGGAGTAGAACTGCTCCTCCTAAGGCAAATGAGAGGAAGATTTCATTTGGAGCATCCCCTGCTTGTTGCAGATCCATTGATTCCTGTCTTAAGGATACTTGGTTGGTTAGGTTTTGTTTTGTTTCCTTAATTCCTCAGTAGCATAGTTTTCACCTCAAGTCTTCTTTAAACCTGGCAAATGCAATCAGTATTTTTAAGGGATTCTACATCTCAGTTTGGTTTTTTTTTTTTTTCCACAAGTAAATTTTGGTGATAAAATGTCATGCTTTACTTCTTGGGCTCATCGTAGGAACTCTGCCTTCTCTGTTCATCCTGGTGACTAATGGCCAAGTTTAAAACTCAGGGTAATATTGCTCCATTGATTTTGGTTGTGTGTCACAACTCCAGCTATCAAAATCCGTTCTTTGGTAAAAGAGAATGTAGTGTGATTTGTATATACAGCCTTGTTCAGAGGAGTGACGTGAGGTTAATTCGAAGGTTAATTGGGAAAGGCTTAATCTAAAGGCAACAAGTCTAATCTCCGCTCTCAGATTGACGAGAGCTCTTCTCCCTCTGCTCTTCCAATAAAAGAAGCATTTCTTAGAGATGAAGATCTTTGACTCAGCAGGCAATTCCTTTTATTTCAAGGTGGTATAAGCTCACAGGAATATTCACCTGGAAATAGAGCAAAGGGATTGCAGCTGCTCTGGTTGTGCCATAGACTCATAGAAAAACCAGGTTGGAAGAGACCCATCGGATCATCGAGTCCAACCATGCCAGCCACATTCATTCTTCTTCCATGTTATCGTGGAAAATCAAAATCTTGGGCGGAAACATGGGAGTCAGGTTAGGCTTTGTGACAACACAGTTATAGGCAAATGTGACTTATTTTGCCTTTTTGGCTACCGCAACAGAATTCCCAAGGCCAATAACAATGTCACCGCCTGGTACTCTACTTTTTTTAATCAATAGGCAAGAGGAAGATGAATTGCTTTTAAGATTAATAGCCAATCAGCACTGCGAGTGTAACAGTCAAGGCCAAAAAAAATTACATGCTCTTCTATGGAGTTGACCTTCACCGAGCCCAACCTTACCCTGAGCTCCTGTGGGTATTTCTGCAAGCAGCGATCAGATGCTGTAATGGTTCCACAGCAATAAATAATGTTCTAAATAGATGGTGAAAATACAGGGTCTCCTGTAGCTGAGTAGTGGCTGCTGCAGGGCTGACAGTCCTGAAGCAGCATGAGACAAGTGAATGCAGGATGTTTTTTCCTGTATTTGCTTCTGGTCCTAGGGAGGTTCTTCTCCCTCTGTACTTGGCACTGGTGAGGCTGCTCCTCGAATCCTGTGTTCAGTTGTGGGCCCCTCAGCACAAGAAGGATGTTGAGGCTCTGGAGCGAGTCCAGAGAAGAGCAACGAAGCTGGTGAAGGGGCTGGAGAACAGGCCCTATGAGGAGCGGTTGAGAGAGCTGGGGGTGTTTATCCTGGAGAAGAGGAGGCTGAGGGGAGACCTCATTGCTCTCTGCAACTCCCTGAGAGGAGGTTGTAGAGAGGAGGGAGCTGGGCTCTTCTGCCAAGGGACAGGGAACGGGACAAGAGGGAATGGCCTCAAGCTCCACCAGGGGAGATTTAGGCTGGAGATTAGGAAAAAATATTTCACAAAAGGGTCCTTGGGCAGTGTCAGAGGCTGCCCAGGGAGGTAGTTGACTCGCCTTCCCTGGAGGTGTTTAAGGGACGGGTGGATGAGGTGCTGAGGGACATGGGTTAGTGTTTGATAGGAATGGTTGGACTCGATGATGCGGTGGGTCTCTTCCAACCTGGTGATTTCTATGATTCTGTCACTTCACCATGGCAGAACTCACCAGGTGCTTTTCTTGCACTTATCATTGTGGTTTCCACCTCTGCCTCTTCCCATTTCACTGATTTTCTTTCCTCATCCTTTGTGAGCTCTTCTGTGCAAAAACAGTGAGGAAGGGAGGGATAAGTAAGTTCCAGAAATGGCTGAAAGGAGTGAGAATAAACCATCAATTGCGCAAAATGAAAGAGACAGAGAGAAGGGCACAACAGTGAGAGAAGTGTGGGATGCAAGTCAGAGAGCAGGCAGCACATCCATGTGCTTGGACACATCATTGTTTCTGGGTATTATGGTTTCTCATTCCGTGTTAGAATCCACCAGGAATTTCAGGCTAGGTGGTTGCAGCTTGATACAGCCACCTTGGTATTTTTGTGATTTGAATTATGTAATTGTAACTTTTTTTAAAAAAAACCCAAAAAACACTAAGCCACACTTTATATTCTAAATCAGAAAAGTCTAAGCGATGTACTGCCTGAGAAATGAGCAGACATCAGGATACTGAGAAGGATAAAGGGTGGAGCAGGGAGGTGGCATTTTCGTTCAAGTGTGCGACTCTGCTGCAGATGCCTAGATCCAGGCAGCAGGGTAAGAAGATGAAAAGATGGTACTTAGGGCTCTTAAGATTTCAGTGCGATTCTCTAAAAGTACACTTAAAGACAAATGGAGAGCTCCGGGAAGCCAGCTGCTGTAGGTAGTGAGAAGAGGCTGTTTTTTTAAAAGTACCTGTATCTCCCATAAGAGTGTATTAATTCTCTTTTAGTCTTTTCAAGTTCAGGGAAAAAAAAATCTAAAATTATCTCATTGTAGAGACACGTTATTTTGCAGGCGGGAGCTTCCATTGCATTCTGGAAAACTCCCTTTATCTGCCATCCCATGTACAGCATTGAGAGCATTTGGAATATCCTTGCCATGTGATATGTTTTGAGATTCACAAGTCACACTCACTAACTCTGCTTTGTGTTTAAATATTTCCTTCTATGACCTTTTCACGCTTTCCCTGTTTGTGTTTGTAATTACCAGCTGTGTATGTAGCTTTAATATATATCTGTTCATAAAAATTCAACAGGACATGAATTTTTAAAGGCTTGTTTCTCATCAAGGGTAGAAATGAAGGTGTCGTAGCTGGTAGCTGTGCGTGCAAGCTCTTGGTAGGTGATAATCTGTACTGATGCTTTCTCTGCAAAAAACATAGCAAACCTGTGGTCTGTCAGCGTGGGAAGTGTCAAGTGTATGAAAAGGTGTTAGAGGATCACAGAATCATGAATCACCAGGTTGGAAGAGACCCACCGGATCATTGAGTCCAACCATTCCCATCAAACACTAACCCACGTCCCTCAGCACCTCGTCCACCTGTCCCTTAAGCCCTCCAGGGAAGGTGAATCAACCACCTCCTTAGAATATCCATGTCTCTCTGTCTCCTCTCTTCTCTCAACCAAGATATCAGAGCTAATTGAAATTCCTGACATTTTTCCTCCTACATTCAACTTTCGGCATGTGTTCTCTCTATGAGTAATAGTGAAAAGTGACCCTGTGTTCGGAAATCATTCCGGCAACTCCAATAACAGCGAAACAACAAATTTCAAGGATCATCGGCCTCTCCCAACGTTCATTTTGTTAGCAGACACAACAGCAAAGTAATCATCATTAGAATAGAAATTTCAGCAACCCTTAAACTCCTGCTGTGCCACTGTATTGCCAGTCTCTCTGCTGAGCTGATGGCAGGAGAGGGTGATTCTATTAACTAAGTTTCAGAATAATCAAAGGAGATGCTTTAAGATACAAAGTTTGCTTTGATACAGGGATTTCAAAGGGGAATGGAAGCTTCAAAGGAGACGCCAGGAATGCCAGGATAGCAGGACTGAGATCTTACTGGTGGGTAGTTCCTGATTTCAGATTATTTCCTGTAAAGATACCGGTTCCTTCTTTTCACAACAAAAATATGTCAAAACAAAAAAGCTTAATTTATTCACTTCTCTTGGATGCCATATGTAGCTGTCTTTTTCATGATTTAATGTATAAACATGAGAATGCATCTTTGCCATTAAATTCTATTAGCAAATACTGTCTATTTTTAAGTACTCCTCTGAAAATTTACTACATCTTTGGAAACCAGAACCAGAGTGACTGTGTTGAAACAGCATAGACGTTAATGTGAAATGCATTTGGTCTTGTGCAATTTCAAGACTAAGCTGTGAAATGTTGCCCTGTAAAGGTGGAAAACTATGAAAATGTAAAAGCAACTAGAAGAAAGCCCTAAAACCAAAAAAGTCTTACGTTGCTGTGGAGTCTAGGATCTTAGATACTTGGCAGGGTTCTTCTCCTGCGAGCTCCATTCCTTTGCACCTCTTTTGATGTGCGGATTCATACAGTTGTAGGAACGCGGCACCCAAAAAGTTAGAGGTTTTCTAAGTCACGTCCATACCAGATCTACTCAGCCTGTTTTGTTCTTGAGAGAGCTCTTTCAGTCTCCCCAGCGTATCTGTTCTAGAAGTTTGCTAGCTTTGTGGTTAAAAATACTACTTTAGGATCTAACCAGAGCCTTTCTTGCTGTCTTTGATGTAAGCCTGTTCTTATTCGTGCTCCTGGATGCAAGAAAAAGATTAATCGTCTGCTCTTTCCTCCTTGCAGATGTCATGATGTCTAGATTTTTGTTCATGTTCACCAGTTTCTTTGGACTCTGCTCAGTTGGCTCATGTTTTCTGAACATGCAAAGCGTTAAGTGAGACTCAGCATACTAGCTATCTATTTGTTAGTCCTAACCACACCACCTAACAGGTAGTCTGAGTTATATTCCTTGCAATATATCTTCCTTTTTTGTGAAGGAATCGAACTCTTGAATCCTGTTCAATTCAGTGTTAAGGCTAGTGACAGGTTGTTTTCTGCAAAAGCGCTTTCCTGCCAGTTGCTCCTCACTGCATATTTCATCACGTTATTATTTCAGGTGTGGAATTTCCTGCTCTTTTATAACTTATTTTTCAGACTATGTTTCAAGATTTTTAATTCTTACTCTATCCTTTATTATAATGAAATCTACTGGTCCTTCAGGTAATTAAAACTATGTGGTTTTCATTAGGACATGAATCATTGATAACTGACTGTAGGTATCGCTATTCCACTGGTGTTGCCCTCGTCCAGTAATGGATTCATCCAGCTGATGGTTGACTCGATGATCCGGTGAGTCTCTTCCAACCTGATTGTTCTGTGATTCGATGTTTGTCAGACTTATTGGCAAGAATGTCATTGGAGATGTTTTTCTTAATTTTGATCTGCCGAGCCTTATGTGACCCATATAAACTCACACTCATGAGAAGTTATTGGCATCACTTGTATGAATCTGGCTGCTTGTTTCACAGAATCCCTTGGCTGGGTAAGACCTTTGAGATCAAGTCCAACTGTACCTGTCTGTTACTAAATTATATCCCTAAGCACTTGATCTATTAATCTTTTAAAGACCTCCAGGGCTGGGGACTCCACCACCTTCCTGGGCAGCCCCTTCTAGTGCTTGAAACCCCTTTCAGTTACGCATCTTCTGTAAGTTGAAAACAAAGCCTAGACCAAGTGCTCCGACAAATGTTCCAGTCCCTGCTGCAGAATAGTGTTTAACGTTGGCATTTTAATAAAGCAGCCGTAGAAACCCTTTACTTTATCAAATATCAACTGCCTGGCCTCGCACGAGTATTGGGGACAACCAACTTTTTGTCCTCTAATTTGTATGGGCAGGTTGAAAAATATTGGCGCACGGTGATATTTTTAGTATTCTACACAAACGTTTTCCACCATTAGTATTGATTTCAGATTTTTTACTTGTCTAGGGGCTCGTAAGATTAATGAATAAACTTTGCTCTTTTGTATTACAGTTCACTCTAATTTGATGATCAGATTAACTGAAGTCAAGCGGCCATTGACCATTGCACTGATATGTCTTTGACAAGGGTATAAAAAAAAAGTTTTCCTGCATGTTCAGGACGAGAAGGGAGTGTAGGTGACGGCATGTTTTGTTGAGGATAAGAAGAAAACGTTGGTGACTGTGGAAAGAATAGCAGGAATGTGATGAATGCGAGAACAGTAAGAGGAGTTTGTTGCTAGTTAACGGAGAGGGTCTCATGGGTAAAGTGGCAACTGGAGGCTGCCTTGGTGGCAGTCACTCTGCACGTGGTATTGTGTGTGGTTTTGGTGCCACGGTATGAAAAAATAGGTCTCAAGATACTGGAGAGTATCCAGGGTGCACAACGTTGGTAAAGGATCTAGAGGCAAAGTCGTATGAGGAGCAACTGAGGTCTCTTGGACTGTTCAGCCTGGATAAGAGGACACAGAGAGGGGAAACTCGTAGCAATCTACAGCTTCCTCGAAAGGGAAAGGGGAGCAGGCACTGATCTCTTCCCTCTGGTGATCAATGACAGGACCCAAGGGAATGGCAGGAAGGTGCACCAGGGGAGGGTCAGGTTGGATATTAGGAAAAGGTTCTTCCCCCAGAGGGTGGTGGAACCGCTCCCCAGGGAAGCAGCCTCCTGACAATATTCAAGCCTGACGATACTCAAGAAGCATTTGGACAATGCCCTCAGACATGTGGTGTAAATTTTGGGATGGAGGATGCCGGGACAGGAGTTGGACTCAGTGATCCTTGTTTGTGGGTCCCTTCCAACTCAGATCATTCCG
This sequence comes from Coccyzus lansbergi, assembly GCA_033558105.1. NCBI lineage: Eukaryota > Metazoa > Chordata > Aves > Cuculiformes > Coccyzidae > Coccyzus > Coccyzus lansbergi. Next base: position 1,231,276 of record JAUMJK010000786.1, on the reverse strand, counting down.
TGATTCTGTATAATTTGAACCATTTTAAAATCTCCTTCAGACTGTCTTTAGTAGTTTAAGTATTACCCGATGTTTTCTTTTTGAGGAAAAGCCATTGTTGTCAGAAGCTTCCTCCAGACCACTGTCAGACACGTGAAAGCTGAAGATCTACAATCCGTAGATTGATTCCTAAGTGTCTGCAGCCACTGAATCATAAAATAAATGAACTTGTGGAAGTTAATGCAAAATGTTGAGCTACAGAGATGTCACAGCAGCCATATCTGCTGGAGAGCTCTTCTCTAGCTGTTGCAATTCACTTCAGAAAGGAACAGTAATGGCAAATTCATTATGATTTGCCTGCAGAAGAGTTGGTGTCGCAGGGAACCTCACAGCATCTTGCGTTAAGTAACATATTTTAAAAGGAATTTGTGTATTGGTGAGGGAAACCTGCAAGAATGAATCTACAGATTGTGGTTAGATGATGTGTCATCCTGATGGTTGGGCCCCTGCTGTTAAATCTCAGTGGATATTGCTGTTTATACACAAAGAACTTGGGAAAGCATCGAGAGCTTCATTGGCATAGTTGGGCTTCAGCTCACTGCTGTGAAACTGGCTGAAACAGATACCCAAAATAGAAAGAACCGATATTTTGATGTTGAAATTCTCCCTTGGAACAGCAGGGGAGCATAATTAATGCCAATCAGATGTTTTGCAGAAAAAAAAATATTATCTCACAGATTTGGGGTAATTTTTCAAGTGATTACAAGTATAGGTGATAAAAATAATGGTGCTGACACAGTATATTTAGATTTGCTATGGAGTGTGTGACCGGATGATGCGCAACATCCCCTTAAGAGATCTGTTCTTAATGCTGTATACTCCCTGTATTAATCTTTTTGAATAAAGCGTGATAATAAGTCGTGCTAATAAATGCTCAGATGACCATGGTTGGACTCGATGATCCGGTGGGTCTCTTCCAACCTGGTGATTCTATGATTCGATGACCAAGTTTGTTCACTTTCAGATAAGTTTATACAAACTGATAGAGTTCTTATAGTTAGATTCAGGGGATGTTATACCTGTGTACCATGGAAGTTGGTTTTCTTCAGAGATATTGCATCCTCTCCTTGTACCGAAGGGTGATGGCTAAACAGGAGAAAATTTCAAGACTGATCTATGCAGGAAAACAGGAGGAACTGTGCCCTTATAGACAACCTCAGTGTAACAACTCACACCTATGTCAAGCCACTGGTTATAAGGAGGAAGCTTACAAGTTATCTATTATAACATTATCTATTTCACTCTTATTATATATCTTATTATAAATTATATATAATTTATTAGATATAATTTCTTATAATTATTATATTATTATCTTATTATATATCTATTATAACATTATCTATTTCACTTTTAAGTCATTCCTAACCCTGCGACTCTGTGATGCCACAGATTCTCTTTAAATAGTGTCACTGATATTTTTTTTAGTGGCTTATAACCTCATTTTATATCCTATGATGTTTCAGATTGGAACACCTTGAGTGTAATGACCAATACGTGAAACCTTCAAGGGAAAATTTCAAATTTCATTGGTTATCTTACGCTGTCGGCAGGATTTTCAAATGACAGGAGTAGATTTTTGTCCCAGAGCTGTATGTCAGCAACGGGCAAGTCATAACAGTTTGAAGAGATTTAAGACAAACTACTAAGTGCATTGAAAAAACGGATAATTTCTAGCCGTGGATTCTTCTTACCTGCAGACCTGACTTCTCCGCATTTCTTGTCATTAAATATTTAACGTATAATTCTAAATTCCCAAAGAAATAATTAATAAAGCCTATTGCGCTGAACTACTTTTTCCCCCATGAGAAGCTGAAGTGGGTTTTAGTTGATTTTTTTTTCCCAGTGTAATAGTATCATTGCCTTTCCAAATGTACTGTTTTTAAAGTAGGAGTGAGGTTTTCTGTAGTTTGTGTCTCTGTATGTCAGAGGAGTTAATGCTACAACTCCAGTACTTTATTTCCCAACAGACCAGGCACTTGGCACTGAATATAGCCCAGTGTGTGGCGATAGCTTTGGACGGGTTAATTAAGACTCCACCTTTCACAACAGCGTATTTGCACGTACGTGCAAATACGCTGTTGTGAAAGGTGGAGTCTTAATTAACAGATTTTGTCTGTCTCTGTGGTTTCTACTCTGCAACAACCAAAACCACCACAGAGTTCATATTGTCTTTGTTCTCAGCGAAAGGACATTGTTTAGTGTTTGTTAGGAATGGTTGGACTCAATGATCCGATGGGTCTCTTCCAACCTGCTGATTCTAGGATTCTATGACTGTTTCGGCTCCTGAAGTGCTCTGGGTTAGACCCTCTCTGCGCGTTTGTACGTACCTAATGCAGCTGGATTCCACCTCATTTAAAGCCTCTGGAGGCTAAACCAGAGTGGGTAAGAAAATCATCAGGCAGCAGTGAGTTGAAACTATTTATTTCGATACAGATTGTGATGCTTATGGCTTGTGACAGCACCGTTTCGTTTGCTATGGGCCTGACAACATGATGCCTCTGAACCTTTGTTCTGCAGTAGAATAGGAACGGAGAAGAATTAGATATTACTGTCCCACCTGCTGCTTCCAAATTGCTGTACATACGTCGCATTTCAAAACTGAGCCTTTTTTCACTCATTCTTCTGTAATTATATTCTGTGTCTGGAGTGCAGCTTTCTTAAGTTTTGGCTTCTAGTAAGATTCGCCTCAGTCTGACTCACATCTCCTCTAGCAAGTCCTCTCCGACAGCTTTGCTATTCCAAGTGCCACCTTGCTTTTCCTTTGTGCTTCTCAACATCCAGCCCGGTGACGACAATCCCAGGGAGCTGAAGGGGAGGCTCTTGGGAAATGAATTTTTTCTGCTGACTCAGGTGAAGTGACTGTTAATTTGCTTCCTTGTCTGCACACAGATTGTGTCCTTCGCTCCTGTTTTATTGGCAACCTCTGAGTAAGATGATGGGATTTGATGCTTAGAGTGCTTCATCTTTTTGCATAGACAGTGTATTTCTCTTGCCATGAACAAATAGGATGATATTTGATTGTTAGGATTGATAGGAATGGTTGGACTCGATGATCCGGTGGGTTTCTTCCAACCTGGTTATTCTATGATAAATGCTTGTTCATAAACGTACGAGAAAAACATTACTATATTAGGTATATTTCATACACCGGTGATTTTTTTCACTCTTAAAAAGAAAAGATAATTTTCTCCCTCTTTTCTGTTCTTACATGATTAAGAAATCGAGTGCTTGCTTAGAGGAATGAGACAGCTCTCAGCATCCCTGAAACTCAAATCTCAGGGGTATCATAAAGCTCTCTTGACCGTGAAGGCACAAAGGGTGTCTTGTAAGTTTTGCTTTATCGCTCTTTAGGGAGCACATAGTTAGGGTGAAGATGGAATACAGCTGGAAGCAACTAAAGGACAGACAAGCCAAAATCATAGAATGATAGAATCACCAGGTTGGAAGAGACCCACCGGATCATCGAGTCCAACCATTCCTATCAAACACTAACCCATGTCCCTCAGCACCTCGTCCACCTGTCCCTTAAACACCTCCAGGGAAGGTGACTCAACCCTCTCCCTGGGCAGCCTCTGCCACTGCCCAATGACCCTTTTTGTGAAAAATGTTTTCCTAATGTCCAGCCTAAACCTCTAGTGTGGTCTGGGCACTTGGGTCTATTGTTCCTTTGAAGAACAAGATCATTTAGAAAGGAAGAGGTGACGAGCAGGAATGCAGAACAAAGGTGGAGTGAAGTGGTTTCAGGAGGGAAGAGGAGAGGAAATTAACTTTGCAATAAAGGAAGAGCAATGTGGAGGGTCCTAAGGAAAGACTTGCATAGCAAGGAATACAAGAAACTATTATATAGGGAACAGAAAGTAGAATAATTGAGTAATAGACTCAGTAAGGAATGAAAGAAATAAGGAATGAGAAGAAAAGAATGCACCTGGTCATAAGGAAATGGGACACAGTGGAAAAAAAAGAAGTGCACAGCAAAGAACCAAAGAAGGGAACAAGCAGACAGAGATCTCAAGTCACCCCCAGCTTTTGTGTCGGTGAATTCAAGTACAAGTGAGGTGATTGCTGTGTGTTCTTAAGCAGATGTGTGCTGGGGAGGAAAGAAAACCATTTTCAGCAATTCTGTACAGTAATGCTGTTGTTTGCCCTTCCCTCATATTTATATGAGAGGGCATCAGCTGCTCCTTTAGGTTGAAGAGCCAGTTCTCAAGGCTCTTTTCCTCATCTTAGACCCATATTTTGGTCCCTAGATGCTCACCTTCCCTTCAATAAATTAAGTGAAAGAATAGAAGACAACAGTATTTTCTATCTGAAGTGTCTATTAACTGAACAGAGAAATTTTAGTGTATTAAAGATACATGCAGTTCCAGGAATAATTTAGTGGATGTTTCAGATGAAAAGAAAGTGATGGGATAAGGCAAGAAAGTGAGCATTTTTTTTTTTTTTCAAGAGCTGGTCTTTTCTCATGGGAGGCACTGCAGGCAAAACAGTCTCAACTCCAGGTTCTGTATTAACAGATTCTAAATTGCATCTTTTTCTTTTCGTTGCACTGGAGCCACAAAGTTTATGTCGACTGTTGTGAAACATAAGGAGGAATCAAAATATTTTGTCCTTGTAAGTCTATGATATTGTATTCATTACAGGTTTTATAATTCAGTGAGTTCAGGAATGAAACAAATCAGTCCATTTTCATATACCATTTGACTCTTTCTGCTGTAGTGTAACATTTCTATTGATTTTAGTATTGACTGACTGAAAACCAGGACAGTGTGAGCTGCGTCATCCTCCTGTGGGTGATGTGATGCTAACAGAGCAAGACATTCTTTAAGAACAGGAATATTCCCAGGGAAAACGTATACTGTGAAATTGAGGATCTTTTTGGACACTTAGCCACGTGTATATGTGTTAATGACTCCATGACGGTCACGGAATGTGCAAATAAGTGACAAAATGCAGATAATTAATACCTCAGCAGGGAAGTCACAGGCTGAAAAGAGCTTTGTCCTTAACTAAGGGCTCAGCTGGATGGTTTAAGGGAAAAGACTGCGAAGAGTAATAGAGAGAGGGAAGGGATAGCAGCTGAAACCCTTTGTTACAGAAAGTAAGAGGAGAGGCGAGGATGCTGTGGTGTGGGCTGCATGTTTGCCTTTTTCCCTTTTCTGTTCTGATTTGCTGTAGTCGAGGCCTTTCATGGGGACACGCAGCTCTTGCTCTTGTAGATGTCTGGGTAGAAAGAAACCAAAGTAGTTTAGATTTCTGAAGCTAAAGTTTAAGAGCCTTGATTGTCAAGCTATGAGGGTAAGAGACTATAAAATAAAGGCAAGAAGGACAGTTGCATTGAGCTACAGGAAGGCTGGGAAGCAATAAAGGTTAATAACCTCATATTCTGACAGAAAATTGACGGAGTTCAACATGTAAATAACTATGAGAATAAGTAACAAAAAGGAAAAATGTCCCTGAAGGAGATTTTGAAAGGGAGGGTAAGAATGGCAGTATTGCATCAAAGTGTCTTCTGAAATGTGCAAATAAAGTGCAGAGAAGAGGAGATCTCAAGTAGAAGGGAATGAGCTTCTAGGACACTTTGTCAACTTGTGACTAAAATGCTCTAGTTCTAAAGTGTGGTACTAGGCTATACGCTGAAGTCTGGATTCTAAATATTAAAAATATTAGACGATGAAGCTGTATAATGAAATGTGAGTCTTCAGAACTCTAGTTAAAGACCATCTTGTGGATGTGATTCATTGGGATGAGCTGAATATTTTGGCTCCTGTGCTAAGTTTGACTAGTCCAAGGTGCAGAAGTGAACTCAGGAACCTCCCAGAAGGTGCATGAATAATGATCTGAATGACTAATTTACCTGATGTCAGGCCTGGATATGAAGCAGGCCTATGAAAAAAGCAGAGTGCGTTCCAGAAGTCGTTAGAGAAGGGTTAGCTAATTTTCTAATAAATAGGCAGACTTGAGAGGAAGGAGCCAAGCAGTAGTAGCTCTTGCCGTCAGATCCTTTGGTTGCCTCAAAAAGGGAAGAAAGGTGGAGGGCACTCGATAACTGAGTGGAGGAAATGCCTTCCAAGTCTTAATCATAGAATAACTCATGTTCAGTTGCTGTCAACCAACCCCCCCAGGTCCTTCTCCTCCAGGCAGTTTTCCAGCCAGATTTCTAGTCTGGAGCCCCTCAGGGTTGTTGTGCCCCAAGTGCAGGATATGCGAAGGCAAAGGTCCAACTAGTACTTTACAAATAATGGAAAGCGAAAATCGCATTCCCCTTTGCCACCTCTGTTCTCACAGTCATAGAGTGAAATATTCCTTAGTGCAAGCGCAGTTCCCATCTAGCTAACCTCACCATCTGTTCAGAAGCAATGGGAGCAGAGCAGACTCGGTTCTCAGCACTGCTAAAGGCAGCAGTTACCTCTAAAGGAACACGCAGGGTATGAGAAAGGAGCTTGTACGTGGAGGCTGGCAATGTGTTTCTTTATTACCTGCAGTGACCTTTGGCTTGAGCAGGGATCCGATGGGTCCCTTCCAACCTGGTTGTTCTGTGATTCTATGAACAGTGTCCTAACCAGCACGGCTCCTGCTTTTCCGGGCAGCTGCCCAGCCACACTGTTACAGAAACATCTTCTCACTTTTTCACACGTACCCGTGAATTTTAAATTTGATCCTTTGCAGAGGCGCAGCTTCAACGCCAAGGAACCCCTCCTTCCAACCGTTTCTTCTCAGTGTTACCAGAGCCAACACATAGTGCTAAAAAGCTAATTGATTACTCTAGAAGACGTAACAATTCTGTACCTCTAAAACTTATTTATGCTACTTCCTCTATATCCTGGGATTAAGAGAGGTGGTGCTGCAGGGGAGATCCATTCCTATAAGGCAGATATATGGACTTGTGGTTTAGGATCCCATTTTTGTCTCAAGAAACTGGCAAAATGTCATTTAAAGTCACAACAGAAATATTTTTTTGAACCAAAGTGAGCTCAGGCAGTAACCTATAAAAAGGTGCAGATTTCACAAAAGCAGTTCACAAGCTAATGAATAAAATTGCATTATCATTAATGTAAAAAAAAAAACCCAACGTTTTATTTGCTGTATCTGTTAGATTTACTCAGTTAAAAGCTCATGGAATACCAGTGGTAGTACAATGTGTAAGTTTATTAAGTCCAAGCCTAAAAAATGAGGAGATGTGAGCTTACTTCAGTCTTTTTGTTTGCTGTTCAGTGCTTGATAGAGCAGTGTTCGTCTTCCAGGTGGTAATTTAAGTGCAGATACAAAGCAGCCATAAAGGTTTCTGAGAACCCAGACCAAGACCTTCTGAAGACTGCACGACTCAAAGTTCCGCAGTTATTAGTGCATTAGAGCAACATGACTAAGAGCTCATGACTAAGGATGCTCCTGACAGGGGTGACACACAACCTGTCACTCCAGATTAGGGCTTTGACAACGCTCCAGGGAGCAAAAAATCCTGCCTGTCCGTGGGAGGACAGGTAAAGTCTGCATCATTGGGGTTGAATGAGTCAACCAAACATGTGCTGGAATCGGGCAGACAGCTAATGAATCTTTGCTCTTTACATCTTGCTGAAGCCGCAGTTTTATTGATATGACTCATGTGTTAGTATCTGTGATAACAGTGACCTCTTACACACAGGGGTTTCCTTGTAGTTGTCTAGCAAAAGGCAGTGAATATTCTCTTGTTCACCCCATCTCCACAAAGAGCACACGTGCTCACTCTCTGCATCCCATTGCTGGCACTCCTCAGCCACCCACTGCTTCAGAGCTAGGGAACAGAGCTGTGGAAGGGATCTGACCAGGCTGGATCCATGGGCTGAGACCAATGGGATGAGGTTTAACAAGGCCAAATGGCAGGTCCTGCACTTGGGGCACAGCAACCCCGAGCAGCTCCAGACTAGGAGAAGTCTGGCTGGAAAGTGCCTGGAGGAGAAGGACCTGGGGGAGTTGGTTGACAGGGACTGACCATGAGCCAGCAGTGGCCCAGGTGGCCAAGAAGGTCAATGGCATCTTGGCTTGGGCCAGAAACGGTGTGACCAGCAGGACCAGGGAGGTTCTTCTCCCTCTGGACTGAGCACTGGTGAGATGGGTGGACGAGGTGCTGAGGGACATGGTTTAGTGTTTGATAGGAATGATTGGACTCCATGATCTGGTGGGTCTCTTCCAACCTAGCAATTCTATGACTTCAAGTTCTTGAAAGTTCTCACAAACCTGGAGGAATTACAAGTGGATTTTTTAACAGGCTGTAAATTCTGCTGGTGTTATTGGAGCACCCAAGGCAGGTGTAGGGGAGTTGCAAGCAGAGGAGTGTTCAGACAAGTTTCTTTCCTTATTGGCTTTATCAGGAGAATGAATTAGTTTTATGACATTTTCCATTCTTCTTTCATCTTTGTCGCAGGAATAGATTGGATTTTCCCTCTTCAGTAGATTTACTTTTTCGTGGCGTGTTTCTTTCATGGGCTCTCTTAGCTCTCGCCAGATGTTTTCTTGCTTCCCTGTGGTTGGTGAGGCTGTAAATAGGGGGAGGCTGGTGCTTTGCTGAAAGGGAGAGTCCTTCAAATTGTAGAATATTGAAAAGGTCACAGCAGTTCCATATCGCACTGTGGTTTAGCTCATACTCCGGGTATTAACATTCTGATACCTTCCACTACAGCAAAAATTGAAAGAAGGAAAGAAAACAATCCCTTTGCCTAACAAGTGTTGCAAGTGAGATGGAGGAGGGAAATAAACACTTAACCTGTTCCTGTAACTGTTTTCAGATTTTAATCATCTTTGTCTAAATGATAAGGTCTGTCTTTCTATTAGTTTCTCAGTCTTAATTGACTACTTAATATCTAAATAATGGTTTCAGAGCCTATAATCAAAAATCAAAATTAAGATCTTAAAGAAAAAGTCCGACCGAACCAGAAAACTAAACAAAACACTTGTATTCCTAATCAACAACCCACCTGGTGTTTTCTTTCTCTTCTTCCTTCACCCAAAGAAAAACATGAAGAATAGTTTTGGTTTCTTTTCATCAATTTAGGGCTCAAAAATTAAATAAACTCAAATCTCAAAATTTCAAACTAAAGCTAGTTTTTGAGCCAAGGTGCTTGAAATTTAAGAACTAAAATGTTGTGCTTATTTCAGAATTTTTTGCAGGAGTCGCTTTTCCAAATGCAGAGTATTAACAAATGCTTTTGATTCACCTGAATCTGTTCTTTTGGGGTTTCCGAGGCTTGTTGTGGGCTCCAGTCTCCCTGGAACCTGGCTCAGCCGGGTGTGTGGCTATGCATCCAGCGTAGAGTTGGTCCCGGTAGCCATGGGAACGTGAAGCATGAGCTGCATGGAGCAGAATGGGAGAAAAACCTCAGTGACGTGTTCAGGGTCACTAAAACCATTTTCTGTGCACCACCTTATCCCACTCATTGTTTCCTGGAAGTCTGTAACAGACAATACTGTGGTTGGTCCAGTGCCTTAGTTAAAAAAAAAAAAGGCAAAAAATTACCCCCAACGAAACTCTTTTACCATTTATGACTTTGTCATGTTCAGTTAGGTGCTGAAGGGACATGGGTTAGTGTTTGATGGGAATGGTTGGACTCCATGATCTGGTGGGTCTCTTCCAAGCTGGTTGTTCTATGATTCTCTGATTAAAACCTTTCACCAAAAGGATTCTTGCTCAACCAAGTAACCGTGTTCCATTCACCAGAGCCACTCAAACAAACACAAAATGGGATTAAACTCTCAAGGAGTTTATGTTACAGTATTGACTGCTGGGTGGTTTTTTCCTCTTCAGCCAAGTGTTTATTTTTCAGTCCTGACTGGGTCTAATGGGGCAACAGGCAGTGTTGTTTGAGGCGATTAACTGAGCCACTCTCAGCATCCTCCCAGAGAAGAGAGGAAGGCGGCATCTTGCCTGCAGTGTCTCTGATCCACCCTGGTAGGTGACAGGAGCTCTGAGTTTACAGCTGCGCTGGTACCACCGATTGCATTCAGAGAAATTACAGGGAGGTATATAAAAAAAATCATTGATATTGGCAATCTTGAAGAGGAGCTTGATGCACACTGAGCTTGTGTCAGTCCTTGCTCCACACTCACGCTCTGGCTGCACTCACGGCATCTGGGATGAGGCAGCGGCCGCAGGAAGGGCACAACTGGCAAGGGTTTCCATCCAGCTTTCTTAGCAGCTGTAGCGTCAAAGCTCACTTGAGTGTTTTGCTGAGATGTTGTTAGGTGCGTTATGGCTAATTTCCAGCTCTCTTATGCTTATTTTAAACCTCTGAGAGTCTGGGCTTTATATTAGCGTTTGCCATTGACAGCTTGTGAAGTTAGAGGAGAATTATTTATAAATAGGAAGGAGGAAAATTGACAGCTAGAGCAGCACTAAGAAACCCAAGAAGGATACTTTTAATAAACTAGCATTAGAGTAACCCATTCCAACAGAGCAGAGTAAAGCAGGGAACAGCTTTACAGGAGATGCTGCTTTTCTGTGGAAGCAGCAGGTTTTGAAATTCAAACAAGGGGGATCCTGCACCTCTTCCTGAACTGTTAAAATACAATCAAGATTAGGCCTTGAATCCCTGGGTTTAAGCAGGCTTTGCTGTGCAAATATGACAGCTAAAGGCTTTCTGAACATGATTCCACCATGTTCTGTGTAGCAGGACTTTGCAGAGAGCAGGAGTCCTGCTGTTCATTTCTCGCACCTTGTGAAGGAATGGGCTGAGCACTATAACTGCTGTCATGGAATGATGAGAGTGCTGGAACGTGCTTTTCAGCCCTGTTCAGTGTCTTTATCAATGACCTAGATGAAGGCATCAAGTGCTCCCTTAGCAAGTTTGCAGATGACACTAAGCTGGGTGGAAGTGTGGATCTGCTGGAGGGTAGGGAGGCTCCAAAGGGATCTGACCAGGCTGGATCCATGGGCTGAGACCAATGGCAGGAGGTTTAACACAGCCAGATGGCAGGTCCTGCACTTGGGGCACAACAACCCTGAGCAGCTCCAGACTAGGAGAAGTCTGGCTGGAAAGTGCCTGGAGGAGAAGGACCTGGGGGGGTTGGATGACAGGGACTGACCATGAGGCAGCAGTGGCCCAGGTGGCCAAGAAGGCCCATGGCATCTTGGCTTGGATCAGAAATGGTGTGACCAGCAGGTTCAGGGAGGTTCTTCCCCCTCTGTACTCGGCACTGGTGAGACTGCTCCTTGAATCCTGTGTTCAGTTGTGGGTCCCTCAGCACAAGAAGGATGTTGAGGCTCTGGAGCGAGTCCAGAGAAGAGCAATGAGGCTGGTGAAAGGGGCTGGAGAAGGGACCTTATGAGGAACGTCTGAGAGAGCTGAGGGTGTTTATCCTGGAGAAGAGGAGGATGAGAGGAGACCTCATTGCTCTCTGGTTGATTCACCTTCCCTGGAGGTGTTTAAGGTGCAGGTGGATAAGGTACTGAGGGACATGGTTTAAGGATTGGTGGGAATGGTTGGACTCAATGTTCCAGTGGGTCTCTTCCAACCTGGTGATTCTATGATTAGGGACATCGGCAAATTCATTGATCTGAGGCTCATAGTAAAGCCCCACCTATCCATGCAGCATCTTTTCGATTAAGAGACTGTATAGTATTAAACTCTCCAAAGTTTAAAATCTATCAGACACTCAGGGTGCATCTCTTAATTGGCTGTTTTGATTTATGATCTAGGTGGAGAATCCAGAGTTCCATTTCATAGTATAATAATGAACCTGTCCCTAAAATATTGCCATTAATTACCTTTTATGTATCTTCTGAAACCTGCCTGACTTGGGCATTAACTTTATAACGATACAAGGCGCTGATTAAATATTTCACCAGTGAAATCTTTTAAGTTGCTATAGTAGCAAGATTTTCTTTTTGTATTGAGAATTTACCTGTTCTATGCTATTATTAACTTGTTTCTGCTACAAAACTTATGTAAATTGTCTTTTTAGCGAAGATTCTTCAATATTTTTCTGGCAAGGTTAAGATTTTTTATAAGAATTTAATTGATTCTGATTGATTTGGCAGTATAAAGAGGAGCATAACTAAGAGGAGCTGGTAAGTATGCCTGAGAGATCAGAAACTGAGAGAATGTTACGTGAAACTGTTTAATCTGAGACATCGTTCACCTGTTCTTCTTTGCAAACAACCCCAGGAAGAGGCTCATGTCAATAACAGTAGAGGGTGTGTGTTAATTAGACAGAAGACATCTGTTGGAGTCTGTGTCGTTAATGAACGGCACACTGTGTTTATTCTGCTGCTTGAACAGTTTGTTCTCTTGGGAAGAAAATACCTCAGGAACAGAAATCACAGGGACTGGATTATCAGTCACAGTCCAGTGAGACTCAGCAGCATTACCTGTCAGTGTCCTCACCCCCTCAACCTGTTGAAATCTCTCCTTTGACTCCCTTCCCATGTTAAAATACAGTCTTCTTTGTCTTCATCTTGTCAAGCTGTTGGCATGGGTGAGGAATTCTGTAATGTCCCATCCGGAGATCACTGCTCTGACTATTACTGTGTCCGTACTCTTTGCCTTAATCACCTGATCCCTCCTCCCACTTTTCATGCCATCACTTCTATGATTTCTTTGCATGTAGCTGCTTTGGGAGTGTGAATTTCTGTCCTACATCATCCTTCTCCATCTCATACCCTCTATTTTGTAGTCCCCCCCTTTAAAACCTGTCTCGGTCAGCACAGAACAGGTAAATTCCCAATTTATGTTCTGCAATTTACGTTTATCCAGCCTTGATACTGGCCTGGTAGCACACTGGAGCCAATTTGAGCATAAAAATATTCATACTTATCATTTCTTCATTATGGACTTCTCGCTCCTCCCTTGATTTGTTTACATACTTGTCGTAACTATGGATTTTGATTCCAAAAGCTCCTGGTCTATTTACTTGTTTTTAAAGCACCTTCTATTGTGTTCTTTTGTCATTATTTTGGGGAACATCGAATCAGATTTTATAACTGTTGGGATGCCGAGTCTTGAATTGTGAAACAGGTAGATTAACTTCTGCTGGGAGAAGGAACTTTCAAGGAAAACAAAGATGCTGAGGCTTTTACATGGCTCGGATGTGCTGGAGACTCAGATGTTCCCTCCTACCAACCAGCCCTTGCTAGGATGCGTTAGGGACACTATGATTTCAAATTATTCAGCATTCAGTTACCCTTATATCTACTAACTTGTTGCTCTCACATTTGTTCTAGCTTCTAGCAGGGTGTGTAATTACCCTTTAGCAATATAACTAATCTTTCATAGAATCATAGAACAACCAGGTTGGAAGAGACCCACTGGATCATCGAGTCCAACTGTTCCTATTAATCTCTAATCCATGTCCCTCAGCACCTCGTCCACCCGTCCCTTAAACCCCTCCAGGGAAGGTGACTCAACTCCCTCCCTGGGCAGCCTCTGACACTGCCCAATGATCCTTTCTGTGGAATTTTTTTTCCTAATTTCTAACCTGACCCTCCCCTGGCAGAGCTTGAGGCCATTCCCTCTTGTCCTGTCCCCTGTCCCTTGGCAGAAGAGCCCAGCTCCCTCCTCTTCACAACCTCCTTTCAGGTAGTTGTAGAGAGTAATGAGGTCTCCCCTCAGCCTCCTCTTCTCCAGGAGAAACACCCCCAGCTCTCTTAGCCGCTCCTCTTCTTCTCCAGCCCCTTCCCCAGCTTCGTTGCTCTTTTCTGGACTCACTCCAGAGCCTCAGAAATTTTTGAGGTGAAACCAGAAGTCTGGTATCAAAATTTTGATAGGGACGGTTTGACTCGGTGATCCGGTGGGTCTCTTCCAACCTGGTTGTTGTATGATTCTGTGAAAACCACGACGCGTTCCCTGGATCAGACGGAGCAGCTCACCAGCCAGACCTCTGCCTACCTCTGCTCCATCACGTCTGCGCCGTAAATCACACAGGCTGATGGGCTAATCCTGCCTCTGCTGAGAAAGATAAAGGTCAGTGGTCCCTGAGCATCTGGAGAATCTCTATTAAAGAAAAATAAAATAAAAAAGAAACAGGCTTAGTTTGTGACGAGAAGAAACAATGCCAAAGTGTCAGTTATTAGGAAAGCAAAATGAAAATGTGGCCTGAGACAGGAAGGCAGGTGGTTGCCAAGATGAAACGGCTACAGGGAAGGAATTAAAGCTGGGATAGCGTAGATGGAACAGAGAAAATGCTACAAATTGACAGAAAAGAGAGCAGGCTGGAAAGCAAAGGAACAGATGTCCCACTTTGCCTTTCAAGATATTTACTTCTTTGGCATTTAATCACTACCTTTCATATACTCATACCAGGTTCCATCAAAATTCCGAACTCTGTGTCCCTGTATGTTATGTGTTATAGAAAAGGCTTTTGGAGATGTACACTGCGCTATGGAATAAACTCAAAAAAAAGGGAGAAGTACCTTTTTTTTTTTAATTATATCCTTTTAAAAGTTCTCTAAACACAGAATCTTTGTTTGCGAATGCAGAATCAACCTTTAGCAAAAACCTGACAGTGTATGATCTTTTCAGTTATTCTAACATGACCTCAAATACTCAGGTTTCAATTCTCTTTTTTTATCCGGAGGACAAAACAAAGCAAAGGAAGAGTTTCCATTTCTTTAACCCAATTAATTTATATTGCTCGAGTTGTTAAAAAAAGTTAACATTTACAGAAGTCATGGTGAGTGATCGACCAGGCAGTAAAGCAACGCTAAGTAAATGTGCATATTTTCTTGTTTGAAATACAGAATTACACATGAATAAAGCAGCTTTCTTAGCAGGGAGTATTTGTACAGAGACGTGAGGAGCAACTCGGGTGACAACTGTAAGGAGGAAGAGAGCGAGCGCCTTGGATCCCGAGTGCAGTGCAGCAACCATCAGCTGGACCTGAGAGCTGCTTTACCATGTGCTGGTGAACACTGCAAAGGTCTTTTTTTTTTTCCCCTGTATTTTCAGCCTTTCCTCGATCTGAAAGAACTCCTGTCCATTCCCTTTTGAAAATTCATTTAGCAGTTATTTCTGCTTTCGCTCACGCTGCTTATGGATTTGCTCACGAAATGTGTTTCGTACAGTAAGTTTTATACACACTTATTTCCACACAGTCTTGTCTTTCGGCCACTGCCTGTAGATCAACTGGTCTTTCTGTTAGACGTCACACCCTGCTGACAAAATGATGTGTCATATATGTTGTGAGACTGCCAGTAAGGGAAGAAGATCTTCCTATAGGAATAGCATTTTATATATATATAAAAATATATATATATGTAGTGACAGCAGTTATAAAACTACTATACTTCCAACAACCCATGAACTCAGTATTCACAGAGCATTCATGAGCTAAAGACTTGACTTTTGGCTACTGTTCATTTCAGGAAATGATATTTAAACTCGGGGAACTGGGTTTTTCTTAAGTAACAAAAAAAACCCCTGTACCTAGCACGTCTTTTTCTGAAAACTAAATCCTCGTGGTTAGCACGCAAAGGAGAATTTGTTAGCAAAGCTGATCTGTATTGAATCTTTTGAGGTACTTGGTCCTGGATTTGAGAATATGAGAGGTTTTCATCCTGTGATTTTGCTTTGGAAAGGTTAAGATGTTGGAAGGTGAAGATGTTTGATGCTGTGGGAGGTGTCCCTGCCCATGGCAGGAGGGTTGGAACTAGATAATCTTTAAGGTTCCTTCCAACCCAAACTATTCTATGATTCTATGAAAATCTTTGCCATAAACAGTTGACCGGTTAGTGATGGTTTTGAATGTGTACTGATTGTTTCTTTGTTTATACAGTGTTCGTGCTGGGGCTGGAGCTCCACTTCTTGCCTTCTTGCTTGTTCACAGTGAAATCTTTTGCCTGGTTTCCTCCTTCGTGAGATTAAAACTTAATCAGCAGAAACGCAAGATCACAGAATCACCAGGTTGGAAGAGACCCGTCGGATGCTCAAGTTATCAAGATTGTCAAGTGTAAGTGTTCTGTCATTGGAAGAATTGAGAAGCCACATTTAAACTCTGGAGCAGGATATTCTCAGCTTTGGATGTGAGTAGGGAGTTTCAACTGGCCTGTTTATACAGAAAACCCCCTCAAGACTTTGTCTCATCCGTTTGTCTTTTTTTTAAATTATTATTTTCTGATAAATTTAGGCTTACCCTACTTCTTGCAATGGGAAGGTGTTTCTTCCATCTTCTCCTGCTGACTCTGTGCACTGAGAAGTTATTAATTTCATCAGAGCTTTGTTCCTGCACTGTGACTGTGGGTTAGAGCTCTATTCTGCCTGATGTGGCGCTTTGCAGAGGGTTTTAGCTGTTACTCTATGCTGTGGCTGCTTTTGCAGTAAGAATAAAAGTTTTTACATTTCATTTATGTTTTCCTTTTTAGCTCACTATTGCCGTTCTTTTTAAATTTTATGTGTGACCTGTGTGACCTTAGTCTCCAGGAAGAGATTCACAAACAGTTTTCAAGGCTTCTTGTGTGCTTCTCACTGCACCCAGCTTGGTGTGGAGCACCAAAAAACCTTCAAAGAGCTGATCCTTGAAAGCTCTACAGGCTTTCTCTTCGCTAAATTGCCTGGGTTTAGACTTTAAGGTAAATAAAACATCCGTTTGAGCTGTTGCATATCCTATTTTTTTCATTCAGTGTGTTTTCTCTAGAGCCCGGTGGGTTAGGAGGCATTAGCTTTGCCATCCGGGGATGCAGCTCATAATTTTACCTGAAACCTCAGCATTTACAATCTCAGAATGATTTACACGCTTAACAAAAGTTTTAGCAGTAGAAAAAGTGTTTGGGAGCAGTATACGAGCTAACCTGTGCCCTTTAATGTTATTGCCTTCCAGAAGCTGCCAGTCCAGAATGATTAAGCAATAAATCATAACATACTGAGACAACAGTGATCACCGAAGCCATCTGTGAAAAACAGAGGCTTCTTGAATGTTCCTGTATTTCCTGGACACAGGTTGCTCTTTGGAATGGTTTGGTAAAAAGGGCAGTGGCACTGAAGGTTTTCTACTGTTCCTGGTAAAATATTTTACTTATAGCATGGTGCGTGTTTGGGATTTTCTGGGGGAGGGTTGTGATTTGAAAGTTCATATTCCTATGTTATCATAGAATCATAGAACAACCAGGTTGGAAGAGAACCCATTGGATCATCAAGTCCAACCATTCCTGTCAAACACTAACCCATGTCCCTCAGGACCTCATCTCCCTGTGCCTTAAACACCTCCAGGGAAGGTGACTCAACCCCCTCCCTGGGCAGCCTATTCCAATGCCCAATGACCCTCTGCGTGAAAAACCTCCTCCTAATCTCTAGCCTAAATCTCCCCTGGTGGAGCTTGAGGCCATTCCCTCTCATCCTGTCCCCTGTCCCTTGGGAAGAGCTGTAACTGGGATTGCCTCATCAGAACTAGACAATCACGGACAGGCAGTTCAAACTAAAAGGCAGAAGCTGTTCTGAATTCAGAAACGTGCTTCTCATTGATGCAAGTGAACTTCCTCTATTTATAATGTTGCATTTTGATAACTCTTGTGTAATATAAGCATGTGTTGAGTACCTCCAGTTAAAATATGTTGAAGTTTCCATTCATAGAATCATAGAACAACCAGGTTAGAAGAGACTCACCAGATCATGGAGTCCAACCATTCCTATCAAACACTAACCCATGTCCCTCAGCACCTTGTCCACCTGCACCTTAAACACCTCCAGGGAAGGTGACTCAACCCCCTCCCTGGGCAGCCTCTGACACTGCCCAATCACCCTTTCTGTGAATTTTTTTTTTCCTAATGTTCAGCCTGAACCTCCCCTGGTGGAGCTTGAGGCCATTCCCTCTCGTCCTGTCCCCTTTCCCCTGTCTCTCTAATGAGAGACAAAACAAAACCTTAAAACAATTTCTTCCTTCTTCCCAGGTTTAACTTTACTCCCAAATTCTTTCCCTCCTCCCCCTCAGCAGTGCAGGGGGATGTGGAATGAGAGTTGCAGTCAATTCATCTCATGTTGTCTCTGCCACTCCTCCTCCCGGGGGAGCTTCTAGCAGCTTCTCACAGAAGTGTAGCCCCTCCTGTGACCCAAACCTTGCTGCTCAAATCCAATTCGTGGCTGTTTCATTCCAGCAGAACACACGGGGGAAAAGATAGTAGCATTTGGATTTCTTAATTTTAAATTGGTTGTTAAAACGAGCCTTATAAAAGCACGAAGGAACATATAAACAACCTCTGGGAGGTGGGAAAATTGTAAAATGCTACTTAAAATTTTGTACATTTTAAACTTGCATTCCGGATCGATTCCCAAGGAGCTGTGTGTACAGAAAAATACAGATCGTTCTATGTTGGAAGAAAAATTATTTCAGTGAGACCAATTTTTTTTTTTTTTTTTTAAAAAAGTTTGTTAAAATCCTACATATCTGCCAAAGCTGTTTTCAGTTAAGCTGAAGAGCAAATAAAAGAACCTTAAGTTCTTTGATATTTTTCTGTTCAGCCTTGCTCTTTCTGCTGCGATTGATTTGATTTGGGTACTTAGTACCCAGTTCGGCTCTGCACATAGCTAAAGTAGAAAAAGTCAGAGGAGCAGCCGAGTATCCAGGGGGCTTTCACGTGATGGATGTTGCCAGGGAAACTTCTCCCCTGGTACCCAAGCGGAGAGCACATCCGCCTCTTCAGGCGCACACAAGCATCAGTCTATCAGCTGAGGGAAAGAAAGCAAAGCAGGTGAGGAGGAAACTTAATACTGAGAAGTAATGAAAGCACTGAGATACTTCAAAATTAAAAATTACGGTGTTTTTCCTAAGGATTCCACCAAGGGAATGGCTAGTGTGCCGTGAAGGGAGCTTTCAGCAGGATGCTGAAGGCCTTGGAGAGAGTTACCCTTCAGAGTTAGCCGCTCAGCCGGTCTCTCGGCTGATTTAAATGAGGTGAACAGTGCAACCTCCACAGGGGAATGGAATCACAAGGCTCTAGCTGGGTCAAAACTTACCTAAATGCCTTTGGAGGGCATTAACCCTACACGAAACACCTTTAGTCCAACCATTCTCATCAATCACTAACCCATGTCCCTCAGCACCTCATCCACCCGTCCCTTAAACACCTCCAGGGAAGGCGAATCAACCCCCTCCCTGGGCAGCCTCTGACACTGCTTAGTGACCCTTTCCATGAATTTTTTTTTTCCTAATGTTTAGCTTAAACCTTCCTCGGTGGAGCTTGAGGCCATTCCCTCTCGTCCTGTCCCTGTCCCTTGGGAGAAGAGCCCAGCTCCCTCCTCTCCACAACCTCCTTTTCAGGTAGTTGTGGAGAGCAATGAGGTCTCCTCTCAGCCTTATCGGGAAAGGGATGTTTTTCCTTCTCACTGAGCATGCAATTAGAGCTAATGTATTGCCAGGACTATATTTGGAAACTCTCAGAAACAAATGATCCCCAGGCCTCCCAGCCACAGAAGACCTGGGCATTAGCAGCCATGATTTGAGGGACATCCTTTCTTCTGGTGAATTGGAGGTTTCAAAGACCTACGGGGTCTCCTTCACTAGAGGCAAGATGTCAAAAGGGATATATGGTTGGACTCGATCATCCAGTGGTCTCTTCCAACCTGCTTATTCTATGATAAATCTGAAGAAATAGCTTCCACTCAGCATTACTTAAGAGAATACAGAAGCTGAGATCTGCTACCTGGTTTAATACTTCAGTAGCAAAGACAATTAGGAACATTAATTTCTTAATAGCTGGAGACCTTGTGAGCTTACGTGGCCTTCTCTGAAAGCACCTGCCTAACAGGCAATCTGAGCCCAAGGTGTGGGCATTTCTTAGTTCTCTGGCATCGAAGGAGCTGTCAGTGTTTCAATTCTTGCAATGCATTGATTCAGATGATTCACAGCTTTCATTTTATTTGTATTGTATGGGACGCTAAATGCCTGTTTGTTGCAAATGCTCTGGAAAACAGAACACAAACAGTAAAATACCTCTTTTGTTAGACCCACAGCTCTACTTTTAACTGAATTGCCTCACTCGAGTCTGTTTGGTGGGAGAGAAGTCTCCCTGTACCCCCCTGTGAAGGTTTTTTTTCTCTAGAAATCTTCACAAAAGGAAGAGAAGGAGCTCCGTTAAGCATCCTCCTGCCAACATCCTTGGAGTAAGTGATGATGTAGAATTACAAGGAATCTTGGGATTATAACTTGGAGGCTGAAATGGCCATTTCTGTCTTGTTTTCCATAAGATGTTTCTCGTGCTCCCCGTTTTGTACCTCGTGTGTGTTGCATGTGAAAGACAGAGAGAAGAATATATGTCTTTTCTTGTATTGGTGTTACTCAGGGTGGGTAATCAGGGAGCATTGACTTCATTATTTTGGTCTAATTCTAGTTTTGATAGTTATTCCATGCAGTTAAAATTCTCTTGGCAATTCCAAATGATTCATTTTTCCTTCGCTTCTTGCTCACTTTTGCATATTGCTGGTGTGAATAGTAAACTTTGGCTCTCTTTCTCCCGTGAGGGGCTGAAAATGATTCCTCTACGGCTTGTACTTAGCAAACCCATTTGTAAAGTGCTTTTGGAAAGCTCCGGAATGCGTTGGGGGTATTGTATAAATGGGAGATTATTCATTCAGTGTGAATTTACTTACACATTTTCTATGCAGTATAGATTCCCCTCATTGAAAATAACCCATAAAATTTTTTGTTGAGTGGGGAGGAATATTTTAATTTCTATCTGGTTTTTTTTCCCACCTATTCATACAAATGTGGGTTATTGAATGGATTATCATATTTTTCTCATAAGATGCCATTTCTGGAACGACACTAATACTTTGCAGATTGATATTCAGTGTAGGTGGGAGAGCATTAAAAGTAGATCTACACACAATTTTTTTTAATTTCCTCATCTGTACAGATAGATTGTATTTTGCCAGAAACACAGATTCCTATAGGCTTGTTGATTCAAGACTGCACGTCTTGAATAGGAATGGTTTTGATAGGAACGGTTGGACTCGATGATCCGATGGGTCTCTTCCAACCTGGTGATTTTATGATTCTGTGAATAATTGTTTCAGAAATAAAAGTTGAGCTAAGTAACTTATAAATTAACAAAAGAAAAATCTATATTTGTGGCCTAATAAAATTTTCGGATTTTTTTTTTTTTTTTTTAAGGTTTGAATACAAAATTCTATGAATAATCATACAGGTAGGTGCTTACGTTTTATGTTGAAATGGCAGTAATTTACTGAAAAATCTCTTTATGCTGACAGGAGTTAACATGTTTATGGTTGGACTCGATCTGGTGGGTCTCTTCCAACCTGGTGATTCTATGATTCTATGTGCTAAGTAATTGCCGTTGGACCATCAGTCTTAAAAAACTGCATCCTGTATGAGCAAAGACAGATAGTATTATTTATTGTTTTTTATGTTAGTCCTTTTTTCAATTTTTCTCTTTTCTCTTCTTCCCTCATCACTTATTCATTCCGTTTTCTGTTGTCCAGAGATCTTCCCTGTGAAATGTCAAAAATAGACAGATAATGGCAGGCTTTTCCTTATAAATTAAATTGCCTTTTAAGCATATAACTGTTCATTAGACAGCATGTAATTAGTTCTACACAAGCTGATCTAAAAGTTACCTAACTCGATGCAATGTTCATTTTGTTCTCCTCAATTAATGTGTTTGTAGGGAAACCTCTGCAGGTCACTGCTGGTTTATAGCAAACAGAAATGTAAAGTGATCTCCAGTGCGGACACTAAGGGAAAAGGCTGCTGAGCCTTGCAGGACTGGAATTTCATAGGATCACAGAATCACCAGGTTGGAAGAGACCCACTGGATCATCGAGTCCAACCATTCCCATCAAACACTAACCCATGTCCCTCAGCACCTCGTCCACCCGTCCCTTAAACACCTCCAGGGAGGGTGACTCAACCCCCTCCCTGGGCAGCCTCTGCCAGTGCCTAACGATCTCTTTTCATCCCTTTTGCCATCTCATTAGTGACCTCTATACTACCACTAAAATTTGCAGAGCTCCAAGTTCTTTGTGACCTTCTGATTTGATATAGAACTTGCCTTGCTTTGTATTCACATGGAGGACAGTAAGTTAAAATAAATAGTGCTTGGCCCACCTGGTTTTCGCCTTGCGAACAGCTTCAGATCACCTTGAATTAGTCCCACTGAAATCATCTCTAAGGTTGCTTTCATGAGCAAAGTGCAGGAACCAGCTTGATTTTTTAAGTAGGTATTTGCTATTTCAGTGCTTTACTAGTAACAGATGGAAGTTACTCTCAAGGACTGGGGATGGCACTTGTGTTATTAAAAAACCTTGTTTTATTGTCGATAGTTGTGTCTACAGGTGTCAGGCTGCAGAGCGGAGATGTGACTGTAAAGCTCAGCATGGATCCTAATTCTGTTCTAAATTAAAATTACCCAAGTTTAGTATTTTTAGGCCGTGGTGTTTCCAACACTACCTTTCGATATGTAAGTACAGATGGCAACCTGTCTGAGTATCCAGAAGATGTGCTAAATTGCTCTTTAACGTCATTGCTAAATATCAGGTTGATTATTGTGCTGGTTAAGTTGAAAAGACAGACTTTATTCAGAACATGTTATAGCTTCTTTAGGGCAAATTGAAAATTTTCCCCTAATTTTTCTTTCAGGGAAAAACTGAATTCTGTACCAAATGAGTACTACCCCTAATCTGCCTCCTGCCAAACCCACAAAGTGCTGGAAGACTTTGAAGCCAGAAGCCAAGGGAGATCGCAAATGCCAGTTTATTAACGAAAATGGAAGGGCTGGTGGGATCCTGCCTGTAACAAGAGAAAGTAGCATGGACAGAAGCAGGAGGTCTTCAGTGCTGACATCGTGATGATGACATCGTGACGATGACATCTTCTGAAACCAGGGCAGCTGTCAGAGTTCCAGTTCCTTTTCATTTTTCAGTGGGAATGCCTGTTTCTGCCTGCACAGAAGTCAGTGAATGACTCCGTCCTTTCTTTCTGCAGTGAGCGTTCACCACAGTCCTGTTATCAAAGGAATCAGGGCATGAGGAGGTACATGGAAGAACTTGGTCACCAGAGTGCTCAGAACAACCAGAGAATTAGCTCCCTCGGAGTCTCCACTTGTATTTGGCTCAGTCCCAGCCATGCCCTGAGCTGTCCTCACCCACGGCAGCTGAGCCCGGCTCGGCTCCAGCTTAACTGTGCTTGAATATCCCTTTTGGACAGGCTGCAGCAGCGCTTGGGATACGTGCTGGTTAATTCTGACTTCTCCCAGAGCAGATGACAGCCCCGTGAAGGCGGAGAGGCATTAGGGATTAGGAGGGGTAAAATTAACCTCTACACCCAGCCAGCAGGCTGGCTGTCAGCGGAACAAGAATATCACTTGTTCTCCTGCCGCTTAGAGGACGCGAACACCATTTAGTGAGAAGCTGCAACGAAGAGAACAAATAGAGAAGGTAGGAGAAAAGATTTCTCTTTGGTTACAGAAAACCAGAAATTTTTGCAAAGTGGTTTAGTTAGTTACACATGAGGTTCAGTGAGTCAGTTCTTCAGCTAACGTTCAACCCCCTTAACCCACTCGAGGCTCAATAGAAGTAATTGATATCGGTGTTTAATTCAATTCAGCAAGTCCCTCTTACCACAGAATCATAGAATCACCAGATTGGAAGAGACCCACCGGATCATCGAGTCCAACCGTTCCTATTGACCGGTTCCTATCTTTCTATCAGTGCTAAGCGTTGGGTCATCTTCCACCTAATTTGTCTGTAAAAGCAATGCAGTTAGCAATAACATTTTTGTCTCATCTTTAAATTTCTATTTAAGTTTTGTTTACGCTTACACGTGCTGTTATCTTATCTTTTGTTCGTTCCTAGACCAAAACAACTGTTTTATCCTCCGACAATACTGCCTGCAAGCAGGCATTCCCTAATGATTTCTGTCAACCTGAGCTTACCTGAGACAAGGTAAGTTGATCCGGTTGAATTGAGCTTGTCTGCATACTTGACTCCGGGAGCGAGACTCTGGGTAGTTCAGTTAGTCAAGATCTAGCCTGTTCTCGACATCCAGCTTTGTAACTCATCAGTACGTAATGTCAGCCTTCCAAGGTCATTGTCACAACACTGAAAATCTGTCTTCTCATGTTGCAAATACACAAGTGACACACGTACCAGCCCATCAGGCTTTAGGGACAGTGGCACAGTTAGCTTAAGCAGATTCTCCAATAAGGGTTCTTCGGGGATGCAGTTGGTTGTCAGAGGCAGTGATAAAAGATTCTCAAAGGCTGTGAAAAGTAGTTTCAGAAATGAATTCAATGTTTAAATTGTTTTATCCACCTGAAATCCTATCTCTGTTTCTCCCGATTAAGAAAAATAAATGGCTTGTTTAGATTTTTGGTTTGGGCTTTTATCTCTGTTGGGCCCATATAAATCAAGGGTAACTTCACTGAGACTATTGCGGATTTATACTGATGTAAACAAAGATTAGTATTAATCTGGCTGTCAATCTATAAAGGGAAAATGCCATGGCTTGTGTTTCAGATGTTTATATCAAGCGTGCTCGGCATTTAATAGCAGAGAAATAATTATGGAAGAAGACAGTAAGTGAGTGTTTTTAAAGAATGGCTGGAGTAGAGCAGAGCTGCTATGGGTGGGAGTGATATGATAAATACCAAAGATTTCCTCACTTTAGGAAGAAGAGCAGTCACCAGAGGAACGACATTCACCTCTTTGGCCATTAATTGTTACACTTCTCTGAGAGTAAAGGTTATTTGCATCATGGTCCTGGCTGAATTCCAGTTTGCATAATTGTATTTCAGCTCTTTGGTTGCTTCTGCTAGTGGCTAAAGGGAATCTCCACGTCTTGTGCTAAATGGCCAGGTAAGAAGTGTTGTGTGGCATTCCTGCTACTGGGTAATTGACTTTGACAAAGCCTTCAGTGGAATATTTTTTGGAAACCATTTTGACTTTAATTTGATGCCTGCTTGTTCATCTAAAATAAGTTGTATTTTATCTATTAGACCTTTCTTAGCTATGCAATGTGTGTTTCTTGTCTGTGGAAGTTGGCTTACTTGTCACCTGTCTGTTAGACCAAAACATTCCAGCAGAAGGAAAACTTGACTGTGTTCCCAGCTGGGCTTCTCCCTTGTTTGGTGCTAAGGTCTCTGTGCTAGGCTGAGCCAGCTGTGTGCTCCACAGCCAGGAGCTGGAGGATATGGGGGCGAGGAGGCCACAGCTGGACACGATATTCCAGATGAGACCTCACAAGAGCAGAATAGAGAGGCAGAATCCTCTCCCTCACCCTGCTGGCCATGCTGGTTTTGATGCAGCCCAGGACACAGAGTGCCCATTGCCGGTTCATGCTGAGCTTCTCATCCCCAGCACCCCCAAATCCTTCTCTGCAGGGCTGCTCTCAATCACATCATCCCCCAGCCTGTACTGAAATCGGGGATTGCCCCCACCCAAGTGCAGAACCTTGCTTTTGGTCTTGCTGAGCCTCATGAGGTTCTCCCAGCCCCACTTCTCCAGCCTGTCCGGGTCTCTCTGGGTGACATCCCGTCCTTCTGGTGCAGCAACTGCACCACTCAGATTGGTGTCACCTGCAAACCTCCAGCACTAGTGGGAGGTGTCCCTGCCCATGCCAGGGAGCTTAGGAGTTAGGTGATCTTTCAGGTCCCTTCCAATTCAAACTGTTCTATGACTCTATGACTGGTTTATCTTCTCACAGTTTCCTGGACAGCTTGAAGAAAGTGAAGATTTCCGAGTTCAGGTCATTGAATCATGGAATCATAGAATCACCAGGTTGGAAGAGACCCACCGGATCATCGAGTCCAACCATTCCTATCAAACACTAACCCATGTCCCTCAGCACCTCGTCCACCCGGCCCTTAAACCCCTCCAGGGAAGGTGAGTCAACCCCCTCCCTGGGCAGCCTCTGCCAGTGCCCAGTGACCCTTTCTGGGAAAATTTTTTTCCTAATGTCCAGCCAGAACTTCCCCTGGTGGAGCTTGAGGCCTTTCAGGGCAGATGGATGATCTAATATTATTCCAGGTTTCTCCAGCTGAAGTGGCCATAAGTAATAAGAGAACACTGATTGCTGCTACCCTGATTCTACAGGATGATTTTATTAGCTATTTCGTAACTTAGTTGGCACTGAACACCGATGACTTCATATGGAACTGGGTAACGGTGAGTCAACCCTTTTATACACGAGTGAACTCTGTACCACAGAATTATAAAACAATGTGGTTTCCTTTATAGGTTAATATTGATACATAAAATTATCAAGAATGTGAGATTCTGCTGTATCTTTTGGGGAGCCCTGGGCATGATTTGATGGGAATGGTTGGACTCGATGATCCGATGGGTCTCTTCCAACCTGGTTGTTCTATGATTCTATGATTTGATGCTATGGAATGATAGTTTATTTTTAGTGCCTCTTTTTCTAGCTCCCGTTAATTGCACAGAGGAGCAGTTTTGTCCACCCCGGGGGGGACACTTTCGAACCATTCACGTATTTTGATTCTGGGAGGAAACGGTAGACCACCCACCCTAACGGCTTTGCACGGATGCTGGGATGGCCTTGTCTAACGAGTCTCTGGTTTGAGATTGCTGGTTCTTTTTCCTAAAACAGTGCAGCAGTTATGTGACTGCCCAGTCAGTGAAGCCCCTGCAGCACAGCTCTCTGCGTGTGCCTTGTTAGCGATGAGGGAATAAGGCCACCAAACCTGTCTGCTCTGGCTGTTTATGGTTCTACCTTTCCTCTTATAAAGCGTCTGCATCGGTTATTTTCATGATTATCAAGCTTCATTTCAAATCCTGAGAAGATCTAGTTGGAGGTGTCCTTGCTCGTGGCAGGGGGGGTGGAAGTGGATGATCTTTAAGGTCCCTTCCAACCCAAACTATTCTCTGATTCTGTGATGATTGATTCTCTGATTCTGTGATGATTGATTCTCTGATTCTGTGATGATTGATTCTCCAATTCTGTGATGATTCTCCGATTCTGTGATTCCCTGATTCTGTGAAAATGCTGGAGTGTGTAATCTATCCTTGTAATCTCCTAGAGTTACGACAACCAGAAGGGTTTTGTCTTAAGGAAAAAAAATAATCATATCTAGCCAATAGGATTTTCTCCTGAACCAGGGAAATGCTTCTTGGTAATAGGGCAAATGCATTATTTTCTGTCTCACGGGGGAGTATCCTCTAAAAGAAACTCCTAAAATAAAAATTCAAACATGGTTA
Organism: Coccyzus lansbergi; assembly: GCA_033558105.1. Lineage (NCBI taxonomy): Eukaryota > Metazoa > Chordata > Aves > Cuculiformes > Coccyzidae > Coccyzus > Coccyzus lansbergi. The sequence continues at coordinate 1,204,109 of JAUMJK010000786.1, read as the reverse complement.
GACAGTTCTTCCTGAGCAGAGTTATCATCAGACACAATACCCCCAATACCCCACGATACCAGTTTACTGGTATCGTGGGGTATTGGGGGTATTGTGTCTGATTTAAAACAAAACAAACAAACAAACAAAGAAATTAGGAGGACTGAAAGTGGAATTGGAGGTGCAAATATACTTACAAGACTGCAATGGAAAAGAATGTGAAATGTAAAGGAGAGAAACACTTGACGACATTGTTGAGCGGCTAAGTGGTTTGGGTTATCCCACTCTGCTGTTGGTAAGAGCAGGCAGGTCCTGCTCCAGACTGACTGTTTTCCAGAAGCTGAGGTGTAAGATAAGGAGACAATAGGAAAAAAAAAAAAAAAAAAGATTTGAAAATGCTGTAGATTGCTCAAGTTCCAGGATTTAAATTATGAAGTAGATAAGCTAAACAAACAAACAAAAAACCAACTGTGGTTGGGGTGAGGTATCCATTAAAAACAGCAAATCACTTTGTGCTCCATGAGGGGGTTGAGTCACCTTCCCTGGAGGGGTTTAAGGGATGAGTGGACGAGGTGCTGAGGGCCATGGATTAGTGTTTGATGGGAATGGTTGGACTTGATGATGCGGTGGGTCTCTTCCAGCCTGGTGATTCTGTGATGATGCCAGTTCTTGCAGGAGCTGACAGCAGACAAGAGAAGTGCTCATGTCCAGGCACCTGTGAGTTCCCAACCCAAATAAGCGTGTCCGGTGGCCTTTGAGACAGATTGCAGAGAAAAACATGCATTTATCTGTCCCCCTGGTGAGATGGCTTCAGCCTGCTGCCTCGCTTAACACCAGTGATGCTGCTAATGCTTTGCTACTGGTACTGGCAGCTAGAGAATCCCTTTTTGAGATCCAGGGGAGTGCTCCCAGAAAGGACACACTATCTGTTTGGAAAGAATTCATCCTACGCAGAATCTGGAAATGGGAATAAATGCGTATGTGTGTGTCAGGAAGATTTCATGCGTAGAAATCTAAAGGTGCACAGAGAACAATGAAGGGGTTTGTTGAAAGAGAAAGAATCATCTTATGATTAGGGCAGGTGAATGGGAAGAATTCTCATTTATCCCTGTTTCTGCCGCAGCCTTTACTCACTCACGCTGCTGAGCAAGCCACTTCAACCCAAATTCCTTTTGTGGCTGCTGTCTGTGTTTGTCTCATCTCCTAGACCCTTCAGGCCTAATGTGCAGAAGTGCTGAGCACTCACAACTGCAAATGAAATCAATGGGAAGTGTGGTCACTCAGCATTTCTGGAATTAAACCGGAATGGACTGGATACCTGGACATGGAGAGGACAGTCGGTTCTGGGTACCTCGGGTATGGGTTGTTTGGGGTTTTGCCTTGGAGTCTCCATTGTAGACACGGTATATGCTGCAGTAAATGTAAATTAATTAATGTTTGCGCCACCTCCCTGGTATAAAAGTCCCCGGATAACACAGGGGAAATGAATACATTTTCTGTGTGGCAGAAAAATGATATTGAGGGGACAGCATTCACACAGCTGTGTACCCTACACAGTATAAAGCTCACACATGTACGTGTACACACACTAACAGCCACAGACAGCCCTAGATGAATATATATCAGTATATTTAAAAGAATGGAGGTGTAAAGGTAGCTTTCTCTTGATGACACAAGAGTTCAGAATGGCAGCTACCTGGGTTGCCTTTACGAAGTTCCAGTTATGAGCTGTTACTAGTTTTTTTCCACAAGACTTTCTAACTCGGCACATTTCATGCCTCCCGCTCATCAGCCTAATACATGGAATAATGCTTTTATTTTTATATAGAATCATAGAATCGCCTGGTTGGAAAGAATCCACTGGATCATTGAGTCCAACCATTCCCATCAGTCATTAACCCATGTCCCTCAGCACCTCATCCACCTGTCTTTTAAACACCTCCATGGATGGTGACTCAACCACCTCCCCAGACATCCCGTTCCAGTGTCCAGTGATCGTTTCCATGAAAAATTTTTTCCTAATGTCCAGCCTGAACCTCTCCTGGTGAAACTTGAGGCCATTCCCTCTTGTTTGTTTGAAAATGTATTCTTAATCTTGATTCACAAACAGGGGGTCGATAATATCTCTTTTTTCCTGAATAGATGTCATCCTTACCTCAAGGGTTAAGGTGAAGAACGTTCATTAGTGAACAGGTAGAGTCCCTGCCCTTCATCTGCCTCCGTGTCGAGCTGTGAGACCGACCAGCGCAGGCAGCTCCAGCCACTCCTCACAAGACACCTGTGAGTATTTTCAAATGGTTTTAATTAATTTCAGAAAGGCAGGATGGGATTAAGGTGGTATTAAAGAAAAATAAATAGGTAAATCTAATTAAAGGTGAGGGTTAGAGCTTTATAAGGTAATGTATCTCAACCGAATTGCGTCTGTAAAGTTACTCTGGATTTGAACCTGTAAATGTCAGACAAGAAAATGGCCTGAAATGGACTGTCTCATAAAGGGACTGTGCCTCCTTTCACAAAAATCAATATCAAAATTTCCATTCATTTCCATAGCACTAGGAGGTGATGGATTAGGGGAACTTAATTCGGAGCTTTGGGGAATTACATTCGCAACTTTAATTGTATTTCTATAAAATACACATTGATCCTTGAACAAATTCTCGGTACAGCTAGTCGCTGAAAAAAATCAGGAATGTCGCAAATGCCTCTGCATATTCTCCCTCTGATTAACTGTTCTTTGAAAGAAAAGAGAATTTAGGGATGCAGCGGCAGACATTGCCCTGTTTGCAATTATTTTGAGTAGTAAAACAGATTAAGCAGAGGCTTAAGGCAGGCGGTAGCTTAGTGAATGTAGCCATATCTAAACAAACAGTGACAAATCTGCTCTTTCACTCTGAAATTTAAGATTAAATAAATGGCAGAGTCGCTCAAATTATACGTAAGCCCATACAAATGTTTAATTAATGGGTCTTGACACTTCAGCTTGTAATTCCCACTGCCTTATTAAAACCATTCACCAAATTTGAAGTAGAAATTAAATCTTTCTCTAATTAAAAGCATTACTTTTCAAATAAGGTTTTGTACTGTGACAAGCACTTCTGGATTCTGCGCTAGCACAAAACCTCCAGCGCTCTCAAAGTTGCAGGTCTTCTGCGTAAGCGAAGATTCTCTGCTAAGATCTCTGTGACTCATCTGATAACGGTGGTAAGACATCCCTGGCTGGTGCAAAAGCTGGCTCCAACACTGCTGTGGATTTTACTCATACTCAACACCCCCTCTGCTTCCTTTGCTTCCTCCAGTATTTAATCTGAAGAGTCTGGAGAAGCTTGAGAGAAGTGACATGGAAGGGAGAGAGAAAAAAAACTGTTAGCCAGGTTTTCGTTCAACTCTGTGCTTTTAAACCATGCTGAGGCATGGACTGTGAGCTTATTTCCATAGTGGGTGTTGCCGGGTAAACCTTTATAAGAATCCTATAAAACACTAGGACACAACCAGGGTTAAAATACATGTTCTCATCATTTCATAGAATCATAGAACAACCAGGTTGGAAGAGACCCACCAGATCATCGAGTCCAACCATTCCTATCAAACACTAACCCATGTCCCTCAGCACCTCTTGTAGGGGAAAGGAACAGAAGGCCCCATCTAAATCAACACGTGTTTTGCTTTTGACTTCAGAGCATACCTGGGATGAAATTTCGGACTCGGCTGCAGCTGAGGAGTTTAATCTGGATTCACAAAGGTGGAATCCATGAGGAGAGGCAATCCCAGGTTGCTGACTCTGCTGGGTGGGATGCTCCTGCACCACCTGCTTGCTCTGCTTCTGCTCAGCAACAGCTTTGCTGCTTATTTGACTCCTCAGTGATCGCATTGGGCTCGTTAAAGACGAAGGGAACTCTGTCAGGTTATTTTCTGCTGATTTAAAGAGTTGAACTCTTGTCACGGTTTAACCTCAGCCACCAACCAAGCACTCGCCAAGAGCTCAGTCGCTCCACCCTTGATGGGATAAGGGAAAGGAACAGAATGGTGAAAGAGAGGAAAACTCCTGAGTTGAGATAAAGATGATTTAATGGGGAAAGCAAAAGCCACGCGCACAAGCGAAGCAAAACGAGGAATTCATTTCCTGCTTCTTATCACCAGGCGGGTGTTCAGCCATCTCCAGGAAAGCAGCGATACATCAAATGTCATAGTTTCTTGGGAAGAAAAAAAGCATTCCCATCAAACACTAACCCATGTCCCTCAGCACGTCATCCACGCATCCCTTAAACCCCTCCAGGGAAGGTGACCCACGCTAAACTCAACTTAGAAAAAAGTGAGTATTGTTAACCAGATTTGGTTCCCCGTGGGACACTGGCTTTTTAAGTCAGATCTGAAAAAGAGCCAACAGGACAAAACTCATTTTCTGAGCTGTGTTCTACTCATGTTTTCATTGAGCACATGCAGTGGGAACAGAAGCAGTGTTGGCATCACCAGATTCTGACCAACCTCAATCTTCTTGGGGTTTTATTGTTAAATACTCTTATTTTGTATCCCGTGCTGAGTGAAAGCTTGAGAACAAGTCTTACAAGGAGCGGCTGAGAGAGCTGGGGGTGTTTATCCTGGAGAAGAAGAGGCTGAGGGGAGACCTCATTGCTCTCTCCAACTACCTGAAAGGAGGTTGTGGAGAGGAGGGAGCTGGGCTCTTCTCCCAAGGGACAGGGGACAGGACAAGAGGGAATGGCCTCAAGCTCCACCAGGGGAGATTTAGGCTGGAGATTAGGAGGAAGTTTTTCATGGAAAGGGTCACTGGGCAGTGTCAGAGGCTACCCAGGGAAGGGGGTTGATTCACCTTCCCTGGAGGTATTTAAGGTGTGGGTGAATGAGGTGCTGAGGGACATGGGTTAGTGTTTGATAGGAATGGTTGAGACTCAATGATCTGTTGGGTCTCTTCCAACCCGGTGATTCTATGATTCTGTGGTTTGGCCTGGCTGCTGTATTGCCTCTGGGCTCACGGTAATATCTCCTCCAGACAGGGGAGAAATGTCAGTGTAGGCGGCTAAAAGTTCAACATCTAATAATGGGTGAGTTCCTGATTGCACAGGTTCAGCATCTTGGAGGTTTTTCATAAGATATTTGACAAAAAAATCTTACTTTTAAGCCTGCAAAGCTCACATATTAAGGAACCGGCTGTATTTAAAGCAAATAAAGCACCCCAGGGGCTCTCTGGAAGGGCAGAGGGCTCTTTACAATCAGCTGTCGCCGGCAAAGCCCAGTGTGCAAGTACTATCAGCGCCTACAAGCTGTCCCCGCCTCCCCCTTCAGCTGCTCTAATTATTATTCATTTTCAGTTGCTGAAATCTTCCAGCCTCCCGCAGCCTCCCGGGGGCTCCAGGACCGGGAGGGGAGGCGGCGCTCAGCTGCAGTTCGCTCCGGCCCGACTGCCGAGAGCCCACAGACACCACTCCGGAGCACACAGCCGCGGGCAGGGCTGAAGGTGAGGGGCATGGGAGCAGGCGGGGGGAACACAGGGTGGGATGCGGTGGGATGAGGTGCTGTGGGATGCCGTGGAAACCACAGCATGGGATGCGGTGGGATGGGATGCTGGGGGATGCCATGGAACCATGGGATGGGATGCTGTGGGATGCTATGGAACCACAGCATGGGATGCGGTGGGATATGCTGTGGGATGCCGTGGGATCACAGGATGGGATGGGATGCTGTGGAACCACGGGATGGGATGGGATGCTGTGGAACCACAGGATGGGATGGGATGCTGGGGGATGCTGTGGAACCACAGGATGGGATGGGATGCTGTGGAACCACAGGATGGGATGGGATGCTGTGGACCCACAGGATGGGATGGGATGCTGTGGACCCACAGGATGGGATGGGATGCTGTGGAACCACAGGATGGGATGGGATGCTGTGGAACCACAGGATGGGATGGGATGCTGTGGAACCACAGGATGGGATGGGATGCTGTGGGATGCTGTGGAACCACAGCATGGGATGGGATGCTGTGGGATGCTGTGGAACCACAGCATGGGATGGGATGGGATGCTGTGGAACCACAGGATGGGATGGGATGCTGTGGAACCACAGCATGGGATGGGATGCTGTGGGATGCGGTGGGACCACAGGATGGGATGCGGTGGGACCACAGGATGGGATGCGGTGGGTTGCGATGCTGTGGGATTCCGTGAGATACTGTAGGACCACGGGATGCTGTGGAATGCTATGGGACCATGGGATGTGATGCCATGGGACTGTGGGGTGCCGTGGGACCTCGGCATGCCGTGGATTGCTATGGGACCATGGGATGTGATGCCATGGGACTGTGGGGCGCCGTGGGACCTCGGCATGCCGTGGATTGCTCTGGGACTGTGGGGTACCATGTGATGCTGTGGGATGACCTGGGGATGCCACAGGAGAGGATACAATAGGAAGGGGTACTGTGGGATGCCATGAGGCGCCATAGGACCACAGGATGCTGTGGAATGCCATGGGAGACCGTGGGATGCCGTGGAATGCTATGGGTCCGTGGAGTGCTGTGGGATGGGATGCGTTGGTACACCGTGGGACCACAGGATGCTCTGGAATGCTATGGGGACTGTTATGCCATGGGACTGTGGGGTGCTGTGGGACCTCAGGATGCCATGTGATGGGATGCCATAAGACACCATGGGACTAGGGGATGCTGTGGAATGCCGTGGGACTATGAGATGCCATGGGATACTGTGGGACCACAGGATGCTGTGGAATGCTATGGGACCGTGGGATGTTGTGGGACCATGGGATGCTGTGGAATGCTATGGGAGTATGGGGTACCATGTGATGCCATGGGACCTCAGGATGCCACAGGATGGTATGCAATGAGATAGGATACTGTAGGATGCCATGAGACACCATGGGACCACAGGTGGAATTCTGTGCCGTGGAATGCTATGGGACCATGTGATGCTGTGGGACTGTGGGATGCCACAGGACAGGATGCCATGGGACACTGAGGGACCACGGGATGCTGTGGAATGCTATGGGACCTTGGGCTACTGTGTGATGCCATGGGACTGTGTGAGGCTGTGGGATGGGATGGGATGGGATGCTGTGGGATACCATGGGACACTGTGGGACTGCGGGATCCCACAGAATGGGATGCAATGAGATGGGATGTTGCGGGATCCTGGGGTGCTGTGGGATGTCACAACACCAGAGATGCCGTGAGATGGGATGGGATGGAGGAGCCCTGTGACCGGTCAGTGGTCCCCCGGTGGCCCCGTTCAGGGCACAAGGGGTTAAATGTGGCTGTGAGCTGCCCCGTTTGCTGTGGGGTCGCTGCTCTGAGCTCTCTGCTCCTCCTCTGCCGGACAGGGAGTTCATCCCTCGAGTGCCCAGAGGTGCAGCCTCCTGAGAGCTGATTTAATTCTTGGGGTTCTGGCCACACTCGGGGTTGGGTTGAGCTGCTGCTCAGCCAGTTCTGGGTCCTTAGTGTCCCTGAGCGATGGGGTCTGAGGGGCTTTGGCGGCTGCTGCTGCCCCGGAGGGTGTGGTGGGTCCTGCAGAGGGTGTGGTGGGTCCTGCCCAGGTGTTGGTGCTTGAGGGGAGATGAAGGAGCGCAGGTGAAGCCAATGTGAGGGCAGGAGGGGCTCTGGGGAGCGCGGGAATCGCCTCCTGGCGCCTGAGGGGAACCTGCTGTCCGTGTGTCCGGCCCTACTGGCTGTCCGGCCCCCGAGGAGCCTCTGCCGAGGTCGGAGCCGCTCTCGGGGCAGGGAGATGCTTCTCCCTCTGGGAGAGCAAACCTCCAATGGTGGGGTCAGCTCTGGGCCCTCAGCACCAGGAGGATGGTGTGAGCTGCAGTGTGTGTGGGCAGGTCCCGGCCTACAGGTGGCATGTGCGGATAAGGAACGGGCCGAGAGGAGTTTGTCCCCGAGCAGGCAGCGAGCGCCGAGGGGTGAGGGGAGCCGCCGGCTGCCTCCCTCCCGCAGGAGGAGGAGGATGTCGCAGGGACGCCCAGAGCCTCCTCCAGCGCCTTCTCCTCCTCCCTTTTCCCCCTCAGACCCCTTCCCTGGTCCCTGAGGCGGCACCGAGCATCATCCCCCCTCCTGGAGTATCCCCCCCCGAGCCAAGAGCATCCCCCTTCTCCTAGAGGAGCATCATCTTCCCTCCTCTCCTGGAGCATCATCCCCATCTCTTCTGGAGCATCGTCCCCCCCTCCGCGAGCATCATCCCCTCCTGGAGCATCTTCCCTCCCTCCTGGAGGAGCATCCCCCACCCTCCTCTCCTGGAGCATCATCCCCTCCTCTCCTGGAGCATCTCCCCCTCCTTGAGGATCCCCAAGCCACACGACTGGGAAAGTTTCCCGCTGGAAGGGGGTAAGTGTGGGGCTGAGCATCCTCTCCGTCCCTCTCCCGGTGACCCCAAGCGGTTCGGGAGGCTCTGGGCGAACCCCGAAGGGCTCAGGAGAGGCGGCATTTGGGGGTTTGATGGTGGAACTGGGCGAGCGGTGAAGCATCCCTCAGCACCCAGGCTGGAGCCACCTCCCTCCCGCATCCCCATGGTTCCCCCTGGACCCCACTCGGTGGAGTTAAGAGCAGGAGGCTGCCTTGCAGAGCGCTCGTGCCCTTCAGCGTTCACCACTGTGTCGGTGGGAGCGAGGGGAGGGGGTGTCTGGGTACCCAGTGACCCGCACTGCCTCCTTTAGCCTCCCGCGAGGGGTGTGAGTGTGTGTTTGGGGGCTCCTTGCGTGGGCGAGGCAGGTGCTCTCATCCTTAAAAGTTAAGGTGGGAACGTCTCCCGGTTTGTTCCCAGCCTCCCCCCACACTGATGGAGACACACAGCATCCTTGGAGGGCTCCTTGGGGACGCTGGAGGTTAAGGGAATGTGATTTTTCACTTGGTCTGGGAGCTGCTTTGCTTTCCGGTAGCTGGAAACCGAGAGGGGGAAAAAAAGAGAGAGATATAAAAATAAAGTCAGCCTATATAAGTCGAAGTGGTAAAGGAAACGTTGTCGAGATCCCACGTAGCAAGCTGGGAAGGAATGCAAACTGTTCCTTGCGCTGTACCTCTTCCAAATTCGCTTCTCTCTGAAAGATGCTGTCTCCTCCTGCTTCCCAGCAGAGCCCAATCTGCATGGTTCGTCAATCACATAATGGAAATGAGGTGCCTGAGGAGGCAGTGGGAACGCGTTGGTACTGCAGCAGGAGCGCCAGGCTGGCTGCGCACATAGCCCAGCCTGTGCAGCGATAGCATCGAAACCCAGCCTGCTTTAAACTCGATGTCGTGTCGCAAATTGAGGGCAGGTCGCTCCTGAATTGGGGGCTACGGCCCCTACCCTCTTGCTTCAGCAGCTGTTGGGGTGGCCAGCCCCCTCACGGCCCCCTCGGGAAGGCACAGGGACTGGTTGTACATACCTTATTTTCAAGAGAAAGACCGTAGATGAATAGTGAGATGCTTGGAGTCGGACGAGGTTTGCAGAAATCGCTATTCGTAGTTCAGTAGTGCAGCTCTTCGCATCCTGGTATCGAGTACTTTTTCCTGCAACTTTCAGGTGACAGCACATAATGTGCATTTGGAAAAGTACGAGCGCGTCTAGTGCCTTTGTGAAAATGGGAGCAACCTCCTAAACATCTTAAAGGTGAGTACTCATCTGATGTGTATTTTGCAGATAGAAGGTTTCGCTCTGCTTTTTTGGGAGCGTCACTATTGCTCCACCATCCACTAACTAAGCATCATGCTAGTTGTGTCGGGCTGTGTGTGTGTGGGTTCCTCAGACCTGCTGTAGGCACTGATTTTGCTGTTCTCTAAGGGAAGCCTGAAGGGTAAAGTCTGACTTGTTGGGTTCCTCAGACCTGCTTTAGGCACCGATTTTGCTGTTCTCTAAGGGAAACCTGAAGGGCAAAGTCTGACTTGCTGTGTTGTGCACCCGTGAGCATTTGCTGCTTTGTAGGGTCGCTCGGGGCTGTCAGCAGAGCGGTGTCTCTGGGCAGAGTCGGCTCCGCCGCGGTGCTGGGTGGCTGCCTGGGAACCATACCGTGGAGTGTTGCGCTTCAGAAGCAGATAGGGGACTGGATTAGGGGATGTAGGACTTCACCGGTGTTGATTTACAAGAACCGATGCCCAGCGGGAGTTGGAATTAACCAGACTTCTTTTTCCCTCGGTTTTAAAAATAATTTTTCTCCAAGTTCCTTATGTGTTACTACTGGAACTTGTATTCTTCAGGAGCTGTGCAGCCGTAACAATAAACCTGATATAAAACCCACTGGTTTGGCTAACAAACCCCCTTTTTACCCCATAATGGTGGGTTTTGAATTATTGGGCACTGGCAGGGAGGGGGTTGAGTCCCCTTCCCTGGAGGTGTTTAAGGGATGGGTGGACGAGGTGCTGAGGGATGTGGTTTAGTGTTTGATAGGAATGGTTGGAGTTGATGATGCGGTGGGTCTCTTCCAACCTGGTTGTTTTATGATTCTGTGAATCTTCGTCAAGACTTCAAATGTAACATAATCCTGGCAAAAACGAGGCATTGCTTTTGTGTGAACCAGTTAGTTTTCTCTAAAAATTAGAGTGTGTAGCTAAACACTGAACTAGTAGGGAGTTAATGTGTGCTTCTCATGGGTAGGCGGGCGACTAACTCAAGCTTGAAAGCTGGATCCAGCCAAAAGGCTGCTTGAGACATAAAACCAGGTTTGCCGAATGTGTCCTCTTAATAGTTTACGAATGCAGCGTGTGAACCACAGGATTCAGTAGTTAAAGTGGAAAGGATTATTGCTCAAAGTCCTGCAATCAGATCTTCCTCTTTTAATTAAAAATAACTAATCAACTGAATGCTGAAGGGTAAAAGCACCTCACGGATATGTATTGTTCATTTTGCTTCTAATAAACCGTTCCATTTTACGCATTTGTTGATACGAAATCTTTGGGGGAAGGATCTGTTGAATGCCTAAAAAGCCAGCTCTGGGAGAAAAGATGCTCCTGTGACTTCAGAGGCTTAAGTGGTTTATTGTAAGAGACTTCACAAAAGAATACTAACTCAGCACTAATTGGATTTGATTTGTCTTTAAGGCAGTTGGTGCAGACTTATTGTCAGTGGGTGTATGTGTTTCCTACCTGTTAGGATTACACACTGTTCTTTGGCTGCATACCTGACTGAGCTGGTTTGGTTTTCAAGCTGTAACACCAAATAAGTTAGAATAAGGACTTGTAATCACAGGGGAGAAATCTCTGAGTAAGGGCTGAAGGAATTTAAAATAGTTCAGTTTTTTATATGTAAAATATATTTGACCTTTGTATGACACCTGCATATGTACAAAACACAACTTTGGGTGCGTGAGGGAGAAAGGGATTTCTTCCTGGATTCACCCGAGAAGGAAACAGCCATTAGAGCATTTGAGAAGGGTGACTTGTAGCTGTAGAGTGGCTGCGTTTGCCTTGGATCCTTGTAGATCTCTGTGTTCTTAGAGGCTGTACCTAGTCAGCACAACTGTCCTGAATCCTTGGCTGATGCTGATGAGCTTTGTTGGTGGTGCTGGAACACAGCAAACCCCCAGCCCTGGGGAGGGGTGTGCAGGGAGACAGCCTCCTCCGCTCTCCAGGCTGTGTGGGGAGTGGAGATGAAGGCTGCAATGCTTTGAGGTTTTTGGAGGAGCTCTGCCGGCTAACTCCTTGGAGAAGGTTTGATGGCTATAGATGCCCAGGCAGGTTAGTAGGGTTTCTCGGTTAGGATCCAAAGCTGCGGGGACAGCACAGACACCAGTCATGGTTTTGCCTTGTGGGTGAAGCTCCTGCCTCAGGCCGTCCTGGCTCATACTCAAGTTGGACTCGATGATCCTTGTGGGTCTCTTCCGACTCGGACGTTCTATGATTCTACAAAACTGGGAATAACTGCGCTGAGGTACTGTTGTTATTGGGAATTTGCATTAGTGGTGTCAAGACTGGAATCTTTGCCTAAAGGTGAACAGAGGAACCCTGGGCTCTCTCCTAATTTTGCTTGGAACTTCAAACGAAGGCGTCTCGCTGCAGTGGATGTTCGCCTGAGGAGGGACTGCCAACTGCTCTCTTCCTCCAGCCTGTTTGGTCTGTCATCAAGAGAATGCCCTGAAACAGAGAGAGACAAGCAGCCCTGGTTCAAATGCATTCACAGAAGTAGCACAGTCTGAAGGGCAAAGAAAAAAGAAAACCAGAGGCAACTTCAAAGTGCAGTGCCACAAAGACTCTGGTTATTTTCTGTCACTGGCAAAGTATTACCTTATTTTCTATTTAGTTCTTACATTTCATTTCTGTTTCGTTTTCTAAACCATTTGAGATGTCGGGAGAAGAAGCTGAGTCAAAAGACAAAGCTGACTTGATAAAAGGTGGTAGAAAGATTTCAGAGGACTTCTGGGAAGGGTGTAAGGAGAAAATTATTCCACATCAAACAGCTTCAGGAGCCATCTTAGTAAAACAGTAGTGAGTCCTTTCTGATGCGAAGATCATGTTTAAGCACTAAAAAACTGCGCTTGCTGAAGTGAATAATTAGCGGAAGAGAAACATGCAGCCCTTTTATTTTATCGTTGCTTTAATTTATTATTTTGGTGGTTAGGCAGTTGGATTTGAACAAGAATTTGTGGGTGAAATAGCTTTGTTTTTCCAGAAGTGCACAGTAGCACACATTTCTATTAGAAAAACAAAAAACCAAACACCATTTTCTGTAGGAAGTGGCTTAGGAGGATGTAAATAGTGCTCTGGAGGATCTGGGAGGGCAGTGGAAGGCGTGTTCTTAATGTGTCTGCTTTACAGACTACTTATTGTGCTAACCAGAGTGATTACTTGCAAGTCAGGTTATCGTTTATCTCGTTTGCTTCATCCACACGGTTCCTTGTTGCGTGTTCCACACAGAATAAAAATCCTCCTCCTTAGTTCCCTTTCAAATGGTGGTTCAGTGCACAACCACTGGGGCGGCTTCAGGGGGATTTATTCTTCTGATTGAGATGTAGTCTTTGAGTCATTGTAGTCATTGAGATGATGTCTTTTACCTACCTCTCCGCTGTTAAATGTTGTGTGGTGGTTTTGACACAATTCCGAATGTTAATCCCAGCACGACAGTGTGATTTGAGTAGCTGGTTCCAGCGTTTTCTGTTTGCCTCCGTTTCTCCCACGCTGGATCTTGAGGAAAAAAAATCCTTCAGTCTTGGTCGTTGCTGTCCTGGCAGCTGGTTCCATTTGGCAAGAAGAAGGAGATGCTCCTCTCTAAGGTGTCTGGTGAGTCCTGCTGAGCTGTTCCCTCTGTGCCATTGGGCGATTGTGCGAGTCCAGATTTCATTGCTATCCCTCCTGTATCACAAGGAGGAGTAACCAACGCTATTTCCAAGCGAACAGTTCTATTTAAATAAAAAGATGCTACTAGGACAGCAGCACCAAGCTCTCCTCGCAGGTCTTGGTATCGACTGCTGTTATTTGCAAGGGTATTTCCCGAGTCAAGCGCATGTCACGAGGGCGCGATGCTGTACATTAATTGCTACAAGAACTGTTGAAATTTCAGTGATATAATGGTCAGAATGGTTTTGGGAAGGACCTCCTTCGTGACCCCGGTGGAGTAAATAAATCTCTCGTAAATGGAGAAATTAATTATTCCCTGTCAGAAGGAGAAGAGAGATGCTTTAAATAAACCCAACGCTTGAGTATTCTGATGGTCTGATCTCAGTGACTGGATAGAGCTTTCTTTTAACTGCATCTCCTGCATTTTCTATCAACATCGTACATGGGATTGTGTAACCTTACACTGTAGTCATTCTGGTACATAATGAGGAGGGATATGCTATACCTCAGACGCTCCTGGCTCTGTCTGGGTCAGTGATGGAGACTATTCCTCTGGGTTACCATTAGCCCAGAGTCGTTGTTTCATCTGATTTGATTTTATTGCGATCTGTGGTAGCAGAAAGGCTGACTGGGAACGGGGACCGGGAGAGGTGATTGATGAGAGCATGGGGAGGAGCTGGGGAGCTTTTCAGCTGAAGCTGGGAAAGGGCTTGACTCATGCTGGGCCAGCAGTTTCTGTCTGAACGGCAGTAAAATGACTGTGTTTGTGCTGTGCTCGTCCACGCTCTGCTTGGCAATATCCCTCTTCCATAGCTAAGCTCATATAGATATGTACTGGTTAACGCTGACAAGTGTTTGGATTCTTGACTGCTACGACAGGCACTTATTCCCAAGAGTCTTCGCTGAACAGACATGGATTTACAGCTTTTTTTTTTTTTTTATTTTTTCCCCCCCTCTCATTTTTTTTGAAATATCAAGGCTGGAAATAACTTCCTTGGATATCTTTGATGTCTGGTGGTGTATCTGACCGCATGAAATAACTCGTGTCTGTTCTCTGCTGTTGTCTGAATGCAGAGATCTCAAGTTTGAGGGGAAAAAAAAAAAAGAAAATAGCTGCGTTGACAGCACAATGGCAGTAATTACAATATGGTATATTTTATTTTTATTGTTGCATCTAAAATGAGTGTAAACACAAGCTAGGAATGAAACCTGTGTTCCAATGGAATTGTATGTTGACAGTTTCAGTGCCACGTGTGTGAGAAGGAAAAACGAACAACTTGAAGTTGAATTACGGTGTTGCCTTTCAATTTTGGTTTTATTTTTTAGGCTCTGTCAAAAAGCGGTAGATGGGTAAGCAGAAGTTAAAGGGCTAAATGAAAACCTATATAGTCTTACAGGGTTAATAAAGAAATACTTGATTTCTGTAGAATAACTTATAGAGTCATAGAACAACCAGGTTGGAAGGGACCCATCGGATCTTCTAGTCCAACCATTCCTGTCAAACACTAAACCATGTTCCTCAGTACCTCATCCATCCATCCATCCCTTAAACCCCTCCAGGGAAGGTGACTCAACCACCTCCCTGGGCAGCCTCTAACAATGCCCAATGACCCTCTGTGTGAAATTAAAAATATACGAGTTGTTTGGAAATAGACTAACCTGCTTTTAAGGCTGTAGGGAGTTTGTGATATTGAGGGTCTCTACTTCATTTCTCACTTTCATACATTCCCTCGGCAGCTCCTGCCAGTGAGGGACTCTGCACAGCACTTCTTGCCTTCAAAGAAGCAACAGCTGTTTTCTGAATCCGCTTAGCTCATGAGTTATTGAATTTTCCAAAAGAACATCTTTAAATCTCTTAAGATCAGTCTTAAAACTCTGTTACTTATATGTCCACCAGCATAAATTTGTTCATAATAAATACTGCAGTTCTGGTGGTCAAAGAACTTTCAAGTACTTACTTATTTCACTTAGCCTGGAGGTTTTTTTTTTTCTACTCCTATAGGTCCCCAAATCCACCTCAGGGCAGTGGGTAATCTTCTTCAGCATCCTTCCTTTCCTTTTCTCCTTCTTTTTTCTCCTTTTTTTTATCTTTCCCTACCAGGATTTGAAAGCATTTCATGAGAATAGAACTTCCAGTCTGAAAAAAAGAGTTTTTAATGTGTAATGTAAAATGAAATTATTTACATAAGTACTTAAAACTGAATAAGATCTGGATAAATGCACCTGGCGACTTCAAATGGTGATTTTTTATTTTTTTTTAAACAGTAGACTTTTTAATAAAATGGGATTTATAACTGGTGAACTACTGGGCAGAGCTTGAGCTTGTAAAAATCTCTTGTAGTTTGAAAAACTCTGGAGAATAAGATACCGTTCGCTCCTCTTGAAAATGCAGTTTCTATTACACTTGAGAGCAGGAGCAGAGCATTCAGCCTCCAGGAATTCTGGAGCAGTGTCTGATGCGAAGGGGCATCTTTTTGCTCGGCAGTCAGCTCAGGAACAGAAATGCAGTGGGTTGTAAGGCTGGTGGCAGGCAGGGCTTCTCCTCCTCTTAGCAATTCATCTACATTTATGTAGGAGCTTACCTGGATAAGGCAAGATTAAAATCTGGCAGCTATGAGAGGATCAGAAAAGCTGACCTGCTGTTGCAGTGGCCTTTGTTCGTCTTGGAAGGCAGTCTGGAATAATCTGGTGGGGCTGAGGCTACTGAATAGATCAATCCAGTGTGAGCATTGTGAACAGCTTGATTCAGGCTTTGTCCACTGATGCTGTGATCCGCATCCCTTTTGGCTTTATTTCAGCAGGCTTACAATGAAGCAGGGCCCTGTAGCGCCTAGATTTGCTTCAGTCAATATAAAGGGCACAGGATTGTTAAAATCCCTTAATGGAGCTTTTGGGGGGAGGGACAATAATCTCCCTTTTTTCTTTTTTTGAAAGGAATGGTTGGACTTGATGAACTGGTGGGTCTCTTCCAACCTGGTTGTTCTATTATTTTATGATTCTGTGATTCCCTTTGAGTCTTTAATATTCCTATTTTAATATATTTGAAGGCAAATTGTGAAAAACAGCCTTCTAACTCTTAAAAGACCCCCCAGTTGAAGGAAGAGATATGGACATTGGGTCCTCCAACCCTCCCACCAGTTATTGAGATAGTGAGACATTTTATGACTTGGACTGTCAACTACAGAGATGTCATCAGGGGCATAAATTCCAAGTTCTTTCTGAAGATGTCCTTGTATCACTTCTGTGGGAGCAATTAGCAGATTATTTGCGTGGTCACTAAAATGGAAGTCAGTTCTCTGTGGGGCACACACCCTGAGGGCAACCTGGGGCTAAAAATCAGTGTTTTGCAGAGAAAGTAACCTGTTCAAGGCAACTGCTGGACTGTTTGGAGATCTGTTCCAACCTGAACTGGTTCTGGCATTGGTTGTGCTAGCGTGAGTCCTTGTGCAGTGGTGATGATGGAAGAAATGTTGTGTGCCTGGATTTTTTTTTTTTTCCTCATATATTTACATTTGCTAGTAGGGATGCTACTGTCTCAGTATTTCAGAGTGAAGCAAGTAGTCAGCTTGTAGTCAAACCAAAGAGCTGTAGCTCATCTAACAAATTTCTCCTGCTGCTGTACACAAAGATATCTCTGCCCCTGTGTCAGGAGCATCTTCGTGTTATTTGGGCTGTTGAAATATGGGAGATGGTCTTGCAGATGTCCAGCTTTTCTGAAACAAGCAGAACTTAAGTCGATCAGTGGGAAGACTAATGATCAGTGGAAAGGTAATGATGATATTAAATTATCTCTTAACTGTGAAAGATTAAACACCCAGGGTTGGAGCTCTGTTGTTGCACTGTCTTAAAATGAAATTTTGCCAAAACCTCGAGTTTACCTTCACTAACACTCAGCTCCACCATTAGCCACAAGAGTCAGGGCTCAGTCTTATTGATAGTCAAACCCTCTAGCACAGTCCAGGATTAACTCACTCTGCTGTTGTCCTGATTATATCCCCAGGTGAGGAGATGCTGGAGACAGTGGGAACGGTTGGACTTGATGATCCAGTGGGTCTCTTCCAACCTGGTAATTCCATGATTCTAAGACAGTTCCTGAGTCCAGGAGCAGCTAGTACTTGAGACGTGTCATATATGTTGTGCAGTCTTGGCAAAAAATATTGCCCTTCTGAGGTAAAATTGTAGTGAATCAGCCCCAAAGTTTCAGCATCCACTTAGTGTCTGCTGGAATTCTGCTTTTTGGGCTTTGATGTGAAGCCGCCTTCTGTTTCCCCTGACAGAGGTAGGTGCAGAACGATTGCATGGTTATAACGATGGTTATTCTGTCTAGATGGGCATTTATTTGTAATGCAAAAGAAATGAAAATTTTCTGAGTGTAGCTGTAGGCGCAGCGCACGAGGTATTTGGTATTAGGGCTGTGTAGATCCATCTTGTCAACAAACATTTGTTTGCAGTTCTCGTGCTGCTATATATGATCTTTTAGCAAAATCAATTACGGCTTAATATTACATGGAAAATTAAGAATAATGAAATCCATCACCAAGGTTATGCTGGAAGCGGGCGGCAGGCTGAGATTGTTGTTAGTGAGCTAGTTTACTCCTAGCGATACTATTTCCCTTTCATTCAGTCTCCTAATCAAATTTTAACATGAGGTTTGACATTTACATGACATTCACATCTGTAGAAACACTGTTTTCTTTTCCCCCATTGCTCGGTTCTCTTTGATTTAACATTATGCTCAAAGCAGACGACTCTGAGGGAAGGGTAGAGATTGTAGGAGGAAGCTGGTGAGAAATGATGAGTGTTAACACCCTGGTTGTGTTCTCAAGGCTGGCTACAGCGGCTTTAGCCTTTTAGAATGGTGGGGAAAAGGCTTTAATCTACAAAGGGGCAGCCTATTTCTGATCCCTTCGTTGTTTTTAAGTGTAAGTAGTTTTGCAAGGTTAAGAATAACAAGCTGCTTGTTGCTGGCATAGAGGGTGTTGATGTGCTTACAGCAGTTCTCAGGCAGTAGGCCTAGGAAGTTACCATCACCCTCCAAGTCTTATTTTATTTTATTTCTTTTCTTCCTCATGTGCTCTCAGAAGACGTTGTAAGGTTGCATACTCAAAATCAGGAGGTACAACCTGCAGTTCAAGGTGCAACAGTACATCTCGTTTTACATGTTTTTATATATAAATCTCCCGCCAGGGGAGATCTAGGCTAGAGATTAGGAGGAAGTTTTTCACGGAAAGAGTCATTGGGCATTGGAATAGGCTGCCCAGGGAGGTGGATGATTCACCTTCCCTGGAGGTGTTTAAGGGACGGGTGGATGAGGTGCTGAGGGACATGGGTTAGTGTTAGAAATGGTTGGACTTGATGACCCGAGGGGTCTCTTCCAGCCTGGTTATTCTATGAGTCTATGATATAAATATATATGTAACGTAAATATTTTTCAGATGCTACCAGTTCCTCGGTCTGATTGCCACATCCTATTGTATTGAGCTGCACGTCCTTCAGTAACTGCATAAAGATTTAAATCTAGTTCTTGATTTCATAACAATGTCATGTCTGTCAAGCAGCACTAGAGGTTGAGTAAAACAGAGTGTCTCTACTTCAAAAATACGCATCCAAATGTAGCTACTTAGAAAATAAAATCTGTCCATTTCACACATGGCAGGATCCAGAGCTGCTGGCAGCGAGTTGTTCTCCTGTGGTTAGGATGGAACCATTTAGTTGGATGCTTTAACTGCTCTGGGTTAGCTTATTGCTTTTAGAACAAATGCTGAATTCTGTACAGCAGGTTTTTATAATTCATTTGTATTTCATCATTTTAACATCTGTCCTTGTCTGTTACATAGAGGATCTAGTTTAAAAGGGCAGAGATGTAGACAGAAGAGGTTTCGTAGCCCAACCTTACAGTCTGGAGAGTGCCAACTGATTTCCATTGAGGAGGAGGGGGGACTGTGCTTTAAGTTAGTTTTTAAGTATAAGTTTAATTTAGATAGGAACAGTTAGACTTGATGATCCGGTGGGTCTCTTCCAACCTGGTTGTTCTGTGATTCTAAATGCAGGGTGATGGTTGCTGTGTATGGGCTACCTGCAGCAGCATTAAATGGGTTTGGAACTGTGGAACTGGGGTGGGGAGCGGATCCCTGTGGAAACGTGGCTCAGTGCTGCACGTTGTCTACTTGTAGGAACACCCCGAGAAGGTAGTTTTAAACAACTATGTGCTACCCAGTGGTTTTTAATGTTTTTGAAATGCTGTACAGTGTTAGAAACCATCATGCTGTAATGAACCGTTAGGAAAACGTGAACTGGATTAAATGAAACATCCCAGTCTTGGTCCCTTATGTAATTTTAAGCAGACCCTGTGCTTGAATTTTTGTGAACAACTGAAATTAAGCTTTGCTGATGCAAAAGATCTGCTCCTATATTTTCAGATTTCTTTCCCAGGTGTCCCTGCCCAAGGCAGGAGGGTTGGAACTAGATGATCTTTAAGGTCCCTTCCAACCCAAACTATTCTATGATTTTCGATCCTATTGTAACCAATAGCTGGAGCATTTTTCTGCTACTGTCACCTTAACAGAAAGGAAAAAACCTAACCCCTCCTCTTCTCCTTTCTCTACCTAAGAGAAGTATCAGAGCCCAAAGGAACTGGTTTTATTGTATAAGTAGTACCAGTTGGGAGCTGGTGAAGCACAACTAATGGATTTTGGACTCTAAAATAATTTGTAATAAGGAACTTAAAACCAAAAATCTAGAAAATTGTTTTTAAAAGTGGTTAGGAACAAAAAGGCACTTCTCAGCGGCAAGGCTGAATGCTGACTCTAAGTTAGATAAGCATGTCCAATGCCAGAAGATTGATGATTAGATTTTAATCTACACTGAGAGGGCTGTGCACTCTAACTCCTTTGGGAAAGGTTAGAATTGGAGAGGAGGAGGAAAAACTGTTGGGAGCAAGATGTCTCTTCAAATCGCCCTCTGATGATGGCACAAAGTCTTGTTCCCCTTGTTCTTTGCTGTTTGTTTTTGTAGAAAACTGCTTCGTCCGAGTGAGTTCAAACAACCTGGTCTCTTCCAGCCTGGTTGTTCTATGATTCTATGATCTTAGAAGCTCCAGAGGAATTAACTTAGGTGTGGGTTGCTTTACTGATTGGACACCCAGCTGCTTGTCTGCTTTCTACTCCCTGAGGCTTTTATGTGGGTTTTGTGATGCTGGCTCAGGGGAGCTCTGCTGTCCTCATTGTCCAGGTTCATTCCTTTCCAATTCTATTAACGTTTTTCCTCAAAACAGTTTTTCTGGCTGTGGTTTTCTCTGGGATGGTTACCCCTATGATGTCACAGGGCAGTGGCAGAGGCTGCCCAGGGAGGGGGTTAAGTCCCCTTCCCTGGAGGGGTTTAAGGGACAGGTGGACGAGGTGCTGAGGCACGTGGGTTAGCGATTGATAGGAATGGTTGGACTCGATGATCCGATGGCTCTCTTCCAGCCTGGTGATTCTATGCTTCTATGATATTGTACCACGTGTATCACCATAGTTCTGACGATGAGGGGCTCAGCATCACAGCTACTTTGCTTGTTGTTGCCTTAGTAGAAATGTTTTGAAAAGCTGTTATTTGCTTGATGCTTGTGGGTGTTGGGAAGTGAACTCATCTTGTGTTTGCCAAGTCTTCATTGACGTGGTTTAGTGTTTGATAGGAATAGTTGGACTCAGTGATCTGATGGGTCTCTTCCAACCTGGTGATTCTATGATTCTATTCTATGATTCTATAAGAAGCTGGTCTTCCCTTCCAGAACTCTGTACACATTGGATACAGACTTACAAGTTTAGTTGCCCAGATTTTTTTTTTTTACCCTTTTTTCTTAATTAAAACCCTATATTTGCTGTTATGTAATCAACGATATCATTCTTGTCTTGAAGTGTTTGACAGTACTCCAGCAGCAGGAGATGCTGTTTGTGTGGTGGAGGCTTTCTGAAGTCACAGGCTGTCTCTTTCAAATGCCCTGAACTACTTCTGTTTGTCTTCCACTGAGTAGTTGTGCTAATTGCCATCTGTGCACCCTCCCTTTCAGTCTTAACTCCACATCCTTCTAAAGAAGAAATATTTCTTCCGGTTTTTGGTGAAATTTTTGTTCCCATTACTTGAATTTTCTCTTTATTCTGTTGCATGGCTCTTACTCTTATCAGGTTATTGTAGAATCATGGAATCGCCAGGTTGGCAGAGACCCACCGGATCATCGAGTCCAACCGTTCCCACCAATCTCATGTTTTACTTCGTATCAGGAGAGAGGGAGGGAAAAGCAGAAGCAAATGTCTAAAAGCGATAACACCACAGAAGTGCCGGAGTATCTTGGTACACGTTCATCCACTGAGACTCTTATTTGGCTATCACCACCAATTTTAATTTTGTTTTAGAAAATTGCTTCAAATAAAAGAAGAGGTAATTGAAACTTAAAAAGCAGAGTACAATTGGAATTGCTGTTGATTCACCCATTGTACTGGGAGCCATATATGGAGAACAGTGCTATTTGCCCAGCAATTTTGGTGATAATCTGAATTTAAAAAGCTCTTCCTTGACAGCTGTAGCCAGATGTATGCTTTCCTCCGGCTTATAACTGCTCCAGGATGGCAATTACAGCCTGGCAAATAGGACAGATTGAGGAATACAAGACCTGCACCAACCTTCCTGTTTAAATTATATTACCAGTTAACAGCAGGGTTACATCAGCACTTCTCGGCTCTGCCTCATTTATTGCTTCTAGGAGCCAGGCATTTTTACAGTGTTTTAATTTTCTACATATCTTTAAAACCCGCAAGAAGCAACAGTCGGAAGGACCATTACCACCTCGGCTGTGGACTGACGAGGAACACAGTTTGTGTGCTAGAGGTACTGGTTTGCTCAGTCCTACTTGTATTTCTCCCCTTAAGTTTTTTTGTAATTCTTCCCTTGGCTGTGGTGACTGGTTACTCACAGAACAGCCAAGTGAGGATCAGATGAACCACTCGAAACGAGGGAAATTGGCTGCAAGGCTGTTCCTGTTGATCTTAGAAACATAGAATCATAGAACAACCAGGTTGGAAGAGACCCATCGGATCATTGAGTCCAACCATTCCTATCAAAATCCTTGGCACACTTCTTTGCATGCAGTAGCATTTTTCTTTCTTAAATACTGCTGCTTAGGCACTGGGACGTAGAAGTTTTTCCCTTTGGGTTCTTAACATGTCAGGAATTCCCTTCTTTTTATTGGGAACCTCTTTTTAATCTCATCCTTCCCTTGGGAAGGAAGCAAAAGTTGTAAGTTCAGCAGTTAACATTTTTTTCCTTTCTTCTTGGCTCTGGAGCGAGTCCAGAGAAGAGCAACGAAGCTGGTGAAGGGGCTGGAGAACAGGCCTTAAGAGGAGCGGCTGAGAGAGCTGGGGGTGTTTATCCTGGAGAAGAGGAGGCTGAGAGGAGACCTCATTACTCTCTCCAACTCCCTGAGAGGAGGTTGTGGAGAGGAGGGAGCTGGGCTCTTCTCCCAAGGGACAGGGGACAGGACAAGAGGGAATGGCCTCAAGCTCCACCAGGGGAGATTTAGGCTGGAGATTAGGAGGAGATTTTTCACACAGAGGGTCATTGGGCATTGGAATAGGCTGCCCAGGGAAGTGGTTGATTCCCCTTCCCTGGAGGTGTTTAAGGCACAGGGAGATGAGGTCCTGAGGGACTTGGTTTAGAGTTTGATAGGAATGGTTGGACTTGATGATCCAGTGGGTCTCTTCCAACCTGGTTGTTCTATGATTCTTCTTGCAGCACTTTTAAGGTGCTTCTTTCCCTCAAGTCACACTTTTTCAGGCTATTCCAGCTCTGAGATGAGAAGGCAGCTCTTGTCCTGTACGTGTATGGAGACCAATTCCCTTCATTTGATAAAGCACTTTCACATGGATGCTTCATCTGGATTTCTTGGTTTTCAAACACTCATGCATTTATTTTCCTAATGCCACACAAGTGAAATGGAGGTGAGAATGAAAGGATATGAATTAACAATAACAGTGAATAATGCTGTCTAGGTTGAAGAATAAAATGGAAAGGAATAGACCATCAGTAAATGCATTGGTAAAATGCTCTGAAATATGCTGCTTGCCTTCACTTTTGATATATTGCATTTTCTGAGCTCAGACAAATATTTATTCCTTGGAAGCAATTTCAGATTCATTTACCCTTGCAGGGTATAACTTCGCCCTGTAAAGTCTCTTGTGACTAAAATACTGGTCTGGAGGAAAAATATATACAAAAAAATCTCCCCAACCTTAAGCTCATTCCCTGCTGCTTAAACCTTCTGTTGCTGTGTTGAGTTTTATGAGGTATGAGTTGGAGTATAATGGGTTTGTGATATTTGTGCTGAAGCATGATCAGCTGCTCCCTCTGTCCCTGCCTCCCAGTTCCATCACTGAATAACTTCTTATATTGCATGTGAAACCCAAACTATTTTGCAGTATTTCTCCACGTGAGCCTGTTCCAAACCAGATTGCTGGTTCAGTTCCTCGTACAGGTGTGTCAGTTTACCAGATGACTGAGTTTAAAGAAACTACCTGTGGAAAATAGACCATGAAAGCAGCTTTGACTCATCACTCATGATTTCCACATTGTTTCTTATTAAAAGTCGCTGCTTAAGTACAGACTCCGTGGGATTTTTTTTTTATAAACTAATTATTATGTTTGTATTTCTTTTTTTTTCCCCAAGTTGTGCCGGTTTAGTTTGCATAAAAATACGTGGGATGCTGGCAGATTGTAGTGTTTAGTAAACTTGTGAGGCAGTAGGTAGGATGCACTTCTAATCTCAGAATACTTTTTCCTATTTTTTTTTGCTGCCACTTGAAATAATTGTGAACTATCTCAAAGTTGCTTAAAATAGAATGTGGTTGGTTTTGAGTTTTTTTTTTTTTTTTTAAATCATTGATGTATGAGGCTTTGAGCAACCCAGTCAAGTGGGAGATGTCCCTGCCCCGTGGCAGGGGGGTTGGAACTGAGTGATCTTTCAGGTCCCTTCCAACCCAAACCACTCTATGATTCTGTAATCCATGAGCTATCTCTCCACATTTGTCTATATTTCAGGATATAATATATATAATTATATATATATAATTATTAAGATATAATTCTTCTTTCCAGAAGAATTGGAAGCAGTCGTGCTTCTCAGAACTGACTTGCTAGATGCGGAGTGGTTCCACCTTTTTACGTGGTAAAGAGAAAAATGACACTTGTAATGAGAACGGTTAGAAGGGACTGCAGATGGGGGAAAGGCCATATAGTGACAAAGAAATTAAGTGCCGCTTCAGCAAGTCAAATTTCTTGTAAAGCCTGCGCAGAGATCAATAAGCACTTTTGAGAATGGTGGTATTGAGTATTCTATTTTGAGAAATACTTCTGTCGCTGGAAATCTAGAGTAAATGACTCCAGTAGAGATGGAGATGAACTTTGCAGCGACTCTTTTAGGCTCAAAGATGCCTGTGTTTCTGAGTTTGCAGGCAGCTGGGGATGTTTATCCTGGAGAAGAGGAGGTTGAGGGGAGACCTCATTGCTCTCTCCAACTCCCTGAAAGGAGGTTGTGGAGAGGAGGGAGCTGGGCTCTTCTCCCAAGGGACAGGACGAGAGGGAATGGCCTCAAGCTCCACCAGGGGAGGGTCAGGCTGAACATTAGGGAAAAAAAAAATCATGGAAAGGGTCATTGGGCAGTGTCAGAGGTTGCCCAGGGGAGGGGGTTGACTCAGCTTCCCTGGAGGTGTTTAAGGGACGGGTGGACAAGGTGCTGACGGACATGGGTTAGTGTTTGATAGGAATGGTTGGACTTGATGATCCAGTGGGTCTCTTCCAACCTGCTGATTCTATGAGTCTATGATTAATGTGCTAGTAAATGGTTTAGTTGTTTCCTGTGGGAATAGCACTTACCTTCACAGGGAAATGTTCTTTAAATGAGATTGATTTGAATCTGCGCAATGATATGGTGGAGTGAGGCAGAATGAATTCTCAGTTGATTTCATTTTGCAAATAAATCCTGGATGTATTTCTTCCTAAATGATCGGTCCACCAGGTATAATGGTCGGTGTGCTGGTGGTTAATATATTCCTTTTTTTCCCCTTTAAATTGCTCTTGCTCGCTGCTGTCCATGCAAGTTGCTTCCCTGAGGTGTGTTGCTGCTAGGATGTGAATGCAAGAGATCAGCCATTCCATGGCAATTATGGAAAGGCTGGTAGCATTAATTAGCAAGAAGGCCATATGCTCCTAGTTTGAGGGTCCTGTCCAGAGGATTGAGATGGCTGATCCTGAGTGGAAGAGGGAAACAGTCTGAGGAGCTAATAGCACTGTTGAATTCCAGTTTGCAAATCACCTTGGCTGGCCTGCTGTGTGTTCTAGGGCTTTCTTTTCTACCCAGATGCTCTGCGCTGAGGGTGGAGGCTTGAATCCAGACAAGAGAGTTGCGATGAGCAGGCTTGACAATCTGCCACGGGCAGAGAGCGGAAAGAGCCATTTAATCTGTGTTCATCCACCTCTCGATGCTAACAGCATGGTGCTTATTTGTCTCTTGCTTCCATAAGGCTGCCTAGGAACGTGCATTTACGAACAGCCTGGGTGCTGCATGCCCTGTTTCTCTGACGAAGGTAGCTGTTTGGATTTGTACTTGCTAACTGTCCTTTCCAGGCAGAATATTGCAACTTGTCATCGCTGTGACTGTTGGGGGTGAGGCCAGCTCGCTGCACAGCATACAGACACCAAACAGAAAGAGCAGAGATGTGTTGGAGCAGTTCTTTGTCTTCCCCAAGGCAAAGTCCTTGATTTTGAGGTCAGGATAAATCACAGCTGTGTGAGTCAAGAGACCAGAGCTGATTTTTTTTCTCCCAGTACATAGTATTTCCAGTAGTGCTGCTGGGTTGTGTCTCACAAGACGTAATATCAAAACGTCTTATTATTTTGGGGAACGTGGTGTATAGGCAGTTGTACCCAGAAGAGCTGAGTGGCATTTAGCAAGGGAGAGTGAAAACATCAGCACTGTTACCCGCGAGACAGGGTTTTGTCTTGAGACTGTGGAAGGAATATCTCCTGAAGATATTGTCATGTCTGTGTTGCCAAGTGTGGTGGTTAGACCCTTGGTAAAGTCTCGCAGAACTTCAGCAGCGCTTCCGCTGCTGGAAACACTCATTTTTGTAAGAGAAAAGTCTGAAGAGTAGTGCTGGTCATGTATTGAAACACCACGTTCTTGGTTTGAATATTTAGTATAAATTACAAGCAGGGAAAGCAGCAATAGGTGGCTGTAGATAAAGCCACTGTGGAGCTGGACTTTCTTCATGACTTATTATCACCGGGCGTGACAGAGGAAACTGTTAATGTAGTTGGGATTGCTAAAGGATATCCCCAACTGCATCACTTAATAAGTAAAATGAAGATAAAAACAGGATAGTGATAGTTAAACTTGCCATAAAAGGCTTTTCAAGTGCCAGCACATCTGCACAATTGTATCTGTGTCTTGTTGAAGTAACAATACATTCATACAATTCATTTTGTGAAGCTTTGATGTAGTTCGAGTTGCAGCACTCGCGCTGTATTGTTTCACGTCCTTTCCCTCTGCAGTGCCACTGAAACAGCGATGGGATGACGGGGGAAATAAATTTTGAGGCGTATGTGCCTCAACTGGTTAACGGTCGGTTGGTAAATGCCTTGGGAGTGATGAACAAGTGCTGTCCAAAGGGAGGATGGCTTCATCCAGGAGTGCTGAATCACTGCTGGAAGTGCAAAATGTAGCTCAGACTGAAAGGGAGAGCTGTGAGCAGAGCCTCCCTCATTCAGATGACGCTGTAGGGGAGCCAAAGGTGCCAGCTGGGCTTGCTTCGCCAGATTCCGGCAGAATGGAAGGTTTGTCCAAATCCTTGCCTGATTCTTTATCTGCTTTTGATGTCATCTTAATTATTACACTATTTGCTACTGCATGAGGTGAGCACTCAAGACTGTTGTGTCTCTTTGAAAAGCTTGAGCGCTTGAGCCTAAGCATTGAGCGTGTCTGAGGGGTGATTCCTCTCTCCATCTTTGGTCTCTCAGTGATAAATGATGGCTGCAGCCGTATCTTTGCGAAGCAACTGGTAATTTGAATTTATAGTTTGATAGACAAAAATTAACAGTGTAAAAGTCTGAAGCCTGTTCCTCTCACTACTTGCTGGTGTTTACTTGGTAACTGTAAATGTTGGTTAAGGTAACTGACCAACTTGACAGGCAGGAAATTGCTTCAGAACCTCACTCTTCTGCTGCCATGGACTGTTAACTTTGCTGTACAGCTGGTGTGTTAGGCAATCTCATCTCTAGGCTAATAGCCCTAGGCCTGCTGAGAAGGGAAAAAACAAGAGATCATCAATGCACTGAAAGCAGAAATGGTCCCATAAATAGGCACTTCCCGTTGAGTTTTGATAGGAATGGTTTGACTCGATGATCTGATGGGTCTCTTCCAGCCTGGTTGTTCTATGATTCTATGTGTAGGGGCTGCGTGTTCATTTGCATCAAGAAGGCCCCTTCAGTGACAGGGATCCCAGCCAAGAGGAAGAGAGGATGGGAATGCAGGAGCTTGATTGTCAACTGTATGGCTGCTTGTGCTTGTAGGGGCTGAAGGGTGACTTGCTTGACAAGCACAAAACCAGTTAAACCTCGCATCATGCCCTGTACTTGGGGCACAACAACCCTGAGCAAGCTACAGACTAGGAGAAGTCTGGCTGGAAAGTGCCTGGAGGAGAAGGACCTGGGGGTGTTGGTCGACAGGGACTGAATATGAGGCAGCAGTGGCCCAGGTGGCCAAGAAGGCCAATGGCATCTTGGTTTGGATCAGAAACGGTGTGACCAGCAGGGCCAGGGAGGTGATTCTCCCTCTGGACTTGGCCCTGGTGAGGCCGCACCTTGAATCCTGTGTTGAGTTGTGGGCCCCTCAGCACAAGAAGGATGTTGAGGCTCTGGAGAGAGTCCAGAGAAGGGCAACGAACCTGAGAAGAGCTGGAGAACAGGCCCTATGAGGAACTTAGTGTTACGGCTGCTGCATGAAGTAGCTATTATAGGAACCCCTGCAAGAGAAGCTGCTCTTTACCTGCCCCTAAGAAATACAACAGTTGTGATTTTTTTAATTTTATTTTAATTTTGCTGCCAGAGCCCTTTTTGCGTTGACCCTGACTTCATTTTTTGTAGCGATAAGAGCCAAGGATCTGAAACAACTGGAGTTGGTATTTAAAGGGGAACTGGAAGATAAGAAAAAAATTGGGAAAAGAAAGATGATTCTTAAAGTACTTCAGGGATATTGGATGAAGCTGCAGATCAAGAGGTCTTGTGTTAATAGCTGGCAAGTTGGTTGAGGCTAGTAAGGATTGGAACTAGTTGATGCATGGAAATGAGCAAAATAAGGAAGAATCAATGTGACTTTTGTAGTGGGAAGTTGATCCTCATGCAATTATTGAAGCCTTTGAAATCATAAGGTAAAGCAGTTAAAGAATCAAGGGGAATAAGAGCAAGGATTCTCGCAGCGATAAAAGGTGATTATAAGAAATTGAAGTTAGAAATGAAGAGTCAACTCCCACAGTAAAGGGAGTTTTCTAGCAGACCTGTGGTGGTGTTATAGTCCTTGATGCCTTGGGAGAAAGAAGTATTGATATGTCGGTGAATGCTGTTCAAGAAAGATAGATGAGAGCTGCAAATGGACATAGAGTATCGAGGGGCTGGGGAATAAAAAGGCAGATGAGTTTCAGTATAGATGATGTATGTAGGAATCCTAATTTTCATATGAAATCTGAGCTCTGAACTGCCATAATTCAGGATGGAGATATTTGTGTTCAAATAGGGAAATCTATTAACACATCAAATGGGTGCTTGGCAGCTGTCAGAAAGCTGGCTCAGGGGTTTGGAAGTATTAGAAAAGGAATAGAAAGCAGAAGGGAACATTCCGTGACCGCGTAAATCCTGTGGTGCCTGTATCTTTGCATGGTTATCATCCTTCGCCTCTCAAGAAAAGTAGTGATAGCAATGGAAGCAATTCGAAGGTGGATGAAAGGCATCATCTTTATACAGAAGGTATTAGAGGAGCACAATTAATTAGGCTTCGCTTGTCAGTCTGAAAGAGAAGTATGAGGGAGAGGAGGAAGGTGTGTATTAGAGGTCTGCGATGGTATGAATGACACGGAGAAGGTGGGTAGAGAACCTAGATGGTTCAAAATGGCAAAAGGAGTTAATTCTTCACATCCCATGCAAGTTGTTGTGATGCTCTGAAGGCCATGGGGCTGCCAAGAAGTCATAAGTTCATGTGCATCTGAGAGGAAATGGACAAATTAAGTTCATTGAGATGTAATTAAATGGAGTTATTTCCCCTTGTTCAAAGCACTTGGGATCACCAGGAAAGCTTTAATGTGTGCTTGACTTTAGTCTTAGTAACTTCCTTTGCCATGTGTTCCTGCTCATTGTTGCAGACTGGAAAAAAAATTGGATTTATCTCTGGTTTGATTTGATATCGTTGCAAGTTTCCAGATTTAATACAACTATAGTGAAATGTTCCACCTGACAAATTACTTGGGTTTTAGTGATAAGTTTACCTTAGGAAAGCAACATAACTTGTAACTGTGGTGCAAGTGTGTCAGCATAGCTGCTTGTTAAGGTTGGAGCTTAGAAAATTTAGAAATTATGATGAAAGGCAACTATTGTTGCTGAGAACAAGGAATCCTAGATTTGGAGCTATTATTCGTGGTCTTAAAAGAAGAAAATACAAATCAAAATATTGTAATCTGCAGCCGCTTCTCTCAGCCTCACAGTATAGGGGTCATTTTCAAACAAAATCATGAAAACTCTTCAAGGGCAGAACTTGCTCTGCTTTCCCCACTTGCTTTTTCACAGCTTTCCCGACTTGCTTTCTCTTTTTGGTACTTGGTCTTAGATGGTTGGACTCGATGATCTGGTGAGTCTCTTCCAACCTGGTTGTTCTATGATTCTATTCTATGTGTTCTTCATCCCAATGTAAGACTTAACCACGGACAAGAAGAACCTGTAGAGCTATTTCAGCAGCCGTGGTTGGTCGGAAAGGATATAACCCATGAGTCCTCTCTCAGACTAAAATTTGAGAGCACAGATTGTGGTAGACACAACGAAGAACTCTTGATATCTGATAGAGCATGTTAGAAATAATTCCTGGGTTGTGACATTAAAAAGAGAGAAAAATACTTTTTGAGCCTGAGGAATACTGTGATAAAACCATGTAGGTTAATAAAATAAACATGGAGATTAATTATGTATCTTCACTTGGAAGATGTCTTACTGGTTTCAGCAAGACAGGATACACCAGAGGTGAATGAAGATCTAAAAAGAATGAGTTTGCCTGCTGAGTTACAACAATGGGAATAGCTGACAGTAAAGCTTTGCTCAGGTCTGCTTGCGTCATCTTCATTTAGATCGATTTATGTGGCCTCTAAGATCTTGCATTTTTTTTTTTCCTCCTCTTGGATACGCTGACTTAAATAACAAAAATGTAATAAGCTTTTCCTTAAGTCAGAAATTGTTCAGTCACTGTGATGATTTATCTTTTAGCTGTTTTGTATCAGCAGTGATTTTCAGAAGCCCTTCTCTCGAGTGAAACGGTTCATAAATACTTCCTGGGTGGATTGATAGCACACAAGTGGTCCTGATGGAATTGCTGCTGAAAGCGGAGGCTTCCGCTGGTTTCCTACTGGCCACGGTGTTGATTGGCACCTTTACCATTTTCCCAGGATAATTAGAGATGCACAGTAGGCAAAGGCATATGTAGCTACCATCTGATACTGCCAACCGCAGCCTGTGTTTCGAATCGTCTTGGTTGAATATTCATCTTAGTGAGTCACAAGTCCTTTTTTCCCCTCGAAATCTGCTCTGCCAGAATAAAATGTGAGCCTGATGGTATTTGCCTTGGTGCTCTTCACTGAGTTTGGTTAATAATTTTTCTCTTTGCCATTTTCCTGACTAATGTAATTGAGGTGGGTGTGGGAAGCTGCTCAGATTTCCTCAGGGTAAGCAGGGTGAGGTGGCTTTTCGGTGCTTGCCTGGTGAGGCTGTGGCGCTGGCCCTCAGCAGGGTGTGCAGGGAAGCCTCCCTTTGCTTGGAGAATTGAAAAAGCGCCCACGCTTGGCTAGGAGACCAAAACCTCTCCATAGACCCAGATAGCAAGCTGGAAATATGCATTAATGGTGAGGAGGATTGACAATAAAATAGCATTTCCCAAGTTTTTTCTTTTACCTTTTGCTATTATATGAAGAGCAACGAGGTTGGTGAGGGGTCTGGAGAACAGGCCTTATGAGGAACGGCTGAGAGAGCTGGAGGTGTTTATCCTGGAGAAGAGGAGGCTGAGGGGAGACCTCATTGCTCTCTGCAACTTCCTGAAAGGAGGTTGTGGAGAGGAGGGAGCTGGGCTCTTCTCCCAAGTGACAGGGGACAGGACAAGAGGGAATGGCCTCAAGCTCCACCAGGGGATGTTCAGGCTGGAGATTAGGAGGAAGTTTTTCACACAGAGGGTCATTGGGCATTGGAACAGGCTGCCCAGGGAGGAGGTTGATTCACCTTCCCTGGAGGTGTTTAAGATGTGGGTGGACGAGGTGCTGAGGGACATGGTTTAGTGTTTGATAGGAATGGTTGGACTCGATGATCTCATGGTTCTCTTCCAACCTGGTGATTCTATGATTAAAAAAAAAAAAAAAAGGCGAAATCGAGTTTTGTGTATGTTTCTCAGTTTCATGACGTGGTGCTTAAGAGCAGCTTTGCATTGGTCAAAATAAAAGCTTGGTGATGCGAGCTTTATACTTGATATTCTTCCATCAGGTTCTAGTACTCTTTAAAGGATTCTAGTATTGTTTAAAGATTTCTAGGAGATTAAGGTGTTTATTTGACCGTAGTTTTCCTTTGGCTCAAAGGCACTTTGGTATGAAACTAAGACTTTGCAGTTCTAAAATGTTGAAGATTTTTTTTTTTTTTAAAAAGATATTTCCCTTAAGTTTGCATTTCTTGTGTGAGAAGATGCATAGAATCATAGAACAACCAGGTTGGAAGGGACCCATCGCATCATCACGTCCAACCGTTCCATGTGAGGCTTGACCTTGCGTCTGCTTTACATGTTGAGCTGCTGCACCTTGAACATTGGCAGCAAGAGGCTGCTCCTGCTTGCAGAAAAAGCCTGTGGTGCAACACAACAACCAGTTCTGCCTCGTTAATAGTGAGGTAATTGGGGCTTGAATGCAAATGAGAATAATGTTTAAAAACATGGGAGGCACCTTGAATGTGTAATTCAAATAATTAGCAGTAATATTTCAGAATATTTTCCGGAGGAAAGTCCTCCCTTTGGGTGGATTTCCTAGGGTTCTTGTTTGATATAGTTCATCTCCATAAGCAAATGCAAGGAGAGACGGTCGAAACGGGCAGCAAGCAGTAGGATCGCGTCCCAGAAACCCTTGAAATGTAGTAGTTGTAGCTCAGGTAATTTAATAGATGTCTGTGGGAAGTCCTCCAGGGACAGTTAACTCCATAGTAACAGTATCAAGTTTTGCAATTTTTTTTCTCCAACTCCCTTAATTAAAACTGCAGGGGATCTCATGAAATTTCTTTAAAAATTTTGCTCTTGTAAATTACCTTCTATATTTGGAATTTTTTTTTTTTAGAGGCAAGGAGCTTAAATTAATATTTTATTACTGTTGGGAAGGAACAATACAATTATGCCAGTGCTTTCCTTTCCCACATCGTCCTTTCGCTCTGCAGTGCCGCTCGCTTCCCCTGCAGCAAGTCACACTGCTGTGGAATTAAAAACCCGTGTCTGCTGCTACTGAAACATCAATTGTGTGATAGCATGTGTCATCGGAGGAGAGCAAGGGCTATCTCCATCCTTTTTCATTTCAACCAAATCAGTGTGGTGCTCCCCAGCAGAGGACTCGGCTGGGCAGGGGAGAGCTCAGGCATTCTCAGCAAGCTGAGGTTTGCACTATGAATCTCTCATTGACAAAATACTCGGGGGACATAAAGACTCTTATCTAGGGTTTTTAGGGTCAGGAGGTGGTCAGGAATCACAGGAGGAATGTGTGATCCTGCACTGAGGAGAAGGGACCGATTCTGAAGGAGCATTGCAACCCGTGCAAAAAGAGTCTCGATGGGCTCGGAATTCATAGAATCTTAGAACAACCAGGTTGGAAGGGACCAATCGGATTCCTTGTTTTCAAAGATAGTGAGTGAGGTGGGAATAGAAGAGGTGGGGAAGAGGATAAGTTACTTTATGACTAAGAATCTCCAATATCTTTAGTACTGGTAGTGAGATCCCAGTAAGAGGTTTCGATGCCTTTACGGAATCACAGAATCTCAGGGGTGGGGCTGTAAGGACTCTCTGGAGCTCATCCGGTCCAAGCCCTTTACTAAAGGAGGGTCACCTCGAGCAGGTTGAACAGGAACATATCCAGGGATATGGGATATCTCTGGAGGAGGAGAGTCCACAGTCCGTTCCAGTGCTCCATCACCATTATGGGGAAGTTTTTCCTCATCTTCAGGTGGAACTTCACATGCTCCAGTTTGTTCCTGCTGCCCCTTGCCCTGTCGCTGGGCACCTCCATCCAGAGTCTCACACCGTCGTCCGGACCCCGACCTTTCAGGTATTGATCAGCATGGATGAAATCCGCTCTCGGTTTTCTCCAAGCTGAACAGGTCTAGGTTTCTCAGCCTTTCTTCCTCAGAGATATGCTGCAGTCCCCTCATCATTTTTATGGCCTCCACTGGACACTCTCCAATAGTTTTTTGTCTTTCTGGAGATGGGAAGCCCAGAACTGGACACCGGACTCCAGATGGGGCCTCACTAGGGAGGAGTAGAGTGGGAGGAGAACCTCCCTCGACCAACTGGTCCCACTCTTGATGCCCCCCAGGATATCCTTGGCCATGAGGGCACATTGCTGGCTCATGGTTAACTTGTCCACAGATCCTTCTTCTCAGAGCTGCTTTCCAGCTGCTCATCCCCTCACCTATACTGGATCAGGGGATTCTTCCTCCCGAGGTGCCGAGCCCTGCCCTTAACTTCAGAATAAGCTGGAAGGATTCCATCCTCCTAACCCCGTTACCCTCATCCCAAGTTACTGTCCACATACTGGAAGACTAATGTCCCTTAAAATGAAATATTTCGTTTTTCAAATGTCAGGCAAAACCCTTTGCATTCTTCAGCTGAAATTGTTCATCATGTATGACCTGGTTTGGGAGCAAAGCTTCAGCTGCCTACTCCCCGGCAGGAAAAAAAAAAAAATAACTGTTTAAATAAAACAAAACAAAATTTCTCCTGTTACAATTCTGACTCCAGGGATTGCTAATACATCAGTTACAGCTGAATCAACAAGCTCTAATAAAAATACAACTGATTTAGTGGCACATGATGGGCGCAGAATATGTCTGTACTTATCTTCAGGGAGTGAGTCTGCAAACATCTTTTCTAGATGGAAGTGAAAATAATTACCTTGTCAGAAAACAAGATAGATGGAGCTGACCAGAAAGACCACTTCTGCTGTGACATTGCATAATTAGGGAGTTTATCTTGGGTCTTGGAAATTGAAATGTAGTTGTGTGTGTGTGCCTGGAGCTGGCTTGGTCCTTGGGAGTTTGGGTGAGACTGAACAGAATTGGGTTCAGGGTTCTAGTTGTTCTATCTGGATTCCTGTTTGTTTGTGGTTGAAGTTGCCTCCATTTAGAGTTATTTGACTTTATGTGGTTGGACTCTGTGATCCAGTGGGTCCTTTCTAACCTAGTGATTCTATTCTATGATTCTGTGATATCCCAAACTGGGACATTGTCTGAAACTCTTCACTTGGGTAGAAAAGAGCGTAAGCCACTAGCACTTCATAGAATATATCCCAAACTGGGACATTGTCTGAAACTCTTGGGTAGAAAAGAACATAAGCCACTAGCACTTCATAGAATCATAGAACAACCAGGTTGGAAGACGCCCACTGGATCATCGAGTCCAACCGTTCTGATCAAAATTTTGATACCAGACTTTTGGTTTCACCTCAGAAAGATTAGTTATATTGCTAAAGGGTAATTACACAACCTGCTAGAAACTAGAACAAATGCGAGGGCAACAAGCTAGTAGATGTAAGGGTAACACTTGTGCAGAAAGATATTTTTGTGACTGCAGGAATTAATGTTCACTGACAGATTTGTGGAGTAGGAAATGCATCTGTAGGCTACAGCTCTGGAAAAAAAAAAATAAAATCAACTACTAGTTCACCCCCCCCAAAGGAAAACCAGACCTAAAAGAGTGCAGAATGGAACAACTTGATTTTTTTTGTCTTATTTTTCAAATCATGAGTTTCATTTCTTACTCTTGTCTATGGGGAACAGAGTAAAAGGAGTTCTTTATGGGTAGGAAATTGCAAGTAATTCAGAAGGATGTGGTAACCCTCTTGGAGTCCGGGCAGCTTTCTGCCTCAGTTGATGGATCCGAGCTCGGTGAGGCTGGCCGGGCGTGTGGAAGAGCAGCACACCTTCACATTCATTTCACCCTTTAGAAGGGAACGAGGCAATTATTGCTGTTGCCATAGATGCAGATTCTAGCAGGCAATAAGTAAACTGTCAATGCCAGTCCCCTTCTCTCTTAGCTGCTGCCTGTTAAACCTCTTGTGGAAACATAATTCTGGCTGCACAGCTCTGTTCTGATAAAGGGGCCACAGCGAAATGTAGTAAAAGGTGTAAAAATGTTCACTGTTGAGACAGAAGCACACAGATTGTCAAAAAACACGTTCTTACCCGGTGTCTCTTCAGACCTGTGTCTGAAGTCTGGTTGTGTGGGTTTTGTAGGCTAATGAAGGATTTGGTTAAGTTTTTCTCTCTTCGGTGAAGATGCTTTTTCTTGAGCATCCTCACAAACTCTTCCGAGCTGGGATGTGATGCTTGTTCCTGAGACCTTGTGGAGACTGTGTCGCTTAATGTTCCTCCTCTGCGTCAGAGCCCAGGACGACTTGCTCTCAAGTGCTTTCTGTTTTCTATTTTCCATCCTCGCCTCTCAGGAGAAGAAAACCAGGGAATTGTCCCTATACTGACACCGTTGTATGGTCCTGAGAAATAATTTTCAGTTGGTGAAGATCCTCTGCCTCATTTTACGCAATGGAGTGACTGTGTCTGAGCAGAGTTATTGAACTAGAGATATTTTAATGACAATTACCACTTGAACTTATTTCTTTTTACTAATTGCTGTAGAGGATAGTTCCTGGGTGTGTTTCTTCACGAGTAGGGCAGGCAAATCTCTGACTTTATCAGCACATACCCAAGTCAGAACAGATGTGTTATATGAGAAATGTACATGTGGAATGAAGCCTTGTTTTATTTTGCTCCCTCAGCTGTTTTGCAGGTCTTGGCTGACATTCAGAGAAGCACTTACACGTATTTTAGTTCCTTCGGGTTCAGTGGAAAT
Organism: Coccyzus lansbergi; assembly: GCA_033558105.1. Taxonomy (NCBI): domain Eukaryota; kingdom Metazoa; phylum Chordata; class Aves; order Cuculiformes; family Coccyzidae; genus Coccyzus; species Coccyzus lansbergi. The sequence continues at coordinate 1,167,456 of JAUMJK010000786.1, read as the reverse complement.
TAATTTCTTCTCAAGTCCGTGCTCCAGAAAATGCTTTTCTCCACTGAATCTTTATGTAGATATTTAATATTCTGACAAAGAAACAAGAAATAGCCTTTGCATGAATTAATTCAAACCTTTATGGAGGCCTTGCCTATAGAGCTGCTTCCTATAGGTACAAGTAAAGGCCATTTTTCTGAGGTTCTCTGACATCAGTTGTTAAAAGAAGTAATTTTTTTATTGAGAGTGCTCATAAATTTAGAAGGTTAAATTAATTTTCCATAGATCTAAAAGATTCCACAAATTCTTGTATTTTTTTAATCATCTCTTTTATTTTAAAAAAAAAATACTGTGCATGGGAACCAAGTTGGATGAGGCAGATGAAATAATGGTGAACATCATGATGGATAACGAACCTTGAGCTTTCCTCCTGCCTGGCTGTGAATAGAGTTAACCTTTCCCCTTCCGTGGTCACACACATGCGTATATGCACATTGAATGTGTGGGATGGGATGTTTGGGGTTCCCCCACTCCCTTCTCTATAGTCCTTTTAGAATCATAGAATCATATAGAATCACCAGGTTGGAAGAGACCCGTCGGATCATCGAGTCCAACCATTCCCATCAAACACTAACCCATGTCCCTCAGGACCTCATCCACCCGTCCCTTAAACACCTCTAGGGAAGGGGAATCAACCCCCTCCTTGGGCAGCCTTTTCCAATGCCCAATGACCCTTTCCGTGAAAAACTTCCTCCTAATCTCTAGCCTAAATCTCCCCTGGTGGAGCTTGAGGCCATTCCCTCTCGTCCTGTCCCCTGTCCCTTGGGAGAAGAGCCCAGCTCCCTCCTCTCCACAACCTCCTTTCAGGGAGTTGGAGAGAGCAATGAGGTCTCCCCTCAGCCTCCTCTTCTCCAGGATAAACACCTCCCGCTCTCTCAGCCACTCCTCTTGTTCTCCAGCCCCTTCACCAGCTTCATGGCTCTTCTCTGCACTCTCTCCAGAGCCTCAACATTCTTCTTGTGCTGAGGGGCCCACAACTGAACACAGGATTCAAGGAGCAGCCTCACCAGTGCGGAGTCCAGAGGGAGAATCCCCTCCCTGGCCCTGCTGGTCACACCATTTCTGATCCAAGCCAAGATGCCATTGGCCTTCTTGGCCACCTGGGCCACTGCTGCCTCATATTCAGTCCCTGTCAACCAACCCCCCCAGGTCCTTCTCCTCCAGGCACTTTCCAGCCAGACTTCTCCTAGTCTGGAGCTGCTCAGGGTTGTTGTGCCCTAAGTGCAGGATCCAGCATTTGGCCGTGTTAAACCTCATCCCATTGGACTCAGCCCATGGGTCCAGCCTGTTTAGGTCCCTTTGCAGAGCCTCCCGACCCTCCAGCAGATCCACACTTCTTTTCTTTCTCACTGGAGAGAATTGTAAAAGCTCCTGTGTCTGCCTTCCTTACTCATCCAGCGCACGTTTCCTCCCCTGCTGGTGTCAGCGTAGGGACAGTGCTGGAGGCAGCAGACAGCTGCAGAATCCTTAAACTGAATCGCATGCAATCTAATCTGCTAGAAGGTGGTAACCCCCCAAAATAAAGATGATTTCCAAGGTCTGGAGGGATGAAGTTGCCCCAGGCTAAAATAGTAAGGTCAGTTGGGAAGTTCGTCTCATTGTGTGTTATAGCCCAGTGCTGGCAAGCTCGAGGTGAAAGGCAGCTTCCAGGGATGAACAAGGACAGGCTGAGAGAGCTGGGATTGTTCAGCCTGAGGAAGAGAAGACTCCAGAGAGATTTCCAGTACCTGAAGGGGCTGCAAGAAAGCTGGGGAGGAACTGTTTGCAAAGGTCTGTAGTGATAGGATGAGGGACTATGGGTATAAACTCAAGAGGGGCAGATTCAGACCTGCCTGCTCGAAGGGCTCCAGTTATGAAAAACATGCATTCTCCTCCTACTCCTGTGGTAGTTCAGTAAAGAATTCAGTTGAAATCAAGATTTAGAGTAATGCTGCTTCTACAAGGAAAATCTTAGAAGTATTATCTCTTACGTGGGGTGAAATCACAGTGGGTATGTTCTGCCTGTATGATATGAATTTGATAGGAATGGTTGGACTCGATGATCCGGTGGGTCTCTTCCAACCTGGTGATTGATTCTATGATATATAATGAACCAAAAACTGAATCAAACTCCAATGATTTGTGCTATTTTATAATGGAATGCTGGTTAAATTCAAAACAAAAATAAGTAGTGGTTACCCTTGTTCAGCTCTCTGTGCAGAAGGAATTTTCTTTCTGCTTTTACTGCTCCTTAGACTTTGGAGCTACAGCTACAATAGAAATAGGGACATTATATGGATGTCTGGGATGGGAAGTGTAGAAAATGGAAGATTAGTGGGTTTTAAGATTCCTTTAGAAATCCCTCATTAATTTTTGGGGGTGTATTTGTCAGTGCTGAGAGGCTTAGATATCAAACATGGAATAACTTTAAAAAAAAAACCAATCTGCCATGGAAATAAACAGACATATCTTCAGTTTGAAGTCCAAGAAAATTGGTAATTTTCACAGCAAAGAACCAGACGGATGCTGAGTATATGAAAAGAAAAACGTAATTAAGAGATGTAAGCTCAGTGCTAATCTTCTTGTCCAAAATGCGTTTATAATCGCACTGTAGTCAAAGCAGGGATGAAGTTACGAGAAGTTAACTACTATAACCACAATTGTTCTCTTCTGTTTTCAAATCAGATTTGTAGAAGAAAAGAAAACAGGCTTGATTTTTGTTTTTTAATGTATATTTAGGAAAAAAGTAATTAAGATGTGTAAAAGAGGATCAGAGTGTGCTTGAGAAATGAGAGATGACACTAACCGCAGTTTGATTGGAGCTGTTTAGCTATGCAGAGTGCTAAGTGCTGTCTGCTATATTATCAGCAGCTCCTTGAAAATGGGGTTTGAATTCAGGCTTGACGCCGCCGGTGCTGGAGCACAGCCATGAAATGAGGCACAGAAAGAGTTTTTAATGCATCCATCAGAAAGCTCATAACAGGACGGGTTGCAGGAGTGTTTTAAATAGCTCTTTCTTGCTTTCGTGAGGCACCGAAAAGGAAATAACTGCAAGGAGAAGCGAACAAGTTTGGTAAAACAAATCGGTGGGTAAGGTCTTATTTGAGCGAAAATATGGAATGGAGGGAAATAACTGCACTGATTGAAAGGAAGCCGCTACCTGCCGAGGTGGTATTAGAGTCGGTGCATGCTGGTTCTGTATTCCTTGCATACTAAAAAGATGAGGCTTCATGGAAGTTTTCCCTGCCTCCTGAATTTAAGGTGATAAACATTTTTGCAGGTTGAGGTTGTGATTACGAAACAGCAAAACAATGGCTGGGAGAAGGGAAAAAAGTAAAGCCACTGCATGAGGTGAAAGGTGGGCTTTGTGTGCATCACCTGCCTCAGGATAACTGTTCTTATGTAGGATCTGGCCTCGGGGTATCCATCAATAAACATGGTTCTAGTTGTGCTCAAGCTTTAAAGAAGAAACGGGGATTGGTTGGGAGAGGAAGGTGAAGGGGGATGATGCAGAATCACCTTCCCTGGAAGTGTTTAAGGGACAGGTGGACCCCAGGTGCTGAGGGACATGGGTTAGTGTTTGATGGGAATGGTTGGACTCGATGATCTGGTGGGTCTCTTCCAACCTGGTGATTCTATGATTCTTGGGCAAGGAGGCTTCATTTTCATTGTGGCTCTGAGGGAATTTTCCAAGACACTTTTTTGTCAGCCACAATTTGTTGGTGTTGAAAGCAGAGGGCAGAGTTTTAGAGCAGTAAACAGAGAAGCTAGAAACAACTCTTCCTTTAATTGTCTCCTCTAGGGAAATTTAAGACTGAATAGGATATCTGCCCTTTCTGTGCGCATGTAACCTTAATTTAATTTAGCAGCATAGGGATAACTGTGTAACACCAAGAGGCCAGCATCTCTATCCTAATTCAGAAATGTACATTTTTTTTTTCCTCCTCTGTTTCTATTGTCAAAGCTTTAAAGCTACTTTTGGCTGTTTCTTTGCCAGCTGAACATAAAGTATCACCCTGTGCCAGGGACCATATGTTGTCCTTTTTATGATAAGGCACTTGTTTCTGTCACATCTGGGGCCGAGACAGGAGGGCAGGACTTGCTGAGAAGAGCCCTCAGCACACTAGAGATTCTGAAATGCCCACAAGTTCCTGGACGTGTCGTGTTATGGAGCAATGAAGGAATTTCAGAGCCAGCTCATTTGCTTTCTCAGGGCTTGTTGGTTTTGGCATCCACGTCAAAACCAACAGATGATTGCAACCAAATGTGTTTGGAGGGCGTCAAGTAATTTTATGCGTTCAGCCCTGTGCTCGTCAATTGTCAGTGCAGTGAATGACCATCCAGGTCAGTCAGAAAGGGACACATCAAAAGACAAGGAAGTTCAGAAGCAAGACTGATTGGAAGATTTTTTTTCTGTATCAGGATGCAAGAGAGAATTGGCAGTTACTGGGACTTCTTAACAAAGAACAATTATTTGCATTGAGCTGCAAATCTAAATTTAGAGAGAGCTTTCCCCAAAATAAGGACCAAATTAGCCTTCATTACTGAAGTTAAATATAGTAACTTTACAACAGCTCTTTTTAGGCTTCCAAACAAGCCCTTATGCTCAAGATAAGGCTTCTAGATGTATGAAACTCATGGATACAAGTGGATGCAGCAGCAGAGAGAGCAGTTAGAATTGAGAATGTTCCCCTGCTTCAGGTCTCCAGTGCACTTTTTTCCAAACGGGACACCTTTAAGATCTTTTAGGATCCCTGTACTCCAGCTTTAAAAAGCAGGACCGGTTTCGAAGTTTGAGCACAGTGGAGATGATCAGCAAGTTCTTTCCTGTCAGGAAACTTGAGCCACTTAGAATAGCCAGTAGTTTGAGAAGGGATTCATCTATAACTGCCTGGACTCCTTATCAGTCCTCCAGGAGGATGTCATCTGCGGCTTGAGGCTGAAAAATGTAAAGGTGATGTGCATTATCCACTTCTAATCCCCTTTCAAGGTCTGCTCTGTGTGCTTTGTTAGAATCTTAACTATGCTTCGGTGTTGTGGCAATCACTGGGTTACTGCAGAAATTATATTTTGAAAAAAAGTGAAGTTTTTTTAACTGTTGCAATCAGGCATATTTATTCACAAGAAAATGTCGAGGCTGATTTTTGCCTTGGTAAGTCAAACTGCAGGTCCGCATTGCTGTTACATGGTCTCTGTCTTCTGGAGTCTTATTTCATATTTTAAATGCCCAGTAAGATGTTTTAAGTGAGTATGTACCACCCCATTTCAACTTCTTTATTGCACTAATGGTATATCTAACATATTTGATGTTACTATTGATGAACCTTAAGTACTGTTGAGACGTCGGCCTCACCTGGGATGAGCCTATGTTGAAAAATCACAAGAAGTTAATCTATGACTCCTTTGGTTATTTTCCTCTTTCCTTCTGAAGATGAAAAATCAACAAAGATGACAGTGATCAGAAACTTCTGTTTGGAATTACAGTTGTGTAATAAGTTGTAGTATTTTGTGGGAAGACACATGTGGGTATTGGTACATCTTCTCCTAGAAGTCCTGTCCTAGTTATTGGTACCTTAAAGACCCTCTCAAATCTTTACTTGAGGCCATTCCCTGTCGTCCTGTCCCTTGGCAGAAGAGCCCAGCTCCCTCCTCTCCACAACCTCCTCTCAGGTAGTTATAGAGAGCAATGAGGTCTCTCCTCAGCCTCCTCTACGCTTCCTCTCCCTGAAGGCTCAATTCTGATACCGAATGGCTTGTGTTGTTATTTTTATCACTAATCACTGATTTTCCTGTGTGTCTCTGTATGGTGATTTGAGACTGTTCTGGTTAGGGGTGTGAGTGCCCGTGTACTGTAATTTATGGTGTGTTCGTGAGCAGCCAGTACCCTTCAGTAAAATGTCAAAAAGGGACGAAGAGGATTAATAAATACAATTTCAAGGTGCTGGCAGCATCAGCCTGAGGCTTTGGTTCAGAGGAACAGGTCAGTGGTGTCTGTGCTGGTTTGTATCTTGTGCTCCTAGGCTCATGTTTTGTCAAACTAACGTAGGTTGGAGTTGTCTCCTCCTAGCCTGGTGTCCTGGTTCAGGCCACTGCCACCGATCTTCCTTGGCTGCATGGCCCAAGACCTTCTCAACTAACTATTTTGCTTATTAATTGTATTTCTAGATGACAGTCTTCTGGCTTTGGGAAGCAGGTGGCAAGTCAGAGGTTAGCTGATGATTTCCGCGCTGACAGCTTGGCACATCCTGCCAAGATACTTTTTCTTCTCTGAATAAAGAGAAGAAAATAAAGAGAAGAAAATAAAGATTCTTCTCCTTCTCTAACTCAGAAGAATGTTGAGAAAAAGCTCATTACTCTATGAAGAGCACCCATCTAGTTGAAGTTCACGTTTCTTTTTCACCACCGAGTGAATTTTTCTCCCCCTTTGTTTGAATGGGAGCTGAGAAATTCTGTTCTGCCACTTCAGTGGATATCGAGCCCTTCGTCCGTCTGTGCTCCACTGAAGCTGAGTGAATGATGCAGAGTTCTCTTATCGAGTGCTTTAAGATCTATTGATGTGAGAGGGTGCACAGGGTGTTGAAAATTGTTCCTGTTCCCAAAATACCTCTTGGGATAGATGGGTGAGTGTTATGTTCAAGAACAGGTGATTAGAACTGAGATCTCTTGTCGGGCTGAGTGGAAATGTGCAGGAACACTTTGTGTGGGGAGCTGAGGAGGGGAAATTCTCATAGATATTGGTTGCTCTCATGAAATCATCAGCTCTTCTCTTATATTTGGAAGAATATCAGTGTTTTTGTTCTGAGGAGAGTGTGTTTAGGGCTGTACCGCTCGACGTCCTCAATCATTAAGCACAAACTGGTTTTCAGACTTGGTCCCTGAGGTGGAGGGAGTTACCTGTGGTTACAGAAATCTGCAGGGGAGCTTAGGCCAGAGTTCAGGACTTGTGATTCTCCGAGTCCTGTCGGGTTAGCGTCTGTGTTAAGCTTCTGATAGATTTATTTAGATACCCTGAGGGGCAGAGAGTGGTTTTAAGCAAATTATGATTCACTAATCACCTGTCATTGCTGTTAGGAGCTGAAAAATCACATATGCCATGTGTTCTGTCACTGTATTTAAGGATGGCAGGAGATCTCCTGAGCGAAGAAAACCTGTCTAGGAGTCTTCTAAGGAATTCCTGTTAGGATACAATCAAAATTAACTCAGTGCCCTATGTTGTTGCTGAAATCTGAAGGAAATCTAATAGCAGGGAACTGAATACCTCTATGACTGTGTGAAGTTCTCTGTATATAAACCTACCTAAACCTGACTAGGACTTATCGGAATAGTTCTCCTGCTGTGTTTCACTTTTTTTCTTTTGATTAAAGTATTTCTTGGTTTTGACAGACTCAAAATCTGTACTTTAATGTAGAAAATATTTCTCAATACAAGCGTCGCTGACACACACAGTGAATTGTTTTGAAATACAACAACTTTGAACTTCATTTGGATCGAGGAGAGTTGTAAACTGGAAGATCTCCAGGCTGAACAATCCCAACTCTCTTGGCCTGTCCTCATGCAGGAGGTGCTCCAGCTCTTGATCAATTAGAACCCAAGTCCTTTGTGGGACTTTTAAAGACTTTAGCATTTAGGCTAGAGATTAGGAGGAAGTTTTTCACAGAAAAGGTTATTGGGCACTGGAATAGGCTGCCCAGGGAGGTGGTTGATTCCCCTTCCCTGGAGGGGTTTAAGGTGAGGGTGGACGAGGTGCTGAGGGACATGGGTTAGTGTTTGATAGGAACGGTCGGACTCGATGATCCGATGGGTCTGTTCCAACCTGGTGAGTCTATGATTCTGTGATTAAGGACTGGGCCTTTTTTAAGGCATCCATTGTAAGCAAGTTGCACTTTGATATTTATATATTTTAACTGATAATCTATTGATTGCATTAGAGCCATTTCCACTTGGAGAAAAGACAACAGGAGTTCTTTAGAGACCCTTCAGAGCCAGCTCGAGTATTGCAAATAAGACCTTGTGGTGTAAAGGGAGACCTCCTCTTGGTGGTGTACGGCCCTGGTCTTCATCTCCTGGGAAAACTCTTTCTGCTTCAGTCTTTGGAATAAAATCCCCCCATAATATTCCCTGAAAACTCTCTTGCTTTAGATTTCTCCTTTGGTCTATCACCTGCAGGCAAACTGGAGCACAAATAGTAGGACTAGTAACTCATTTGGTTTTCTTTTCACACTCTGCTTATCAATGCTGATTGGCCTGTATGTGTGTTTTTATGCTATTAATTCTTTACTTCCTAAATTTGCCTTTTTCACTTGATGTTCTTCATTATTCTCGTTCCTCTCCCTTCTCCAAACAGAACTTCTTTTTTTGACACTTGAAAACCTTGTTACTGTGTAAATTTCACCCAATTACAAGGTCTGTTTCACTGCATGCAAGTCACTTTATTAAAGGAAATTCATTTAGGATTTTAAAAGTAGTTTTTAGTTGACTCACATGGAATATAAAATGCTTTAAGCCTTTTCTATCTTGAAAATACAACTATTGTTGCAAAATGTTCTTTGTACTGATAGTTGTTTGAAACTAAGTTAGGTAAAAGCCAAAGTGTGAAACGTCTTTGAATGGATAACAAAATATTTTCTCCTGAAGTCGCTGCTGGTTCTGTTATCTGTATATTCTGTCTCCTCTTAGAATCATAGAATCGTAGAACAACCAGGTTGGAAGAGACCCATCGGATCATCGAGTCCAACCATTCCTATCAAACACTAAACCATGTCCCTCTTGTAAAACATTATTTTTTCATTGATCTCTGTGTAAACAGTCTTATTTTGTCAGATATTGCCTGACGTAAGATTGCAAAAAAAGGAACTGGAGAGATGTTTAGTGTTTGATAGGAATGGTTGGACTCGATGATCCGGTAGGTCTCTTCCAACCTGGTGATTCTATCATTCTATGCGAGAATTGAAACTGGTTTCCGAGACTTGTGATGAAGCACGTTCAGAGCTACCAGAAGTAAACCCGTTTTTCTTATGGGGATTTTTTTGATACCATGTTCCAGACTCGGCTTTGACTGTTAAAGGTAAAAGCCGCGACGTCTTATTTTGAAAAAAAAAAATATGTGAGACAATCAGTGAAAAAAATATGTGAGAGAATTTGTGACTAGCACCATTAAGGGATAGTCAAGTGTACAATCCAGTTACAGCTTTCCTCAGCTGAAGGTAGATTTTGTGCTTTGTGCTCCTCTGCTAAACGTTTTTCGTTTTAAAAAAAATCTATTACTTAATACAATCTTTTAAATCTTGAAAGACTGACAAATGTCAGTAGAATGTAAGAGCCTATTCCTTTCTGTTCTTTCTAAATGACAGTTGATTTTCTTGCTGAAGGTGTCTTCTTTAATGCAAATTATTATTCCAGTACTTCATTACAGTAGAGAGCTTTGGCTTTCCCTGTGTTCTTAACCTTAAAAAATTCCGTAAGCAGATCAATGAAATTGCAATACAAAAGACAGCAAGAAGTTATAAAATATATTTTTTGTATTTGTGTCAGTGTGACTTCTGTCTTGTGCTTGTTGGGTTGTACTTGCCGTGTTGCCAAAATAAAGTCTTTATCACCATCTCAAGACAAAGATCTATAATGAAGCACAAGGCTCTTTCTTTTTAGGTGCTATTATAGTAAGGAAATGAGGGGGAAGAAAAAAATTAAGTGCTTTACATTCTGCGAGTTCATTTAAGTCCCACTTTCCTCCGTGTAATTGCTCTGGGCAGCTCTGTGGAAATGACCATATTGTCTTTATAGTCTCCCCCTAAACATGTCATTCCCTTCTTGGTATTTTTTACTTCTTTCTTAAAGAAGAACATTTGGCTTCTTAAAAGCCTGAGTATTTGATGTTCGTTATTTCTTCCATTTACTCACGGGATAAAGTAGACAAATTGCAGTAGTTCAAGAGAGATTGAAACTGCCTATAATCAGGACAAACAAATGAGGAGTGTGTAGAAAGGGAGCACTGCCAGCTCTATCTTTTTATATCTGCTACCTCCTATTTTTTTTTCATGTATTTGTTTTATTTTCTTTTTTTGTGGCAATGGCCACAAAAGGATTTCTTCTGTTAGTTATTACTATTTGGGTTATGGCACCTTCGTTCATGGGGACTGTCGGCTAAGGACATTGGCAAAAGCAGAGCTTCCACAATTTTCCCAAACAACTTGGCCAATTAAAAAGGCCAATGGAAGGAAAATCCCCAGATCTTTGATTTCTTTTGTAGGCAACTTAATTAACCCTATTTGTCTCCGTCAGGATTTTATTGTGCCTATAGCTCCAGAAATTAAGGCATAGAATTAACTAAGGAGCTTTTTTTGTTGAGCTAAACCTCACTAAGTGTGTGTACAAACAAGCTAGGTCCTTCTTTAATGCTTGGACTCGATGATCTGGTAGGTTTCTTCCAACCTGGTGGTTCTATTTTTCACGGAAAGGGTGATTGGGCAGTGGCAGAGGCTGCCCAGGGAGGGGGTTGAGTCACCTTCCTTAGAGGGGTTTAAGGGACAGATGGATGAGATGTTGAGGGACATGGGTTAGTGATTGATAGGAATGGTTGGACTTGATGATCCGGTGGGTCTTTTCCAACCTAGTGATTTGATGAGATTCGGTGAGATAATTCTATGATTCTGTAATTCTTGAGGTTTTTGTATTTCTGTTTTCTCCTCATTTGATGTTGAACCTGGACTCCTCCTTTTCCATATGTAATCAGGCCTCTACTCTTGAACTTGTGAGCTCTTCACTGGGATTTCTACTTGAGCTGCGTGTTTGAGACTTGATGTGTTTTTTCTCTCCTAATGTCTTCTGTCAGGAAGAAGCAGCAGAGCCAGTTGACAGTAGCTCAGTGTATGATGTTGATTGAGGTCAGTCTTTGCTCAGCACCCATCTCAAGTGCACGTCAGCAGATAATTAAGTACGAGTCCATAAAAAAAAACCCCCTGTACACTCCCAAGCTGGTTGGTTTGCTTCTGTGTTAGTGTCCTTCAAACCTCTGTATCTGGTAGAGCTTTAAGGAGAGTCGTGGTGCTTGCAGCAGGATTCTCCCTGACGTGACGGAATTGGATCTGTTGTGTTGATTGTGTTTTCTCTTGTACTTTGTATTCAGGAGCTTGTTCTTGTTCAGGCTTTTCAATTTGTCATTCTCGTGGTCTCTGTTCTTGTCTGGAGGGAATAAAAATAAATACAAATCATGGGCCTCTTTGGACCCGACTTCACCAACACAGGCCACGAGCTTTCAGACGGAGTAGGGAGGTTTGTTTTTTTTATCTTTTCCAGAATTAAGAGTTTCGTATTATCTCAGAGCCGACAGGATGAAGTATAAGCTGTGATCTTTCTGGCAGAAGAGTCAGAAGGTTGATAGTTTGGTGGTTTTTCTGGTGGTGGTTTTTAACTTTTTTTTCTCCTAAGGCTGGGCTGAAGTTTGGTAATCCCCGTCTTTGATCAGCAGACATAATATTAGTGATTTTTTTTTTAATCTTGCACAAGTGAAGATGCAATCGCATATCCCATCTAATTTTTGTGGTGGTATTCTTCAAACCTAATAGAAAGTAACAGCTCATAATTGCCTCCTTTAAGCTGGTTGGTAGTATTTGCAGTCTTTCCAGCAGATGACAAGGACTTTTTGAGGCAGAGAGGAACTTCCACTGTAAATTCTGTGTAAAATCTAATATCATATTTTGAGACTGATGCTGCATGAGGGCTGCCAAATTCTCTGACATTTAAATTTTTGAAGGCCAGGCAGCAGGAACTCTGAGAAAGCCAGAGCCACACAATTTTTGCTTTCTGCTGTGGACATGTTTTAACCTCCTGTGATGATGGATGAAGGTGCTCAGAGACTGACTGATGGCTCTCGGTTGAGTCCAAGGTGATAAACAAATAAACCCTGACAGGGAGGTTGATGCCTGTTGATATTGTGGTCCTTTTCAGCAGAAAGTTGCAGACTTCCCTTCAGTGTTTTTTTTAACCTGAGATTCTTGTGGAAGAAACTTTAAAGATTTTGGCCTCTTAAAGAAATGACTTTGTGGTTTCTGCGCCTTCAGAAACCCCAGGTCCCTCCCTGCCTGTTCTCTGGGCACACGTGGGCACTCAGAGAGGGGGAAGAGTCAGCTCCCTTGTATAAAGGGTTCACGTTTGGAGTGCTTTTCATGTGTTTGGGATGGGGAAAGAATGTTCTATTGCTTTCCATCTCTTTTGGTGGACGAGGCGCTGAGGGACATGGGTTAGTGTTTGATAGGAACGGTTGGACTCGATGATCCGGTGAGTCCCTTCCAACCTGGTGATTCTATCATTCTGTGACTCTGGGGAGAGGAACTTGAAGAGAAGAGGGGAAGATGAATTTTGATGTATTTATTGATGGCCTTGGGTTCTTGCTTATTCATACATGTGTTGTGCTCTTTGAGTGAAGTTTGAGTGAAGTTGTTGTATATTATTTCTTGGCAGAAATGCAACTTGTGACACTTATTTGTAGCAGTGTTTCTTTGCAGAAACTTCAAGTTTTATCAATAGCAGCTCCTTCAGGTGGATTATACTGAAATGTCCCTAACATCTGTTTTTCTCTTTGGTCAATGTGTTTTGCCAGAAAGAAGGAAAGAAAGAAAACAAAGAGCTAAAGTTTCCACAGTGACTTGTGTGTTGCTCCCAGGATGTTCAGTAGAAAGAAGTGACTTTCTGAAGTCTTTTGGATGTTAAAATTACTTACTCCCATTCAGAAATATTGATTTAATAGCATTTGTGGGTTTTCTTTCCATGGACTTCATGAGAGATTCGCATTTTGTGTGTGGGATCTGGTTTTTTCTGTGCCTTTCATCTTCTGGGGCCAAGAGGAGAGATTGAAATGCAAAAGGTGCAATGATTATTGTAAAGTTTTCTTCGTGACATTGTTGTATTTCTTAAAATAATGTGGTTGGACTCGATGACCCGATGGGTCTCTTCCAACCTGGGTGTTCTATGATTCTAAAAGTACTTAAATTGATCATGGTGACCGATGCTGCTTGAGCAGATAAAAGCTCAAATTTTGTTTTTACTTAGTATCAAGTTCTATATAGTGTATTTTTATCCAGAAGATGATCAGTTTTGCTTTGAAGAAAGTACTTGATCATAGTATAATAGTGCTGTAAATTCAAGTTTGTTCTTTGTTATTGCTTTAAAAACATAAAGACAATGGAGTTTAGCCCTAATATTATTTTGTTTGGACGATCAGAGGCATATTACTACATCACTTAACCTTCTAGGGTGCTGAATGTTCACATCTGCTAATGACAACATTAAAGATTTAGTTTTCATTTATTCATTGAGCCAGTTCTTGTAGAGTAGTCTTATCGGAGTGGGTACTGAGGAGGTTTGCTGAAGGGACAACTTAGTCCAGCTAGTCAGGTTGGCTGGTGTGAAATGTGACTTTCCTTCACAGAATCGTAGAATCACCAGCTTGGAAAAGACCTCTGGGATCATCGATTCAAACCATTCCTCTCTGTCCCTAAACCTTGTCCCTTTTCATGATCCACCTCATCCTGTGTGATGACTTTGTGTGGCTTAAGTCCCTACTTACATAGAGTAGTTTTACAAAGGTGGGAAAACAGCATTTTCCCCCAAAAACCCTGCGCACAAACCCCCTCAACACCCCTAAAACTACACTTTGTTTTCATAATGAAAATCAGTCCTATGACAGTTTTCATTCTGTAGATGGCAATAAATCATAAAATAATATTTGGAAAAAAAAATGATAGCAAATGACAAGTGTAGTATTAAAAAAGCTGTGAAAATGTCAACTCGATAGTAAATTGACAACTCAGTAGTAAATAAAAGGTATGAAAGGAGCGAATGTGTTGTCAATATGAAATCTAACTTTCAGTCGCAAAGCACAGTAAGTTATGTGTATTGTTACACATAAAATGGGTGATACTCCAGCTATACGAGTTCTAATTTCTAGCATAAATAAATTCTTACGCTGCTAAATTGCCGAAGAAGTTGAATGATAATGAAGTTGTCAGCATCACAGGGTAGAAAGAGTGAATTTTGGAGATGAAATGATAAAACATGATTTTTTGTAGTGAATGAGCTATATATATATATATACACACACACACATATATATATATATTTATATATATATAGTTGTCCCTGAAGGATTTTGAAGTTCTTTTTTCTTGATAGGAATGGTTGGACTCGATGATCCGATGGGTCTCTTCCAACCTGGTTGTTCTATGATTCTATGATTCTTTAGGAAAAAAAAGGAGAATTGGTGCTATGGTATTTGTTGTTCTCCTTGGTTAACCCTCCTCTTCAAAAAAAAAAGGGAGAGAAGCTCTGGGAAAACAATAGGGCTGCAGCTGGAACACTGTGAGTCTGTATTGACAGAGAGCTGAGCAACTTAACTCAATAGGAAGGGGCACAGAAACATCCTAAAACCAGGATCTGATCCTAGTGAAAGGTGCATGGTTGCTATTTTTGGGATTTTTTTTTCCCCCCCTCACTGCTTCCCTTCTCAGCAGGCAGCCTGCTATGGGTTGTGCCCCTTGCTTGCAGCTTTCTCACCTCAAATAGGTAAATGACGCCGTGTGGTGTGTTTGGAGGAGTGTGACGGTAGGAGTTAAGCCCAGCTTTGTGGATGGAAGATGACAGTGTGCCAGCTGTGCCTTTCTTCTTGAGTCAAGGGACTCTACTGCTCCAACTTTCCTTAGGATGACATCTTCCTTTATTAGGAGAAGGCCTGATGCTTGTTGCAGTGCAAATCTCTAAGCCTGGAGGACTGCTGGCAGGACAGGAATTTTCTCCGAGGTGTTTGAGGTGCAAGTGGATGAGGTGCTGAGGGACATGGGTTAGTGTTTGATAGGAACGGTTGGACTCGATGATCCAGTGGGTCTCTTCCAACCTGGTGGTTCTATGATTCTATGTAATTGCAGAGCAGCACTTGCTGTATAGGCAAAAAGAAGGTAGGAGGAACAACCGACCGTAGCTCTCCCCAGTGCCTGCAGTGTGTTTATTTTATTCCATGTGTGGAAATAAACATCTGTGTCTGTCTCTCTGCATGTACAACACTTATTTAGCGGCGTCTGGGGTGTGCAGCTTCCGGAGCCTTTCTGTTTCCTCACCTGTCGTTCAGCAGCTCCACTGCTAACATGTTCTGTTAACGTGTTGTGCTGTGCTCGAGCTCTACCTGGCGTGAAGGTTGGATGGTGCATGAAAGCCTGGTTCCAGGGTTAAAATGCTGGGGTTCCAGGGTTAAAATTCGTGACTGCCGCAGTTTGTTACCATTTTTTTCTGGTTTTATTTCATGTTAGTGGCAGCTATGCCAAAAGGCAGCCGGCGTCAGGCTTTTGTTGCTGCTTTCCTGAATTGAATTTTCAAAACCTGTGCATGTAGGCATTTAAGCCACATTTGCGTTATTAGTATTGGAGCTGCTTGGATCCACGTACATGAACGGTCAGACAGCGACTGTGGTTTTCAGAACTCGTAAAGCAGGAGGCGAGTGACCCAGAAGTGGTTTTGGCAGCTTATGTCAATCACTTAGCAGCTCAGTGGTTTGGTTTTATGCTGCAGCTCTTGTTCCTGTGTGGAATATAAAGCTGGTTTTTGGTTTTTTTTTTTTTTTTTTTGTCATTTAAGTCCTTCAGCTTTTGATTTCGTTTAAGCAGACCCATCAGCTTCCTTCTAAAGCTACACAAAAGTCGCAGCTGAGTACCATGTGTAGGTGTCAAATCCATTTTTCATTTAGCTCTCTCATAAGCAACCGTAGGTATTAAAAGGCTTTCATTATTGTTGTGTATTAATGTTGCTTCTGCTACCCACTGCATTCCTTTTTCTTAATTTTCTTCCTGGTTCTACCAAGGATTGTGTCATATGAAGTACTAGAAAGAAATAAATTGAGGGGTTTTTTTGCTGAAATACTAAAGAACCTCACTAAGAAGTTGTCTTTGATAAAATTCTAGTGTTTTTATTATAACCTAAACTGTTACGTTTAGTCCTTGGTAGTTTATAATTTGGTTACTGAACTGCGTAATGGTCCAATCCACCTCTCAATACTTTTTGCCCTCCTTAATAAAGAAGTGGAGGCTTGTAACTCTAACAATACTGATCACTTATCCATGGATTATGTTGTACAAGATGCTTAAAAAAGAAAGCAGGAGTAGCACTTAGAAAGAATTGAAATCATCAAATCCAGGCTTTACAACACAGATGTAGGAGTTTAAGTTCAGTCTCGAATTATTTCAAGAATAATTTTTCAAGAATCATTTTTTAACTGGAGTTCCAATCCTGTTTTGCTTAGTGAGTGTTAACTGTGTATGAATAAATAACTTAGAATCATAGAATCAGAGAATCACCAGGTTGGAAGAGACCCATCGGGTCATCGAGTCCAACCATTCCTATCAAAGACTAAACCAGTGTTTGATAATAAACCACTAAACTTGGTCCTGCTATCCCCAGTGTTGTTGCCCTGTTCCTGTTTAATAGAAAGGAAAAAAAAAGGTAGAAGTAGTTATCGCAGTAGATTTCATTATTATAAGTTAAGTGTATCAGTCTTTGGTAAAAAAAGTCTGATTGCAATCCTTATTTTTTACCTTCAGGTGCTCAATTTCATTTTTTATTTTCCTCTGGGCATCATTTGAGTACTTAATTTAACTCCAGGACTTCGCTGGGATATTTCCGTAGCAGACAAGTTATTTGTCAGGTGGTTTATGATGGGAGCCTTTCTC
Organism: Coccyzus lansbergi; assembly: GCA_033558105.1. NCBI lineage: Eukaryota > Metazoa > Chordata > Aves > Cuculiformes > Coccyzidae > Coccyzus > Coccyzus lansbergi. The sequence goes on along the minus strand of JAUMJK010000786.1, from coordinate 1,150,732 downwards.
TTCTTACTCTCAAATGACTTCCCTGTAGGCTTTTTATATTCTTTCTAGACAGTGTGAGGGAACTAAAGAGTGTGTTGGCATCGAGACCTCACTGCTTCCTCACTGCTGCCTTCCCCAGGGGAGAAGCTCTCTAGGAGTAAAGAAAGCTTCAGACTGAGTGAGGATGTGGTTCCCTTCCTCCAGTAATTAAGTTTATAACTTTACAATGTCCCAAAAGGCACAGAAAGTAGAGTTGTTGAGCTTGGTGCTGATTTGTTGTGACTTGAGTTCATGTGTCCTGCACTTATTGGGCACTTTCATCACGAGAAATCAAAAGAATTCACTGAACCCATGAACAGTAAGTGGTACCTTAGAGCAAAGACAAAATTCTGCACTTTTGCTGGGAAAACGGGAGAGAGGGGAACACAAAGTTGTTGCTGATTTCAACAAGTGTCTGTATTTAGTCCGTAACATCTTAGTTACCTTGAGTCTCTGCTTCAAAAGGCTTTTTCTGCTCGGTCAGTGAGAGACCCCAACACGGAGATGTGTCCGTGTGAGCTCTTGTCTGGGGTCAAGTTCATGGAGCTTAAAGCTGCTTCTGCTGCCGAGGCCTTTGACATCACCGGGAAGGAGTCTGGTAGTTTTCTAGATCTGAGACGTCGCCAAATCAGTTCAGGTCAGTAGATAACAGCAAGTGGTAAATAAGAGTTTTCAAACTAGACGATGGAAAACGAGTGAGTGAAAAACTTCTTAAACAGACCTTAGGGCAGTGAAGGGATTGTTCTTCTGCTGAGCAGGCCTGAGGCAGACAGGATCTAGTGCTACAGGGGCAAAGGTGTGGTTGAGAGATTAGAAATGTGGCGAAGTCCTTTCTGTACCTTATCATTAGGATTTCTCTGAAATCATCCTTGTAGGATTTTGCTGTCTGAGAGAGGTCCCATAAATGTTTGTTTTCTTTGGAAGGCTGAAAAGCTCTGTTCTGTGTTGCCTGTGGAGCAGAATTGGGAAGCGCAGGGGAGAAAGGACGATGTGTGTGGACCTGCATTTGCTGCTGTTTCCCTCTCATTTTCTTCTTCTCTACCTCAATCCAAGCCAGATTTGCAAGCAAGGCCTTGCTTCAAGCTCTTCCCCTGAACCAAACCTGCTGCTGGTCGCTCTCTGCTTGTGCCATTTACACCCTCAGTGTCTTCCCAATTCTTTTTTCGCTCTCTGGTTTCTTGATCTGCAGGGATTTTGAGACCGAGTTAAATTTGGGAACTGACTACCACTCTAGATAAGGCCAAGGTCCTCCTTTCCTTTTGAACTGTCTTTTGTATTTTTTATCTAATTCTATTAATTTTTAGGACACCTTAGAATCTGGGCAGGTCTTTGCTCCACTGGTTGTTCTACAGATTTTGTGCTCTTGAGCCTAAGCAGCAGCACTGACCCCAACTGCTCCCTTTGCCACTCGGTGTTTTTCTGTCCTTCATTGTGTTTGCCTGATACCTGCAACCATCGCTGCCGATTATCATAGATCATAGATCAGCCAGGTTGGAAGAGACCCACTCGATCATCGAGTCCAACCATTCCTATCAAACACTAAACCAAGTCCCTCAAGGCCTCATCCACCTGTGCCTTAAACACCTGCAGGGAAGGTGAATCAACCACCTCCCTGGGCAGCCTATTCCAATGCCCAATGACCCTTTCTGTGAAAATATTGTGTTTTCTCTGCTGCCTTGGCAGAGCTGTGGACAAAGAATGACTTAGAGCAAAATGAGAAACTGGTTCCCTGGAACAGCGTTTGCATCTTTGCCTTCCTCTACGCATTGAGTCCCATCACAGCTTTTAATCCATTTATGATGTTATTGCAGCGCTTTTGTTTTTTTAATCAAGATGGCCTGAGGTGTCAAGCGTCCAAGTCTGAGATTCCCACTGAAAAACCGCATAATGATTTATTTTGACAAGATCTATTTACCATGAAATTGTGACCAGTGATGCTAATTTCACTGTCATTTTCAATTCATTATTAGGTAAGCCCTTATTAGCTTTCCTAACACTTTTTGCTGGGAATGCTCTGACAAGTCTGAAATTGCTTGGCTTTCAGGTTTTGACAAGTTATATTTTTTTCCCCTCATCCCCGGAGACCATTCCCACTCAGAGCTGTCACACGCATGAAGACCAGATTGGATGCACAAAGCACACTGTTGCTCGAAACTGAAGGTTGTTTGGGCACAGATGTACTCAAAGTCATTATGTTATAAAAAAATGTTTTTGAAGTAGTTTAGGATATTTTTTTTTAATTCAAATTACAGTCGCTGAAGCGAATTCCGGCAGTTCCCTTGCCTCACGTTTGAGGTTTTTTTTTTTCCTGTAATAAGCTGACATTGATACTGACTGACAAGTTTGAGTAGCGAGGCTCCGTCTTTTCGAAAGATTATGAGTACTAACGTTTTGTAAACCAAATTATGTGACAAGGCTTGTTCAGCAGCATCGCTGGAGAAGAAGCTCTCCTTATCTGACTTAACGTGAAGCTGTGATTACCGCTGCCCTCTCCGGTGCCACCAGCAGCCTCTTCATTTAGCCCCCAACCCTCCTCCTTGCTGGTGCTTGAGAGGCATTAGCATAAAGCCGGAGTTAACCACTAGATGGATCTGTTTCGTTAATAAGCCGTTGACTACCACTTGTTAAAGAGAAGAATATTTTAAGGACTCTCCGGGTGATGTCAAGTACATGTTATGTAACTGCTCTTTGACTGCAATTACTTGTAGGAAAGGGCCATTAAAAAATGATACTTTTTTCTTTTGATCTGTACTGCTTTCCATGTCTGGAACTACCGAGAGCGGTAAAATTCTTGAAAACATAATACTGTGGTTTATTTCTTTCTTTTCGTCATGGGATCATCACTAATAACACCTCACTTGAGTTCCTACCTGAAAAACTTGCTAGAATTTTTCCTGTGTAAACTTGGGTGCTTTGACCTGTGACCGATTGAGATGTTCAGCTTTGCTAAATTCATTATATGTAGTAATTAGTTGGTTTTACTTAAGAAGACAGCGATCTGTTGCCTTATAGAGATTGAAAGCTCATGAATGTATACTTTGTTTTATCCAAAACATCTAAAAATGGAATCTCAAGTCCATTATTCGAGTGTTTACAAGAAAGGCAAGCCTGAAATACGAGGTGCAAAGGAGATGTTTAGAAGTTTGCGCTTTATCAAGTCAAATATGTGACAGTGCAATTTCTTCAAAGTTTTAGAATCATAGAATCATAGAACAACCAGGTTGGAAGGGACCCATCGATCTAGTCCAAGCATTCCTGTCAAACACATTTGCATACACTAAAGTAAGAAAATCAACCTGTTTTGATCCTTCGCTCTATGTCTCTGTGTTAGGAGACATAACCAAAGTGCTTCTCCCAGACCAAAACTGGATAGAGGGCAGGGGAAGGAATTTCTCCAGAAAAAAAAGTGACAAATGACCTAGTTTGGTGTTGGCCTCGGTGGAGATTTGGTTAGAGATGCCCATTCCAGCCAGTAGCACTGCAATTCTGTAAAATTCAAAAATTGCATATTCAGAGACATCTCTTATTCCACAAGATGGGAAAAAACCAAACAACTCCAAAGTTTGGTTTGTCTCTCTCAACTCCAGGGGAGGTTGAGGCTCTACATAAAGAAAAAATTCTTCACTGAAAGGGTTGTTAGGCACTGGAATGGTCTGTCCAGGGAGGGGTTGACTCACCTTCCCTGGAGGGGTTTAAGGTGTGGGTGGACGAGGTGCTGAGGGACATGGGTTAGAGATTGATGGGAATGGTTGGACTCGATGACCCTCTGGGTCTCTTCCAACCTGGTGATTCTGTGATTGTAAGACATGGGAGAAATGGAGCTTTTATGGCCTCTAGACCAATACAGTAAAGATAGAAAACAAGAGGAGTAGATGGGAATGTGTCATGTGCTGTGAACTTGACCTTGAATTGACGATATCTTGATGAAGTAAATGCTACTTAATGTAAAAGTTGTACCTGTGGGTCCAACGCGACAGTTCTGTGTGGAATTGACTGCAGGTGCAAATCACGGACCTTTGATACACATTCACTGCTCCTGAAGCTTCAAGCTGTGGAACAAATTTCAAGGATCAGCTGGTTTAGACGCTTTCCTCCTTTTTCAAACAAGCCAGCGTATTAGAGTGCAATTTACTGTCTTCTTTTCTAGTTGTTTGGAAAACAAGTACTGCAACCCGACTGGGATGCTGCAGAAGGGCTGATGAATCTGACTTTTACAAAGAGATCCTTTGCGTCTGTATGTACAGTAGCCACTGTTCCTGCCTGAAAAGAATAAAATAGATTCCGTAAGGCTTCTGATTTAAATCTTCTTAATGGTACTTAATAGGCGATTTACATTTGAGAAGGAGATTTTCATCAGGATTTATTAGCCTGACTTATATTGTTTTATTGTGGAAGCTTTTTGTTAAAATTTTTAAATTAAATGACGTAGTTGGTGGTATCTGAAATCTCCTCAGTTCATTAACACTAATGAATAACGTCATGAAATATAACATTGTCATGACACTTAATTGCAACAAGCTAGATCACAATCTTTTATTTACAGGTAGACGTAAATGAGCTGTAGGAGTATAACTGGGATAATAAATATCCCTCTGGATTTTGAGAGGATTTTCTACTGGTTTTCTTATTGTTTTGTGCCTGCTTTTTTTTAGGTTTTTATTTTTTTAGCTGGTTTACAGTGACACATATTTAGATGTATGAGTTTGGGGCATTCCCTGTGTTGGTCTGATTTGTAGTATTCAAGTTTGGCCTATTTTGATAGGAATGGTCGGACTTGGTGATCTGGTGGGTCTCTTCCAACCTGATTGTTCTATGATTCCGTGATCTGTAGGTCTTAACCAGCTGAGGCTGCATTGAGCGGTTTTACTTCATTGCTCAGCCTCCTAGAGCTGTGCTGTTTGCAACTTTTTACATTTGGGGAAAGTGCTTGTTTTTCTCCATGTTGAATTATTTAAACTAGATTAATGCCTCAGCATTAAAGCTGTAATTTCAGTTCCTCCTGCAGCATTATATTGGAGTTTGGGGGTGGCAGGTAGCAGGTAATGGCTCTGCTGAACAGCTGAATGCCTGTTAGAGGAGATGGATGGATTCTGCTCTGCTCTCGTGGAACACGACGTGAAGGTGGACACAGGGAAGAGCTGCTGTTAATGTAAGCACAGTGATTTAGTAAAATGCAGGTTAATGTTCAGCCTGCAGACTGATCGACAATCTACCTCCGTTCCGACATAGATTTTACATAAAGTCAAAGCCAGAGGTTTCTTCCAAACAACCGTGCGGTGGTTAGAGTTGTGCGCAACTGCTAATTTTCACCTTACAAGTGGTGAGTAAGAATAATAATTTTCTGCCTGCAAAAACTGCTTTTGGCTTCCAAAAAAACTGAAGTGCTTTATCTGAAAAATACTGGTCATACTAGCTGGTTTGCTGTTAGCTGAAGGCAAGATTCTTAATAGGCTGTTTCTTATGCTACCTGTCACCTCCTCAGTGGTGTTTTGTTCACTGGTGATCCAGCAGACTCTGGTGGCACCTCCTATTTGTCACTCCATTCATAGAGTTAGCATCCCTGCTGCCATTTTGCTCAGCCAGAATGATAATGTGTCAAGCACTAATTACCTATCTGCTGCTCTTAGGAGGTATGAATGATGAAGTGGTGATAAAGCTACGTTTGACAGGGCTATTTAAAGTAGCTTCCAAATTTGGAAGCTGAGTTTTTACTTAGCTTAATGATGGTCGAGGCTGTGGTGGGGCTGGCAGGGCAGGTTTTGGCTCCGTGTGTCAGCTGTTGGTTATCATGTAGGTTTCTATGGGGGGAAAAACAAGGAGGGTGATGCAGCTTCGTGTTTCAGAATCAGAGAATCACCAGGTTGGAAGAGACCCACCAGATCATCGAGTCCAACCATTCCTATCAAACACTAACCCATGTCCCTCAGCACCTTGTCCCTGAAACACCTCCAGGGAAGGTGAATCAACACCCTCCCTGGGCAGCCTCTGACACTGCCCAGTGACCCTTTCTGTGAAAAATTGTCTCCTGCTGTCCAGCCTGACCCTTCCCTGGTGGAGCTTGAGGCCGTTCCCTCTTGTCCTGTCCCCTGGGAGAAGAGCCCAGCTCCCTCCTCTCCACAACCTCCTCTCAGGGAGTTGGAGAGAGCAATGAGGTCTCCACTCAATACTATTCAAAATATACTTGACACTTTAAGGTAGTACCTCACAGTATCTCTAGTGGAGATAATCAAGTTGCAAAGTGTCTAATCTTTCTGTCGCACGCATATTGCGATTCTGTTTGGCAAATCTGCAATCAAACCATTGAGTTGGTTTAGCTAATCATGACAAGTTCAAATTTCAGCTGGGACTGACAGGCTGTGAGCAGCTTTCTGTGGGAGGCAGATTGGTAAGAGCGAGAAGCTGAGAGGACGCTCTAGAGCGAGTCCAGAGAAGAGCAAGGAAGCTGTTACTTGCTGTGTGTTAAGGAGGCTTGTGTCTGTGATTGTTTGCTGACCTGAAGTTTTATGAAATGCAGTGAGTCTCGCTCTAGAGAAAGAATATCCATGTACTGGAATCAGCTGTTATTCTCCGTACGTAGTTACTAACGTTGAGTTAGAAACTTCCTTGACACATGCACACAAGTACAGTTTTTAGTTCTGCACTTCTCTCGGCTCCTTTTGCTGCTGGGGTTTCCCCCAGATTTTGCATGAAACTTTTATCTCCTCTTTCCTAGTTTAGCTTACCTTACTCTTGAGTGCACAGTTACTGTGGTTTCTTCTGTTCTCTGGTCGCTTCTAGTTGAGCATTACAGGAGGTCTCAGAGCTCTTGGACTACAGATGTTACATACCAAGGCCTGAAGAAGAGAAATCTGAAGTTTAGTCTTAATTAACAGATTTTGTTTGTCTGTCTCTGTGGTTTCTACTCTGCAACAAACAAAACCACCACAAAGTTCATATTGTCTTTGCTAAGGGACATGGGTTAGTGTTTGATGGGAATGGTTGGACTCAATGATCCAATGGGTCTCTTCCAACCTGGTTGTTCTATGATTCTATGACATTATTCAAACTGTGCCCCATGGGCTGTGTCTGGTTTCTGTGTCAGGACCATTTTTAATCTCAGCCGCGTCAAATCCCCTAAGGAGGAAGATTCTTTATCAGATCAATGGATCTAGAGTTGCTTTGGATATTGCCGCTTTGCCCAGTGGTTCAGGGTGTTATGGATGTTGCTAGCAACCACGGAAAGATGATCAAGTTTGATTTAGTTTTAAAGATGACATTTAGGTGGACACTACGCTTAGCAACCAGCTGAGTAGCTTTTCTGTCAGTGGCCATTTGTGGCTAGCTTTAAGTCTTTGTGGCTATCGGAAGCCCACACCTTTATATCCCTAACTGCTAATGTCAAATAAAAATGCTCGAAAAAGGTAAAGCCCTGCAGTGGCTTGTTCCTGCCATGCTATTACAGCTTCTTTTTCACTGAGGAAATTCGGTGGTAGGACTTGGAAAAAAAATGACAGATAAAATGTGTGTTGTCCCAATGAGTCAAAGAAATTGCCCCCCTAATAATAGTAATTACGCTGTGCATCTGTGATGTTCTGCATGCTTAAGACTGGAGAGATATTAGCTAATTAATCCTTTCAACGCTGCTGTGCAGTTGGTATAGCTGCTACTATTATCTTCCTTGTATAAATGAAGGGAAAAAAAAAAAAAAAAAAAAGAAGGGTCGACTGATGTGCTCAGCAGTACCAAGCAAACTCGAATTTCAGATTGAGAAGTTTATTCCGCTGCCGTGCAGTGCCTTGAAGGCACAGCCAGATGGAGGTCCACCTAGAACTAGACTAGACTGACTTTTTTTTTAAACTACATTACCTACCAAAATGAATGGATTTTAGGTTTTGCCACTCTTACAACTGTGTCAGTATAAATTGTGAAACTCTAGCACGGAAGCACTGTGAATTTCATTAGTTCTCTCTGGAAATGAACTAAATATTGAAAACAGGGCTACCGAGTGCCAGAATACGTCATCGCTGATGTTCAAAAATTTTTTATGAAGAAATCAGAAATCATGTGACTGGGTGCAGGCCTCTTCCCCCAAGTGACAAGGGATAGGACAAGAGGGAATGGACTCAAGCTCTGCCAGGGGAGATTTAGCCTGGATATTAGGAAAAAAAAATTCACAGAAAGGGTCATTGGGCACTGGAACAGGCTGTCCAGGGAAGGGGGTTGAGTCACCTTCCCTGGAGGTGTTTAAGGGACGGGTGGACGAGGTGCTGAGGGACATAGGTTAGAGACTGATAGGAATGGTTGGACTGTATGATCTGGTGGGTCTCTTCCAACCTTGTTATTCTATGATTCTATGAAAATAGTTGGTCCTCAGCACCTCGTCCACCCGCACCTTAAACCCCTCCAGGGAAGGTGACTCAACCCCCTCCCTGGGCAGCCTATTCCAATGCCCAATGACCCTTTCTGTGAAAAACTTCCTCCTAATGTCCAGCCTAAATCTCCCTTGATGGAGCTTGAGGCCATTCCCTCTTGTCCTGTCCCCTGTCACTTGGGAGAAGAGCCCAGCTCCCTCTTCTCTCCTCACGTTACAGTTGTTGGCCATGAAGGTTGATGCTAGCTGAACTTGAGGTGGTGCTGCCTAGTGCCCTAAGCAAATTAATTTCCTTCAGCACTTGAGGCAGTAGGTGTTTCATGTTTATTTACTGTTTGAACCCTAAAGGGTATATGGATCGATCTGGTTACTAGCACTGGACCTTGATAGTCTGGTGATGAACGTGCTGCGTCTTGCACAGAGCTTTAGTTCACACTATATAGATAGATAGATAGATAGATGGCCTTTGTCAGCTGTCTTTCAAACCCCACAGATGAGCATCTACTTGTTGGCTTCACAAGCATTAACTGGGTTTTTGTAAGCAGTTTTGCTGACCCGACTTGGGTACACAGTCCATAGAATCATAGAATCACAAGGTTGGAAGAGACCCATTGGATCATCGCGTCCAACCCTGTACAGATTTTCGTGAACTATGAACATATCTGTTAGGATATACAAATTACCACAACGTAAAATTCTGCTTCTCAGAGTTCATGAAAACTGCAGGTAACACCTTCCACTTGTAGCTTTACGACACTCCCAGAGTCTAGATTGCATGCTTGGCTCTCTTCCAAAAAAGAGAAAAATCTTGAAGAGTATGTTAAAGTATATAAGCACAGCATCTAAAACAGATCCTCCAAGAGATTCTGCCAAAAACTTCTCAAGGCTGAAGAAAAGTATTAACACCCATAAAATGTAGTCCTACAGCATCACGTCTGAGAAGGGAATTGGCAAAGTTCCCCTGCCCTAACAAACAAAAAAGGTCAGAGAAACCATGCATGACGTGCAAGAAAAGCTCATGTGCAGAAGGATGATTTCCTCTAGCTCAGCTCTCCTCTGCTCTTCTAGTGCAAATGTCTTACAAAGCCACCTGCCTGTTCCTGTTGTGCAGCAGTGTGGTGGAATCAGGGAAAACGTGTGTGCTCGACGCATGGCTAAAAGCTTATGTTTGTTAGAACAACCTCCTCCGTTCCTAGGAAACAAACCCTTCTCATTATACACACCTATATGGTCAGCCGATAGTTCTGAAATTATGAATATTCGAATTGATGTGCTTGGATTTTTCTTTTTTTTTTTTTTTATGGCAGGAAATAAAGACATCAGCGATGTCTTTCAGTGTGTAGTTTTTGCTCCTTGGCAGCCAGCGCTAAGCTTGATGATGTTGTGCAGTAGTACCTCACCTCCTACACCTCAGAGGGTGCTTGGCTTGCTTACAGGAGTGGGTGATGTAAAAGGAGAGAGAGCAGAGAAGAAGAACATAGATCTGAGAAACTGTTGGTCTCTGAAACCTCTGATGCTTTTCTACTGTGCTGTATCGTGAAGAGGAGGCTGAGGGGAGACCTCATTGCTCTCTCCAACTACCTGAAAGGAGGTTGTGGAGAGGAGGGAGCTGGGCTCTTCTCCCAAGGGACAGGGGACAGGACAAGAGGGAATGGCCTCAAGCTCCACCAGGGGAGGTTTAGGCTAGAGATTAGGAGGAAGTTCTTCACATGGAGGGTGATTGGGCATTGGAAAAGGCTGCCCAGGGAGGTGGTTGATTCCCCTTCCCTGGAGGTGTTTAAGGCACGAGTAGATGAGGTCTTGAGGGACTTGTTTTAGTGTTTGATAGGAATGGTTGGACTCGAAGATCCGATGGGTCCCTTCCAACCTGGTTGTTCTATGATTCTATGAACGGAATTATTGGTCATGGTGCTGAGAACGTTTTTAGTGTGGTTCTCCCTGCAGCCTCGTATGCCCTTTGTCATCATTTTTGATGCCATTATCCGTTTCTGATGAGTTTTGACATGGGAGTAGAGATCTTGTAGCTCATTGACTTACTCTGAAGGAAAATTACAGTTGGCTGTGGACAATATACTCAAATTAGTATCTTCAATGAGAAAGAAACTGCAGTGTTGATTCAACAGTTACTGACTGTATTTAACTTTTTGAACCATTTCAAGTGCGTAGCTCTGAGTTTATGGTTTATGGTCATGGTTTATGCCATCTCTTAACCACTGGTTGCTTCTGGGTGTTGGAAGAAGCTGAGAATACTTGGTTACATTGGAAGAGTTTAGGAGATGTGTAGAGGAAGCTTGAATATTGCGTTAGATAAATTCATAGGGATTGTAAGGGTGGTGGGTGATACCGCAGGGACAGCTTAGAGCAGGTCTCTGAAGTCTGGTATCCTAATCTTCCATCTCTTAGAATATATTAACTTCTATTTTAATTAATGAGCGTGAAGGGGAAATAGGCCGTTGATTGAACTGCCTATTTTGGTAGCTGTTAACTTTGTGCTGTAGTGTGTAGCACTACCTTCTCAAGAAGCAACACCAAAAATAACACAGCCTCGAAACTGAAGCAATAAATACTATTTATCTTTAAAACGGTGCTTCTCTTTTCCTTCTTTTGTGAATTATGTTTGATGAATGGTCTCTTAAGCAGCCTGCTTGGCTCATGAATGCCAGAGGGTGCACATTAAAAGCAGAGTATGGGTGAGTGCTTCTGATATTCTTTTTCTCCTGTGTGTGCTAACCCAGTGTGTCCCCACTCTGGTGAACTCCTTTTGGATGCTGATGTGAGCAGAGATGGTCTTGAAGGACTGTTGAGTGAGCTTTTATTGCTAACCCTTTTTCTGCCACTTGAAATATTTTCTGGAATTTCTTTTCGCTTTTGTGGCAGTTTGGAGGTCGGGAGCTCGTCAAGCAGCAGGCAAGTGGTTTGTACACATGTAGCACATTTCTAGGTCTTCACTTTGAATTCATTCTCCCCAGAACTTGACAATTAGCTTTGTTGAACTTGGGAATTATTGATTACCATGTCATTTGGGGCTGTCGGTGCTTACTGTGAGGGTTGTTGTCTGGTGTCTTTGTTCCTGCAGGTTGTCTCAGATCATACTCCTGTTAAGAAGCATTTTATCTTCATAGAATCATAGAACAACCAGGTTGGAAGAGACCCATCAGATCATCGAGTCCAACCAGTCTTGTCAGTAGAGTAGACCAATAGAAGCCTTTCCCAACCTAAACTATATATGATTTTAAGATCATGGAGTCCAATCTTTAAGCTAACGCTTTCAAGCCATCACTAAACCATGTCACTCACTGCATGTGTGTGTCTTACCTAGCGCTATAACTTAGTCTTTCAGCTGTTCTTTCTAGCAGAGCATCGTTTATAAAGCAGTTTGCTGGGTCTGAACATAACAGAGACCTTTTTGGGTTGTTTTTTTTTTCCCCTTCCCAGACTCGCCTTCTGTTAACTGCTGCAGAATGCAGAGCCCTCTGAGAAAGCTGCTGAGCTGGACACTGCTCCAACCTAGTATTTTGCTACTTGCCTTTCAAAAAGTGCCTCTGTTTAAAATTTTCTGGATTCTGAAGTGTGTTTGCTAAGAGTTCATTGAATATTAATCTGATAGGAATGGTTGGACTCAATGATCCGATGGGTCTCTTCCAACCTGGTGATTCTATAATTAACTATGATACTCATAGTGTTGGTCAGGTCTGGTAGAAGACTTGTTCTCCTTTTAATGTTTCAGTGAAATACAAGATTCAACGAAATGTGCTAATAAATAATTAAGGTATTTCTCTCAGTCTTTGTTCATAGCACTTTCTCCGTATGACTAGGATGATGTGAGGCAGTAATAAGTAATATTTTTTCGCGTGCAGGGAAATTTGCCTCCATTCACAAACTTGGAATTTAAAGTAATCCTTAAGTTTTATATTTCTCTTCTTTTTTTTTCCATACGTTATGTTTCCCATGATCATTTAGAGTATTTCACATCAAAAGAGGGTTTGTGTTAAAATAGCTGATTTTTGTCGCTAATTATTGTGAAACAGCTAATGGGAAGTGCTACTGCTGGGTTGAAAGTGGGAGAAAAGGAGAAAAAATATTGTGATTCTGAGCACCTGACGCTTTTATCTAGCATGGAGAAAGAATTCCCTTTATACCAGTAATAATAAAATAGGATATGTTTTGAATGTGTATTCAAGTGGTGTGATTATTTTAGGATTGTAGCATTTATTGTTGCGTGAACATCCTCCTCCCTTCTCCTAGTAAAATTTTATGCTCTAAACTGTCAAACAGAACCACTGTTTGACAAATAGAAACCACTACGATCACATTATTTTAAGAATGATGATGTAACCAATGTATTTTTTTACTATTCCCCAGAAGAGGTTTTTTACGTTAAAAAGCAAGATAGTTTGTATATAAAAACCCGGGAGAATAGACAATAATGGCTTATATCCCCTAAAGCTCGTGCTGAGGGAGAGAAACACAACTTTATGTAACTAGTGCTTAACTGAGTGTGAGAGACTAGGAATGAGCAATGTTCATTGATCCCATCTTATAACAACAGAAATCTCTTTCGCTATGTAAGTAGCAGAGACAGCCCAGACCTATTCTGATGCGGAAAAGCAAAAATCAGTAATTGTAACATTTAAGGAAGCGTTTGGTTTCCTCCTTAAGGCATTTTTTCCTTTTCACCCACTGTTATTAAAGCTGGAGTGCAGCTTCCCTTCGCTCTGCAGCCCAGAATTTGTCTGAGGGGTTGTGAGCAGAGCTGCAACTATTCTGTTGAGGGATTTATGTCGGATGGAAATAGAGAAATCTTGAAGTTTGTTTATAAACCTGCGCCTCTTCTTTAAGGGCAGATCACTTTCTGCATTTCATAGAATCATAGGATCACCAGGTTGGAAGAGACCCATTGGATCATGGAGCCCAACCATTCCCAGCAAATTTCCACGCAGGATACTGAGGAAAGGCTGATGTCTACTGCCTGCAGAGGGTGAAGGGGAAGGCAAAGTGTTACCTAGGATGCTGCCTTCTGAATGCTCTAATCTACTGCTCTAATTTCTCTGAAATCGCTCAAGTCTGGGTAGAGGTTCCACTAGGCCACTGGACTGAATGTGTTTGATTTCCCTTATCTTCCCAAGCCATCCAAAAGCAATTTATCCCTTAATGTTAATTAAGCAGAAGGCAAACGTCCTGTAAACAACACCAGTTTCTGATTAACAAATTTATGCATTGTTCTTACATGCTAATCGGGTACGAATGAAATGTTAGGCCTTAAGCGTGTGGTTGTAGCATAATGCAAACATGTGCTTCAGAGCAGTTGTTCTGTGAGCAAATTTTAGATCCTTTTGTATTAGAAACGTGTCCTGCAGGTCAGAATTCAGTTATCTGTGAAGCTGGCACTGAGGTAACTCTGCTTTGGAGACGTTTTCTTACTCATTCAGTCTAATAGCATCCTCCACAGAGCCAGAAGTTGTCTGCCAAGCAGAGATGAGATGTACTGATGTTTTTCATTGATCTGTTGCTAGAAGTTAGAGATATTTTCTTCGTTGCTTTGTTTTTCCCCTGCAGGATCTTGTTGACAAGAACTACTGATCTTAAGTGGCTTCTTGAGGGTCTTTTTGATGAGCTGCTGCATTGAATGATTGCTTTGGCTAAAACAAAGCCATGGTTCTGTATAATAATATCTCTGCTGCTGCTGCCTTTGGACTCCACAGCGAATTTCTTTCTAAATTTGAGGTGCTCTTTGACAGAACTCTCCCATGGTGTGCAGGCCAGAAAGCTCAGAGTAGATTTTGAGTGTCATCGTGCCCAGTGTGTCACCTGCATGCTTGGTCAGTGCTGTATGAGCCTGCCAAGTCTTAATTGGCTGATGACAGCCAGGATCTCTCTTGGTGCATCATCTTTTATATCTGCTCAGTGAGAGTTAAAATGTTGACTTAAGTAATGTGGTTGCCAAATAGCAAGAAAAGAGAGAAGGAATTTTTGTTGATGTAGAGAACAGGGTAGCAGTAACATGCAAGAATCATAGAATCATAGAACAACCAGGTTGGAAGAGACTCATCAGATCATCGAGTCCAACCATTCCTATCAAACACTAAACCATATCCCTCAGCACCTCATCTACCTGTGCCTTAAACACCTCCCCAGTCTTCCAGGACTGCTGGAAGATGATGGAAAGGGGTTTGGCCAATACATCCATGCAAGAAGGATGGGATGGAGAGTCCCTCCTTTGTAAGCCAAGAGGAGAACAGGGGGAATTGCAGGAGCCGTGCTGTGCTAAAAGAAGTGGGATGGCAAATGAGCAGACCATGCTTTGTCCTTGGCATCAAACAAGATGTGTTGAGCCTCTCTGGGCTTTCTGACCATAGCTGGGTGGACTTTTACCCTTCTCAGAACCCCCCTAAAAAAATAAAAAATCAGGGGAATCTATGAAGATATTCTAAGAATTTTCTTTTTGAGCAGAAGAATGCTTGAATTTGGATTACGGAAGAGAACTCTGGTTGTTTCTGTTGGATTGTGATGCTTCAATGACACAGTGCTGTTCAGACTGAAGATCTACATGTGGGTGAGCTGACACACACCATAATGGTGTGAGGTGTTACTTTCTTACTTGTTTGGACTGATCATCCCTAGATATGACAAACTGGGCTTTCTCCTGAACCTGGACTCAAAATTAGAATCATAGAATCATAGAACAACCAGGTTGGAAGGGACCCATCGGATCATCGATGTAAGTAAATTGTAATTTATTTTTTTTTTTCTGTAGCTACAGATTTCTGTTGTTAGCAACTCTTATGTCACCTGGGCAGTTGTCTCGCTGGACTACATACACATTTCTACCTGGGAAAGCCAAGTCCTGCAGCAACCTGGCAGTTATGAATTCTTCCCTTACGCCAGGCTTTGCCGGCTGGCCTGGATTGTGGTTCACTGTCATTATTAATTCCTATTAATTCCTATCATTTGTGCCATTAATGGAACAGAACTGATTAAGAGACTGCAAATGTCCACTCAAAACCGTGATTATCAGTCTGCTCTAGATATCCTTCCACTTGAGGAAAAGTGTACGAAATCTTTGAAAGCAGTAGAAAGGTCAACCTGCAGTTTACTAGGATGCTTAGAAGTTTGTATTTCCTTTCTGCTTGCTTCTTTAAAAATGGATACTACCTGTTTTGTTTGTTTGTGAAGTGTTTGGGTTATTTCCACTCCCCAAAGCAATGACTGTTTGCTCTGTCAGAAGAACAATCAAGTGAAGAAGGATGATACAGAGTTTTTTGCCATTGATCAGTCAAATTTTGATAGGAATGGTTGGACTCGGTGATGTGGTGGGTCTCTTCCAACCTGGTTGTTCTATGATTCTATGATTTTTATCTACACGTTGTATTTTATCTGCATTTTTAAGCTGGGTGGGAAACCTCATCCTGGCTGCTACCTCAGGTATGAGGTTTTTATGGTGACTTTGTTCTGAAAGCACTTCAGAAATTAGATTTACAACACTTTTTTTACAAAGAAAGCCTCTCAAAAGAGAGAGTAGCCAGTGGCAGTGGGTTGGTTTTGTAGCTGGTGACAGTCCTCATCCTCTCCCGGTCACTGAAGAATTGAACTGTAACGTGAACTGTGTTTCCTTAGATTAATAATAGGAGGAAACGCAGGAGATTGTACCTGCCTTTATTTGCCTTTAACAGCGTTTGATGTGTTGCACCGTTGTGCCTTTCCCATGCTCAGACACAGACATTGTTATGCAAAGACTGACATGATGTTGCTATTTTATATAATCCTTTCAAGTTTGGTTCCTGAGATCTGCCAGCAAAGCTGTTCAGTCAATCCTAGGTTTTTCAGCACCTGAAATACATCAGAGAACTGTTCGTTTATCATAGCCTTGCCCCCACCACTCCCTACTTCTTTCCTGAGCTGTGTGGTTTTATCTTTCTAGGCAGATAACCATCCTTACTTTCTTCTAGCGAAACTGGATTTCCTGGATTACATTGGTTTCTCTTATCTAGGTCTCGTACTTAGGAGAGAATCTCTCTCCATTTCTTGCAAGCTCTCCATATGCAATGTCATTTCAAGCAATTTGAAAGAATGAGATATTGGCAAAGCTGGTGTTAGGGTAGGACTTTTTAATGCAGTTTCTATGTTTAGAAATTACACGCGGCCAAGAGTAGGTGCAGTGACATTTTCGTGTCTGAATTACGGATCCGTAACTGAAATGTTTACAGGCTTTTTAGAAACACTGCTTAACGGAGCAAAGCTCCTTTGCCTGCCTTGAAAAGCAGGGAAGGATGAGAACAACATGCTTGTGTTTCTACTGCTGCTTTAGAACAGCAGAGAATAGCGTTATGGAGAATTCTTGGAAAATTTGGTTTTCTTAAGACATAGTGGAGATACTCACTGCCACTAAAATGCAAGAACAGAATGAATGCTTAATAAAAACATTTTTCCTGTCCTGATCGTGAAGTGTGTAAAATTTCTCTTAAAATGAAAATAATGAAGAGACAGAAGCACGTGCGAGATTCTTAAAGCTGTTACAATCAATATTTAGGTCCTCAGTAAGATACCATTATTCCTGGTTTATATCTTTTCTTATATAAGGGATATAAGGGAGTTAATTTTTTTTTTTTCATTTTCTTCATCTGTGGATTCTGGATGAAAGTGTGAGGTTTGTGTTCTTTGTTTTTGTAGACTGTCTGCATTGAAGACAGGGGCAGTTGTATTTTGGTTGTATTTTGCATGGTTGGACTCGATGATCCGATGGGTCTCTTCCAACCTGGTTGTTCTATGATTCTATGATTTTTATCTACACGTTGTATTTTATCTGCATTTTTAAGTTGGGTGGGAAACCTCATCCTGGCTGCTACCTCAGGTATGAGGTTTTTATGGTGACTTTGTTCTGAAAGCACTTCAGAAATTAGATGGACAACACTTTTTTTTTTTTACAAAGAAAGCCTCTCAAAAGAGAGAGTAGCCAGTTACCAGCCCCTGTGGATTCGGTGGAGAGATCTGGAGGCAGAAATTGAGCACTTGGAGCTGGTACAGGTTTAGGGTGTTGCTGCTGGGGTTGTTGTCACAGCTGTGCCTGTGGGCAAGAGCATTCCAGAAAGTGGTGCTAGATCTTCAAAAGGAACACGAGGTCTGAAAAATGCTAACACATTTTAAGAAAGTGTCGTGAAATGCTTTGTTCTCGTTGCTGAGTCCTTGAGCCGTGTGTTTCCAGGTCTGGTTTTTCACTCTCTTTCAGCTCATGGCTTTTTCCCAGCTATCGTGTAAATGAGGTGACTTAATGGAAATGTCACGCTTCACAACTGCCTCTGGACATTCCCACAGTGTCCCTCAAGGCTGAAGAAGTCTTTAGAATCATAGAATCACAGAATTATGGAACAACCAGGTTGGAAGGGACCCATCGGATCTTCTAGTCCAACCATTCCTATCAAACACTAAACCTAGCTAGCTTTCCGCTCTGGCTGCTCTGGGTGGGACTTCACTGGAGCCCATTCCCTATCCCTGAGTGTTTTATTCCCTCCTGCCTGACTGCTGGAGTCTCATCCTTATGCAAGGAAGGCTCAGTCTCCTGCTCTAAGGTCTTTTAGTGCATGTGTTGCCAGGTTGAGAGATTCTAACCTTATCTTTCAGCAATGATAGAGGACACTGACTTACCTGTAGAAGGTGATTGCTTCATGCTTGAAATGGTTTGATGTGTGCTGGTGTTGGCGACGTTGCAGGAAGGTTCTGATGGATATCTACAAATCCAGGCAGCCTGTGTGCTTATTTATCAGAGGGCTGGAGCACCTCACATACAAGGACAGGCTGAGAGATTTGGGGTTGTTCAGCCTGGAGAAGAGAAGGCTCTGAGGAGACCTGGGCATTGGAACAGGCTGCCCAGGGAGGTGGTTGATTCACCTTCCCTGGAGGTGTTTAAGGGACGGGTGGATGAGGTGCCGAGGGACATGGGTTAGTGTTTGATAGGAATGGTTGGACTCAGTGATCCGGTGGGTCTCTTCCAACCTGGTTGTTCTATGATTCTATGACCTTAGAACAGCTTGCAGTACCTGAAGGGGCTACAAGAAAACTGAGAAGGGACTGCTTACACTGCTTGTAGAGATAGGACTAGGGGCAATGGGTGTAAACTGGAAAGGGGCAGATTTAGAATAAACGTTAAGAAAGAATCTCTTCACTGTGTTGAGGCACTGGCATGGGTTGCCCAGAGAAGTGGTGGCTGCCCCATCCCTGGATGTTTTCAAGGGCAGGTTGGATGGGACCTTGGTCTGGTGGGAGGTGTCCCTGCCCATGGCAAAGGGATTGGAACCAAATGATCTTTAAGGGCCCTTCCAACCCAAACTATTCTATGATTAGCAGGTACCCCAAGCGAAAGTAACTGTGTAGGATACAGCCTAACTAGCTTTCTGTTTTTCTGATATTATTATCCATGTTATTATCCATGGTTGGACTCGATGATCCGATGGGTCCCTTCCAACCTGGTTGTTCTATGATTCTATGTTATTCAGTCAGGCTTTCAATGTGAAGGGTCTTCTCTTAGATCTTGCTTTCAGGTAATCCCTTTGCCTGCCGGTTGTAACGTCAGGTGTTGGAGGAGTTGAAGGTTTCTGTCTCTCGTTCAGCACCCCACACCCACAGAAAATGGAGCTCTTCTCCTTCTTGAGAGGCAGCATAACATCAACAGCCAGGGGGACTGCAGCCCAGCACTGATGTCCAGTAGTGGCTAATTTAAGTCATCAGTGAGGGAAGAAAACAAACAACAACAATTTGTCTGTGCCTCACAGTGATAAGGAGGTAGAAATCTGGGACGCTGCAATTGCACCTTATTGCGTAGTGAAAACCGTCTTAAAAAATAAGATAAAAGAGTGGGAAAAGCCAGAAGCAGCTTGCAGCTGGTTGTAATCAAACAGTCTAGACAAGGTGCCTGTGCTGAAAAGGATAAATAATACCGCTAATTAAATATCTGTGCTAGCCAAGTGAACATGTCACCATAATTACATCTGTGAGGTGATTGATCTTTTCAGTAATCTAGTGAGCACAACGCTCTCCACTCTCTGTTCTCTTATTACCTCTGTTTCAAAGGCAGAGGTCACGAAAGGCAGGTCCTGCCAAACAAACCTGATCACCTTCCATGATCAAGTGACTCGGCTACTGGATGAGGGAAAGGCTGTGGATGGATTTTCCTGGACTTCAGGAAAGCCTTTGACACAGTTTCTCAGAGCATTCTGCTATGGAAACTGTCACCTCTGGGCTGGACAGGCACACGCTCTCCTGGGTGGAAAACTGGTTGGGTGGAGGGCCCAGGGAGTGGTGGGAAATGGTGTTAACTCCAGCTGGAGGCCAGTGACAAGTGGTGTCCCCAGGGCTCAGTGCTGGGTCCAGCCCTGTTCAATGTCTTTATCAATGACCTGGATGAAGGCATCGAGTGCTCCCTGAGCAAGTTTGCAGATGACACTGAGCTGTGTGGAAGTGTGGATCTGGTGGAGGGTAGGGAGGCTCCAAAGGGATCTGAACAGGCTGGATCCATGGGCTGAGTCCAATGGGATGAGGTTTAACAAGGCCAAATGACAGATCCTGCACTTGGGGCACAACAACCCTGAGCAGCTCCAGACTGGGAGAAGTCTGTCTAGAAAGCTGTCAGGAGGAGAAGGACCTGGGGGTGTTGGTTGACAGTGACTGACCATGAACCAGCAGTGTGCCCAGGTGGCCAAGAAGGCCAATGGCATCTTGGCTTGGATCAGACACTGTGTGAGCAGCAGGGCCAGGGAGGGGATTTGGCTGCTCCTGCTGCCCTGGAGGGTGTGGTGGGTTCTGCACAGGTGCTGCTGCTTTAGGAGGTTAAGGAGCACAGGTGAAGCCAATTAGAAGGCAGGAGCCTGAGGCGGCTGAGGCGAAGCTGCTGTCGGTGAGTCTGGCTGTGCTGTCTGTCTGGCTCCCTCAGGGCTGTGGAGAGCTGTGCCTTCGCCTTTACCTGCCAAAAGTGTTGGAGCTGCTGCCCCCGAGGGCTCTGGGGCCCGAGGAGCCTCTGCCGAGCGGGTACAGCGAGAAGCTGAGGTAGGAGCCACTCTTGGGGCACCGTGGGGCTTGGCCAAGAAGGCCAATGGCGTCTTGGCTTGGATCAGACACGGCATGACCAGCAGGGCCAGGGAGGTTTTTCTCCCAAGGACCAGGGGACAGGATGAGAGGGAATGGCCTCAAGCTCCACCAGGGGAGGGTCAGGCTGGACATTAGGAAAAAATTTTCCACAGAAAGTGTCATTGGGCAGTGACAGAGGCTGCCCAGGGAGGTGATTGAGTCACCTTCCCTGGAGGGGTTTAAGGTGAGGGTGGACGAGGTGCTGAGGGACATGGGTTAGTGTTTGATAGGAATGGTTGGACTCGATGATCCAGTGGGTCTCTTCCAACCTGGTGATGCTCTGATTCTATGAAAATAGCACTGTAGTAATTGTGGTGCTGTAAAAGTGACACCTACTAAGGTTCTTCCATTCAGCTCATACTGCAATACCCTGAAAACCAATGTTTTTTGGTACTTTATGATTTCATGTAATTAGTTTAAAAAAAGATAATCAGTATCTTTACTGAACTATTGCCCCAAGTGTGGGAATAAATTGTGAAACAAATACAACTTTTTCTTATTATGTTGTTGCTCGGTATTAGTTCTTTGTTTACCAATTATATCTTGCTTCTAGGGTAATCAACCTTAAATATCCACCAATAATCTGAACATCAAATGGTAGTTATCCTAGAAGCACACCCACGTAATCTATGTACATACATTAGGAGAATGCCAAAGCATTTACTTAGACGTTAATGTGATGCTCTGTATAATTTTCACATAGATTAGACACTGCAGGAAGTTTGCATGTATTTATTTTTTTCCTCCCCTAAAAGCTCCAGTCAATAATAATGAGTAGTATTTATAGCAGTTGTGGTGAATTAGGAAACTGATTGGGCAAACGACTTGATTGCTGCTCATTTAGCAGTTACGTTCCTGCCAGATCTCTCGGTCAAGTTCTGCATGGAAGTTGGTTTGTTGAAATGTGCCTGGACCAGACGGGAGCATCTGAGGACAATGGGAATTGCCCAGGCAGTACGGGAGTCAGAGCGGCATGTGCAGCCGTAGCAAGAAATATTATTTCTTCGTAGAAATGACTCAACAGCTTTGTGTGCTTGAACTAGCTGTGTGGCATTTGGAGGTGTGTAAGAAGTGGCAGTCGTGCTTGTCCGCCGGGAGCAGACATTGCACAGCAGGGGTGCAGTTCTGTGAGTACCACCTCCCAGTCAATGAACTCAACCTTTAAAATCCCAAAGAATCTACAGATGCTACTCTTCCAGTAATCTTGTCCCACCAGTAGCAAGATGCATCTTATCTTTTGTCCCAAGGTGTGGCTCATGTCTCATGCGAAGGAATTATTTCTCAGTAAGGCAATAGTGTTCAGCATCTCTTTGCTTTAGGTACCACGTGTGAGTGGATGGGGAGTGTTTTAACGTCTTGAGTGAAAGAAGCAGCTAAACTCTGAGTCTTTTTGTCCTAATTATGTTCTTTGGTCCATTTCAGAGACTGATTGTGAAGGTTCTCTTTGAAGGAAAAGGATAGCACAAGAGGGAATGGCCTGAAGCTCAACCAGGGGTGATTTAGGCTGGACTTTAGTTAAAAATTCTTCACAGAAAGGGTCATTGGTCACTGGCAGAGGCTGCCCAGGGAGGGGGTTGATTCACCTTCCCTGGAGGGGTTTAAGGGACGAGTGGACGAGGTGCTGAGGGACATGGGTTAGTGTTTGATAGGAATGGTTGGACTCGATGATCCGGTGGGTCTCTTCCAACCTGGTGATTCTATGATTCTATATTCACATTTTTGTGACTATGACATCTGAGACTGTCTGTTTTGTCTCATCCTGCAGTCGTTACATGATGCATTTGGCATGTTTTTGAGCAGAATGAAAACAACAGTGGAAAAAAAAAAATCACAAGGAAATAAATGTTTGCATATTCTTGGATGTTTGCGTGATGCTCGGAATGTCACAGTATAATATTTCCGTTATGGAGCACTAATGAGAAAGGTGTTTATTGTGACTTGCCTAGCACAAGGTAGCAAAGTTAATCTTACACACTGACCATGTTATATGTTCCTGTATGATACCTACAGAAGGAAGATCTCTTTCTGAATATTGAGGGAATGTTGTTTTGGTTTTCCTTATGTGCCAAATAAAACATGTAATTGATTTCTTTGAAGCCAGGGTGACTATTTTTGTGAATAAAACGCAGCATCACGAAGCACAGTGAACAAATTCGTTGCTATATCAACACAGCATGTGAGCATATTTAAGCAGACGGTTAAATCAGGTTTATAGTGAGTTTCCACTGCTGCTGTTGCTGTGCAGTCAGCACGTGGATGAGGCCGATGAAAACCAGGAAAGGAGAAAAAGAAAAATCAAATATTTTTTTTTTTTGGTCCCAGTTTAATTATATCGACTGTTGATAATACTAGCTGTGTCCAAACTGGGCTGACAGTGATGATGCTAGTGGACAGTGTGCTCAGCGCTGAATTTCTCGTCGCAGGTAGGTTGAGTGATGTGGGATGAAATAGAATCCTTTTTGTTTCACAAGAGAAAGGAGCACGTGCTTGTATTACTGAGTAAGTGAGTCCTACTAAGCAGAAGGCAGTCCCACAGGCTGCTTGGGGCACCTACATCTGTCCCCAGATGTGAAGAGACAACCTGAAACTATGTGTTGTTTTCCACTTTATTGGCACAAGTTGTCGTGTTTCCACATTGTGCCACGGTGTTGCTTAATCGGAGGATTTTGGATTTGTGATCATCCATTAGTTCTGAAAGGAAACAAAATAATCTTTATTACTGTTTAACAAAACTTTCATGAGAATACTTAATAATGTGTAGAAATTTGGGGCTGCTAAGAAGAAAGGGATGAGAAAGTCTATCCCTACTTCTACAGGAGAAGTAGAGTTACTCTCTCCAACTCCCTGAAAGGAGGTTGTGGAGAGGAGGGAGCTGGGCTCTTCTCCCAAGGGGCAGGACGAGAAGGAATGGCTTCAAACTCCACCAGAGGAGGTTTAGGCTGAACATTAGGAAAAAAATCTTCACAGAAAGGGTCATGAGACCCACCAGATCTAGTCCAACCGTTCCCATCAAACGCTAACCCATGTCCCTCAGCACCTCGTCCACCCGTCCCTTAAACATCTCCAGGGAAGGTGACTCAACCCCCTCCCTGGGCAGCCCCTGCCACTGCCCAATCACCCTTTCTGTGAAAAATTAACAACCTATCTCCATTTGTGCTTTCGTCCCATACTCCGGGGACCTGCTAGTGAATTTTACCAGAGCAACATTTCCATGTTGGGCTTTCCTGCCATCAAAACCCTGATGATGGCTGAAATAAGTGAGCTTCTCCTGTTGTGCCCATAGGAAGATGTGTGTTTGGTTGATGTGGGGAACTGATAGGAATGGTTGGACTCGACGATCTGGTGGGTCTCCTCCCACCTTGTTATTCTACGATTCCATGATTCTAAGCTTACAGCAAAATACATTGAATGATGTGACTGGCTTTCTGTGAACCAGTTCACGTACAGGGAGAAAATTTATTATATAAAACAAGAAAACAACAACAAAAAACCTCACTAAAATACCCCACAGGAGGGAACAGTGGTAACGTGGGCAAAAGCAACATGTTTTGGCTGCCAACACACATCAGAGTACTTCTACTTGCATGCCTGATGCCCGTGATGGGGACAGTGTGTGACTGTCACTTTGAAGCATAACCAAAATAAAACTTAGTATTCTTTAAGCTTGGAACTGCCAAATAAATTTTTATGTTTTTTTTTCATGAGAGCTCTACCAAAAAAGTAAAAAAGGCAGCTGTGTCTA
Source organism: Coccyzus lansbergi (assembly GCA_033558105.1). Classification (NCBI taxonomy): domain Eukaryota; kingdom Metazoa; phylum Chordata; class Aves; order Cuculiformes; family Coccyzidae; genus Coccyzus; species Coccyzus lansbergi. The sequence goes on along the minus strand of JAUMJK010000786.1, from coordinate 1,126,508 downwards.
ATAGCAGACTGCAGTAAACAGTAGAAAGAGATTGATTTACTTTAAATTTGCTTTAGAGTGAATTTAATATGCGTTTTTACAAAATCAGATTTTTTTTTTTTTTGTAGCCTGTGCTGTTGGGAGGTATTATTTTAAGAGAGGGGTAGCTTCCCTTCTTAGAAAAGTTGCTGCCAGCAAAATTTCAATTTTGGAGAAAGGAAACAGGAGTTTAAATTGTCAAGTGGAGGCAAATAGCTTTTTAGAACCATTGCAGAAAATCTTAGGTTTTCTGTGCCACCTGATGAAGGTTAATGGTAATAAATGCATATGCAAGGGCTTTAGGACTAAGGTTGAATGATGAAATTGGTCTCTTTTCTTCTTTCTTCTCCCCAGCTGTCTGATTTGCTGCTGTTTGCAATGCCTTCGATGTGCCCCTGGTTATACTTGGCCACTCTAGACCTTACCAGCTTTGTTCTCTTTCTGTGAAACATGTTTTTCCAGAGGTCGTGAGTTTTGAACGCAGCCTGCTTCTATCGCTTGGCTTGAAATTTGTCCTGGCAGCTCTTCTAAGGAACCTAGAGGTTAATTAGAACACTGACTGTTCTGTACTTTTGTACTAAATTCCTGGTTTCTGTTCGCTCCCTGCCTGCCTGCTCACAATTCTCGTCTAATAGTTGAAAGGAGACGTCTGGCGTGTATCTGCTGAGGGTCTCTACTGGAAACTTAAAGTGGAGGTCACCCCTTAGCTTCATTTATCTCCATCTAAGCACTGAATTTGTGCTTCCCTACATTAGGATGCCTGGAATCCTTTTTGGAAGAAGGAAGACGTTGGCTCCAGGTACAGCCTCACAAGTGCTGAGGAGGAGGAGGGATGTCCATGTTGTTTATCAGGAGCTATTTGGTTGTATCTGGGAGTGTGGTTTTTCTGTTGGTACCAGAGAAGAGCAACAAAGCTGGGGAAGGGGCTGGAGAAGAAGAGGAGCAGCTGAGAGAGCTGGGGGTGTTTATCCTGGAGAAGAGGAGGCTGAGGGGAGACCCCATTGCTCTCTCCAACTGCCTGAGAGGACGTGGTTGCTGCCCAGGGAGGTGGTTGATTCACCTTCCCTGGAGATGTTTAACGGTTGATGAGGTGTTGAGGGACATGGGTTAGAGATTGATAGGAATGGTTGGACTCAATGATCCGGTGGGTCTCTTCCAACCTGGTTGTTCTGTGATTCTACTTGCCCTTCACAGATGTGACCTTCACCTTTTTGTGACTTCAGCCATTCTCACTGATAAAATAATTGCCGGGGCAAGTTCTGATGCTGCTGAGATGAAAATGGGATTTTAGTGCCATGGGAAGTTTGCCTGAGGGAAGGCAAAGTGGCCTTTCCTCTCCCACTGCTGCTTCGTCCCGACGGCAGCTGCTTAATCCATGCGAGTGTGACTGGCAAAAAGTGCTCTTGGCTGTGTTTTAGGGGAAGGGGATAAATAACCACTGGAACAAGTGAGCTAGAGGCTGCCTTGGGAATCTGGTAGTTTCTGGGGGATGGAGTTGACAGTGACTGAGCTTCTCTCTCCACTTCTGAAAGCATTTAAAACTTATTCTGGAGCAAATCCAACACTGCCCTCCTTTGGGAGGGTTGCCTCTTCACACCCTTCTAGAGTATTTTGGGAGGAGGTGGCCTGATTGCTTGGACACTAACTTGGACACTTTAAGTGAATAGAGTAGACTGTGTATGTCCTGTTGCAAGATAACTTTTTTTCCCCAGAATCCTTTTTATTACCCCTTCTTCCTTCTAAAATAAGACTATCTACATAAGGTAACAGGATGGGATTCAAATAATCTTAACAAGGTGAACAATCCGTCTCTTTGCAATCCATCAAACCTGGCAAGGAAATAAGGGTGAATTAATCGGTAAAGTTCAGTATTTTAGTACCAGTCTGTGCTATAGCGTCTTCGTCAAATGACTTGAAATAGTACTCAGAGCACAGCAGTAATAATTCTGTGTGTCGACGCAGCCTTAATTAAAAGAAAGAAAACCCAACACATCTGTTTCTTTTGGCTCTTCCTCGTTGATTGTGCAGCAGAATGTCTTTACAAAGAAATTAATTGTTTGTCAGTGAGGAACCCTTTCTTTCAGCCAAGTTTGGGGGGGTTTTGCTAGCACTGTGGATCCCTTGTCCAGAGCGGAGGGGACCGCAGGGGACTCTGACAAGCACCGTTCATTTGAGTAAAGTGATGGCAGCGAAGTCGCCGACTTCATTTGAGTAAAGCGATGGCAGCAAAGTCGCCGACTGTGCTCTAGGGACACAGCTGGGGAAGGCAAACCAGTGGAAACGAAGAATTCACGCCTTTTTTTCCCTAATGACTTTGAGCATCAAGTCAACCACTGTCTGTTTCAAATGAAGAAATGAGAAAGTGCCTTTTGATATTGATGCCAGCCCCGTTGTTGATACAGATCTTTCAGGGGCAAACTTGCACAGGGAACTCTGAGAATATCGACAGATGAGACACACAGATAAAACACCATCAAGCTCAGGCACAGAGTTGTAGCATTAAGCAGTAGTATAAACTGCAACTATAAGTGTGAGACAAATGAACTTTTTTTTTTTGCTGAAAACAAGGAAAGAGCAAAATAAACCTCTGATTTCCTGCTAAATCCTGTTACGTTTAAATTGATAAGGTGATTTTTTTCCATCAGCTTTCAATAGGTAAACTGGCACAGCATCTGATGATTTTTTTCTCCTGCCAGACATTTAATAGCGAATTAAAACTGTTTGGTGCTTTACCAGAGCTGAGGGGAAAAAGGGGACGTTTGCTAAGCTATTGCCAGCAGATTAATAAATTAATCTATGGTTCAGTTAGAATCATAGAATCATAGAACAACCAGGTTGGAAGAGACCCATCGGATCATCGAGTCCAACCATTCCTATCAAACACTAAACCATGTCACTCAGTACCTCATCTACCTGTCCCTTAAACACCTTCAGGGAAGGTGACTCAACCCCCTCCCTGGGCAGCCTCTGCCAGTGCCCAAACACCCTTTCCATGAAAAACTTCCTCCTAATCTCTACCCTAAATCTCCCCTGGTGGAGCTTGAGGACATTCCCTCTCGTCCTGTCCCTTGGGAGAAGAGCCCAGCTCCCTCCTCTCCACAACCTCCTTTCAGGTAGTTGGAGAGAGCAATGAGGTCTCCCCTCAGCCTCCTCCAGGAGAAACCCCCCCAGCTCTCTCAGCCCTTCCAGTCCTGTACCCAGAGCCGTCTCTGCAGTGCTGGGGAGGAGTGTGTTGCGTTTGGAAAACCCCTTTGGTGGCAGAGGCTGAAGGATAAACCCAAGGTGTGTCACTCATCTCGTGGTCTCTCGGTTTCAATTCCACTTAGGTGATTCACTGACAGGGGCGCTGATCTCGCTGTTCTCCTGCAGGCATTGATTTATGCTCTTTCTTTAATATCACTGGGCTCTTTGGCAGGAGAACAGCCTGTCTTCATGCATATTCATAACGACATTAATTTATCAAGTGACAGTAAGGCAAATAACTCTTGGAACAAGGTTGTGTAGCAGCCGTGCATCTGTCCATCGCCCCTAATGCCATCCTGCTGGAAGATGAGAACCAGCTAAATACCTTTGGATTGATAACTAGCGCTTTTGTTCAGTGTTCTGGCTATTTTATAAATCATAGAATCATCAGGTTGGAAGAGATGCACTGGATCATCGAGTCCAAATGGTCTACACGTTGACTATATCTTTCTCATTTGGATTTGCTGTTTTAGGCAGTTATGCATGTTACGAGTCCAGGAGCTCGTAATATACTAGAAGTAAACTAAACAGATCCTGGTGCGGTTCTAGCCACAAAAAAACTTTAGATCTGAGCTAAGAATCTAAGTTGTGATGGGGAAGCTAGTTGTAAGCCTTGTTATGTATTCAGAAGTGTATTTAAAACAGAAATGATTTGACACAGATGCTTTATACTGTGATTTTAAAAAAAAAAAAAAAAGTGTTAGACTTAAGGATATGAATGAGAAGGCGGAATTCTTGCCTGAACTCCAGCCTCAGTAGTCTCTCCTGAAAAATGGGAAATATTTCTTCCTGTTCTTTCCCAAAAGAGTCAGGACTGGGGCTGAGAAAAAGGTTTTCATGGAAAGGGTCGTTGTGCAATAGCAGAGGCTGCCCAGGGAGGGGGTTGAGTCACCTTCCCTGGAGGTGTTTAAGGGACGAGTGGACAAGGTGCTGAGGGACATGGGTTAGTGTTTGATAGGAATGGTTGGACTCGATGATCCAGTGAATCTCTTCCAACCTGGTAATTCTATGATCCTATGATTTTTTTTTCTCTTTGCAGTAACCTCTGTATGGTTGGATATTTAAGCACCACAGTTGCTGTGAGGTATTGTTTGCTCGTTAAGAAGAAACAAACTCAGTTTTCTCAGCTCTTTTTAGTAAGACTTTGGATTATTACTCTTAACGTTTTCTTTTGAACTGTTCCAGTTAACCCATGTGGGTGTTTATAGTGTTGCGATGTGGTCTGGTTATGAATTGTAGGTACATGGTTGTGAGCACAAGACGGAGATGGCATTTCTGCTTTGCTGTGTGTAACCTTCCTGCTGAGTCATACCCAGAGGTGCTTCTTTCTGCAGCAGCAGCATTGCTTTGTCACACATACGTTGAATTTGCTGTGTATAGAAAGTCCTGATTATCTGTGCAGTGTTACTCCCTTGCCACAGGGTCTCCCAAGATAGAGAGGCCGACGTATCTTTTTCTTTTTTCTCCCGATATATCTTCTCATATGTGGATTATTGGCTTCTTTTTGGGCTTTTATTCCAATTTGCCAAGATAGCTTCAAGCTTTGATCGTGTTCTCCAGAGTAATTTTTACATCATCATCCTCTGCATGTTTTCCTAAGTCTGCTCATCTTCTAAATCATTAGCGAAGAAACTGAAGAACACAGAATAAGTTCTTTAGAGCCGTACTTGAAACATCCTTCAGGTTAAAGGAGAACATTTTTAAAGCTGCTCTCGTGCCTTTTTACCCAATTGCAAAACTTAGTTCACTTTTTCTAAAGAAAGTGCTTGTCGCTGCCTGAAGCATTAGTGAAGACATGTCAGATTTACGCACTAACAAAGTTACTCTGCCAGAGATGGAAATTATAGAATTGTAGAATCATAGAACAACCAGGTTGGAAATGACCCACCGGATCATCGAGTCCAACCATTCCTATCAAACACTAACCCATGTCCCACAGGACCTCATCTCCCTGTGCCTTAAACACCTCCAGGGAAGGTGAAATTATGTTGATTTGACATGATTGGTACTAGACAAATACATGCTGGCTCTTTGCTAATCATTTATTATCCCCTAGGTGCCTGTAAATTGATTAATAACATGTTCTGGTATCTTTCTGGGTAGCAGAGTTAAGCTTTACCAGTGTCTAATTCCTTCCTGCCTTTCGTAAGACAGTCCTAGATTTGTCCTTCTCGAGTCCCTCGGGACATCCCAAGTCCCCTGTCAGTTTGGGGTTTACTTCTACTAGTTCCTAAGATAATTAAAAATGATTTTTATTCAGCCCTGCTAACAGGGGACAGAACAAGAGGGAATGGCCTCAAGCTCCGCCAGGGGAGATTTAGGCTGGACAGTAGGAAAAAAAATTCCTGGAAATGGTGATTGGGCACTGGCAGAGGCTTATTCCTACCTTTGATTTTTCTCGTTTGCCGACCAAGCTATTTGGCAAGATGGGCAGGAAACTTTCCTCATGTGTTATATTAGCACATTTTTTTGTATGAGTCTTGCTGGGAGACCATGCTGCTTCCTTTAGAAAATTGAAGTAGACTGTCAGCCACTGCTCCCTCGTTTTCAGTAAACTCTAGGATATTTCAGAGATGTATCTTCACCTTAGAAAAGCCGTCGACTTCACCTTAGAAAAGCCGTAGAAAAGAGTCGACTCTTCCCTGTCTTCTGTAGTTACTCATCTCCCCGTGGTTTGTGCTCTTTGCAATAGTGTCTGCAGGTTTGCTTAACCTCAGGTCGGAGCTGCTCATCTCTGCTTTCCTGTGCTCTCAAAATGCTTTTTGGATGTGCTGGTCTCTCGTTAACGTCCTCCTGTTGGCCCTGCCAGAGGCTGCTTGGAGGCAGGTTGTTTAACTTCTGGTTTGTAATCCAGCTTTTCTGTCTCCCAGTTTTTACAACCCACAGGTTAACGGCATCTGCTGCTGCTCACTTGCTACCTCTGGTGTTTATTTGCTCTGGAAGTTTTCACCCATAGTAAATATTTTTTGAGATCAGTTCTCCCACCTGCTCCCTCTCCCTAACCCCAGAGGGATTCTCCTATTGGCAGCCTCTTCAAACCCCAGGTCACTTCAGCTGCTTTTTTTTTTTTTTTTTTTTTTTTTTTTTTTTTTGAAAACCTGTCAAAGACATTTAGAATTATAATTAAGAATAATATAACGATCTTTCCAATGTTATTAGACGGAATAATTTGAAGGGTATAGATCTTCTGAAAAAACGTTTTTGTTTGGTTTACTGGTAGATTTTGGTCCGGAAGAACATTTTTGATCTGAATTATATGGAGTTGTAATTGCTAAACTTAACAGTCGAGCTGATAATCTAAAGGTCTGCGTGGCAGTGACATTTATGCTTGAGTAGTACCGTAAGCTGCTGCCTGTTTCTTTTGCCTCTTTATGTGTTTGACATTGACTTAAAAGAGTTCATGGCAAGAAAATAAATTATTTAAACACCGAGATGTTATCTGCAATCTGACCACATTTTTTTTCCCTGTTTTACACTGTCCCAGCAGTGCTTAAATGCAGAGGTGTCTTTCACTATCAAATTTTTCCTTTCCTACTGCATTCTTTATATTTAGTAGTTTGGATTTTTTTCCCACTGCAAAATTGAGGAGCCAGAAAAGTGTGAGTTTGAAAATAACAGTTTAATTATGTTGTTCATTGCTGAGAAAGCTGATGTGAGGAAAATATTTTACTAATTACAGGTTAGCAACATTTCTTGAGCTGAAGACTAAAGGCCATTGTGTTTCCTAGTCCCTTCCAACCTGGTTGTTCTATGATTCTATGATTCATCTTGTGTTAAAACAAACAGCAAAGAAGACAAAGTACAATGCTTTGCGAAGAGTGTCCTTGCTAAAGAAGTAAAATAACCTGAAAGTAAAGTAACTTCAAAACTTTAACTTCAAAACTTAAACTATCAAACTTTAGTGTTTAATAGGAATGGTTGGACTCCATGATCCGATGGGTCTCTCCCAACCTGGTTGTTCTATGATTCTATGATTCCTTTGTTCAGTTTAACTTAGAATTGTAGCTGCAAAAGTCCGTTTTGGATTGGTGAATTCCAGCTCCAACGTAAAACATCTAAAAGCTTCTTTCTCCTCACTCTGATTCAACTGTTACTAATGTCAACACAGCATTTTTGCCTAAAAATATGTCGCCAATGTTCTTTAAAGAAAATATGAATCAAAAAAAAAAAAAAAGAGTAAGAAGGTTTGCTCCAGGAGGAGCAGGTTGTAACTGTGTTGAATGAAAACACTCTGTTGGTAGCAGAGTTGAAATTGGGAGTAAGTTTTATGCGTTCCCGGAGTCCTAAAACATGCCAGCAAGAAAGGAAACAACCCTTTAAATTAAAAGGAAATGGCAGGAGTTTTCTCCACGGCAGTGGTAAAGGACGTTCTCAGTCTGGCTGCTTTGTAATTTATTTCAAATTGAATGGAGAGGGGACGAAGCTAGCATGTAATGCAAGCTCAATGCAAGGCATGTCCGGAAAGAAATTTTATGCATTTGTACTTAAAAGCTTTTGCTGAAGGCCAGTGAGAGGCAGTCAGTCTCTTAAGCACTACACTCCTCCAAAAATCTGTCTTTTAAAGATGAGAGACATGACTGGTTGGGGAAGGAGCTCTTCAGGGCTGAGTTTCAGTCAGTTGATGCAGAAAGCAGACTTGGAAACTGAAGTTAGTAATCGAGAATTAAAATTGTGAAGATTAGAGACATGACTGATAGCGGAAGGACAGGAGATCTTCAGGGCTGAGTTTCAGTCAGTTGATGCAGAAAGCAGACTTGGAAAATGAAGTTAGTAATCAAGAGTTAAAATTAGAATCATAGAATTTCCTAGCAGTCTATATAGAGAAAAAGCACTGGTTGATCTTTTTTTTGGACATGGTTTAGTGTTTGATAGGAATGGTTGGACTCAATGATCCGATGGGTCTCTTCCAACCTGGTTGTTCTCTGATTCTATGATTTTTTCTTCTACCTCAGTTATGACTAAGAACTCTCCCCAAACCAATTCCTTTCTTTTATCTTCCTGAAGTTCACTGGTGACTTGCAAAGTTTCATTCATGTTGTTGCAATGTGAATGATTTTTTTTTTTTTTGCTTCTTTTTGTCTCAAGAACCTTCCTCATAGGTTTTTTCAGGCCCAAAGTCATTTATATTCCTCTTCCTAACTTCCCCTCTGGAACAGCCTCAGGCAGGACTGGAGGCTCAAGCTCTCCCCCTGTTTTTTATTCAGGACAGGACATAGAATCATAAAATCATAGAACAACCAGGTTGGAAGGGACCCATCGGATCATCAAGTCCAACCATGGACATGGAGGGAAGCTGAAGCTCTGATGTTTTTTTGTTGGAGTTCGCTATGAATTCAGGGAACCTTCTGATTTGGGAGCCCCGAGTTGTTCTGTAGACAGCTTACTAGGCCAACGTAAATAATTTTATCTAGAAAAAATGTATTGCACAAAGATGTTCTTATACGTATTTATCTCTACCTTGTTTCTCTTTTAAAAAAATCTAAATGATAACGTGGAGGATAAAAATATTGTACTTCAAAAAAATCATTAAAAGGTTCACAGAACTAAAGAAAAGCCACATTTTTTTAAGTGGCAGCATGAGCGGTGATGAAGATCTGACAGCACTGTTGTCCCAAAGAACTGACTGAGAGTAAGTGTGGGAAAATTGAGATAGTGAGACAACTGTGAGCCAAAAAGTCCCCATTTTTTCAGGTATCCTTTACTGTCTTAAGGACTTAAGCTACTCCTAAAACATAGTTTCTAATCAAATTAGTAAAGCTGCTGTCGGTTCCTTCAGAAAAATATCTGATGAACTAGTTTTCAGTTCTTGATATTGGAGCTACATCTCTCAAACAAGTGTTAGAAATAATTTCCTATATTGAGGAAAGGATGTTCTGTTCCAGCCTGGTTATTCTATGATTTTTCAACCTGGTTTGCTTACCTGCTCTTGAAGAGGGCTGATAGGCTTTCCTCATCGTTTACAGAGATGTTTAACGATGATGATGATGGTCTTTGTTAAGGAGTATGAGGTAAGCCTTAGGGTCTACTTTCATTAGCAGTGCTCCTTGTTATGTGAAGCATTGCGGAAATCAATAAGACTGTTCTATAAAATGCTCCTGAAAACTCAGCAGGTTTTATTGTTGGCTTTATTGCAAAACTACTGTGTCTGTGTGCATAGCGAAACGCTAAAGAGTAAGAAAACAACATCCCAGCAGAAAGCATTTCCTGCCATTTCTCCTGAGCTCTACCAAGAACATCCACGATTAAGAATTTTTTTTTTTTTTCCTTTTGCTTTCTTTTCCTATTTTCCTTCAGTTTAAATATTTTGAAGATTTTTTTGCTGTGGAAGGTGAGGAGGGAAGGCGTCATTTCAATGAAAAGAAAGTTAACTGTTACTCATTTTAGAATTTAATAATACTCATTGTGGTTTGGGTTTGTTTTGGTTTGTTTTTTTTCTTTTTTTTCAATTTTCTAATACTTAATATTTCCGCCCTCAGCAGCGCAGGCTGCTCACAGTAATGTTAGTTGATGAATTTCATTAAGATGGAAGCACATCCAACTCCCAGCAGCCTGTGACTGTTTTCCATATTTCCTAGTGTTTCCCAGCTGTGATTTGGCATCTTTAAGCAACGAGCTGTGTATTTGTGTAAATAAATGTGTCTTTGTTAAATATATTTTGCATAGTTCAAGGAAGGAAGTGATACTTTTTAATGAAGTCTCATTTTCTGGATTCATTGGGCACTTGTTCCTTTGTGCCTTGGCAACAAATTCCTTTGCTTCTGTAAGAATGTTTTGTCTTTTATTTGAGAGCTGAAAAAGGAAATGTTTTGTTTTGGTTGAGGAGGAAAAGTCTGAATATTGTTCATTGCTTTACTAATGTGTTCAGCATCATGCTAAGTCACACATTCTACCTCATAATTTTCTTTTGAATAATCAGTTTTTCGTGGGTTATTTGACATGAAAACTTGAACAATCAGAAAACATCTTCAGTTTCAACTTTAAGATAATTGAGGCATAAGACCCTCTATTTTATAGGTAACTGATGGCGCTTGACTGATAATAATGTTGGTTCATTGGGATCTGACCCCAGAAAGACTTTTTTTCTTAGATCAGCAAAATGCAACATTGAAATATATGATTTAGGATGTATAGAGTCAATTTCTAGTAAGTATATCACATGTTTTGGGCTTCAACAGGACACGTACTCACTTGGTTCTTAACAAAACTGATCTAATGAGGCAGTTTGTCCAATTTGTTTCCCCTGGAATCTTTCTCTTTCTCTTCCCTCTTGCATTCCTAGTGTAGTTTATCTGTGGAAATGAGGCTTATGTGATCACATAACCTCTTGTGTCGCTTCTCTGTTTTCATTTCTTGTCCTAACAGGTTTCGACTAGGTTGAACAGTTCCAACTAGAACTGACACAGAAGTGGAAATTCAGAAATTGATTCACAGAGTTTTATAAGAAGAGGCATCTGGGTAAAGGGTGATGTTATTAGAGTCCTGACTGATTTGAAATTTCAGTCCTTGGCTGTCTTCACTCGCACATACAGCTGCTTTAGTGTCATGTACCTCATTGTCAATTTTCATGGTAAATGCTCTATGACAAATCATTTTCCTAGTGTGAACATCACTCTCTTATTTTTGGCAAGTCCCAAAACCCTGCGACATTAGGAGGATGATAGGTTTCTTGTGTCTACCAGCAAAATCCTAATTCATTTGGATTGCAGATTTATTGGGCTGCAGACACAAGTTTAATGTACTTTTTTTTTCCAGTGTGATACATTCGGAGAAGGTCAATCAGTTCCCCTTTGTGGAAAGCAGAGTGTCAGGCCAGAAGTGTGCTGGGGCAGACATGGAGATGCTTGGGCTCGCGGAGAGAGGACTGTTCTGGGTTAGCTCTTTGGCAGGTGCTTTCATGTTCTGTAACTGTCCACGTTTTAAGAAATTCCCAAGAAATTCCCCTGTTCCCAAGTGACAGGGGACAGGACAAGAGGGAATGGCCTCAAGCTCCACCAGGGGAGATTTAGGCTAGAGATTAGGAGGAAGTTTTTCATGGAAAGGGTCATTGGGCATTGGAATAGGCTGCCCAGGGAGGGGGTTGATTCACCTCCCCTGGAGGGGTTTAAGGGTGGACGAGGTGCTGAGGGACATGGGTTAGTGTTTGATAGGAATGGTTGGACTCGATGATCCGATGGGTCTCTTCCAACCTGGTTGTTGATTCTATGATTCTATGAAATCATCCCCACATCTCTCTTTATTGTGAATTAATTCCATGTGATGATGTCCTCGAGGCTTCAGAGAGAGAAGGAAAAGCTAAGTCTTTGTCTCATCCTTTCTTTTGAAGACTACTTGCATGTATGTACAGAAATGCTGTTTGCATGTAGGTTGAAGCTACTTTCTTGGTCAGTTCTGGGTACAGTTGAGTACTCTGCCTAAATAGGGGAGAGGATTGAAAAAAAAGACCAAGTCTGTATTGCAAGTGCTGCGATGCCTCATAGCTTTATCCACAGGGAGAGAGGACATCTCCCAGTTTGAATAGTTCAAAGTCTCTTTTATGTGCGTGACCCGTATGCAGAAGGAGGGCTGCAGACACACAGAATAGGGTGAACAGAGTGATTTTTGGTAGCCAGAGGTATGTGACTAGCAATCATAGAATCATACAATCACCAGGTTGGAAGAGACCCACTGAATCGAGTCCAACCATTCCCACCAATCTCTAACCCAAGTCTCTCAGCACCTCATCCACCTGCACCTTAAACACCTCCAGGGAAGGCGACTCAACCCTCTCCCTAGGCAGCCTGTTCAATGACCCTTTCTGTGAAGAATTTTTTTCTTATGTCGAGCCTGACCCTCCCCTGGCAGAGCTTGAGGCCATTCCTTCTCGACCTGTCCCCTGTCCCTTGGGAGAAGAGCCCAGCTCCCTCCTCTCCACAACCTCCTTTCAGGTAGTTGTAGAGAACAATGAGGTCTCCTCTCAGCCTCCTCTTCTCCAGGATAAACAACCCCAATCATTTGAAACTCTTTCTTAAAATAAAATAGCTGCACTATAGTTTTTCCTCCATTTGTGGATTGTAAGCTTAATTAACTCAGCACTGGATTACAGATCTCTCTCCTCTTGATTTGCCGCTCATCACCAGGAAAGAAAGAGGCTCGGAGTGTGTGCCTGGTCTTATGGATCCCAAAGGCAAAGTTAACACATCTAATTTATTCTTTTGGCCAGTGGAAGTTCTGTATTTTAACTGCTGTGTTGAACCAGGGATGTTCATATAAATGTTTCCATAGGACAAGTTAATTCCAGCTTCACAGGTCATAAATGTGTGGCCACGGACGGCTTTACTGTCTCTGTAGCTGTAACCTCCTTCAGGAGATAATGTTATGCTTCTTCCTAACCACTTGTCCACCTCCCGGGCGGTTGGATTTTTTTGGCTGTGATGCAGTAGATGGGCTCTTAGTCCCCACCAATATCTACACACGTTTGGGAAAGATCCTTTCTTGTGAAAGCATCACGTCTTTTCAAGCTTTGGTGGTTTCAATGGTAATAAACTACATCTCGGATTTTTATGATCCATCAGACATCTGTTAGTCCACAAAATTTCGATTGCTGGTTGTTCGGTCTTAACCATTTTTATTGGCAAAAGTGTTCTGCACACCTTTGCAGAGAGGAGTTAATGCTATAGTTCCCATCATTGCATGTGTGTTTTCATTGGATAATTTTGCTTTTCTGTGCTGACATTTTCCATTTACTGAATCTGTGGATGATGCAACAAAGACTCGTTGATTCTGTGGATGTCTTGCAACCTGGTGATTCTATGATTCTATGACAAATCTCCATCCTTCTTTCCTTCCTGACCACCTCAAGGGCCTTGCCCATCACTGCTCTGAAGGCGCCTGAAAGGCACAGACAGACTTTTCTTTATATCTGAAACAGAACCATCCAGCACCTCTGCTGGTTGTGCCAGAGGGGCAGTAGGCACCCTGGTCCCTCTGGAAATAAGCCCTAGAGACAGAGCTTGGGTTTGGGCTTGAGATACCTGTTTGGTGAGAAGGATATAGTTCATCAGATTAGTAACTCTTCTAGAGACCAGTCTCTCTTAATCCCCTGATGTTAAATGTGTCCCTAGCTTGAAGGATCAGCTTACTGCAAGGTCTAGGTGACCTGTAAACCTTCCTTCCAACCCAAGGCATCCTCTGTGCTCCTGCTGTGACATTAGCAGTTATTTCAAAGTTCATATGGTCAGCAAATTCGCTCATCTCTTCCTGAAACCTTTCTAAACTCTAGACTGGGAAAAGATGGATAAAGTAGAAACTTGGGGGCATTTATCATAGAATCATAGAACAACCAGGTTGGAAGGGACCCATCGGATCATCCAGTCCAACCATTTTGTCTGCAGACTTAGCAGAACTGAGCTAGCGTGACTGATTGCACAGTTCTTTGCGCTGATTTCTGATCTGCCTGAAAGTAAATATCCACTGTTGCAGATACTTTCTGGGTAGATCATGCAGAAGTTTGCTCTACCAGGTGATTTGTGAGCCTTTTCTTTCCAAGTCCACAATATATTCCATCAAGCCCAAGTTTGCATCCGTTTTTCTGCTTCAGGAGTACTCAATTTGAGGCTCACCCTGGGTAATTTCATGAGTGACTTTGTAATTCTTCCAGTTATCTAATAATAATAAAAAAAGATATATTTGCTAGCGGTTCGGTGCCTCAACCACTGCATTCCTTATGTTTTATTAAAGGAATGCACGGAGCTCATGTGCAATAGCCTTGCCGAACACAAAAACTCCTTGTTCTTGTCATCTTGTGCTTTGCTGGATGCATAATGATTTCAATGTGCTAAAGAATCCCAATGACCGTAAATATTTGCTCTGTTACTGTGGGAAAATAAATATTCTGATCACTTAATATTTTTGCCCTGAAGACTTTGTACAGAAAGCCATTTGTGTCTAGAGCACTTGAGAACAACCGGGTTTTTGTTTAATGGTTTTTTATTACTCTCTGGTCTTTGTATGTTCCTGGTTCTCCTTTTATAGCTAGAATATTCCGTTACTGTTGTTCCAATGGTAATTTTTAATTTATTTTTTTCTGTCAGGTGGATGGGGAAAGATTAAAAATCTAATTTGGAAATTTGTTGCCCTGGTATGAAGTCTTAATTCTACTGCAACAAAGCATTTCTGCTGATGTTGAAATTGTTCCTTGAGTAATGCAGGTGCTGCCATGATCCTCTGTGGTTTTCTTCAGGTTCTTGTGAAAGTTGGGGCAGAAGTTGGGTATAAAGAGTTCAGGCTATCTTAACCTTGAACAAAATAAAAATCTGGGCAAGGAAATTGATCTTCAGACCTCATCGAGGCTGTGAGGCTGGTTTCTTGTGCTCTCTTGCCATTTTGCTCCAAACTGTCTTAGAAATTTGAATACGAATAATGAATTTTAACAACTGGATTATGAATAGAGACATTTGGATTAGGAAGAATAAGTATGTGTTTCTGCAGTGTGAGTCAGTAAAGGTTCTCTTGTGTTCTGTGATTAGGTTCTCTCCAATATAGTTATTCTTTTTTTTTTTTTTGGTATAAATGTGCTTGAACCATTACAAAACCTCAATTTATTTACTTGACGTCAGCTTTTGTTTCATAGAATCACCAGGTTGGAAGAGACCCATCGGATCATAGAGTCTAACCATTCCTACCAAACACTAAACCATGTCCAAATTTCAACTGGACAACCATGTCCAAATTTCAATTTCAAAATTCATGTCCGAATCTCAATTTGTGGAGAGGTTGGTTGTGGAGAGGAGGGAGCTGGGCTCTTCTCCCAAGGGACAGGGGACGGGACAAGAGGGAATGGCCTCAAGCTCCACCAGGGGAGATTTAGGCTGGAGATTAGGAGGAAGTTTTTCACGGAAAGGGTCATTGGGCATTGGAATAGGCTGCCCAGGGAGGGGGTTGATTCACCTTCCCTGGAGGTGTTTAAGGGACGGGTGGATGAGGTGCTGAGGGACATGGGTTAGTGTTTGATAGGAATGGTTGGACTTGATGATCCGATGGGTCTCTTCCAACCTGGTGATTCTATGATTCTAAGAAGTGACTCCAATTCTTTTCCCCTCCTCTCTCAAGGAAGCGTGAGGAACAGTGTGTGGGATGAACACAATAAAAAACTTGAGAACTGATTTGAAAAACTGAGGAAAAAACCCAAATCATTGTATGTATCATTGATGTAGCAACGTGTTGGGCAGGCGATAGAGAAAGGTGCTTTATTTTCAGAGAAGTGATTGCATATGTTGAAGGGAATGCTCGCACTAATAATCAATTTATGAAAGGTAAATCCCTAAACATAAATTATATGAGGCTTGTAGTAACTTCCCCTCCATGAAAACATTTTAACCAAGATGCCAAAAGGATGTGGGGGGAAAAATGGTACAATTAGCAGTTAATTTGAAGTAACTAAAGTGTGTTAGGCCCAGTCAAATGAACTATTTTATTTTTGCTCCTTGTTGTTTGTAATCTCATAAGTATGAGTCATTTAAAAGCCAATCTGGCTTGGTACCCCGCGAGCTGCTTTATAGCATTTTCTCCTTGCCAGCAGGAGCATTTCCTTGTTAATGTTTCACATCTGTTCTTTGTAATTTAGTGATTATGTGCAAGCCTCTGCGTCCTCCTTGTTTATTTTCAAAGGACAACGGGAAGCTTCACTTAGGCGAGATTAAATCGATGGCTGTGATTTATTAACGCTTGGGTGTCCTGGGCCGCTTCTTCGCTCTTCTGTGTAAACGGATATTTTTAGGAGAAGACGAAAACGTGGGTGGTTGGAGAAACTCAGTAATCTCCCGTTAGAATCAGCGGAATGTTTTAGAATTGAGTTGGCAAATGGATGTTGGAGCTTTACGTCGCTTCCTTATCAGTCGTGCTCAGGCTCCTTGCGAGCATCGCTCCTTGGGTAAAAAGTCCTTGGCTCCTTTGCTAAAACGAATTAGTAAATATTCAGAGCAGAAGTTTTCCTTCTGCTGGTATCTCTCTTCGTGCAGACAGTAAGGATTCATGTCCACACAAGAGTGTTTGCTATCAAATAGGAATTCTACTCTTAGTGGATGTTATGGGTCATTCATACAGAATGTGGTGACATTATTTAATTTAAGTGATTGGTTGTGTACAATAAAATGCCAAGTGAAACAGCAAACGACCAGAGTGAACTCTGTTCAGATGTGGGAATAAGTGATTTATCTGTTCTGTAAATGCTTTAAAACCATCTTTGAAACCGAGGAGCTCGAATACACAAGCGGGCACATACGACCAGGTGACTTAACTGTTATGAATGGTTTTATTGGAGCACATAAAGGAGCCTTTAGGCATTAGAGAGAGAGGTTTATTATTTATAGTAGAGTAGAATCAAGAAAAATAAATCTGGTTGTGGAGATGATGCTTTTGTGTTAGAACAGTATACAAGGCTGGAGCCTGATTCTGATCTCTTGCTAAAGTGACCTGTACAACCTTCAGCAAATTAGTTCCATCTCTCATTTTGGTTGAGCCTAGAATTTAGGTGCTGGGTTTAAAGAGCCAGGAAGGGCAGAACCTGCATCCCAAACAATCTGTCTCTGTTTCACGTGTACTCACTACTTATTCTTCTTCATGCGCCTGTCCTTTAAAATATCCTAGGGATGTAATAGCTTCTGGATTATTGTATTTTCAACTCTAATATGTCTTGATTTCATCACGGGTTTAGGTTTGATGATGACAATAAGGGCTTTTGTAAAATTATTTTTATCTGTAATATAAATTTCTATTTATAGAGGGGCTGTTGACATCCTCCGCTGTTAGGTACAGTAGTCTCATATGAAAGGGATTTCATTTTGTTTCTTATCACATCAGATATACGAGCACATACTTCTATTCATGATATTTAATTTATTTCACACTTAAACTGACATTTAGACACAAAGAACGCATTTACGGGGCTGTTTCTCAAGATTCTATGAGAGGTACCTCAAGGCTCTCAGTTGAAGTACTGACATTTCCACCAACAATAGGTGCATTGTGAGCCCAGTGGATATGTTGACAAAATGAAATTTACTTAGGAAAGTACGTATTTGTTACATGAGCAGGGAGAGGGAGGGGCAGGAGCAAAATGCTGTCAATCCCATCTATTCATGAGCTATATGGTATCCGGCATTTCTCTGCCGAGTCGGCTGTGGCATAGTTAATGCTGGAGAAACGCCAGGAAATTATTTGAGGTCTCTTTTTGAATCTGCAATGTGGAGGCACCAGGCAAAGGATTCCCCGAAGACACTGAGCAGAAGAGCTGTCTGCACAGCAGCCAGAGAAAACATCCTTCTTAGCACTGGGGTATTTTTAGAGTCTCTCAGCCTGGCGAATAGGCTCAGCATAGAATAAATGAACTGCTGCTGCAATCAGAACTATTAAGAAACTCTAGGCTTCCACTCATCATTAAGAGCTATTTCAAGAATCTTTATTTTGATTATTACTTTCAGAAATGTTTTATGAGTGAAATTCAGGTTAAATATCATGTCAGATGTAAACTATCTATTTCTTCTCGCCCAGATGGTTTTATAAAGTGTCTGTAATCTGACTCAACACAAGTATTGTCAAAAATAGATGTGATCAACCAGGTACTTGGAGCAAGAGAAAGGCTTAGATCTTTAAAGAGCTCCCACGTGTGGTCTTGGTTTGGATAAAAAGTGTGGAGGTCAAAGAGAACAACCTTGTAAAGAGGAATAACAACCTCAGTTTTCCTTACTTGGCCTCTGCTCTGCTTACCAGCCTCACTGGCTCAGCTGAGAAATAGGAGATTACATAGTGCCTCTTGTTCTTTGGAAGAACTTTAAGATAGAATCATAGAACAACCAGGTTGGAAGAGACCCATCGGATCGTCAAGTCCAACCATTCCTATCAAACACTAAGATCCTACTTCATCTCTACCATTTTGTTTAGTTCTTCCCACTGACAGCTAAACCTAGAACCCCCAAAACTGGCATAAAAAGGTAGTGGTACCTACAAGAAATTACAAGATTTATCTTGTTTCCTTGCAACTTGGATGAAAAGTTTCAACATCAAATGGTATTACAGGCAACTTGATGCAAACTTGCAAGAGGTTGAAGAATTTTGGGTTTTTAAAACGTGTTTTCTAATTATTTTTCTTTTAAATCCTGGCTCCAGGTTTCGTTTTCTTGATGTGAGCTAAGTTAGAGGTAGAAAACATGCTAATGATGTCGAAGTTGAAATTCGAGTAAATAAATATTGTGGAATCCAACTTGTAAACTTCCATGGAAACTATTTGACCTAACTTTTTGTGTGCAGTGTTATATATGTGGGGTACAAAATCTGTCAGGCAATGCATTTAAAAAAAGAAGCTAGAAAAATACTGAATGTGGTTCTGGTGCACTTCATGCTGTTCTTGAAAACTTAATTTTTACCTGTCTTGTTTTGCAGGTGCCTAATAGCAAAACATTATGTGTATATATGATAGGAATGGTTGGACTTGATGATCCGATGGGTCTCTTCCAACCTGGTTGTTCTATGATTCTATGAAATAAACAATTCTATGACTTTTCTCTTTAGAAACACACTAATTTACTGTTATTTTCGAAGCAGAAAGTCTGTGGAATGTCTAATGTACAGTTGAAGGAAAGTCCTGTTGAGCAGCAGAGAGAGAAACGCGTTGCTTATGGCTCCTTGGAAGCATATGTGGCTTCACAGCTCTCGATTTTGAGTTTGCCCCTCAAATGGGTTTAAGACTCAATTTACCTCACTGATATCTCAAAGCTTTATCCTGTAAGGCTTTTCTTCAAAGAAATATCCGATTTTTTTTTAAACTATAAACCAGATCACGTGCAGCGCACTTAGATTAAAATAGAAACAGCTACTCAGATGTAGAATGAGCCGAAAACCAGTTACACCTGAAAATCTTTTGCTCCTGCCTTACATGATTGAATAGACTGACAGGAGTTGGTTGTTTTTAAACTCTACTGTACTAGTCTAGAGCAAATCCAGTTGCTAAACATGGAAAGGAATTGATAGGAATGGTTGGACTCGATGATCTGATGGGTCTCTTCCAACCTGCTTGTTCTATGATTCTATGTTCTGTGATTAAGTCCCTGAAGACCTTGATAAGTTTATGGAATAAACGGTGGTGGCTTTTTCTGGTCTGTCTGAACAGCTCATCTGGGACAGATGACTTCAAGCAGACACATGGCATTAAACTTTTTTTCCTAATGTCTCCTGTCACACCCAAAGAAACAGCAATAGGACTGCAGATCTTCAGAAAATTGGCCTATAGAACACTTTCTCCGTTGCTTTAAGGCTTTTAAATGAAGGATTATTGTGGTCTGATTTAATACATGCTTCAAGGCAACGTAAAAATACAACCTTCTTAGTACTTCTATGGGTAATATGTTTCATTACTGCATGTTTTTATATGTATCTCGGCCACACGGGAAGAGATTTACAGTAAGCAGGAGAATTAAGTGACAGCCCAGCTGTTATCTACACCCTGTATTTCAAACCGAGTGGTCGGGCTGGTGTTAGAGAACTAGACAAACTAGACAAAGAAACAAACTAGAAAAAGAAAACAACACAGTGGGTGTCAACCTGAGCAGCTACAGACTGGGAGTAGTCTGGCTGGAAAGTGCCTGGAGGAGAGGGACCTGGGGGTGTTGGTTGACAGTGACTGACCATGAGCCAACAGTGTACCCAGGTGGCCAAGAAGGCCAATGGCATCCTGGCTTGGATCAGACATGGTGTGACCAGCAGGGCCAGGGAGGTTCTTCTCCCTCTGGCCTCAGCACTGGTGAGGCTGCTCCTTGAATCCTGTGTTCAGTTGTGGGCCCCTCAGCACAAGAAGGATGTTGAGGCTCTGGAACGAGTCCAGAGAAGAGCAACAAAGCTGGTGAAGGGGCTGGAGAACAGGCCCTATGAGGAGCGGCTGAGAGAGCTGGGGGTGTTTCTCCTGGAGAAGAGGAGGCTGAGAGGAGACCTCATTGCTCTCTACAGCTACCTGAAAGGAGGTTGTGGAGAGGAGGGAACTGGACTCTTCTCCCAAGGGACAGGACAAGAGGGAATGGCCTCAAGCTCCACCAGGGGAGATTTAGGCTGGAGATTAGGAGGAAGTTTTTCACGAAAAGGGTGATTGGGCAGTGGCAGAGGCTGCCCAGGGAGGTGGTTGATTCACCTTCCCTGAAGGTGTTTAAGGGACGGGTGGATGAGGTGCTGAGGGACATGGTTTAGTGTTTGATAGGAATGGTTGGACTCGATGATCTGATGGGTCTCTTCCAACCTGGTGATTCTCTGATTCTATGAAAATTGAAGGAGTAAGATCATGGGTCTGCCTAGTTTGAGCTGCTGCTGCTACTGGCTGCTCTTTGCTGCTTTACCTACTCCCTTTCTGCAACCCCTGGTCCAACATAGTCTCAGTTTTGGCAGCTGTTAACTAGATTATTTGAAATAAACTAATTGGAGCTAACTATTTTAGCTGTATTGAGTAAAAATACAGCTGTGTGAGTTGTAAAAATGAAAAAAACCAACAGTATTCATCACTGTGCTTGGACTGAATGGTTCTGTACAGCGAGCATTAAGCAAATGGATCTGTCCCTTTTTGTATTCTTTGGAGAATTAAATGTCTGTGGTGCAGCACTGATGAGGAAGCCTGTGTCATGGGAGGGGGAAACTGGAACCTGTCGTTAGTATAAATGGATAATGTTAATTAAGAAATCAAGTATGCAGATCTGGCTCACCTCTAAAGAAAAATAGGTACTTGGCATTTTTCTGTTAATGAAGAATTTTACATTAAGATGAAAAAAAAAGCCTTGGCAGGAAGGAGCTGCATTAGTGATGAGATGCAGGCAGGAAAATTTCTTGCCAGAATGTAGACTTGAAGAGGAGAGCAAATAAAAGAATTAAGTCAGAAAACTGCCCCTTCCCTGGAGGTATTTAAGGGACGGGTGGACGAGGTGCTGAGGGATATGGGTTAGTGTTTGACGGGAATGGTTGGACTCGATGATCCGATCTTTTCCAACCTGGTGCTTCTATGATTTATGACATCGGAGACGTGTTGCACTTTGAAGCGTGAGATGTGAGGTTTGTTCAGGAGCTCGGGCTTCAGACCTTTGTGTTCAAGCATGAACTGAACATCTCTCCCAAGCTCCCAGTGTGTGAGCCTGTTCAGCCTCCACTTTCCATCCCTTTCCCAGTCATGCCCCCTAAGGGATGCTTCCTATGACTGGGTTGACTCTTGGCTGGAAATAGGACACTCTTCTTGATATGGTTTGATAAGAATGGTTGGACTCGATGATCCAGTGGGTCTCTTCCAACCTGGTGATTCTATGATTCTATATCAGGAGGAGCCTCAGTTCTCCTCCTTTTCCCTTAGTGAATCCAGGTACCTGCAAATACAGAGAGGAGATGAGAGAGCTTCCTGAGGAGCAGAGGAGACTGGGCAGAGTTCATGGCCCACAGGTCATGAAATTGCACATCAAGGATGTACCTGGGAGATGCAGATACTGGGCAGGGAGCTGTGCACATCCATTATTTACTTCCCTGCTTCCTTCCCAGTTTACTTTGATCTTTCTCTTTTTGAAAAGTTAATTAGCTTAGTTGTTCTCACCAAGTTTGGCTTCTTTTGCACACGCTCAGGTACCTCTGAGGCCCCTTTGGGAGGCTGACGGTGAGGGGATTGTCTGCATGGGTACATCTTAAACTTGCAGAAGTTGTTTATTATTCATGTTAACATTTTACTTCTGAGCCAGATAACAATTCTTTGTTCTGTTCTCAGGAAATCACTCCATAAAGTTTTGTTTCCCTGATTTAAAAAGAAACCTCCGTTTCTCCCCCAAATGTGGTTCACACATTCACATTATGAAACTTTTGTTCCTTTTTACAGTTGATCCTGCCTGAGAAAATAAATCAGTTAAGTTACTGAAGAACTGAAGTGTCCAGTTCTGTTATAACTGTCTCCAGGAGTATCACCAGGCTTAATGAGATGATTTTTCCAGACCAGGATAGGTTTTTTTTTAATTGTTATTTGTATTCATTAACCTTTTGCTTAAAAATTGTTTGAATTACAGTTTGTATTCCCATAGGAAACATCCTCAATAAAACCGTTTTTGTATAAGAAAAAATTGTATGAGAAAAAGAACTTCTGATGTTTGGCCCACACTTTATTTTGCGGAGTTTTAGACATTTGTTAGGAAACATGCTCGTGATGGACCTTGGCAATTCTATACGATATTTACTGGGGTCCATGAATATTTCCCATGCATTGACATCACTTCATTTATGGTTTGTACCCCCAGTCTGCAAAGTCCATAGTTCTTAAGTTAAGCATAGACACGACTTCGTTTTCTTTTGGGGATTTTAGTTGTTTTCTTGTTTGGTTGTTTCTCTTTCCTCTTACCACTGTGAAGACGTTTTGTTAATTTCTTATTCTGTGTTTTGGGAAGAATAAACCTGAGGTTTTTGATACTTCACGTGATTTAAAAACTGAAACCCTTTATATTCTGGACGCGTGTTTGATGGAAATAGGAAAGGATCTTGACAGACTGTAACTTACTTCTTAGTCATATAACAATATTTGATGTTTTTGATCATGGTTCCTGGGTTCAGTTCATGACACGAGACGCTTTTTGCATAAATCTCTGGGAAACTGAGCAGTGGATCTATACTTTCTGTAAGAGAGAAGTTCTTAGTGTTCGCCTCAAAGAGGCAGGAGCTGAGCGTCCTCGAATCCCAGAGCACTGGTGGAGTATGTACTGGAGTCTAGAAGTTAGAGATTTGGTCTCAGATATGTTTTACTAGGATTTTGAAGTATCCAGATGTTGAATTGACTTGATCTCTGTTTTCTTTTTTTTTTTTTTTAAATGGATTCTCCTCTAACACTGCTTTCTTCTCCCTGCCCTTGATTTATTTCTAACTTCTTACTCACATTAATTTTTTTCTTATTATTATTCGTGTTAGCACACTCAAGCAGTGGAATATTATGAGAGATGTGAAGGAGCAGTGGGCTAAATGTCACTTGTCTGGAGAAAAGGTTTTGTGCAGTTTGTGGTGTGTTTTCTTTCTCTTAGCAGTGATAACCAGAGGAGGATATCGCTGAATGCTTTTGATTGAAAGTGAGTCTGGAGAGAAGGATCTTTCTCTTTGAACTGCAAAACATTTGACACGGAGGTGATACATGCAGTATATGTATGTGTGAGCTTTGTACAAAGGATGTAATCAAAGAAATTGTTTTAAGTTTGGAATTCAAACACTCAGAATTTCTGGATGTACCATTGCTTTATTCTTTTACCTGTAGTATTAAGCCTAAGGAAGGAACGTTCAGTAGCAAAGGAACATGATTCCTGATGGTTTCCTGATAAATATGCCTCTCAAGTTGAATTAAGATTGCACCAGCAACTATAATCTCATGTTTCCAACACCTCAACTCTCAGATTTCACTTCTTAAGCCTTCTTTTACTTCATCTTTTTGTGATAGGTTGAAGCAGCTTTAGGAAAGTTGCATTAGAAACCACTGAATGTATTTAGAAGTAGGTTTTCTCATGAACTGTTGTAGAACCTTTTGATAGGAGTGGTTGGACTCAATGATCCGATGGGTCTCTTCCAACCTGGTTGTTCTATGATTCTATGAACCTCAAATATTAGAACTGTAAACATGCAAATGATGGTCGAAGGATATTGAGTGACATTCAAGTGACTTCAGTTTTCTTTGACTCAAACAAATGGGCATTATTATTGTTTGACACCAGCTCCTTAGACAAGCATCTTAACATCTTAACTAAAATTGATAGGAATGGTTGGACTCGATGATCCGATGGGTCTCTTCCAACCTGGTTGTTCTATGATTCTATGATTCATTCCTATAAGAAAAAATATAAATTTCTGAGTGCCTGCTGAAGGTTTTAGCATATTTAGGATCTAAAATCAACTGGAAGCAGAGTTGCTTGTTTCGGGCATGATTTCCTGAGTGGTTAAAGGAGCTCTAAGTATTCTACTCTTCTTCCCTATGAGCAAAACTCGTTATAGGTTGTGTTCCTAAGGATTTTAGCACTGCTCTGTCTCAGCCCATTTAGACCAGAGCTTTTTCTTATTTAGCTATGAAAAAGAGTGTTGCAAATAGATTTTGTTTTCATTAAGTAACAGCGACTGAAAGAAAAGAGCTCCTTGGGCCAGTTCAGCTTCTGCATTTGTTTGTGCAGCAGCTCTCTGCAGGTCCCAGGCTTGGCAGAGCCTCTTCATGTGTCGTGGGAAGGGGCTGCTCCTTCTGGGCTGTGAGGGAAGGGAATAGTGCTCAGATGATGGTGTTTTATAAAAGAAATTACAAGTCGTGATAACTGTTGGCTCAGCATACTCTGTCCTGCTCTCTAATTGCGGATCATGCGACGTGAGGCTGTGATTAGCCTCAGGGGACGGGCTGAGTAGATGGTAATTCATCCTCGACTTTGTTGTAATGGCTTTTGGAGGCTTCAAAGTGAGACAAAAATTCATCTGGTTATGGTTTCCAAGACTGTAGATATGCAGATGTGTTTGTCTCTGGCGTTTAGGGGAAGCACTGGCTCAGTTGTGCATCAGTTTGGTGTTAAAAATGTATTAAGTACATATCACTCAATAATAGTTTCATTCAGGAAAATAAATCTTTCCAGATGTGTATTTATCTGGTAGTTCTCGGAAATTTTAACTCGTAATTTTTGTACGTTTATTGCAGATTTCATTTGAAAATATTTTAACGAAACAAGTCTTGCGCTTCCCATTCTCGTTAGGATTTTTGAAATCTCTCTACAAAATGTGCTTCAGTTGAAGTGTCCATTGGCTCTAATGAGAAAATACAAATAAATGTTCCTATTGCGTCTTCTGTGGTTTGATAGATGCTGTTTAATATCAGTTGGCATTTACAGAAGAAACAGGGTTTTAAGCTGCTGTAAATGAAAGAGAGTAAGAGTTTTGGGTTGTTTTTTCAATCTGAGAAAGAGTGTAATGAGCAGTACTCTTTTTTCTAGAAAAATTGTGAGGATTTTCATCATGACTTTGCTGCCAGACCAAAATGTCTAGAAGGAGACGAGTCTTGGTTTGAGGAGAATGGGGAAAAGCCCTTTATTTGATGTTAAGAGTAACAATCTCGTTACAGGCGCTTCCCTTGGAGTTGTTCAGGCTGACGACTTCTGCTCCGTATCCACTTTCCCCTGTGCGATTGCTTCTCTGACACCATAACTTGCTTTCTGTTCTGAATTTTCTCCCCTTTTCACGCTTTTGAAGCTGATTTTCGGTGATGATTCGAATTCATAGATTGTCGTATTTCTTCAGGCTGCTCTGCTCGATCGTGGTAGCTTCTGATGTTGTGTTCCCTCTCTTCCTGCAGTCTCTCTTTACGTGAATTGGGAGATCTTCATCCCTGTTTCTTCACAAGAAAGTGATCTGGGGAGTTTGGAGCTGTGTGTACAAGTGTATTGTAGGCTTTTAAACTCTGTGATGAGTGTTTTAGACAAGATCAGGAAACAGCAAGCTCTTATTATCAGCCTTAATTGAAATGCTGAGAGGTTATGGTTTGCTCTAGCTCTGCTTCTGTGTTCTCTGCTCAAGTTGAACCAAGTATCATGCGTTTTGATAGGAATGGTTGGACTCGATGATCCGGTGGGTCTCTTCCAACCTGGTGATTCTATGATTCTGTGATGGCGACAACGCTGTGTCCGTGTGCCCTGGCTTATTCTGCCTTTCTCTCCCACAGACCTGGTGCACGGACTCCTTCCTGGCCTCAGCATCACCGGTAACAAGCTGAATGCTGCAGAGACGGAGTAAAGAAGTGAGCTGCTTTATGGATTGGGTTCGTCTGCATGTACATAGACTAAGGTGCAGCTAGTGAGCTAGAAGCTGTGGGACACGGCTGCTCAGGCAAGCAGAACAGTACCTTCAGCTGGAGCTTTTCTCCGAAGCTGTATTTCCATCCAGGATTGAAAGGTAAGATTTCCTATGGGTTTCTTTCATTTTGGTTTATCTGTTAGGTTCAGGGGAAAAAAAGTGTTATTGGTGATGTGTCTTTAAGTCATCTTTATGGAAGTTATCTGAAGAAGGATACGTGTTAATTTGCCTTAGTTTGGTCATTTGGTCGTTTTTGGTCATTTGAGCAATGAAGCTGGTGAAGGGGCTGGAGAACAGGCCTTATGAGGAGCGGCTGAGAGAGCTGGGGGTGTTTATCCTGGAGAAGAGGAGGCTGAGAGGAGACCTCATTACTCTCTACAACTACCTGAAGGGAGGTTTTAGAGAGGAGAGAGCTGGGCTCTTCTCCCAAGGGACAGGGGACAGGATGAGAGGGAATGGCCTCAAGCTCCACCAGGGGAGATTTAGGCTAGAGATTAGGAGGAAGTTTTTCATGGAAAGGGTCATTGGGCATTGGAACAGGCTGCCCAGGGAGGTGGTTGATTCCCCTTCCCTGGAGGTGTTTAAGGGACGGGTGGATGATGTGCTGAGGGTCATGGGTTAGTGTTTGATAGGAATGGTTGGACTCGATGATGCGGTGGGTGAAAAGTAGAGGCAGACTGGAATGACAGAAATGAGCATGACGGGATTTTTTTATAGGAGGCTGAAATCAGACAAATGCAGAACAGAAACAGTAAGAGAGTACTGAGAAAATAGCTTGAAGATGAGATTAGTTATCTCACTACCTGTTGCTTTTAAATCAGGGAATTCAACAAATAAAGCCCTGGCTCTAGCTCTAGGGGTATAAGATGTGGGTGGACGAGGTGCTAAGGGACATGGGTTAGTGCTTGATGGGAATGGTTGGACTCAGTGATCCAGTGGGTCTCTTCCAACCTGGTGCTTCTATGATTCTAAGGTCAGAGAAACCATTAGGAAGAGAGTGTGAGTTGTTCTGTGTGCACTGGAAGTGGTGCTCCTGGTGGTGTGTTTTAAATCGGGAGCACCTGATGGTGAAAGAGGTGGCAAGTTGGAAGGGAGGGGTAAAAGGGCAGAGAAGCATGCAAGGCAGAAAGAAAGTTCTAGGAATGCACCGTTCTGAAATGTTGACCTAATTTTGCATTTCGCTGGTAAAATCCTTTTGTTTCTGGACCCACTGCCAAAAGGAAGGTGTTTCAGTAAGTAATTTTATAAGTGTGACATTTAAACGTGCTCATCAGGTGGTTGCCTGAGAGGCTGCTAACGCTGCTCTGTGGGGAAAGTGTCTTATTAAATGTTAGAAAAGATTTATGGTTTGTGTTCTTGCTAATCTCACTACTACAACCCGAGCTTTGGCTGTGGTATCATCTAAAACTTGATGTCATTAATTCCAGTGCCTGAGATTACTACATTCGCACCTACTTCTCTTTGCAGTCAACCTGATTAACTAACTTTCATGCCATTGATTCTCTGTGGGATGTTTATATATATATAAATGACAACTCAAAGGAGTTTTGATTTTTTTTTGAAATTGTAAATAATCTTATAATCATAAGTAATATAATATATTATAAATAATATAATATATTATATATAATATAAATAATCACTCTCTCTTAGTTGATATCCCTTCTGCTAAAGCTCGTCCCATGAACTTTTAGAAGAGAAGAATGGATATTTTTATTCTTGTACTCGTGCTTTGAGTTACAAAACATAAACACTGACGGGTTTGTTGCAGGAGCAGAGCAGCTGCTGCTTCTCAACACCATGAACTAAGGAGATATTTTATATGACATTTAACAAGTTGATCCTGTTGACAGATTAAGACACTAGATATTAACTAGGCAGTTAATCTCTTTATTTATGTGAAGGGAACATCAAGCCCTTTGTGGAGGTTAGAATAGGTCTAGTTAGAAAGTTTTAGGCTGCTTTTTATGTCACAGTTTTAGCAGCTTGTCTTAAAGTTAATTTGCACAGTTAAGTAATGACCCAGGAAGCAAAAAATATGATCAGCCAACTGCATTTATTAATATTTTTCATTTAATTTTGTAAAGACTAACTAGGATCAAAACTGTAACGATACAATATTGCTTTGAGCCAAAATGACAAACCTCAAAGAGTACTGATGGGTTATTGAAGCTTTTATTTAACATTAAGTTGCTTTTTTTTCTCTCTCATCAGTTTAAATTCAAAGCAGAACATTCAGAAATAGGAAAGTTTAAGAATATTTTTAGTTAAGCAATAACTATGTTTGTTTTATTTATTTTTATCAACTAAATTGACCAACTCTAAAATAGGAATCATCCTAACCAGTTGCATAAATTGTTCTGTATTCTTGTACGAAGAGAAGGCTAGTCTCATGAATCACAGAGTCACTAGGTTGGAAAAGACCCACAGGATCATCAGGTCCAACCATTCCTATCAAAAACTTTCATTTTACAGATTTTCTTCTTATAATAGTCAAGTTTTTTATTTTTTTTCCACTGGATTGGATTGGACATTGGTCTTTGTTTTAAAATAAATGCTGCTCAGTTCGTTACTCAATGGGCAGTGCTGTCCTGTCTCAATCTGTAGATAATAAATAGAAAATTCTGGCCCTTTTACAGGCTTGATGACTGTAGCTTCATCTTTACTTGGTTAAAAAACCCAAAGCATCCCAAAGAGTGGATGTTTCGTGATCTCTTAGTACTGCATTTACTGGCATAGAGATTGTAGCCCTTTTCTCTCTCCCCCAACCCTGTCACAGGCCGTGGGGGCTGGAGGTTGAGAAGCTGGCAATCAGCTCCAATTTATCTCCAGCCTTCCTGGAAACTTCACATTTCTTAGCAGTGGCACCTATGCTGACGTCCGGCAGCTTGATTTGAATCAATAAATGTAATGAGTATTAAGATTAATTCTCCCAGCACTCCAAAATCTTTTTGGCAGTCGCGTCAAACTTTCAAATCTCATATAAATTTCCCAAGCAAGTTTATTGGGTGGGCTGCGTTTCTGGCTGCCTCGGACAATACAACAATGTCGTAAAAACATGCTTCAGCACGAGGGGAAGGAGCAGGTAACCACTGCCACCCAGCTCGGAGTCGTAGGCTCAGCAAAATGCCATCGGTTCCCTTTCTGATTTAGAAGGAGAAACATTTAATAAACTCACTCTGGGGGAGGGGAATATTTTTCGGTCATTTTTCTTTTGTCCGTGCAGAGTGAGCTCTTTTATCTTTTCTCTGAGAAACTTGCTGTATCATGAAGAAAATCAGGTTTAAGCAGACAAAGTGGGATTATAAAAACTGATAAAGATTTCATCTTTCTGCTATTGCAGGAGTAGTTTTCTCTTTCAGGCAGCTGAAAATTAGCTAGTGATATCCAGTCTGAAATGGTTCAGACTTTGGCTCAATCGCAAGAACTCAGTCTTTCCATTTTCTGTTTGAGTCCACATGGTTTTTTTTTTTACTTTTATTGGAAAGAGAAGAAGGTCTTGCTGAGTTGAAAAAGAATTATGTCCGTGTGGATGAGCTGGTTTGACAACATCCTGCTTTGCATGTGTGAAATAATCAGTAGCAGGAGGGACTATTCAAAATCCTGCTTTTATTTAAGCAGCTGTAGTGTTTAAATAATGGATTTAGCGTGTCATACGGCATGAAAAGAGCTCAGAGGCTGATAGCGCTGAAGTTTTACAGTCTCCTGTATGATATCTAAACTATCACGAACAAGTGTTGCTTCAGTTGAGAATAATAATACTCTTGCTTGAGCAGGGAGGATTATTCACCTGCGATTGCTAACAGAACGGTAGTTGTGTTCAGCATGAGAAAACTCTTACAGAAGGATACAGGCTGTATTCACTGAAGGATGTTGTGCTCGCTGTGACCTGCCCTATCGCGAAGAAATTTCCTCATTTTCCTTTGAACGACTCTGCTTATTAAAGCAGGAGATAAGTTAACATTGAGAGCTGAACCCACCTCAAGAGATAAGGTAATTAAGAAGTCAGTGTGTGATGGAATAGGCAGTGACATAAGGCAATGTTTCCCGGGTGGTTACTGCCACCGTGCAATAAACTGTCATGTCCAAGTATATTTTTTCCACCTCAAGATAATCTAAGATTTGATGTTAATTAGCTGTCCTATTCTCTTCCTGTAATAGAATCATAGAGTCATAGAACAACCAGGTTGGAAGAGACCCATCGGATCATCCAGTCCAACCATTCCTCTCAAACACTAAACCATGTCCCTCAAGACTTCGTCTACCCCTCCCTTAAACACCTCCAGGGAATCAACCACCTCCCTGGGCAGCCTCTGCCAGTGACCAATGACCCTTTCCGTGAAAAACTTCCTCCTAATCTCTAGCCTAAATCTCCCCTGGTGGAGCTTGAGGCCATTCCCTCTCATCCTGTCCCCTGTCCCTTGGGAGAAGAGCCCAGCAACCTCCTCTCCACAACCTCCTTTCAGGGAGTTGTAGAGAGCAATGAGGTCTCCTCTCAGCCTCCTCTTCTAATCACACACACTCTTTTTGTTTGCACACATATATACACACACCTGTATGAATATTTGGTTTTGGCTTTTCTTTTGATGTGATCAGAGGCCAAGAACTGTCTTAGCCCTCTGAACTGGCCTGGTGTGGCCTTTCTACCCTTTGGGATTAGAATCATAGAACAACCAGGTTGGAAGAGACCCATCGGATCATCGAGTCCAACCACTCCATTCATTCCAACCATTCCTATCTAACACTAGCCCATGTCCCTCAGGAC
This sequence comes from Coccyzus lansbergi, assembly GCA_033558105.1. Lineage (NCBI taxonomy): Eukaryota > Metazoa > Chordata > Aves > Cuculiformes > Coccyzidae > Coccyzus > Coccyzus lansbergi. Next base: position 1,095,658 of record JAUMJK010000786.1, on the reverse strand, counting down.
CTCATCTACCCGTCCCTTAAACACCTCCAGGGAAGGTGAATCAACCACCTCCCTGGGCAGCCTATTCCAATGCCCAATGACCCTCTGTGTGAAAAACTTCCTCCTAATTGTGCTAAGTGTTGTGATGGAATCTGCCCAAGTGGCAGGAGGACTGGAATTCCCTAGTGCCCATCACCCATCTTGGCAGCAAATGCATTTTCCTTCCTTTGATTTATTTCAGAAGACTTGATAGGAGTGCTGTGGGGACTGACACGCATGTAGAATTCTTCTACGCAAGTGAAAGCTTAAACAGGATGAGCTAACCAGAGGATTCAAGTTCCATGGATGAAGCCTTAAGATAATTATGCCTTCTGCCTGTTTGGCTGCAAATTATAGGGAAGGGGTTTTGACTGATGTGGAATGTGTCTCCACGAGTATTCCCCATAGCCATATGTCTGAGCAGAAGCACTCGCTACCTTTCTGGTGTTTATCCCAAACGTCAGGCTGGTGTTTGCAGTTTGACATATACCTGAAGGTAATCTGGGGCTTGCATAAGTAGATTGATTCTCCCCAACAACAAGGAAGTCGCTCTCATTTTAAAAAATGTCATTCACCTAATTTAGACTTGTAGAATCAGGATTATGCTCTGTTGTTTGACATTGAAAAAAAAAAAATCTGGAATTGCTTACTCCTTAAAGGTTAAATCTCCTTACAGCTGGATGAATTAATCTTTGTGATGGCTTTATACAGTCTTTCAGAGCTGACGTAAGAACCTTGTGGACTACTGAGACAGTAGTAAATCCTTCATTGGTGTTATCAGGTGTTCTTAAATTGTGTTTGGATATGGTTGGAAGCGTCTGCATTCTCTGCCTGCTCCGTGGCTTTGGGCTGACTGCGCTGCTTACTGAGAGTTAGAGATCTTGACAGGAGAGCCTCCAGCTACAGCTGCTCCCCGTGAACTCAAGAAGGAGCTAGGTTGCTCTATGGCAAAGTTTGTGGAGAATCATAGAATCACCAGGTTGGAAGAGACCCACCAGATCATCAAGTCCAACCATTCCTATCAAACACTAAACCATGTCCCTCAGCACCTCCGTCCCTTAAACCCCTCCAGGGAAGGTGAATCAACCCCCTCCTTGGGCAGCCTCTGCCACTGCCCAGTGACCCTTTCCATGATTTTTTTTTTCCTAATGTTGAGCCTGACCCTCCCGTGGTGGAGCTTGAGGCCATTCCCTCTTGTCCTGTCCCCTGTCACTTGGGAGAAGAACTCCCTCCTCTCCACAACCTCCTTTCAGGTAGTTATAGAGAGTAATGAGGTCTCCTCTTTGTTAATACACTGTTGCCTTTTATATTTTCTTTATTTGTAGGTAGGGTATTTGTCCACTGATAACTTCTTAATTGTTGGAGACAAGCTGGAGGAGGGTGTGAAATTCTGCAAGTGGCTTGAAGTTATCAATTCAACTTCTTAGCAGATTATCACAAACTATTTGTTAGGAATGATTGGAGTGTTTGATAGGAGCGGTTGGACTCGATGATCCAGTGGGTCTCTTCCAACCTGGTGATTCTATGATTCTATTTTTGTATTGTTCATACGTAATTGATCAGAATTGCAATACTGATCTTGTTATTTAGCAGTCTGTGCCTCCCGAAGATAATATTTGCTTACACCGAGATTAGACTAATGCGTTCAGGTTCCAGCTGAATCATAACCTTAAGTTTACACTAGAGAGTTTTCTCTGTCGACCTCGCGCCCCAATCTCCTCTTGTAAAATGGGAAGAATGGTTCTTTATTACACGGGATTGCTATAAACGCAGGTGTTATAAAAATGTGTGATGTATTCTGTCCTGTAATGAGAGAGTTGAAGAAAAATGTTATTTAATCAATATGTTACCTTGTGGCGGCGCAAGAGATAAAAGCTGAAATATTGCTCGTTTCGTGCATCTGGTGCTTGTAATGTGATTCGAAGAGCCCTTAGTAGCCCTGTGTGTCCTTCACATATAATACTTCATATGGGATGTGACATACACCTTGTTTGTTTTTCTAGCTGTTTTGCTTCCTACAGTTGTTTTCTATAAGAAAAACCGACACGTGATGATCCAGCAGGCAGTGTAGTTCAGCTCTAATGTTGCTGGTAGGGAAGGAACACAGAACCCCCTTTCTATTACCTGTGTTGTCAATGCAGGAAAACAGAGAGTTGCTCCAAAGTCAACAATTCCCAGGATGATACAAAAAGCTGAAGTAGAGTTATAAGTAATACGGAAACGGATAAGAAGGTTTGTGGATTCCTGCTTTTGTATTCACGCAGGAATTGTTGCTTTATTGTGGTATCTCTGTGGTTGGATAGAGCCTCTTTTTTATCATTTACCAGATACATTTATCATGCTTATATCTTACTTATCAGATTAATTTTTTTAATTTAATTTTAATATCAATCAGATTTTTCTCCTGTGGTTGCTTCTTTCTGACTTTGTCTTTCTGTCAATTCATGCTGATATAAACTATCCGCAGTGGACAACGTTACCTCTATTTAAGGTCACAAATTCTTCATAGAATTCTTGGAATTCTTGTCCATTTTCATGAGTAGCCTTTAGAATATAATTTTGCTGCTAACTTTATTTTTTTGGCTTTGAAATTTTCAGCGTAAAAGTGAAAAAACAATAGATGTTTTCATCTAAGAAATATTAGATTTTCATCTAAGAAATATGCATGAGGAGCGTTTCAGTGCTCTAAGGGCTCGGAGGGCTTAAGTTTTAGAGTTCGAAACTTACTATGCAAACTGCTTTGAGTGCTGTGCAGTGGGACAATCGCCTCCCTTGACCAGCTAATTAACTAGAATGCCCTAAATAACATGGAAAATAGTACCAGATCTTTGTAAGTTGTGTTGACTGCCCAGCACTTTTGTTCCTTTGATAGGAATGGTTGGACTCGATGATCCGATGGGTCTCTTCCAACCTGGTGATTCTATGATTCTCTGGTTCCCATCAATTTTACCTGTAATTTTTTACGCTCGTTCCTTTAAGCTGGTGATACTCGGCGTACAAATCCTTTCATTTAGTTTGCTCACTGCCCTTATGCACTTTGTTAGTCGTCATCCTGCTTCTAAGAAATATTATTTGTATTATTCACTCCAAATAAATGACTAATGGAGGTTTGTAATGTTGTGAAATGAGGCTATTATTGTAGTGGTTGTACAGAGAAAACGATATTTCTCTTTTATAAATTGCTGATGTTTCAGGTTTTTTGGTTTGTTTTTTTTTATTGAAGGGAAGATACAGAAATAAATTTATGGCTCGTCTTTTGGACAGGAAGGAAACTTGCAGATTCTTGAGGTCACCCAGCCTGTTCCTTTACTGAGAATTGATGGTTGGAGCTTTATCTTTCATGTAGGGCTTCAGTGGCTACTCTGCAGCAGATGTGACACTGCACAGAAAAGAAGCCAGAAAATGGCATGAAAACCTTTGCTGGAGAAAGGTTTCTTTCAAGGATTTTTAGAAAAAAAAGAGGGAGAGAAGAAAAGAAAAGATGAAAAAGGGTTCTGATTAAAATTTAGGAAAGATAATGCAGCCAGTCCTGAGGTCCAGGGTTTGCTGGGACAATAGAAATGACCTCACGGAGTTAGAAGCGACAGGATTCAGGTTTGGCAACGCTTCATGTATGACCTTAAAATAGAATTCCTTTATTCTCCAGATAAAGATCTCATCCCATTTATCATTTTAATGTCTATGAAAACACAGAGGAAACGTTGGTACAGTAGAGGATTCACATTGGTATAAAACACCCTCACCCAAGAGCAGGGCTGAAGCCTGGACATCCCTGAATTTATCGCTCCAACTCATTCCTTTTGTATATTCCATGGCAAAGTAGCTTGATGACATTCAAATGTGTTCAATACATCCTGCTATCAATGCAACTTTAGAGTAAAATTCGATCTTGGAGCTTTTTCCCCTCTTTGCACTAGAAATTCTAATAATAAACACCCTAATGAACAGACAGACAGTTCTGTCCTTCTGTTGCATAGAATGAAAGGGGAAGAGATTTCAAGCCTGTGGAAATTGGATTTCCTGAACCTTCAAATGAGTTAAAATAGTATTACAGGCAGGCATTGTACAGTCCAAAAAGAGGTATTGATAATCAGGTTTATTTTTCAGTTACAAAGAATTTTATTTGGGGACGTGTGCGCCTCTCGGGGGGGAAAGGATTGTTCTCGACTAATCACCTTTTGTATCAGTAGGAAATCTCCTTGGCTTCCGTGATAAATGATGTGGCATGGATAGCTCTAATTCCCTCTTTTAAAAAATGCATTGGAAGCTTAACGAGTCCTGCTTGTGCCTATTGAAGCATTTGCAATCGCAGGAGATGCCTGTCAAAAGCTCTGCTCTCCGTGTAAGTCGCTGCTGCTTATAGACCTTCAATTATTTAGCGAATACAGTTTCTCTTCTTCCCTCAAGACTAGAGCTGCAAAAAGTACTCTCGAAGAGTTTAATTTTTGATTATTTTGTTCAACTTTACATAGTTTTTGGGGCTTTAATCAAAAGAGTCATTAAATAAGTGAAGGAGTGTATCCCAGAGAATTTTTATCAGTCAAAAGACCATTATTTTGTCAGTCAAAGACCATATATTTTTATCAGTCAAAAGACCAAAAGACATACTTCTTTATCTAAAATGGATAAAGTCCAAAGCTTTCCCGATCACTTGCAAAGTTGTTCTATTTTTCCTGCTTTAGTGAACCATTGAAGAGGTGTCTAAAATCTGAGCTTGATAGGGAGATGGTGTTTGTGGAGGAGTCGGGATAATTTTTCCTGTCATAATCTCAGTTCTGCCCCCCTGCTCTCTAACCTCCTTCGTTCCCTTGTTAATGAATTATCACTTACGATAAGCCCCAGCGGAGCTGCCCATGGGTGTCCGCAAGGCTGTGATCAGGTTGGTTGCACGAATTCCAGCAGTGGATGTTAATTAAAAATCCTGTAGGACCTTTCCCCTGAGTATGTCAGGTTTTACACCTCAGGGATTTTTTAAATTAATATTAAATGATAGTTTTATTTTGGCATTCAGACCAGACACTGCTAATTACTGAACACCACAAATTTGAACCCCCCAGTGGCATTTTTTATGACTTAAGTTTTGGACTCGATGAGCCGGTGGGTCTCTTCCAACCTGGTTGGTCTATGATTCTGTGGAAAACTGGAGTTTGACATAGGACACTGGAATCCAACTGGGTTCAAGTAGTACAGTTTAGAAGCTTAAACCTTAAACTCAAGAAGAGTTTTTCTCCAACTTTTTGTGCAAACATACTGGAAAAAAAAAATTTCTTTCATGTTATGGGAAGTATTTCTTGTACAGAATTCTTCTCCCTCCTTCAGCCTCAAGTTCCACCAGGGGAGATTTAGGCTGGAGATTAGGAGGAAGTTTTTCACACAGAGGGTCATTGAGCACTGGAATAGGCTGCCCAGGGAGGGGGTTGATTCACCTTCCCTGGAGGTGTTTAAGGGACAGGAGGATGAGGTCTTGAGGGACTTGGTTTAGTGTTTGATAGGAATGGTTGGACTGGATGATCCGATGGGTCTCTTCCAACCTGGTTGTTCTATGATTCTATGATTCAGTGTTCCCACAATGATAGATTTTGCTAACGTTCTTAAACACACGACTGCTCTGTGGTACTATCAGCGGACACTTACGTATGCAACTGGTTTGGAAAAAGCAGCGGTTGGTGTTTTCTCAGCAGCTAAGTCATTTTATTAATTATATAGACAGCTAACGATTCTGATGGTCACCATAAATTACCACAAAATCCAATTTGCTTGTTGATTCAATTGCTGTAAAAAAGATAATGGAGTGATCTGCTTGTTGTTGTTAGAGGCAATCCTGTCTCTTCTCCATTTTAGAAGAATAAAGTAGCATAGTTTAAGGGACGGGTGGACGAGGTGCTGAGGGACATGGGTTAGTGTTTGATGGGAATGGTTGGACTCAATGATCCGGTGGGTCTCTTCCATCCTGGTTATTCTATGATTCTAAGAATAGAGGAACCTATCAATGAAACATTGTTTTTTGGAATTCTCAATGTAAAATATGCTGCCTTACAACTGCTGGGGATTTGAAACAACACCACAAAAGGAATTTCATCTGTTTGAAGTTTTTTGAACCTCCTTCTAGTGTCTCGGAACCAGGAGTGTTTTTTCTCCAGAGCAGAATAGTAGGAGAGGGACAAAAATTATGCTTATAGGCAACATTTTGCCTATTTTTGTCCATGAAAGGAGTCAATCTCATTTCCCCAAATTGTTCTGGTCGCTTCAACGTCTGCTGAACTGGAGGTTCAGATCATAATGAGAGCTGCTGGGCGCTGCCCATTTTGAAGATTTCATCCCTTACTGCCTATTGATTAAGTGTGATACATGTTTAGTTAAGAGCAGCATTTAAAATTCTCTTTGGGAAAAGAGGCTGATCTGTCTCAAATGCCCAATGCACAGCAGGAGCTCAAAGGTGATGAGAAGAGCTTTCCTTTAGCTTCGTGACATTTTCTGTTGACTTTTCTGTTTTGCGGTAGCAAAGATATCTTGTTCTATAGAAAAAAATAAAGATAATTTTTGCAGTCGCTGAAACCTTTCTTTTTAAGTGATTTAACCACATAGATGATTCTCTCGAGGGTGTCTCTGAACAATGATGACCCCATTAAAATAGTTACTGAGTTATTCTTCTGAGTCACATAACCTACATTCCCCTGTTTAAATTAACTTTGTTTTTATTGGTCAGGCTCTGTGACTTCAGAAGGATTTATGGCTCAGTGTGGTTCAACAGAGCTCCAGATTGGAGGCTTGTGTCTTCCATTCAACTCCTGCAAGTCTCACTATGGTCTAAAATTGGACTTGCAGAGCAAAAGGTTGAAAGGTAAGCGTGAGGGTGGTCTGAGAGATTAAATGAAGCATAACACTGAGCAAGATGGAGATAGGTTTGTCCCATTAGAATGAAAAATTCTGTGCAATATTCCATGTAGCCCGACAGAAAGTGAGCTGGAGATAGCTTCTGTCTCCTGTTTATTCCATTGAGGTGAGGAAGCCATGCAGGAAGGTGTATGCATTTTCTTTGGTAGCTAGAGCATAAACAAATATTTCTTTTTGAAAACATTTCTGATTTCCTTGCCTGTATGGGATATGACTCCACTGTAGTATATCGTCAGGTACCTTGATCTTCTTGATCAAAAATTAACGAAGTTATAATCATAGAATCATAGAATCACCAGGCTGGAGGAGACCCACCGGATCACTGACTCCAACCATTCCCATCAAACATTAACCCATGTCCCTCCCTCAGCACCTCATCCACCTGTCCCTTAAACACCTCCAGGGAAGGTTAATCAACCCCCTCCCTGGGCAGCCTGTTCCAGTGCCCAGTGACCCTTTCTGTGACAATTTTCCATGTGAAATTTTTCCGGCAACCATCAATGATTGTCACAAATCCTCTAAGTTCTCATGAATCAAAACATGTCTCAAGTAGTTGTAGAATATGTCATCAGATCGATTGTGTGATACCAACCAATACCTTAATGACTTAATGATACCAATACCTTATGAACCAATACCTTAATGACCTTAATAAGATGTTCGCAGGCTCAGTAAGCACAGAAGTGCAATTTGTAGGAACAATTAACAGATACTTGTAGGTAGCAGTTGGTGTCTGAGCTGAACTGATTGGGTGTGAAGAGTGGTTAGCGCATGAGCCCAAAAGAGCTGAGAGAGAAGGAAACAAAACACTGTCACAGTAGTGACTAAAATAAAATTGAAAAGGAGAGCCAGGGCCAGATGCCAGGGGTGACTGTGAACAAAAGGATGCTTCAGGGCAGAGGTGTAAATTCGAGATTTCTGCATTCTGGACTATTCTACCTGTCGTTAGCCCAAGGAGAAGCTGCTGGAAGAGCAGCTGCTTGCACGGTGCTCTCTAACAGTCGCCTTCTTCAAAGTGAAGCTCTGAGTCCTCAGTTTGCTGATGTCACATGTGACATCTCGCAGAAATCACGGCATCTGGATATTCCCATGTCTCTGGAGAAGATGCAGGATAGTAATTGTTACTTGGCTGTTGAGGTCTGTAAACTTTCAGAAGATGACTTCCATGGGCTTGGTTTCTGTCTAAGGCAGCTTTATCTCTATACATTATTTACAAGTAGAAATATCAAGCATTGGTCTGGATGAGCAGCAGCTGTTTTGGTAGAAGTAATGCATGGGGTGGGGAGATTTGGGAAGGGGAGGAAAAGTAAATCTGAGAGCTTTCAGAGGGTATTGGTTCTCTAAAACCTTATTTAATTTAATGAACCAGAAAGAAACCACTTCGTATTGCAGTATTGCTTTTCTTCAGACCCTCCCCAAATAATCATTTTGTCTTGTTCGGATATTTTATAGAAGCGTAAAGGAAACATTACCCCTTTTTAAATAATACAGATGACAAACAAGCTAAAGGGCTGCTCATATCAATATCACACAGTCCTGTTATATCGATTCTGACTGCTTTTGCTACACCCACTGCTGTCCCCTCTCCTCACAGCACTTTTTAGGGACAGATAACTAATTCTGCAGAGATTGTGCCACTGAAATGACAACTTCGCAACTTCCTCTTGGGACAGACATGAGTGTGATCAGGTTTTCAATCTGCAAACAGTTATTGATTTGCTTTCTGAAAACTTCCTGAGAAATCTCACCTAGGCAAAGAATTTCTCTGAGCTATGTTAGCATCCTTTACAAGAGAATAATTATTTTAAAATAAAACTGCAATGGTGTGTTCTTGATAGAATATGCAGTTAAATTACCTGGAGTGCAGTTACTACGATAGCTTTAGAATGATGCATAAAAATCGATTATCTGTCTATATTGAGGATTTATACATGTATTACAATGATTAAAATCATATGCATCTTCCCAAGTTGTTCTATGGGTATTGTTTAATAATTGGATAGTTGATGGTATTTTAGGGCATATACTTGCATTGGAAAACCATTTAGCAACAAGGAAATATGTATTGGTCAAAAGGTGCTGTCATTTTTTTAAGTATTTAGCTTATATATACAACACTTTATGTACTCTTGAAGAAATGGTTGGACTCGATGATCTGGTGGGTCTCTTCCAACCTGGTTGTTCTATGATTCTAACTATGTTGGGAAAGGCCATTTGAATTTTATGTAGCTCTTCTTAAGTGAAGTGATGCCTTGCTTTCTGGCAGAACATTGGATAGTTAAGTTTATTCTCTCTTATTTTTTTTTTTTATACTTAAGTAAAGCCTGTGACACAGTTTCTCCCAACATTCTGCTTCAGAAATTGTCACCTCTGGGCTGGACACTCTCCTGGGTGGAAAACTGGTTGTCTGGAGGGCCCAGAGAGTGGTAGTAAATGGAGTTAAATCCAGCTGGAGGCCAGTGACAAGAGGGGTTCCCCAGGGCTCAGTGCTGGGTCCAGCCCTGTTCAGTGTCTTCATCAATGACCTGGATGAAGGCATCGAGTGCTCCCTGAGCAAGTTTGCAGATGACACTAAGCTGTGCGGAAGTGTCGATCTGCTAGAGGGTCAGGAGGCTCAAAAGAGATCTGAAGAGGCTAGATCCCAGGCTGAGACCAATGGGATGAGGTTTAACAAGGCCAAATGACAGATCCTGCACTTGGGGCACAACAACCCTGAGCAGCTCCAGACTGGGAGAAGTCTGGCTGGAAAGTGCCTGGAGGAGAGGGACCTGGGGGTGTTGGTTGAGAGGGACTGACCATGAGGCAGCAGTGGCCCAGGTGGCCAAGAAGGCCAATGGCATCTTGGCTTGGATCAGAAATGGTGTGAGCAGCAGGGCCAGGGAGGGGATTTGGCTGCTCCTGCTGCCCTGGAGGGTGTGGTGGGTTCTGCACAGGTGCTGCTGCTTTAGGAGGTTAAGGAGCACAGGTGAAGCCAATTAGAAGGCAGGAGCCTGAGGCGGCTGAGGCGAAGCTGCTGTCGGTGAGTCTGGCTGTGCTGTCTGTCTGGCTCCCTCAGGGCTGCGGGAGCGGCACCTTCGCCTTTACCTGCCAAAAGTGTCAGAGCTGCTGCCCCCGAGGGCTCTGGGGCCCGAGGAGCCTCTGCCGAGCGTGTGCAGCGAAAAGCTGAGGTAGGAGCCGCTCTTGGGGCACCACAGGGCTTGGCTAAGAAGACCAATGGTGTCTTGGCTTGGATCAGACATGGTGTGACCAGCAGGGCCAGGGAGGCTCTTCTCCCAAGGGACAGGGGACAGGATGAGAGGGAATGGCCTCAAGCTCCGCCAGGGGATGTTCAGGCTGGACATTAGGAAAAAATTTTCCACAGAAAAGGTCATTGGGCAGTGGCAGAGGCTGCTCAGGGAGGGGGTTGAGTCGTCTTCACTTGAGGGGTTTAAGGTGAGGGTGGACGAGGTGCTGAGGGACATGGGTTAGTGTTTGATAGGAATGGTTGGACTCGATAATCTGATGGGTCTCTTCCAACCTGGTGATTCTATCATTCTATGAATACCTTAATCTTGAGTCCTAAATATGCGATTACATTAATCCTGATGCTAGATTATTTTAATCAACACATGAATTCCAACTCAAGTTGGGCTTTGGTCGGTACCACTGAATATCAAGTGCTCTACATAATGTTTTTCCTAAGTCTTCCACTGTAAGACTCTGGGCAGGATCCTTTCCCGACTTGCATCAGTCTGTGAGGTGAAGTGGAGGCCCTTCTCAGAGAGGCTTTGAGCTGTAAGAACCTATTTAATCTTTTGCTTTTAGTTTTCAAAGGCGAGTCCAGTCCTGGAGCTGTGTCTGTGTGCAGAGATTTACTTGCATTCACTGATGGAGAAGCCCAGCTCTAAACGCTGAGGTGTGGTTTTGCCTAAGAGGCTGATTCCCTGCTGTACTCCAGCAGTAAAATTCCACTGTTAGTTCAGTGAAGGAGTTCAGCATTCTTCATGCTCAAAAATGCTGATTGTGACCTGTCAATATATGAATATAAGAACAAGCTGTGACTCTTGGGGGTAAGGGAGTGACAGGTTTGCTTCAGTGTCACATCAATCTACCACCTTGTGCCAAACGAGGTAGGTTTTTAACAGAGAGAGGAAGGAAAATGCTCTTATTGTTGAAGTTTCCATCCTTAGTTCTCCTCAGCTGATCCTATTCATAAGCCATGTCTGTAAAATAAGGAAGAACTCCGAACGAATGGACGTGGATTTTCTAAAATACTCAGCTCTGAGCAATCTGATTCGATGTTGAGGTTTTGTAGGAATCTTTCCAGCATAAAATAATTTGGTAATTAAAAAAAAAAGAAGTTTTTCTGTCCAAAAAAACCCCTCCTCTGCTTTTAAAGTGGAGGGAAGATCTACTTCCAGAAAAGCAGCAAGGAAAGTAAATTTTCTTATTTTTTCAAGCTGTCGTGCAGAAGGTCACAGGTGACTGAAATACAAGGTTAGACGACACCTTAGCACAGGATATGAGTATCAGTTGGAGGGGAGAGGTCAGGATTTTTATTTATTCTGCACAGAACAGTGTATGACACTCAGATTTCTAACAAATTCCGCCTGAGCAGACGTGAGGAAAAAGATCACAAGAGGCGCTGACAAAAATCAAAGTGGTTTTGATCGTTGCACCTCTGTATTTGAATCTGAGACAACACAGTTACCTGAGTTAAAACCTGAAGTTCAGAGCTGACCTGCTTTGCTGTTAGTAGAAGGGCAAGAAAGAGCAGAGAAGTAGCAAAACACGATGAAGGGTGGAAGGTGGGGAAATCAGGGACCTTTCCAAAGTTTGCCTTATTGTGGCGTCAAGAAGCAGCCACGGATGCTGCCTCAGTTTCCCTTACACTATTCTGTAACCATGTGAGAGATGCAGGATTCCTTATCACTCTGTCTGATGTGATCCCCCAGATCTCTACACTCTGTATCTTTGAAGTTATTAATGTTACGATAAGTAAAATTACTGTAGGATCTTTGTTTTGTTCTCTGCAATTTTTATTCACCCTAAAAAAAATCATAAAGGTCTGTAGGTAACCAGGAACGTCTTTCAAAAAAAAAAAAAAAAGGCATTTGAAAAGGACCAATTGTAATAATTAATCTAAATCTTAATCTTATATATGTTACTCTCTGTACTCCACAAAACTAAAAGCAGTTTGAGTGTCTGTGAATCTGAGCTAATAAACTCTGCAGAGTGGTGAGGAAAAAATCATCAAAATCGTGCAACTGTGTTGATCATTTGTGCAGTTTTTGATGGGCTGAAGGTGTAATTCAGAGCAAGCTTTTGTCTGCCTGCAGCTTATTCCTCTTATCACGAAAGCCTCAAGATGAGTATTAACCACTCTATTTATATGCGCATCTGCAAAGCAGGAAAGTGCTGATAACATTTTTAAATATTTGAAATGGTTTTGAAATCTCAGTGAAGGAAGAAGGTGGAAATTACTAAGACTTGGTTTTATGACTTTTTAGTCTTGAAAGAAATATTTCTCTTGCTTCCTTTCCCTGTCATTGCTCTACCAAACAGTTTTTCCAAGCTTGAGAATAGAATTTGACTGCCAAGCTGAATATGTTGTTTCTGTATAGCTTTAGTAACGTGTAAATAGTAGCTTGAAAAGGATGAAATCTAAAGGCGAAAGGATGCAAAAAATGTGATAGATTCTGGTCGATTCCCCTTCCCTGGAGGTGTTTAAGGGACGGGTGGACGAGGTGCTGAGGGACATGGGTTAGCGTTTGATGGGAATGGTTGGACTCGATGATCCGATGGGTCTCTTCCAACCTGGTTGTTCTGTGATTCTATGATTCTTTGATTACCTGCTTGAGGTAAACTATTGCATTTCTTGAATCTTTTGCTACTTTCTGCCTACGTCAGTACTTAAACCTTCTTTCCTTCTAGGGCAGGTTGTACTGTGGCATGTGCTCACAATAAAGACTACTGTGGCTTTCAGTTCTCCCCCTTTCCTTTCGCTCCGAACTCTTTTAGATTTGATTTATATTGGACTCCATGATCCGGTGGGTCTCTTCCAACTTAGTGATTCTATGATTCTTCTATGATTCTTCCTTTTTTATTTTATTTACAAATTTATATTATGATTCTTCCTTTACATGTGGGTTTCTGAGTGGTCCTGAAAAACTACAGACCTCCTGAAGGAACAGCAGGTAAAAGGAGAGAAAGGCATTTGAGGAGAAAAAGCTTCAAATTCATAGAGAAAGCAGCATCGAAAGTAACCCATAACAACGTGTTGATCATATATTTATTCTGAACAGTTCTTTGGTCTGGTTAAGTGTTTTGAAGGACTGGAATAATTGAAGAATAGTGCATCAGCTACTTTTCTTGAATTATTTCAGCTCAACCTGTGATTTCTGCCAGCCCCAAATACATGGTGGTTTTTTTAAACGACTGGCTGTGATTTTTATCTGCTTCTGAAAGCTACTTCCATTACCATGTGCAGCAGTGAATTGTTACTACAATTCCCATAAAATGTGAGAAGAATGTTTTAGCCTAATGTCCTCATAGTTCATATAACAGTCAAGTCTGTGAATATATCTTCTTTTTTAATCTTATCATCTCGAATCTCCTCTAAACCCAGACTGTGGTCTATGGAGCAGTGTGTTCAGCACTGGGATGAGCAGGAAGAAGGGTGTAGGAGGATTGGACTCGATGATCCGGTGGGTCTCTTTCAACCTGGTGATTCTGTGATTCTGTGTAGTGGTGCTCAAATCTGTTACTTGCAGTTAATTGTGAAAATTAAAAAAAAAAAAAGTGAAATTGCACTCTGAAGGTCACCCTGCTCTTCCTTACAAGAATGCACACGAACCCTAAAGTTTTTAAAGCTGGGAAAAAGTCTCTCAATAACAACTTGGAGAATCCAGAGTAAAGGATGAAAACAAAATGTTTTCTGTTGTAGCTATTGTGTCTGATGGGCTTTATCCAGCACTTGGTCACATAGCTCTTTACTGAGCAACCTCTTCAAGAAATCTAGATTAATTGATCTCAATAGTCTGGTTCTCCTGTCCCCATCACTGTAAATCATCCTGTCACCATCAAATGGGCTGTTGAATTCAATTCTGCTCACTTAATGCCTTTCATAATTGTAACTGTGCATCATTCTAGCCTGAACGCTGCCTCTTGTTTTTAATATCAGCCCCAAGCATGAAGAGGAGCCGTTTTCACTCGGTAAACAAAATTATAAACATAATGATGAACTAACTAGGTCATGCAAGCCGTAGCCTCTGTGTGCGTGCTCCGACTTAGTCTGAGACCTGCTCTGTGAAATGTCACCAATTTCCATTTAAAGCTGTTATAACACAAAAGCTTTCTACGATATTCATAAAGGTTATGACTGCCTGGCTGTCTTGTGCTAGGAAAATACCTCTCAAGGGCTTCCTAGCAGGGATTGCTGTGGCACGCGGAATGTTGTGGTTGGTGGTGGTGGTGTTATTATTATTTACTAGTGTTATTTATGTGAAATTTCAACAAGTCATTGTCAACATGGTGGTTGAGGAACCTGCATATTGTAGAAAACCATCTTAGAATCACCAGATTGGAAGAGACCCACCGGATCATTGAGTCCAACCATTCCCGTCTTGATATCTGTAATCAGCTAATCCAAATATTCCCTAGTTGGCTGTCAGTCTTATAGTGGTTTTCTGCTGTACTGTGAAGTTCAGCTTCAGCTGATGGGTTAGATTTTTAAGGATTTGCTGTAATTGTAAAGTCAAGGAGTTAAAAAGCCGCAGGTAGTCAGTTATATTGTACAGCATGGAGATGGCTGATTGAAGTCTCCTGAATAACATCGTGTGCTTTCATATTCCTTCATAAAAAAAACCTTGCTAAAAATACATGAGTTCATTTGAAGACAACCATTGATAAATCAGGAATGTATAATCAGGAATGTTCCTGAGGGACGTGGTTTAGTGTTCGATAGGAATGGTTGGACTCGATGATCTGATGGGTCTCTTCCAACCTGGTTGTTCTATGATTCTGTGAATTATGTTCTACTGTAATAATCAAGTGTCTCAGAAACACTTAGCTGGGTTTACACCTTATTCTCACCAGGACCTCCCTGTCCTTGTACCAGGTCACAGCTCTGGAGTCCACGTGGACCAGTGTAAATGCTGAATTTGTTCCCAGGATTGTACTTTTGTGAAAACACTGAAAGCAGAGTATATTACATTAGCGACCTTAGGCTTAGAAAAAGCCTCTTTTAATCAGAGGGAAAATTTAATTTCAGAAAGGTTTTTCATGCTTTTTTTAACTTAAGGTGCATAAAGAACTGTGTAAATGGAAGGCAAGAACGTGTGTGATTATGTAGATATTGTCTAAGAGCGTGAGCTGTGCTCAGGGTAGAAATGGGAAATGAGACAGCAGCTCAAGCTTTTTGATCATCAGTGTTTGTTTTGTGAGAGTTGGTGTCAGCTGGAGCTCAGTGCAATGTCCGAGCAGCCACGTGTGCCTATATCCGTCCTTAAAGATGAAACTGGTAAAGACAAAGCATGTGGAGTTTTAAGAAGCTCAGTGCTGCTGTGATAAGTCCACTGCCCCTTGTCAGGAGCTAAAGTATTGGTGGTCCTTGCTTTGGGAAATTTAACATATTGCCTTGTTTTGCCAAAGGACAATATGGGTTGAGTGCAATCTTTGGAAGAAGTTTAAAATTGTCATAGTATTTAGCAATCATTCAACTTTCTATCCTAAAAAATGGTAACGACAGAACAGTAGTTGATGTGAGATTGCATGGGAAATATAAGAAGTGATCTCAATATCCTGCCAAGACTTGATTTTGGAGAAAGAGGAGTATTCTGTCTTGGCAATTGCAAATAATGTAAGAAAATCCTCTCTATGCTGTGGATGTGGAGATGGATGTTTGCGGCTTTAGTCCATCTCCTACTGTTGTTATGTCCCTGCAGAATCAGAAAATGAAATAATAGTATCCAATTTATAATAACTGCAGAATAGTCACTTGAGCGGAAATGACAGTGTTTGTCTTTTTGTTCACTAATTGCTTCACTGAAGACATAAACATCAAGACTTGGAGCAGCACATATGCCACTCAGAACCCCACAATCCCCAGTTGTCTGTCTGTGTCTTGTCTCAATGGATTGCAGACAAAATTTCTCGCTTTTGTGCTATGCTAATGGAAGAAGTGAAATTGAATCTACTGCAATTTATCCGCCAAACAAGAGGAGTTTTCTTTCAGTGCTGCTCAGTATTGTTCTGCTTTATGTAATGCTTACGAGGAACAGAGTGACTTTACTTGTTTCTGAATATAGAATCATTGAACAAACGGGTTGGAAGAGACCCACTAGATCATTGAGTCCAACCATTCCTATCAACCACTAAACCATGTCCCTCAGCATCTTGTCCACACACACCTTAAACCCCTCCAGGGAAGGTCAATCAACCCCCCCTCCCTGGGCAGCCTCTGCCACTGCCCAATGACCCTTTCTGTGAAATCTTTTTTTCCTAATGTCCAGCCTGAACCTCCCCTGGTGGAACTTGAGACCATTCCCTCTTGTCCTGTCCCTTGGGAGAAGAGCCCAGCTCCCTCCTCTCCACAACCTCCTTTCAGGTAGTTGTAGAGAGCAATGCGGTCTCCCCTCAGCTTCCTTTTCTCCGGGATAAACAACAGGTTAAAACTGCTTTGATCACTGGTGTGGATTATGTTGAAATGGAATTAACTTAATAGCTTTCGGGATTTTTAACATGAAAGCTATCAGCCCAACATCATCTTTTTATTCTCCCTGCTCTTCTTGTCATCAGAATTTTGTTATGTAGAAGTTGTTGCCAGTAAAGGAGCATCGCACCACTCAAGTGTCACTCGAATAATTACAGCAAACGCACAAACCCAAAATTAATTGCTGTAGTGGTCTGCATTCAGAAGAGTGTAATTCCTCCGGGGACTGTGCATGGCAACAGTTGGAGACTATGTGGGCGAGTTGTCACTTTATTTTTTGCTTGCCTTTTCAAGTTATATTTAACTCTATTTGTTTTAAGGTACTTGGAAAGCGTTGGTCTTCCAATGCAGAGTGTCTGCTTGAGCTTGGCCAGTAATGAAATGCAGTTTTCCAACCTGTTTGTCATCTGTTTTGAAGACTATAACTATGAAGAACTGTATTTTAATAGTTTTAAATGACCGTGTCTGATTTTTAGGACATAAACTATAAAAGATAGAGTTGACTGCTGCCGTGGTTGACTCACCTTCCCTGGAGGGGTTTAAGGTGCAGGTGGATGAGGTGCTGAGGGACATGGGTTAGTGTTTGATAGGAATGGTTGGACTCGATGATCCGGTGGGTCTCTTCCAACCCGGTGATTCTATGATTCTCTGACTTCAGTAGTTAAATTTGCCTTTTCTGTAACCAGGGTAATTCGTTTTCTTAACTTGATGCCATTTTAATTTTCTGAATATATGGTTGTGGTCCCTTGGACAGTGGTGGTTAAAATTAATTCCAACAGAGGAAAGCAGAGTTTAATTGCAGTTTCACAGCAGCTGTGGGTCAGTATAAGTAGCAGGTGTCTCCCTTTTGCTGCTCTTCAGAAAGTTGTAATGAAAATGCAAAACTAAGTATTGAATTATATTAAAAATACTGACTGAGTTTTTAATATCCATTTTTTGTATCCAGATTTCATGAGGTTTAAACAAAGTCTCTCACTGTTGAAGGAAACACCTGTGCTAGTGCAGACCTGTGACTGCTGGGAATGGCTTAGGAATTTCCTTGGGCTCTCAGCTTATATTGCTACAAATAACTATCTCCTTTTTTTTTCCCCCACTTTTGAAGGAAACCACCAGATTTTCTTATAAGCTACTTCTCTGCTTTTTTTTTCTCCCCCTGGAGTATGTTGCTTATGTTTTGGCTGCTCTTGTTTGTCTCTTCTAGGGAAGTTTATTTTAGTGTTTACATCAACAAACAATGTATGTGGAAATATTTTGGTTTCCCATGGTTATGGGGAAGTAAAATATTTAGTTTCAACGTTTTAGTAGAGTAACTGAAAGGGAAGGAAAGAAAATAAAGACACTCTCCCTGTCGATTTCAGAGGAGGTGGGTGGAGTGTCAGTTATTATCAACAGTCAGCAGGTCGGTAAGATCCAGTTATGATTTTGTTACCTTGGTTTCTGGTTGCTTTGACTTTTTATGAGTCGTCCTCAATTTATCTGGAAATCAAAACCTTTAGAAAACGAAGCATCCTCTATATTAATATGAGAAATCGTGCACAGACGCGTTCGCTGTTGCTCTGTGGTTTTTGGTCTCCAAAGCCTGAAGTGGTCAGCAGCAAGCAGCAGTCCAGCCACACAGTGGTGACTGTGACAGGCAGGTCTGCTCTAAGCCAAATCATCTCAAATGAAATAAAAGAAGAAATAAATGTGTAGCTCATTCTCCATGAGCAGTCTCAACCTTCAAATTGTCTTTCTCTACTGGTCCTGAAAATTGCTTCTGTGTATTTTGTCTGAAAAGCCTTCTTTCCCAGAGCCCCACGTAGCTTTAGACAGATTGTATGAGAAGAATGAGTTTAATACTTTTATTTGCAATCTGCTTTATGTTTGCACTAACACGTATTGGCATTTAATCTAGATCTGGTCCTCCTTTCTGTGCTGTATGTCCTGATTTGCCACAAGCAAAGCCTCAACCTAACATCCACCAGCATCCCAGTTCCTTTCACAGTTAATCACTTCAGACTAATTACCTTGCGGATAACCTATGAGATGTCCATCCCCTTTCTTCTTTCAGTACAGAGTAGGTGTTACTAATTTTCTGGCTATGACAGTTATCTGTGTGGTATCTTAAACAGAATATTGAAAGAATTGAATATTAGTAGATGTTATGGCTTTTGATTCAAAGACTAATATATTATGATAGGAATATTTTAATATTTTTTATAGGAATGGTTGGACTCGATGATCCCGTGGGTCTCTTCCAACCTGGTTGTTCTACGATTCTGTGATTATTTATCTGCAGATATTTTAAATTGAGTAAAATGAGCAGCATATGAAAGGAAATTAAGCTCCTTTCTAAAATGCTGAGACTGTGTGTCTCCTGCCTTTATAAAAGCGCAGTAATATATTTAGGTTCTGGTATACCCAGAGGAATGAAGTTGGAAGGTGCAGACTTTGTGACATTTCAGTAAAATGAATTATCTAACTATTGATTGATCTTTGTAATCCCCTTATGTCAATGTGATAATCGTTTTAAATAAATGATTCCTGGGCCTTCTTCAGTGTCAAAGAGAAACATTGCTCTTCAAAGAAAAGACGAGGAAAAATGAGACATGGTGATGGAATATGAAGGATGCTTAAATAATTGCATTGTTGGATTCCATCAGCATTTTGGTTTGGGTTTTGTGGGGCTTTTTATGGCAATCTGTGAAGTATAATTCACTTTTTCAGGCAAGCTGGGAAAGCAAACCACCTTTACATACCTCATGAACAAAAGATGTCTGGTCATTCTGGTGGGAGGGTGTACGGGAGATGGTCAAGGCTCTTCCCACCTGAGAACAACACAGTTTTTCTGACTGGCATTTCCCATCTAACATTTCCAATGAGAAGAGTAGTTGAACATTGGAAATAGGTTCTAGACAAGCTGAAGAAACGTCGTCCTCGGAGACTTTCAAGCCTAACTGGGCAAGGCCCTGGGCAACCTATTCCATTTGAACTGCTTCGAACAGGAGTTTGGACTAGATGATCGTTAAGACATAAAGAAAAGGATAACCTCAACGCAGTGTTTCTTTTTCCAAGTTTCTTCTCCCAAGTGACAGGGGACAGGACAAGAGGGAATGGCCTCAAGCTCCACCAGGGGAGGTTCAGGATAAGGAAAAAATTCTTCACAGAAAGGGTCATTGGGCATTGGAACAGGCTGCCCAGGGAGGGGGTTGATTCACCTTCCCTGGAGGTGTTTAAGGGACGGGTGGACGAGGTCTTGAGGGACTTGGTTTAGTGTTTGATAGGAATGGTTGGACTCGATGATCCGGTGGGTCTCTTCCAACCTGGTGATTCTATGATTCTATAATTTTGATCAGTGCATTATTTATAATGACGTTATGTATAGATAGCATGTGGATGTTGTGTGCCTGCTAACTGATAGTTTGCTTTTAAATACTGCTACTGGCTTCAAAACGGTTCTCTAAACGTAGAGGACAGCATGAAATAGGCAGTGAGATTGCAGAGTAATTAGTGTGTCAGTCAGACTGATCTCAAGCCCCTGGAGATGGTGCCCTACCTGGTGTCTGTGTCCAGGACCTGAAAGATCACCAAGAAGAAACTTCCATAGCAATTTGGCATTCTAAGGACAGGTAGCTGAAAATTTACATACTCTCTCTCAACATTTTAAAATTAAAGTTTGAGGATAGCATGAGAGCTTGCGTCTAACTTCTCGTTTGGGCTAAATTGGTGTAGCGTCTGTTGAGCACAGGTGTGGATATTGCCTAACCTGCTCTTAGGAGAGCAGCAGGCGCTGGAGCAGAAAATTAATGTCATTGTGTCGTTGTCAGCCAGTGGTAGAGAAAGAGCAAATGGTCAGCGTGAGCTCACAAATTCCAGCTTTGAGAGAGTGCGTTACACGGCATTACATATATACACGGACCTTTTACACATCCCTTGCTGGAGGGAAAACATTTATGATGGATTAAAATGGCTTTTGCTTAGCCTTTAGTGGGAATGAGGTTAGGTTTATATCTATGATATTCAAAGAATGCTTTTAAGCCACAGCACAGCATTAAAACTTCGTGAGAATCTGAAATGACTGACAAATAAAGCAATTTTTATGCATTTCCCTTTGCTGGATATCTGATATAGCCTTTCCGCTACTGGTTGCGGTAATATAAATAAAATCAGTTCCTACAGCTCTGCACAGCCCTTTGTTACATTTAAATATTAGGTATAATTTCAATTAATTGTGCGTAATTGTTGATTGTGTGTAATTCTGTAGTTAATCTTACAGGACCTATGACTGAGATGGCAATGCAGAAGATTTTTAAAGTTTATTTTTAAAATCAGTGAGTAACTTCAAGTGTTTAGAAGGAAGAGGGGATTGCACTTGAGCTAAGTAGCAGCAGCAGTGAACCAACGTTATTTTGTGTATGAATTGAATTTTCCACTCAAACGCGGGATCCCTCAATGTGGGTGATATGCTTCAAAGCATAATTGGAAAGATAATTGGAATAGAAAAACTGCTTCAAGAATAAATTAATTCCTTTATCCTGGAGTGCCGATATTGTTGAGTCAGCAGCTTGGTATCAGATTTAGGGGGTTAAAACTTGCTGAAATAGATGCAAATGCATTTTTAGCATGAATTTTAGAGTTATGATAGATTTTTGTCCCTAGGCGTAGATTTATTCGTATAAAATAGTGAGTGCAGATAGGTAGGACCTGTGCAAATGTTGACAGAGTTTAAGTGGAGATCTTTCAATTTATTTTCCTATTTTCTTTTATGTTTATGCTGGCATTTCACTCAACTGTAAACAAAAAAAAAATTCTTTCATTTTGAAAGTATTTTCTAACTTAGATTAACTGACCATGAAATCTATAAATTAGACTTCTGCGAATAACTTTTTATTTCTGCGTTCCACATAATCCTTACCTATAGCACTTTTTGGTCGTTTAAATTGAAAAATGACCGTGGGGACCAATACGCATAACATGGGGACAATCGTTTATTATCTTGCATTAGTTCTACTGCATATTGCTTTTCTTTCCTGCTCTCCTCTCTGCAGTTCCCTTCAACCTTGCAGAGGGAGGAAGGAATGTGCTCAGACTGGAGAAGGTCTCTTAAGTGATTCTTAGAGAAAAAAAAATCTCCACATACCAAGTTCATCTTCTGTGTTTCTGAATCTCTTCCTTGACTATATTACTTCTGGCTTTTCATGAGCACGCACTCACCTTCAGATGTTCTTACTAAGTGGAAAAGATAATTTTTGTCCTAAGTAGCAGGTTAAGGCGTCTATTTAGGCTGGAGATTAGGAGGAAGTTTTTCACGGAAAGGGTCATTGGGCATTGGAACAGGCTGCCCAGGGAGGTGGTTGATTCCCCTTCCCTGGAGGTGTTTAAGGGACAGGTGGACGAGGTGCTGAGGGACATGGGTTGGTGTTTGATAGGAATGGTTGGACTCGATGATCCGATAGGTTTCTTCCAACCTGATGATTCTATGATTCTATTTCTCTACCAGGAGAACCACACGTGTCATTTCTATATGAAAAGATGAAGCGTGTGTGGCAAAAGAACTGTGTCCAAGTACCCTGCAGACATTAATGCTTCAGGGGCTCAGGAGTATCATACCTAAACTAATTTTACTCTTAATTTTCCTTCTGCTGGAAAGTAGTTTGTGGAAAGGATACAGCAGTTGGGGCATCGTGTGTCTTAGCTGTGGTGATAGTCAAGGGGCTTGTCTAGAGGGGGTGTGAAAATAAAGCTATATCTTTTCTCCTAGGACTAATTTCACCTTTCTTTATTTTGCTTTGGTTCACCTTTTATTATGAAATAATGACATGTATTCGGATTAATAAATTTAAGTATAAATATGTACTTTTTTTTTTTTTGTAGTTGAAATTCTATGATGAAATCAAGCGTAATAAACGGCTTGATGCATGATACTTAATGCATGATGTGTTATATTCTAGGTCCTCTGCAATGCTAATTGGCTAATGAGGGTCAGGGCTGAGATGAACTTGGATCTTCCAAGTGCAAAGTGTCTCTGTGCTGTGAATTGGTGGATGAGAACTCCAGCCTTCTAGTTGTACATTTAATTATCAGGGTTAGGAGTCAAGAAATCATCTACAACAGAACAGGAAAGACATCTCCTTACCTTTTGGATTAGGTAGGCTGTCCAGTAACACAAGTGCATGAAGGAAAAATCTTAGTCATCTCGCACATTTCAAGTATTTTCAATATTTGCAGAGCAGTTTTAAATTACATTTTATGTCAACTCATTTGCTTTTAAGATTTCTGCATGTGGCATCTCCTTTGGGTGGATTTGAGATTGTTAAACATCTATTTTGATGATGTTTGTTGCAAGTCCCAGGAAGTGTTTGCTAGGTTATTTTAACTAGGAGGTTGTTAAAATGTAGTGTATTACCTTTCCATGCGTGAATGTGCAGTAGGTGTAAAATACTGGACTCGGCATCATAAATGTTGAATGTGAAAATACTGGTTTTCTACATTCCTTGACATTCAGTAAAACATCCTTGTGTAATGAGTGAGAAACAAGTTTTCTATAGCTGAACTTCAACCCAGACTTTATTACTGAAGCTGCTATTGTTTTCTCGAGTAAAGTACATTGTGATAACTTATATTTACCTTTCCCACCTTTTGCTGTTTGTGATATAACATTGTGGGTCATTTTAATTCTTATGTAGTTTTTGTAATTGTACAAATGAGTAGAAGCCAAATGAGATGGAAGTATGATTCATTAGTACTCTCAAGCGTGAGAAGCAGAAGCTACTCAAAATTTAAACTCAAGCAGTCTAAATATTACACATAATTAATCTCATGTGACTGCAGGAGAGTAGCAAGTTTGAATGTGTAAATTATACACAAAACATCTTCCCTTTCACTCAGGAAATGTCAGGTTGGCATCCTGAACAATCTCAGGGCATAAAGAGCGGAAAATTCTAGTGGAAGTGGCCATTGCAGTGCTAACAGAGGCTTTTTTTTGGATGGTGTTTTCCATGAAGTTACAAATAGTTGATGTTTTCTGGAGTCACCAAGCATTATGTCCTGAGACACATGGTTTAGTGTTTGATAGGAGTGGTTGGACTCGATGATCCGATGGGTCCCTTCCAACCTGGTTGTTCTGTGATTCTGTGATTCTATGATTCTATGATTCTGCTTTATATTTGACCATGTTGCATTTTGCTGCCGCTCCAGCGTTGTCTGGAGTCATCTTTGCAAATGACACATAGATTTCAGAGTTTCAGCTGTCGTGGATGAACTTTGTTGCCTCCTTTTGCTCTTCTGAATAGTCAGAAGAGAGGTTAAAATTCTATATCCTGCATTTTTTACTCTACGCTAATTGTATTTTCTGCCCCTGACAGTCTTTCAGTGCATATACTATTGCTGCATTGGCACAGAAAGAGATTTTACATTAATTAGTCAGTTCTGTGCTTACGTGACTCCTGAGCGGACTGGGAACACATGCTGCCTCCTAAAACTGGTTGCAATAACTGTAAGTCAGCAGCTGAGTCAATCCTTATTTCCTGTTTTCCTTCAACCGTACCCTTACGAAGCTCCTTACTTAGAATAAATCGTCCAGTAAAGCAAGAAAATACCCATAATCCTCCTCCTGTGCCCTAAGAAAGAGAAGAAGGTGTGATTATTCTGCTTCTTCACAATAAAAAACATCTGTGCTAGCACTGCTAACTTGATATAAGTGAGTGGGTACATGAGGCTCTATTTCCTGGCTAATCATCTCCACCAAAATGAGATGTAGACATGACTGCGTTTGCCAGCAAGATCACACACAGCCGTAAGCAGAGTCCCCTTAACAGTTTCTGATGGTGTTTATGACTTTCAGAAGAGTCCAAGCAACAGGTGAGCAGGTAAAGAATTTACAGATCACTGGATCTAATAGAAGAAAAATAAGAAGCAGTAGAGAGAGAGAAAACAAAAGGACTAAAAATCGTTGAGTGAGGAGGCAGTAGTGATGCTGCAAAAGGAACATCCTGAAATTACTTTGTGAAATTGAAGTGATACCTGGAAAAAATATTCTAAAAAGGCCTTTTCCCAAAAGTTTGGTTTGCGATGTTTGGTGGTTTGTAAGTTTGTTTTAAAACATGAATAGATGAGAGATGTTTCTATTTCAATCCTTGTTTTAATGCTGCAGTGTTTTGATTGTTTTTTTCTGATTTACTCTTTGAGCCTAATTAGTGTCTAGAAGACTCACCCTTATTCAGTCTTTACAATTCTAAGTTAATTGTGCCGAATTCTGCATTTAGTTTTACTTGACTGGATAGCAATGAGGTGTGACTTTTGGATTGCTCTGTGGTCGTCACGCAGATTAATACTGTTACCCAGTTTACAGTGGATGCTGATACCAATGGACTCATTTTATCCCTGAAGTGGATTTCAGACGTACGCTTTGTACAAAGTGAGCCTCTAGCTATTTGTGATTTTATTTTCTATATTATTAAGTGCTTTTGCATTACTTGCCTGTGTAGCTACAGCCCAGAAATTTCTTCAGGCTTAACATTGAGTGCAGGTGTTGTGCAGGGAACAGGGAGATGCATCCTCTTGTCTGACATTCAGTAACTCTAAGAATATCCAGGTTTGATGATATAATCGTGAATATTTCCCAGATGCTAAGAATAGCATAGCATTATTGTAAAAAGAATGAAAACAGCAACAGGTCACATCTCTATGAGCGCAGGTCATTATCAAATAGAAGGGTTCAATGTGAATTGAATTTTTTTTCCCTTTTTTTGTACCAAGTAGAGTACTTGGGCTATTGTTTTACTACCCACTGGCAGCTGGTGTTTCTCTAAGGGAAAATTCTTCACTAGAAGGGTCATTGGGCAGTGGCAGAAGCTGCCCAGAGAGGGGGTTGAGTCACCTTCCCTGCAGGTGTTTAAGGTGTGAGTGGACGAGGTGCTGAGAGATACGGGTTAGTGTTTGATAGGAATGGTTGGCCTCGATGATCCAGTGGGTCTCTTCCAACCTGATGATTCTACATAAAGGTTTTCAGTGATGTCTATAACTCTGTTCCAACATAAGACCCTGAGACTGAAGAGCCCATCAGGCGGCTGCCCTTCCAGCCGGCTGTGCCTGCTGCCCATCAATCAAGATGGTCCTAAATGGAGTAGGTAATTTTGTTCCTGGGCTTCCTACGGTGCAGCTTATGCCGAATATGCTGCTTCAAACTACTAACAGCTCTTTTATACACATTTATACTTCCGCCAGCAAGTTTCTTTTGGCTCAACTGAGTTTCTGTTTGCCCTTCGCACAGCTGCTGTGTCTAGAGAGTGACAATAGATTCTCCTGGTTTTCACTGAGCCAGATTTAACAAGTTAAGCCCATCTTGCCTTACGTTGTTAAACAGCCCCTAGTTATTTCTCCCTCGCTAATTCTGCATCCTTCACCTCCTGCACGCTCAAAAAAAGATTAATTTCAAGCACACAAGCAGAACAAGAGGTGATATTGAAGAGGAGATCTCATGCGTTGCTCCTCATCATCTCTACCTGTACCTGAAACCAGGTAAAACAGACTTTGCACAAAGTAGACTAGAAGCTCATGATTAAAAAGCAGATTAAAATGGCTCATGTGTAAGCAATTTCTGAAAATAAGACATTAAAGTGCAAAATCACTTATGCATTTGGCATGTCTTGCTGTAGGTGTTTAAAATGACAATAAGTTTATGGAATTTAACCCATGATTTAAATTTTCTACGATAAATTTGGAGTAGATTTAACTGTGCAAGAGGCAGAAAGAGCTGGCACTGTTACCTGCTCAGGTTTTAATTTATCAATCACTTAGTTTGACCATATAGACTGATTTTTCTTTTTTTTTTTCTTTTTTTTTTTTTTGACCATTCGTTGGTAAATTTGCATTAATTTTGAAGAACCTGTTAATCTTGGGCTTTACGCCCATGTGGTCATTCAGGTTTGGTGGGTTTTTTTTTAATGTTTATGTTGAAAACGTAGGAAGATTTGCATCTACATATTATAATTAAAAATTCAGGTACTAAATTCAGTCTACGTTATGCTGCAAAATTAATTCCAGAGAACAATCCCTAATGATAGGGGAATACTTCTTGATCAGATAGCTTCAGGCACAGAGGAAAACCCCTTTTCTTAGCTTGGAGGCAATAAGCTGCTGTGTCTGAGTCATTGCAAGATACTTTACTTGTCTTTGGCTGCAGGTGCCACCAATGCTCAAAAAAAAATGTTCTGGGAAATTTTCAGGATGTGTTTTCTTTAAAAAAATAATAAGAAAAAGAATAAAGCTCTTAATTAATTCAGATATTTAAGTTTGGTGCCCCTGCCCCAGTGTTAATAGGTATCTTAATTCACTTTTAAATATCAAAATTACCTCTTTCTGCAGTGATGGTTAAGCTGGGTTCTATCTGTTTGTTCTCAAAAGAATTGTCGTAGTTATTATTTAGGTTCTAACAATGTGATGTGCTGATTTTGGAGGTAGTGTTTGCCATTGAGATCAGCTTTTTTAGTTCAGTGTACTTTCCCCAGCAATTTTGTTTAAACAAAAATTTTATCACTACATCAATGACATTCTTCAATCCTTCAGTCTCTTAATATTGAGACTCTTTGTTTTAGCAATTCAAGCAAACAGCGCTTTTATCTTTCCTTTTAAAAACAATAGGAGAGCAGGTAGGAATGCTCATCAATTTAAAGCTTCCTGTCAAGTTTTATACCCCCTGCTCAAGCCATAAATCAGTCAGAAATGTATCATTCAGAAATCATTGCCACTTTAAGGAATATATCTCCTTCATATGGGCTCGAGATGGAAAGCCCTGCAGGAAAGAAGATGCCTTTGGAAAGATTTGATTAGATGAGATACATGGGCTTGCAGTACAATATGTTTTCCAGAATCAGTGTGTGTAACAGGGAGTTTTACAAATACCTGCAGCCAGACTTGATCTTTAACACTTTTAAGTCAGTCTGATAACTTAGACGTGCTGCCAGACCTATTTTTCATTTGCCTTTTTTTGTTTGTAGAGTCAAGGTGAGCGATTGCTGTACTTATTTTTTATGACCATTATGTATATCATGGTTTACTTTTTGATTCCTTTGTGTCTGAATATAGAGACATAAATAGAGGCTGGTGAGAAAAGCCAAGAAGAAAGATGGTAGTAACCTGCTCTAGGACACTGCTGGATCCAGTACTTAAATGGATCCTTGAGGAGCTTTGAGACTTTCCTTTCCTGGAATAAAACACCAACCACCTGCTTTTCTGCCAAGGGCAGAATACACAAGGTTCCAGGGGGATTTTATCCATCTGACCTGCGAGAATGTTTTGGGTAGAGATAGAATGATAGAATCACCAGGTTGAAAGAGACCCACCCAACCATTCCCATCATACACTAACCCATGTCCCTCAGCACATCATCCATCTGTGCCTTAAACACCTCCAGGGAAGGTGAGTCAACCACCTCCCTGGGCAGACCATTCCAGTGCCCAATGACCCTTTCCATGAAGAACTTTTTCCTAATGTCCAGCCTGACCCTCCCCTGGTGGAGCTTGAGGCCATTCCCTCTCGTCCTGTCCCTTGTCACTTGGGAGAAGAGCCCAGCTCCCTCCTTTCCACAACTATGTTGCTCATTAATATTATTAAATCTGTTGTTTTCCTTTCAAGTCTGAAACAAGGCTGAATTCTAGTAAAACAAGACTTCTGTATCTATTCTGTATTCTAACTGACTGGGAGAAGCTGAAAGACATTCAGGTTGCTGTCCTTGGAAATTATACTGTCTAGATTTTTAAACCATTTTATAGGCATATACTTTATTAGGCAATGTAAGCCTAAAGTAACCCAGTGGTTTTGGATATATGAAATACAGTGAAGTTTTAGGAAAACACTCTTCAAAAACTAATTAACAAATCACAAGACTATCCTGAGATCAAATTAGATCACCTGAAGTGCCTTGCTGATCTCCAGCACTGAGGTAATTCCCAGGCTTTCCTGGTGGGCATTGTTCTTTGTGATAAAGTCTTGTCCTGATGATGAACTCGATTGATTATACGGACAGATAATACTAAGATAGAGAGCACAGAAAGTCAGTCCCTGTCCCCTTACTATATCCTGCATTTATTACCTACTCTAATGAGGTACAATTGTGATCAGAAACATAGAATCATAGAACAACCAGGTTGGAAGAGACCCACTGGATCATCGAGTCCAACCATTCCTATCAAACACTAACCCATGTCCCTCAGCATCTCGTCCACCCGTCCCTTAAACCCCTCCAGGGAAGGTGAATCAACATTAAGCCAGTGCCCAATGACCCTTTCTGGGCAAAAGAAGAAACATAAGGCTTCAGGCTAAGGGATCTTTCTTGGTGTGAGATAAAGTTGGTGTATAAAGCTGTGCTGTGCTCTCTTTGCAAACTCAGTCTCACGTGTTTGTTGGCTACGCAGCACTCCTAAGCGCTCCTGCTCGGGTACCAGTGTCTGCGGTGACAGCGTTGGGAGCTGCCAGTACTCATTGTGGCGGCATGAGACCTAACAGAGGGCTGTGTATAATGTAGAGCTGGTAGCTGTTTGTCTCATCCTGTACTGCCTAATACAGTAACCCTCCTGCAGGTGATTTTTTATGTGCTAGGAACAGCAGAATTAATCCTTGCCCGAGCAGGGCAAGCGGAAACTGGAACAATTTCCTCAGGTGATTTCAGTACACTCTTGGAAATTGCCTCAACTCTCAACTGTTTCAGGCTTAGGGTACTGGAAATAATTTATAAAACCATCACGCAGCAGTGAGATCCATCGTATAATCTTTATAACAGGTGCTAATTCTCCAGTTTGTTGTGTGGCAGGTGGAAGCGTCAGCATCCTGGGGTCAGCTTGACATCCTCAGGGTTGACAGGTCCTGTTTTCAACAGAGTGTAATTACTTTTGGGAGCTGAGTTACTTAATGTTCTGTATTTCACGTACAGTGAAGGAATGGATTTTATTTACTGCCTCACGAGCTGGTTATTTCATGTCTGGGTAGGTATATTCATGGAGTTTTGAGAAACACTTATTCAGTCACTGCCCCTGCTTTAACCAAGATTTGCTTCTTCGGTCCAAGCAATAGATTATCCTTCTTGATGAAGGGAAAGCCATAGAAACCGTCCTTGAAGGATGTAAAAGTTTTTTAAATTTATTTTTTCTTCTTCTAATCTAATGTGCAGCGAATCTTTATTTTTTATTGCAAGATTTCACACTTCTTTATCCTCTCCTACAATCTCACTTCTCTTAGGTTATCCTGAACAATATATTCTTCCCAAATCTATGAACAACAGGGGAAAGGAGTCTGTTTGGGTTTATCAGTGTCATCTTTCATTGATCTGCAAAACATTTGTGTATCATGTCAGTTTAAGTAGACACTTGAAAGAAGTGAAAAGGGAATCTATGTTAATCTCTGTAAAGTGATATAGAATCACCAGGTTGGAAAGGACCCACCGGATCATCGAGTCCAACCGTTCATGAATCTAAGGAAAATGATGTTTTTAATTCCCATACTATTTTATTTCCTGCAAGGCTTAAATATTCTGATTTGTAGCTGCAAATAAGTATATTATTCTCTAGAACGTGGTTGATGTAGAACAGCTTGTACTAGATCTATGGTTTAGAGATTGGTGGGAATGGTTGGTCTCGATGATCCGTTGGGTCTCTTCCAACCTGGTGATTCTATGGTTCTATGCAGTGTGATTGGAGATGGTACCATAGGTGGAAAACCATATTATTTTACAATGTAAAGAAGCAAAGGCTGCAATTCAGAGTTCCGACTGTCTGAGGAAAATGTGCAAACCCAGCACTCTGCTAAAGAACAATTTCTCCCATGAAGCGATAACTCAAAGCTTGTACTTTTATATATATATTCTGTTCAGACTGAGTGATTTGTAGTAATTCAGCTCTTCCTTGTTTCTGCTGTTTGGTTTTACTGCAAGACAAGAAGTAGTCCAAGATGAAACAGTTGATCTCTCAATTAACTTCTATTATTCTTCTTCTATTTTTTTGTTACATGAGGGGAGCAGAACAGTGATTTTACTAATAGATGTGAACATCTCTCAGTGTAAAGTCTAGAAAGCTTTATTTTACCACTACTATCAATAGCAGAGTAAGAAAGAAAGGGCATAATGCTGCAAGAGTTGTACTGATTCCAGACTTGCTTATCTATTCCACACTTGTTCAAAACTTATGTTTGTATCAGAAATTAATATAATAGCATTAAATTAGATATGATTAGGTTATGGTGCCTATTAAAAATTAAAAAATTACTTCAGGCACAGTAAGCAACTTCATTATATTAATGTAAAATATTTCACTACCATTAAAAATTTAAGTGCATTCCAAATGTTATTTGAACTCCTAGGAAAAAAGTTCAAGTCCTGAATTTTTTTTTTAGAGTTCCCTTTTCATTTTGAAATGAAATGTTACCTACACAGATAAGTATTTTGAGAGCATTTACACTGTATAAAAATATTACCAAGCTTGAAGAGAAATAGCAGAGTTTGTGTTACCTTTTTTCTTCCCTCTTCACTTCTTACTATGAAGTTCTTTAATTAATTGCCGGAAGCCACTAGAAAGCAGTGATGCGCAGCTCCTACTAATTTTGTTTTCCTCAGATACTGTATCATTGGTTTTGCTTGAAAAAAAAACCCCAAACTGCTTGCTCGAAATAGCTGAGATGCACAGATTGGAGTGATTGTCATGGGAACGCTGTGCAGCTCTTTGAAAGTTTTATCATAATCTTGCTGCACTTCAGTTTCCTTATGTGAACACAAAGCATGTTTGATGTTTCTGCAGTAGCCAAGCTTCTCCTTTCTTAGCCAGGGACTGCTAAGAGAATCCTCTCTATAACTGTATTTCAGGACACAAGAGTGCAAGTTGCACCTTCATGTCCCTGCCCTGTCCCACTCCTGTTTTTTTCTTGGGAATTGCAGTCTAAGAAAAGATAAATTATTGTGGTTGTTCATGAATAAATACAAGTCCTTTAGCCCTGGAAATCCTTGTGTCATCAAGTTCCCAGTTTCAAAATTTTATAAGATTTAGTTGCGTATCTGCTTCTTCTTTCATAGAATCATAGAACAACCAGGTTGGAAGAGACCCATCGTACTTTGCTTAATTCAAACTGTCCTGGTTACTACAACATTAAATATTGTCTGTGTCCTCATGGATGCATAAAATAACGCACAAAATGGAGTTATGACAGTGATGCATGGAGGTATTTTTGAAATCGTACACAGGCACAAGTAACCATCAATCTATTCCTACAACAGTTTTGAGATTTATTTAACCTACTTACTGAAAATCATGGAATCGTAGAACAACCAGGTTGGAAGAGACCCACCGGATCATCCAGTCCAGCCATTCCTATCAAAGTTTAGAGTAGTCTTGTTACCTTTAAAAAAAAAGTATATTTAAATCTCTATGCCTGAACTGACATATCTGTGCTATCTTGTGGTCAATGACTTCAGAAAATACACATTTTTGAGTATATTCCCTCTGTTGCTGATGTCAAGGCTTTTACTTTTAGGGAAGGTGGTGGAATCCACTCAAAAGCATTACTTATAAATCAATGCAATTCTTCCTCTAGAAAGCTTTGATTTATGAACGTGATATTAACTTTCCCAAACTTGATGTAATTTGTCTCAAATAAAGAAAGAAAAAAAGGAAAATGAAATTTATTCATGCTGTGCACTCCGAGTAAAATTTTAATGAGGCATTAATCAATAACCATGTCTTCTAGGATGCTGGGGACATAATTCAGCAGATACATTTGGAGCAGTTGTCGTTCTCCTGGTTGACAGAGGCAGCAGAAGAAAAGGTAGGATAAACTTGCTTTTTTAACAAGAAAGTGTATTTTAAATTCTATCAAGTTTCTTTTTTCCTCCAATGCATGTTAAGAGTTTAAGCAAAGTATTGAACAAATAGATAAACTGTGTAACTGGTATTGTATAACATTTAAGAAATGTAGTGTAATAGTCCATTAAAATAGGTATCTCCAGAGATAGAAGAAATATGTTGTTTCTTCTCTCATGCATGTACAAAAAATAGTTCTGAGCTCTGAGATAGATTTATTATTCTTCATTGATTGCCTCATTCTGTTGGAGGACATTTCTGGCAGTAAAGCAGCTGAGCCGTCACATCCATCATGGTGTCTCGGAGATCTGTCAGGTCTATGGCTCTTTTTGAACTTTCGTGTTTCTGAAAAATGTAGCTGAGCGCCGCAGACAGAAGTTTGACATTTGCAAGATGAGAATCAATCTTCTTTTATGTGGTGTTTCTCAAACAAGACTCGCGCTTTGATTGCGCAATTAGTGGTTTGGCGTGTTTGGGGGGGGGGTACAACGCGGGCACAGAATCATTTGGGTAACAGATTTGACAGGTGTCCCGTAATGGATATAAATTGAAGAAACAATGATAGAAGAGGTCCTCGAGGCAGATGGCAAATCGAACATTGATCTGCCGTTGTCACCAATGTGAACCTACAGGTATGAGCTTGTATTTCTTTTTTAAAGTTGGGTACGAGCAAGGTAAACGCAGTCTGTTGTAAACTTGGATACCGTATTGAGAGGGAAAGAAAAGAAGTGAGTCAGAGAAGCGAGTCCCACAGAAAAAGAAATATGGAGTGTTTCTAAATGTCTTATACTGTCTTTGAGCTTCATAATAAATCCCTGAATTCAGCCAAAATAGTAACTGATATACAGCAAACTGAGATACCGCAAATATTATTCAGGCCTTGCTGACTAGTGGGAGGTTTTGTTCCTAGTTTGTCTGTGCCTGCTGCCTTCAGCACTCTCCTCTTGTCCCTGTGCTCCAGGTTCTCTGCTTCTTGTGCCATAACTCTACTGCCTGCACAGCCTGTGCCAGGGAGCTTGTCCATCTCTGTTTTCCTCAACCTTTGGAAAGGATGTAGCACAAGGATTAGCGAGAAAACCAAACCTCCCCAAAGCAGGGACTGCCTCTCACCGTTTTCAAGAGGAATCATGGAATCACAGAATCACCAGCAGACCCAGTGGGTCTGCTGGTGATTCTGTGATTCTATGATTCCTCTTTAAAACCGCTTCATTAATATACTGAATTATTTAGTTCTCAGGAATGTTAGTGAACGACCTATCGGAGTCGTTAGCAGGACCTGGAGTGCATTCCCCCTTTAGGAATTTAATTGACCAAGTTAGAGTTCAGCCAGCTGAGTTGAGGTCAGCTCTGCGGCAGGTAAGAGATGCTGCGAAGAAAGCTGCAAGTGAAATCCTGTGCCTCCTTTCCCTTGGGAACTACCTTTCAACTGAGGCTGTAACCTCTGCTCCTGCACTGCTGCCTCCCAGCCCTCAGTACGTGCCTCGTCGTGTCCCTCTGCAATTCTGACCTGTGCCCACTGGTGCCTTATTTCAGTAGAAACTGCACTGGGGAACATTTCTTCTCCTTCTCTTTACAGAATCAAATATGCCCACGTAGCCAGTTTTGTATTTTGACCTTACCCTATGTTTTAGTTATGTCTTTATATACCTTAAATCTATTTAATTGTAGCAAAACATCAACATAAAATCATCTAAATCTTAGATTCGCCATTGAAACAATATTAAATATTAAGATGTCTTATACTAATATTAAAATCTACTCATTCCAATTGTTGCTCATGCATTCCTTTTTACCCCCTCTTTCTCCCTATGCAGTAGGGGTTTCTTATTAAAGTGTATTTTTATTTCCGGATAATTTATTTTGCAAAATGTCTGTTACATTTTCCTTTATCGTCTGATGGCGTTTAACACATTGTACGTGGGCGCAGACATTGGTGTGACTCAGCATTATTAATTCACCACATGTTCCCTATCCAGGGGGTATTTTTCTTATTAGAGAGCTCAGTTTTGAAGGAAATAAAATTACTACAGGAGTCTCTGAGGATTCAAAGAAAGGAAAGTGAGTGGTAGCAGTGTTTTCTGGTAAAGACTGACAATTACTCAAGATAGTTTAAGTGAGAAACCTACTAAACCAACTGTATTTGCAGGGGCTTATGATTTTGGTGACCTGACTCTGTATTTGTGTGTTGGTTGGTGTTACACCATCAGGAGTACTATTTATATTTATCATGTATACAGCTTATGTTATTTATTTTTCTAAGAAATCTGACTACTTGACCTTACTTTCTTTTTTTTTTTCAGTGCTTATTGGACTTAAAATATGACAGATTTGATAGGAATGGTTGGACTGGATGATCCGATGGGTCCCTTCCAACCTGGTTGTTCTATGATTCTATGTCTTATTCTGAGTCTATAACACTTTTAATTTGACTTTTTATACTCTGGGATTCTCGTTCTTCCTATTTGCTTTATATGTCTGATTATTTTGTGACCTTGGATAGGAACTCGTGTGAGGTGGTTTTTTGTCTTGTAGAGTCTTTGCTTGGACAGAGTGAACTTTTGTGCATAGACTGTAACTTAATGATGGAAAAGTAGTTTGGAAGGGAATCAGGGGTATTCTAGTCCTCCTCTAGTACTAAGTACTATTAACGAAGTCTGTACTTTATTAAATCACACACAAGTGATACAAGTGTATGTACACAACTGTATTGTAAATGGTAAAATAGTTCTGCAAGAAATAAATCTAATATAGGAATGTTGCATTAATTAGAAATTTAACTACAGGAAGATAAGACAAGACAAGTCAAGATGAGGTGCTGAGGGACATGGTTTAGTGTTTGATAGGAATGGTTGAACTCGTTGATCCGATGGGTCTCTTCCAACCTGATTATTCTATGATTTTATAAGATAAGATAAGGTATAAGATAAGATAAGGTGTTTTAAACTGTTCCAAACCCCGAAGTCGTGCCCAGCAGGCATGATCAACGTGCAATGTCCTTCTCTCACCTGTCTTCGTGTCAGATGGTCAAGATCTGATTTGGCTGCTTGGTTATGCAAATCTGATAAACTCTTAATTGAGCACTAGGAAACTATAAAGGATACTCGGAAACTCGAGCACTGTATTCAGTGGCATGGGAGATGTCTAACAGTTTCAGGAGATCACAACTACTTATTATAATCCATCTGAGAAGCTGCTCTTTGCGTTTTAATCTCATCTGAAGCAGTTAAAAATCTTTAGTTCTAAGCCACGAGGTGATCTGCTATAGGTTTCCTGAGTCTACAAAAATGTTTCTGATAGTTTAGATCTGCGATGTTAACTAGAAGCATATAGAGGTTTTTAGATGCTTTTACAGAGGCAGGAAACAAGATTGGGAAATTCGTGACTCAGAAAAAAAATCTTTAGAAGGCAGCAAGCAGGAGAATATGGATAATGGCACTGAGAGCCTCAAAACATATTTCATTATCGCTCTGCAGTTGGTCCAACAGCTGAATTATTTGTGATTAGCAGTGACTATACAGGATGGCTCCTATGCTGTAGGAAAGAATTTTTCTATAGCTGTTTCCAAAATAAAGTAAAAATGCCTGTTGATAATGCATCCTGTTATCTGCTGACCTTTAAGGCCTGCGTTAAGGGGAAAAATTCTTATTCCAAAGACCATTTTGAGTGTCATGAACCATGAGAAACACTTCCCTAGTAGGATGATTGGGGGATAGTGTTGATGTATAGAAACGTAAGCCTTTGAAATATAAATATATACACTATCACTTTATAAATAAGAAAGTGCTGCTTACTTTTGGAAGAGCTTTAGGAATGGCCTAGACTTTTCATAGAATCATAGAACAACCAGGTTGGAAGGGACCCATCGGATCATCGAGTCCAACCATAATAATAATAATAACAACAATCCATACATAGTGTACACTGAGAAAAATGTTAAAATAGATGTCTTGAATGTCAGACTCTTATACTTTGTGTTATACTGTAGATGCAGCTTCGTGAAGGAGTTGAAAATTGTCTTTCTTCCTTGATGCTGAGTAGTTTCCAGAGAAAAGAGAGAAGTCACTGAGACTGTGAATAGAAATGCAGTAGATACCCAGAACCTGGAGTGTACTGAGTTTTTTTTAAAGCCTAAAGCAATCGTGAATACAATTTCAATGTTCATTAAACTGTATTGTAGAAAGTCCCCAAATACTTTTCCCTAGTGTCTGTTAGTTTGATGTAATTATGTGTAAATGACGGCATGTGTTAAACAATAGAAGCATGACTGCAAGGGGAAAAAACATAAGGATTTAAAGGTGTAATTCCAAATGGCTTAGCAGAAGAAGGAAAATTGAAAAACTGACCTGATATTAACTCCCTGATGTTTAACCTATGTTAACTACCTGATGTTTTTTCCTTAAAAATCAGTGGTTTTTTGTGATCTGGTCATGTGAGATTTGAACACCTAGAGTTAATAGTACTATGGCAGAGACCAAGGGAATACGAAAGGAAGGGAATATAAAATTAGAATGTGTGATGGAAGTGATGCAGCCTACAATTAGGTGAAAAGATTCATAGAATCATAGAACAACCAGGTTGGAAGGGACTCATCGGATCATCGAGTCCAACCATTCCTATCAAACACTAACCCATGTCCCTCAGGACCTCATCCACCTCTGCCTTAAACACCTCCAGGGAAGGTAAATCAACCACCTCCCTGGACAGCCTATTCCAATGCCCAATGGCCCTTTCCGAGAAAAACTTCCTCCTAATCTCCAACCTAAATCTCCCCTGGCGGAGCTTGAGGCCATTCCCTCTTGTCCTGTCCCCTGTCACTTGGGAGAATCTATTCAATCTATGTGTTTGATATGCAGCTAGACTGTGCTGCTTCAGACCCCAGCGGTTCTGCCAAGTGAAAGGACTGGGAAAGCTTCACGTGGAAATGTAAAATGCAGCAGTTAAGGAAGTGATAATTGAACGAAAAACCTGCAATTATTGATTATAGGTTCTTTCAGTCACAAGCTGCAGATGAGGCAATGTTTTGGGCAGGTGACAAATGTGGAAGAAGGATTTGAAAAGATAATCAAGGGTTTTTTTTCCGTCTGTTTTGGGAAAAATGAAATAAAAATCATCACAATTTTTCTTGCAGCAATAACAGTTTGTCAGGCTGATCCTTCTAATGCAAAGTTGTTTGGGTTGTGTTTGCAGCATTGACAGATCACAAAACTCATAGTTTAACCTGGCACCTAAGTTGCTTCTGGGAACGGAACCGAGGAGGTGATAACACTGATCTCATGCAAAAGCGCAGCAGAAATTGCAGTAGGGGCATCGCTAATCACAGTTGAGCAGCCTAGACAAAGCTTTCTATAAGAACAAGGTGAGAAAGCAACAAAAATAACTTGGGATTATCGTAGATGGCTTGTCAAACATGTCATTTCATTGTCAACTGTGACTTTGCTGGTTTGCGTTGATGTGGAAATAAGGGGGGAATTTGTGCACAATTATGAAAAAAAAGCTATTAAAAGTTCAATACCTAGAAACTGCCTCTTGTTCAAGAAGTTCCTCTGAGCTGCAGACTTTTCCAAGCTGGGAGCTTGTTTAACTAAAACAGAAGGAATTTTCTAACGAGACTTGTTTTCATTGAAAGATCTCTCAACCTGATTAGCTCTGGTCAGAACCTGAGTCACTTAGACACTGAGAGACAACTAAGGGAGGAATTGTTTCCATCCTTTGTGTAGGGTTTGTTTAGAAGTTTTATATGTAAAACAAGTGGGTAAATAAAGCAGTAGCTAAATAACAGAATTGAGGTAGTAATAGAGAAAGTAATTCCCACTGTAAATGTAAATCTTGAAAAAGGAAAATTAGGAGTGTTTGTTTAAATTACCTCCTTTCAGGTAGTTGTAGAGAGCAATGAGGTCTCCCCTCAGCCTCCTCTTCTCCAGGATAAACACCCCCAGATGGAGCAACTCCAGGGTCCTCTCTTGGTCATGCCCAGTGACGTGTTTCCCTGTAGAAGAGAAGTTTCCGAAGTCCTAACCAAATTCTGGAATTGATGGTGTATTTTTTTTCTCTTTCTTTTGCACCTCACATTTACTGATCTGAACCACGGCTTTTCCCTCTTTGATGTAGTTTAAAATGTGATCCATTAGGGAAGAATTTGGCTGCACAAATTGGTCTTGGGGCTTGAGGGCAGCTCCTTTGGGAAAGTACAAAGGAAAAGCGGTAAAAAGTAACAGCAGGTTTCTAAACCCCTCAGTTCATTGTGAGGAGCAGTGTCAAAGCAGCAAGCGTCTGAAAGCAGATTAAATGCTTTGGGTAGCACTGGTGCTTTACCAGAGATCCTGGAATTCATTGTCTTAGTTCCAGGAGAGGAGGAGCTGTACTATGTGCGGTCTTGATGGCAGATGCACCATCCAGAGACTCCTGTCTGCACACAGTGCCAGATGCAGGGAAACTTCTCCTTGCCTGGTGGACCACTGAGCACCTTGAGAAGCACAGCTGGAATCCGAGTTCCCTGTCAGGCAGTCGTCAGAAGACAGTGTGATGTCTCTGTTAATTGGGAACGTATTGAGTGATCAGATGTCACTGAAGAAAATTGTCATTTACCTTCAGAAAGCCAGAGTGAACCTTGGTGGGACTACAGCTATTCATATAAACACAGGGAGACGTTGATGCTGCTTAACAGGCACATTGATGCTGCTTAACAGGCCTTATAAAGAGCGGCTGAGAGAGCTGGGGGTGTTTATCCTGGAGAAGAGGAGACTGAGAGGAGACCTCATTGCTCTCTCCAACTGCCTGAAAGGAGGTTGTAGAGAGGAGAGAGCTGGGCTCTTCTCCCAAGGGACAGGGGACAGGACGAGAGGGAATGGCCTCAAGCTCCACCAGGGGAGGTTCAGGCTGGACATTAGGAAAAAATTTTTCACAGAAAGGGTGATTGGTCACTGTCAGAGGCTGCCCAGGGAGGTGGTTGATTCACCTTCGCTGGAGGTGTTTAAGGGACGGGTGGACGAGGTGCTGAGGGACATGGGTTAGTGTTTGATAGGAATGGTTGGACTGGATGATCCGATGGGTCTCTTCCAACCTGGCTGTTCCATTATTGTATAACAGTGGTGGAATTTGGCTGTCGTGCGCAGCATCTGTAAAACTACCGCACAGATTCTCTCGCCGCTTCCGTGCTCCAGCAGAGGTGTTGGGAACAGGTGACCCTGTGCAGAGTCTTTAGTGGCTGTGCAGGCAGCACATGGAAGTGTTGATGCGTTTGTGGTAGTGTGAATAAGCAATTCAAGGCTCTAAATGTCTAAGCAATTCCTACCTGGTGAGTGAATGCATGAGAAGAAAAGGTGTGGGGTTTTTTTTTTTTTTTTTTTTTGCAGGAAAGCCTCTTAAAGTCAGTGCGTGATTCCATGAACCTTTAGACACCAGCATTAAGTGGTAGACATGAAAATTAGATCAGCTGCAAGTGTCTCGGTAAAGCAGTGCTCCTCTGGGGCAAAGCAGCCTGCAAGACGAAGGTGACAGTAGCAGCAGCAGCAAACTGCCTTGTTGTGAAGGGCACTCTGGAGTGTAAAGTATTTGTCTGACGTATATAATTCACGTAAAGTATTTCTCTCACTCTGAGCTGGAATCTGCCACTTCACAGCTGGGCTCTCTCTGTCTGCTTACTTACACGTCCAAAGGATGCTAGTGAATTATGTAAAGAACGGTATTTGCAGTAAAATTAAGATTTTGGGCCACGGGGAAGGTAGTAATTCAGCATTAAAATTGACTTTATTCTCAAGCCTAGGCATTCTTTTGCTTTGCACACTGGGTTTAAGACTCGAGGGATGACGATTTGAGCTAATGTTAATTCACACACTTCTCTTGAAGCTTTGATGATTTGCTGAGGATCAGCTGTTGCATGAACCATGTCCAGGATGTTTTGGCTTTCGAGAGTCATGTTAGAGCCTTATCATTCCTTATTCTCTTGTTTTGTATCAAGGATTCTGTTTCTCAGGGAAACTTGTGTTGTAAGCGTTTTTAAACTCTCAAGTTCTTACAAACTGTGTTACTTCCGTATGTGGTACAAGGACCTGGATTTGTGTAGTGATTTGGTTGATCGTGGGGTCATAGAATAGTTCGAGCTGGAAGGGATCTGAAAGATGATCCAGTTCCAACCCTCCTGCCATGGGCAGGGACACCTCCCACTGGATCAGGCTGCTCCAAGCCCCATTTAATCATCTCCATGTCCCTTAGCATACACGTCTTGGTATTTTTTGGTGGTTCTGTAGATGAGATTACATTATAAAGATTTACTCCTGTTGTGTATAAATAATAGGAAATTAGTGGATATATGACTGCTGTATGTATTTTCTAAAACACAGAGTAGTATGATTTTTTTCCTATTTTATATGCAGTTTTGTTTCATTGATCTTCCAAAAAAAATTATTTTGATAGGTTTATACCTTTAAAACATCACAGCCGCTCAGATTGCTTATTCTAAACCTTACGTTCATCTCAGAGGAACATAACTTAAAATTATTGGCAACGTCTGACTTGAATACAGATATATTGGTTTAGTGTTTGATAGGAATGGTTGGACTCGATGATCCGATGGGTCTCTTCCAACCTGGTTGTTCTATGATTCTGTATCTAGTCCTCTCTGTATTCTGTAAAACTCCCTGGAATCTAGAAAAGTAGAGCATAAGAAATGTGTAATTCAGTAGGTTTTGAAGCTATTGGGGGTTTTTTTGTTTGTTGTTGTTTGTTTTTTGTTTTTTTTGCCTTGGTCAAAGCCTCGATCGCTAAAGGAATCTTATCTTGAGAAAAACCTGCTTAAACTGTAGCTTGGGCTGTGATAATAACTGAACAGTGAGCTATGTGGATATGTTGTCTTTACACAAGCATTTCCAATACGTTTCAGATATAGTCCTAAAAATAATTCACATGTTCCTCAACCCAAATATTTTGTGATTTCTCTTTGTCCTTTTCTCCTTGCTCAGAGGCTGCCCGGGGAGGGGGTTATTCACCTTCCCTGGAGGTGTTTAAGGGACAGGCGGATGAGGTGCTGAGGGACATGGGTTAGTGTTTGATAGGAATGGTTGGAACTCAATGATCTGGTGGGTCTCTTCCAACCTGGTGATTCTACGATTCTATGCTTCTTGGCCTTACGATTGTGTAGGAGCTATGGACGCTCAAAGAGGAGAAAGAAATCTTCCGTGTGACAATTCTCCTCAGATAAAATGTGCAGTAGTTTTGTGGTGGCATTGGTACCCCTCCCTTGGAGTGAATGAATTGGCATCGATTCGTCTTTGTGCAGAAGTTTGCTGGTGAGATCTTCTGCATTAATGATCTCTAACAAGATGAATATTTTATCTCTTTTCCCACCACACCAGCACGGTGCTCGTAAAACTTTATAGCACTGTCTCTAGCTTTGTCAGGACTCTTTGAAGGTTATTTTTTGCAACAGTGGCCACACTGTTCTTAGGATCTCTAGGAGAAGCATCATTTAAAGATCCATTAATTCTGTTTCCTGATGCCTTCATATAGGATGGTGTCAGGGAAGAAAAGCCTGTGGCATAGCTTCCTCCTAATTGTCTTGATAAATATGCTTTTATGCTGTTTGTTGGAACTGTTGGTTATGACTTCTGCCAAAATCAAGTGGAGTCATCGCAAAGATTATGTCTGTAGCTCTTCAAAATAGAACTTCCAGTTTCCTGTTGCTCGCTCATGTTATCATAGAATCATAAAACAACCAGGTTGGAAGAGACCCATCGGATCATCGAGTCCAACCATTCCTATTAAGCACTAACCCATGTCCCTCAGGACCTCATCTACCTGTGCCTTAAACACCTCCAGGGAAGGTGAATCAACCCCCTCCCTGGGCAGCCTGTTCCAATGCCCAATAACCCTTTCTGTGAAAAACTTCCTCCTAATCTCTCTAGCCTTTATCTTTGATAGTAAAGAAGATGAGAGTGCTGAGGTGATGTAATCCTGACCAAGTGGCAAATACAAAAAGAGGATCTGATTACTTGCTTACTGGCACGGAGCAGCCGTGCTCAATCCTCTTCTTTTTAAAAAGAAGTGCAGGACAACAGCAAAACCTGCTCGAGCTAGCAGCGCGCGACAGTTTTGATCAGGATGACCTTTTAGGAGGTTATTTGTTTAATATAACTAATTTAAAAGAAGGTAGAATGAAAAAAAGTTGATCTGCTGAGAACTTTCAGAATTCTAATCATGGAAACTAATAAGCCCCCAGCTAGAAAGGCACTTTTTTTTTTTTTTTTTTTAGTAACTGCATAGTGGTGACTGATTTATCACCTGGCTTCATGTTTTTAGCTGTTTTTCCAATACTGCTTTTTCATTGCCAGCCCTAAAAATGTGCAGTTGCTCACAGACAGAAAATACATGAGATCTGTAAGTATTTTTTAAGTCTTTTATTGCTCTATTATTTAAATTGCAGGTCAACACATCCTTTCAAGCTTACCTGGGGTTGATGTAACAGGCTATAACTACCTTCTTTTCAAGAACTCCATTAAAGTGTACGATACCTAAATTTCAATTAGAATGAGAAGAGCAGTGTTTGACACTCATCTCAGCCTAGGAGACTCTCTCCTTGTTTCTACAAAGTCAGTAAAAATTTGGTTGGACAAAAGACTCCACAAATTACAGGTGAATGTTAATCCTGAGAGGTAAACTTTTGTAATACTCTGATAATTTCATAATGTGTTATAATTAGTGTTTCGACTTGTGTGCCATTCGCATAAAGATGAGTTGGAGACCCACATCAAGACTTGTGCCACTGCAAAGAGCTGTTGTGCAGTTATTAAACGGTTCTCTCAAGAGATCAAACTTGAGATCTCCGTGTTTATTCCCACGGCCAGTAACGATGTGCAAACAAAGAAGTCACACAAATCAGTCCCTCATCACTATAAAAACCGAGAAAGCAGAGTAAGTGATCTCTGAAGGCATTTTTTTTTCGTTTAAAAGAGCGTTAAATACACTGCTGGAGTTGTTCTCTTTGTGTTAGGAAGTCTTGATTAGACAGAGAAGCTGCATTGCTCCTTCTAATGGGTTTTGCTGCTTGGCCAGTTACAAGCAAGGGAGGTAACAGAAGAAATCAAAGCAGTGTGATGACATGTAGTACTAAAAATGTGACTTTTATACATGCCTGTGCTTTAAAATATTTTGGCATTTACACAAAACCACTTGGGAAATTGACTCAGTGCTGTCCCCTCCAAAAAAAATGTCAAAAGTAGTCTCTGTCTAGAATGCTTTGGGTCGATATATGAAACTACAGCTTCATCTGACATTCAGTCTACAGTGTATTTGAAGTTTAAGGCTACTGTAGGAGTGCTCAAGTTTGAGAATGTCTTAGAGTTTGAAAGGAGCCAGTGGTAGAGATGGCAAACCTACAGTTTTTCCTTATTGGCTGAATTTTTTTTGATAGGAATGGTTGGACTCGGTGATCCGGTGGGTCTCTTCCAACCTGGTTGTTCTATGATTCTGTGAATTTAAGGAGCATCTGTCTAAATCGTTATCTTGGTTCGAGGGAGCTGCGGAAACTGCA
Source organism: Coccyzus lansbergi (assembly GCA_033558105.1). Taxonomy (NCBI): domain Eukaryota; kingdom Metazoa; phylum Chordata; class Aves; order Cuculiformes; family Coccyzidae; genus Coccyzus; species Coccyzus lansbergi. Next base: position 1,051,713 of record JAUMJK010000786.1, on the reverse strand, counting down.
AATTGCATCAAGGCAAATTCTGATTAGATACTGGGAAAAACCCTCCTGGCAGAGGTGGGGAGGCTGTTCGAAGGGGGTTGTGAGATCACCAGCTTGGGATTTAAAACTCATCTGGACACCTTGAACAGTCTGATTTAATGCTTTAGTTTGTCCTGGCTCAGGACTTGGGGGGATCAGATCAGATTCCCTGAGGTCCTTTCTAGCTGGCATCAGTCTGTGATTCAGAAGTGTCCTGAATGATTAACCCAGACGAGTCCAGGAGGTGGATTGCATTCTGATGCTTGAAGAAGAAAGTCCAGATAAATGACTTGATTTCTGAAGCTGAGGCTTTCTGATCCTTAGATGATGTCGTCCAGGACCTAGTTTTCATGTTGCTCTGGGTACTAGGGGGGAAGAAGTGCAGCTTTTCAGGAGAGACTATTTGATTTGTGTTCTGGCATTTCAGTTACAAGTGCACCTTGTCAGCAGGGTGTTCTCTTCAAAATAATTACCCTGAAGTAAGGAAAGAAGAGCAGCTTCTTAACTGCAGCAACCCTATGTAATACTCATACTGAAATACTTAACGACTGCCCCAAAATAATGCTTTTCACTCTGTCCTGGAACTAGACTCTAACTATGAATTTTATGGTCATGGTCTTTACAATTTCAAATGCTGTTGGCTTATTGCACATGCAGGTGACTTCTGAGGGTGTTTGGGAATAGCAAGGAGGTCCTGTTCTGCTATAAAGTCCAACTGGCTCCCTTTTTTCCTCAGGGATAACGGATGATCACGTCAGCCCAGAATAAAAAATTAGAAACCATGTGGTATTTATCAGTTCTCCTTTCTATTCGAGTAGTATGAATAAAAGATAAATATGAAATTGCACACCTTTGGAGTAAAATGAACTCTGGTAACTGAATGTATCTTTGCTCTCTACCGTTTCCAGACAATCTGTCATTTCCTTACCAGCAAAGCATTGGCTGTCATTCTGATCAAGCACACCGAGTACTTCTGAATCCTTTGCACTAGGTACTCCCCACACCTCTGGAACATTAATTATCCCATTGTTTGTATCCCTCAGAGTGTTGTCTTCTTGGAAGGATGAATTGCTGCAGAGGAACCCTTCCCCTGCCTGCCCCAGTGACCGGTTTCTCTAAAGGAATATGGTGGATGGACCTTTTTAGCATTTATTTAGCAGAGAAAACAGCACATAACCAGGTGGAAAGTCTGAATATTGTCAATTTGCAGAATAATTAAGAGCCCTTCTGATCCTTCGGTTGCTTATATTGAGCCATGAACTGAAGATGCCCGGAGGTGTTTAAGGGATGGGTGGACGAGGTGCTGAGGGACATGGGTTAGTGATGGGAATGGATGGAGTTGATGGTCCAGTGGTTCCAACCTGGTTATTCTGTGATTCTATGCTTTCAAGTCTGGGTTAAGGAACAGCTAGAAATGATGGGGTTTCCTCCTTCCCAAAAATGGGCTGGAGCAGGAGGAGACCCTTTGCCAAAAGAATCACCAGGTTGGAAGAGACCCCCTGGATCGTCAAGTCCAACCATTCCTGCGAAAGGGAAGAGAGCATTAGCTCACACCACTGGGGTGTGTGCAGTGCTCCTCTATGGGTCTCTAAATAAGAGAGAAGGCGGGAACGTAGGACGTTCAGAGTCAAACAATGGAAAAATTGATTTTCTTCCCAGGTAAGGTGAGCATAGGGTTCGTGGAGCTCTTAACTCATGAACTGGCTTGGTAGATGGGAGCTCTGCAGCTGGAGAGCTGCAGTGTTTAGTGCCCTTAGCTGGCATTCTAAAGGGCAGGCACAGCTTGCTAGCTTGCTCTGGATTCCAGCAATGGTAGAAAGGACAAATGACCGTATCTCCAAGTGTCCCCAGCTCTGGGTTGTCCGACTGTTCCAGTTCAATACTGTGACAGTTTCCACCAAGCAGGGAATTTCACCCCATGTTTAGCTGTATCTTTCTGAGCAGAGCAGCAGAAGAAATTGCTGTGGGTGGTGTGTTACGACAACAGTTAGTTAACTCTTTCCTTTTATTCACCTCATGCGACATATTTCAGTGAACTGAAAAGCCTGTTCACTTGTTTGAGGATCCTTTCTCTTTGGTAAACAAGCAAAAATAAGGTTTGAAATACAAACTATGCTGTAAAGACGGTTGCAAGGTTCTCAAACTGATCCCTGTTTTTCTCCTCTCTCCCCAACTTTACAATTTTCCTTTCTCCTCCCAGTTTAACCAGCTGGATTTTTTCCCCATTCTCTTTTGACTGCTTATCTCTTTCTGTGATTCGCGCAAAGTTTCTTTTCCCCTTTTCATTGTTCTCTATCTGGTCCCATTTCCCTGCTCCATTGTGTTGCTATCAGCTGAGTCATTTAGCCCATTTCCATGGGTAGCTTTTTCCAGCCTGTTCCTTTACCACATACCTGTGAAAACAGGCAGTCTGGGAGTGTTTTAGAGAAACATACTTAAAGATAGTAGATAAATATGAAGATGACCAGTCCTGTTGAGGAGACAAGCTGGATTTTTGCTCAGTGCAAAACGGAAGCTGCGGTGGTCGAAAAAGAGATGGGAACTGCCATAGAAAATGCATAACAGTCTTCTGTAATTAAAAGAAAATTAAACAAAAGAAAAAAAATAGGCTGAAAATTTGTAATTTCCTCCTGTCGTGGCTTTTAGATTAAATTTTCTTCTTTTATTCATATTGGAGGAATAAACAATAACTCGAGGCATTTTAATAAATCTGATTTCCTCCAGGAAAACCTCTCTTAATTTCTGATTTTACAAAAGTCAGGTGAATCCCATTTTGTAGGAGATAATTCACTAGCTTCAGATCGTCATAAATATTGGGTTCTTTGATTTGAGGAAAATGGAACTGAAGCTCAGCAATCAGTGTTGAGTTGTTAATAACAGTATTCAGAATTCTTATAGATCATTTGTAAGCTTAGCAGTGTCATTGTATGTTTAAATACTGATAGGCTCTTGATGGAGATTAGAGGGAGCCGGACATGTCTCTCCTTATCAGTGAAGCCACTGCAGAAATTGTTCTGTCGCTGGAAATGTTCCTGATTGGCACTTTGCCCTCATTTAATGGCTCTCTGGAGGTGGGTGGCTCTCGCTCCTCAAGCTGTTCTTAGCCCGCGGAACGACAAATCAGTTTTACTGCCATGCCCTATAACAGAAAATGCTATAGAGGAATATTTCATAGAATCATAGAATCACCAGGTTGGAAGAGACCCATCGGATCATTGAGTCCAATCATTCCTATCAAACACTAAACCATGTCCCTCAGGACCTTGTCCACCCGTCCCTTAAACACCTCCAGAGAAGGTGAATCAACCACCTCCCTGGGCAGCCTGTTCCAATGCCCAATAACCCTTTCTGGGAAAAACTTCCTCCTAAACTCTAGCCTAACTCTCCCCTGGTGGAGCTTGAGACCATTCCCTCTCGTCCTGTCCCCTGTCCCTTGGGAGAAGAGCCCAGCTCCCTCCTCTCCACAACCTCCTTTCAGGGAGTTGGAGAGGGCAAAGTGGTCTCCCCTCAGCCTCCTCTTCTCCAGGATAAACACCCCCAGCTCTCTCAGCTGCTCCTCTTCTTCTCCAGCCCCTTCACCAGTTTCGTTGCTCTTCTCTGGACTCGCTCCAGAGCCTCAATATCCTTCTTGTGCTGAGGGGCCCACAACTGAACACAGGATTCGAGGTTTGGTCTCACCAGTGCCGAGTCCAGAGGGAGAAGAACCTCCCTGGACCTGCTAGTTTTGTTCCAAATTTAAGTGTTTCAAATCTTTTGAAAATTACCCAATCTACTTTAAATATATAGGCCAATTCTGAAATGAAAATTAGTGCTTTTCACACATCCAATTTTCATTTAATAAATGCTAATGCCAAATGTTCTCAAATTTCCTTTGGCAAATATGAACAAATAAGCATTTGGTTACATAAAAAACCTAAAAAGTAGGTGAAAGGCTTTTAACACTAAAAGCTAGATTTGACCTGAATTTTTTTGGACTAGTGTTTTGATCTGTGCATTTTATTATCAGTTAATAGCAATTTCGAGCTATGTGAAGCCAAACTGGCTCATTCAACTGAACTGTGATAGATCAAGAAAATGGATCAGATTTTATTTTTGTCTGAGTGATTGGCTCAACTTTTAGAGCCAAAAAGGTCCTGGTTTGCCACGTGAATCATGTGGCCATTCAACCTGCTGCAAATCATGACTAAATGAAGAAAGAGAGTGCCTGGAAGGGAGCCCTTTGTTTGGAAAATTCAGCATTTGTTGACTATTGGTCCTTTGCATTAGTTTATGTGATTTTAGGCTGCTAAATATTTATGATTATTCACAGTATTATTATTCCACAGTCTGTGGAATATTTAGAAACCCATTGAGGAGCCAAACCCAAACTTTACTGTTTTCTTTCATCTTGACTATTTTCTAAGAAGATCAGATGTGTTTAATGCAGAAGATATCATGAAACCAGTGGAAAGTGTCTGGTCTTTGGTAAAGTGTGCTCCAAGAGCAGTTGCCACTCTGCCTTTGAAGATCTAAAGCCTGTTAATTGCTTAACTCGTGCACGTAATATTTAAGGTGTCAACACAAAATATGAAGCGGTTCTCTTTTGAGATTGATCTAGGCTAAAATAACTTCTTTCTGATCTCTCAAAAGCTTCTGGGTGTAAACAGGGTTGTTAAAAATTTAATTTGACATTTTGAGAACAGTAATATTAAAAAAAAAAAAAAGTGTGTGTTGGGATCCAGTTGCGAGAAACTGAGTTTTGAAGGAATTACAAAGGACACGGTAACGATTAGCAAATGTTATTGCAGTGTCACGGATCTTAACGTGGTTTCTCTGCAAAAAGTGAAGTCTTTGTATTTGCACTGTGCTTAATTTTAATCAAGAAAGTCACAAAACAATTATAAAAGTGAACTGGTTGATTTCAGGACCAGAGGCTGGAATGTGTTTGGACAGATGACATCATTATGGTTGGACTCGATGATCCGATGGGTCCCTTCCAGCCTGGTTATTCTATGATTAAGAAACAAGAATTTCTTGCTTTTTGACTGCGTTAAACGCTTTGATAACTACTTAAGTTCAGAGTTACCTGAAAGCACTAGTTCCCAGCTGGTGAGGTGCAATAAGATTGTGAGTTATTTACTCAGAAGACATTAATTTTAGCTGTTAATTTGACTTAAATAACTGAAATGCTCTAGAACATACACTGATTTTAGTGATAAACTGAGTGACGGCTCCTTCTCAGTAGCAGACAGTTTACAATAAGCTTCCTTGCTTATTTCTAATGGAAAAAGGAGGAAGATATCTTATAATTACTCAACCTCCCACCCATGGATTCAATTTATACAGCCGAGAGGCTTATTATGGTTAGGCTCTTTCTATCTTAGACTTACTTGCTCATCAGTAGGAACTTGTAGGATTTTAGAGTTTCAATCATAGAATCACCAGGTTGGAAGAGACCCACTGGATCGTTGAGTCCAACCGTTGGAGAATTTGTAGCTGAATACTTAGTTTTGTTTAGAAATAAGGATACCAAAATGCAGACATGAGAACTGGCGTCCTCCGCTCAGAGATGATGTTGCAGATGAGCGTTTGGAGGACAAGAGCTGCCATCAGCAAGGCAGTTTTCCACTTCGTACATGTCCCCTGGTAGCTCTGTGTTGGTAGGAACGGGATAAGAGACTTCCATGGAGAGCACTAGAGAGGCAGGCACTTCAGGGATGTGTTCATGCTTGCAGGGCTGGGGATTCAAGAGTCAATTAATTTTCATCGCAGTCATTGGTTACAACTAATGATGTATTCTAACAAGACTGATGTATTCTATGATTTATATTCTCCCTTGTAATGAATTTATGAGTTCAGAGGAAGGCAAAAATTGCTCTGGAAAAGTATATCCACCATTTCCTACTAAGCCTGATACCTTCAGGGAGGAGAATGGGCTCGTTGAACCAGGGTTTGTTCATCTCAGCAGGGTTTGTGCTGTGCTGAGCCAGGTAGGACCCTGTGAGATCTATCTGTGTGCACACACGAAGATGTAGCAGTCCAGTTTCCGTGTCTCTCACTGTCCTGCTGGTCGTACAGGCAATATTTAACCTTTTAGTGCCTCAGTCAACTGGCAAAGGGGATCATTCGGGTCACTGTCACGCAGTTCCAGGCCCGGAGTAATAGCCCAGGAGCTTCCAGGCCTGGAGACTCGCAAAGGGGCAGCGCAGACTCCCAGCACTGGTATTTTTCCTTAATGAAAAAGCAAAAAAAAAAAGGCATAATCCAGAGGAATTTATTTTAATATTCGAATAATCTTCTCTTGACTGAGTGACAAATTGTTGGTCTCGCGTGTAGGCTCTTAGGAAACATGGGGAAAAAAAGAAATTGCATGAGGAGGAGTGTCTTAAAACCATGGGAAACCACATAAATGATTTGTTTGGTAATTCCTCCTGGCAGCACCAGCCTAAAGCAGCAGTTCTGGGCCGACCGTGTTGTTTCGTGGTTTAACTTTTGATAGGAATGGTTGGACTCGATGATCTGGTGGGTCTCTTCCAACCTGGTGATTCCATGATTCTATGATTCTCTCGCTGCACTCTCTGTGGGTTTTGTGTTCTCATCAAGTACTCGGAGTTCCTTTAAGTAGGAGCAGCTAAATGGAGAATAAATTGCAAGCCCTGCAGCTGGTGTTTTGTGCAGCAAGCCAAGCGCCCTTGAGCTTCCGTGGCTGGCTGCCCGATCCTGCTTCATGCCCCTCCGGCACTCGGAATGAGCTGTAGGTTGCCAGGTGCTCTGGCATTCAGCGCGAGGCTCACTCTTCTGGGTCCCGCGTCAGTCACCTGCAGGAGTACCTGCATCTGCTGTGTTTGGCAGCTCTGTCGCTGGCTTCTCTCCGTGCTGGGGCTCTGCAGGGGAGGCTCAGCTGTTTGGCAGCTTCTGGCTGTGGAAGGGGGGGGCGCAACCCTCCCCAGCACCCGTTCATCACCGGGGGGGCGAGGAATTTATAGAATCACAGAATCACCAGGTTGGAAGAGACCCATCCGATCATCGAGTCCAACCATTCCTATCAAACACTAACCCACGTCCCTCAGCACCTCGTCCACCTGTCCCTTAAACACCTCCAGGGAAGGTGACTCAACCACCTCCCTGAGCAGCCTATTTCAATGCCCAATGACCCTCTGTGTGAAAAACTTCCTCCTTTGAGGTGAAAGGATGCAGTTGGTTTGAGACCTGGCATGTAGTCGAGCCTGAAGGCCATGGAGAATGGTGAGGGGACTTGGCCTTGCCCTGTGCCATCGCACCAGCAGCAGGATTCTACTGACTGAGAGGCTTTCTGAGGCTGCTTTATTTTTATAGAGGGTTTTTTGCATATTATTTAGTAGTTACGTATATTTAGTTATGCTTAGTTATGTTATACTAGATAAAGTGTGTCAGTTATTTAAGGTAGACGTTCTTTCTCCCCACAAATTGCAAGATAAGGTTTTGTTGGGTATGTCGCATGTGCATTATTCAAACCCTGAATTGCTGGTACCCGAACACTTCCTTTTATATTTTATGAGGAAGCGAGCAATTAAGTTTTAACCATTTTTCAATGGCGTGAGCTGTTATGAATGGTTTTTGAGACTTGAACAAAAAGGATTGTTGCCTTTTGGCTTTCTTTGCCTCCTGTCATTTTCCTGATTGTTAGATTGAGGTTTTGGACTATTCTTTTCTTCCGCCTATAGCTGCAAATATTCATTTTTTTTTTTATTTTCATGAACAGCTGGTGCATAGCTAGGATGACTTCTTGTCAGGCTTAAAATAGAAGGATTTTTATATTCAGAATGTTTGTTTTCTTGCTGGCGACTCAGAGGAACAGTCCCTACCTTTCTCTTACCCTTTTTTCTTACCCATTTGACTATTCTTTGTGTCAGAGGTAGTCATTGAACGTTGCTTTAGCCTCATTATAAAGCAACCAGTTAAACTACAATCTCAAGCACCCATTTTATTGTAAACAATGAAACTCAAAGCTCCTTAGATCAAGAGCTGATTTTACAGGATTTCTTGCTGGTTAGTGCCACCTTTTCCCAGCAGGAAGGGTCTCTTAATGCCAAAGGCAATGGTTGTATTCCTACCAGAATGCAGCCAGAAACATGCGTCTCTGCTGGGTAATAATATGGACAGAGATCCTCTGAGCCCTCAGCTTTGTCTGCTTTGGCCACTTGCGTAGTCGGAGAGGACCAGTCGAGTGAAGTAGTTGGTGAGGAGAACCCAAGTTTCATAGAATCATAGAACTGTCAGGTTGGAAAAGACTCACTGGATCATTGAGTCCAACCATTCCTATCAAACACTGACCCATGTCCCTCAGCACCTCATCCACCCGTCCCTCAACCCCCTCCCTGGGAAGCCTCTGACAGGGACCAATGACCATTTCCGTGAAAAATTTGTTCCTAATGTCCATCCTGAGCCTCCCCTGGTGGAGCTTGAGGCCATTCCCTCTCGTCCTGTCCCTTGGGAGAAGAGCCCAGCTCCCTCCTCTCCACAACCTCCTCTCAGGTAGTTATAGAGAGCAATGAGGTCTCCCCTCAGCCTCCTCTTCTCCAGGATAAACATACGATGTGAGGGGGTTTGGGGATGTTCTGTGAGCAAATGACCTGCAGTGGTTGGAGCATTGAATTCTTTTAGTCCCAGGGAGGACTTTTCAGTTTACCTTCATCTGGAAATAGTCCAGCTTGTGCGTCAGGAGACTCGTTTGCACTACCAGAAGACTCACGGTGAGTCAACACGCTCCTGATCTGAATGCAAACACAGCCAGTCTTGCACTGTTCAGGTTAACAAGGTTGTGCTGAAAGAGAGAGGTTTTAAGTGAGTTTAAAGTGTTGATCTAGTTCAGATTAAAACATAATAAGCTTCCTGGGCATAGAAACTAACTGGAAAGGCAACAGACCAAAAAAAAATGCCATGAACTTGCACAAATGCAGGCTGAGTAGAGACTGGATTAAGAGCAGCCCTGAAGAGAAGGACTTGGGGGACTCATCAAGTCCAACCATTCCTGTCAAACATTAAACCGTGTCCCTCAGGACCTCAATTGTTCAGCCTGGAGAAGAGAAGGCACCAGGGAGACCTCATGGCAGTCTGCAAGTACTTAACGGGGACCTGCAGGAAAGATGGGGAGAGGCTCTTTGTCAGAGCCTGGAGCAGTTGGATCAGGGGGAATCGTTCTAAGATGAAAGAGAGCAGATTGAGATGAGAAATTAGGAAGAAATTTGCTACTGTGAGGGTGGAGAGGCACTGGCACGGGTTGCCCAGAGAAGTCATGGAAGCCCCATCCCTGGAGGTGTTCAAGGCCAGATTGAATGAGGCTTTGAGTGACCTGATGTAGCGGAAGCGCAAGCCAAGAAGTTTGAAGCTGGATTTTATTAAACACTCTGATATCAGTGGGAATATTTGCATCTCTGAAGCTGAAAGCTCTTGACAGCTTTTGCACAATAAAAGGAAAAGTGCTCACTGCCTTTAACATCAGGTCTTTAGTTCCTCTTTAAAGTTATCCAGCCCGTAATTCCTGTGTAAATAAACAAGTAATTAGAATAATTCCTGTTGAAGCTGTGCCTCGTTTCCCTCCTCTCTGGCAGTCTTCTCAGGTACTGTTAGTATTCCCCTCTGTTGTCAAAGTTTACATTAGGAATAGCTGAGGATATTGCAGGAGGATGTACCTCAATTGAAAATATTGATTTCATGCTTTTAACAGGCATTTCCTTCTCTTAATGCAATAACTAAGTGGAAGGAGGAGGTTTTTAAGGGAGAACATGTATGACTTTTTAGACTGCCCAACATTTCTGAGCATTTCCAAAGCTCTCCGGCGTGTTTTCCCATGCGGCCGTGGCATCGCTGTCGAGCCGACAGAGGCAGCGGCTGCAGCGATTCCTCACTCATCGTGGAAGTTAAGGTTGATTTAATAAGTGCACCTATTTTCCTTTATGAGGTCTGTGCCTATCTTATTTGCCTTGGCAAGTTCTTTGTCATTTTGTTGTGGTTTTCTGTCTCCTTCGAGAGGCAATTCCCCAGTTCCATGTGGAAATTGTCAGGTAGCATCTGGCTAAATGAAGCTGACAAGCGTCTTCTGTCATTTCTCATTTTAGTAACTTAATATGTGAAGAAGCCAGGCTTTTCTACGGCTGATGTTATCTACAGGATGTTTTACTGCCTTGCACAGATCCACAGAAGAACCCCAGCCCATCTTCTGGCTTTAAGGGAGAGATTTTACCCATTAATAGTCCTCCTTTTGATTTGGTGGGTTGAGAAATTGCTGAATATGGAGGGAATCTGTCTGGGCTGCACTGGATGTTCTAGGAAAAAAAAATAAAAACAACAAACCACAGAGTTTAGTGACAGTGCTACAAACCAATAAATTGTTATATGGAAAATTCATACTTTTCTTGCTGATAGATGAGACCTCACAGCGTATGACATTAAATCCTAAATTATTTGGTATCCTAAGGAAGCCTTGCAGCACAGCATCTTTTGTAGTCCTAAGTCCATATAAAGCTTAACTTTGCTTAAAATTTAAGGATTTTAGTCGTCCTTTCAGCACTATCTTTATACCGAAGCTAATAAAAAGCATCCTGGTGTTTGATCTTGGCCTGCTCTGAGATCAGGGTAGTTTGTGCCAGGTGACATAATGAAATAACGCATTTAGGTCCATTAGTGGCTTCAGATGGAAAGTTCTGGGACTACATGTGTTTTGTTCTTTCTCTGGTGTTCTCTCCCCCAACCTGCTTTTAAAGGTGTTATACACAGGATTTTAAGAATGCAGCTAAGGCATTAATTTCTCAAATGACAAGGGAAATACAAAATACAAGGACAATTTCTGCTTTTCACCTTTTGCCTCTCTACTGTAGCTGCATGTGTGCTTGAAGGGAAGTTGTGGAGAGGAGGGAGCTGGGCTCTTCTCCCCAGTGACAGTGGGCAGGACAAGAGGGAATGGCCTCAAGCTCCACCAGGGGAGGGTCAGGATGGACATAAGTTAAAAATTCTTCCCAGAAAGGGTCACTGGGCAATGGAACAGGCTGCCCAGGGAGGGGGTTGAGTCACCTTCCCTGGAGGGGTTTAAGGTGCAGGTGGACGAGGTTCTGAGGGACATGATTTAGAGATTGGTGGGAATGGTAGGACTCAATCCTATGGGTCTCTTCCAACCTGATGATTCTATGAAGCATGTTCTGTAGCCTGTTTACATGTGTTTAGGCACAGCCGATGGACCCCAAGGACCAAATTTGCTCCTCTGTGAATGTATTTTGCAGTCGCTTGGGTGCATTATGGATTGTTTTCCTCTGCTTTTTATTATTAGCATTAGGGATTCTCAGTTGAGGCTAATGCACTTTGCCAGTTCTACATCAGTCTTAATAATCCTGTGTCCCTATCCCAGATCTGAGTAATAACACCACGACTGGTTGTACTTATGGGATGAACATTTAAGGAATAGCTCTGGGCAGACTGAAGGATATTGGGCACTAGTCCATCTAGGTAAGATGTATAAAGTTATTAAGCAACGAATTTTTCGTGTCAACCTGAATTTTACCTTCTGTTCCTCAAGTTTGAACAAAACTGTTAGTGGCAGTGATTCTCAAGTAATATTTTGTGGACCGTTTTTAGCTTTACAAATGTTGTATAGCTCTGAAATCAGCCTGTGGTACTGTCAGATCTCCTCCTGGCAGTTTCCAGCCAGACTTCTCCCAGTCTGGAGCTGCTCAGGGTTGTTGTGCCCCAAGTGCACACGTGCGTATGTGTGAGGGACTCAAAATTCTCAGATATTGTGTAATTTTGGGCGTGTTTATCATATTTACCAGTTCTGCTGTAAGGAGGCTACATGCAACTAATATATTAAGAGTTTATTTATCCATCTAAGTTTGAGTTGCTGGCATTACAGCCTGTGTGTCCTCATGCTTCTGCAATGACGTGAGAGTGTCCTCTGGTGGCCAGAGGGATGGAGAGTTGCTGGGTTGCTAATTTTCTTGCCTCTTTGATTTTCTTTTCTAACTGGAAAGAATTGAGCCGTATCTGCGAAAGAAGCGGCTGGAGTCTAATCGCTGCTATTGATTTATGGAATAATGCTATAGGATGGATTTGCCTGGATATACCTGTTATACTTAAAGGAACGTAGCACTTCACGTGCAGAGAAGGAAAGAGGGATGTTTCCCTGCTTAAACAAACAGTGTGTTGTTATACTCAGCAGGAGGTGCAGTGTAATAAATGATTTCAGAGCTAACCCCTAATTAGCTTGCAACGTCAGTACGGAATGGAAATTCACTCGGTTATTAGATCAAACTGAAACAGTCTCGGTGGCAGGTCTTCCCAGTCCTGAAGATGCTGCAGCCGCTCAGCCGTGTTGTCTCTCTCACCGTCTGCCTCTCCCTCACTACCCTTAAAATCAGATTTTTTTGTGTTGCGCGCTGGAATGTCTTCAATGTAATCAGTAGAAAGTGCCCTTGCCTACAGCAGCCTAATTACCAGGCAGGGATGAGCTTCTTAAAGACATTTAAGAAGAAGACTTGGCCTCTTCTCTCAAGTGACAGGGGACAGGACAAGAGGGAATGGCCTCAAGCTCCACCAGGGAAGATTTAGGCTGGAGATTAGGAGGAAGTTTTTCATCAAAAGGGTCATTGGGCATTGGAACAGGCTGCCCAGGGAGGTGGTTGATTCACCTTCCCTGGAGGTGTTTAAGGCACGAGCGGACGAGGTGCTGAGGGACATGGGTTAGTGTTTGATAGGAATGGTTGGACTCGATGATCCGATGGGTCTCTTCTAACCTGGTGATGTTATGATTCTGTGAATCCCACTAACCAGAACTATGACTTTTGTCCTACGAACAAGTGTATTTACATTTATATTTGTTTATAAACCACTAAGATTGAAGCCAGGAAATATTGGCCAAATTTTTACGTAGTAGAGCGCTAAAGGATCAAAGTTTAACCTTCTCATGCTAAAAGCTATTAAACATATTAAATGGGAATGAGGTCTCATTATTCCCCATATGCTTGTGTCTGTGTGCTCGAGAGAAGCCAGAGTCTTATCTCCAAGTGCCCTTGATCTGTAGGGCTCAGCGTCAAGTCTCGGTGTCTAATGCACTTTCCATTTTAATGTAAGCACAGCTCCATCCCTCAAGATTAGGGAATATAAAGTGATACGCTGCGTCACTCTATAAATGACTAGTTCAAGAAAGAAGTGCTATTTTGAATATTAATAGCAGAATTCGTTAAATCCAGACACCACAGAAGGCAGAGAGTAGATTTTAAAGTATAGAATGAAAATAAGATGCATATTTTCAGTGGAATAATTATCCTTGCGCTTCGGCAAGTGGTTTTCACTGAAACCCTCAGGCAGAAGTTTTGGGGTTTTGTTTGCAGTGACGCTGCGGGTTTGGTAAGGGAACATTATGGTTGGACTCGATGATCTGATGGGTCTCTTCCAACCTGGTTGTTCTGTGATTCTATGATTATGAGAGAAGGGTTTGAATCATAGAATCACCAGGTTTGGAATGACCCATCGGATCATTGAGTCCAACCATTCCCACTGATCTCTAACCCATGTCCCTCAGCACCTCATCCACCTGTCCCTTAAACACCTCCAGGGAAGGTGACTCAACCCCCTCCCTGGGCAGCCTCTGCCACTGCCCAATGACCCTTTCTGTAAGAACAAACATTCCAGGTATTTGAGTTTTCTGCAAATAAAACCAGTTCTGATTACTACGTGTAACTGGTAGTGAAGCCTAACCCCTCTTAAATCAATGCTAAACCAGTAAATCAGAATTGACTTTATCTTAATTTTAGCTATTGCTTCTAGCCCCATTCTTCAGTTAGTATAGCACTGGGCTTCAATGGTGGGTTTTTTTCTGAAAATACAGAATATTCATATGGAAATAATGCGAAAAATAGAATGCGCTCTGTCTGCAATATGTAGTCATAGCATTGGGGAAGCCAGGTTTTCAGGCTTGAGTGGCTCTGTGTGAACAGACTCTTGCTAATACAGGTAAGGATGAGGTGCTGAGGGACATGAGTTAGAGATTGGTGGGAATGGTTGGACTTGATGATCCGGTAGGTCTCTTCCAACCTGGCGATTCTATGATTCTATCTTCCCTGTTAGAATGAATTCAATATTTGAAAACTGAGAAGGGAAAGCCCTGGATCTCTGGGGGCTTGGAAACGGTTTAAGTCAAGATACAGAAGATTTCATTAGAAAAAGATGTTTTACAGCGAGAATTAAATCTCAAGCTGAGCTGGCTAGTGCTCGGATATGAGCTGCTCGTTAACACCATCCAGACCCTACCTTGTCCCATCAGTTGGCTGATGGGTAAGACACACTTGAATTTTTTTTTTCGATAGGAATAGTTGGACTTGATGATCCGATGGGTCTCTTCCAACCTGGTTGTTCTATGATTCTATGATTTGTGCCTCATCCCCCTCTGCCTTACCTCTACCTGCTGAGGAAGGCAAAGCACGGGATGTTCTTTTATGCTTTCATCTTTACTTTTTTTATTCTGTCTTCAGTCCAGTCCCAGAGAAAATAATCCCTGTTCTTTCCTACCCAGGCCCAGTGCTTGGCTTTAACAGTAAATACTCATAGTGAACATGTATTTAGACTTTTCATCCAAAAATGCTGAGTTTTTTTTTATCCTGCAAGGAAAATCCTCAAAGTTGAAGTGATATTTCTTGGGATTTGTCTGGGAAATTTCAGGCGATGAGTTTTAAATGACTTCATAAATCCTGTTAGGGAATTCTCGAAAATGGAGAAAGAAATTGATTTCTCAGAGAGAAATTATTTAGGGGCCTAAATACCCATTTCTACCTTACTGAATGTTCGCCTTGGTTTTTCTTTTTTTTAGCTACACAGCAGAATTGTTGAGAAATGTTGTGTTTTGCTATTACACAGCTTCTGTCTTGGAAGAAGCGATAACATTTTTTTATCTGAACAGTGTCTCACGCAGCCCTGGATGAGTGTGGTTGTACTTTGGGTATTTCAACAGCTTGATTTTCTGTACAAAAATAGAAAATGTCTGATATGGAAATGTTGCTTACAAACACAGCGGGTCTGATTTATGAGTTTTCTGAACATCTATTTACTCTGCTAAGAAAACATGCCAATTAGCTCTAGTGACACAAAATTTTTTAAGCCGTAATAAGCAAAACAAACCAGGCACACTGGGGGTTTGATGCATGTTGTTTTCTAAAATCTTAGAAATAACAAATACACTTTCCCTGTGGTTAGAGAAGTGCCAGAGGTCAGATGTGAATCCAGGCTCTATGTTTGGTTGGACTCAATGATCCGGTGGGTCTCTTCCAACCTGGTTATTCTATGATTTGATAACTTAAGTACAGTGAGACAAATGGAAATGGTGTAAGGGGATCTCAGACATCAGGGTGTGTGCAGGGAATTGCTTTCCATTAACTGAGAATCTACAGGGGACTCTTTATTTACACAGTTTTATCCCTAAGATTGCACATTCGAGTAGCGATTCTTCCTCCATTCCCTGTTTCATTTTGGAAGAAAACCAAAGCGAACATTTTATAAGAAGTACATTTAATAAAAAGTACATTTTCTCAGCACTAATTCACCACATTTCTCCTTGTGCATCATGTAATTTCATTCTCACAAATTCCACTATCCTACATGATCTTTACTGGATTTCTCATAATATCTTTTTTTTATGAGTATATGAAAGTAGAAGGGCTTGGCAGGTTGTCATTTTCACCGTGTAAGGTGTCAGTTGTGCATAAACACGCATGTTGCAGCTTGAGCAGGAGGAGCCCCACGATCTCACTGGGCAGGATTAGAGCTTGAGGAATCATAGAAAAACCAGATTGGAAGAGACCCACTGGATTATCGAGTCCATCCATTCCCGTCAAACACTAACCCATGTCCCTCAGCACCTCGTCCACCCGTCCCTTAAACATCTCCAGGGAAGGTAAATCAACCACCTCCCTGGGCAGCATCTGACAGTGCCCAGTGACCCTTTTTTTTTTTTTTTTTTTTTTTTTCCTAATGTCCAGCCTGACCCTCCCCTGGTGGAGCTTGAGGCCATTCCCTCTTGTCCTGTCCCCTGTCCCTTGGGAGAAGAGCCCAGCTCCCTTCTCTCCACAACCTCCTTTCAGGTAGTTGTAGAGAGCAATGAGGTCTCCCCTCAGCCTCCTCTTCTCTAGGCTAAACACCCCCAGCTCTCTCAGCCACTCCTCTTGTTCTCCAGCCCCTTCCCCAGCTTCATTGCTCTTCTCTGGACTCGCCTCAGAGCCTCAACATCCTCCAGAGCCTCAAATCCAGGAAGGATTCAGAGATGCTGGTGTGAAATACTAGTGAAAAGTTAGCTGTACCTGAGGCTGGACATGTGTCACTGCATCTCAGACGTCTTATTCAAGTTGTATCTGGGTTCAACGTTCCGTATCAGGTGTCAGGATCCTTTTGCTCCCGTTGTGCCTCGTGTGCCAGCTGCTCCGGCCCTTGCCAGCTGAATGAACAAACTTGCCACCTGTTTTTTGCTCTCTGCGTCATGCAAAACGCGCGGATCGGATATAGAGGCTGGCTCTGTCTGTAGTAGTAATTATAATAATTTATTTCATCTCGCTCACATGGTGCGTGGAGACACCCTAATACCATAATTGTAGGGAAGCCAAGCAGCGTGGATTGACTGAAAGGGAAGGAATTGTTAATTACAGTAATAAACTTAATACCAGAATAAAGGTAACAGTTGAGATAACAGCTTATGGATACATCATAACCAGGCTATTCCCTTATCATAGAATCTCCAGGTTGGAAGAGACCCCCTGGATCATCGAGTCCAACCATTTCCACCAATCTCTAAACCATGTCCCTCAAACCATCACGTATCGTTTGTTTTATAGGAAATTGGTCCAAGAAAATAAGTGTTAAATAAATAATTTGTCTCCGGTTTCATTGCAAAGCCATAAATCCTGGAGAGACAAGCAGAATAACCCAGAGTGATATCTTAACAGTGCTGTGAGGCAGCCTCAAACATCCAGAAAGCTGTGAAAGAGAAACGTAAACACTAATATTAATAACGGCAGGGGGAAAGCTTTTAAAATATACTGGATCTCCGCACTAATAATGTGAGAATTTATCCATTTTATGTTTATAACTTCATAAACAGCAAAGTAACCTTCATTTATTGCTGTGAAGTGACTCAAAACACGACCTGCAGATGCTAAGATGAAAATTGCTTCGGTGAATAAGACTGTGTTCCTGCTGTCTTTTAAAATCAGAACATAAAAAGTTAATTATAGTTTATAAAGAATCTAAACATTAATACTATCACCTCAATAATTGACTTTTGACATACGGATATTTTCGGAGATTAATTGTGATGTTCAACCAACATGAATATTCTGTGGTAAAAACAGCTAAAATGGAAAATAATTAGGGGATCAATGTGTGAGGCAGAAAAAGGTCTCATGTGCTGTTTTAAATCATAGAATCATAGAATAACCAGGTTGGAAGAGACCCACTGGATCATCGAGTCCAACCGTTCCTATCAAACAGAATTGCTTCCAGATATATTCTGTGTTTGGTCTTTACCATTCAGGGGAATGATCTGGTTTAGTTGGAAAGGTGGAGGGGGAGCTCACCCCTGACACTTCAGCTGTGATTTTTTTGCCATTGAAGAAAATCGATTACTGTATAAAATAAAATAATTCATTGTTCTGAGTTAACCCTGCATCAAAATGCTTTAAATTCAGTCCTAAATTCTGGAACTTGGAGGGGTGGATTAAACATTCATGCATGGGCCATTTAAGGTTTTGATTTCTACTACTGAAATAATGAGTATTTAACTTAACACTTAATATTTAACTTAGTGTTTCCTCGAGACATAACAGTTAAGCAACACAACAAATTTTTTTTTGTACTAATGTAAATGTACTAATATCTCCAACCGAATGGTTTACGTGTCTGATTCTGCACATTGTCAGTGATAGGGAAGTTTGCTCTTGCAGCTCTCATTTGATCCGGTGTCTTTATTCACCTTCAGGCGTGTTTCAAGTGCTTCTTATACAATATGTATGAATTAAACTGATCAGACAGGTTTCTGACAAAGAAACGAGTAAATACTCTTTAGTACCAAGTATTTTACTCTCTTTCTGAAGAGGTTTCTTTTTGGTTAGGAGTGCGTATTCAAACAGTATCGTGGGTTGCCCAAATTTTATGGTCGTCCAAAAAGTACGGTTGGACTCAATGATCCGGTAGGTCTCTTCCAACCTGGTTGTTTTATGATTCTGTGCAATCAGTGGATGAGCTAAGTCGGGTGAGATGCTTGATGTTTGCGAGTTTATTGAGCAATAGTAATGTTCTGTCTCTGTGTAGCTTGCTTTGGGGTTACAAGTTCAAAACTGCCTGAATTTTCCTCTGTGCATGTATCTCTACTTTTTTTTTTTTTTTTTGCCTGTGAACTGTTCTCAGTGTTCTTCCAGAACTCTGGAGTGACTCCAGAGAAGAGCCACAAAGCTGGTGAAGGGGCTGGAGAACAGGCCCTATGAGGAGCGGCTGAGAGAGCTGGGGGTGTTTATCCTGGAGAAGAGGAGGCTGAGGGGAGACCTCATTACTCTCTACAACTACCTGAAAGGAGGTTGTGGAGAGGAGGGAGTTGGGCTCTTCTCCCAAGGGACAGGGGACAGGACGAGAGGGAATGGCCTCAAGCTCCATTGGGGAGATTTAGGCCAGAGATTAGGAGGAAGTTTTTCACACAGAGGGTCATTGGGCATTGGAATAGGCTGCCCAGGGAGGTAGTTGATTCCCCTTCCCTGGAGGTGTTTAAGGGACGGGTGGACGAGGTGCTGAGGGACATGGTTTAGTGTTTGATAGGAATGGTTGGACTCGATGATCCGGTGGGTCTCTTCCAACCTGGTTGTTCTATAATTCTATGATTCCAGTAGGCTTTGGAGTCTTTCTGTTTAAAGTTTGTGAAAGAAACACCAGTGTGGGCTGTTTCCTTACTCTCGGTGAAAGTCTTGTGGGGTTTCAGTACTGCAAGCGTTTCTTCTTGTTAGTATTAATCTTGTTTTGGCCAATGTTATTACATTGCTGCTGCCTTTCAAAGCAATGTAGCATTGCTTTTTCATAGAAAATGTACCATTAAATTGCAGATGTCATGGGTGAAAGCGCTGTAACTGCAAGAAAAGAGCTCTGACATGCAAATATGTTCGGATCTAATTCTCTTCTTGCTGAAGTCAATCGGAGTTGTAAAATTGCCTTCAAACGGGAACGGGAGCGAACTCATGATGCTGAAGTTAAGTGGCAAGGTCTTTGTGTTTTTAATCAGAAATGTTCACTCTTCTTCCGAAGCCAGATAGATTAACAAAATAGCAAATTCATAATTTCAATTATTCTTTTAATGAAGTTGAATGCTCGCTCCAGAGCCTCAACATCCTTCTTGTGCTGAGGGACCCACAACTGAACACAGGATTCGAGGAGCAATCTCCCCAGTGCTGAGTCCAGAGGGAGAAGAACCTCCCTGGCCCTGCTGGTCACACCATTTCTGATCCAAGCCAAGATGCCATTGGCCTTCTTGGCCACCTGGGCCACTGGTAAAGCAAAATCTTTCATGAAGCAAATCTTTATTATGCACATTTGAAATTATGCCCAAAGCGCACTTGGAATTTCCAGTTTGAAACAAAACCAAAGCAGGTACAGTTTTCAGGTTCATACAATGTGTCAGGTTCATACCACTAAAAGTTAAAATGCACTTTTGAAAGAATATAGACTAAAGAAACTTAGGATAGGATCACAAACAGGCAGCATTTTTGAGTGTCACCGATGATCAAAAACATGCAACACTGACTTTTTCATTTTAAGATTATGAAAATTTCTCTGTGTTTTTTTAATACCTGAGTGAAAAGAGATTTGACTGAGCCTGGAAAAGTGTCACATAAAATTCAGTGATGTATTTATACTTGTCTTTTTAAATCGCTTCCCTCCTTTGTTCTTGGTGTGGCAGAGGGATGCAGACCTGCAACAGGCTTTCCCCACTGAGAACCAAACTCCATTTGCTCTCCCAAGGCACATTTTCACCTTCCCTGGAGGGGTTTAAGGTTTGGGTGGACGAGGTGCTGAGGGACATGGGTTAGTGTTTGATAGGAATGGTTGGACTCGATGATCTGGTAGGTCTCTTCCAACTTGGTTGTTCTATGATTCTATGATTTATTCTGCTAGTCAGTAACTTTCTGCTGTATGGAAACACAGCTTCTATTAGGCTTTTGGGTTTAAAAGGGTTTTTTTTTTCTCTGTAATAATTTTTCTTTTATAACACTGCCTTAAAAATAAGAAAGTAGGACAAGAACAATGGAAATCCTAAAGAATACTAAAAGCGTTGTGGTCAACAAGGTGAAAATAGGGAAAAGAATGCTACAGGCTGTTGTCAGTACTAACACAGGGCAGAGCTGATGGAAGCTCAACTCTCACCCTTCAGTTTTGCCCTGAAGCTCAACTATCCACAGCCACAGTTACACCAACGAGCAAGACATCAGACTCCACATGTTTGTTAAACGGCAGCAACAAGATGTGTGTTACGAGGTGCTGAGGGACATGGTTTAGTGTTTGATAGGAATGTTTGGACTCGATGATCCGATGGGTCTCTTCCAACCTGGTTACTTTATGATTCTAAGATGCTGGGAGAGAATGCGCTACAAATGGGGAAATATGGACATTAAAATTAATACACACGTATTTTTAATATTATCTGCCATCCCAAAAACTCATCATGGGTGTCAAACCAGAGATGCTTCAACCATCCTTGACTGCCTTCTGGTAAATAATTAGGGTGATGTCTAATGAGAACAACATATTGTGATAGATGGTTAAATGCACAGCTCGGCAGTGGTGACAGCCTGCGATGCCTTCCAGATCTGCCCCGCTTAGTATGAATTATTTTCTGTGCTTTAAATAAATAATGGTGTGGGCTTTCCAGCTCATTAGTAAATTGGATTTCTGTAAACGTCCTTAATTGTAAGCATTTCTGTATTCCCTCTGCATTGCAGGATCCCGTCACTGTTCATCTGTGTTTGTCAAACCTGTTCACACAAACGAGAATGTCTAAGCGGTTAATGTTCATGATTATCTGATACGGACACACAGCAGCAGCCACATGCACTAAAAGGTTATGATGGGAGGGGGAAAAAGAAAAAGAAGAAACCAAAACCCACAAACACTGCAGTAAAAAAACCAAACAATGGGAGGACACGACATCTGTAATATCGGCAGGAATCACTGCTCCCAATTACCATCTACAAAGGGCTCCCCTGCTATTCCATTGTGGTTGGACTTGATGATCCAGTGGGTCTCCTCCAACCTGGTGATTCTATGATTGTACAAAATCCCCCAGGAAAATCCGGCCAAGAAAATTAGTTTGTTACCACAGTAAAGGCTTTGATCACAGGAAAGGGAAGAGAGCACTTGAAATCCTTGGGGCTGCATAAAAGGTTCTAACTGTCAACATGCTCAAAACGACACCTGTGCCAGGTGAAGGAGTGATGGCTGCACAAAAGTAAAGCTTGTGAACACACTCACATTTCCAGGTTGCAAAGGCTACTAATAAACATAGAATCATACAATCACCAGGTTGGAAGAGACCCACCGGATCATCAAGTCCAACCATTCCCATCAGACACTAACCCATGCCCCTCAGCACCTCGTCCACCCGTCCCTTAAACACCTCCAGGGAAAGTGAATCAACCATCTCCCTCAGCAGCCTCTGACAGGGACCAATCACCCTTTCTGCAAAGAACTTTTTCCTTACGTTGAGCCTGAACCTCCCCTGGTGGAGCTTGAGGCCCTTCCCTCTTGTCCTGTCATCTTCCCGCTCTGCTGTGTCTGAGACCTCTATTATTTGCCTTTACTCATGTGCATCAAGTTGATCAGTAGTGATGGGGCAGTGACATGATGCTTGGAAGGGCAGCTGCTCCACAGTGGTGATGGTGACATAGCCTGATGGCAGCAGAAGCCTTTTCCTTCCACAGTTGGGCTTCTGGGTGTCACTGTTCTGGCCTCGCGGGTCCTGGGTACATTACATTGGATCTCATTTAAGTGTTTACCTTTCCCTGTGGGTCTAAACTGTGGTGTAGCAGATCCCGGGCCTGACGCTTGCAGTGCTAACCTGACTGGTTCTTGCGGCTACGGGAAATGCAGCATTCCTAGGCTGTGATATTGATGTTGAAGGAGCTGGGGTCCCTTCAGAAGCTAAATGTGTGTGTATTTGTGTGCTTGACCTTTTAGCAACGGCAAATGGAGTAACACTTTCCTTTCACTTGTCTCAGCAGTCCTTGACCTGGGCTCAGTAAATGAAAATCCACTAGCAGAGGTATATTCTCAGAGGAAAAGAAGAGGGACATCGTAAGTGAAGGAGAAAATGAAGAAAAATGTACTAGTACATGTGCTAAAGGATAGCGTAGCAGTAGCTACCTGCAGGCTGGAAAAGCTGTTCCTCTTCTCAAGGACTTTGTGCTTGGAGGACAGAGGGTGCAGTCAGCCTCCCCGAGGCCAGTGGGTGGTTCTGTTGGAGACAGGGAGCTCTGCCCTATGTTGTGGTGAACCTCTTATCACTGTGGCATCCTTCATTTTCAGTTGTTGTTATTTACAGTGGAGGCTCAGACAAATCATTCTTCGTCATTATTTAGTGGGATTAGCATCAGGTGAGACCACTTCTCGAATCCTGTGTTCAGTTGTGGGCCCCTCAGCACAAGAAGGATGTTGAGGCTCTGGAGCGAGTCCAGAGAAGAGCAACGAAGCTGGTGAAGGGGCTGGAGAATGAGAGGAGCAGCTGAGAGAGTTAGGGGTGTTTGTCCTGGAGAAGAGGAGGCTGAGGAGAGACCTCATTGCTCTCTACACCTACCTGAAGGGAGGTTGTGGAGAGGAGGGAGCTGGGCTCTTCTCCCAAGGGACAGGACGAGAGGGAATGGCCTCAAGCTCCCCCAGGGGAGGTTTTGGCTGGAGATTAGGAAAAATTTTTCCACAGGAAGGGTCATTGGTCACTAGCAGATGCTGCCCAGGGAGGTGGTTGATTCCCCTTCCCTGGAGGTGTTTAAGGGATGGGTGGGCGAGGTGCTGAGGGACATAGTTTAGCGTTTGATAGGAATGGTTGGACTCGATGGTCTGGTGGGTCTCTTCCAACCTGGTGATTCTATGATTCTATGATTTTCTATGCCCTGGCAGCCTGTGAATCACAGCACAGGGTTTTCTGCACTGTCATAGGCTACTTGAAGCCCTGGAACACTGCCTCCTTCTCCTCTGCCCAGTTACTTAACACTCAGCCAACCCAGGGATCCTGCATCTATGGTCTTTCTTCTTTGGCTTAAAGAAGCAGCTAATTGTAGCTTAAACACTTTGTGTGGTATTTTAGGAATACTTCTGTGTTGGGAGCAAGAGAAACAAATCACCTGTGTTCAACTTTGGATACTAACAAGTCACATTGAAAATAACTGTATTACTTCTTTTATTATGAAGTATTGTAAGGTTACATTTTGCAGATAAGGAGCAAAAATACTTCCCCATGTTTGGTTTTTTTGTTTTTGTTTTTTTTCATGAGAAACCTCCTGTAGTACCACTGGCAGCTTTAACAAGGGCTCATGAAAGTCTGCCTTTCCTTCACAGAATTTCCCTCCAGGAATCATCTATCGATTCTCCTGCAGACAAAAGAGGGAACTAAAGAGTTGCCTTGCAAGAGTGTTGTACAACCTGAGGAGACTCACGGGAGCTCCTGCAGGCGGCTTTATGACTATTAACAGGATGTTAGGAGGGGCTCGGTTCTCCATATACTTGAAATCAATAAATGCAGTTCATAAATTTGGGCTCACCCGCTCCAGGCGAAAATACAAAATGAGCCGCGAATTCGAAACCCAGTGATTATTTAATTTTTAACATTTATGTTGCTTAAAATTACTTGAGTGGTTTAATAGGAACAAGGTTCTTCTAGAGCATAATTGGAGAGTATATCAAACCAGTGATGTTTGATAAAAACTTGCTATGTGTAGGCCTGTAGTGTTGCTGGAAAGACTAATATAGTGGTTTACCTAGACATAAATCTTTTACTTTTAGTTTTTCTTTGAGCTGCCTATACATTTGTGGAGATTTTTCTTAGTGCTGGATTGTCGTTTGGAGAATCGGGTTTGAAATACATAGCAAATGAAAATGGCCTCAAAGTACATTATGAGAAGGTTTCTTTAACAGCACTTGTGAAAAGTTGGCATTTCCATGGAGTTTTCTTTCTTTCTGAAAAAATAGAATGGTTAATACTGAAGTAATTGCAGGAAGTATATTGGATACTCTTTCAGCTATTGACTTGTTGCAGTCGTCTTCTTTGTTTGGTTTGATTTGAAGATGAGGTCCTGAGGGACATGGTTTAATGTTCGATAGGAATGGTTGGACTCGATGATCCGGTGGGTCTCTTCCAACCTGGTTGTTCTATGGTTCTATAATTCTATGATTCTATATGCAATTATTAACGGGTTTGAATTTGGAAAGCTGAAGAAATCTCAGTTAACACATGCAGTTTTCACCTTGGATGTTGTGTGTGTTGAGCTTAGGAAACAGCCTGTGGTGTGATAGTCTTTCTGGTTATGTTTATTTATTTTTTGATTCACGACAAAGTGTTTGTTTAGCCAAACCAGAAGCTCGAGTGGGAAAAAGACCTGTAGCTACATTGCAAGAAAAAGTGGCAAATCCAAGGGGAAGGGAAGGTTGTCACACCCGTTTTATTACTGAGGGAGTAGTTCATGCTATATTCTCTTTCCCTGTCACTATAAGAACAATTTATTTCATTTCTTTCATCTTAAACATTGTGAGGAAATGAAAGCTGTTGGGAAAATTCTGACTAGATGTCTGAAGGACAATTCGGTTTTGACTGCTACTCTAGTTTAATCACTCACTCTTAAAGGTTCTCATCTCTTTTTTTTATTCTTAGACAGAACACTTACCTATTTTCAAATACAGCGAAGCAGAAAAGACTGCTATGACAACCAAATACCTGCCATCAGGCAGCCTGCTTCTAGGCAAAATGAAGGAGGAGGTTTGCTTTAAACCCATGTTCATTCTTTCTTTCCTGAGCAGATGGTTTTGTCGTAAGGACATTGTCAAACTGAACTGTTGGAGACGGCTTCACTGACAGGAGGATGGGGGTTGTGCCTTTGAATCCCTTCAGGGAAATCAGGGAATGGAACACAAGTCTTCCACTTTCTGGGGGGAAGCTCTGATCATTTTTCTTTTACCCTATAACGAGGCTCAGGAGCAGCAATGTTTCAAGAGAAAATATCAAATATTGGTGCATACGGGTGGACAAGGTGCTGAGGGACATGGTTTAGTGTTTGATAGGAACGGTTGGACTTGATGATATGGTGAGTCTCTTCCAACCTGATTGTATGATTCTGTGATTTTCTACAGAGCCTGATGAGAGTGCTCTGTGGTAAACTTTGTAAAGACAAGATCCATCATCTCAGAGAGACACACAAGGGTCTTGATTGTTGCTTCTCTAGTGCTTACATGTGAGTGCTGCTCTGATGAGCTCAGACACAGCTGGTATGTCCCAGGGCACGGAAAGTGGGGCAGCTAAAGGCAAATGAAAGGTGCGGGTGGACGAGGTACTGAGGGACATGGGTTAGTGTTTGATAGGAATGGTTGGACTCGATGATCCGGTGGGTCTCTTCCAACCTGGTGATTCTATGATTCTTTGAAAGGAGTTTGTAATAAAATCACGCACTTAGGAAACACGGGCATGCGAGATCAGTTTTGGGTTTACATTCCTACTACTACATACTTCTGTGAAACTGACCTTCGATGGTTCTACAAGTGTCTGATTTAGCATAGCGTTGCCCAGGGAGGTGGTTGATTCACCTTCCCTGCAGGTGTTTAAGGAACAGGTAGATGAGGTGCTGAGGGACATGGGTTAGTGTTTGATAGGAATGGTTGGACTCGATGACCCGATGGGTCTCTTCCAACCTGGTTGTTCTATGATTTTTCATCCTTGCTCCTGGCAAGTTGCACTGTTTGGAAACGGGGAAGCTCTATAGACCTTTCAGTCACCTGCAGGTGACTTTCCGTGTACTTTGCTAGGGCTGATAGCACCAGCACTTCACCAGACATAAAAACTTTGTAATTTTTACAGTGGGCAGGCAGTCGTGGATGAAATAGGAGAGCTGCCTGAAGCCTCGTCTCCATCAGGGCTGGCGGCAGAATCTAGATGCTTTGCCTTTTCATCTATTGCAAAGGTCATCTTTAAACATTACAGCCTTCTAGTGTACCTGCCGAGAATTTACTTTCATGGACCTGTCATGTTTTTTTTCTTTTGATATAGAAGGAAAAATTTGTAAGCAGGAGCGCTTCACATTTTTGATGCTGTTCCTAAATATAATCACAGGAATCTGAGAGTGTTTATTAATCTCATTGAAAAAAACCAAAACAAAATGAGAATTTAGAGACTCTATTAAAAATGGGATGAGTCATAGAGCACAGACTCTGTAGTAACAGCAACACTGAGTATTTTCTCTCCGTGGAAATTCTCTAATAGATCCCTTCAGTGCAGCAGCGACTGCAGGTGAGTGAGTGCTCGTGCGTGTGAACACTTAATGCTCAGAACAGGCTTCCCTGGAAAACTAGCGAAGGAGGAGTAAGACCTCTTGTGCTGTGTATTCATTTCAAGACAATTTTTGTTTGTGTTGGTTTGGTGTTACACCTTTGGTAAAGACCACATTGTGTTAGCTGTGTATTGATACGTGGATAGTGTTATGTTATGTTATGTTATGTTATGTTATATTATATTATATTATATTATATTATATTATATTATATTATATTATATTATATTATATTATATTATATTATATTATATTATATTATATTATATTACATTATATTAATAGGTGGACGAGGTGCTGAGGGACATGGGTTAGTGTTTGATAGGAATGGTTGGACTCGATGATCCGATGGGTCTCGTCCAACCTGGTGATTCTATGATTCTATGATAATCTGCATTATGAAAAAGCTTTCCAGAGCATGCTTGGGGGCTTCAGTCCTGATCATCGCATTGGGGCTCTGCCTTTCAGCTCTATCCTGCCTGTGTTTCTGCCAAATGACCTTCTGACAATATTATTCCGACTTCTGATTTGCATGGCTTGCTTTGCTTTGCTTGAAAACGGAGAGAGGCTTTGAAGCGATAGCACAGCTATTGATTTCTCCCTGTGTTTCCTTCAGCTAGGAGCATCCATCTGAAGCTCTTTAAGTTGAACAATTAACACTTACATTCTAAGGTACCTTTGAGTGCATTTCTGATCTGCTGTAAAGGCAAACTTTTACCCAGCAGATGACAAGCGTGGCATTTTAACCAGCTGTTTCCTAGCAGGATTTTTTTTTTTTTTTTTTTGTGGATCTGTTTCAGTAGCAAACAGCATCTGCTGCGTTTTAAAGGTGAGACTTCAATTCGTTGCTGGCCTGTCATATGAAACGTTCTTCTGTGTGCCCTAATGAGCGTAGTTAATATTTTATAGCTTTGTTTACCTCTAGTATCAAGCTTCAGGAGTACAATTGGAAATGTTATAAACCAGGGGAGAAAGCATGCATTTTATATGGCTAATTCCAGTCATTTTACAGTTTCTATCTTATTGCATTTTTTTCCTTTCCAGCCCCTACTCCAGTAACAACCTTTAAATTTTTAATCAGCGAGTGTAGCAAAGAGGCTGTATTTTGTCCACCTCGTGGTATGTGCACAGACCCAGACATCTTGCAAATAACATGCTTCTTGCTATGAGTCGAAAACAATCATAGAATCATAGAATCACCAGGTTGGAAGAGACCATTCCTATCAAAATGCAAACCCACATGATTATGATTCCACATGAAAACGTATTCCAAGAATATATTTTGTCAGAAAATAAGCTGTCTCAATATCACATATCGGAAAAAATGAACAATGAGCTAGCGCAACAGAAGGCTTTTCTATGACTGGAAGAAGCCTTCGTAATCGTGAGTGGTACAGAGGAGGTCACTGCGAGTTGTATTTTATCTGTTAAGTATAGAGGAAATAACCTAGTGAGTGATGTGTCTAAAAACTAGGTGGATAGAAGGGCATGGAGAAAGGAGTATCCCGAGTTATATTATTTATTATTCTTTGTTGAGATCTCTTCTTATGTTCAGCGATAGCCGTTCAAGTTTTTCTTGATATAGAATCATAGAATCACCAGGTTGGAAATAAACCATCAGATCATGGAGTCCAACAGTTTCCCATCAAGACTTTAAGGTGATGTGTTAAAATATAGAATAACCAGGTTGGAAAAGACCCGTCGGATCATCGAGTCCAACCATTCCCATCAAGACTTTAAGGTGATGTGTTAAGATATAGAATCATAAAATATAGAATTAGAGAATCATCAGGTTGGCAAAGACCCATCGGATCATCGAGTCCAACCGTTCCTATCAGGAATTTAAGATGAAGTGTTCGGATATAGCATCTTAGAATCATCAAATCATAGAATCATATATTGATGTCTGTATTTCTAATAAGGATAAATAAGCTGCAAAATGTTTTATCAAAACACGAGGTGTGGCTTTCTGCACTGGTAGGTTCCCGTTTAAATTATATTGATAATTTTAACCCAAAGCTGAAAGCAGGTGTTAAATTGACCCTGCCTGGAAAAAAACGCCAGCAGCTTTTTCTTCTGTTGAAGTGACAAAGCAAAGCTAAGGTTATAGATCACAGCATCGATCACACGAGTAGCTGAATTGAGTCCGTTTCCTGGGTTCAATATTTAGAAGTTCAGGCTATTGTTGAAATTCGACAAGACAAAGCTAAGTTACCAAATACACGAGAACTTAAAAAAACAGGATAATTGCAGCCATATCCTGAAAAATAAGCGACTGCAGCCTGTGACTTTAGAATTAGGTAGTTATATTTTCAAGTCAGGCATTTTCAAGCCTAACAAGGGTCTTTGAACACTCATTTTGATAAGAATGGTTGGACTCGAATGATCCAGTGGGTCTCTTCCAACCTGGCGATTCTATGATTCTGTGATTTTCAAGCCTAACAAGGGTCTTTGAACACTCATCCATGGCAAACAGCTTTAATACACACTTTGAAATGGAAGAGCTATAGGTGATGCGATAAATCTGAGAGGTCGCAAAGGGTTTTAATTGTTTTTATGTTGTGTGTTCTTTTTTATGTTTCATCAAATTGGTTGGACTTGATGATCACGTGGGTCTCTTCCAACCTGGTGATTCTGTGATTCTATGAAAACATGAATGGTCTGTAGCTAATAGAGCAAGTTTTAGCACAACAGAAGGAAATTAGAATCATAGTTAAGTGATTACAATTGCATGAATAAGCTTGTGTAGTGCATACAACGATAAACAAGTAAAATCTCCAAGTGCAAACTGCTGTGAAAACATGTCTAGACAGCTGTTGTTCCAGATGTCTAAAATGGCTTAACTATTGAATGTCTTTTTATGACCTTATTGCTGCTGTTTGCAGAGCTCTCAGGTAGGATCAAGAGCACTAAATCAAAAGCCAGGATACTCTAGAAATGGATGATTAGCTTTTCAGATGAGCGTGACTTAGCGAGCAGTAGACTAATTAGACAATCCAGTGTGTTTCTCCAAGGAAACCTTCAGAAACTTTTCTGAAACTCTTTTCGGAACAGGCAGTTTTTAAACATCCGTTGGTGTGGCTCGTTTAAGAAACCAACTGGTTGAAGCCAACCAGTCTGACGTTGATGCTAGTATCACCCTTGTAGATAATTATATTTTCAAGTCAGGCCTGGAGAAGAGGAGGCTGAGAGGAGACCTCATTGCTCTCTCCCACTCCCTGAAAGGAGGTTGTGGAGAGGAGGGAGCTGGGCTCTTCTGCCAAGGGACAGGGGACAGGATGAGAGGGAATGGCCTCAAGCTCCGCCAGGGGAGATTTAGGCTGGAGATTAGGAGGAAGTTTTTCACACAGAGGGTCATTGGGCACTGGAATAGGCTGCCCAGGGAGGTGGTTGATTCCCCTTCCCTGGAGGTGTTTAAGGGACGTGTGGATGAGGTGCTGAGGGACATGGGTTAGTGTTTGATAGGAATGGTTGGACTCGATGATCCGATGGGTCTCTTCCAACCTGGTTGTTCTATGATTTTGGATTTTGTGCTAGAGGCATGGAACAGGACATGTACTCCCAGGGCTGCCATGAGCTCGTGGCAGCAAGAGGTATGTGAGTGGTTTCTGTCAAAAGTGACTTTCAGTAAGAAGCAGTGAATCTCTCACACTTATGGGATGGCATCAGATGCCAGGTACTGAGCATACTTGATGGGATTTGCTAATCTATGTCTGCAGCCACGTAAGGTATTTCCTTCTGAAGCTTTATTTTTATCTTTACCTATTTTTGTTCATCAAGACACTTTGCTTTTAGGATTTTGGCTGCCTTGAAATGAGCATATTGGAACACTGTCCACTCTTTACCAAGGTTTTGTTCTCTGCTGTCCACTTATCTTGCTCTGAGAAACCAATTCTGAACAAAATCTGTTTGTCGTCAGGGTTTGTAAAATTTCCAATATAAATTATTTACCCATTGACTTCATATTTGCTTTGTTTATACTTTGCACTTGTGTTTTCTGTTTGAATAACTTCTGATATGCTTGCTGAGAGCTTCATTTGGAGCATATTCCCTTCATTTCCTTCATTTCCTTACCCACTGTGCCTGAATTAAAAAAGAAATACTGGAAATAACAAATTATTTAAACCAAACCTCTCTCTTAAGATAGAGTTCCCAAATCCCAGTCCCCAGCAGCTCATATCTGCTACTTTTCAGCCTCACAAACAAGGTATTCCTGGATTTTTTCTTCCTTTGTTTTGTTTTACTTTCATCTAAAAATAGAATGTCTTCTTCTTATGTGGGTTGGATTTGTAGCAACCAGGACAGTAGTTAATTCAAACTTATGCTGTAGGGATCAAATCAAGTTGTATATGGAGGGGACAAGATTTTATTTAGGTCACAGATGAAAATCAGTGAGTAACTTGCAGTCTGATAACAGGAAGGAAAGTTTCCAGGCGTCTGTGTGGACTATCCTGTCAAAAGTACGTTCAGTGTAAGGAAAATATTTGCTTCGTGTCAATACGATTTCCACTCGATCTCCCTTTTTCGCTTTGCTAGGAGGCAGCTCATAATCTTTTGTTAAATCACTCAGTCTACAAATTTCTGAATACTTTTGCTTGTCTTCCGCAATGTTCTTTTGATCATTGTCGGTTTTAATAGACTAAAATATTATGTTATTGACACACATCCTCCTGCTGGGAGAAGTCGATGTGCCAGTTGTTTGGGAGGACGATAGACTCCAATTAGGCACAAACAGCCAGAAACTATTTTCTTTCCATTTATCTTTGCTTCTTGACACTAAATTTCTAACGGTGATTATGTTTCTGCTTCTGCTGTTTAACTGTGGTGCAGTTAAATTGGAGAACAGTTTTCTTGCCTTTCACATGTTAACAGCTCTGAGGCTTTTAAAGCGAAGATTTCTGTTGCACAGTTACTCTCATTCATCCCTTTATATTATCATTGTCGTGTTTTTCTGTTCTCTATGATTCTCCTTCCTCTCAGCTGTGGTCTCTGTCCTGCTCCCTGCACAGGTCACTTGTTTCTCCTGTTAGGGGATTTTTATAGAAGTAGGCGTGTAATTTGTCTTCTAATATCATCCTGACCTTTATGCACATCTGAGACTCAAGTGTTAGGTTCTTTTGCTCGCTGGAAGAGTTCTCATGAGAAATAATTTTTGCAAGTCACTGTGTGTGACGTGATACTGCTGTAGATTTCCTTGAACTTCTAAAATTCTTCTGTTATGATGCTAGGCTTTCAAATCATTTTTCATGTGATGTATGAAAAATGTGTATTGTGTAAGGCGTGAAAATCATAGAATCGTAGAACAACCAGGTTGGAAGAGACCCATCGGATCATCGAGTCCAACCACAAATACTCAAAGAAGGTTAGTTATGGAGTGTATTGGGCTGGGATGTTATTTAAATTTTGCTTAGGGATTCACTATAAAATTGCAAATAGCATCTTGTCAGGGCCCCTTCCTGACCCCAGGAGTGTCCAGTCCCTCCTTGACCTGTACAGTTGAAGAGGGAGGATCTGTTAGTACCCGTGTGGCAAATTGGAGACTGACAAATCTCCCAGTGTAAGTTCAAATCCAATGTTTATTTTGGATGCAGCCAAAATGACAAACCAGATACTCATGTGCTCTCTGAGTCACAACTGTGCAAAGCTGCAAAACCAGATCACGGTCTGATACCCTGAACACAGCCAAGGTCACTAAACAAACCATGACACAACTCAGATTTGATCCAGGTCGAACTGCCCTGGGATTCATTTATTGCATCCTTACAGAGCTGTAGCTTTGGAATTTGGAGGATATTAGAGGGCCCAAAGAGAAGGGTGAAATAACTCCTGTCCTGCCTGCCTGCTCTCTATGTGGCCAAATGAGGAGCTTAGAGAATGTCTGTGCGTCTGTCTCGAGCTCCTTGCAGGGCAAACAGACCATTTTTAGTGACTGATGATGATTAATTGCCAGATGGGTTTGTTTATGGGCTTAAAAATGGTTAAATAAAAGTATAGCTTTAAAAGGGTGATGTTAGCAAGGACAAAGAGTTTATAAAATATAACAGATGTGGGTGTAATTTTGTGGCGGTAGCTTAGAGCTTTACTGGAGGACATTGGTAGATAATGGTGAGGCAAACGAGTGTATGTATTGGGAGCGTAGGAGTGTAGAGATAAGGCTTGATTTGCATATTTCTTTCATTTTCCTTTCCTCGTTTTCAAAAGTTGCATTTGTGGATGAGTGTAACGCTACTTCTCTATTAGCTGTTAACTTTCCGTTTGATTTTTAAAGCGTTTTCATAGAAATAGAAAAGCTGTTTGAGGGTTGGAATGACTTCTTAAGCCATAGCGTGGACAGTGATGATTTTCAGTAGGTGCAGAATCCTAGAATCATAGAACAACCTGATGGGAAGAGACCCACCGGATCATCAAGTCCAACCATTCCCATCAAACACTAACCCATGTCCCTTAGCACCTTGTCCATCCGTCCCTTAGACACCTCCAAGGAAGGTGAATCAACCCCCTCCCTGGGCAGTCTCTGCCACTGCCCAGTGACCCTTTCTGTGATTTTTTTTTTCTTAATATCCAGCAATTCCAGCACAGTTAAACCTCCCCATTGCTTCCTTTGCCCTTCTTATTTACTGCTCAGGCTTTCTCTCTGCTATCGCCGCCAGTTGCCTCGGGTCCCACGTAGTTCACACGTAGTTCAGTGTATTTACTTCCTGGGCATCCAAGAGGAAAATGACTTTTTCTTTGAAATGAGTGCAGATCTTCTCTTATTCTGCAGGCGTAAGGCCACAGAACAGACTCTGAATAATCCACAGAGCGGGGAAAATCAAGCTCCAGGATCATGCAGTGCAAAAGCTGCTGTGGAGGGAAAGCTGAAGAGATGAACACAGACTAGTTCCCAGAGGAGGGGGAATAGGTATGGAGGCTTCATGAGGAGCAAAAACATTGTTATTCCTCACAAATCCTAAGCATTAAATATGCATCTGACTGTAGGGCTTAAAGTTATCACACTATGTTTAAATAACGTGTTTCCAAAATACATAGCAAGTGGTGTCCTCCGGGAGAGGAAACCGGCAAGTGTCTGAGTCACTGTCGCAAACAGAATTCTCGGTCTCCGTGCTCGATGCAGGCTGAAAGCCTCCTTGCCATGTTGCTCAGTTTAGAACGATCAGAAAAGAGGTGAAGATTAACATTGGCAAAGTTTTGTTCCGAGTTGCGCTCTGGAATTCTCAAAATACTTTCATTTACTCCTCTTTGAGCCGTCCCTCCAATGGAAAAGGGATCATATGTAGCTGAGGCAAATGCAAGAGGGAGGAGGAAACAGTCAGTGTCGGCGTCAGGCCAGGGCACTTCATAGAATCATAGAATCATTCGTGTGTGGCTTTGTTTGTGGAAGTGCCTGCCTTGCTGGATGCCCAGGTTACTGCAGGTGTTTGAAGTTCTTTAGGAAAAGCAAAAAAAATAACTTTAATCATACGGGGGGAGAAGTGGGGGTAGGTTTATACTTTGGTCTTTTTTTTTCCCCTGTGCCGTTAGCTGTCTCTTCAGCTATGTTTTCAGGTTAAGCAGATTAAAATATCGACACATTTTGCTTTAAATTGTAAGAAGCACTTACTTAGTAGCAGAAGCTTTAGCAAAAGTTGGAGGTTTAAGGGATGGGTGGACGAGGTGCTGAGGGACATGGTTTAGTGATTGATAGGAATGGTTGGACTCGACGATCCGATGGGTCTCTTCCAACCTGGTTGTTCTACGATTCTATGATTCTAACAAAGCTTACAGAGTGCACCGAGGAGAAAAAAAGAAAGATCCACCACCAATTTCAGCTGACATATGGGCCACCTGTCACTTCTCAGAAGATTTACACATTAGTTAACAGCTAAAACTGTCATAGTTAGCTTTTAGCATGAAAAACCTGGTCTTTAGGAAAAGAGCATACTCTCTCACAAGCTGCAGACAGTCTAAGAATAAGATCTCAAGATTTTATGTGATCTGACATATATATATATATATCAGTTGAGTTGTCCAATAAACTGCAGCAATTCATCATCCACTTTGGGAGCCTGAAGTTCAGCAGGTAGTCGTATAGTATGTCTTTTGGTGCCTAGAGCACCTTAGGAAAAAAAAGTCATGGATTTTGGAGGGGCAAAGGGATTACGGCTTGATTTATTTGGCAACAAAATTGGCTATAAAACTATTTTTACTGTGCTCAGGGGACCGAAGCATAGAGATGTCATATTGAGTAATAACGTGAGGGTAATATCAAGGTCTTTGGTCATCTCGCGGATTTCACAGAGGAGAAGCCGTGGATATAAAACACTTGATACCAGAGGAACAGGACATTTCGTGTGGATATTAAACACCTAGAGAGTTAACGATCTGCCTGACCAAAAGCTGAGCCCTGAGTCACAATAAGCGAGAGCAGTGGAGGGAGAGCCAGCTACGCGTGTTTTAACTGGTTTAGGAAGTATCACTTATTATGAGGTAAAGCAGAGTCTGTACAAAATAAATACAAATGAGCTGGTACTGCATCAAAGCAGTCCCCTGCAGTCTGCTGAGTGCTGCAGAATTGCAATAGTTGATGAAAAAAAGTGCAGTGGTTGTAAGCATCCCCTTGCCTGGCACAGGTTTAAATGCTGAGGTGGGAAGCTGGGTGGTTATAACTGGCAGTACCTACCAGCAGGTGTCTGAATGGTTTGACTTTATGGTTCGACTCGATGATCCGATGGGTCTCTTCCAACCTGGTTGTTCTATGATTCTATGAATCCATCAGAGAGCTTGAGTTCTCGAGGAAATTTCTGCAGTTAGTATGGTCGTCTAGACTTTTCCGGCAAAGAAAAGAAGGAATTTTCACTGTGCCTGGACTGTATGTTTGGAAAAATGGCGATTCCCACTGCTTAATATTTGTCAGAGTTCAAAGTGCTTTGAATTTGAAAAGGAGTAGCTACATCTTCTGCTGGTTTAAATCACCAATAAAGCACTCAGCTCAGTCCAGCTCTGTTGGTTTTACTTTAGGTAGGTTTTGCATCTCCTCACATTACAGTAATTTAGTTCCAGAGGAAAATCATGTTTTAAATACATGAGGTAGAGAATAATCAGTGTCTCCTGGCCTGCTTTGTAGTGGCTGTATTAGAGCAGGGAGAAGCTGCTGGGGCACAGAGCAAAAGAGGTTACCTAATATTTTCTACCTTTTATTATCCATTTGCACTTGGGAGTCAGGAGTTTATGACACAGACCTGAGAAACCAGGCAGAGTTGATAGTCTAAGAGCAGAGATGAGAAGTGAATTCAAGAACCTGAGTGTTGGTTGCTGTGGTCTCTGCAGCCAGCGCCTGCCCAGTGAGGTCTGCAGCCTCCCTGACAGCGCGGATTTCTAGGAGAATTTTGATCTCAGGCACTCTACTAAATGTCACTGTGAAGAAGCTCATACTGCCAAATTATTCGTAATAGATTTACTTTCCAGGGTCTTCAGTTTTTTTGGCCTGGCAGGAGCTTTCATGAAACTCGAGTTAATTTCAAATATACAGTTTCTAATTTGGAATTATGGAGTCAGTATTAATACTTCATGTACGACGTGATAAAGATCTTTAGCGATCGTCATTTGAGTGATGGTTTGTACGTGTCGTGCGGAGATGCAGCTGGGAGAAGAACTTGCTGCTTCTCCGAGACTTTATTAATTTTCAGTAGGTAGTATTTTCAGTATTTATGTCTCTGCAGAAATCAATCTTGCCGCTTTATTCAGCAGAACTTCAGTGTGTGAAGCCAGTCTCACAGAGAGCAACCCAGCAAAACAAATGCATCGTCTGTAGAGACCTTAAGCAGTGGAAGCAGCAGCTTTAGACAGAGCCCAGCCCTGCGACCGAAGGGCTTTGCATAATATGTAAACATATTCTGATTTTTGTTAGTCTCGGCTTAAGCCGTGGGATTTTTCTTTCCTTCTGTGATTTCCTTAGAGGCTCTGATTCCGATAAAGAATATTTTGTTTCACTGAGTGAGCTGCCATACTTCATCCTATCAGAAAAAAACCCACTATTTTCTTTGGGTGTGTCAGACTCCCCGACATGGTTAGCCTGAGCTTTTCTAGTCAACACAAAAGACAATTATTGATGTCTAAAAGCTGTTGTCTCGCATGACTTTCTCATTGCCCAAGGATAATACAAGTGTTTAAAAGAAAGGTAAGAAGTTGTACGTACGGCCAAACACGGTTTGCAACACTCAAGGAATCAAGTCTTGAAGTGTGAAACTCATAAGAAGTTAAAAGCAGAACTGAAATTGTTGGTCAGATGCAATGCAATCTTTTGCAGTCTTTATTACACATTATTTGCTTTCCTTGATATTCTCTTCTTTCAAATGAGTTTTCCCTGTGCCGGTTTTTAAAGAGGGAAGTTTATTTTCCGATGGTGCAATTGTTTGAAGCATTTTCTGCTTGCTGATGAGATGAAACTTGCTTTACCTTTCCCCTCAGAGCTAAGTATTCTTAATTTCAGCAAATTCTGAATTCAGCAGCTTCAGAATGGTGATATGCTAAGGTCAGACCCTTCACTGGAATTTAATTGTATTAAGTCCTTACCTCATTGGACATGTTGGAGAAATGGCCAGAAGTAAATGCTGTTTTCCTAGTTTCAGAGAATATTTAGCGGCTACCTTGGTGTAGGGGTTTTAATATGTCTAATTAGTACATATATATATCTCTTTTTATACTTCTGCAGTAAAATTTCTTAGGATGCATAATTAACGATGCCTGCTCGAAGTTTCTCTCTGCATTCTTTGGTTTATGGTAGTGCTGTAGATAAAAACTTTATTACAGTCACTAGCATTAATTTTTATCTTTATCTGTAATGCGTCTTCATATTAAAGAAAGGAGTATAAATGTCCCAATGCTTATTACAAGGGCTGCTTTTCTCTTTCAAAGTTAAAACCTGGGAAATCTGAAGGGTTTGTCTGCAGAAAGCAGGGAGAACAGTTCGCTAGCTATTCTGTGATTTTAAGCACTGGAGAACTTTCTCATATCACATTAGTAGTCCTCCATCGTCTCATCCCTAAGTTTGAAATAGTCGTTAACAATTTCAGCATCATCTTGTCCTTGTGCTCTGTCTTTTCTGATGGAGAAGATGTCATCTGACTGCCTGAAATGTTGAAGGCGACACAGATAAACTGCCATTCAGGCATCAAGCTGGTTGTTTGCACGAGAACACAATTTCTTAGAAGCTAGTGGATGAAAGTCATCAGGGGCAGGAGCTCAGTCCAAGGGATGGTCCATAGGAAGAGGACTATGGAGAATTTATCATGTGGAGAAGCTTGGGAAAGGGACTGAGTCAGGGAGTAGAATAATAGAATCATAGAATAACCAGGTTGGAAGAGACCCACCGGATCATCGAGTCCAACCAACTTGATGAAACAGAAAAAAAGAAACCCAACAAAAACCAATTAAAACCCTTTGTGACCTCTCAGATTTATCTCATCACCTACAACTCTTCCATTTCAACAGGAGAACATCTTTCTACAAAGGCCTAACAAGGCAGGTGAGAAAGATGATGAATTCCCATAATTGCTTGGAGTGAGGCTTGAAGTGGAAGGGCTGAGAGCCAAATCGTTGGAGATGCATGAGCAGGAGCAATTACAGGAATTGTACAGTTTACTGTAAAGTAATTCCTATGCGGCTTAAATAAAGTTGCAGCAAATTAAGTTATGTATTACTCTGTCACCCACAGAATAACAACATCATTCACCTGGTTCCATAAGGTGGAATAGACTTGGATAATGTGGCGTCGTTTTTCTTCCCATGGTATTTCATTTCTCATGGGAAACGTTGCATTATTAGTGTCCCCATCCCTTTATGTACACTCTTTATTGCTGTTTGGTTCGTTTATAGGTGGGGATTAAAGCTCTGCTATAAACATTATTGCATATTCCAGGATTCTCTCAGCATGGCTTTATGTTTAACCAGTTAAAGACGCGGACATGCTCCTTTTGCTTTTAAACCAGCTCAACAGTGACTATGGATGTTGCTCCTGTGGCCACTCGCAGGGTTTCCAAGTTCTGGAGTTGCTCAATGTGACTGTGCTGCAGAGACACCCACAAAGCAGACAACCAGCCACTCAAAATTTGGTAGGAATGGTTGGACTCGATGATCCAGTGGGTCTCTTCCAACCTGGTGATTCTATGATTCTATGAAAATGAAGATTCATTCCAACCAAAATCACTTAGTGCTCCAACCAACAAAGGAAACTACCTTCTTTAACTGATTCTATCACAACTGTGATAAGGTTCATGGTTTGTTAGGGTGTTTGCCCAGTTCCCTCTAGCTGGGCGGGCTTCGTTTTCCTTTTTTCCTCTTAACATCTCTTACCTGCATTACTGAAATGAGCACCTGATGGGAAATACCAGATTGGGCAAAGATATCCCTCTGTTTGCATTCCACTGGAAAACTAGAGAAATGTAGCCAAAGGGGATAGTATCCAGGTTTATGAGACTTTAAGCCTCTAATAGAGATTTTGATATCAGTGTGAGTGAAAGGATAATCTTATCAGGATTTCTGGTCTAATGTGGAGTCTGTGAATCCCTCCTTCCACTCTGTCTAAGCTGTGCTGATGGAAGAGGCTGCTCCCTGACCTGGAGGGGAGGTTCTCATTCGTAATTTACATGTGATGTCTTTGAAAACAATACAGAAAGGTTTGAAAGGGCCAGTTTATTTCCTATTCTTGGTTTGGTTTTGTCATCATGATACCTTTGCAATTTTGCCTCCTTGGACATTCGTCAGTCAGACCTACAACTGA
Source organism: Coccyzus lansbergi (assembly GCA_033558105.1). Classification (NCBI taxonomy): domain Eukaryota; kingdom Metazoa; phylum Chordata; class Aves; order Cuculiformes; family Coccyzidae; genus Coccyzus; species Coccyzus lansbergi. The sequence goes on along the minus strand of JAUMJK010000786.1, from coordinate 1,012,389 downwards.
AGTTTATCATGCAGGATCATAGAATCATAGAGCAACCAGATTGCAAGACACCCACTGGATCATCAAGTCCAACCATTCCTATCAAAATGTTTCCGTGAGTTCAAACCAGAGCTGAGCTATTGCTTTCTCTAATCCTAATATTAGAACCAGACCTGTTGAACTAATGAGGTATCACTGCTGCTCTGAGAAAGATTACGAAATTGCTAATCTGAAGCTTAATTTTTGTCTTTATTAGGTACAGTTTGCCCTCTGGGTATATTGCATTAGCTGTAACAAGACACGATAGAAAAGGAAGGAAAAGTTTGCAGAGGAAAAAAGTTAATCTTATTTTCTTTCCTTATTTTTCTTGTCTTCTGCCTTTCTCACACCCTCATCCCAAATTGCTATTGTGGTCTGCTTCTTGCAAGGTTCAACAGTGTGTCTTGCAAAGAAATTTCTTGTCATGTTGTCTGGAACCTCTGTGTCTCTTCATTGATGATTACATATTTGATTTCAAATGAATAGGAATTGCTATATTTTTTTGGGTTTTTTTTTTTTTTTCTGTGACAAGAAGCATAAAGCAGGATTTTAAGGCTTTAAATACCCAGTGGCCTGTTTAAAATCCTTCCTGGTTTAGTGGTTGAGGAAAAGTTGTTTAAGGTAGCACTCGAGGAGGGAACTGCTTTATAGTCTCTGGGGAAAGAAGGAAAAAAAAGAAGTGATTTTCTTCATCATGAAGGTAGAACCTTCTAAATAAAATCCTCATCTGTGATGGGCAGTTCCAGGGAATGGTGACACAAGCAACAGGTCCTGGCAATCCGGGGGATTGTCTCACTCAGCATGCAAGTGCTTTCCATGTGGAAAATTAATCTTCTGTCAGTTGTCATCCCATGCAATAGAAAGGGGTTTCTTACTGGGTATTTCTGGTTGTTGAGATCATGGTAATATTGGATGGCTGGTTGACCTGCCTCTTTAGTCCTTGGTTTTCCCTTCCACTGGGTAGTCTCGGGGACGTGTCTGTGAATCAAATTGTGTTTTGGTAAAGCGAGCGCTCTTCCAAACCGATCACGTGGATAAATAATGTTGTGAGATCTTGGTTAAGGCTAGACCCATGTTTTTCTCTGAGGTTATTTTCTGAAAATAAGAACGATGATTCCTCAGAATGCCAAAAATATTTGTCCATTTAAACCATCAACTTTAAAGCAGCGAAGAGCAACGAAGCTGGTGAAGGGGCTGGAGAACAGGCCTGACGAGGAAGGGCTGAGAGAGCTGGGAGTGTTTATCCTGGAGAAGAGGAGGCTGAGGGGAGACCTCATTGCTCTCTCCAACTCCCTGAGAGGAGGTTATGGAGAGGAGGGAGCTGGGCTCTTCTCCCAAGGGACAGGGGACAGGACGAGAGGGAATGACCTCAAGCTCTGCCAGGGAAGGTTTAGGCTGGAGATTAGGAAAAAACAATTCACAGAAAGGGTGATTGGGCACTGTCAGGTGGTTGATTCCCCTTCCCTGGAGGTGTTTAAGGGACGGGTGGATGAGGTGCTGAGGGACATGGGTTAGTGTTTGATAGGAATGATTGGACTCGACGATCCAGTGGGTCTCTTCCAACCTGGTTTTTCAATGATTCTATGATTCTATGAGATGGGATCAAGTCTAAAACTGATCCTGACACTTCCACAAGGCAGCACTTTACAGCATCACAATGTCCAAGAGCAGCTTTGGGACTGCTGCACGTTTTCTTGCCACATGTAGAAGGATTTCACAAACCAGTCCAATTTTCTTTCGCAGCCAGTGGCTTTGTCTCAGCCTGTTGTGCAGCAATTTAGTCGACCACACAGATCCTGAGGATCTCCTACGTGTGCTTTACCCTCCTCTCTTAAGAGCTCCTTTTTGCAGCATCAGTCTTGCTGAACAGGAGCGAGAGGAAGAGGCCCTCAACCTGCCAACAGATGGAGGAAAAAATAAAAAAATAGATAGATAGATAAATAAACAAAGCAGGCAAATTTAAGTTGGATCTAAGGAAAGACAAACTGATGATTTACAGCTCCTGTAAACGTTCTACCTTTCCTGTGCCTAGAACATTTATACAGAGATGTTCTTTTGGAAACTAATAGCAAGTATGATGCTTAGCAGGTTGCAAAAATGTTTGTGTTTTTATAAATCTAAATTTTCTGCACTCAGATTTTTCTATCCCAGTACCTCCACGAGAAGCTAAGATGTGAGAATTAGTGTGGGAAATAGTGTCTGTCTAGTGTGGCTTCCTGAATATTCCTTAAATAAGTAATAAAGCTGAAATGCCTCTAACTCTGCTATGACTTTCTTTATTGATAGTTTTGACACTTGAGTTTAGATTTTGCTGCTTTCAAGTTAAAATGGACCATGACAATGTTTTTTTTAATATGTTTTTTTAGGTTTTGGGCGGATTAGGTGTTTTGTTTGGGTTTTTTGATTGCTAAGCTTGATCGTTACTTGCCTTTCGTTTGGAGAATTGCTGATGCTCATGTGTGTTTATAGGCTGTTATGCTGCTTCTTTAAAAGCTCCATGAGCATTATCCTGACAGGGTAGTTATTTCTTATTACAGTGCACTCTCAGATGAGTTGAAATTACACTTTAGAAGAAGTTATTATAATTTACTTCATCCTCTATAACCTCACTAAGCAAGAAAACCTGTTTACAAATAATGGTATTTGAGTTTCTCCAGTGCTGAAGCGATGTCAGATGACAATAGCTGATTCTTTTATATGCAAAGGTTTTTTTCATGCCCTTATTTTTCTTCTTTATGAAGCTTATCCCACTTTATCTTCTTCCCCTGTTACTTATAATAATTAATTTTAAATTTTACGTAGAACTAACTACAGTCGTGACCCCCACTCATGATCAACTTCCCGGCAATGCCCTCTTGTTTCAGTTACTTAGAAACACTTCATATACATTAGGTGGAAATCATATTTGGTTGATAGTCACCAATATTTTTTTTAAATTCCTTGTCGTGGAGGTACAGGTTAGGCATTGAAATATAAGGTGTATGTATTGTAGTACAAGACTTTCAGCTCAGAATGTTCAGAAAAGAAGGGAGAGAGATGCCATTTGCTAGAGAAGTCTGGGGAAAACAAAACAGGACAAGAGGGAATGGCCTCAAGCTCCGCCAGTGGAGATTTAGGCTAGAGATTGGGAAAAAAAATTCACAGAAAGGGTCATTGGGCACTGTCAGAGGCTGCCCAGGGAGGTGGTTGATTCACCTTCCCTGGAGGTGTTTAAGGGACAAGTGGACGAGGTGCTGAGGGACATGGGTTAGTGTTTGATAGGAATGGTTGGACTTGATGATCCTGTGGGTCTCTTCCAACCTGGATGTTCTATGATTCTATGAAAAGTTGTAGTGATGCAGCTTGTCCTTCATGTCGAGTGCTTTGTTCAGGTGGGGATGCAGTGACCGAAAGTACCCAGGGCACCAGGAACTACCTATTTCTTTTTACAGCAAATAATGAAACAGGGATTTATAGTATCATGGTTGGATCAGTTGTCTTTGCAGCTTTAGCCGATGGCAAATAAAAGGCTTTGCTTGACAGTCTGAAAGTTCAGAACCATAGAATCATAGAACAACCAGGTTGGCAGAGACCCATCGGATCATCGAGTCCAACCATTCCTATCAAACACTAACCCATGTCCCTCAGCACCTCGTCCACCTGCACCTTAAACACCTCCAGGGAAGGTGACTCAACCCCCTCCCTGAGCAGCCTCTGCCACTGCCCAGTCACCCTTTCTGTGAAGAATTATTTCCTAATATCCAGCCTGACCCTCCCCTGGTGGAGCTCGAGGCCATTCCCTCTGGTCCTGTCCCTTGGCAGAAGAGCCCAGCTGCCTCCTCTCCACAGCCTCCTCTCAGGTAGTTGGAGAGAGCAATGAGGTCTCCCCTCATCCTCCTCTTCCCGCACTGGTGCACACTCCTGCACATTTATGTACTGTCTGTCACTCTGCACTATTTAAACCATGTTTAAACCATTTTAAGGGCTTTATGCTGCCACATGTACAAATGGACTGAGAGCTGCTGCTATCTCCTGGCACCGTTTTATCTTCTGTGCTGGCTGCTGCACAGCCTGGGTGGAACCGATGCCACACGCGGGCACGGTTGATTAGCAGGGGTGTAATTCTTCTTATTCTGGATGGTTTGCCAGCCTACGCGCGGTCCCGTAACAAATTGTACCTTTTAAAGTAAGATGATTTCTTTGCATTAGAGGGTCAATTCCAGGCCGATTCTATCTGGCTTAATGGAGCATGGGAGCACTTTTTGAAGCACTCGGCTGACAAAAGGGGAAGATGGACGATTTGCGGCAGAAACCACTGTTATTGCAAGAGAAGCTCAGTCTGTCCCTGGTGTTTTTCCTCCTGCCCTTCTCAGTCCCTGCTGGGACAGCAAGAAGCTGTTCTTCAGTGCTGAAGAGCTTGAGCTGTGTTCTGGGGCTGAGAGTTAAGTTCCCAGTGGCTTTTAGCGTTTGTCATTCAATCTAAGTGAGAGTTTCAGACCCTTTCCCTTATCAGCTCTGGGTATGTGTATCCTAGAATCGTAGAATCACCAGGTTGGAAGAGACCCACCGGATCATCGAGTCCAACCATTCCCACCAATCACTAACCCATGTCCCTCAGTATTTCTTATCACTTATATAAATCATACTAAATAAGGACCATTCAGGAGTGGTTGAGGATCAGTCTGTGCTTGGTGCAGGTTTATATATACTACAAAAAAGGCAAATAAGATTTCTTGGATCTTATTCCATCTGTCCAGAAAAAAATATTACCGAGGGATATGACTGATTTTACTTACGATCTCACAAGGAACATGTATCCAGCTAGAAATAACGTACTGACTATGGTAATGACACATAATAAGACTGTTTGCTGTGAGTTTTACTGAAGAGTATAATTTCAGGCACATTATATAGCAACCAGGGTAGTTGCACTGTAATGGTTGTGTGGAAGATGTCGGAATTCAACAGCCAAACTGCCAAATTCAGAAAGCTCTTTGGCACCACGAGATGATGATTGCTCAGAATGGAGATCATCACCTGACAAAATATTCATTTAAAGGACGTCGCCTCACTTTGCAGGCACCATTGCTGAGATGCACACGTGTGCAGATATACTTGGTGATCACTGCTTTTACCTCCTCTGCTTGCAAAAGGATGTGGATGCACATCTGTGACAAAAAAGTAGTCAATAAATAGTTATATGCCATATATTTTCAGTAAAATAAAATGTGAGGAGTTATAAGTTTCTACCAAATAGTGTTTGCTGTGATTAGACTCTCCCCAGATCATTGGTATTCACCTGCGTCTCAAAACATACTTCTGTAATATTGTAATAATGTGATCTTGAACTATAATTTTGGAAAGAATTTAAAAGCTCCGTGAGAATTACTGAGTGAAAATTATTCTCTGTCGTTAGAGAATGGTAGTTTCTAGAATCAGTCCTGCTTAGGTAATAATAAGTGATATATTTAAATAGATGCTCTGGCTCCGTGTTCAATTACATTGAAACCATGACCCTGGAACACTCTAGGTCAGGTAGGAACGTTAGTGCCTTTTGCATTCCTCTCGCTATGGCCCAATCAGTCACTTTAATATGCAGTATTAATATTATTAAATAAGAGTAGGATCAATAGGTCAAAGACTAATTCAGTCTGTTTGAAGATGATGATTTCTCTGTACTAAAAGAAGTTGAGATGTAGAACCTGTGAAAACCTGGAATGCTTTTTTTTTTGGGTTTCGACCCTGTTCCCTCTTGCCCTCAGCACCTCGTCCACCCGTCCTTTAAACCCCTTTGGGGGTTTAAGGGACGGGTGGACGAGGTGCTGAGGGACATGGGTTCGTGTTTGATAGGAATGGTTGGACTCGACGATCCAGTAGGATTTTGAGGCCAGGGAGGTGAGGAAAAGTTCGTGAAGGTATCCTTGAAGCAACTCGGTCATCTAAATCCACATATATTTAACATAACTGTTCCCAAAGGCTGGGAAAACCCTGAATCATTTCATATCAAGTTTACCGATTACGTAGGTTATCTGCAGTGCCGTGTTTAATTTTCTGGAAGTGAAATGCTGTGAGAAAAGGTGTAATTTTCCCATTCGTGTGATCTCGTTCAGTGTCGTGGATATATAAATATATATGTGTGTGTGTATATATATATATAAATTGCAGTGGAAGTATTGACTAATACACATAATAGGCTTAGATACTTCCTGATACAGTGGAAATACCTTGTGTGAACTGAATAGCATGGGTTTTTTTAATGAAAATCATAGAATCATAGAACAACCAGGTTGGAAGGGACCCATCGGATCATTGAGTCCAACCAGGTCCCACAGGTACATGCTTTTATTTCTAATTGCTGTGTCCAACGTCTTACTTGAAAATATAGAAAAGAAGGCAGGGAGTGGAACCTTGTTTTTCAGTCCTCAGTGATCGGAAAACTTTTGTCAAGCTGATTGTGACTACCTGTGGGTGTACGAAGAGAAGAAAAGTGAAGTCATAAAGACTTTACGCACACATCCTCTTGGTCTTTCTTTGCATTGTGGGTTTCTTCTTAGATTTTGTGGGATTTTAAGACTCTTCACTAAACAGCATTATAAAATTAAGGATGACCTTACTTTAGTGTTTCATTTGTGTGGTTTCTATCCTCTAAAATGTTTCAGTATCTCTATGTATATCAGTTTATCATTATATCAGTTTCAGTATATCTGTGACATGATTTCTTGGGGGGGTCTTGGTTTTAATTCTATGATCTTTCCTTTGCTTGAGTGAAACGATGCAGGAGGTCGTAAGAGCTACAGTTCATTTTCTTTCATCATAAACCAGTTTGGAGTGTGGGAGAGATCCCTGAGCTCCTCTGGGATTGTGTGAACAGAGCTCTGTGCCTTGTGGAGAGCTTGGGGTGCGCTGGGCAGCTCCCGCCCTCACCCTTAAATCCTCGACCAGTACAAGTTGACAGTCCTGAGGGGTGAAGTAGGCTCAGGGTCAACCCAGTCACTAATTTGCCTCCCATCCCTTCTGGCACTGCAGTTTCCAGCTGAGGTGGCTTGCAAATGAAAGACCTAGGGCACTGCTGTAAAGCAGCCAGGCTGAAAATGAACGAACAAATATTATCTAACACGTCGTCTCCCGAAAGTAATTACCTCCTGACTCTATTAGGAGTGAGACACTGGTTTTAATGCTGAGATTTTTGTGCATGTGCGTTTATCCTCCCTGAAATAATACCTGATGCTAGTAGCCGTCCAAACCCCAAATTGTTGAAGGAGGAATGATTCGATGCATTAACTGCTTAGTTCATAGCTATTGAGTTGGATGAGGTTCTGAGGGACATGGTTTAGTGTTTGATAGGGACGGTTGGACTCGATGATCCGGTGGGTCTCTTCCAACCCGGTTGTTCTATGATTCTAAGTTGTAATAGTTAAATACATTTAATACATTGCTGGCTGTAAAACATTTGCTGTCTAAGGAAACTTGCACTTCATGTCTTTGCAAAGATCCCAACTGACCTCTGTCCGCTTGAAGTTCAGTGGATCAATGCTTTTTTTGTTTGGGAACACTCTAGTGGTGTGGCAGGTAATTAAATCTCATCAGTAGGAAGGTTACTTAAGGTTCATATATACCATAATTCCCCACTATCTTGCCCAGGCAGACATTTGCCCTGCAAGATATCAAAAATTTTACGGTCTTCCTCTCTAGGAGTGAGGCACTGGGAGTGAGTTATGTGTTCATTTCTGCAGGGGAGAATGAACAGCGTTAATGTGATTTTGGATAGCAGTTCCATTCTCAGAATGATGTGTCCTTATCTTTTGAAGCTTCCTCTGTACCAATCTTTGAGGCAGACGTGAAACCATTCAAATTGTGTTTTATGTCATTGGGCATTGGAATAGGCTGCCCAGGGAGGGAGTTGATTCACCTTCCCTGGAGGTGTTTAAAGGACAGTTAGATGAGGTCCTGAGGGACATGGGGTTAGTGTTTGATAGGAATGGTTGGACTCGATGATCCGATGGGTCTCTTCCAACCTGCTTGTTCTATGATTCTATGAAACGCATTCATGGAAAAAAAAATATGGTTGTAAATCTGTGTCTCTCAAGTCCATAAGAAGTAGCTACTACACATATTACGTCCACTACACTTACAGAAACCTCTCTCTTCCCCTTCTTACTTCTATCCCAGCTCTTACACATTGTTTTGGTTCAGCTTAGTAAAGACTCTTGCACGTACAGAGGAAGTTGGATGTAGAAAAACTCTCTGCAAAAGCTGGTGAAGCTTTTGAAACTCCCTGAAAGGAGGTTGTGGAGAGGAGGAAGCTGGGCTCTTCTCCCAAGGGACAGGGGACAGGACGAGAGGGAATAACCTCAAGCTCCACCAGGGGAGGGTCAGGCTGGACATTAGACAAAAATTCTTCACAGAAAGTGTCATTGGGCATTGGAATAGGCTGCCCAGGGAGGGGGTTGATTCACCTTCCCTGGAGGTGTTTAAGGGACGGGTGGACGAGGTGCTGAGGGACATGGGTTAGTGTTTGATAGGAATGGTTGGACTCGACGATCTGGTGGGTCTCTTCCAACCTGGTGATTCTGTGATGATTCAAGACGAAATCTAGGGCTCCTGGGACGAGGTAGATGTTGACATTACGTATTTTCAGTCACAAGCTGCTGTTGAGAATTAAATTGAGGTCATTGCTGACCATTTGATATTGTTGGTGCTGAGTGTATACGCAGCTAATGCCTCACCTCAGTGTGCTTCCAGGCAGCAGAGTAGATGGCATTATCCTTGAAGGTTTGACAATGAAAGCTGCTTGCCTGCTTCAGCACCTGAGGGGCAGAAAAACAGTTTCCAGGGATGCCTACAAACTGTGTAAACAGGGTGGTGGGAGACTGCTTCGATCTGTCATTCATAAAATTGTCATGGCGTATCTTAAACTTGTTTGTTTTCTTCCTTAGCTCCCAGTTTCAGAAATCTTTCCCTCGGTAGCTGTAAATTTAGCCCTAAGTGCTTCGCTTCTTCATTTCCAGCCTCAGTGGGATCATTCCAGCTTTACAGCCGTTTGTTATCGTGTGGAATAAACACAAAAGGTGATCTTGAATAGCACCTCCTTCTCTCTGCTGTTTAGTCCAGGAATATTTATAGCCCAGAGCCGCACTCAGTATTGGACTTAGAGGTGTGCTTGTCCTCCTCTTTCCAGCAGCCTCCTGCAGACCTCTGTCCATACAAGTGCAGCATTCCAGGGTGTGTATGGTCAGTACTATGATATCATAGAATCATAAAACAACCAGGTTGGAAGAGACCCACTGGATCACCGAGTCCAACCATTCCTATCAAACACTAACCCATGTCCCTCAGCACCTCGTCCACTTGCACCTTAAACACCTCCAGGGAAGGTGAATCAATCCCCTCCCTGGGCAGCCTCTGTCAGTGACCAATGACACTTTCTGTGAATTTTTTTTCCTAATGTCCAGCCTGACCCTCCCCTGGTGGAGCTTGAGGCCATTCCCTCTCATCCTGTCCCCTGTCCCTTGGGAGAAGAGCCCAGCTCCCTCCTCTCCACAACCTCCTTTCAGGGAGTTGTAGAGAGCAATGAGGTCTCCCCTCAGCCTCCTCTTCTCCAGGATAAACACCCCCAGCTCTCTCAACCGCTCCTCTTGTTCTCCAGCCCCTTCACCAGCTTCGTTGCTCCTCTCTGGACTCGCTCCAGAGCCTCAACATCTTTCTTACTCTGAGGGGCCCAGAACTGAACACAGGATTCAAGGAGCAGTCTCACTAGTGCCGAGTACAGAGGGAGAAGAACCTCCCTGGACCTGCTGCTCACACCATTTCTGATCCAAGCCAAGATGCCATTGGCCTTCTTGGCCACCTGGGCCACTGCTGCCTCATGGTCAATCACTGTCAAGCAACACCCCCAGGACCTTCTCCTCCAGGTAGCTTTCTAGACAGACTTCTAGTTGTTTCTGTTTATATTTTTTCCTCATGCATCCTGGGATGTCACCTGCCTTCCTCTATGTCACAGTAGGTGCTAGTTCACGGTCATCCTGATAGCAACTAAGCTACCTAAGTCTATTCTTTGCATAGAACATGCTTAATCCACTGGTATCATTCATCAAAACATACAGCAATACTGGTACTAAGCTGAGTCCTTATACTTCTTCTTTCACATCCTTTTAGTGAGCCATGGACACCCCTGTTGGTGTATTATTCTCACGTAGTTTGAAAGGTTATGTGCAAAGTGTTTTAGCTGTGGAGAACCAATTTCTGGATTTCATAACATCTTTACTACTTGCAGGTCACTTCCCTGGACAAATTATTATTTTTTAAATTTAAAATATGGGGGTTTTTTTTCATAGAGGAATTATTTAAATGTAAATCACATTATTAGTATTATTAACAGCGCAGTGCTAACGTGAGAGGATAAGTGAGGCTTGTTCCCACGCAAACTGTGTTGAGCATATGGAGAATTTATTTGGAGAGCCATAGGGGCACACACCTAAAGGTTATATTTTACAAATCCCATTACTTTATCATCAGTTGGTGTGCTCACCTCCCACGTGTTGTTTGGAAAACATGCCCGTAAATTCGGTCTGAGTAGAATAAGATATTTTCAACTATTGAGACTTTAAAGTAAGTCTGTGTATTGGATGGTAGAAGGCTGGGATAATGACATTTCCATTGTAAAAAACATTGTCATAAGGCTGAGATAATGACATTTCCATTGTAAAAAACAAATACAGCAACATCTCCCCAGATCAGAACAGTTGTTATGCACCTTTTTGACACAAGTCTTCTTGCATATGCAGAAACCAGTCTTTCTGCTGAAAATCATGTTTCTCCTTGAGCGATGAATGGGACACAAAAGGGAGTCGAAGCTCAGTTCGGAGTTTTCCCAGGGGATGGGTAATGTGATTACATTAATTCATCTGCAAATGCACAGATTTGTTCTGCTTCAGCACAGCAGCACCAGGACTGGGCTGGATGGTAGATGAACCGCAAGGGGCTCTGCCGGAGTCCAAGAACAGGAGTTGAGGTGGAGGACAGTGGCACTTAGAATCATAGAATCATAGAATAGCTTGTCTTGGAAGGGACCTTAAAGATCATCTAGCTCCAACCCCTCTGCCATGGGCAGGGACACATCCCATTAGATGAGGCTGTTCATAGAATCATAAAACAACCAGGTTGGAAGAGACCAACTGAATCATCGAGTCCAACCATTCCCATCAAACACTAACCCATGTCCCTCAGCACCTCGTCCACCTGCACCTTAAACCCCTCCAGGGAAGGTGACTCAACCACCTCCCTGGGCAGTCTCTGCCACTGCCCAGTGACCCTTTCTGTGAAAATTTTTTTCCTAATGTCCAGCTTGAACCTCCCCTGGTGGAGCTTGAGGCCATTCCCTCTTGTCCCCTGTCCCTTGGGAGAAGAAACCATTACCCTCCTCTCCACAACCTCCTTTCAGGTAGTTGTAGAGAGCAATGAGGTCTCCTCTCAGCCTCCTCTTCTCCAGGTTCAATATCCAACGTTGCCTTGAACCCTAACCCTTCACCTGAGCCTGGTGGTACTCTAAGGTGGAGACATGGCTGTGAAAGAGTAGGTCCAGGGGGATTAGATTCCTCACATAGCACAACCCTGGTGTGAAGTGGAACTTGTCTAGGACTTCCCTGAGAGCAGCAACAAGGACAGTGGCATCAGTATTATCTGTCACTGCGGAGAGATACACAAAAAGCACAGTGGAGAAAACCCCTCAGAAATGTAAACTCGTCACGTTTCCCTGAATGTGAGTTAGGGTTTTCTTTCCCTCTCCCTTGCTATGTTCTCCTAGAGCAGCAGCCCTCCCTCGGTACAAGTCGCTGACGGTAAATCTGATGCTGTGCGATTGTGCAGGGGAAGAAGGGTATGAAATTGCATCTATAATTTTACGACGACGCTATTGTTTGTGTTATACCTATGCCAAGGGGTTTAAAACTGAACTCTGGCTTGAATTATAAGGCTCAGGCTGCTGTAGAGTATCTTGGGGGTGTTCGCATTTGAGGTTTCTTTGGCCAGAGAGTCAGAGTCTTTATCTATCAGAATGTTAAACATTCTTGCCAGTTGATAGAATTTCAGTGGCACTTTTTCTGATTTTAAAAATCATGCTGTTTAAGCAAGAATCTATTTTAAAGTTGTAATTTGATATGTGCTTGTTTTTATCTCGCTGTGATGATAAGATTTTGATCTGAGGAGATTTTCTCTGCATCTTCTCTGTACGATGAGGTGCTGAGTGACATGGGTTAGAGATTGATGGGAATGGTTGGACTCGATGATATGGTGTGTCTCTTCCAACCTGGTTATTCTATGATTCTGTGATTCTATGATTCTATGACCTAGTATTGTATTCAGGTGCTGTGTGGAACCCATTTTCCTTTTGTGATAACTGCACTATTTTCTCTGGATAGTTTGGATTTGTTCTCCCGGTGTTTGGCCTCGTGACGACGTTGGCACATTCACCTGTTTGGCTTTTTTTCATACTCGTGGTTCTGAATGTTCTGCATAGTTGCCTGTTTTCTACGTAACAGTAATTTTGGTAGAGAAAAAAGGTACACACAGGTTAATTCCAGGCGGTTTTCATAGAACAATCATAGAATCATAGAAGAACCAGGTTGGAAGAGACCCATTGGATCATCAAGTCCAACCATTCCTATCAAACACTAAACCATGTCCCATGTTTTGGTCTCTTTAGGGTTGTGTTAGAAGAAAATAAATTGTCGTTTTAGTCATTTTGAGTGTGATTTTCTTACTTCAGCCTCTCAGGTAAATTCTTGATAAGAAGCAGGTTAATGTCAGAGCTTTCATGATACGAGAGTGAAATGACTTGTTTGTTTTAGGCTTATAATTATTCTCAGTTACGGTTTTGTAGCTGAAACTGATTTGTAAGCATTAATAATCATCGCATACAACCTTACCCTGTGGCATTTTATGTATGAATTGACGTCTCCTTCCATCCTGGCAGATCAGCACACTTAATGTGGTCGTATTTTTCATGGTTTAATTAGTTAACGTGATTTCGGGTTGCCAGTGCTGGCAGCCTGCGGATCGATGGAATAAGGATCAACTCGTTGTCTTTTAAGAACACAGTGCAATTGGTTCGTTGGGCACAGCTCAGGTGGTTTGCTGGAGTCTGAAAGCCAGAGCATGTTTGTCTTCAATATCACTTATAGGCACTTTGCAAAATTACTTTGCTATGGCATGTGGGCTGTGAGAGTTCCATTTCAGTGGAAAAATAAAGTATTTTTCCCTCTGAATTAGAGAGGAGGAACAGCCTGAATGACCTCCTGTCTATAATGGATTCATTTGTTACAAAACAAATAGGCAATGTGAGAATCCCTGAGGTATCCCTGCTGCATGCTCCACTACCAATTCTGCTACATGGGAAAAAAACACCCATTATATGACATTATTTGAGGTGTAAAAAGAATTTTGATTCTTTTATGCTGTGGCCACTTTGCCTCAGTAAATGTGCACCTAGATCATAGAATCGTAGAATCACCAGGTTGGAAGAGACCCACCGGATCATCGAGTCCAACCGTTCCTATCTAGTTTTTCTGTTTCGGATGGAAACTGGGGTGACATGTACACTTGGCCTGAAAGATTTTATGTACTAATTGTGAATGTGCCAAGTTCTCTCTCCAACTCCCTGAAAGGAGGTTGTGGAGAGGAGGGAGCTGGGCTCTTCTCCCAAGTGACAGGGGACAGGACGAGAGGGAATGGCCTCAAGCTCCACCAGGGGAGATTTAGGCTAGAGATTAAGAGAAGGTTTTTCACAGAAAGGGTCATTGGGCATTGGAATAGGCTGCCCAGGGAGGTGGTTGATTCCCCTTCCCTGGAGGTGTTTAAGGGACGGGTGGATGAGGTGCTGAGGGACATGGTTTGATGTTTGATAGGAATGGTTGGACTCGATGATCCGATGGGTCTCTTCCAACCTGGTTATTCTATGATTCTATGATTCTAAGTTAAAGCATTAGGTTTTCTCACTGATGGGGAAGTGGGAAAGCTGGATGGAATATTCCTTGCTGCGGATAAGGCAGCAGAAAGATCAGCCTTTCTTAGGTGAGTAATTAATCTTTGTCATGTCGATTGTGCATCTTTGCAGTAGGGGATGATTTAAGCGGTTGTTTAGGTGCATTAATTAAATCTGTTCTGGTAACGCACGCGGTCGTTTCACAGGATCCCCCTTGGCGTTTGCACACCGGGTGTTCCTGCAGGAAAGCTGGAGAGGGACTAGTCATAAAGGCTTGTGGCTTTAGTTGGACTCGATGATCCTGTGGGTCTTTTCCAACCTGGTGATTCTATGTGATAGGATGAGGGGCAATGGGTATAAACTGGAGAGGAGCAGATTTAGGCCTGATATAAGGAAGAATTTTTTCACGATAAGGGTGGGGAGGCCCTGGAACAGGTTGCCCAGGGAAGCTGGAGGGGTTCAAGGGCAGGATGGATGGGGCTTGGAGCCCCTGATCCAGTGGGAGGTGTCCCTGCCCATTCAGGGGGCTTGAAACTTTAAGCTACTTGATCTTTAAGGTCATCTTGGATCTTCCAACCCAAACTATTCTATGCTTCTGTTCTGTGTGAGCACACTGAGGCTTTTCAGCAACATCAATTGTGTGCGTAGGAAATGGAGATGAGGGAACGTGGCCAGGCTGAGTGTTTAAAGGAGGGATACCATGAAGTCCCCCAAAGTTCTGTGCCAGATCCAGGCTGGATTCACTGGGAAAATGTGACCCAGGTGGGACAGAGGGGAGGCTGGATCTTTTGGCTAAGATCAAGTACGGTATCTGTTCTTATCAGTTTAATATCTGACATGTCCTCGATGAGAGGAATTTATATTAAACAGATTTTTGGGTCTGGGAGTTGGATTTGGAGCTTGCTTCTGGGCACGGTGCGTAAAATTTAATGGTTGGACTCGATGATCCGGTGGGTCTCTTCCAACCTGGTGATTCTATGATTCTATTATTCTAGGATTCTAAGAGGTGGCACAGTAGTTGTGGCAAAGGGCTTGCGTAAGGCATCCATATGCCACATGCTGAGAGGTTATAGGGACCTAAGGGTGAAACCAAAACCTGAGAAGCATTTCTGAACCATCAAGAGGATGGAGAAAATTCTCCCTATCCAAGTGAACTAATACATTCAACTGTGGTCTCTAGAATGAAAACATCCAAATCATCCAGACTTTAAAGTCATTTTGAGTTTTATTTTTTTCTTCTTCTAATTAAAATATCTGTATGACATTCAAACGTCCATGGAAGTTAATGCTATTAGAAAACCTCAGTAGCTTTACAATAATTATTCCTTGCCAGCAGCAAAGGCTTAGAGTCACACTGTGATCTGGTAAAATAGAGACTTCACAGAAAAAAATTGCCCTGCTTTTGACTATTCTGCTTATTGTTATATCAGTCAAAGCCACGTTTTTAAATTATTCTCAATGTCCTTAAATTATCGCCCCCTTCGCCTGCAAAAAGAGCAGTTCTAGTATTTAATTGATGCTGCAATAGGAGGAGGGAAGAAATAATGGAAACATGTTAATGCTGCTCACTCCGAATTCTTGATTTTTTTAAAATCTCGTGTGTAGTTGAGCCTGAGGTTCTGGATATCAGGTGTTTCTCCGTTAGTCACGTGGGTCAGGCAGACAAGTACCTATGCAGGTTTATCCAGCAAAAAATGTGGATTTTGATGCTGCTTTACTCTGATACTTCTCGTCCTGCAAAGCTTAATGAGCTCCGAAAGGCTGAGCAGGCTCAAGAGATGACTTAACAACGAGAAACTTAACATTTATATTACCAACATCTGTTTTTCTGTTAAGACTCTCTGATTCAGCTAAGAAAATATTTTTCTCTGCATCTGCTTTCATTATTTATTTCGTTAGGTATGAGGAGAGGGAAAAGGTCTACTCAAGGGTCATTCTACTCCATTTCTTAATTTAGGTAGGGATGGTATCAGAGGACTTCCAGGCATAAATATGAAAACATATTGTATTGAAATTGGATATGATTTAACTTCTAAGTAGTGTGAGCATCGTGTTTGCTACAATAAAGAATTCATTGTCAGAAAATAACTTGGTGCAGTTGGTTCATGAACCAGTTTCCCCCAATGAGGCAGAAGAGATGACACTTCTCATTCTATGATTCTATAAGAGTACTTGGCTTAGAGGAAAAGTTGCACCACATGAAAATGAGATCAGTTAAAGGGAGATGCACAAAAGGAAAAGGAATTAGTATAAACATATGATTTACTGAACATCTGAGTAATAGAATCATAGAACAACCAGGTTGGAAGAGACCTGCTGGATCATTGAGTCCAATCGTTCCTATCAAACACTAAACCAGTAATACCAATAACAACAATAACAATAACACAACAACAACAATAATAATAATAAATGACCTGCTGGATCATTGAGTCCAGTCATTCCTATCAAACACTAAACCAATAATAATAATAATAAATATAATAATAAGTAAACATCTAATGTAACAGCTACATAAAAAAGAAAAGAGCATTAATTCTGGACAAGTTCGGCTCATATAGCAAACCAGATAAGAAGGGGAAAACTACAACCTTTGTATTTATTGTCTTGAGCTAATTCTGCACAAGTTTGTCACATATATTCGTACTTTCTTCAGCATCATTCTTCAGAAATGATGCTGCTCTCCATCCTCACCTGCATTTCCAAGGTGGAGACGTGAGCAGTTTGGTCTCTTGCCTGGAGGAGGAGTTGCATTTTTGAATTAGATCAGGTGACAATGCGACAGAGCTTGCCCAAAGTCTCAAGCACTGACAGCCTGTTTGGAATAGAGGTGTAATTACCACTGGAAGGGATTGTTTTCTACGTGATTGCTTTCTTTGATTGCTTTTCCTTCTTACTCAAACAAGCATTCAGTTTTTATTATGATTCAAATCTATATTCACTCTCGAATTTAAAAAAAAAATCAAATTGTGTCATATAATTTTCTCATTAAAATTGATCTCGCTTATCCTTTTATCCACTGGGGCTTGCTATTTCCTTTCCCAGACATTTCCTTGCTTCTATTATTTAATTATAAAATAAATAGGATTTTATTTAGCAAGTACCAGGCATATTAACAGTGGAGGTAGTTACTTTTCTGGAATGAAATCATGTAATGAATAGGCAGAAAGAAAAGACAGAAAATTATTCTTCTATTTTCTTGTAGACCTTTTTTGTTCTTTACCATCGGTGGAGCAAGGTCTCTTTCTTATGGACGCAGCACAGTGCAGACCTCGATGAATGCATGGGGACAAAATTGTTTTTGTTTATCTATTTATCTATCTTGCAGGGCAAGAATGTTAAATTTTAGGGTTCTGCCAGCTGGGAACATCACAGAATTTCACACACGTACCCACCAAAATGGTAGCAATTCAAAGATTCTTGTAGTTAGAAAGCACGAATGACTTCTTGGCTTCCTCACAAACAAACATAGGAAGATAGTAAATGAGGAACAATGAAATAGAGCAGAGAAGATGCTACAGGAAAGGTGGATTTATCACTTGAAGTTGGGTTGACAAATCCAGTATTTCTGGCTTCAAACTCCGCCAGGGGAGATTTAGGCTGGAGATTAGGAGGAAGTTTTTCACACAGAGGGTCATTGGGCATTGGAATAGGCTGCCCAGGGAGGTGGTTGAGTCACCTTCCCTGGAGGTGTTTAAGGCAAAGGTAGATGAGGTCCTGAGCGACATGGGTTAGTGTTTGACAGGAATGGTTGGACTCGATGATCCGATGGGTCTCTTCCAACCTGGTTGTTCTATGATTCTAATTGTCCTTGTCTTTAAAATAAGCTAAACTCCTCGAGGGCAGCAAACTTCTTGGCCACGAACCCAGCTCCCACAAACCCATATTCCACTGGTGGATCCAAGACCTGCGCTTCCTGCTTTGTTTGAATTTTGGTTTTTTTTTTTTTTAATCACTTTTGTGAAGGGCAATGACCACAATTTGTCAGCAGCACTCTGGGCAAGCAATTCTGTGACTTCTCCTTTGTGCTTTTGGGTTTTGAAGGTGTCACTAGGCTGAGGATGGGCCACGTAGCCCAGCACAACCCCTCGGGGTTTGCTCCTGCCTCTGTTCTTTGGAGAACTCTGGTTTGTATGATCCGTGTTCAAACAGACTAAAGTCCCTCCACTGGCAGGATATTAAGTCTCTCAGGAAAAAGTAGCTGCTGGTAAAGATTTGTTTGAGCCAAGAGAGAATATGCCAAGTCACAGCGAGAGATTAAGTGGTTCTGTTGATACCAAGAGGGAATCCTTGGAGGGAAGGCTTGACAGAGGGCACCGAAATCAATTGATGCCGAAGCGCAGAATGGATTTTATTTCCAGGGCTGTGATTTAGTTCCTTCTGACTTTGTCCTTTCCCCTAAAATACAGTAGACAAAGGCCACGTTGAGCAGCGTGACACTAGGCGATGCAGATTACGAACCCTAAAATGTCATCAAACTGCAGTTCATCGGGGAGTTAAGGATCATCTCTGGTGATGTTAAATACCATTCAGCCATTGCTTAGCCCTCAAGGGGCTGAGTGGCATTAGGAAAGAACCCAAACCGTGATGCTGGATGTGCTGCACTTTTGTTAGTTTTGTGAAATTTAAGAGTTTAAGCAGAGAAAAGTCTTTGTCACAGTGTGAGGTTCTCCCGAAGGGGAGGATAACAGATAATCCCTTCCTACTCTAGCTATGTGTTTCAGCTACAAGAGCAATCAAAGAAAAGCCGCCAGAGCCTCTGAAAACCTGCCTGAAGGGCAAGTGCTCTCTGGGCGCTACCGAAGGCGGTTTCAAAGTTGATGCGACAAGATCAATTCACTCTTTTTCTAAACACGGCGTCTTGAATGTTGCTTCTCTTCTGATCCCGGCAGCAACTCTGTCCCAAGTGAAGCTCTCTGAGCTGTCACCTTCTTTAGTGTCTGTGTTTAAAACAAAAGGAATAAATAATAAAAAAAAAAAAAAATCTTTTTGGTTCAGATTAGTGTGTTTGAGGAATGTAAGATTTTATCGTTATTTTAGTTTTTGACTGCTAGTGTTAAGCTAGTGTGACTGCTCAGCTTGATGATCCAAAGGGTCTCTTCCAACCTGGTTGTTCCGTGATTCTATGATTCTATGACTTATCCGCACAAGCATACGAAGTGTGACAGGTCACTGAAAGCTGGAACAGCGAGATGTCCTTCACCTGAAGAAGCTGAGGATTCTTCATTTCACCCCTTTTGCCTGGAAGAACCTCCAAATGAGCAACTTTTGAGGCTGGCAGGGCCGTGTAAGCAGTTCCATGGTCAGAGTGTACAGGAGAGACAATTTGCAAGCTCTTGGGCTATCTTAAAGCTAGTTTTTCACACAGAGGGTCATTGGGCACTGGTAGAGGCTGCCCAGGGAGGTGGTTGATTCCCCTTCCCTGGAGGTGTTTAAGGGACGGGTGGATGAGGTGCTGAGGGACATGGGTTAGTGTTTGATAGGAATGGTTGGACTCGATGATCCGGTGGGTCTCTTCCAACATGGTTGTTCTATGATTCTATGATTCTATTTGAATCTCATTTTCTGAAAATTCTCCTCGATTTGAAGAAGTGCTTTCTCTGTGTTGAGAATCTTCACTCGGCCAATTGATACAAGCCAATACCCATCGGGTAAAATAAAACTGGACTCAGGAAGGATGAACCAACATTTAGGACTTGGAGTATGATTATTGTCACACACTATTTCATAAAATATGTATCTTAATGCGTTTTTAAATTTAGGTTTGTTACCAGGTAAGAGTAAAAAGCATGGCACTCGTTTTCCAAAAGGTGAAGTATTGAACGATATATCCTACAAATATTTAATGAAATGCTTCCTCTCGTCACGAGAATCATTGGGAATATAATCAGAGTTGTTTGGCTCGTTTAAGGAGATAATGCAAGGGTCCGTGGAGGAATAGATAAAGCTAGAGAAATAATTAAACTGTTATTTCTATCCAAGTCACCAGCCTAATGAAATTTGTTGTAAAGCATCTGCGGATCTGGCCAGAACAGTTTTGGAACTGTTAGCCGTGACCCATACCTGAGACTGGTGGGTGGTGTGGGAGGTCCCAGAGGACTCTCGAGGGAAACCACATTCCATAAATGACTGTTTAGTAGATGAGGACAGAGCAAGGAGTGCAGTTTGTTTCAAGTGAATCATAGAATCATAGAATCACCAGGTTGGAAGAGACCCACCAGATCATCGAGTCCAATCATTCCCATCAAACACTAACCCATTTCCCTCAGCGCCTCATCCACCTTTCCCTTAAACTCCTCCTGGGAAGGGAACTCAACCCCTCCCTGGGCAGCCTGTTCCAGTGCCCAGTGACCCTTTCTGTGAAGAATTTTTTCCTTATGTCAAGCCTGAACCTCCCCTGGTGGAGCTTGAGGCCATTCCCTCTTGTCCCGTCCCCTGTCACTTGGGAGAAATTGCCCTTTGAAAAATCATTCATGTGCAATTCTCTAAGTGAATGTTATGAATGCTAGAAATCAGATCTAGACCAAGTCACCAGCAACATGGTCAGGGCTGAACGTGAAACTGTCGTCTTAGTCTGATGCTGTCACAGAGGGAAGTGTTTTCAAGCCTGTTGTGAGCTTGTAAGAAACATTAAATATGAGACTGTCATGTTAATTTATTTCTTTTTCCTTGACTTGTGCAATATCATAAGGGCTAGAACTGGGAAGTCGCAGGCACAGCAGCTTCAAAAAGAGTTGAAACAATTTCAGCGAGGACGGAATTAGAATTATAAATGATGTTGACACATGAAGAAATGATCTGAAGTAATTAAGGTTTCATTTAGTCATGACAAGTACTAGGTAATGCCAACCAGGGAATAACTGGCTGCGCATAACTAATAGGACTAAAAAAGGCTTGAAGAGGGGCAATTGGATGGAGTGGCACCGTGTGAAGAGACGCTGAATGGATTTGGACTCTTCAGCCTGAGAGATGCAGCCGAGGTGTGGACCTCATGGAGAGTTATAAGCTCCAAAGTAGGGGAAAGCGCTTACAGGCAATTTATTAATTCTTTCCCATAATACAAGTAGTAGGATTAGAATACATTAAATTAAATTATCCACTAGGAGGTTTAAAGCAAGCAAAGCGAGTGCTTTTCTGTGCAGTGGCAAATGCAGGGGACTCGCCGCTGTGGAACGTGGCAGGGGGCAAAGCTTAGGTCGGTTCTGAATGCGATTTGAGAACTTCACAGAGGAAAAAATTCTCCCGTGACCTCCTCAGGCAAAGGTACAACCTCTGGCTCAATAAGTCACAGAATCACAGAACAGCCAGGTTGGAAGAGACCCATCGGATCATCGAGTCCGACCACTCCTATCAAACACTAAACCATGTCCCTCAGCACCTCATCTAACAGGCACTTGGGAGCAAGTCCTAAAGCCATGATTTGTTGGTCACTCATCTGGATCCTTATGGAGTGGAGCTGAGGCCACTTGTCTTCTGTTTCAGCAGAAGGTTTCTGAGCTGAAATTTCTATGATTCTGTCTTTGAGACAGTTCTGATCCTTGTGCTGTAGAACCATTGCAATCAGTGACAGCTTTTCTCTGTAGTTAATCACAGAATCATAGAATCACCAGGTTGGAAGAGACCCACCAGGTCAGCGAGTCCAACCATTCCTATCAAAGGCAGGTAAGGTAGGAAAGAATAAGGTAGGAAATAAGATAAGAATAAGGTAATAAACTAAGAATAAGTTAGGAAAGAATATTTTCAAAGTCTTTGGAGAGTAGTTGCCATGAAAACAGTTTAATGACTGCTTTTATTGTGCAATGAATTACCCATAAAAAAGCCATAGCAGATTAATTTCATTAATTTGCTTCAATCCCAATAGTGTGTTGTTTTATTAAGCAATGCCGCAGCGTAATTAAGAGTTGTAACTGATTAAACACTGTATAACCACAGAGCTATTAATTAATACTAAATTACAATAAAATTAACAGAGTAACGTAAACAAGCCACATAGATCTTTGAAAACGACAGTGATAATGCATCAACTAAAAAGCTGCTTATGTAAACCATTTCTAAAAGAATCTGACTGCTGAAACGAATGTTTATGTGAGATCATTGCTAAAATGGGAGGGGGCAAGAGGAGTATTCCTCATGATTTTTCAATTCAAAAGACTCTTTTTGATGAGAACTATGGTTTTTTTGAACTTAAATGAGCGTTGGAGCAAAGTCCTTGAACCCAAGCTTAAGATACGCAAGAAATGTCCTGAGGGACATGGGTCAGTGTTTGATAGGAATGGTTGGACTGGATGATCCGATGGGTCTCTTCCAACCTGGTTGTTCTATGATTCTATGAAATATTCTAGAAAGTAAAACTTAACATCAGCTTCAAGACCTCCTCAGGATTTGACACTTATCTTATTTGAGTACAAATCTGAGCCGCTCATGTATAGTTAAGCTTTAATTTGAGTATGATGCATTAACCCCAGAGCTCAGATTCTGTTCATATTTGCAGGAATATCAGGAAATGTAGGGAACTACTTGCATGTTGAAATGATTTACTGGATTGGATGGTTCACACTTCTGGAAATCCCTCGGGTCTTCATTTATCACTGCACATTAAGCAGTAAAATAGAAAACGTGTGATATCAAAGTGTAGGACTACAAGGTCGGGTGGCAGTGCGAGATATAGAAATATTTCTGAGCTTTTTCACACCTGGGATCAAGTCTAATTAGGACCAGCTACCTAACAGTAATTTCAAACGAGATGTAGCAGTGTCTGAGAACACCTAGCAGCAGGATTGCCAAGGTTTATAACACTGCCCAGGCCTTGGGAGTTTGTTCTGTATCAGGCAATGTACAAAATCCTCTAAATATATGGAACCTCGGGATGCAATGAGATGGGATGTTGTGGGATCGTGGGACACTGTGGGATGCCAGAACACCAGAAATGCTGTGGGATGAGATGCTGTGGAATGCTATGGCACCATGAGGTACCATGTGATGCTGTGGGACTGTGTGATGCTGTGGGATGCCATGGGACACTGTGGGACCTTGGGATCCCACAGGATGGGGTGCAATGAGATGGGATGCTATGGGACTGTGGGGTACCATGTGATGCCGTGGGACTGTGTGATGTGGTGGGACCGTGTGATGCTGTGTGATGGGATGGGATGCTGTGGGATGCCAGGGGACACTGTGGGACCTCGGGATGCAATGAGATGGGATGTTGTGGGATTGTGGGACGCTGTGGGATGCGATGCTGTGGAATGCTATGGGACTGTGGGGTACCATGTGATGCTGTGGACTGTGTGATGCTGTGGGATGGCATGCTGTGGGATACCATGGGACACTGAGGGACCACGGGATGCTGTGGAATGTTGTGGGACTTTGGGGTACTGTGTGATGCCATGGGATGCCCTGCGGTGCTGTGGGACCACGGGGTGCCACAGGACAGGATGCTGTGGAATGCTGTGGGACCATGGGGTACCATGTGATGCTGTGGGACTGTGGGATGCCGCAGGATGGGATGCAGTGAGATGGGATGCCATGGGACACTGAGGGACTACGGGATGCTGTGGAATGCTATGGGACCATGGGGTACCATGTGATGCTGTGGGACCTCAGGATGCCCCAGGATGGGATGCAGTGAGATGGGATGCCATGGGACACTGAGGGACTACGGGATGCTGTGGAATGATATGGGACCATGGGCTACTGTGTGATGCCATGGGCTGCAGTGCGGTGCTGTGGGACCATGAGGTGCCATAGGACAAGATGCAATGAGATGGGATGCTGTGGAATGCTATGGGACCGTGGGGTACCATGTGATGCTGTGGGACTCTGTTATGTGGTGGGACCGTGGGATGCTGTGTGATGGGATGGGATGCTGTGGGATGCCATGGGATGCTATGGGACCTCGGGATGCGATGAGATGGGATGTTGTGCGATCCTGGGACACTGTGGGATGCCATGACCCCACGAGATGCTGTGGGGTGGGATGCTGCAGGACACCTTGGGGCTGTGGGATGGGATGGACAAGCCTTGCGGCCGGTCAGCAACCCCTGACCTCGGGTCGTTCCCCGGGTGGCCCCATCCAGGGCACAAGGGGTTAAATGTGGCTGTGACCGACCCCGTTTGCTGTGAGGGAGCTGCTCTGAGCTCTCTGCTCCTCCTCTACCGGACAGGGAGTTCATCCCTCGAGTGCCCAGAGCTGCAGCCTCCTGAGAGCTGCAGTTAATTCTTAGGGTTCTTGCCAGACTCGGGGTTGGGTTGAGCTGCTGCTTAGACAATTGTGGGTGGGTGAGTGCCCCTGAGAGATTTGGTCTGAGGGGATTTGGCTGCTCCTGCTCCCCTGGAGGGTGTGGTGGGTTCTACACAGGTGTTGGTGGTTTAGGAGCTGCAGGAGCGCAGGTGAAGCCAAACCTTACGACTCCAAGTCGGAGTTGAGACTGCTCCTCGAATCCTGTGTTCAGTTGTGGGCCCCTCAGCACAAGAAGGATGTTGAGGCTCTGGAGCGAGTCCAGAGAAGAGCAACGAAGCTGGTGAAGGGGCTGGAGAACAAGTTTGAGAGAGCTGGGGGTGTTTCTCCTGGAGAAGAGGAGGCTGAGGGGAGACCTCATTGCTCCCTCCAACTCCCTGAAGGCAGAATAGTGTATGGGAAATGTATATATAGAAAGCAAGAAATAATGCTGAGACAAATCACTCACTTTGACTCAAGTTTACTTTCTGTTGCCAAGAAAATATGCCCGAGTTGATTTTCCAGAAAAGATTTGCAGTAAATCAAGTTTTCATTGCTTCAGTTTGACAACAAAACTTAGAAGAAAAGTGCCAGAATAATACTCTGTACATGTCATTAACAGTTGATGGAGACTTGGGAAGATGGTGATTTTCTATAAGATTTTAGGAAGAGCAGCTCTAAGTTTTACTTACTAGGAAGCAAACATATCGTTATACAGATCTGGAACAGATAAGTTTTATTAGTTGTAGAGGATATAGTTGCATTGATAGGGATGGTTGGACTCGATGATCCGATGGGTCTCTTCCAACCTGGTTGTTCTATGATTCTGTGATTTGTATTTTTATCGATGCAATATCGATATATCATTGATAGGGATGGTTGGTCTCGATGATCCGATGGGTCTCTTCCAACCTGGTTGTTCTATGATTCTAAATCTTCTCCTTAACATACATTTCATGCAAAATCAACCCCTGTTTTTATTACGGGAGAGGGGAAAACCGCTTTACGTTCAAAGCAATTCTATTCCCTCACCCTAACATTGCTTTAGTGATTTCAGTTCGTGAATTTTCCTTGCAAGCATAGAAAAAAAAATCATTATTCTATGCAGAAAGTAAATTATGTGACTGTTTAAAGAGCTGTTCGCTATTTCTTAATTTCTTGACTTACAGACTGTATCTGAGCTGCGTAAAAATTCAAGATTAATCATTGAGAGATGTGTAGAGATGGAGTTTGCTAGGATGTCGCGTTAAAAAATGTACGTGCTCTAAGAATCATTATAGGTAACGCTTTTCTTAATTAAAATAAAGGCGATAATTTTCAAAGATGCCTAAGAGATTTAGGATTCTTGCTCCATGAAAAGTGTGAATTTATATTCCTTAGCTGTGATGATGTTACTCTTCATGCTGGTTTTTGACATCATTTTAGAATTAACTGAGAGTTGCTTATTTTGGTGGAAAAGAGAAGAGATTGTGTGAAAATAGAAGTTCAGGGAACATGCTGGAGAGGGGAAAAAAAGTGAATTTTATGTAGAAATAAATAGTACAGGACCAAATAAATTAACAAAAATGATCTTCTTATAAGTTCTCAGCTAACAGTGACCTGTATGACTCTCTGATCTTGCTCTGGTTATAATGTCAGTCCAATTACCACACTCTGGGGCAGCTCTTCTGAGATATTAGACTCCAGAGTTATCAATCTTGTCTCTGGGATCCTTCTTCGTAGCCCCTGGTTCCTGTGTCTGTCTCTGCTCTCTAGGCTTGGAACAGGCTGCCCAGGGAGGTGGTTAAGTCACCTTCCCTGGAGGTGTTTAAGGTGCAGGCGGATGAGGTGCTGAGGGACACGGGTTAGTGTTTGATAGGAATGGTTGGACTCGATCTAGCGGGTCTCTTCCAACCTGGTGATTCTATGATTCTATGATCTGGTACCTTCCTGCCTGGTCCAGGTTCCTGCTCTTGGTTTCCTGATATGCCACATGACTCCTTTGTTTGATAACCCTGATCTCCTTAGGGCAAAGAATTTTTGATTTTGTGAGTTTGAGAGCAGTTTCTGCTTCACTTCAGCTTGATGTGTCTTGTCTTTAACCTGTTGCTGCTGCAGGCGCTTGGTTCCCATCCCCAAAACTGGTTGCAGCTTATTCTTAATTATTGGCTACAATTATCAGCACTTGGCTGCATGTCCAGGTTTGGAAACATTCTACTAGTCCTCGACAGGACAAACCTAAGAAGAGCGACGAAGCTGGTGAAGGGGCTGGAGAACAGGCCCTATGAGGAGCAGCTGAGAGAGCTGGGGGGGTTTATCCTGGAGAAGAGGAGGCTGAGAGGATAATTCATTACTCTCTCCAACTACCTGAAGGGAGGTTGTGGAGAGGAGGGAGCTGGGCTCTTCTCCCAAGGGACAGGGGACAGGACGAGAGGGAATGGCCTCAAGCTCCACCAGGGGAGATTTAGACTAGAGATTAGGAGGAAGTTTTTCACACAGAGGGTCATTGGGTACTGGAATAGGCTGCCCAGGGAGGTGGTTGATTCAGCTTCCCTGGAGGTGTTTAAGGCACAGGTAGATGAGGTCTTGAGGGACTTGGTTTAGTGTTTGATAGGAATGGTTGGACTCGATGATCCGATAGGTCTCTTCCAACCTGGTTGTTCTATGCTTCTCAGCAATTGCCGGTCTGGCAAATAAATTTGAGCAAGTGCAGATGTGCAAAGAGGCAGCGAGTTCTTCAACATTAACTAAAATATCAGCTTCTTCAGCGGATCACAGCCCCAGGTCTTGGCCATCGCAGACTCATAATGTCAGTGTGCCAGGAGAGCCGGCAGATGTCTGTTGCGAAAGGTCAGGAACTCACCTCAGGAAACCTGAAAAATTACTCTTTTATGTACTCAAATTCTTGCATTTGTACTCTCCCAGTAATTCCTTCAGTCTTCAGAAAATGAAAAATTACTGCAGACTGAACCTGTCCTTCAGCCTGTCCTTTCCCACTGCTGCGTGAAAACCTACAAGCAGCGTTCTTGGGAACAGAGAGAGAGTCCTGCACCTTTCTTCTCCCCAAACTTGGCTTTTTCCTCTCCTTTGGGTGAAATATTTTACTGTTCTTGGGAACAGAGAGAGAGTCCTGCACCTTTCTTCTCCCCAAACTTGGCTTTTTCCTCTCCTTTTGGTGAAATATTTTACTGTTCTTGGGAACAGAGAGAGAGTCCTGCACCTTTCTTCTCCCCAAACTTGGCTTTTTCCTCTCCTTTGGGTGAAATATTTTACTGTTCTTGGGAACAGAGAGCCCTGCACCTTTCTTCTCCCCAAATTTGACTTTTTCCTCTCCTTTGGGTGAAATATTTTACTGTTCTTGGGAACAGAGAGAGAGCCCTGCACCTTTCTTCTCCCCAAACTTGGCTTTTTCCTCTCCTTTGGGTGAAATATTTTACTGTTCTTGGGAACAGAGAGAGAGTCCTGCACCTTTCTTCTCCCCAAACTTGGCTTTTTCCTCTCCTTTGGGTGAAATATTTTACTGTTCTTGGGAACAGAGAGAGAGCCCTGCACCTTTCTTCTCCCCAAACTTGGCTTTTTCCTCTCCTTTGGGTGAAATATTTTACTGTTCTCGGGAACAGAGAGAGAGTCCTGCACCTTTCTTCTCCCCAAACTTGGCTTTTTCCTCTCCTTTGGGTGAAATATTTTACTGTTCTTGGGAACAGAGAGAGAGTCCTGCACCTTTCTTCTCCCCAAACTTGGCTTTTTCCTCTCCTTTTGGTGAAATATTTTACTGTTCTTGGGAACAGAGAGAGAGTCCTGCACCTTTCTTCTCCCCAAACTTGGCTTTTTCCTCTCCTTTTGGTGAAATATTTTACTGTTCTTGGGAACAGAGAGAGAGTCCTGCACCTTTCTTCTCCCCAAACTTGGCTTTTCCCTCTACCATTTGGTGAAATGTTTTACTGTTCTTGGGAACAGAGAGAGAGTCCTGCACCTTTCTTCTCCCCAAACTTGGCTTTTCCCTCTACCATTTGGTGAAATGTTTTACTGTAGGAAAGAAGGCGACTGTCCTCAAAACCAAGACTCTTAGAAATATACCGAAAAAAAAATGTTTCAGGTTTAATAACAGGAGTTGTTTTTCAGGCAGTTGTCAATTGTAAAAATTAAGCTAAGTCTTGAGTTACAGCCTTGAAAATGGATTCAGTCAGCACAATATTTTGAAATGATTATACCAAGATGCCATTTATGCAGAACACCTTTCACTAAACCTTCCCTGGAGGGGCTTAAGGGACGGGTTGACGAGGTGCTGAGGGACATGATTTAGTGTTTGATAGGAATGGTTGGACTCGATGATCCGATGGGTCTCTTCCAACCTGGTTCTGTGATTCTATGAAAATGAAAGGCCACATGTCTAGTGTTGAATAGATCTAGGGGCTTAATGGTTGTCGTCACTGCAAACTGAAGGATTCCCCAGTTCTTGCTGTTCAGGATGGATTTTGATTGTATGTGATCTGTGCAGAAAAGGGCTAGGAAAGTCGATTGAATTGTATGAAAGCACATGGTGAACCATGTTTCTCCTGATGCATCCCATGGTTTTTAATTGAATCATTAACATTGGAACAGGCTACCCAGGGAGGTGATTGAGTCACCTTCCCTGGGGGAGTTTAAAGGATGAGTGGATGAGATGCTGAGGGACATGGGTTAGTGTTTGATAGGAATGGTTGGACTCGATGATCCGGTGGGTCCTTTCCAACCCGGTGATTCTATGATTCTATGAAGCCTTTGATCCCTCCTGTTTATTGCATTTGGGATCAATTGATAGCGTTTTGGTGCGTGTAAATGAGGTTCATTTTAGAGGAAACTAAACCAGGAGCCTCACATCAGTGGGAACAAAATGCTCTGCTCCTCCTAATAGGGTTGTGAGCGTCCAAATGAGAGACTGGGGCTCTACATGGCTTTGAACCACAGGTATGGATGTAAAATCCAAAATAAAGCTGCAAATTGTGGATTGTGTAGATAAAATGGCCACATAAAATAAATAAATAGGCTTATGGAACAGCCACAGTCCATAGATAGAATCATAGAACCACCAGGTTGGAAGAGACCCACCGGATCATCGAGTTCAACCATAGATGTGTTATATCCCAGTGCTGCATAAAACTCACAACTGAAATATCTATTTTTTTTAATATCAAAATCCAAACCAACCACAATCTAAACAGCCTGTTTTTTTTGTAAAATATTACACCAAACTGAAAACTCTTGATGATCAGAGAAAGAGTGTTCTGCAGCATGTGGAACGGACACACAGCATGATGCACCTTCATTACAAAAATGCAGAATTATGATCGTTTATCATAAAATCTGTTGGCAACAGGCATTAATCTCTTAGCAAACCAAGTAGTAAACTCAGTTCCCATGGCAATGCAAGTCGTTTTTTCTCCTCTGCCTCTACTATATGCACAGAAGACTGGGCATTCTCAGGCCAAATTAGTTGCAGCCTTAATGCTGTGGAGTTTTTGAGGATGAAATATATGATTATTTTGGTGGAATGTTGAGTTGGTGCTGGTAGAATGTGCCTGTGTTTCGCACAGACCACTGCACATGCTCAGTGAGCAGCTCTCCCCCATCCTTATTTTTCATACCAGCTCTGCTGATAGGAAAGGGTAGGAATTCTTTCAGCAGGAGGTGTCAGTAATATATTTCTATGTCAGAAATAGATTTTCTTTCTTGAAAAATATAGTGTTGTTTGCTGCCTTCAGAAACATGAACAGATGTTTGCTGCAATGAACTGCTTGTTATTTATTCCTAATTTTCATCTGATCATACTCTTCTTTTTCTGTTTGTGTGTGTGCAAGAGAGAGAGTGGAAGGGAATGATTTGGTCAAGCAGACCCGTTCCGAGGGAACGTTATGTACTCCCACACACATATGGTGTCTTGTTAATGAAACTTAGCAATTTTTACGTAAGCAGTTATTCTGAACGCGAAGAAAATACCGTGTTCTTCCCCCTTATGTGACATTTGAAGTCAGCACAACATCCCTGTATTTCTACGAATCATAGAACAACCAGGTTGGAAGAGACCCACTGGATCATCGAGTCCAACCATTCCTGTCAAACACTAACCCATGTCCCTCAGCACCTTGTTCACCTCTCTCTTAAACACCTCCAGGGAAGGTGAATCAATCCCCTCCCTGGGTAGCCTCTGCCACTGCCCAATGACCCTTTCTGTGAAAATTTTTTTCCTAATGTTCAGCCTGACCCTCCCCTGGTGGAGCTTGAGGCCATTCTCTCTCGTCCTGTCCCCTGTCCCTTGGGAGAAGAGCCCAGCTCCCTCCTCTCTCCAACCTCCTTCCATCAGCCATAAAAAAAAGCAGAAATTATTTTATAAATCTGACCACTCAAACTGCCACATATTTGCTCCACCTCAGAGCAAATATGGTTTCATATATTCAATGTTGTCATTTATTGCCAGGTAAGCTGCAGGTACCTAAATGTACCTGCTTTCTGCTTTTGAGGGCACAGCAAGCTGGCCAACTCCACTCCAACAAATAGCGTCTGTGCTGTCAATTAACAACCCTGAGAATGACTTTTGTTCCTTTATTCGTCGAGTCATAACTCTGCATATTCCGGACAATTGGGTCCTATTATGTAGAACTTATGAATACTCAAGTAAAAGAGAAAGCAGCAACCTGCAAATTGTCTTTGCTTCATGTGCAATTACCCAAAGATAATGCTGACAGATGCTTTCACAGCAAAGACCTGGATTTTGCTAGAAGAGAGAGGTGAAACGAGCCCAGCAACTGTACAATTCATGGTACAATTCAACTCCATGGGGCATGGATTGGTAGGAATGGTTGGACTCGATGATCTGGTAGGTCTCTTCCAACCTGGTGATTCTATGATTCTATATTTTAGCTTGAGGAAGGGCAAAGAATATATTTGAGTCTAACCACATTACAGATAAGTGCCTGATAGACGTGGTTTAGGGCAGGTATTTTTTAAAAAGTAGAATTTTTTATTATTTTTTTCCTTGGTTTCTGAGTTGACAGCTTTCACGATAATATGTAAACTAATGAAAATCTCGGGCACCGCTTTCTTGTTATTTTTCTTACACGAAGCTGCCTTTATCAGGAATAAGGTAGCAGGATATCAAAAGCTATATGTTTTATTCTCTGCTTGTTTGAAAGGCTGAAACTTGTATCGTGGTAAAGGATAAATATCTGATATTAGTTCTTCTTCTTAATCAGTAATTAAGACGTGAGCAAGATTAATATTCTTCTGTTTTCTGGTTTCTAGGTGATCAACGTATCATCCCAACAACTATGACTGTGAAGTGCAATTAAGGTAACGTTATTTTCCTTTTAATGTGGGCCATGCTTTGGGTCAATGTGATTTTTTTTTAATCCAGTATTCCACTTAAAAACCTGCATCCCTGGAAGCTCATTGCACCTCTGGATGAGTTCTCTTTTTCATGTCTCATTTTGCTCACTGCGCTTTTGAAAACTAGAGAATTTTTCCCATTTATTCCTTATCTTTTAGTCTTCTGGTTTTAAGTTTAGAAAGGAAGTCTTACCGTGTCTGTATAGAGTTAAATGCTGTGAATGATGCTTATATGATACATTGATGACTGAAGGTCATTTCCTTGAAATATTAACTCAAAAAATGCTAGAAAAACTGTCCACAGGAGGCTGTAGGAATGATGAGTGCTGTGTGCATCCCAGCACTAGGAATTTAATTGTTGACTTGCATCACGAGATGGAAACCGACTTAGTGACTCTGCTGTACCACAGGGAGAGACTTGGCTTGGTTGCAAATAAGTGTCCTGACCAGAGTTATCTGTCTTCAAGTCATGTTTTTGCTTGTAAAAAAAACTTGTAAAGTTCTAGCTGGGACTTCAAACAAAGAGCAGCAAGATAAGACAAGATGGGAACATTACAGTTCCCTTTTTCTTGGCAAGTTGCTCGGGTAGCAGCGTAAACTTCAGTGGAAAAAAAAAAAAATCTTCTTTCCTACGACGATTGCAGATAAAGTGTGAACAAGGTAGCACAGCAGCTCTATCAGATTAAAAACCTGCTGAACGATATTAAACGCTTGCTCTCACGCTACGTGAACCAATTGTTGCCGTCGCGTTTCTCGTGGCGGAATTTCCATTCCGCTGCTAAATGCCCCACGATCGGTTTGATATTGCTAGCGAAGCCGTGAGCTGTTAAATCATCCTGGAGTACTAAATGGTCGGTCTCCTTTCCATTGGGAGTTCTTGCTCTCGGGTCTGTGTGATTTATTTGAGGATGGATAAAGGATGGGAAGGCTCTTGTTTTTTATTAGTCACCTCCTTTGTGGAAATTGAATACATTACTTTTCTGACTTTACCTCTGGCCACCAGGAGGCTGCTAGAACAAACTCTTAATATTTATTTCAGTGCAGGGATAATGTGCTCTGACTGTTAAGTACCAACAGGATTGCAAAACGAAGGAGAAAAGAATCCTGGAAAGTGCATGCAAAGTAGGTTATTTCAACAGACTGTGATGTCTTAGGACAGGTTTGGAACAAAGAGCGATCGAGGATATCGTTATAGGCAAAAAGTGGGATAAAACAGAATAGAATCATAGAGCGATCGAGGATATCATTATAGGTGAAACGTGGGATAAAACAGAATAGAATCGTAGAACAACCAGGTTGGAAGAGACCCATTGGATCATCGAGTCCAACAAAAATAATTTGATAGGAATTTGATAGGAATGGTTGGACTAGAAGATTCGATGGGTCCCTTCCAACCTGGTTGTTCTATGATTCTCTGAAAAAAAAATTCTGATCAGAGGGTTTTGCTGGACTAACTTAGTATTTCTTTTTGCTGAGATAGTGAACATCTCCGACTACAGTCGTGCGGTGGGTTTAAGCTCTCCAGATACACAGGAAGCATTCATTCAGCACAGTTCCCGGAGGAAATTATTATTTAAAGTGGAGATGGTGCAGATTAATACGGGAATTATAAGAAGCTGGCTTAGGCAGATAAGGGGCTGGGGAAAGAGGGGACTGTGACAGGATGTACCGAGAGGTGAGTTACCAGGTTGCAGGGAAGTTGTTAGAAGTATTCATAAGGGACAGATCTTGCAAGAAGTCCTCTGTAGTATTTCCTTCAGTGACCTTGGCACAAGGTCTTTGATGCGCATTTTAAACTCTTGCAATACTGTGAAGGGCAGAAGTGTTACACAGAAGTATTTTGTTGACTTTGTGGATTAGTATAACAAAGACAGGATGAAATTTAATAATAATAAGCACACTGCTGTTCTCTTAAGGACTAATGGGAGGTTTGCTATAAACAAGAGATTCAGCATATGGAAATTCATTTTTTAAAAAAAAGGATGTGGTTGGTTGCAGGTCGTAGCTGAAACTTTCATAATGTGCATGGTTTTCTTTAACATCTGCTTACGGAAGAGCTGTCATTTATTCTAAAGAGTTTAAGTATTCCAATTCTATAAATTCTGATAAACTAGAAGATTATAAACACCAAGTTCCGAACCCTGTTCTATAAAGCTCAAAGTGGCCGAAGGTTTGAACTCGAACTTCACATCAAGAGTTGCCAGACCACAAGCAGTGGTGACTATAGCAGCTGGGGAACTG
Organism: Coccyzus lansbergi; assembly: GCA_033558105.1. Taxonomy (NCBI): domain Eukaryota; kingdom Metazoa; phylum Chordata; class Aves; order Cuculiformes; family Coccyzidae; genus Coccyzus; species Coccyzus lansbergi. The sequence goes on along the minus strand of JAUMJK010000786.1, from coordinate 978,616 downwards.
ATTTTTCTTCTGCCTCCTCCCTTCTAAAAACCCCCAAGCAACCCAAAAACTTGGAGACAAGCCGGTGCTGACCTCAGGGACTCAGCACTGGTGAGGCCGCTCCTTGAATACTGTGTCCAGTTGTGGGCCCCTCAGCACAAGAAGGATGTTGAGGCTCTGGAGAGAGTGCAGAGAAGAGCAACGAGGCTGGTGAAGGGGCTGGAGAACAGGCCTTATGAGGAGTGGCTGAGAGAGCTGGGGGTGTTTAGCCTGGAGAAGAGGAGGCTGAGAGGAGACCTCATTACTCTCTACAAGTACCTGAAAGGAGGTTGTGGAGAGGAGGGAGCTGGGCTCTTCTCCCAAGGCACAGGACGAGAGGGAATGGCCTCAAGCTCCGCCAGGGGAGATTTAGGCTGGAGATTAGGAGGAGGTTTTTCACACAGAGGGTCATTGGGCATTGGAATAGGCTGCCCAGGGAGGGGGTTGATTCACCTTCCCTGGAGGTGTTTAAGGGACGGGTGGATGAGGTCTTGAGGGACTTGGTTTAGTGTTTGATAGGAATGGTTGGACTCGAAGATCCCATGGGTCTCTTCCAACCAGGTTGTTCTGTGATTCTGTGACTGAGCAGGGACTAAGTTGTGTTACCTCTAGGTACATAACCTTCTCTGGGATGGGTGTAGATATAGCAGAAGCTCAGCTGCAGATGCAAAGCTAGAGGTAGAACAATAACTGCAATGAAGTTCACAATGAAGTTTCCTTCACAGAAAGGGTCATTGGGCAGTGTCAGAGGCCGCCTAGGGATGTGGTTGATTCACCTTCCCTGGAGGGGTTTGGGGCATGGGTGGATGGGGTCCTGGGGGACATGGTTTGGTGTTTGATGGGAATGGTTGGACTCGATGATCCAGTGGGTCTCTTCCAACCTGCTGGTTCTGTGATTCTGTGATTCTGTGAAGCCTGGGGAGATGCAGGAGGTGGCTGGTGGATAAAACTCTGTGGTTTTGGCTGTGGAGGGGGGAGTGCAGCAAGATGCTTAGGATGGGTTAAATCAGCCTGGTACAGAGGCAAACTAATTCTGTCGGTGTGTCCCCTGCGTCAGAGAAGAACCTGCCTTCAGGTTCATCTCTCAACAGTGTAGCTGAATAAACCTAAAACTACTGAGAAAGAGGAGAAAGATTTTAGCACAATTCCACCTCCAGAGCAACAGCCCAAGTCATGCCAAAATGCTGTGATAGTGGTAAAAAGAAGCGAATTAACCTCAAAATGGGCCCTTCCAAGTGAAATATGGGTGTGTTGTACTCTGTGGTTCACCCTCTGAGGATTAAAGCCAAAAGGATAAGAAGCGGGACTTCCCTATTATACACCTAAGAATCTCTGCTTTCATCAGATGAAATGAATACTCCACGGATCAACAAAAAAATTAGTCCAAAGATGTGAAACAGAAGGTAGGACTACACCAATCAGTTCTCTGAGAGGATAACAGCAGATGGGCCTTAAAAGAATCTGTGCTTAAACCTGTGCTACTCAACAGATAAATGAACTGGAAAAGATGACAGAGTGTGCTGATGATGCTTTTATTCACAGCAACGGAGATGAGTGCTGACTGCGAAAAACTGCAGGAGGATTGTGCAGAATAAAGGGCCCTGGCGAGGCAGGAGCAGGGGAAATTCCCTGGGGGTGGCTGCAAAGTCAAGGAGATAAAAATCCCACGTGTGAGGTGATGAATGCTGAGGTGACTGCTGTCACTCATTGGCCAAAATAGATGGCATAGAGAGAGCTGTAAGATATAAAAGATGCTCCTCTGAAGATGTTAGCTTTAGTTTTGAGAATGTTAACTTTAATGTCAGTATTGGTTATAAAAGCAAGTGGTGTAGCAGGAAAAGTACCCAGAATATCCTGAAAATGTCACATTGCTGCGTAAGCCCATGTTTCTCTTGCACTTCAAGTACTGTACAGCTCTCTTTCTCCATCTTAAAAAGGAGGCAGGATGGAAAGCATGACAGAAAAGAGATAAAATAGTGTAGCATCTGTTGGCACCGCAAGGAGATGGAGAGCTGAACAACTCCCTGGGGAGCTGCTGAGTGATAAGGGATCCTCTGGTTGTTCTCATTTCCAGGGTCAGAGGCAGGGGGAGAAATGCACAGCACAGACATAGAATCATAGAATCACCAGGTTGGAAGAGACCCATCGGATCATGAGACCTCATCAGACGTGAGAGGGACTTGCCTCTCTAGCTGGTCGTGCTTACTGTGGGGTCCAAGGTGTTGCAGCAGGTGAGTGCTGACTTGTCATAGAATCATAGAATCACTTGGTTGGAACAGACCTTTGAGATCATCAAGTCCAACTGTACCTGTCCACTGTGAAATCGCATCCCTAGCAGTTCATCTCCCTGTATTTTAAATACCTCCGGGGATGGTGGCCCAGCCACCTCCCTGGGCAGCCTCTGCCACTACTTGAGAACTCTTTTGGTGAAGATTTTTTTCCTGATTTCCAGTCTGAACCTTCCCTGGTGCAACTTGCAGCCATTCTCTCTCATCGATGACCTATCACTTGGAGAAGAGACCATTATCCACCTCTCTACATCCTCCTTTCAGGTAGTTGTAGAGAGCAATGAGGTCTCCCCTCAGCCTCCTCTTCTCCAGGATAAACACCCCCAGCTCTCTCAGCTGCTCCTTGTAAGACTTGCTCTCCAGCCCCTTCACCACCTTCATTGCTCTTCTCTGGACTCGCTCCAGAGCCTCAACATTCTTCTTGTGCTGAGGGGCCCACAACTGAACACAGGATTCAAGGAGCAGTCTCCCCAGTGCTGAGTCCAGAGGGAGAAGAACCTCCCTGGCCCTGCTGCTCACACCATTTCTGATCCAAGCCAAGATGCCTTTGGCCTTCTTGGCCACCTGGGCACACTGCTGCCTCATGTTCATTTGTCATAATTCTTTGGGCCCAGCCATCCAGCCAGTTTCTTATGTAGCAGAGAGGAGAGACTTATGGGTTTGATCGACTTGCCTGTGAAGGTCAGTTCATAGCTTGTTACGAGCTTAAAATGAGAGCACCAAGGAGCCACCGTTGATTGAGCTACTAAAAAAACTCACCAAGCTGCTGAAAGGGATTTCAGAGGCTCTTTAAATGCTGTCGTATGTAGTTTGGTTATTTGTCATGAGAAGAGGATCTATTTGAACTTGGAGAGTAGTAGAGAAGGGTGAGTAATTGCATGGTGTGTCTCCATCCCTCCCTATTACAGGACTGATTAGGATTGACTTGCTTTTGCAGCCAAATAAAGAGATATTTACTTTTTATAAATACATTGAGGTTTCAAATATAAGTGAGGGAATAGAACATAATAATATAGATGGAAAATGAAGTGAACTTAAGCGTGTCTGGAGTATGTTTAGACTGGAAGTTAGAAAAAAGACATGAAAACCAGAGAGATGAGTGAAATTAGAGAAGGGCTTTCCAAACACAGCTGGGAAAAAAATGTGGGGTTTTTTATTCCAGGTGAATTTTATGGGAGAGATCAATTACTGAGTGGAATTACACCTGCAGTTCTCAGGAATTACTTGCAATACTGGAAACTGGGAGCCGAGGCTGTGGGTGTCCCTGGGCTCTGAACAAAACAGACTTTCTCTGTCAGTTGTATTGACTGTTGTACAGTGTGTGATTATTCCTCTACCTTGGGACTTCACAGGTCACCTCAGGGGTCCCCGAGGACCTTTTTGTCTCAATGATTATTGATTTGTGAGATGTTTCCCATTCTCCAGCAGAGTTAGGCTGCTCTTGTAGGGTCTTACAGATGTTTTCATGTAACATATTCAGCCACCTCAGAGTGCTGCAGCAGTCATACCCTCCCCTTATCTTCTCCACTTTTCCTGTCATATACTATATTATTTGAGACTTTTCAGCTTATCAGATGATTATAATTTGAGAAAAGTGTGTGTTTTAGAAGAATGTTACTTTATGGTGGAGAGGGCAGACCGTGACATCCTGTAGGACACTTTGCTCCTAACATTTTTTTACCTGATTTTTCACAGTTAGTGGGGATTGTTGACCCAGCTGATCCTTTCCAAGCCTGTGTTCTGGTGCACACACTGAACTCTTTAGCTGGATTCAATACCTGTGAGCTTAGCATATGGCTGGATATAGTTCAAGAGCTGTTCTCCCTTGGAGGATAAATCACCTGCATCTGCTCTCATGTGGCATCTGCATTTGCGGCACTGGTGAGGCTGCTCCTTGAATCCTGTGTTCAGTTCTGGGCCCCTCAGCACAAGAAGGATGTTGAGGCTCTGGAGTGAGTCCAGAGAAGAGCAATGAAGCTGGGGAAGGGGCTGGAGAACAGGCCCTATGAGAGAGCTGGGGGTGTTTATCCTGGAGAAGAGGAGGCTGAGGGGAGACCTCATTGCTCTCTATAACTACCTGAAAGGAGGTTGTAGAGAGGAGGGAGCTGGGCTCTTCTCCCAAGTGACAGGGGACAGGACAAGAGGGAATGTGGCTGCCCCATCCCTGGAGGGGTTCAAGGCCTGGTTGGATGGGGCCTTGAGCAGCCTGATCTGGTGGGAGGTGTCCCTGCCCATGTTGAGGGGGTTAGAATTAGATGATCATTAAGGTCCCTTCCTGCTCAAACCACTCTGTGATTCTAATTCAGTTCACAGATGTTCTCAGTTAGGCAATGGCAGGTCTAGTATGAAGAGTCAGTCTGGAAGCCTCACACTCTCATCAGTCTTCTGTCAGTGTTCTTCAGGTTGTGTTCAGAATTTCATCTAATACAAGACTTCTCCAATAACCTGGATCTTTTCTCTCCTTGTGCCATGTAGTTTTACAGACAGGTACCTCAGCCTCCATTTTATGGAAGCCTTTGCCATAACATCACTTGGGGAAGCAGTTATTGGGAATTCCAGGAAGAGAAGTCAGACAGGGTAATACAAAGGAAGGTAGATTTTTAAAGACACTTAAAGCTGGTGGAAACAATGTGCCAGTAAGAGAAATTTCCATATGGAATTCCCACATGGCCTGAGTCAATGGCCAGTCTACCTGTTACAATAGAGAGTTTATTCTCCGTATCTACTTCTCTATGCGCTTTAGGAAAATTAATTCTTTTAAATTGTTTTTATTTAATTTAGTCCGAGGCTCTGACTTTTCCTGATTGAAACCTTCAATGTTTGTTTCTCTGGATAGTAAGAAAGTCTTCCCTACCTTAAGAGTAAATATTTCCCTGGTAAGAGTGAATAACATAAAGAATGACCTTCAGTCCCAAGGAGACTATCCACTTAAGTACTTCCCAGCTTCTTGCCTCAGTGCAGATTGACATTTGCGAGGTTGATAGGTTTAGTTTGTCGATGTAAATCAACATCGACGGAAAAACAACCTCAATTGTTATGATTGCAGAGTCCAGTTTTTCTCACTTTTTTTTTTTGTTGTTTAATATAGCATAATGGATAATATATCACAGAAATTCAGCCTCGATGCACCATTTAAATGTTGGCTGCTGTTGTGCATCAGTGTGGAGGTCTGGAAAGGGAGAGAGTTAAAAATATTGAAGAAGCTGCAACATTTAATAGGGAGAAAAAAAAATGCCTATGGAGGAGTTTGCCAACTATGCCTTAAAGCATCTTTGCAGCCAACTGTGTTGATAGTGTTTTAGGGATTAGAAACAGGCCTTTGAATATGAGTCATCATGAATTCTAATCAAGATGTGCTAGCATCTGGTACAGAAAATTGAGGAAAATGAAGCGCTGCCCTTTGAAGACCTTGCGTCTTTTCATGTGCTTTTCTGATAGCCAGAAAGGTCAGTGGTTTGCTCTGACCAGCCAGAACGAGAAGCAAACTGCCTGCACTCCCCCTTCTTAGCTTGGCGTAAGCTTCTTTCAAGTCTTGCAAAAATCTGTAGAAATTTATTCTTTTCATAACTCAGATTGCTGGTGCACACCTATCATTGCTTCAACTGATTGGTAGTTTTAACCTAGGGTGGACGAGGATCCAGAGCACTTTGCAAGGAGCTTTTGCACGTGGGCACAGCAGAAACCCTGGAGGAAAGTGGAAAAAGTCATGTAGGGTGTTGAGATGAGGAGAAGAATGCGAGATCCCAACCTTTCTGACAGCGCTGCTGGTTCCCCAAGATTTGAATAGGTCATTTGTGTGGAGACGCTTGGCAGTGTTGGCGTAGGCTTTGCTACTGAAAATATCAATGCGTGAGAGTGATGTTTAAAGCTTCACAGTCACTGAAAGAGCCTTCGGCACCTTACAGGACCATTGGGTTAGTCTTTGATAGGAATGGTTGGGCTTGATGATCCAGTGGGTCTCTTCCAACCTGATTGTTCTGTGATTCTATGATTCTGTGATTAGGAGAATCACAAGCCTGGTTTCGATTGAGCTCAGAAAGTTGATGTATTATGGCAAAGTGGTTCCACTGAACTACTTTGTACTTTATTTTAATTCATCTTGCCACCTCCTGGGAGGTACAGGAAAGTTGTTACATCCCCCACTGCTGTTTTGAGCAAATAAAGCTGTTTATTTAAATAGTTTCCCAGCTTATTCTGTGCTTCTGACACTCAAGGACCATTGACTAATTCAGAGTGAGTGTTTCATTAAACGTGATTGTTTATAAAATCATACTGGTCGTGTAAGACCCACTGCTTCTCAGTTTTTAGTGCAGGTGGATGAAGTGCTTAGGGACATGGTTTAGTGTTTGATGGGAACGGTTGGACTTGATGATCCGGTGGGTCTCTTCCAACTTGGTGGTTCTATGATTCTATGTTTGCTAGATACACGTTACACCCTTCTGGTTCATTCTCACATTTTTATTCATCCAATCTGTAAGCTGTCCCCACCTCAACCCTGGAACTTCTTTATTGCATTTTGAGAAAAAGAGCCTTATGTGTATGTTTGCTTTAAAATTACTGGCAAACTTCTCTGCTAAATATCAAGGCAAAGCTTATACCATCTCCTTCAGTCTCCCGAGACCTGCAAGTCAGCAGAGGGAAACAACCTGCTGCCTTTTATTAGATGTTATGCATTTGACAGCCTAGTCAAATGCCAAGCTTGGGAGAGCAGTAATTCACTTCTTTACTGAATAATACACTGAATGTGTCATTCATGTCCTCCAGAAAAACATGTGGCTTTTCCAGTGAAGTCTAGCTTGAAATACCTTCTAGGAGGAGGTAATTTTTCAAGGTGATGTTGGCAGCGTCTGACCCTGCCCTCCACTCTTGTGCTTCACTTTCCAGTCTTTAGCAAGAGGGCTTAGAAACTGGGGAATAAATGAGAATGACTGAGGGAACTGGGGGTGTTTAGCCTGGAGAGAAGAAGGTTGAGGGGAGACCTCATTGCTCTCTATGAGTATCTGAAAGGAGGTTGTGGAGAGGAGGGAGCTGGGCTCTTCTCCCAAGTGACAGGGGACAGGACAAGAGGGAATGGCCTCAAGCTCCACCAGGGGAGATTTAGGCTGGACATTAGGAAAAAACTTTTCACAGAAAGGGTCATTGGTCACTGGCAGAGTCTGCCCAGGGAGGTGGTTGATTCACCTTCCCTGGAGGGGTTTAAGGTGCAGATGGACGAGGTGCTGAGGGACATGGGTTAGTGTTTGATAGGAATGGTTGGACTCAATGATCTGGTGGGTCTCTTCCAACCTGGTGACTCTGTGATTCTAAGTCCAACCCTTAACCTAGTGCTACCAACTCTACCACTAAATTGTGTCCTTGTGGTAAGAGAAGTCAGGTCTGTAATGACTACAAAGCAGCATCTTTCCCCGTTTTACGTTAGTTTGCAGCTGTGTTATGAGGTTACAGACCCATCGGATACCAGGCACTACCCATATAATCTAAAAAGTTACGATTAATTGATCAGTTAATTCAGAAGACCTTGGAGTTTCTAAGATCATACAATGTCCACTGAATATAAACCCATGGATTAAGTCTGCTCTGTGAGCTCAACTTCAGAGGTCAAAATCTGCTCAAGCTATGAAATCGGTCAATGTGGTTGCCCATGAACTGTCTATTCATGATTTCCGAGCGTCTCCTAAGCCATCTGCGCCTAATCATTGTAAGAATATTTTCACAGTCTAAATTGTGATTGTCGATGGGAAGCATTGATATGGAAGAACTTAAGCCACCTGCTTAAAATGTGTAACTGCTGCTGTTATAAACAGCTTGTTAGAGCTGTACTGAGTGCCTTCCTCTAGGACTGGAGCTAGGATTCATGTAGATGATTAGTTTTGAAGAGCATGCAAGAAGAAATAGCTCTAATCTTCGTTGTTTTCCCCTGAAGAAGCACAGAGTAGCAAGAATTTCTTGCTGTTTCTCCCAGGCAGTATTCCAGACAGGGTTTAGGATTACAGGGCACTGTTTAGTTGTGATCCTCTGCTGTCTCCCTAGTCTTCCTGCTCAGCGCTGAGCGAGTCTCTCCCCATACTCTACCTGCTCGTTTGGCTATTTCTTACATGCAGTACTTGTCCTTACATTGTACTTGTCCTTCTTCGCTTGGCATCTGAGGTACAGGGTTCCCCATATGGTTTCTGAATCAGGAAAATAACATATTACAACAAAATACGAACATAATTCTGAATGCAACTGAGTTAAATTCTTGTAGTTTTAAATTGTGAATACCTTCGTTTGGGCACCAAGTTCTTTCTGTTGATTCATGCTAATGTTTTCTCTTAATTATCCTATTTTCTGGTTGAAGAAAATTAGAAATAGAGTGAGCGTTGACTGAAAAAAGAAAGATCTTCTTGAGCAGAAATGATTTGAATACACCTCAGCACTGCTAAAGCTGCCAAGAGCCGCTTCACCATCCAGTTGGCTTCTTAAAGAGAAGTGGGAAATTCCATTTCTGTCTGAAACCAGCGGAAAGTCAGCTGGTGTGACTCCAGAATCAGGCAGTGATCAAATTACCTTGTTTTTCTTCTGAGGTTTATAATGCCAGGAAGTCTTTCACAGAACAAAGTCGGACTGAGAGCTAGAGAATGTGCCCTGCGGTGACAGATCAATATTATTTTGCATGAATATGAAAGAAGGGAACTTCAAAACCAGCCTTTTGCTGCGTGATAGGCTGCTTCAAAGAGGAAGGGAATTTATTCTGTTTATTCATAGCGGTCGGCATGTAAAATTAATCGGTGTAAATTGCAGTAAGGAAGGTTCTTATTAGGCGTTCGGGGAGACAAGGGAAATTAACAGTTCAAGTAGTTAATAAGTTGCCAAAACCAGTGTAGAATATCCCAGATGGTGGATACAGAGAAGTTAATTGTCTCTCCGAAGACTTAGGAGAAGTATGGATGATAAATGAAGAAAAGATCTGGTCGTGTCTTGGAGCAGGAAATGTGTTTGAGGGCCTCTTGATGTTCCAGGCAAGCTGTTCTTTGCTGAGATCGTTAATATAGGAGCCTTGACCCTGCTTTTGGCTTAAATTACCCAAACCAGCACAGAGTGTAGAGAGGAAAAAGATATCTTTGTGGCTGAGAAGAAAAAAAAAATGATACTGCCTAAAACAACAGTTGAAGGAGAAGGTGGGCAGATAAAGGAGACTGATGGTCCAGTGTTTGGGTCAGCTGAGTTTTTAATTAATGCTTTTTCCCTGACGAGTACAAAGTCAGAAGTTCATTTTGCTCCAGTTGAGATTTTAGGATGGTGGTACTGATGGTGTGGAGGGAGTGAAACCTTCCCTGTTCCCCTTAACTTCATATTTTTCAGGGGTTTATTTCTACCTCTGTGAGCGTAACTTCTGTGTTTACCAGGAGCTTCTCCATGTACTTGCTAATAAGAGAAAGAAAATGTATTTGGGATTGTTTTTCGAAATGTTTATTTAATTTTTCTATTTTTGAATGACGTTACTCATAAGGCCTCTTCTCCAGCCCCTTCCCCAGCTTCGTTGCTCTTCCCAGGACTCGTTCCAGAGCCTCAAAATCCTTCTTGTGCTGAAGGGCACAACCTTAGACCCTCTAGGTTCTGTCTACAGACCCTCTAGGTTCTGTCTATAGAACCTCTCTCTCCAGGTTCTACTTATATGCTGCTCTCCCTTCCTTGTTATGTCATATAGATAACTACGTAATGGACGATAGCAAAATTGTTTAGTTGCTTTCTGTTAAAAGAGCATGAATAACTTTTTCCCAATTTTCCATTTCTCTAGGATTACCACTCCGTGATGCTGCAGCAAACCGCTGGAGTATGAAGAAGGCTCAGAAGTTCATGTAAGTTTTTATCTTTTTATTTTGGGGCCAGCTCAGTTCCCAATGTTTTTAGATACATTTGCAGATATATTCTATATTCAAAAAAAAAAATGACATTAAATTAAGGTGTGTGCAGCTCTGCCTGTGGTATTTCATAGCCGATTTCAGAAATGCACAAGGTTTACAGAGCCACAAGAAGTTATTATTAAATCATAACTGGAATTATGTCATCATAGGGGCTGATGCTGATTGATATTCTTCTGTGCAAGATGAGACAAAGTATGTAATATCTCCTGGAATGCTTTTGTCTGCTGTGCTTAATTGAAGTTTTAGAGTCGATCCTATATATTCCTTCAGTAATGAATAAATCCTATATGTTACGGTCAAACGTATGACGAAGTTATTATGAGTTTGCCTGATTCTGCCTTCCGTATGTGCATGAAAATCAAAGAGGATCTACCTAAGAGGCTACTTCTTTGACTGTTTTGATATGAACTGGAGCACTGATACTGGACTTTCGTATGTTGGATAAACAGCTTTTCTCAGCCGTATTTTCCTTTTTTTTCTTGGCTTAATGTGACTTTCCATAGGAGGAAAAAACAGTCTTGTTTGCCCGTGAGCAGCGTGGAGGTCGGGTGGCCTGCTGCGTGATTTAGCTTAGGTGCAAGGAAGGGATTTCTGTTTGAACAAAGGAAATCTCCGGGGAAGTGCACTGCTCCAAAGTCTGTCAATGCAATCTGCCAGAGAGCGAAGGATTTGGGCTCGAAAAAAAAATCCCGTTGAAGTAATCCATTAATCCAGAGAATTACCTGGAAGGTTTTCAATACAAGGAAGCAATTAGATGAGAATCCCAACTTTAAAATTTGTATTTCACGTGGATGGCTGTTTCTGGCACTTTATTTTCTTTTATTCACTGCCCTCTAGAGGTTCTGCAAATGAAATTGGACTAAGGGAAATAAGGTTTTTAGCTTTGACTCTTTCTGGCCGGTGCTGCTATACCCTGTTTTATACCAGGTTGTAAAATAACTACAGAGATGCTCCTAGAGCTAAATGCTGTTTTCCCTGCTCACTAGGGACAGAAGAAATAGTTATGGTGGGAGAAGTTGCGGTTTTAATATAGTGACAGCTTTTATGAGTACAAAAATCTTACGAGGAGCGACAGAGAGCAGGGGGTGTTTATCCTGGAGAAGAAGAGGCTGAGGGGAGACCTCATTGCTCTCTCCAACTACCTGAGGGGAGGTTGAGGAGAGGAGGGAGCTGGTCCTGAACTGTTGAGACACCCTTCATATGTCAGTATCTCTGTTCTCAACGGAAGATGATTAATCATAGATCTCTGATGCAGTAATTATGTAGCCTCTGTAGGTTTAGAATCATAGAATCACCAGGTTGGAAGAGACCCACAGAATCATCGAGTCCAACCATTCCCACCAATCTCTAAACCATGTCCCTCAGCACCTCATATGTTTACATATGTTGATTGGACTTGATGATCCAGTGGTTCTCATCCAACCTGCTGATTCTATGATATTTACATGTTACTCATCTCCATGATTTGTCTCTTCTGTGTATATCCATAAATTTATTTTCCCTGTTCAAGATATGGTTGTAGGTAGTTTCATAGACTCTGCAGTTCGAGCTTTAGTTGAATTGTATCTCAGCATCGGGATGTTCTTTCCCAAAGGGGATTTGTTCCAAAATTATACTCCCTAAAGGAGAGAAAGACTCTCACAGTTGTATATTGTCACAATTAAAGCCTCAGAGATAGGTAGAGCTGGCTCTGTTCACCACTGCTTGGTGCCTGCACCCAAAATTTCTTAGCAGCTTTTGAAACTTGCCTGTGGACGTGGAAAACGAATTTATATAGATCTGCAGCTTTGCGTCCGTCTTAATTTTCTATCTGGTTGGGGATTTGGTTTATCACAGAAGAATTTGTCTGTCTTTGTATCAAAGCCTTGAAGCGCAAATAAGCCATTGCAAATCGTCACTTAGAGCAAGAGGGTTTATTATTGAGGAAATTTAAACAAGGAATGAGCGCTGAGGCGTTTGCCTGCTTACCACCAGCTTATGGTCACAGGAATTAGTGCAAGGAAAGTGTAAAATATAATCCCTAGGGAGGATTATTCCATGATGGGTACATTTAGGATGCAGGTAGATACAGGAGAGAGGTCTGTGCTCAGAGTTGTAACCCTTTGGGATCATTTTGATAGGAATGGTTGGACTCAATGATCCGGTGGGTCTCTTCCAAGTTGATGATTCTGTGATTTTCCTTCCTTTCTTCAGTGTCTCCCAAACACCAGCTCTCTTCCTTGGCAGCTGTTGTTGAAAGGTGCTTGACTGGGATGCTGTTCTCTCCGCTTCTTGGTTGCTCCTCTGCCTGACATCACCAGGGAGGATAAGCAACTAGGTTCTGGTTTATGTCCCGTCTCCACCCCTGAGCTTCCCGTTGCCTCTTAGGAACATGCTACCTCCACCTAAATGATGACTATCCTCTTATTTGAGACAAACTACTTGTTGTTTTTTTTTTTTTTCTTAATGTGGCATTAATGTGAAGTTTTCAGAGGGTGAATGTTGAGAAGTGGATAATTTTGTCACATGTATCAACCTTGAAAGGTTCTACCTGGAGAAGAGGAGGCTGAGGGGAGACCTCATTGCTCTCTATAACTCCCTGAGAGGAGGTTGTGGAGAGGAGGGAGCTGGGCTCTTCTCCCAAGGGACAGGGGAAAGGACGAAAGGGAATGGCCTCAAGCTCAACCAGAGGGGGGTCAGGCTGGACATTAGGAAAAAATATTTCATAGAAAGGGTCATTGGGCACTGGAACAGGGAGGGGGTTGACCTTCCCTGGAGGTGTTTAAGGGACACATGGACGAGGTGCTAAGGGACATGGGTTAGTGTTTGGTGGGAATGGTTGGACTCGATGATCCGATGGGTCTCTTCCAACCTGGTGATTCTATGATTCCGTGAAACAAAATGTATCAAGAAAACACAGGTATCTTAAATTTCTGATCTCTTGGAACTGTAATTCCTTTCCGAATATTTGTAAACAGAGCACTAAATAGCTCTAGTAGTGCCTCACTTAGCCTTTGATGCTTTTTCTGTTTTGATGTTGATGTTTAAGGCTCTAATTAATACATAAACACGCAGTTTGCCGCGTCTCAGCCGAAGTTTCAGGATGCATTGCAGAGAATCCGTAGGCAAGGGGAAGGCAAAGTAAGAAATCATAGAATCATAGAACAACCAGATTGGAAGAGACCCACTGGATCATCGAGTCCAACCATTCCTATCAAAATAAGAAAGCTCCCACTCTCGTAGCTGAAATATAATGGGATTATAGCTGAATAACCTCTTCCTCTTCCGCTACCGTTTTAAAGGTGTGTTTTTCTATCAGTTATCCCCAGTATTTAAAAAATGCTCCTGGATTGTTTACCTCGATGGAGACTGAGATAATTCTCAGACTACTTCAATGACTCAGGTGTTTGGAGCAATTTCTCTGAGCTGAGTATTGGCTGAATTGATTTGTCTAGAATCAAAGAGAGTTTTATTTGTTACTTCGATGGGAGCAGAATTCCACTGAGGTTGATTTTTCTCACAAGTCAGCTCCTCTGCTCTGTGATTTAGTCCTTCCTTTGTGTGTGGCTGCAATGACTGTAGCGCTCACCGATTTCTCTCTGTCGCTGCTCCTGTCCTCACAGGCTCAGCTGCAATTACTGAATTGTCACTTAGTACTTACGATGCTGGTAACTTTTATGGTTGTTAACAATTCAGTGGAAATTACCCTAATTACATCCTTAACATGTCTCCGTGCCTCGTTGACATGCCCAGGTTGGTCCCTTGAGTGGTCGTGAGGACCCTCCTGAGGGTCCAAAGATGAAGGCTCAAAGTTTTCCTCAGTAGGAAACCTTTAACATTAAGGGAGGTTAACCTTAGATTCATCAACAGTCTTTAGGCTGTGTCTCTTAGGCTGTGTCTCTTAGGCTGTGTCTCTTAGGCTGTGTCTCTTAGGCTGTGTCTCTTAGGCTGTGTCTCTTAGGCTGTGTCTCTTAGGCTGTGTCTCTTAGGCTGTGTCTCTTAGGCTGTGTCTCTTAGGCTGTGTCTCTTGTTCCTGGATGCGACTCCAATGCTAGTAAATTTCCTCTCCTCATCTCCCAGTGCTTTGCCAGGACGGCATGAGGTCTGATTTCACCCCAAAATCTTCCCACAGAAGCCTCTGGGCAGCCTGTTTTTCGCTTTCCTGCTGCAGTTCACAAATATCAAGAATATCCTTCTTCTGTCCACCTTGCGCTGTCTTTGAATTGCCTTCAAAGCCTGAAAGGATGAGTGCAAAACTCATTGTGTTTGTGGGAAACTGTGGGAGATAAGGTGTTTAGAGGTTTAGAGGCTTTTCCTGCATATCAGTTGGTCTAAACGCGCTTCCAGAGAGATGAGGAGGGCTCACACGCACAGAGCTTTCCGCAGACTCTCTGAAATCAAGGGGTAAGGATAGGAGCGGCTGAAATCCCCTGCACTGTGACAGTTGAGATACAAAATACTCCTTTACCGACCTCTTTTTTTTAAAGAACAACCACCAAACCCTCTTGTTTAGGGCTCGTGGGGTTGGTGTGTTTTTCCCTCTGCATTTTGGAATCTCGAGTTTAAGCAGAGAAATAAAAAAATTGTTTTTTATGGAAAAAGAACAGGCCAAATTCAGAGCATTGTGGAGGTTATAGCCCTTTCCCTTTTATTTCCTGTGCTATTAAGAGTTCCTTTTCAGTGTGTGTGTGTGTGTTTATATATGTATTAACAGGAGAGATTCTGCAAGTGATTGATATGAGGAAGAATGGTATCAGGTTTAAATAAATAAATACAAACACTGAACTAGTTTCCTTTTCTATCTATGTTCTGCTACCTCTTGCTTTGCAGATCTGCTTTGGTGACCCCCCATACAAACCCCCATCCCACTTTACGCTTCTCCAATGAGGTAAAAAAATAATTTAACTGTGAATATTCCTAATTGAGGGAGAATCTGAGCAGTTGGAAGCATTCAGATTTTGCAGGCGGTAGTATCTGAAAGAATATAAAGTTTTGTTGGCTTCGTCTGTCTTCTGGTCGTCTTCAGATAAAAGTCTTGAAGGTTTTTAGCGTTAGATAGGAATGGTTGGACTAGAAGATCCGATGGGTCCCTTCCAACCTGGTTGTTCTGTGATTCTGTTTTCTTTGATGGAAGATGGAAAAGCCATTGCTGGAAGGCAGGAGTCAGGGAGAGATAAAAGGGAGCAGCATGAGCAGGGGCGTTTGCGTATTGGTTCCATGCTTATTACCGGGTTTCGGCTGCCAAAAGTATTTAACTTATTTAATTACCACTGTCAACAAAGTCATAGGGTAATGATAGCATTCTTAGATGTTGATTAAGGAATAGTCGGTGTCAGATCTTTTCGCGTTATGAGACTCTGCCACCGCTAATAGGCTATTTACCGCTTGAAGCCAATCTGCACAGAACAGGGTGAGAGGTGTCAGCAAGTCTGCTTATCTCTGACCGTCACGGCCATTCCTGATAAACCATTTGGTTGGTTGTTGAGGATTTGATTTGTCCCATTGCCATCTCCGTCCTGTTGCTTTCCCTGTCTTTTCAGTTATTAGCCTGACTTGTAGATGTATAAACCAAGAAACTTGCCTTTCAACCCCAAGACAATCATAGAATCACCAGGTTGGAAGAGACCCACTGGATTATCGAGTCCAACCATTCCTATCAAACACTAACCCGTGTCCCTCGGCACCTCGTCCACCCACGGACAAGGCTGTTTGAGCAGACTAATGATTTTAAATAAATTAGTTTAAAAAGTTTAATAGTTTAGTGACTTGGACCAAAAAAAGGACAAGAGATAAAGAATGGGAAAGAGCCTGTAGTTCTGCCACACGCAGCACAGTCCTTAGAGTGAAATTTCTGACTCCCTCAGTTTAATAAAGAACTCAAAACATCTATGATTGGAGTTCTGTGCTGCACAAATCATTTGCATTAGAATTTAATACATATTCAGTCTATTCCTTCTTGCGCCTGCAAACCACAGAGTGTGTTGCTTGTGGGGGATATGAAAGAACCTCTGTATTTCTCCACAGTACAACATTTCTTGCTGTAATTATTATGAGGCAGCCAGCAAGGTCGCATAGTTTTTAGAGGACAACTTTCAGTTTTTTATACTTGAGTTTCTTTTTCCATTGTTTTCATTACTTTTTTTTTAGTAAGGAAAAAAAAAGGCTGACTGCAGCACTAACAGCTGTCAGAGACATAACAAAACATCTTCTGCCTGTAGGATTTTTTTTCCCAAACATTTCCGATGGGTCCTTTCCAACCTGGTTGTTCTATGATTCTCAAACCACTTGCCTGGCTCTGTATAATGAAATGTAATTCAGGAAATGCATTTCTTTTTTTAATAATTCTTTCTGGAAGTAGAATATCTATTGTGCAAGGTGGAAAAACCTGCTGCTTATCATGTTGTATCTTGAATTACCTGGAAGTTGTTTTCTGGACCGAGAAGCTTAAAGAAGTGCAAACAGGCTGAATTATTTCAGGTGATAATTGGTGGATGGGGCAGTCTGAGCAAGGGCAAGCAAAGCTCTGATCACCTCCTCTTGGACCATGGGAGCTTTATTTTGCTCCTCTAGTTTCAGGGTTTGGGAACAAGTTACTTTTCAGTTAAACACTGAGGCAAAGCTCTGAAGCGTTTCTAATCCTAATTGCAATGTTCAGAGCAATACAAATGGCAGTTAATTATGTTTTGACAACTGACTGTGACCCAGACGTTTTACCCTCTTAATGGTGTTTAGGTGGAGGCTCTGGGCTGCTTGTCACCTACTCCTGTTAATCATAGAATCATAGAACAACCAGGTTGGAAGAGACCCATCGGATCATCAAGTCCAACTATTCCTATCAAAACAAACTATACAAGCAGTACCTGTATTGCAAGTCTTAGCAGTAAGGACAGTATAGAAATGAGCACAGAAATGTTCGTTTTTCCCCCCTCTCCTTCCCTGGAGGGGTTTAAGGCACAGGTAGACGAGGTCCTGAGGGACATGGGTTAGTGTTTGATAGGAATGGTTGGACTCGATGATCCGATGGGTCTCTTCCAACCTGGTTGTTCTATGATTCTATGAATTTTCTGGCTTTCTCAGTTCACTACAAAAACTCAGTCGTCTTTTATGGTGATTCTGTGATTCTAACTAAGTGTAAATTTGCTCTAAACATTTGTGCTGCAGATAAATATTTAACTTAACCCCTGGCTTGTTCATCCAAAAGACAATTGGATTATATTAGGTCCTCTTCTCTCCTGTTACAATTCTTCCCCTCTCACTGACCATATTCCCTTGCCCTAATGTTTTCTAAATTCCAACATGTGTCGATCTGTCTAGGATTCCCAAGATGCAATGAAAATTTAAAACCTCCAACAGAAAGCTGAGTTTTAATTAATGAACTATTCCAGACCCGCTCTTCACCACTAAAATCCATGAAGTCCTACTAATGACTATCACTTAATGTAGATTAAAGACAGAAAGAAAAAGGGGAAAAAAAACTCCTTCTTTAACTACATGAAGCCAACTTTACAGTTTCAGTAAATCAAGAAAATAGTTTCTTGATGTTGGCGTTTAGTGTATTTAGTAATTGTTTACTAGGAATTGCAAGGAGCAATTTCCTGCAGGCTAACGTTATAAGTTCTCTAGTTTATTATTGTTAGTATTTTATTTTTATCTTTCATGTTGAGCCCCTGAGAACATATTGGAATAAGGATTAAATTAAATGTTCTGTGCTGGTAGGTGTAAGGCGTGTGGTCATTAATTGCAAAACCTGGGCAGAACATTGGAAAAGCTCATTATTTGGTGTTATTTTATATTATACCACAGGAAAAACAACAAATCGTTGTTCTGTTTTACATCCATCTGGCTCTTACTGAGACAAAAGTTTGAGCCTGTGCTACGTAAGGTGTGTGTTGTGGAATTAAATAAATGGGAAGAAAGTAATATCTTCTAAATTATTTCTCTAAGAAAAACCCTAAGTGCGCTCTTTTATATTTTAATTTTACATATCAACCAAGATCTACCCACTTTCATGTTCAGTCCAGCTCAAACATTGCTCATTGCTAATAAACTCTTTCCTGTTAGTAAACAGATTACTGCTGATGATATTATGTAATTTTAGTCCCATCAAGTTGGGGGTTGAGTTGCATAACAAGACATCAAAGAGGCATCATGATACAGTTTTCCTTCCTCAGAAATAAACAGCAAGTTTCTCTTTGAACCTGGAATCAAAGCGAGAGAGGCAGCAACTGATTTGAGCAGCAGGAGAGAGAGACAGGGATCCTACCTGAGAGCAAAATCCAAGTTTAGGTATCTACAGATAGACATTCTTTGAAATGCTTGCATTTCCCTGTGACTCTGTGGTGAGGACTCTGTGGTGAGGACTCTGTGGTGAGGACTCTGTGGTGAGGACTCTGTGGTGAGGACTCTGTGGTGAGGACTCTGTGGTGAGGACTCTGTGGTGAGGACTCTGTGGTGAGGACTCTGTGGTGAGGACTCTGTGGTGAGGACTCTGTAGTGGCCGAAGGTGATTTGTTTGTAGCAGCAGGTCACTGTATTACCCAGGCAGGCCAAGTTAATCACGGCTACCCCACAATTATCTCTTCTGTTATCTCCCCAAGTGCCCTGCCTACCTCCCCTTGAGGTAGACGTGGACTATACCTCTGTTTCAGCCTTGGATTTTTCATACTCTGCTGGAGATAACAAAGCCTGGTATAGAATCATAGAATCGCCAGGTTGGAAGAGACCTTTTGGATCACTGAGTCCAACCATTCCTATCAAACACTAACCCATGTCCCTCAGCACCTCATCCACCCGTCCCTTAAACACCTCCAGGGAAGGGGAATCAACCACCTCCCTGGGCAGCCTATTCCAAGGCCCAGTGACCCTTTCCATGGAAAAACTTCCTCCTAATCTCTAGCCTAAATCTCCCCTGGCGGAGCTTGAGGCCATTCCCTGTCATCCTGTCCCCTGTCCCTTGGGAGAAGAGCCCAGCTCCCTACTCTCTACAATCTCCTTTCAGGGAGTTGCAGAGAGCAATGAGGCCTCCCCTCAGCCTCCTCCTTTCCAGGATAAACCCCCCCAGCTCTCTCAGCCGTTCCTCATAGGGCCTGTGTTCCAGACCCCTCACCAGCTTCGTGGCTCTTCTCTGGACTCGCTCCAGAGCCTCAACATCCTTCTTGTGCTGAGGGGCCCACAACTGAACACAGGATTCAAGGAGCAGTCTCACCAGTGCTGAGTCCAGAGGGAGGATAACCTCCCTGGCCCTGCTGGTCACACCATTTCTGATCCAAGGCAGGATGCCCTTGGCTTTCTTGGCCACCTGGGCACACTGCTGCCTCATGGTCAGTCGCTGTCGACCAACACCCCCAGGTCCCTCTCCTCCAGGCAGCTTTCTAGCCAGACTTCTCCCAATGCAGCTTTAAATCTCACAGCTCTAGTATCGTTTCCACATCCATTTTTAGACTTCTGAACCCCCAAAATGGAAAGAGTTATAGTATCCAGGTTTCTTTTTTTGATGATTAAATTGGGGTATCAGGCGAAAGGGTTAATTTATGTCATTCTTTTTTAATTTCAAAACCGCGATCTCTTTATCAAATCATAGTTCTCTGGTCTGCCACTGTTGTGTTCAGACTAGGCTTTACTTAGGTACTCTGCTTACGTAGGAAGATGTTTAATGACAAACTCTTACCCTGTTGATGGATGAACAGAGCCTAATTTTTATTTCATACCCAGAACATCTAATTTATGCTGTGCTGAATTTCCATTATTTGCCCAAGAGAAAATAACCTGGGTAGGCTTTTAAAGTCCATTTTATCATGCTGGTGATAAAGCCATTAGAGCTAGACACATTTTCACTTCAGCTCTGCTGTTATTAGTGGTTTCCTCTTAGGTTGAGAGGCAACCGGTCCTTGCAGAGCTTATACCTCAGTGCAGAGCAGAACGACGCACGTACAAGGAGACTATTCTAGTCAGCGCGTGACCCTTGAACTCGCTTTTCAAATGCATTTCTTCCCTTTTGAAGTGGAGGAGGAGTTTTTCTTTTCTGTGGGAGTGGATGTCTTTATAAGAGCGTAACAAATATTGAGAACTGAAGTAATAGCAGGGGTTATATATGTTCTATAGGTGCTTAAGATGGAGAGTTTCTATTTCAAGGGGAAATAGTAGCAATTTTTAAAGCACATTTTATAACTTGTTTATATGATATCTTATTTATTGCCCAGAGCCTATAGTTCTCCATTGGATTTGTAGAGGGCTACACTGCTCGCTGTTTATTTTATTCTACAGACTTCTAAATAGGAGGCATTTCCATCTCCTCTGGAAAGCAAAACCAATTAATTTCCACAGAGTGAGGAGGTTTGGTGCAGACAGAATGGAAATGAGTTATTACAGGTTTGATTTCTGATTTGTGAATATTAATTTTGAAGGAAGACAAAAATGTAAAAGAGGCACAGTCACGTGTCTCCACAAATGGGAGAAGTTCAGCAAAGGAAACGGGAAACGCTGTAAGAAGAAAATGCATCGTTAAGTACTTAGTTGAAGTCTAGGTAGAAGTGTTTGACCATGAACCTTCAAATGTCCAAGTTATAGAGGGAAACATTGATGGAGAAGAAAGGTGGCATAATGAGGAATGCAACCAGGGGTAGTTTGGGGCTTTTGGGGTAGTTTGGGGCTTTTGGGGTAGTTTGGGGCTTTTGGGGTAGTTTGGGGCTTTTGGGGTAGTTTGGGGCTTTTGGGGTAGTTTGGGGCTTTGGGATAGTTTGGGGCTTTTGGGATAGTTTGGGGCTTTTGGGATAGTTTGGCTTGGAAGGCACCATAAAGATCACCTGGTTCCAATCCCCCAAACTAGAGCATAAATATCTATTTTTTAAAGCAGCATTAATAGATAAGCACAAAGAAAGAAAGGTTTATGAAAGAAAGGTTTATGAATAGTAATAAAATACATCCTTCATAAGCAAACCAAAGGTGGAACTGTAAGATTTGCTTGCAGAAGAAGTTAAGTTATACACTCTAGGTTTAAATTTTAGATACACCCATGATGAACGTTTAAAATATGTGCTGTTTTCTCACAACTGTTCTTTCACTCCTCTGGTCAGGGCTTTCCACATCATCCATCGCACTGGCAGCTTGCTGTGGAGGAGCTGCCAGGCAAAAATGAGCTTTCATCTTGCTGAAATAAGAGCTGTATTCCTGGCAGAACAGTTAAACAGGGTTAGGAGGAAATTCTTTACTGAAAGAGTGGTGAAGCGTCGGAACAGTCTCCCCGGGACGTGGTGGAGTCACCGTGGCTGGAGGGGTTCAAAAAGCCTTGTAGACGTGGCGCTTTGGGACATGGCTCGGTAGGCATGGATGGGATGAGCTCAGAGGTAGTTTCCAACCTTAATGATTCTGTGAGTTATAGAGAATAAGACATTACTTGACAGAATGAGAAAAAAGTATATATATAATCACAGAATCATAGAATCACCAGGTTGGAAGAGACCCACTGGATCATCGAGTCCAACCATTCCCATCAATCACTATATATATAAATACATATATACTTGGGGTAGAGAATGGCTCTGTTCATGGGCTGTACCAGCAACTTGCAGATCATCTATTCTGTACAAGTAAGAACAAAATAATTTTCTGGAGAAATATCTGCATCAATAGCTCCAAAACTGTTTCTTGTCAACTTGGCCCTGGGCTTTTTTGCAAATTCACTGATGTTGTAAACGCAGAATTCTTTGTGTATTTCAAGTATTTTAATTAATTTCTAAGGGTTGAGATTTGGCTCTCATGGATGATGCTGATTTTTTTGAATAAGGTACAAGATGATGAAGGATGTTGAATCTCTTGGGTGAATCCAGAGAAGAGCAACGAAGCTGGTGAAGGGGCTGGAGAAAGAGGTGTTCTGAACATGTTAACTATCAAAAGAGAGATGACAATATCTGAAAGGAGTCTTCACCTTCCTTGGAGGTGTTTAAAAAATTAACAAGGTGAAAATTTAAGGTGAAATAAGGTGAAAATTTATGGTGAAACAAGGTGAAAATTTAAGGTGATTCTCTGGATAGAAGGAGGGAGTAGGTGCAAAAAAAAAAAAATGAAAAGATGAATACGTAGTAGTTTAAATGCTAAGATGTGCAAAAAAAATATTAAAAAACAATTGGGGAAATAATTTGAAGAAGGTATGAGCACTAATGAATTCTTTAGCAAGCGTGGCAGGTGGAAAAGTCTACCCACAGACCTTGCAAGGTAAGTAATAGAAGCATAAAAGGAATAGTCAGAGGAAATAAGGCCAGAATAGGGAACTGGAATGAATATTTTTCATCTATATCTTTATGGAGAAGTTTGAGCAGGTTGCCAAGCTTGGTTTTTCTTTTGAAGGTGAGTCCGTATTGCAGTTCCTTGGAGCTGTTCTCCAGCTTGTGCACAAAGGAGTGTGGCTGGTTTTCAAAAAGCATTGTGTGTCGTTCCACAGTCAAGGCTCCGAAAGCCAGGGAGCTGCTCTGAAATTAGCAGCAAGGTCTTCACATCAATAAATGCTGGATAATCAATAGGAATTCAGCAGTTGTTGTCTTTCTCAAATGCCTTATGGAAAATCAGCTTCATCTCATTTGATGAGGTTGTTCAGCCTGGAGAAGAGGAGGCTGAGGGGAGACCTCATTGCTCTCTGCAAGTACCTGGAAGGAGGTTGTGGAGAGGAGGGAGCTGGGCTCTTCTCCCAAGGGACAGGGGACAGGATGAGAGGGAATGGCCACAAGCTCCACCAGGGGAGATTTAGACACGATATTAGGAAAAATTTTTTCCCAGAAAGGGTGATTGGGCAGTGGCAGAGGCTGCCCAGGCAGGTTGATTCACCTTCCTTGGAGGTGTTTAAGGTGAGTGTGGACGAGGTGCTGAGGGACATGGGTTAGTGTTTGATAGGAATGGTTGGACTCAATGATCTGGTGGGTCTCTTCTAACCTGGTTATTCTATGTTTCCATGATCTCCTTGTCTACATTCAAGCTGAAAGCGCTGCTGGGAAGGACATCTAACCTGTAGTTAGCTGATGTTCACCTTCAAACTGCCTTTTAGCTGAGTCACTCTTGCTTTCCTTCCTAGGAAATTCCTAAATTCTCCCTCCTTCTTTGGGTTTGCTGCTTAGCAAGAGGTTGCCTGTGAGCTGTTTGTAAATCCAGCAGTTCTGGGTATTTATACTGCACATGAATATGTTAATAGTCTAGCACCAGGCAACCTGCTTTCTAATTGCTCTTATTATGACTGTGCCACTGTTGATTTTCACATACTTACTGCAAGATGTAGGGGGGGAAAAAGTGTGTGTAGTGCTGTGTGGCGGGAAAAAACGTGGAACTTTAAATTTACTTACACTGTAGCATTTGCTTCAGGATACACTGCTGGGAAGCGTTTTAGAAACTGGAGAGAGAGGCAGCATGAATTAATGCACAGCACAGCTTATGTTTTTAAAACATTGTGAAGATTTGAGGGGATTTAAAAAAAAAAAAAGCTATACTTTATAGTAACTTGCATAGGGTTGTTATGTACATCTGCGCAAAGACAATTAGATCTCTTTAGCCCATCGGCCACATGCTGGGTCCTGCACTTGGGGCAAAACAACCCTGAGCAGCTCCAGACTGGGAGAAGTCTGGCTGGAAACTGTCTGGAGGAGAAGGACCTGGGGGGGTTGGTTGACAGCGACTGACCATGAGGCAGCAGTGGCCCAGGTGGCCAAGAAGGCCAATGACATCTTGGCTTGGATCAGACACGGTGTGGCCAGCAGGGCCAGGGAGGTTCTTCTCCCTCTGGACTCAGCACTGGTGAGACCACTCCTCGAATCCTGTGTTGAGCTGTGGGCCCCTCAGCACAAGAAGGATGTTGAGGCTCTGGAGCGAGTCCAGAGAAGAGCAATGAAGCTGGTGAAGGGGCTGGAGAACAAGAGGAGCGTCTGAGAGAGCTGGGGGTGTTTATCCTGGAGAAGAGGAGGCTGAGAGGAGACCTCATTGCTCTCTCCAACTCCCTGAAAGGAGGTTGTGGAGAGTAGGGAGCTGGGCTCTTCTCCCAAGTGACTGGGGACAGGACGAGAGGGAATGGCCTCAAGCTCCACCAGCAGAGTTTTAAGCTGGACATTAGGAAAAAAAATCATGGAAAGAGTCATTGGGCACTGGCAGAGGCTGCCCAGCAAGGGAGTTGTTTTCCCTAGTGGTGCTTAAGGGAGAGGTGGACAAGGTGCTGAGGGACATTGTTTAGTGTTTGATAGGAATGGTTGGACTCAGTGATCCTGTGGGTCTCTTCCAACCTGGTGATTCTATGATCTTTAAACTCTGCATGACTTGAAAACATTTGCAGCCCTAGGACAAAATAGCGTCAGCATGAAAGCCAACATCGAGCCTTTTTCATGCATACCATACATCGCAATAAACACGTTTTATCATAATAAATGTATTACTTAGCATTCCGCTCCACATCTTGCCTTACAGTGGGAATGGTTCTATTCTGACCTAGAGGTCTGAAAGCATTAAACTGCCTGGATTGTTAGCTTTCCCCATTAACTCCTGATGGAGTACCCTGTGCCTCCCGTTGCGTGTACCTCAAAGCCCAGTGCCAATTATTTTCCCTGGCTAGCTGTCGCCTGGCGGGGCAACTCGACTTGTACAATTTTCCCTCAAGTATATGAAACTAAATGAAGCACAACAAACAAGGAAGGACGTGTTGTATTTATAATTATTAGTTTTAGGTGTTCCTGGATGGAAATAACCCTTGGGGGAAGCACACTGTGGGTACTATATATTTAAACAGGCAGAAGAAAGTCAATTTGTTGTATGTTACTTTGGGTTTCTCGTGTTGCCTAATTTCCCTTTTGCCTTCTCTATTTTCTTTCTCCGGTTTTCTGGCTTGCAGCTCTTCCTGGTCACTTCTTTGGTTTTGCGAGTGGCTAAAAATGTGTATTATAAGAAACAAGGATTTAACCCCTGGCAGCAGACAGCGTCTCTCAGAAATAACTAAAATTATTAACCTCATTTCTCTCTACAACTAATTGAAAGGAGGTTGTAGAGAGGAGGGAGCTGGGCTCTTCTCCCAAGGGACAGGGGACAGGACAAGAGGGAATGGCCTCAAGCTCCACCAGGGGACGTTCAGGCTAGAGATTGGGAGGAAGAGTTTCACACAGAGGGTCATTGGGCATTGGAATAGGCTGCCCAGGGAGGTGGTTGATTCACCTTCCCTGGAGGTGTTTAAGGGACGGGTGGATGAGGTCCTGAGGGACATGGGTTAGTGATTGATAGGAATGGTTGGACTCGATGATCCGATGGGTCTCTTCCAACCTGGTTGCTCTATGATTCTATGAATTTTCTGGCTTTCTCAGTTCACTACAAAAGCTCAGTCGTCTTTTATGACATTTATGTGATCATGTGAGCCTCCAGATATATTTGCTTTTCTCAGTCTCTTTGAATGCATTTAGGATATGCTCTAACATTCGCCGTTTTAAGGTAGCTGGTGCTGCTTGGATAGAAGGGTCTGGAAGCAGCTTGGTTTACAAAGAGTGCAGTCATCTTCTTACTTGCATGTTCAGTTGTGGGGACCCTCAGCATGAGAAGGATGTTGAGGCTCTGGAGTGAGTCCAGAGAAGAGCAACAAAGCTGGTGAAGGGGCTGGAGAAGAGGAGGAGTGGCTGAGAGAGCTGGGGGTGTTTATTGTGGAGAAGAGGAGGCTGAGGGGAGACCTCATTGCTCTCTGCAACTCCCTGAGAGGAGGTTGTGGAGAGGAGGGAGCTGGGCTCTTCTTCCAAGGGACAGGACAAGAGGGAATGGCCTCAAGCTCCACCAGGGGAGGGTCAGGCTGGACATTAGGGAAAAATATTTCCCAGAAATGATCCAGTGGGTCTCTTCCAATCTGGTGAATCTATGACTCTGTGATTCAGTCCTTCTCCCTGCTTAGCTTTCACTAATGTAAAAGACATGGAAAACTCTGAGACAGTAAGAAACAGCCAACCCTATTCCAGATTCTGGTTTAAATTAGTGTTTTACCAAGAGATAGGTCGGTGAAAATTGTTGATGTTTATAATTCAGTATAAACCCCAAGCACTAGGTATTAATGTATTTAAAGAAAATATTGTTTTCTGCCAAGAACAAATTATTCCTCTATGAAAACAATGCCCCCATTTTGAGACTGACAGTTTGCTTGTGGAAAACTTTATGTTCTCATTTGCCTTTATTTAATGAGGCAAATATAAAAGTAGATGTTCAGTGACTTACTCTGAATGAACACAGGAAAAGTAAAGCTACATTAACATTATACCAAACTGCCGCAGGGTTCATTTCTCTCTCCAGATCTTTTTTTTTAACACGCATTCCTACATGTGTCAAAATTCTTTGTGAATTTATCCATGAATAACTCTTTCTCCGCATTATTCAGGCTGCGTAATGACCATGAGAGTAAAATCAAGCTGAAATCGCAATCTGTGCTGCACTTGAAGTATGTGTAATTCATTTAACTAACCAACGCAGCCTGAACTCTAAGCGTGTAATCCGTTTACGTATGTCTCAATTACCCTGTTATAGCTAATTATCAAGTCATCCAGTTAGCAAGCGATCACATATGGTACCATTTTCCTCACTCATTAAATATTCTAGCTTGTCTTTTGGCAAGTGTTTGACCTAAAAACTTATTTTCACCAATTAGTAAACAGAAGGAAAAAAACCAACAACCAGTTTTCTTGCGTATTTATAAAAAATAAAGATATAAGGAAGGTTGGAAGAGAAATGTAAGAGTTTAACCTGTAGTAAGACAGTGTTATTTGCATCACGGGAAGATTACGAACAACAAAAAAGTACTGAGGTTGAGTATGGATTTGTAAGCAGGTGCAGAAAATCTACAGTAGCGCGAGAAACACTCACTCACTAGTAAAATATTAAAAAGGACAAAGTCTTCGGAGCAAAGATAACAATTTTTATTATACAATTCAGCGCTGAATTGGATGCCCTTCCGAAAAAGGCATAAAACCTACAGAAAACAGTGAGTATATACACTAGTTTTAAACAAAGAATACAAATCTCTTCAAGGTTGCTCATTATATATTTTTTTTTGAAGTGTTTAACCATGTCTGGAGACTCCTGTCAGGTTATCGTTGCCAACTCTGTCTTGTTAGACAGCTAAACATCATCGAAATGTCCCTGGTTTACGGTTGGACTCGATGATCCGGTGAGTCTCTTCCAACCTGGTGATTCTATGATTCCGTGATTCTATGTCTGGATATCGTCTACATACTATTTCTTGATACATGAGAGATTTATATGGCAAGATAATTAAACACACACACCGGCTGCAGCAAAACTTATCAACTAATTCCCACAGTAGTAAAGCCCAGAAGTTCCAGACAAAGTTACAGGAGTTATTCTGTGATTTTTTTTTTTTTTTTCGAAGTGGAAAGGTTAAATAATCAATTTTTCTTTTCTTAGAATAAATCATTGAATAGTTTGAGGTGGAATGGACCTTAAAGATCATCTAATTCCACTCCCCTCTGCCATTTCTTGCTCCTTTAAGGTTCTTCTCCACTTCTCAAGTGAAGGAATCACCACATCTTTAAGGAATCACCACATCTTTAGGCATTAATTATTTTTTTACATATGCTGATTGTCTTGAAAGTGTCTCCTTGGGCCCCTGAGCAAGCCTGGGGAATTAAAGGCTCTGGTTTTTGTTTTCTGCAGACAGGTACTAAGGGCTAATAATAGCCGTTAAAGTATCCTCTTCCTTCTCTTTCATTAAAAGAAGATTGAGGCCAGGCTCAGATCACTTAGCAGGAGACATTAGCAAATGAGCTGGTGCAGAAGGTCCAGGTAAAAGGGTTTTGTGGCTGTGTTGTCCTGCAGGGATTTCACAGAATCACAGAACAACCAGGTTGGGAGAGACCCATCTGATCATCATCTGAGTCCAACCATTTCAGGATTGTATCCTGTGAAGGAAAGAGATCCTAAAATGGAGATGAAGGTACTTCATGCAAGGAACCTTCACTCCTCTGTACAGTGAACATGGAGGTTTTTTCCAGCATGTTTTAGGATCAGTGCTGAGACTCCCAAAGTCTGAACATACTGAACATGAAAGCAGTGGAGGAAATCTGCCTGTTAAGTGCTTGTAATCCCTGAGCATATGTGGGATATTCTTGCTTTCTCATGTTATGTAGATGGAAGTGAGGAAAAAATTAACTTTAAATTCTGCAGTTCTCTTCGAGGCTGCTGAATCAACTCTGATCATCTTTATCCACTCACCCCTAAATACACAGGGTGCTGAATATCACCTTTTTTATTAAAACACTATTTAGATTTAAGGAGAGCAGGTGTTAGTTTTGTGCTAAGCGACTAAAGAAACGCATGATGTGAGCTGTGAGCATCTCCTTGGTAGGTGTTATTAATTTTAAGAGTTGGATCTGCTCTGGGGTACTATAAGGGCACTGAATGGTTGGACTCGATGATCCAGTGGGTCTCTTCCAACCTGGTTATTCTATGATTCTATGATGTAACCAAGAGGCAGTTCTGGTACAGAGGGAGCTCTGCCAGAGAAGAGAAGGTTAGAAGAAATGGAGCTGCTTGTTGCAGAGTTATGTTTGGGCCAGAGAGGTGAAGAAAAAGGCAGTGAATTTGGGGTTTCTGAATGGAGAGAATGTCTGTGTGCTTTTTTTTTTTTTTTTTTTTTTTCCTTCTAAGTAAATATATGGCATAGAATGGTTTGTGTAGAAGGAAACTTAAAGACCAAATTCTTGAAGATCAAGTTCTAATCCCCCTGGCCACGGGCAGGGACATCTTCCACAGGATCAGGTTGCTCAAAGCCTCATCCAACCTGTCCTTGAACACCTCCAGGGGTGGAGCATCCGTTGTGACTCTGGGCAGCCTCTTCCAGTGCCTCAGCATCCTCACAGTAAAAAAATTCTTCTTAATATCTAACCTAAATTTAACCTCTTTCAGCTTAAAAACGTTACCCTTCATCCTCCCCCGGTTCTTCATGATAAAGAGCTCCTCCCCAGCTTTCCTTTAGGTACTGGAGGGATGCTGTAAGCTCTCCCTAGAGCCTTTTATTCTCTGGGCCAAACAAGGCCAACTCTCTCAACCTGTCCTCGTATGGGAGGTGCTCTGACCCCTCTGATCATCTTCGTGGCCTCCTCTGGACTCACTAGAACAGATCCGTGTGCTGGGGAGCCCAGAACTGAGCACAGGACTCCAGGTGAGGTCTTAACAGAGTAGAGGGGCAGGATCACCTCCCTCAACCTGCTGGTCCCACTCTTCATAGAATCATAAAACAACCGGGTTGGACGAGACCCATCGGATCATCGAGTCCAACCGTTCCCATCAAACACTAAACGATGTCCCTCAGCACCTCATCCACCTGTGCCTTTGATATAGCCCAGGACAGGGTTGGCTTTCTGGGCTGTGAGGGCACATTTCCAGCTCATGTCGGGCTTCTCATCCACCAGCACCCCTAAGTCCTTCTCTTCAGGGTTCCTTTCAATCATTCATTGCCCAGCCCAGCTTGGGGTTGCCCCAACCCAGATGCAAACCAGAAGTCCTGGATCTGTTCAAGGTCAGGCTGGATGACACTGACTGAGGGGAAGATGTCTCTGCCCACAGCAGGAGTTTTGAAAATTGATGATCTTTAAGGTCTCTTCCAACCGAACCCGTTCTATGATCTAATTATCTCATCACCTCTTGGGAGGTAAAGGTAAATGGGCTCTGAAATAGAGACAACCTGTGGGACATTCTCAGCAGCAGATATTAATTTCCCTTAGGCCATATGGATTTCCTCAAAAGAGTCGGCATGTAGTGGCTGTAGGGAAATGAAATTCATAGAATCATAGAACAACCAGATTGGAAGAGACCCATTGGATCTTCTAGTCCAACCATTCCTATCAAACACTAACCCATGTCCCTCAGCACCTCATCCACCCGTCCCTTAAACACCTCCAGGGAAGGTGACTCAACCCCCTCCCTGGGCAGCCTCTGCCACTGCCCAATGACCCTTTCTGTGAAAAACTTCCTCCTGATCTCTAGGCAAAATCTCCTCTGGCAGAGCTTGAGTCCATTCCCTCTTGTCCTGTCCCCTGTCACTTGGGAGAAGAGCCCAGCTCCCTCCTCTCTACAACCTCCTTTTAGGTTAGTTGTAGAGAGCAATGAGGTCTCCCCTCAGCCTCCTCTTCACTAGACTAAACACCCCTAGCTCTCTCGGCCGCTCCTCATAGGGCCTGTTCTCCAGCCCCTTCAGATTTATTCTTGGTCCTTTCTCAAGTGTCCCAGAGGATCATCAGGGCCATTCCCTTGGATGGGCTCTATCCTATCAAGACTATCTCTCTCTTTCCTCTTCTGAAGCATATTTCTTTCTTGTGTTGTGTTCAATCCCAGAATAGAGATTTCATTGTTACTCGATGGATGTTGCTGTCATTGTCTCCTGAAAAGCACCTGCCTCCAAGTTGCCGTCTGTGCCAGCTTTGTATGATTACATATAACGATACCCAAGGGCTCAGCGCAAGACAAGACAGTGACTCATTCTTCCCTCTCATAAATAGCATCCAGAAAGCTGAATAGAGGAAGTAAACAATGAACACAAGTGGTACAAAAAGCTCTATTTTTTTCTTCACAAGTTAATTTTAGAGTAAAATCAACATTCGTTGATGCTTTAGAAAGAGCTCCATCCCCATTATTAGTGGTGTCGTTTTTGCCGCGACTATTTTTACGCCGCGCTTTAGATTTACAAGGGTTATTTTTGACCAAACCGAGAGAAATACTTTGAAAGTTGATGGTAATGAGAGAGTTGTTTCAAGAATGCTGCGCCAGGATGCTGCATTCTGCACACACCAAGGGTCCTTAGGGTGGTTTGGGGGTTTAGTTTTATTATATTTTGAAGGGGATAACACTGGGCAGCGGGGAAGGTGTTGAGCTATTTGCACATCAGATTTCATCAACTAATTTCTGTTGATTAGAATCTTAAAAATAGTACATACATACTATGTATACATAGAGGGAATGGACTCAAGCTCTGTCAGGGGAGGGTCAGGCTGGATATCAGGCAAAAAATTTTCACGGAAAGGGTCATTGGGCAGTGGCAGAGGCTGCCCAGGGAGGGGGTTGATTCACCTTCCCTGGAGGGGTTTAAGGGATGGATGGATGAGGTGCTGAGTGACATGGGTTAGTGATTGATGGGAATGGTTGGACTCGATGATCCGGTGGGTCTCTTCCAACCTGGTGATACAGGCACTGGCAGAAGAAATGAGATTCTCGTTTCTGCAGACTTTTAGCTGGTGCTGAGATGACTCGAAGTGATGGTCTTGGTCAGGTCTGTGTACACACAATGCCCCAGTCTCAGGCTTACCTGTTTTCCAGCTCTGCCAAGCTCTTTGTGTCCCATTTTTGACCTCGTTTTACTTCACTGGAGACCCTTTCTATCTGTTTTCGACACTGATCCTTTCTGTTGTGAAGACTGAAGTTTTTGAATCATCCCAGAGAGAACTTATTATTCTCCAGGGGGAAAAAAAGTCAACTCTCATCCTTCACTGTGACTGTCTTTGATTTGTGAAAGTGAGTGGTCCATAAAGCAGCAGCGTGGAAGGAAATTTGATGGGTTCCAGGTAATGAACAGCAAAGCTAGGAGCAAGTTAAGTGGCAATAGGTGACATACATCATGCAGTCAAAACAGGCAGAGCTTTTGGTGGAGCCAGGAAGGCAGCACAGCATCAGTGGCCAAGGTTGATTGCTCTTTCAAGGGAAAGAAAACACTTCTTTCTTTTCAGCTGAATAAAAGTTAGCTGCTTTTCATGACTGCAGCTGTTGCAGAGGCACTTCTCTGGGGGTGGGACAAGGATGTTCTCTATTTAAAGTGTATTTGTGGGTGTGTCTAGGGCAAAAGTAATTCCCAGAGAGAAGGGGACAGGAGGAAAAACCTGCCTTTGTCATGTCATGTTCCAGCATGGGATTGTAGCCTTTAGTAGGAAAAAAGGTTGTCATGATCAAGTCTGACGGCTTAAAATGACAGATGACATAATGTAAGCTCTGCCGTAGTCAAAATTATATGTAGGTCTTTGGTGAATCAAATCATAGAATCACCAGGTTGGAAGAGACCCATCGGATCATCAAGTCCAACCATTCCTATCAAACACTAAACCAAGTCCCTCAGCACCTCATCCACCCGTCCCTTAAACACCTCCAGGGAAGGTGACTCAACCTCCTCCCTGGGCAGCCTCTGCCACCGCCCAATGACCCTTTCTGTGAAAATTTTTTTCCTAATGTTCAGCCTAACTCTCCCCTGGTGGAGCTTGAGGCCATTCCCTCTCGTCCTGTCCCCTGTCCCTTGGGAGAAGAGCCCAGCTCCCTCCTCTCCACAACCTCCTTTCAGGTAGTTGTAGAGAGCAATGAGGTCTCCCCTCAGCCTCCTCTTCTCCAGGATAAACACCCCCAGCTCTCTCAGCTGCTCCTCTTCTTCTCCAGCCCCTTCACCAGCTTCATTGCTCTTCTCTGGACTCACTCCAGAGCCTCAACATCCTTCTTGTGCTGAGGGGCCCACAACTGACCCCAGGATTTGAGGAGCGGTCTCACCAGTGCTTCCTGATTGATGTATTTTCCTTACTCATCTTAACCCAAAAGTGAATTTGGGTGATGAGGTTTTTACACGTTTTTTTCCTGAATCACCGAAATAGTTTATCTCTGCAGCATAAATAAACGTCCCAAGGCGAAACCAGGTGAACTCTTGCATGTTGCTTTGCAAAGGGAAGGCTTGTATATCGCTTATTATTGTGGGACTTTCTTTGTTGTTTTTAAAGAAATGAAAAGGTTTCTTTCCTCTCCCTTACAAAAACTTCATGGATGTTTAGAAATGAAGGTTTCTGTCGTTGAACGGTTGGACTCGATGATCCGGTGGGTCTCTTCCAACTGGGTTGTTCTATGATTCTATGAATGGATCTCTGACCATGCTTCTTTTTTATAATCACGACTTCTTATTTATATAAAGTTATACTCAGCAGGATGTTCACTTGCTAATATTCTGATTTACAGTGAATAAAATTTAGATCCACTGAATGTAAATCTTGGATATCCAGCTTGCATAAATCATAAACCAAAATGCTGTTCTCTCTTGAAAATAATTATTAGGCATAGATTACAGAATGATCTCCGATGAGATAATTCCCTTGGATGCTAATGTTTCTACTTGACAATTAAATGGAAATGTTGGAGTCGTGATCTGGTGGGTCTCTTCCAACCTGGTGATTCTATGATTTTATGATTCTTTGAATGTCTAACAATAGGTATTTATTTCCTGATAATTATAATTCAGTACAATGCAAACAAAATCTTTTTTTTTTCATTAATGAGCTGCTACCTCATTATATGAAGATTGGTAGCAATCTGATACTTCAGTTACCAGCACGAATGCAAAATAGTTCGTGTTCCACATTTTGAGTTTATTGAATATGATTTGTCATTATTCTTAATCTGCTGCCAGACACAGGGTGTAACAGATGAACAGAGCAGTGGAAAAACCTGCAGGATCCTCTGTCTTCTTGTGGAGCTGGTTTTATTATTCAGTGTTTGCTCTTGACCTGCCAATGTCACGGCCGTTACAGCTACAACCCCGTTGAGCAAGTGCTTTATTTAGATAAATTTCTCTGGTTTGAATTGTGTGTGTTGAATGGAGTTAGCCCAGAGCACGCGGTGATCGTTGATCACCGCGTGCTCTGGGCTGACTCCATTCCAAGGCTCTTATTTGGTTTACTTGGAGCAGATACTCAAATACTTAGGAACTAAATGGTTTAGCGATTGATGGGAATGGTTGGACTCCTTGATCCAGTGGATCTCTTCCACTGTGATTCTGTGATTCTAAGTGTATCATCCCAGTCCTTGAGGAAGAAATAGCATAATGGAGAAGGAGGAGGTTCCAAGAGAGAAGAAGTGCTTCAGAAACAGGAGGAGGAAAAGAGAGAGGAGTAGGAACTGGTGGGGATCAGCACAGAGGGAATGAAGTGAGGAACTGGCTAGGTGGGGAATGGGAAGGAAGGAGGAACTAAGATGTATTATTGAAACACAGAACTGATCAAAGGGTTGATGCAGATACACAGAGAAAAGAGTTAACAAGATGAGAAAATGCCAGAAGACTTGGAAAGAAAGAGTTGTGATTGGAGTTGGTGGTGTTCAAGGCCAGGTTGGATGAGCCTTGGGCCCCTGATCCAGTGGGAGGTGTCCCTGCCGAGGGCAGGGAGGGTGGAACTGGATAATATTTAAGGTCCCTTCAAACTCTTAACTATTCTATGATTCTGCATAACAGCTTCTGGAGTTTCAGTCAGAAAACCACCAAAGTACAGGGACAAACCTCCACTCCTCTTCTTCCTTTGCCAGGCTCAGTATATATCTGGAGGCAAAATTTTCTTAACTGTGGAAGCAGTTGTTCCTGAGGGTTGTTTGATTCAGTTAAAGACAAGGTGGTAGTTTCTGCTGTGCTTTACTCTGGAGGATTTGCATCCAGCTCTGGAAATAGTTGTGTATAAAACTAGAAACGAGGTGGAAGCAGCACAAGGAGAAGGAATAAGGGGGTTATCTGCCAAAGCCTTTAAGCCAGAATGTTAATCATATTGGTCTTTTCCGCATAAAGCTTAACACACATCTCAGGTCCATTTGAAATATTTTATCTGACTTCTTGTAAGAGCTGAATCAACATAAAAATGAATTTGGGGAATACTTAAAGGTGTTCTTAATCCACTTTTGTTCTTTTCAATATACTTTAAATATGTTTCCATTAACTTTCACAATACGCACCATGTTCCTGCTTCCAAGAGTTACTTGACCCTCTCTCCAAGTCTATCACATAATAATGCATTAAGATAGAAATTAGAATTCTAAGAGGTGAAGTCGCAGGCATTGAGTGGTTACAATCTTCCCTCCTCGACTGGATAAGAAATGTGAAGAAAAATATTTCATATACACGTACGGTTTTTTTTCTACTGCACAGTACATATCTAAACAATCAAGAATTTTCAACAGTAAATAAATACAAACTGTGCTGAAGCATTTTAAGATGCAAATAGTGGAAATTGAGTGCTGTGTGATTCGCTGTGGGCTGTAGAATCATAGAATCATAGAATCACCAGGTTGGAAGAGACCCATCGGATCTTCTAGTCCAACCATTCCTATCAAACACTAAACCAAGTCCCTCAAGAGCTCATCCACCCGTCCCTTAAACACCTCCAGGGAAGGGGAATCAACCACCTCCCTGGGCAGCCTATTCCAATGCCCAATGACCCTTTCTGTGAAAAACTTCCTCCTAATCTCTAGCCTAAATCTCCGCTGGTGGAGCTTGAGGCCATTCCCTCATGTCCTGTCCCCTGTCCCTTGGGAGAAGAGCCCAGCTCCCTCCTCTCCACAACCTCCTCTCAGGTAGTTGTAGAGAGTAATGAGGTCTCCCCTCAGCCTCCTCTTCTCCAGGATAAACACCCCCAGCTCTCTCAACCGCTCCTCATCGGGCCTGTTCTCCAGCCCCTTCACCAGCCTCGTTGCTCTTCTCTGGACTCTCTCCAGAGCCTCAACATCCTTCTTGTGCTGAGGGGCCCACAACTGAACACAGGATTCAAGGAGCAGCCTCACCAGTGCTGAGTCCAGAGAGAGAATCACCTCCCTGGCCCTGCTGGTCACACCATTTCTGATCCAAGCCAGGATGTCATTGGCCTTCTTGGCCACCTGGGCACACTGTTGGCTCATGTTCAGTCGCTGTCGACCAACACCCCGCAGGTCCCTCTCCTCCTGGCAGTTTTCCAGCCAGACTTCTTCCAGTCTGTAGCTCTGCATAGGGTTGTTGTGCCCCAAGTGCAGGACCCGGCATTTGGCCTTGTTAAACCTCATCCCATTGGTCTCAGCCCATGGATCCAGCCTGTTTAGGTCCCTTTGCAGAGCCTCCCTACCCTCCAGCAGATCCACACTTCCACCCAGCTTAGTGTCATCTGCAAACTTGCTAAGGGAGTAGTGCCTGCATCCTTTCTGCTTGCATTACCCCAAGTCAATCCACTCCAGCCACATGCACAGTGAGCTCGTTGGCACTCGAAAGGTAATTATTTGCTCCCTGCTCCCTTATTGTATGTGCCTCAGCATCAGAAAGAACAGCACTGCTGCCATTGTGTTGGACTGATGGCAAAGTCTCTCTTTTTTTTTTTTTCCTTTTTAATCCTCGAGAGTCTAATATTAGTAGAGGCTCAGAACTGTAGAACTGTGAACTCCTGTTATATTTTAAGACCTTCATCCTAAAAATCCATTCTTAGGCAGAGAAGAGAGAGTGAATCAAAATACCGTGATCCAAACGCGGAACCGAAAGAGCAGCCTCAGCCTCACGCCGCTTGGTGCTTTTTCGAAAGGCTGATAAAAGAAAAAAAAAAGAAAAGTACATTGATTTGATAGGAATGGTTGGACTAGAAGATCCGATGGGTCCCTTCCAACCTGGTTGTTCTATGATTCTATGAAACTCACCCTTTCTCCAGAACTTAGAAAAAGAGGATTTGCAGCCAAGGGACTTGGCAGGTGTGTTTGATGGGCTCTGCCGCTCGGGTCTGTGTGTTTGAGGTGAGTCTTTTTTTGGGAAGTTCTCAGTGATAATTTAAGACTTCTCTGTCTTCTGATTGAGAAACAGACTGGGAGATGGGGAAGAATTGAAGTAGGTAAAGAAGTGGAGATGCTATATGGAGAATATTTACAAATGAGAGGTCAGGCTTCTGTTGAAGAGAGTGGGTACCCCTGCCGGGTGATGCCCACAATCTTTGGGAACAAAGAAACAAACAAACCTTTGTCTAGAGGCATTCGGGAATCAGGAGGACGAACACACCTCTGAATTTAGGGGAAAACCTTTTTGTGATGAAGAGAAGAATAATGATGTAGATTATCTGCCTCTGATGATTTTTCACAGAGTTTCCAAACCCTCCTATTTGGAGTCATGGGAATGGTTGGACTGGATGATCCGGTGGGTCTCTTCCAGCCTGGTTGTTCTATGATTCTGTATAATTTAGTGTTTGATGGGGATGCTTGGATTCGATGAGCCGGTGGGTCTCTTCCAACCTGGTTGTTCTAGGATTCTGCATAATTTAGTATTTGATAGGGATGGTTGGACTTGATGATCCGGTGAGTCTCTTCCAACCTGGTTGTTCTAGGATTCTCTGATTCAGCAGCCTTAGGGAACAGTGTCACACAAACGCTAGAAAAGCAGAGGCAGAGGGATTTGTGCCTGTGAGGTTGTTGCTGACTGCAAGTAACCACGTGATGGGTGAGTTAATCAGGGTAAACATGCACTGGCATTCACAGGACACGGTTAGGGAACTAATTCATGGTCAGAGATCGCTCTTAGTTCATCTCCTCTGGTATTTTTGACGCAGGTAGCAATCATTAATGAGCGATTCTGATTTTGGTTGTTCTCTTTTTTTCCCTAAAAAGACAAATCAGAATGAAACAATATGCTCTTCTCTACCGGTAGGGGTTGTGACCCGGGAGAACGTAAGGATTTTCTCCTCTAATCTGTGGGAATTAGCCTTGAGTGACAAGGAGCTAGTGTGCAGTTGACTTACCATCCTCGGTTAACTTGCAGCTCTGTGGTATCTAGGGCTACCGAAAGAAAGCAATTCTTGTCGGAAGCGGAATTCATATGAAGATCCAACTGGAAGGTCAATGCCGGAACAGAGATTGCTATTGTGTCCTGGGCAAAAGTCAATGCAGGTTGGAGAGCAAAAAGTACTTCTTTTTTTCTCTTTTTATCTTAGTAAATCTTCATTACATGGAAATTACTAGTCAAGGCTGTGTGTGTGGTGAACCCTGGAAGGAAGAATAATGTAAAATGTTGGGTAGTAGTTTATTAGAAGTAAATTTTCTGGGTGTTGTACAGTATAATTCCCTACATATAATATGCTGTGTTGTAGTTCAAGCAGGGCTGTAAAGCTCTGTCTCCAAAGACAGCCTCTTGCCTTTCAATAAAATTTAGTCGTGAGTGATAAACAGTTAAAGAATAACCGTTTGAACAATAAACTTTCACGAAGTAAAGCAGATAATCAACTCTGTGGATTGAGTGTAGCAGCTGGAAACCGAGCGAAGTCTGGGAAAAGGCACTAGAGAGAGAAACACGTAGAGCAAAAGCTCGTAAGGCAGTTTTTGGGTTATTGCTAAAGCAATAAGGGAAACCTCCCAGACAGGGTTACAGCCTTTAAAAAATTACTGATTGAGTAGAAGTCAGATCTCTCATAAAAACTAATATTTGATTATAAAATCCCCCTGTTTTTATTTTGTGTTGTGTTGCATCTCTCTGTCCTTTTATTACTGAAGGATAAGCAAATAATTTAAGTGATTTTTCTTCATTTCCCCTGCCAGCAGCTCACCTGATGAGTAGGAAGCAGAATGCAAGCACAAACAAGCTGAGTTCAAGTGGGACAGGAACTCTCAGCCTCTTACACCCTCAAGTGGAAGCGGGGCCCATTTTGTGAGGCTCTGAAAGTGTTGGTTTCATGCTTTTGTGAACAATTCCTCACAGAAGATGACTTTTTTTTTAAAGCTGATGGGTACCTGGACCACAGAGATGGTTGTAAGACAAGGCCATGGGATTAGAGGTGCTGAGGGACATGGGTTAGTGTTTGATGGGAATGGTTGGACTCGATGATCCGGTGGGTCTCTTCCAACCTGGTGATTCTATGATTCGGATGCTGCCATGAGTTTTGAGTACTGGGTCACCGAAGAGAGCTCTTCAGACATGCCTCTCGCAGCCATTACATTCAGAGAGAGACAGAAGAGAAGGAATTATAACTCCTGTTTATTGTTTGACTGCGACATCAGTACTTTGGCACTGTCTGTGCTTGGATCTTCTTTCATAGAATCATAGGACAACCAGGTTGGAAGAGACCCATGGGATCATCGAGTCCAGCCATTCCTATCAAATGTTCCAGGCTTGGGTAGGTTAAGGGATTCTTCCGAGCTTAGAGAACTGCTAAAGTCTGACACCAACAAGGAAAGTGTATGCATTTATTAAGCACTTCTTAATATATGTGTGGATATATATCTTTATGTGTGTTTCTATATTTGTATTTATATACATACGTATGTTAGTGTTTGATAGGAATGGTTGGACTTGATGATCCGGTGGGTCTCTTCCAACTTGGTGATTCTATGATTCTATGATATGTATATTTGCTGTATGTCCTACATTCCTGTGCTGCTTTCTAATGCTAAGTGAATTGTAACAACCCAGGACGAGAGGGAATGGCCTCAAGCTGCACCAGGAGAGGTTCAGGCTAGAAATTAGGAAAAAAATAGGAACAGAAAGGTTCATTGGGCAGTGACAGAGGCTGCCCAGGGAGGGGGTTGATTCACCTTCCCTGGAGGGGTTTAAGGGACGGATGGATGAGGTGCTGAGGGACATGGGTTAGTGTTTGATGGGAATGGTTGGACTTGATGATCTGATGTGTCTCTTCCAACCTGGTTGTTCTATGATTCTATAATTCTATTCCTGAGTTCACAAACCCTCACCCAGGGAGCTGCCGTTGGCCTCAGCGACCCACCGCGCTACCTGGGCAGCCTGCTCAACCCTGAATCTTCTCTGCCAGGCTACGCTGGGCACTGTAAACATGACACCAGCTGCCACAGCACTGTGACCCCAGCAAGGGTGAG
Organism: Coccyzus lansbergi; assembly: GCA_033558105.1. Taxonomy (NCBI): domain Eukaryota; kingdom Metazoa; phylum Chordata; class Aves; order Cuculiformes; family Coccyzidae; genus Coccyzus; species Coccyzus lansbergi. Next base: position 938,826 of record JAUMJK010000786.1, on the reverse strand, counting down.
CGCATCGGGGCGTCAACCTGGCCATTGGATTGTTCCTTTGGGGATAGACTGTTATCCTCTTTCTTCCAAGGGTTAAGCGGAGCTCACATTTTCTGGTTAAAACACACCAGCAGAAGGGGGATTCTGTCCGGGGACTTTCTCTGCATTTTACATTAAACGCCTGATCACCAACCTACAGAGGAGTTATCCGCTAATCTGGTTTTGCAGCCCAGTAAAACCTGCTTTGCTGGCAGGGATTCCACAGCAGAGATGAGGAGCCAGAACTGTAACTGTCCTGGTGCTTAGGCTGCCTGCAAAACACAAGTGGCATCTTCTTTTTTACTTCTGTCCGGAAGGACTCGAGTTTGATCTCGTTTCGACTCGAGTTCGATTTTGTTTCGACTCGAGTTCGATTTCTATTCCACTTGAGTTCAATTTCGTTTCGACTCAAGTTCGATTCCGTTTCAACTCGAGTTCGATTCCATTTCGACTCGAGTTCGATTTCGTTTCAACTCAAGTTCGATTCCGTTTCGACTCGAGTTCGATTTCGTTTCGACTTGAGTTCGATTCCGTTTCGACTCGAGTTCGATTCCGTTTCGACTCGAGTTCGATTCCGTTTCGACTCGAGTTGGATTTCGTTTCTTAATGTGGCAGATGACAACCACGTCTGTACCTCCTCTGTCTGAGGTTTTATAGAAACTTGTAGCAGGAATTTTCTGAAGGATCTGGGAGTTGAGGTGTAGCCTGTACAGCTGAGCCCTTATCCTTTGGATTTCAGTTTCCTCCAGGTTGGGAAACGCTCCGTGGGACTAAGGCAGGTCTGAGTTTTCCCACAGAAGCCGAGCTTGAGAAAGCTGAGAAATGCAAAGGGAAAAATGCAGCAGCACCTGTCATCTTCAGCAGTTCGGAGCTGCCGTGAGAAGGAGGAGGATTTCAAGTCTAGGGGTTTGATTTAGGCATTAAATATTAATATTTTCTCCCTGAACTGCTGTTTCAGGCAGGACTGGACGTGTGCTATGGATGAGATCCTGGTTCTTTCAGCTGCTCCTTTGGGGGCTTTTGCCCCCAAAGGAGCAGCTGAAAGAACCAGGATCTCATCCATAGCACGAAAACGCTTTTCATTGGTGAATCCCAGGCTGAGCGAAGCTCCCGTGAGTGCTCACAGAGACCTTTTCCTCCTATTTTTGCTCAAGCATCCGGAGTGGTTGGACTCGATGATCCGATGGGTCTCTTCCAACCCGGTTGTTCTATAACTCTATGAAAAGGGCTCCTACCACACCAAACGCAATTTCCTTGCCAGGACGAGGTGGGATCATGCCCTAAATCTTCCCTTTGCTTTGAGAACTGCAGGTTACACCATTACTGTGCTGCTTCTGTCTCCTTAAACCTCCTGCTTCTTTAAATAGGTGTCCTTGGGCAGCTTTCCTCACTCCGTTAATCCCAACACGGATGAACTGGCGTGAATATAAATGTTTACGGCACTTCTCGCAGCTGCATATGGAATATATCCCATTGTTTGCACACATTTAGTTCTGTGGCTTTGTAATTTGATGCTCTGTAAAGAGCCTCAGATAATCTCTCTGAAAAGAGCAGTGTAAATGCAGCTATAATTAGCTCTATCATTTTTTTTTTCGGGGGAAACATATCTTTTAATAAAGCATCAGAGCACCGAATAGCTATTTCCTGCGATTTTCATTCCCGTAATATTTATAGGGAACGAATGAGCCAGAGGAAAAAAAAAAGGAGAAAAATTAATACCGTGAATGAACTTGCCTTTGAGACGGGTTTGTGATAAAACTACGAATTTAACAAACTTCAGTAAACCAATTACTGCTCCTCCTGGATTTATGACTATGCAAAGCTCGACGGGATTTGATGTAATCCCTCCCTGAGACCAGATGGGCAGGTTGTGGGGCTCCGCAGAACACATTCCAGCCTTCCCAGTTCCATCCACTTGGGAATCACGGGGTTTGGGTTTTTTTTACGCTTTGCCTCTTGGTGACAAAGATACTGGGAAAGACATGAGCAGAATCACTCAAGATGTTTGTAATGCTCCTCTGTGCAAATTGTATTCAGGATTTTTTACCACTTAGTACTTCAAATCTCTTCACAGATATCAGTTTGATCAGAGCTACTGAGTTGCCGTCTATGTTTTCTACCTCTTAGAGCATGGACCTTTCTGCTTTTTTAGAAAGAGTATAAAAAAAATGTTGTGTCAGGCCATAGATAAATTATTTTGTATTTTGTTTTGCTGAGTCCAAGCCTCCTTGTGCTGCTTATGCCACTCCTTGTGTGGCAAAACAACAGTGGGAAGCTGCGAGTTGTTTTCTGTGTCTCAAGTAAACTACGCAAAATCACAGAATCATGAATATTTTAACTGTTTTGTACTGTTATGGTCTTGCTTTTAACTGGAAGTGCATATGTTGGTGACCTTAGGATCTGATCCAACGTTTGTTTCCTAAGTAGTAGCAACTGTTTCTCAACTATAGAATCACAGAACATCTCAGGTTGGAAGGAGCTTCTAAACATCATAGAATCATAGAACAACCACGTTGGAAGAGACCCACCTGATCATCGAGTCCAACCATTCCCATCAAACACTAACCCATGTCCCTCAGCACCTCGTCCACCCATCCCTTAAACACCTCCAGGGAAGGTGATTCAACCTCCTCCCTGGGCAGCCTCTGCCACTGTCCAATGACCCTTTCTGTGAATTTTTTTTCCCTAATGTCCAGCCTGACCCTCCCCTGGTGGAGCTTGAGGCCATTCCCTTGTGTCCTGTCCCCTGTTCCTTGGGAGAAGAGCCCAGCTCCCTCCTCTCCACAACCTCCTTTCAGGTAGTTGTAGAGAGCAATGAGGTTTCTGATCCAAGTCAAGATGCCATTGGCCTTCTTGGCCACCTGGGCCACTGCTGCCTCATGCTCAGTCCCTGTCAATCAAGCCCCCCCTGGGTCCCTCTCCTCCAGGCAGTTTCCAGCCAGACTTCTCCCAGTCTGGAGCTGCTCAGGGTTGTTGTGCCCCAAGTGCAGGACCTGCCATTTGGCCGTGTTAACCCTCATCTCATTGGTCTCAGCCCATGGATCCAGCCTGTTCCGATCCCTTTGGAGCCTCCCTACCCTCCAGCAGATCCACACTCCCACTCAGCTTAGTGTTGTCTGCAAACTTGCTAAGGGAGCACTCGATGTTGTTGAAGACAGTGCTGAAAGTCTTCAGAAAGTCAAAGGCAGTGCCGGCTGCTCTCCCCTCTCCCACTTTTTATCACTATTACTTCTGTCACTTTGTCACAGTTGGGTTGGTCAGGCTTGGCTCAGCTTTGGTCGATCCAGGCTAACCGACCCCAGTCACCTTCTCCTTCACACGGACAGAAATGTATTTTGGGAGGACGAGCTCCATAATTTCCAATGATGTTCATGTCATATTTTGGGAGGACGAGCTCCATAATTTCCAATGATGTTCATGTCATATAAGGTGTTTAAAATAGCTGGAAGATGGAGAGCCCCTTTCTACAAGTATGTGTTTTCCAAGGCTGGACTGAAGAACCTGTACCTGCACACGGTGTGAGCAGTGGGTCGGGAGCTCAGAGAGCGGTGAGCTGGCCTTGCTTTCCTAGGACACCTACACCTGCCTGCCCTGAGCAGCTACAGACTGGGAGAAGTCTGGCTGGAAAGTGCCAGGAGGAGAAGGACCTGGGGGGGGTTGGTGACAGCGCCTGACCAGCAGTGGCCCAGGTGGCCAAGAAGGCCAATGGCATCTTGGCTTGGATCAGACATGGTGTGACCAGCAGGGCCAGGGAGCTTCTTCTCCCTCTGGACTCAGCACTGGTGAGACTGCTCCTTGAATCCTGTGTTCAGTTGTGGGCCCCTCAGCACAAGAAGGATGTTGAGGCTCTGGAGCGAGTCCAGAGAAGAACAACTAAGCTGGTGAAGGGGCTGGAGAACAGGCCTTATGAGCAGTGTCTGAGAGAGCTGGGGGTGTTTATTGTGGAGAAGAGGAGGCTGAGGGGAGACCTCATTGCTCTCTCCAACTCCCTGAAAGGAGGTTGTGGAGAGGAGGGAGCTGGGCTCTTCTGCCAAGGGACAGCAGACAGGATGAGAGAGAATGATCTCAAGCTTCTCCAGAGGAGATTTAGGCTGGAGATTAGGAAAAAAAAATCACAGAGGGAGTCATTGGGCATTGGAATAGGCTGCCCAGGGAGGGGGTTGATTCCCCTTCCCTGGAGGTGTTCAAGGCACAGGTGGATGAGGTGCTTAGGGACATTGTTTAGTGTTTGATAGGAATGGTTGGACTCAGTGATCCGGTGAGTCTCTTCCAACCTGGTGATTCTATGATTCTATGAACAGCAAACAAGGTTCTAATGGGACTTTAGGTCCTGCTTTTTACCAAAGCAGAATTTATTTTCCAAACAGCTTATCCCCGAGAACACAGAAATACCCCTCGGAGTCCTGCGACATTGTGTTTTTATCTTCTCTGTGCTGCTCTATTACTGCGTAAATACATTTCAACAAGAGGTTGTCGGCTCATGACTGATTGCAGGGAAAATCTTCTGCAAAACGATGATCCTGGCTACGTTTCCAACAAATTCATTGGTGAGATCCAGGATCCTCACAGAGGGTAAAGACATTAACAAGCACCTTTCAAGTCAATCATTGTTACTTTTGTCGTATTTTTATGCTTTATAAATAACTTCCTTCGTGAGGCACTCACCCATCAGGTGAATGAATTCCTTTTGATAATACTCTGAGCAAATCTGAAACCAACGGCAGTAACATTCTCGTAGCATATGAAATATTTAATATACACGTCTGTGCTTAAGCAAGAAGTCTTTCCTCTCACTCTGCGGAAGCTTCTCTCGCATCGTCCCTTCTACCCAGAGGAATTATTTTGTCGTTGGTTAAGCAAAATTCTGGCTTAAACATTCTGTGTTGATCTAATGGGAACTGGGTTTGGTGTTTTGAGACTGTGTGAGAACTGAATATTGTTACAGAAATATGTTTGTGGCTTATACTTAGTAATCGGTAGTAGAACAAACTTAGTAATTGATAGTAGAACAAACTAAATTCACACACCTACAAGGGAAAAAACTAATTACTCTGGTTTTAAATACATTATGTATATGTTTTTTTTAGTTAGTTTTTGTAAAGCTCCCCTTGTTCAGGTATCAATAACATACTTGATCTCACCGGACAAAGAAAATCCTCCTTTTGATTAATCTCAATTATAGTTTTGCAATTTTCTTCGGGGAAAAAAAAAAAATAAGATTTGAAGTTTTGTGGGGAAGTAGGGCTTGTGTACGAGAACCAGTAGCATCAGACAGTTTTGCAATAGTTCTGTATATATTTTTTTTAAAAGAGATGATGAGAAATTTTAGTCCCAGCCTAGGTTTCCAGGTAACTGATGTGCTGTGTTACTATTTCATAGAGGTTGCTTCAGCATATAAATTTCCGTTGTGAGCTCCTATTTGAGGGACATGGTTTAGTGTCTGATAGGAACGGTTGGACTCGATGATCCGGTGGGTCTCTTCCAACCTGGTTGTTCTATGATACTCTGATTGTATTTAGTCTCACCCTCTACCCTGACCAAAAAAAAAAAAAAAAAAACCAAACCCCAAAGTGGTTTGGATTTTTTTTTTTTTTAATGCACTTTTCTTTTATAATAAGGATAACAATGCAGTAAGAAATAGGTGTGGATCCTCTCAAGTTGTTTTGCTTTGGCCAAAAAAAAGCTTTTTAGAAGGTAACCACCAGGTTTTATTTCCAGACCAGTCCCTCCTAACTGGTGCCCATCCCTTGGCGAGAAGGTCTGAAATGCAGTCGTGGTGTTTGCTCCATTTCAGGGCCACGTCTCTCATCCCTCACCCTGCATCCCTCACCCTGCACTCCACAATCCATGTCCCTCATCCTACATCCCTCATCCCGCATCTCTCATCCTGCGTCCCTCACCTCACATCCCATATCCCTCATCTCACATCCTGCACTGCGCATCCCGTGTCCCTCATCCTGCGCCCCTCATCCCTCATCTTGCATCCCACATCCCTCGTCCTGCACTCTACAACCCTCACCGCTCATTCCACATGCTGCATCCCTCATCCTGCACTCTGCATCCTATGTCCCTCACCCCTTAGCCAAAACCCCACATCCCTCGTCCTGCATTCTGCATCCCATTTCCATCCTGCATCCCTCATCCCTCATCTTTCACCCTGCATCCCGCATCCCTCATCCCAATCCCTCATCCTGCACTCTGCGTCCCATGTCCCTCATCCCATATCCCCCTCCCTCATCTCTCATCTTGCACCCCACATCCTGCATCCCTCCTTCCCCATCCCTCATCCTGCACTTTGCATCCCATGTCCTCGATCCCATATTCCCCATCCTGCATCCCTAATCCTGCATCCCTCATCCCACATCCCTCACCCCACGCTCTGCATCCCACATCCGTCACCCCACATCCCTCATCCTCTATCCCTGATCCTGCATCCCTTATCCCACATCCCTCACCCCTTATCCCACAGCCCTCATCTCGCATCCTGCACTGTGCATCCCGTGTCCCTCATCCCACATCCCTCGCCCCACATCCCTCATCCTGCATCTCTTATCCCTTATCCTGTACTCTGCATCCCATTTCCATCATCCTGCATCCCACATCCTGCACTCTGCATCCCATGTCCCTCATCCCACATCCTTTATCCCTCATCCTGCACTCCACATCCCATTTCCATCATCCTGATCCCTCATCCTGCACTCTGCATCCCATGTCCTTCATCCCACGTCCCTTATCTCTCGTCTTGCATCCCTCATCCTGCATCCCTTATCCCTCATCCCGCATCCTGCATCCTGCACTGTGCATCCCGTGTCCCTCATCCCACATCCCTCATGTTGTACCCCACATCCCTCATCCTGCATTCTTTATCCCATGTCCCTTACCCTTTACATCCCACATCCCTCACCCTTTACATCTCACGTCCCTTATCCCACATCCCTCATCCCGCATCCTGCACTGTGCATCCCGTGTCCCTCATCCCACATCCCTCATGTTGTACCCCACATCCCTCATCCTGCATCCCTCATCCTGCACTCTGCATCCCTCATCCCACCTCTATCATCCCTTACCCCTCATCCCGCATCCCTCGTCCTGCATTCTTTATCCCATGTCCCTCATCCTGCATCCCACATCCCTCACCCTTTACATCCCACATCCCTCACCCCTTATCCCTCATCCCTTATCCCTCATCCCACCTCTGTCATCTCTTATCCCTCATCCTGCATCCCTTATCCTGCACTCTGCATTCTATTTCCATGATCCCACATCCCTCATCTTGCACCCTGCATCCCACATCCCTCGTCCTGCATTCTTTATCCCATGTCCCTCATCCTGCATCCCACATCCCTCACCCTTTACATCCCACATCCCTCATCCTTTACATCCCACATCCCTCACCCTTTACATCCCACATCCCTCATCCCTTATCCTTCATCCCACCTCTATCATCCCTTATCCCTCATCCTGCATCCCTTATCCTGCACTCTGCATTCCATTTCCATGATCCCACATCCCTCATCCCGCATCCCTCATCCCGCATCCCTCGTCCTGCATTCTTTATCCCATGTCCCTCATCCTGCATCCCACATCCCTCACCCTTTACATCCCACATCCCTCATCCCTTATCCCTCATCCCACCTCTATCATCCCTTATCCCTCATCCTGCATCCCTTATCCTGCACTCTGCATTCTATTTCCATGATCCCACATCCCTCATCTTGCACCCTGCATCCCACATCCCTCGTCCTGCATTCTTTATCCCATGTCCCTCATCCTGCATCCCACATCCCTCACCCTTTACATCCCACATCCCTCATCCTTTACATCCCACATCCCTCACCCTTTACATCCCACATCCCTCATCCCTTATCCTTCATCCCACCTCTATCATCCCTTATCCCTCATCCTGCATCCCTTATCCTGCACTCTGCATTCCATTTCCATGATCCCACATCCCTCATCCCGCATCCCTCATCCCGCATCCCTCGTCCTGCATTCTTTATCCCATGTCCCTCATCCTGCATCCCACATCCCTCACCCTTTACATCCCACATCCCTCATCCCTTATCCCTCATCCCACCTCTATCATCCCTTATCCCTCATCCTGCATCCCTTATCCTGCACTCTGCATTCCATTTCCATGATCCCACATCCCTCATCTTGCACCCTGCATCCCTCGTCCTGCATTCTTTATCCCATGTCCCTCATCCTGCATCCCACATCCCTCACCCTTTACATCCCACATCCCTTATCCCTTATCCTTCATCCCACCTCTATCATCCCTTATCCCTCATCCTGCATCCCTTATCCTGCACTCTGCATTCCATTTCCATGATCCCTCATCCCGCATCCCTCATCCCGCATCCCTCGTCCTGCATTCTTTATCCCATGTCCCTCATCCTGCATCCCACATCCCTCACCCCTTACATCCCACATCCCTCATCCCTCAGCATCATCGCTGAGCATCCTGCTCCACCCCTATAGGCTGCGGGAGGTGCGTGCTGCGGGGAGGCTGTGGGGGGCTCGAGGTTGCGCTGGATGCTGCGCTGGAGGCTGCGGGATCCGAGTCTCCGCAGAGCCCCGAGCGCCAAACTTGGGGCTGCTCCGTCCGCATCCCCAGCCCTGGGCTTGGTTTTATCTTTCCCTTCGGAATTCACTCAAGGTAAAACCTCTCCCTGCTGCTCGCACTTTACCAATCCGCTTGGAGAAATCGTATCGCGCTCGTCTTGGTGCTTTAGATTTAGATTTAAAGGGAAAAAAAAAACCCACGAGTGTTTTGAGCAGAGCGGTTTGGGCAGCCGGAGGCTCCGTCCTGTGGTGCCTGCCCTGCTGGGCAAGAATTTGGGCTGGAAATCAATGTTTTTTGGCTAAATCCACCTGCCGCCGCCGTTCTCCTCTCCAGAGACAAGCGCTTCTCGCAGCCTCGCTCGATTTTGGGCTCATTTTTGCAGATTTTAGAGGCTCAGGGAAGCCCACGGACTCAGCTGAGGCTCAGTTGTTGCTGAGCCACTAAACTCTGTGCGGTAGGAACTGCTCTCTTACTTCTCTGTGTGGCTTCTGTCTCCTTCATCCTCTTTTTCTCAACTTTATCTGCTTTATCGTCTCTTACCTTGACCATCCTTCCCATTTAACCCTTCTTAAGCACAGCAGCTTCTTGTTTTTATCGATTCCTCCTGTGTTGCTTTGGCTCTCGGTGTTATTTTAGTAATTACTCTTGATTTTCAGCATTTTCCTTGCTCGGTGTTTTGTGCAATGCTCCTATCAAACTAAAGATAAAGGGGGGGAAAGAGTGAATTTTATTCATTATTGCATTCTTTTAAATATGGGGAGTTAGAAATAAGTTTGAAATAAGTTAGAAATAAGTTTATTATGGATATGGTTGGACTTGATGATCCAGTGTGTCTCTTCCAACCTGCTTATTCTATGATTCTGTATAATTTAGTGTTTGATGGGAATGGTTGGACTCGGTGATCCAGTAGGTCTCTTCCAACCTGATGATTCTATGATTCTATATAATTTGAAGAACTAATGGATGTGTGAGACTTTATATCTTCATGGCTAAGAAGGATATCTACTTATTTCAAGTCCTTTATTGTTACCAGAGGGTATCAGGTTCCCTGATAATTTAGCTTTAGGTCCACCTTGCGTTCCTTCTCATGAATCAGCTGGTCAGGGAGCTGGTAGTCTGATAGAACAGAAGATCTAATAAATAATTGTGGTATTAATACTATTATATTGTGACCTTTAGAAGAGTCAGTCTTGCTTTAGAGATGCTGGGACTTCATGTATGAATTCTCTGATATGCTTATCATAGAAACATAGAACAACCAGGTTGGAAGAGACCCATCGGACCATCAAGTCCAACCATTCCCACCAATCTCTAACTCATGTCCCTCAGCACCTCATCCACCTGCACCTTAAACCCCTCCAGGGAAGGCGACTCACCTACTCTTATCTAAGCATAAGTATTGCTTTCAGGCTTCTTTTCCTGGGGAGGCACAGCCTGGTGAGAGGTTATTTGATGCATTTTATCTCTGGCTGTTACTCCTAGGGTTTCAGGAACATAATCCGTGTGGCTTTGCAGCTACAACCCTGTGAAATAAGAGTGCAATTCAATGAGGGGACTTCTCTGCCTAAGGATGAAGTTGTGCCTCTCAGCTGCTGCGCTGAGCTACTGGAGCGAGAAAGTCAGCCCCAGCTGCCCTGCCTCCCACCTCACCTTTGGGGGAGCGAATACGCAGGCTGTGAAAGAAGTTTGGGGCTGGATATCTTCTTTATGGTTTCCTACTTGTGCTAAATCACCAGTCGGAATAATTATATTGTCACCTTGTGTCATATTTGCTCAGGTGTAATGGCTCTGCCAGCAAACCAGTCGCCTGGAAAATTGTGCCGAGAAGTTTTTATGTTCTTTGTAAAGGTAGGAAAGGTTGTTAAAGGCTTTAAAAAAAAAAAAATACACACCCCCCCACACCCCCAACCAACCAACCCATAACACTTTCTGTTTTGTTTACTTTTTTCCCCCCTTTTCTTCTTTCATTTTTTTTTGTATGAGCTTAATGAGTTAACGTGTATGGGAATCTCTAAATAACGTGTATGGGAATCTCTAAATAACGTGTATGGGATTCTCTGATGATAAATATCTTTGTAGGGTACAGTAGACAGATGTTTATGCTGAAGAAACACTTGCTCACGAGCACTTTCAAACAACAACATGGCCAAAATTTTATTTCCTAAGCTTAAAAATAAAAAAAAATGAAGTGGCCGTGATGGATTCTAGTCTTTACTTACTGTGCAGCTAAGTTATCATAAGGGTTAAATATACAAAGTGAGGATTGATACCTTATGTGCTGCAGGTTTTGGTTTGAGTTGCCCAGTTTTAAACTCCTTTTTTCTTTTTAAATTGCGTGTGTGTTAATATCTTTTTTTTTTTTTTTTTGTCTCTGAATTCCATTATCCGTGAGCATTGCCTTTAAAACAGAGGAAAGAAGAAAAAAAGCAAATTTTTGTGAAGAGTCAACTTGTGAAGGACGTTCGTGTAGTTTAATACTGTTACTGAACTTTCAGGGCTGTGATGTGGTAGCACTGACTTTCGTAGCAGGTTTTGGTACCAGCGGCTCCGAGTTCATCATTCTAAATATGGATTAGGAGTTTCAGGCTGGAGAAGAGTGTCTGAATCTCCAGCTGAGGTTCCTGCTGCTGCAGCCTGAGTACTGGAACATCCCTGGTGTGGCTGCTGAGCCCCATCTGAAAGCAGGAGCCTGGCTGGGGTGGTTCCTTCATCTGTTACTGCTGCTCCCTTGGGTATCTGGAGCTCTGGATACTCAGATGCTTCTCCTAATTTCCAGAATCATAGACTCAGAATCACCAGGTTGAAAGAGACCCACCAGATCATCGAGTCCAAACGTTCCTATCAAAATCAGTCAATACAGTCCATTTCCCTCCCTGTGTCTTTGTCATCTTTTTTGAGCACTTCTTCTATCTCACATCCATCTTTTAACCTGGTGATTAAAATCATAGAATCATAGAACAACCAGGTTGGAAGGGACCCATCGGATCTTCTAGTCCAACCATTCCCATCAAACACTAACCCATGTCCCTCAGCACCTCGTCCACCCATCCCTTAAACCCCTCCAAGGAAGGGGAATCAACCACCTCCCTGGGCAGCCTCTGACACTGCCCAATCACCCTTTCTGGGAAAAAATAATTCAGTTTTACCTTTTCCTGGTGTTTTCTTAAGTGATAGCACTGCTTTCTTATTCTTATGGGAAATATGCTTATTCTGGATCCAAGGATCCCATCTCTCTTTTTGCCCCCGGATGACACTCATGGTTTGAATGATGCTGTAATTCCCTGAAACTCCCTGCTTCTCTGCCTCTGCAGTTTTGCCTGGAAGTGCACAGCATACCAAGAGACTTCTCGTACTCCCCGAGCACACGACTTTGCCTCCTGCTGCTGTTCCTTCAGTTTTTCTGAGCAGCTGGTTATTTATGTGCAACATATCTCTCTTCTCTTCTATCTGTTTCAGCAGCTTGTTATGTGTTATCATCTATTTCTAATACCAGTTGCAGGGTCTTTGGTTGAAAAGTTTAATAAGATCAGTTCCAAGGGTGATTTTTAAGACCTTCTAATAATCACTTAAGTTTTCAGGACTTGTGCTGTTGTCTCCCCATATCTGTCTTCTCTTGTATCTGTTTCAGCAGCTTGTTATGTGTTATCATCGTATTTCTAATACCAGTGACAGGGTCTTTGGTTGAAAAGTTTAATAAGATCAGTTCCAAGTGTGATTTCTAAGACCCTCTAATAATCACTTAAGTTTTCAGGACTTGTGCTGTTGTCTCCCCATATCTGTCTTCTCTTCTCTCTGTTTCAGCAGCATCTTATGTGTTATCATCTATTTCTTAATACCAGTTGCAGGGTCTTTGGTTGAAAAGTTTAATCAGATCAGTTCCAAGTGTGGTTTTTAAGACCCTCTAATGATCACTTAAGTGTTCAGGACTTGTGCTGTTGTCTCCCCTTATTTTTAAGACCCTCTAATAATCACTTAAGTTTTCAGGACTTGTGCTGTTGTCTCCCCTTATTTTTAAGACCCTCTAATAATCACTTAAGTTTTCAGGACTTGTGCTGTTGTCTCCCCTTGAACCAGATGCTCAGCAGCCTCTAAATTCCTCTGCTAGTTGCGGCTTAACTAACAAGTTTCCCATGTGACCCTGCTGAATACCCTGCTAAAACCCAGATTAATGAGATCTACAGCATTTGGAGAATGTTACCTGATGAAGTAATCTCTTCGGTTAGTCTGTTGCAAGCTACCTTCTGTTAAACCCACTAGAAATTTGGGCAAGTTTTCCACTGCTTTCATGTCTTTAGAAGGAGATTTTGAAGGGAAGCTCACTCGGTCTCTGCGCCACTGAAGCAAGTTTTATAGTCTTGTAGAAAATAATTCTATTTAAGCATGAATAATTTATTTCTCTGCTTTAATTGTGTGCAGTATCCTAGTTAAAAGAAACGTCTCGGTGATGTTCAATTTTTTTGTGCCGTTTATCTCAGAACTGTGGGTTTGGCTCTCAAATGGCCCCTAATGGGCCCCTTCAAGTTTTTATTTCACTTTAGGATCATTTCTTCTTTGATATTTCTTCTTTTATACCCTTGTGTATCTTTTTTTTTTTTTTTTCCCACCATTCGCCCACTTCCTCTCATACCATAGGAAACATAATGCCCTTAACTAAAAACAAGGTCAAAAATTCCCTTTGCTCTTGGATTATTCTTCCCCAAACCCCCTTCTGGCTGCAGGGGAACCCAAAATGCTTTTTTTCCCCCTAATTCTTGCCTACTTAGAGCAACCAACGATCTTTATGAGCCTTTCAAACCCAGGAAAATACCGTGTTTTGGCTTTTAAGTTCTTTCTGAGATTCTGTTATACCAGTTTGAACTGTATTTTCTTTTCTCGACCTCTTCATTGTGTCTGGTTTTAGGCTTTTTAAAGTGTTTTCATTAAAAACCTTCTAAGGTTACAGGTGGTTAACTGCCAGGTATGTGTTCATATGGTGAGTCTGTCTTCTGGAAGATCTTTCTCGCCCTCTTCCTTCCTATAAACTAAATTATCAGGGAACCTGTAACCCTCTCGTAACAATAAAGCACTTGAAATCAGTAGCTTTCCTTCTTAGCCATGAAGATATAAAGTCTCACACATCCATTCGTTCTTCAAATTATATAGAATCACAGAACAACCAGATTGGAAGACACCTACCGGATCATCGAGTCCAACCGTTCCTATCAAACACTAAATTATACAGGAAAACTAAAGTGTTTAATCACAGAATCACAGAGATTCTTCTCTCGATATCTGGGATTTGCCGACTTCTGCGTCTCCTTCATATTCAGATAGCTGAGCTCCTCGATTCAGTTGATTTTTCTAGTTAGTCCCCACAATTTCTTCTTTTCAAAACAAGTGTTGATAACCCTTAATTACCAATCTGTTTTCTTTTGTCCTACCGTTCTCTTTAATCAGCTTATTACCATTCAAATCCAGTTTATTTTCACCGAGTGAACTCTCTCAAAATAGAGTATGAATTAACCTTATTTCCGATAGATACAGAGGTTGTTCACTGACTCAGTACATGTGAGAGTATACAAATCACGCTGCTACTATTATTTGCTCTTCGTATCTGGGAAATTAAATTCTCCAACAGTGGCACAGTTTCTATCTAGTTCTTCTGTTGAGAACACGGCGCGGTCTTTGTGTCGCTTCAAGGTTTATGGCATTTACCGCGGTCAAATGCAATTTGACTGGATCAGCTCTTCCCAGAGTGATTTTGATCAAGACCAATATTGAAGTTTAACATATGGTGCTCTCCTGGCTTTATATCTCTGTCTCCGATAGAAAATCCTTTGGAGAGCATCTTCTCTCCTCCTGTCTGGAGCAATAATGGGATCAAGTTAGCTGACTGCACTACTCTTTTGTTGCCCAAGTGCCTCCCATTTAAATGCAAACAGTTATTTTCTACCAGCAGCTCTTAGAGAACCAACCGCAGTGAATGGAAGAGCTGTGGCTACTGCATTTTGTTCTGATAAGCTGAATAATTAGAGCAGTTACTTCATCAGGAGACCACAGTGGAGGTGGAAGCTGTCAGCTTTGTCCTGACGGAGTTCCTCCTTCCTCATAAGGTATTCCTCGTTTCATTTCTGGAGAAGGTAATTAAGATTTTCTTTTCTCCAGACCACAACCTGAATGTACATCGTTTTATAGTTAGGAGGATGCGATGCTAGAAAACTAGCAGACATAGTATCAAACCTGAAGCTCGTCCTTTGCATTAACTGTGAACCTGATCTGAAGTCTGTTAAAGACAGTTTTCTAAGGTTCATGTCATGTTTAGTGTTTGGTGGGAATGGTTGGACTGGATGGTCCGGTGGGTCTCTCCCAACCTGGTGGTTCTATTCTATGAGTCTATGATTTATTTAGAAGAGCCTGGTTGAAGTTAATGAAACAAATGTCTGCTGAAAGATTAACATGAAAGAAATCCAGTGGGTCTCTTCCAACCTGGTGGTTCTATGATTCTGTGTCTTTTATTTTTTTGCTTCCAGGTGGCACAGTTTTACAACCAACTATGATTGTGCATTTATCTAATTGAGTGTGCGCTCCCTCCCTCTATATGCAGACAGAGATGTCATGTGTGTCTGTATATAGAATTATAGAATCCCTGGGCTGGAAAAGACCTTTGAGATCATCAAGCCCAACTATACTTGTCCACTACTAAATCATAGATTCATAGAATCATAGAACAACCAGGCTGGAAGAGACCCATCGGATCATCGAGTCCAACCACATATCCGTAAGCACTTCATCTCCCTGTCTTTCAAACACCTCCAGGGATGGAGACTCAACCCCCTCCCTGGGCAGCCTGCTCTACAGCTCGATAACACTCCTGATGAAGAAATTTTTCCTGATATCCAATCTGAACCTTCCCTGGTGCAGCTTGAGGCTGTTCCTTCTTGTCGTGTCATCACTTGGGAGAAGAAACCAAGTCTTTGCTCTAGTCCCTGTTTCATAGAATCATAGAATAAACAGGTTGGAAGAGACCTATCGGATCATTGAGTCCAACCACTCCTGATCACCTTACTCTAAGCTCCACTTTGCAGGGTTGAATCGGCTGAATTACCAGCGAACTCGTGCACAGATAGATATTAACTGTTAGTTTGATGGAGAAGTATCTATCTGCAAGGTTTCAGTGCAAAAACTGAGTCTAAAAACTAAGCTTTTAAGAAGAAAACCTTTATATTGCAATATAGAGGAATCTGTAAGCTCTGTTACAGCATGGAACGTCTGTAGAAATATTATAGCACTTTTTAATATCACACACGTTCTATAAAGCGAAATTCTGCTATGACATTTTGTACTCAGATTGTTCAGTCTTCTGGATACAACGAGCGCTTGGCCTTTCATAGAATCGTTTGGTTAGAAAAGACCTTTGAGATCCAAGTCCAACCATACCTTTCCGCTACTAAATGTATTTTTGAGCTCCTCATCTGTCTGTCTTTTTAAATACCTCCGAGGCTGGTGACTCCACCACCTCCCTGGGCAGCCTCTGCCACTGCCCAACGACCCTTTTGGTGAAGAATTTTTCCTGATGTCTAATTTGAGCCTCCCCTGGCACAACTTGGGGCTTTCCTCTTGCACAACTTGGGACTTTCCTCTCTCCTATTGCTACTTTGAGGCTGTGTAAGTTGAATCTGCTTTTATGTGACCTTTGAGATGCTACCACATGTTTTGCATTTCCAAATAAAACTACTATTTTCCTTCCCAACATTCCAGCACACGTTAGGTTATAAATTAGATAAATGCCCTGATTATTTTTAAACTCCTACACTGTCTTAGATTAAATGACCGAGGAAAGAATAGAGCAGGATTGTGACATGAGGATTTGGAGATGTAGTTTCTGATGATTCACTGGAACAAAAATGGTTTGTTACAGATTGTTTCTGCTCTGTACTGAGGCCAAGAATCTTCTAGGTTGCAGAAGAATTTAGAATTCCTCAAGTGGCAGTTCCTGATCTGGCCACGGTCTGTGGGTTATGTGTATTCACCAGATCCCAGCTGTGGGATTTCTCTCCTCTAGTAAAAGAGTTTGGCAGAGGGGAAGATTTAGGGAAGGGGGTTTACTGTTTTTATTACTCTTTAATTTTTTATTGTTTTTATTTGTATTTGTATTGTTTTTGTCACTCTTAGTGTCGTTGCAAAGTGCTTCCATAGCATCAGGCTGTGAAAGTTCATGCTGGACCTGCTACGTTGCTGGTCCTGGGAAAGGAGACTTTGATTACGAGTTAGCAGACGGTAAAAATTTGCGAAGTGCCTGTACTCCCACTTTGAGCACAGTCATAATCACAGCTCTCACAGACCAGGGAAGTGCCAAAGGAAACAGCTGCTGTTTGACACAACAGGTCAGAAGCTGACGATGGGATACAGAGCTGTTCTTGGTCCATAAATTTACGTCCTTGGTTCATAAATGACACTTCATTTTAATTTGGTGTTGTACTTTCACACTGTATACTTCCTCTAACAGTTTTGTAATGAGTTTCCAGCACACTTGATGCTCTGGAGACTCTATTTTAGAAGCTCCCTGTTCAACCTTGCTTTAGAAATCCTGTGTGTTGAGACTAACTCTTTCTTCACTACCACTTCTGTATTTCAAGTTCAGTTTTCTGTGTTCTTTGGTGCATCCCAACCAGGATGTGTAGTGCTGAGGGACATGGTTTAGTGTTTGATAGGAATGGTTGGACTCGATGATCCGATGGGTCTCTTCCAACCTGGTGATTCTATAATTCTAACCCTGACTCCTGTTCTTTTGGTTTTGACTTACTTGGAAGTTGAACAGACCATTGGCAGTGCTTTCCTTAAAGGTAGGGAGCAGGATGAGAAATTATGGTCCTGTAATTAATACTTAGTAGCTTAGAATCTCCTAGATTTCCCAGCATCAGCTGGGAAGTGGAGACCACATCACAATTAGATGTTGATTGTTGATTTGTTGTTGATTCCCCTTCCCTGGAGGTGTTTAAGGGACGGGTAGATGAGGTGCTGAGGGACGTGGTTTAGTGTTTGGTAGGAATGTAGGAATAGTTTATATATACAAGATTTTATGTACCCCTTGAAGAAATATGTTGGGAAAGGCCATTTGAATTTTATGTAGCTCTTCTTAAGTGAAGTGATGCCTTGCTTTCTGCTAGAACATGGGATAGTTAAGTTTACTATCTCTCATTTTTTTTATATGTCAGTAAAGCCTGTGACACAGTTTCTCACAGCATTCTGCTTCATTAATTGTTACCTCTGGGCTGGACACTCTCCTGGGTGGAAAAGTGGTTGGCTGGAGGGCCCAGAGAGTGGTGGGAAATGGAGTTAACTCCAGCTGGAGGCCAGTGACAAGTGGTGTCCCCAGGGCTCAGTGCTGGGTCCAGTCCTGTTCAATGTCTTCATCAGTGACCTGGATGAAGGCATCGAATGCTCCCTGAGCAAGTTTGCAGATGACACTAAGCTGTGTGGAAGTGTGGATCTGCTGGAGGGTCGGGAGGCTCCAAAGGGATCTGAACAGGCTGGATCCATGGGCTGAAACCAATGGGATGAGGTTTAACAAGGCCATATGTCGGGTCCTGCTCTTGGGGCACAACAACCCTGAGCAGCTCCAGACTGGGAGAAGTCTGGCTGGAAAGTGCCTGGAGGAGAGGGACCTGGGGGGGTTGGTTGAGAGGGACTGAGCATGAGGCAGCAGTGTGCCCAGGTGGCCAAGAAGGCCAATGGCATCTTGGCTTGGATCAGACACTGTGTGAGCAGCAGGGCCAGGGAGGGGATTTGGCTGCTCCTGCTGCCCTGGAGGGTGTGGTGGGTTCTGCACAGGTGCTGCTGCTTTAGGAGGTTAAGGAGCACAGGTGAAGCCAATTAGAAGGCAGGAGCCTGAGGCGGCTGAGGCGAAGCTGCTGTCGGTGAGTCTGGCTGTGCTGTCTGTCTGGCTCCCTCGGGGCTGTGGAGAGCTGTGCCTTCACCTTTACCTGCCAAAAGTGTCGGAGCTGCTGCCCCCGAGGGCTATGGGGCCCGAGGAGCCTCTGCCGAGCGGGTACAGCGAGAAGCTGAGGTAGGAGCCGCTCTCGGGGCACTGTGGGGCTTGGCCAAGAAGGCCAATGGCGTCTTGGCTTGGATCAGAAATGGTGTGACCAGCAGGGCCAGGGAGGTTTTTCTCCCAAGGGCCAGGGGACAGGATGAGAGGGAATGGCCTCAAACTCCACCAGGGGAGGGTCAGGCTGGACATTAGGAAAAAATTTTCCACAGAAAGGGTCATTGGGCAGTGGCAGAGGCTGCCCAGGGAGGGGGTTGAGTTGCCTTCCCTTGAGGGGTTTAAGGTGAGGGTGGACGAGGTGCTGAGGGACATGGGTTAGTGTTTGATAGGAATGGTTGGACTCGATGATCCAGTGGGTCTCTTCCAACCTGGTGATTCTGTGAATGGTTGGACTCGATGATCCGATGGGTCTCTTCCAACCTGGTTGTTCTATGATTCTATGATTCTACAATGTATGAGCAGTGTTAGACCACAGTTATTACAACACTCATTTCAGCTGATGAGTTGCACACCAGGCATCGCCCAAGGCTGCTGCTGGTGCTTACAGAGCTCTCCAGAGGAAGGGTCGATTGATTGATTCCAGGCTTAGCACTGTTTTGGCCTTGGAGCAATATCGAAGACCTGAGAATGCAACACAAACCGTCCTACGGGTGAACTTGTTGCTTATGTTTTGGTACAACTTCTTTCTTTTCTTTTAACCGCAGTTAAAAGCTGGTTTGCCCTCTCTGTATTAAAATTAGAGGCCCTCAAAAGGGCTGCCTTGTACTGCGAGAGGAGCTGGGACAATTTCATAGAATCATAGAATCACTGGGTTGGAAGAGACCCACTGGATCATTAAGTCCAACCATTCCTATCAAGCACTAACCCATTTCCATGTGTCTAAATGACGTATAAGGCAGTAACGAGGCCCCAGAAGTGTTGGCTAACTCTCAGGCAAATCTTTCTAGTTGCAGTCGCTGCTGCTCCCTTTCCTCTCTGCTAGCCTGCAACTAGGAGAAAGCACTCTCATTCCTTTTCCCCCTCGTCTTTTCTTGGAAAGCTTATGTAGATAGTTGCCTCTCAGCAGATCCAGACCAGCACCATCGTTGCTGTGAGGGTTGTGTCTGCTGACACTCCTTGTGCTTACGGACACTGAAAACTGCTTGTTCTTCCCATCAGGGCCCTCCTCCAGTTCAAAGAGTGGGATTGCTCTTTGTCTTAGTGGTTTGTTAATCTGTGTCTGGACCTGCTCTGGGTGATATTAGGTGAGGTGTTGAGGGACATGGTTTAGTGTTTGATAGAAATGGTTGGACTTGATGATCTGATGGGTCTCTTCCAACCTGGTTGTTCTATGATTCTGTATTAGCCTAGCTGAGGGGTGCTGGCTTTTCCCATCTGGCTTGAGTGCAGGGATTTCCCGATGTCTGTGTGGGATCGCTGTTGGCTATGGGATCACAGTGAGTCATGAACCCTGGCTTGGCTGTACCATCTGTAGTTCTGAAGGGGAATTTCTGTGCCTTCAGCTCACCGGCACCCGAACCACCCTGTGTGGGTGCAGGGCTTGCAGTCAGCTCTGCGAGTTGCCTTCGCTATCCCCTCACCAGTGCCTCCAGTATCCTTTGAGGCAGCTCCTGACCCAGATGCAGTTATGCCTCTCCTGGACACCACGTACCAGCGCTCGAGCAGACTTTAAAGCATTACTGGCCATGCTTTGGAGAGCAGGGTGTGCTTTCTGAGGAGTAGGGAGCGCCACAGCCTTTGCCACAGCTTGCAGACCCGTCTCTGAAGCCTGAGCATCATTGTCAGCTCAAGCAGATGTCTAACTCTTGCTTTGCATGATCTGATGTGGCTCTAGGATCGGAAGTCAGACTCTTGGCTTCCTCCTTAGTGCAAGCATTTATCATAGAATCATAGAACAACCAGGTTGGAAGAGACCAACCATTCCTATCAAATTCCTATTTACATATAACCCCTGAAAAATGTGGCTTTGCTTCAGCAAACTTACAGGAAAGGACAATTAGTAAATAGCAGCAGTGCTGATGTAATTGTTGGACTCTAGTTTGCGAACATCTGGGGTGTCAGTCGATATACACAGAAAATAAGACAAATCTGAGTGTCTGATGAAGGGGGAAGGAAAGGTTTCTGTACTTACTGCTTCCCCACACAACCTGCATGATTGTTATGAAATGAACTGATGAAAGATCATAGAACAACCAGGTTGGAAGAGACCCATCGGATCATCGAGTCCAACCATAAATATTACTGCCATAGATATTACTCCCACAGTCGTTAGGATGCGAGCGTTTTTTGAATGTGCCAGATGTTTGGCTTCCAGGATCTGGAAGTTTCTTTCATTTCAGTTCCTAGTGAAAGGGAAGCCTGAGCACGTCCAGCAGAATTACAAACAGTTTCCTGTACGAACAAAGCAAGCAGCATACTTAATGAACTGCATCATGCTAATAGTAAGTCCAGCTAATGAATGCTTCCCCTGTTATTTTAGAGAGGTGACCGAGTGACATTTTTCTGATTCTGGATCACTGAATCCGTATGGATTATTTGTCTGAGAAAGGCTCCCTTTTATTTTAATATTTGGAAGGAGTTTATTCAGCACCCTATGCATTCCAGTCAGATTTCTGAGTTATTCAGGATACTTTTATAGTCAGAGCCGGCAAAGGGCACGTCCTCTAAGACGTGAGCAGCTGAAAAAAGTATCTTCACTGTCAGGTTTTTGTATTTATTTGGGCGAATTTTTTTTTCAAAGCACTGTAATACTAACTCCAGGAACAATTTTTGAAAGTATTAGTTTATGTAGGTGGAGGAGTTTCTGAACTATAGATGGTAACTAACTAGTTAAGACTTGCACATTCAATACTACTCACCAAACCCATGGAAGAGTCTCTGACTCCAGGTAATAAAGCAATCAGTGTACTTGCTAGAATATTCCCCAGTATATTGTTGTACTACGGTTGGACTCGATGATCCAGTGGGTCTCTTCCAACCTGATTGTTCTATGATTCTATGATACTACTGGACTGCTTTGGGAACCTGTGCATCTTTTTATTCCGAAGGATTGAATAAATGATTTTGGAGCATTGCAGGGCACTTGCTTAGCCAGAGTACTGCGTCACCAGGTGGAAGAGGTTTGTTCTCCCTCGTGGTAGAAGAGGAGAGAACTTGTTTTGCCTGGTGCTTTTTGAAAGTTTTCCTTTCTCCAGCCAGTGGGGGACTTTGTCTGCAGTTATTCAGCATTTAATGCTTTGCCATAACTGATCTGGGAGCAACCTGTACTGCGGCTGCCTTGGTACTCATTACTTTGCCCCGTGATTGGAGTCGAGAACCTACTGGAAGGTGATTGCAGCTGATGGGGAGGCCGGAGTCCATGCCTCACGGTTCAAATGCAAGTTATGCCTTGTTACAGGTGAACCTTTAGGGCTGTTGATCATTAGTTTCCAGTCTAGAGGTGAGACTCTAAAGGTGAGAAAATTGCCGAAGGCTTTTCTGGTGCATTTTCCGCAGGAGGAGCGGATTGCACTTCAAATGTTCTTTAAAAGCTTTTCCTCCCCCTATTTGCTCTCATTGTTCTGCTGTGTGGTGCTTTAGAGAGCTGCTTTTCTCCCAGGAGCAGGGAAACACACTGATATTTTTGTTAGTTGCACAGCAGAGGCAGACAGGGAGTTGCCATTATCACGTCGGCATCTCTGGCTCTGATTTCCCACTGTGTTCTGCTACGGTGGCAAAAGGAATTAGAGGATGGTGGATGCATCTCTCCAAAAGCAGGTTTTGGGGGATCAGTATCCCCATAGAATCATAGAACAACCAGGCTGGAAGAGACCCATCGGATCATTGAGTCCAACCATTCCTATCAAACACTAACCCATGTCCCTCAGCACCTCGTCCACCTGTCCCTTAAACACCTCCAGGGAAGGTGAATCAACTCCCTCCCTGCGCAGCCTGTTCCAGTTCTCACACGTGTGATCTTTTAGGAAAGGCCACACGGAACTGCAGTGCTGAATCATTTCTCCCTGAATAACTGGAGATAATTAATATTATCTTGAAATATAATGCATCAAAAAATGATAAGGCAGCCAGCGAGTGTGCCTTTAGAGGTCTTATCTGTTCCTGTCTCATGAGGGACTTGGTTTAGTGTTTGATAGGAATGGTTGGACTCGATGATCCGATGGGTCTCTTCCAACCTGGTTGTTCTGTGATTCTATGAGTCTGAACTTCTGGGACTGTTCGGTGCAGAGTCCAGATCATCTCCTCAGTATCTCAGGCTACGCTCATTAGGCAGCATGACCCTTCACTGCAATCCAGTGGGTTTCCATAATTTTGCCTGGACTGGATATGAAGCAGTAGGTTGGGCTGTAGGTGACATTGCAGGGACTGGACTGAGATGCTGCGTTTTCCCCAGACTTGGAGTGTTTGCTTTTCAGAAGACCCTTAAGTTTCTATTAGCTGTGGCCTCAAACCCTTTTTGTCAGGGAGTGGCAACTTGAGAACTTTCTGGGTTTTTTTTCTTCATATTTTCTTGAAGACAGCTGTGCAAGACATCAGATTGAGCAAAAGCAGGAGAGCGTGAAGGGGAGGGCAGCAGATGTGAAAGGAATGAGAAGAATATGCCAAGGTCAGTCGTGCTAGAGGAGGATGAGGATCTGGAGAGTGATGAGAGGGAGAAAGAGAAGTAAAATCTTCAAAAAACGCAAAAGCAGGCTGGGCCAAATCACTGCTTATTATTCCCCCACAGGGCTGTTACGAGGAGTGTTGCACAGCATTTGCTTCTGTGTGGTTGGTGGAAATTACCCTTAATTGGAGTGATTTTGTTCTGTAATTAGTTTGGAAAACGACAGGAAAGCCACAGGGTTTGCACTACGATACAGAACAATAAGTTGTACTTCTAATGCAATTCTTCAAACCTGTCGACTGTGTGAAAATTCAGTGTTTAGTGTCTAATATGTATAATACATACGTAGGTGTTTACTCCTGTCTGTGGGTGACCGAAATGGGGAGGGGTTTATGCATAAATCAGTTTGAAATACATCTGTGGTATTGACCCAAATCAGCCAACATTTGTATTAAAGTATTAGAGTTAAGGTATGATAGAGATATTTTTCACAAATAGGAAATGTTTTGTAAAATGTTACTTTTTTATATATATATATATACACACACACACATATACATATATATACATAAATGTATATATACACATTCACTTTATGTACAAATGGTTGGACTTGATGATCTGGTGGGTCTCTTCCAACCTGGTGATTCTATGAACTAAAATTGAAGCGATATAAACCATTTGGATTTGCTAATGCTACTAAGACAATAGCTTCTCCGGGGAATTAGAACAACTATCAAACCATTCATTGTTGCACCTCTCTCTCTCTTGAGAAGTGTCATATACTCCGTGTGTTTCTTGACTGGTGCTGTGTGATCAATTGGTTGATTCACCTTCCCTGGAGGTGTTTAAGGTGCAGGTAGACGAGGTCCTGAGGGACATGGGTTAGTGTTTGGTAGGAATGGTTGGACTTGATGATCCGGTGGGTCTCTTCCAACCTGGTGATTCTATGATTCTATCAATGCTGCTTCCTCCATCCTTCCAACAGGTTCTTCATCTGGTGCTTGGACCTCTTGCCCTACTCTCCCTCTCTTGAGAAGGGACCTGGAGTATCAGCCTGGGTTATCTTTAAGATCTCTTCCAACCCAAACTGTTCTATCATTCTATGTAGTTTCTTCTGTGTTAAGTACTCTAATTCTTGCAAACATTGCTGCACAGATCGTTGATTGAGGTTTTAGTGTTTTGTGGAGGGGAATTGGTTAGGAGGCTGCATTGTTGTTGTTCAGAGGAAGGGTCTGGGAGAAACAACTGGGTTTCAAATCATTTATCCTACTGTGAATCTTTCCCCTTTACTGCTCCCAAAGTAACATTTTATTATTGCTGCTATTGACATTGTGTCTGAAGCCGACAAGCAAACCGCAGCATGACACTCGCCCAGGGCAGATGTCACTGGTGGTTTTTAAGGTGTCCTCTGCAACTGTTTTCTATGTCACTAAATTAAATATTTGCTGAGAGAAACCAGTCACTAGGGGTTGCTGATCCTGAAGTTTTAGCGAGCCTCTGGCCTTTCAGTAGGAACAGCAACTCTTCTGTTTGAAAGCACCGTGTGTGCTCAGTCATGAATGGCCCTGGGCACGCGCCAACGGTTTCTGTGTCCCGGCACACAGACCCAACTCTGGAACACCCGAGTGTGATTCTTTCTCTTGCACCACAGCATTTTTCATACTCTACTCCTCCTTCTTCTTGGGTCTTTTCAAAATTTCGAAATTAAAACATCCTGCAGAGGAATGGGACCTCTGCTGTGCTTATTGTTTCTGGAGTTTGAGCTACAAGCGTGAATTTTCAACTGGAAGATGGTGTTTTGTACACACCTGCAATGCCGGCCTGGTGGTTTTTGATAGGAACGGTTGGACTCAATGATCCGGTGGGTCTCTTCCAACCTGGTTGTTCTATGATTCTATGATTTCTCTGGAGAACTTTTCCTGACTGTTACGGATGTTTATAGCAAATGGCAGCAGCACTACGTCCGTAAACTGTACTATTTTTTGTTGTTCTCAGAAATTTAATGAAAACAATGCATATTCTTCTGGTGACTTCGGTAGAATGTGTCCATACAATGCCACCTGTAGCCAGCACTTTTGTGGAAGTGCTGGGATCGGTCAAGGTAACAGCTAAGTGGATGCTCTTCGTGTGTCATTGTTTCCACAGGTTCTTGCTTGCTCGTTACGAAAATTAGCAAGACATGTTGATGAATGAGATGCAGCAAGGATAACATGTAATCATAGAATAATCACAGAATCACCAGGTTGGAAGAGACCCACCAGATCATCAAGTCCAACCATTCCTATCAAGTCATCCTTTCGGCCTGTCTGTACATCTTCATGGGATGGGAAAACAGTGCTAGTCAGAAAAAGGGTATTTCTCAGTGGAAGAATGTTCAAGCTGAGCATTCTTCTCTCTCTCTTTTTATAGAGAAGAGGAATGTGTTCTCTTGCTGTAAATGACAAGCTTAATCAATCCGAGTATGCCATTTATGTAATTACAATCGGAGATTATTAGATTTTTGGGTAATCCTTTAAATTAGATCAGAAATCATTTTGTCTTGCAGCTTGACGATTCCTTTCAAACAGAGTTTTGTTCCCCTGTCTCGAAAAACGAGGTGTTCTGTGGCCCTCACACCCTGCTTTCAGATATTCCCATCGCAGTTTTGTGCCCTGTAGCTTCTGAGAAGCTTTGATGCCTGTTTTTAGGGCAATATATGTTGTTCAAAGCAGTAGGTTCTGTGTATACATGAAATAACTGAGCAAATCTTTAATACTGAGGATGCCAAGTGGCTCTGTGACTTACAGTGGAAGTGGGTTGTTAAATCCTTGTTGTAGACGTATTGGGTTTACACACCAACCTGCGAGAAGCTCATGGAAATGCTTCTGTTCTTTAATCCTTTATTGTTTCCTGCTCCTTGTGGTTTCTGCTTTTGCATCAACATTATTTGGGTGGATTTAACCTGCCTCTCCCCCAAGGTGAGAACGAGAAGGGTGCAGCAAGGACGGCAGCACTAACCCTGTCTCCCCCTCCATCTTTTTCTCCCCTCTCCTCCCGAGGCTCCGCACAGCCCAGGTTCTCTCCCCGAGACACTTTTAAGCCCAGAGCACAGCTCTTGCTTCCTTTCGGGCTCTCGGAGCTGGGTGCAGTTCATGCAATATACAGCAGGCTCCTATTTATAGCGAAGCTATTTTTCACCGTTTGCTTTCAGGGCAAATTGCACTTCCAATTAAGGGCCACAGATCTCCTAGAGCATCTACCTGCCTTCCCTCCTCTGCCTCTCTAAAATCTGCTCTCGGTGGTCATTTAGCTACACTCATCTATCTGCCTTTCTACGTGTGAGTTTACTACATTTAAATTCCACCACAGAGGCTCCTTCCGTTGGTTTCTTTAAGTCAAATTCATATTTAACATTTTTCACTCTTATTTTTTTTTTTTAAATTGCAAAAAACGAGCGCTGGCAGCATTATCCCAGCTGCGAATCGCACACCAGGCCTGCAGTCCTGAACCCTCCCACTGGGTGAAGAAGCACTCATCATCCCCTTAATTGTGATTAGTATTCAAATGGCACTGCCAGAAGCCGTCCTTCTGCACCCTTTGACCACAAAAGCTTCTCTCTGCATATTTTGCAGACTGCGGGGCTCAAGTTTAAAAGGAGAAAAAAAACCAATCAGTGAGAACTTGCTGTTGCTAGAATGTTTTGTTTTTGAAATGAGAATATTTAGACATTTATTTAATTTTTTACTCAACCTACTGGTAGCAAATGGGATATGTTTGTGTGTTGTTATTGGGTTGGGCTTGTGTTGCGGCCTTTTTTTTTTTTTTTTTTTTTTTGGTCAGGTCTTGATGTCATGTGTTTTTTGTTGGAGAGGTAGGAGCAGGGAAGCATGTGCTTATTTCTGGGTTTTGGACAGCACTGATGGGTTAAGTCCAGGCTAATTTTGGGCTGGCTCTTCAAAGATCTTCTTTCATGATGCGTGAACGTACTATAAGGGATCAGAGAATCATAGACCCATCGGATCATCGAGTCCAACCATTCCCATCAATCACTAAACCATGTCCCTCAGCACCTCGTCCACCCACACCTTAAACACCACCAGGGAAGGTGAATCAACCACCTCCCTGGGCAGCCTCTGACACTGCCCAAGGATCCTTTCTGTGAAATATTTTTTCCTAATGTCCAGCCTGACCCTCCCCTGGTGGAGCTTGAGGCCATTCCCTCTCGTCCTGTCCCCTGTCCCTTGGGAGAAGAGCCCAGCTCCCTCCTCTCCACAACCTCCTTTCAGGGAGTTGGAGAGAGCAATGAGGTCTCCCCTCAGCCTCTTCTTCTCCAGAATAAACCTGGCTGCTTGCTCCCTGGAATGTTCACCTGAAGTGATTTGTAAATTCTTGAATTCTTTTATCTATAGGATCCCTTTTAGCCTGTTGCTAGTACAACTTGAAAAACCAGGGAGGGGACACGAGCTCCCTTCCCATTTCAGACCCCATCTGCAGTGCCCTGAGGTTGCTCCCTGTTTTCTTTGCCCATGTCTATTTTGGTTTATAATTCCATGTATTCTCTGTGAAAATAAAGTTGCAGAAGTGTGGGGCAGTTCCTGAAGGACAGGCAAGCCTGGAAGCTTCTCCCACTGCAAACACAGTGTGAAGGTGCAGGACTGAGCTTTGGGTGCTGTGCAGCTGTTTCTTCTTTAGTTATTTGAGCTGTTGCTGCAAAGGGCTTTGAATCATAGAATCATAGAATCACCAGGTTGGAAGAGACCCACCGGATCATCGAGTCCAACCATTCCCACCAACCTCTAACCCATTCCCGAGCGAGCTGAATCATTCTAGTGCCATTAATTCCGCTCCTGCCTCTTCAAAATAGCAGTTTTTTGGTTTTTTTTTCGAACTGCATTCCCATATCACGACTGGTTGATGCTGATATAAATTGCACATCATAATCCATCGTTTCAGACCCTGTCAGAACCTTCATCGCAAAGTGTCACCTTCAATTTTTCTTGCCTGACGGAGCCCTCAGCCCCCGTCGCTCCTTCCCAGTAGGTGGTGGTGCAGTTGCATTTAGCTTTGGATTCTTTACGAGCGTGTTTCATCGTTAAGTTTTTAAAACTTTCCCGTTTTGGAGGCTTTTTTTTTTTTTCTCACTGCAGTCATTTAATAGGCTGAGACTGTCTTGGTCGTAGGCACTGATGCAGAAAACATGTCTTAAAACCTCCTTGTGCTTTGTGAATGACAGAAACCACAATTTATGACTCTTCTAGGAAGGCTGCACACAGGCAGTTTTAGGCTAGAGAGCGGCACAGGCAATATTGCTTAATCAGTTGTTCCAATAAGTTAATGAAGGCTTAAACTTTTCTCATTCTTGATATATTGCGTTTAATAATCCCATTAATTCTCAAAGGCTAGAAAGAAACAGATTACAGGCTTCCAAGATTTATGGTTTTGGCATTTGCAGACTGCAAATCCTGCTTTGTGTTCTTGAGATTTTTTTACAGAATTTTTTAACCTCTGGGAAACTTCACAATTGGAAGTCACACGCTGACAAATCCAAAATAAGACCCAGCTTGCCCCAGGGTAAAGACTCTTCTGGTGCTGCTGTTTGGTTTCTCAGCTCTTTCAAATAATTTCTTAAAACTTGGTTCCTCAGAAACGCCAAAAAGCAGTATCAGCATTTTCGTGGAAGTCTAAAAGTTCCAGAACTCGTTGCTGTTCGAGCACGGCCTTGATTCCCAGGAAAAAAAAAAGCAGCAGTTAGCTGAGAAAATTAGAAACTGCTGCATGGATGTGATGTAGGAGTATTTGGAACAACCAGATAAAATTCCTTTAATAGGAATGGTTGGACTAGAAGATCCGATGGGTCCCTTCCAACCTGGTTGTTCTATGATTCTATGAAATTGCTTTGTGCATGTTCTCCTCCGGAATAAATGTATGAGCTTTCCTGACCGAAGGATTCAGCTGTTGGGCTCTGGCAGCGTTTTCCAGCATGGGTTAGGTCAGAATCACATGACAGAGACAGACAGAAAATGCTTGGGTTTGGTTTAAAAATCTTTGGGGATGTGCCAGAGGGTGAATTTAAAGGTAAAGTTGCTTTCTATGCCTTTTCATGCTGCTGAAGCAGTGTCACAGGTGTGTGTTTCACGGACATAGAATCATAGAATAGTTTGGGTTGGAAGGGACCTTAAAGATCATCTAGTTCCAACCCCTCTAAAGTGTCCTTGGAGCCTTCTCTTCTCCAGGCTGAACAACCCCAACTCTCTCAGCCTGTCCTCATACAGAAAGTACTCCAGCCCTTGGATCGTCCTTGTAGCCTCCTCTGGACCCATTCCAACAGCTCCATCTCCTTCTTGTCTTGAGGATTCCAGGATTGGACATGATAACTCCAGATGAGGTTTCACAAGAGAGGAATAGAAGGGCAGAATCAGTATTTGCTTGTCTGGTTTTGGCTGCTGGTAGTTGATTCTTCAGGTTCCTCATCAAACTTTCTTGGTCAGTTTCTGCAGGTTCTCAAGTTGTTAGTTTCTTTTTTTTAAACTCATGTAGCTTATTAAAAAAATATAATAGTTATTTCATAGAATCATAGAACAACCAGGTTGGAAGAGACCCACTGGATCATCAACTCCAACCATTCCCATCAAACACTAAACCATGTCCCTCAGCACCTCATCCACTTGTCTTTTAAAACACCTGCAGGGAAGGCGAGTCAACCCCCTCCCTGGGCAGCCTCTGCCACTGCCCAATCACCCTTTCTGTGATTTTTTTTTTTTTTCCCTTATGCCCATCCTAACCCTTCCCTGGTGGAGCTTGAGGCTGTTCCCTCTCGTCCTGTCCCTTGGGAGAAGAGCCCAGCTCCCTTCTCTCCACAAAACCTCTTCTCAGGTAGTTATAGAGAGCAATGAGGTCTCCTCTCAGCCTCCTCTTCTCCAGGATAAACACTCCTAGCTCTCTAAGCTGCTCCTCGTAAGGCTTGTTCTCCAACCCCTTCACCAGCTTCATCCTACAAGCTCAGTTGCTTCTCAGCCACATGAAATCTCGTGTTATTTCACTGTGTACAGAAAAGTTGTAGTCGCCTTGTAGCGAATACAGGACTGGACCTCAACCTGCTCCTAGAAAGGGATGTGGCTGCAGAGAAAACAAGCAAACCTGAAGGTTTGCTTGGAAGGACTCGATGATCCGATGGGTCTCTTCCAACCTGGTTGTTCTGTGATTCTATGGAGCACGGCTTTGTATCTCTTGGAGATGAACCTACTGAGCCCTGAGGGGAGACACCTGCCCTGCCGCTAGTGTGGGCTGAACACCTGAAGAGGGGCAAGGAGGTACACCTGGGAGGGAATGGATGGCACCTGGGGCTCCTTATGCTCCTCCCAACCCCTGAGGTGTCTTGAGGGGGCAGCCTGCTCAGCGCTGAGGTGCAGAGAGGAATCTCTAACTGCTTTAGCAGTCAGAAAGCTTCTTAAAGCCAAAAGGAAAAGCTGGGAAACACACATCTCCTGCTGCCTTGAGGAAATGTAAGAATTTCTTTAAAACTATGGAGGGTTTGGTTTCTGGGGAAGTGTGAGGTTTGCTGGAAAAGGTAACTTGTAGGAGAGAAGGAAGAAGTGCTACCTTTAAAACAGATTTTGGCTTTTAATATTGTGTGAGAACAATATAGGGTCAGTTATTTTCTTTAAAATGAAGTTTTAAGCACTGTGAAGTTTACCTGTGTTGGATTTGCTCTGTTTTTTTTGGGTTTTTTTTAAGACAAGAGTAATATTTCTGGTTGTGGATTGCTTGGAATGTAGTATGCAGGATTCCTTCCCTTTCTTGAGCTCTTCAAGTTTGCTCTCTTATTTGTTACTTTAGTATTTAGTAGTTAGACCTTGATATCAAGATGTAAAGAGGGTAGAATAGTGTAGCTTGATTTATGTTTAGAATTTATAGATGTTGCTTAAGAAACTTGTTTAAAAAAAGGAAACCACTGACTTTGTTCAGTCTCTCTCCTCCCAACCTCTAATAGTGTCACACAGACTTGAAAGCTGTAGGAATTCAACTTCTACTGAGCAAAATTATTGGTTGTAGAGAGCAATGAGGTCTCCCCTCAGCCTCCTCTTCTCCAGGATAAACACCCCCAGCTCTTTCTGCTGGTTTATCATCCTTTACCAAGGGGTTAATTTGTCCTTTAAGCAGACTCTGAATACGCAGTCTTGAGTAGTTGAAACACCTGATTTTGTTTTGAGGTATCATAAATATTAGCCTAAAGCTGCCATATGTATTAAAAATGCAGTAAATTAATTCACAATTAATATTCTTGTTCTGATCAGAGCTTTATTTTGCTCTTGTGTGCTTCTTAATTGCATACATGCCTTTCCCTTATTTCTCCAAACAGTAACTGTGTTTATATTCTCCATTTTTTAATGTACAAATTATTGCTTTGTTCTAGCCAAACTTTATGAGCAACGTTAATAAGGAAACAGCTTTGAAAAGGACGTGAAGTTTATTGAACTGATTTGTTTGCTGTGTCCATTCAGATTGCATTTTGGGGTACTCTGGTCTCAGATTGTTTTTGTTCATTTGTCTCTTAATATTTTTGCATTAGGATCAGTGCTGTTAAAGTCAGCAGATGGACAGTTTGATGTGTTTAACCCTTGATTTTTGCTGAGGGACAGGGTTTAGTGTTTGATAGGAACGGTTGGACTCGATCCGATGGGTCTCTTCCAACCGGGTGATTCTATGATTCTATGACTGCAAGTGGTTAGGGTTTTCACCATGTTGCCTTCCTTATATATTCTTCCTTAAATATACAAACACCGAGTCCTTGATGGTCCTTTTCTTTAGACAAGTCCTTTCTTAGTGAAATTAAGTAGCTGTGTTTAGTGATCTCAATAAAGACATAATCTTAGATGAGGTTATCTTTTGTCTCTGGAGTCCAGGCAGAGTGTGGTTTGTGGCTGCAGAACTTTCTGGAGCTCAGCTGCTGCCTTTCCAAAGAGGTAAGGAGCTGCCTGTAGCTGCTGTGCTGATCATTTGCCTCACTCCGCACGTGCATTTGGCTCTTCTGTTTCTTCACGCGTGTTTCTCATTGCCTAATATTTCCTCAGCTGTTTGTGGTTTTCTTCACTTTCAACTGCTCCGTTGCAGCCAGTCAGTGGCTGCAGAACTGCTGAGGAGTGTCTGAGAGAGCTGGGGGTGTTTAGCCTAGAGAAGAGGAGGCTGAGAGGAGACCTCATTACTCTCTCCAACTCCCTGAAAGGAGGTTGTGGAGAGGAGGGAGCTGGGCTCTTCTCCCAAGGGACAGGGGACAGGAAAGGAGGGAATGCCCTCAAGCTCCCCCAAGGGAGATTTAGGCTGGAGATTAGGAGGAATTTTTTCACACAGAGGGTCATTGGAATAGGCTGCCCAGGGAGGTGGTTGATTCACCTTCCCTGGAGGTGTTTAAGGGACGAGTGGACGAGGTGCTGAGGGACATGGGTTAGTGTTTGATAGGAATGGTTGGACTCGGTGATCCGATGGGTCTCTTCCAACCTGGTTGTTCGATGATTCTATAATGCTCGAAGTGAGCAAGTACATAATACGCTCGTTCCAGGGCAGGAGACCTTGATCAGAAAGTTTTTCAGCAAGTGAATATTTTTTTTTCTCTTGGGTAAAAGCACGTCCCTCTCAGAAGGGCAGTAGTTCGTATATGGTTGGACTCTATGATCCGATGGGTCTCTTCCAACCTGGTTGTTCTATGATTCTATATGAGATGTCTTGGTGCCTGGAGAAGGGGTTAAGATCTCTCTGGCATCTCTGTTCTTGACTCGTTGTGAGCCAACAGAGCAGATATGAGTGTGTGCTTTGCATTTCATTAGAAAACCCAAAACATTGGGTTTCGAACTGGGTCTTCTTTAAGGTAGCTTCCAATCCAGACCATTCAAAAGCGATCCTTTTTGCGGTGTTTTGCGAGCATGTCTCTGGTTCTTGCTGTCGCACGTCTGCACTCGCTTTCATTGCTGTTGAGAACTTGGGGCAGGGGGAGTGTTGGCCCTAATGAGTGTTTACCCCAGCAAAGACACAAGAACGTCTGTGACCTGAAAACTAGTGTCATTTTCACATCTTTGAAGTGCAGAATATACTGTTTACAATTAATACAGACATGTAACTTTTTTGTGAGGGAGAGACATATTCTACACAACAAATACTTCTATTAATTTCAATGGGTTTACTTTTCTTGAAGCCTTTGGGTTTGATTTGGTTGTTTGTGACAGTGTTTGGTTGTTTATATTCATAAACCGCTTCACTGGAGATGCGTTCAGACAGACTAAATTATCTTGAAGTCCCTGAGCGTTCTGTGGTGGTTGTGGTTTCTTTAAAGTTGTGACCTATCTCGTTGCTGCCCTGAGTAGTTAATGCTCATCAGAAGAGTTTTTGTCCCTTTTTCCAATACTCCTCTGCCTCAAAACTCTTGGACTTTGGTGGAGACTGATGCTGTATAGTAAGAACCTGGACTGGAGCATCCTTGTGCAACAGTTTGATTTCTGTACCTCCAGGGCAAGGGAATTCGGAATCATTCAAGTGAGCTGAGGGTGTTTATCCTGGAGAAGAGGAGGCTGAGAGGAGACCTCATTGCTCTCTATGAGTATCTGAAAGGAGGTTGTGGAGAGGAGGGAGCTGGGCTCTTCTCCCAAGGGACAGGGGACAGGACAAGGGGGAATGGCCTCAAACACCACCAGGGGAGGTTTGGGCTGGACATTAGGAAGAAGTTTTTGACAGAAAGGATCATTGGGCAGCGTCAGAGGCTGCCCAGGGAGTTGGTTGATTCACCTTCCCTGGAGGTGTTTAAGGGATGGGTAGATGACGTCCTGAGGGACATGGTTTAGTGTTTGATAGGAATGGTTGGACTCGATGATCCAGTGGGTCTCTTCCAACCTGCTGATTCGATGATTAAAATACACAGGATATTTTCCATCTCTTGGCAGTGCCTGTGAGTGTATTTTGCTCTTCTGGGCACAACTAGATCGTGGTAGCCGACACCTACAATTCACATGTCAAATCAGTGATACAGGTTGAACGATTTTCAATGAAAATCCTCCTGAATGCCTGTTCAGTGACAAAATATATGTGTGCATATGAAGAAAATAACTTAGGAACTACCCACGTGCATAAATATACAGTAAGTATGTATTAAGTGGAATAGAGAGAGTAAATAAAATGAGAAGTCTTGAGCAGGGGATTGTAGCAGCTAAGAGGTCAGTCCCCTTTCTTTCCTTTTTTCTGCCTCTAAGTCTGGTGTTCCTCCTGTCTCAGTACCTCTTCAGCGTTGATTATCTGTCCTGCACTGGTCCATCCTTTTGTGGTGATAGCATCAACTTTCAGTGGTTTTACTGTGGATCCTTGTACTAACAGACAAGAATTTGTTGTAGCTTTTATTGCTGAGCGACAGATGCTGCTGAAAACTGCGCATCGGCTTTCTACCCCTTGCCCCTCCCACAAGTTAACCTTAAGTATATTACTTCTCTTAATTTCTAGGCTATAATTACTGAAGAACTGAATTCTGGTGGCGGTTACAGTCTCTCTTGGTAACTGCTAATGAAAGTCATTGGGAAATGTAGCTTTTATTACTGGAAGCATCGTAGAGTGCCTGGTTACAGCCACTGATTGCCTCTAATTTATCTGTTTGTGCTAATTTCGAGCAGCTCCGTAGCAACAGCTGAACTACTTCAGCATTTGTTACATGTCCTTCAGGTGAAGTATTTTGTAAAACTCAAATAATTAGGAAGATTGAGTGGTTTTGACGGCAGCTCCTGTTCACCAAACTCAGTTTCGGTCCATTGAGATGAGGAGAAACTGGAGAATAGGGGCGTCTTGTTTGAATCATAGCATCACCAGGTTGGAAGAGACCCATCGGATCATTGAGTCTGACCATTCCTTTCAAGCACTGCCTTGGGCACATGAAAAAGGGGAAGAACTAGTCGGAGGGGGTAGATTGCATATTGGGAGCTCTCTTGGTATTCCTGTGACCGTCACAGTATTGTAGCCCTTTCCACAGGGTCCCTGCAGTTTAAAACTGAGATAAAATTGTATTTTAACACTAAAACTTTGACAGTAAGGACTATAGAACAGTGTCCAGAGCCGGCTCCTGGCGCAGGCTGTGAGACAGAATGCAAGAAATGGAAACAGGCTCAAAACACCTCATCAGGAGTCCTGTGTTCGGCTTGGGAGTCCTCAGCCCAGGGAGGACATGGATCTGTTAGAGCGAGTCCAAGGAGGGCCGTGAAGGTAATCCGAGGGCTGGAGCACCTTCCATATGAGGACAGGCTGAGATTGTTGGGATGGTTCAGCCTGGAGAAGAGAAGGCTTCAGGGAGGTCTTAGAGCAGCTTCCAGTGTCTGAAAGGGCTACAAGAAAGCTGGGGACGGACTCTTAATCAAGGAGTGTAGGGGTAGAACAAGGGGTGATGGTTTTAAGCTGAAAGAGGGAAGATTTGAATTAGCGATTAGGAAGAATTTTTTCCCTGTGAGGATGGCGAGTCCCTGGCCCAGGTTTCTCAGGGAAGCTGTGGCTGCCCAATCCTTGAAGATGCACAAGACCAGGTTGGATGGGGCTTGGAGCAACCTCATCCAGTGGGAGGTGTCCCTGCCCATGGCAGGAGTGGAACTGGATGAATTTTTTCAGATCACTTCCAACCCAAACCGTTCTATGATTCCGAGACTCCAGTAAATTCTCCTCTGATCACGATAATGCTTCTAATAAAGGCAGACGTTTAAAAACATGAATTATTTTCTACTTGTAGACAGTTCTTTGGTGCTAGAAGGCTTTTCCTCTTGCAGTCAAACATGTAACAAAATGTAATGGCTGGAAGTCAAAATTGTTATAGTTCAGATTGTAAACAAGCTGTAAATATCTTACTGAAGGTAATCAACCATTGAAATAAATTAGCAAGGGATGCTGTAAACTTCATGTCGCTTTGAGACTGTTCATAACTAGAAGCCTTTTTAAAACTAGACAGTAGGAGGAATTTCTTTACCATGAGTGAGGTGAGACCCTGGAACGGGTTGCCCAGGGAAGC
Source organism: Coccyzus lansbergi (assembly GCA_033558105.1). Lineage (NCBI taxonomy): Eukaryota > Metazoa > Chordata > Aves > Cuculiformes > Coccyzidae > Coccyzus > Coccyzus lansbergi. The sequence goes on along the minus strand of JAUMJK010000786.1, from coordinate 902,615 downwards.
TGTGTCTGCCCCATCCCTGGAGGGGTTCAAGGCCAGGTTGGATGGGGCTTGGGCTCCTGATCGAGTGGGAGGTGTCCCTGCCAATAGCAGGAGTGGAACTGGAGATCTTTAAGGTCCCTTCCAACCCAAACCATTCTATGAAATCCTGTTTTCAGTTTGTCTCCTGCTTTCTTGAATAAGGTGATGATGCAAGCTCATGGTGTTTTGCCAGCATGTGGTATCAGAGAGCAGCGTCGAATCATTGATCTCCATGTTATTTAGTGTTTGATAGGAATGGTTGGACTCGGTGATCCGATGGGTCTCTTCCAACCTGGTGATTCTGTGATTCTGTGATTTTTTGTGAGCCAAGGAAAGAGCTACTGAGTTTTGGAGCAGGTTGTATGAATGTCCTTCTTGTCCCCACTTAGTATTTCTGCAGATATTCCCAACAGTGTTGCTATATCATGAAGGTGATGCTTTAGATGAAAGGCAGTGAGTTAGATTTTCTTCCCTGGTTTGGGATGATTCAGCCTGAAATATGAATATGGTCTCAAGCTCCACCAGGTGAGGTTCAGGCTGAACATTAGGAAAAAAAGTTTTTCAGGAAAAGGGTCATTGGGCATTGGAATAGGCTGCCCAAGGAGGGGGTTGATTCACCTTCCCTGGAGGTGTTTAAGGGACAGGTGGACGAGGTGCTGAGGGACATGGGTTAGAGATCGATGGGAATGGTTAGAATTAATGATCTGGTGAGTCTCTTCCAACCTGGTGATTCTAAGAGTCTATGATTCTATGAATCACACTGGACAGTCAGTTTGGATGTTTCTACACTAGTAAGAGCCAAGTAATTTTAACTTACCCCAGAGGCTAAATTGTTATACAGATCAAGTTCAATTAAATTTTTTATTTTTTTTTTTCACACTCCAGCTCTTCATTTTTTCTCCTTCTGACAGTTTTATTTACTGTGTGCCCAAAAGGTCTGCTGCTGTGGACCACGTTGGCATCCCGTCAAGAGCCTGAAGACAGCACCTAGCTGATGTGTGCTTTGTATAAAAGTGCATAAAGATTTGCTCTTGGCCTTATTTAAATTAGAAGGTGTTGCTGGTGTCCCTCTCCTTTGGAGAGCTGGTTAATAAAGAAACACTGTAGAGCGGAACTTGCCTGGAGAAGAGGAGGCTGAGGGGAGACCTCATTGCTCTCTCCAACTCCCTGAAAGGAGGTTGTAGAGAGGAGGGAGCTGGGCTCTTCTCCCAAGGGACAGGACGAGAGGGAATGGCCTCAAGCTCTGCCAGAGTTCAGGCTCAACACAAAGAAAAACCTGTTATTTTGGGGTTAATTAAAATTCAAGGTCTGTTTTTAAGCGATGAGGAGGTCTGGGATGAGCCCTGTGTTGCCCCCTCCAAATGTGAGCGCGTGCTTTGAGAGATTAAAATCTTATATTAAGAGACTGATTAAAACATAAAATTAAATTGCATATTATAATTTTAGTTCTGAGTTTAGATTAATTTAAAAAACCCTAAATTGCCTGTAACGCCTTCCACTTTTGATACTTCAGTGCCTTCCCATATGATCAGATGAAACTGTGAGGCTTAAATTCCTTCGACCGAGCACTCCTGTCCAAGAACAATGACAACCGAATAGTAAAATTGAGGTATTGGCCGATTAGAATTACAAGAGATGCTGGTTATGAAAAGTATCTTATGTTTGGTTCTACCATGAAGTTATTTTGGAGGAAAGAACCATCCTGAATGAAGAGTTTGAAGGAATTCTGATGCATTAACCAGTAAATTCATGTGAGGAAGAGTGTTTTGGAAGTGGTTATGTGTACATATATATATATGGAAAACAGGAGTGCATATAGAATCATAGAAAAACCAGGTTGGAAGAGACCCATCGGATCATCAAGTCCAACCATTCCCACCAATCTCTAACCCATGTCCCTCAGCACCTCGTCCACCTGTCCCTTAAACCCCTCCAGGGAAGGTGACTCAACCCCCTCCCTGGGCAGCTTCTGCCAGTGCCAAAGACCCTTTCTGTGAATTTTTTTTTTCCTAATGTCCATCCTGACCCTCCCCTGGCAGAGCTTGAGGCTATGGCTTTGTCTCCCGAGCAGCATGTGAGGAATGAAGCAGCTACTAATGTCATAATACGTTCCCTTTCTAGAGCTCTGTAGTCAAGAAGAGTCTTTCTCCCAGTACTTCCCTCATCCATAAGAATTAAATAATCTTTCTCTTATTAAATGCTATTAGATTATGCCAGATGATTAATTTAGTAACTCGGGGTATCAATCACGCTGTTTTCCTACCTATCGAGTTAAAAGCAAGTTTCTACCAAGCAATTATGCTTCTTATTACTGACGTAACAGACGTTTTATTTACCAGAGTTATAAATTACCTTCTGGTATTACTTGGGGGAGGGTGGCAGCCTGACAGTAATCAGGCAGTAATTGGGATACAAAGGCAGGAGATGTTCCCAGTCGCTAGTTATTCTCTTCGAAAAGAATCCTAGGATATTTCAGCAGCACTGGCCAATTTCCATTTTATTACGTGCCAGATGTCCACACAGCAGAACTTTGATTTGGTTTATGAAATGCAGTTCTGCTTTATTAAATGTTGATTTTATAAGTCCCTGTGTCTCACCAATATCGATCAATGCAGCTCTTTGCATCCCAAGAGCATTGCTCCCTCACCTAACCTTCTGCATGGCCTTTGCATTCGTCGTCTCTCTTCAGAGCAAATTAGTTTGGAAGAGGAATCATGGAATCACCAGGTTGGAAGAGACCCACTGGATCATCGAGTCCAACCATTCCCATCAAACACTAACCCATGCCCCTCAGCCCCTCGTCCACCCTCACCTTAAACCCCTCCAGGGAAGGTGAACCAACCCCCTCCCTGAGCAGCCTCTGATGCTGCCCAATGACCCTTCCTGGGAAAATTTTTTGCCTTAAAAAGCTCTGCCTACATGCCTCCTGCAAGCAGGGAATCGAGGGATTCCTGCTCTTGTTGGAAAGCACGGGTGTTGAAGAGAGTCCTTTGCAGAGAGATGAGTGGCTGGCGTCCACTGAGGAATATCCCAATGGCCTATGAGGTAACTTGCTAGTCTTCTTTCTACACAATAATAAGCAGACCTCTCACCAGCCTCGTTGCTCAATCACTTGTGGAACTGGAAGGCTGGCTGCTTAAAAATCATCTTACACTTCTACTAACCTGCATAATCTGGTTGAGAATCTCTATAATTTCAGTCTGAGCATCCTAGAACACAAGCAGAGTACTTCTGGGTTTTGGCAGGACATTAGCTCCACTCTTGTACGCACAAAAGCTTTTGCGCAATCTTTAAAGTTAATTAAATGTCCAATCTGACTGTAACTTCTGTATTACATCCTAAATTCAGATCACTGTTAATAAGCAGAGTCATCACAAACTGTAATCTACGCCAAGGTGGGATATGAGGGACATGGGTTAGTGTTTGATAGGAATGGTTGGACTCGATGATCTGGTGGGTCTCTTCCAACCTGGTTGTTCTATGATTCTATTAATGTATTTGTCAGCTCTCTTAATGGAAAAGTTATACTTTGAAATCTTTACTCAAGGAGAGCAATTTGTTGCCTACAGACTTAATTCCCTTGTACCCGAGGCCAGAATTGCTTCTATCAGTGCGTTGGCTTATCTCTCTCCTGTCTTTGCACAAAACTTTGTGGTTTAGTGGCTGCACTTGTAGTGCCTTTTAAAATACAGCCGTTTTCTACTGTAAACTAAACTATATGTCTCGTTTTGATAGGAATGGTTGGACTCGATGATCCTGTGGGTCTCTTCCAACCTGATGATTCTATGATCCTATAATTTCCAGCACTACAAGGTACTGTGCAAGTGTTCTTGGTCACAAAACCCACTTTCACAGATTTTTTTGCACTATCAAACTGTTTAAATCTGTTTTGTTTCTTGGGCTTGTGCTGAACAATCTTTTTTTTTTTTTTGAATGTTTTTAATTCCAAAACTTGAGAAGTAACACTTGTCGACGTAGTCATCATGCTCTTCAATATTTCATTTATTTTTTGTGTCAGAAGAGCAGAAGTGTGGATAACATATATATTTTTTCGGAGATCATTTAACTGAGTAAAGAATAAAATGAGAAAAGGAAAGTTAACGACAGAAAGATGTAATTTTAAAGCAGGAAAATGTTTTCTTCAGTGCAGTTTGCATATTGCCGAGTGCTGGATAATCCGAACTGTCTTCTTTCCTATCATCTTAAGAATCCTTTGCCCCTTCTCTTTGTCGTCCCCGAGTCGTATCTAGTGGCTCTATACTCCTGCTAAGAGGATTTGCCGTATTACATAAGTGCTTTTTGTGTTGCCGTTTCCAGTAGAAGCAGGGAAAGTGAACTCTCTTATCACAATCGTGTTTTATCACTTTTTTTTTTTAACTTGAGCCTATTTTAATGTGTCCATAAAGCCCTTGTTGACTCGGTGTTGGTTCTGTACCTCCTCACCAGGGAGTTCACGGGGGTTTTTGTGTGTCTTTTTTGTGTAAAAAGGAAGGAGCAAGTTATTAGTGGAGAGAAAGTAATGACCCAGATCATAAAGATTACTCTCATGAGAATAATTTCATTAAATACTCCAGTAAATCCTTCAGCTGCCTTTTTGGGTACAGTTACGTAGCTTTTGTTCTTCTGGGGGAAATTCAACTCCTCCGTCTAGCCTCCTCCCTCCCACTTGACATTTTACCGAATTGATTTATTGCTTGGCAGAGCCTGCAAACAATGACTTCCAAAACATTAAAGATCTGATCTATTTAGAGAAGGACCTTTTCTGTTTATATCCTACATACGCTGTCAACGGATCGTTTGGTTGGAGAGTAGAGTGTCCCATTTAATCTCTTGTATATTCACTGCGGTGACAAGCTTGGTTTTCTTAGCTTGTCTGAGTTGCCGTTTCCTTCACCTTAAAAATTGTTTTGTGCTCTGTTTTCTATTTTTTTGTTAAGAATGGAGTCACCTCCCTTGGACCTGTCTGGTTAGTCTGGTGGGAATATCTCCATAACATTTGGTAGGTGGATTGGTATGTAGGTGCTTTCTATGTCACTGATCCTCAAAGAGTTAAAAATAACCTTTTATAGAATCATAGAACAACCAGATTGGAAGAGACCCATCCGATCATCAAGTCCAACCATTCCCATCAATCATTAAATTGTACAGAATCATAGAATAAGCAGGTTGGAAGAGACCCACTGGATCATCAAGTCCAACCATATCTATAGAGGAAATAACCAGTGTTATTGATTATTGCTTTCTTGCATTTTTGCCTCTGCCTTTCTTCTGAGAGAGGTACAAGTGATGATTAAAGCGTTGGGTAAATGGTGCATAAAGATTTGAGGAGAACTTTGATAGCTCAAACGAGGCAAGAGCGTAGAAGGGACTCTACAAGGATGTCTCAAGAGATTAATTTCAATAAAAGGATATATTTTAGAGTCGTGAGTGAGATTCCCAGCTCTAAAGTGATTTACAGCTACTCAAGTTAACTGTAGAGAGGAGAGAGCTGGGCTCTTCTCCCAAGGGACAGGGGACAGGACGAGAGGGAATGGCCTCAAGCTCCACCAGGGGAGATTTAGGCTGGAGATTAGGAGGAAGTTTTTCACACAGAGGGTCATTGGGCATTGGAACAGGCTGCCCAAGGATGAGGTTGATTCCCCTTCCCTGGAGGTGTTTAAGGGACGGGTAGACGAGGTCCTGAGGGACGTGGTTTAGTGTTTGATAGGAATAGTTGGACTCAATGATCTTATCCCTTCCAACCTGGTTGTTCTATGATTCTACGTATATTGTTCTGTATGTTGTTCTAGGATAAGTCTGCTTGTCAGTGGGTGTTCTGGAGAGTTCTACCTTCTGATCTGAGTAGATTCCCACGTAAGCTAAGTCTTCACAACCTTTTTTCAGTGTTCAGTTCAAAGCTCCATCGCCCTCATTCTTATTTCTTCCTTTTCCTCTCTGCCTTTCAAAGAGCAGACGGCAGAAAAGGAAATCCTGGCACATAGCGGCACAGCTCTTTAGCACCATCAATCCAATTACATTATTGGAACTGGTTCTTTAAAACAATCTGATCTCAGCAAGTTTAAAAATCATCTAGTGCCTTCAAGATGCAATTAAGGAGAGAGCAGTAGTAATTTAAACTTCTCAAATGGGGTAAGGGCTGTACAGCAGCGTTTGTCATTACTGTGATGTCCTCTACATAGTTGTGCCACCTAAGGTTGTCTGTGTCCTGGGACAAGTCACAGTGGTTTTGTCATGAATCCTATTTTGTGCAATTTAAAAGGTCTCCGTCGATACTGCAGCTGTGTAGGTTTTGCCTTGATTTTCATGTCTTGCTTCCAAGACAAAACTCTTTACTGTACGGCTGAGAGAGCTGGGGGTGTTTATCCTGGAGAAGAGGAGGCTGAGGGGAGACCTCGTTGCTCTGTACAACTCCCTGAAAGGAGGTTGTGGAGAGGAGGGAGTTGGGCTCTTCTCCCAAGGGACAGGGCAAGAGGGAATGGCCTCAAGCTCCACCAGGGGAGGTTCAGGCTAGAGATTAGGAGGAAGTTTTTCACACAAAGGGTCATTGGGCATTGGAATAGGCTGCCCAGGGAGGTGATTGAGTCACCTTCCCTGGAGGTGTTTAAGGTGAGTGTGGATGAGGTGCTGAGGGACATGGTTTAGTGTTTGATAGGAATGGTTGGAATCGATGTCCAGTTGAATGGTTGGAATCAAGTGATTGTGTGATTCTCTGATTCTGTGATTCTCTGATTCTAGAGGCAACTAAAAAAATGGTTTGTTCAGCAGTTGGTAACCAAGACCTCAATTATTATCCGAAATGTCTTTTTCTTGTGAGAAGTGATCCTTGGGCTTCTCTGGGAGGCATGGGTTGGCTTTCTGCGGTTCTTGTTCTCTGTGCAAAAGCAGGGTTAGGTCCCACAGTGTCTTAAAGGCACTAAAGGCAGCTGAGCTGTCCTTCCCCAGACCTTTTCTTTCTCTGGTGTCTCTTTCTGAAATTCCAGCAGCATAAAGCAGTGTTGAATGCTCAGGGGGTTTTCTGTTGTCCTTTATAATGTCATTATAATTTAGGTCCTATTTCGATCTCTTCTAATGCTCCTGAGCGTTTTGTTTACTTCAGCTCAGTGCCCATTACACTACAGCAACTATCTATGCAGCCTCCTCTGAGAGGAAAAGAGCTAAAAAGCTGACAAATTCGTAATCCCTCTTTGCGTACATCAATATCTTGGTTGTCCCAGTGTGCATTTATATCCAGATGGAAATTTGTTTCCCAAAGCTATCGCTCAGGTTCTAAATGCTTTTAAATCCTCACGGAGCTGCTCACAATCATCTGAGCTTGTTAATCACCATCGCTGGACTCTGGAATTGGCAGATTTTGACAGTTGGCACTTCTCTATCACACACAGCTCCACTGTCTCCTACACCTCCTTCATCTAACAGTGCTAAACCAGTTCATCCTTCTCTCTTATCTTGTATTTTTCTATTGGATTTTACAGCTAACTTTGATTAAGATTTTGTTTTCTACAGTCGAACATTTCATTTTGGTTGGACTCAATGATCCGGTGGGTCTCTTCTAACCTGGTTGTTCTGTGATTCTATGATTCGTGTTGGAAAACTAATCCCACCTGCTGTGGCTGCTTTTCCTGCTAAAGCATCTCAGAGCCATGTGTATCTTCATGCCCAAGAAAACCAGCCTGAGGGAGGAGCAGGGAATTATCCCTCAGCCCCAGAAGGGTTGCAGTTCCTATCAAGCATTTGCCTGCTTCGAAAAGTATTTATTTTTTGTTACTAAATGAGCAATGTCCACTAATTTTAACTTTAGAATGAACGTTTGCTGCAATTCTGCTTTTAGGTTCTTGCTGGGACTTTGTGCCCTATCATCCTGACAGCCCCAGGAGGCTGCGCAAGGAGGATAAAGACACCTTCGTATCACTTCACTTGGTGCAGTTGAGCCATAAATCCTGTCCAGGTCATTTATTTTCATGCTGGGGTGTTAAGCCTGGAGAAGAGGAGGCTGAGGGTAGACCTCATTGCTCTCTATGAGTACCTGAAAGGAGGTTGTGGAGAGGAGGGAGCTGAACACTTATCCCAAGTGGCAGGAAGAGAGGGAATAGCCTCAAGCTCCATCAGGGGAGGCTCAGGATGGACATTAGGAAAAAAATTTTCACAGAAATGGTCATTGGTCAGTGGCAGAGGCTGCCCAGGGAGGTGGTTGATTCACCTTCCCTGGAGGTGTTTAAGGCACAGGTGGATGAGGTGCTGAGGGACATGGGTTAGTGTTTGATGGGAATGGTTGGACTCGGTGATCCTGTAGGTCGTTTCCAACCTGATGATTCTATAAGTCTATGCAGACATGCAACAACTCTGAAAACTCTATGTCTACCAAGTGCATGTGGGACACGAGTGTGTGTGTATTTGTGTGTATGTTCAGAATGTTAATTCTGAAATGTTGTTGCACTGAACTATTTTAACAGAGCTAATAAACCCCTATAATTACTCCAGGATATGTTTAACTTTTGACGTGTGATGACTAACGGGCAAGTAGAAACCCTCATTTTCTAGAAACGCAGACTTTGCTTTGACAAGTTTGATGTATTAATTTGGCAAAATTTAAATAAAAAGTCTCTCGGAGAAGAGAAGTGGCAGCGTATAAATTCTACTTGATAAAATGTAATTTTCTTCAATTTAAAAAGAACTCACTTAACCTAATTCTGGACTTTTTCCATTGCCATTACGCAAGTCAGTTTTTAAGCCTTAAGATCATAGAACCAGAGAACAACCAGGTTGGAAGAGACCCATTGGATCATCGAGTCCACCCATTCCTATCAAACACTAACCCATGTCCCTCAGCACCTCATCCACCCGTCCCTTAAACACCTCCAGGGAAGGTGAATCAACCACCTCCCTGGGCAGCCTGTTCCAATGCCCAATGACCCTTTTCACGAAAAACTTCCTCCTAAAGATGCTGCAATAGGTACTGGTTTCTTACAAAGAGCACTGAGAGGAGCTCTTGAATGAGTAGTTCCTGGTATTGGGAAGAGGTTGAAGCTTGTGGTGAAGCAGCAATGAGGAAGCTGAGGATGGAGCTGGGTAGGTTTGGATGTTTTGAATTTAACATCAGTGGTTAGAGATAGGATCAGCTTTAATGAATTGGTCCTCCTTGAAGTTCTGTTCATCTCACTAGACCCAGGAATTCAGTTTATATTTGTGCTTAGAGTGGATCTTTTTCCCTGGGTCACCTGGTTTTAAGGGAGCTTCATGGTGCAAGTACTTGTGTTCTCCTTCGAGGGCACAGCAGTAGCTCCAGCTGGAGACAGAAGGTCCTTCTTGGGTCTGATGGTGAAGCAGGGAGCTGCCTGCCTTCCAGTCCCACCACTTTTAGCTCTTTCTGCTGTTTTCTCCCATTTATTCCCGCTCTTCACCAAACCCCAGTTCCTTCACCTGAGGGCAATGAGGTTTGTTTGCCTTCCCAGACAACTTTGTGTTGAAAAGTGCTTTTTCTTCATCCTGCAATTCACATGTTATGCTGCTCTGAAAATCTCTTAGCAGGCAGAGGGCTGGGGTGGAAGCTCAGAGAAGCCTGAACTTTCAAAGTATGCTGAGACTTCAAAAAATGCAGCAAAACCAAGATTTTCTTTAGTTCTCACTTTAAAAAAAAGTCTGTTTCGCTGCTCTGTATTAAGTAAGGCCAACGAAAGATAAACGGCTCCAGCAAGGGAGAAATTGAGAGCTTCCTGGGATATCATCCAATACTTATCTTGCAATAAAAGCAATGAAACGGATCTTTTACTCAGTACTTTGAGATCAAAATATTTTTTTCATTATTAACCAGCAAAATAACTCGAATGTTAATGTGTAATTTAAGCTTTGTGGCATATTTTATGAAGACAAATGTTATGGAAGAGCTAACTACAATCTAATGTAGATTAGTTTTCTTTGTATGTTTTTTGCTGGTAAACAGCTAATGTTATTTTTTTAAATGAAGTGACAGGGGACAGGACGAGAGGGAATGGCCTCAAGCTCCACCAGGGGAGATTCAGGCTGAATATTAGGAAAAAAAAATTTCATGGAAAGGGTCATTGGGCATTGGAATAGGCTGCCCAGGGAGGGGGTTGAGTCACCTTCCCTGGAAGGGATTAAGGGACAGGTGGACGAGGTGCTGAGGGACATGGGTTAGTGTTTGATAGGAATGGTTGGACTCGATGATCTGGTGGGTTTCTTCCAACCTGGTGATTCTATAATTCTATAGCTCTGGCACTGATATTGTAGGGTTAGGATATCTTTCCCCTCTCCTTTTCCTAGAGATGCTGTTTGCAAAGTCGGAGTTTCCCCATTAAACCGTAATGCAGCCCAAGCTGACAAACTTCTTTTGATTAAGCACTCAAAGCCTTCTGTGAGAACAATGTTTTGTAGATTATGTCCATGTAGATGGTTGAGAAACTGAATATAACGCATTGAAAAAAATGGATTTGTTAACAGGAATGAATTGGCTGCCCTGTTGGTTTATCTATTTATCTATGACTGAGAGGCTGTAATGGTGATAATCCATCTCATGGCTGGATTTCTTTTTTAAAACTACAGAAAATCATAGAACAACCAGGTTGGAAGAGACCCAACGGATCATCGAGTCCAACCATTCCCATCAAACACTAAACCAAAATGAGACAAGGATCCACAACTAGTGGTAGAAGCAGCAAATAAAATACTTCAGTGTCCCCACTTCAATTATTATGTAAAAGCTTCTTTCTATTTTTGGCAGCAGAGCTGACATTTCTCGGTGCAAACCTCCCTCTACTTAGCTCTATCTCCCTTTTTCTGTGGAAATTAGCAGGATGCTACATCAAGTGTTAAGATACTGCATTTATAGTCTGTTCTGCTGGCAGGGGGAGTGGAAAAGTGCTCTGGGGATGTCAGCTACGGAGAATCAGGCCATGTGCTATCTCGAGACGGAGAACAAAGAACTTTATCACTGATGAAGTGCAAGGAGAACACCAGTTACTTCGTTTTAGAATGCAAAGTACTGCAATGGTTGGACTCTATGATCCGGTGGGTCTCTTCCAACCTGGTGATTCTGTGAAATAAACTTAGGAATGTCTGCATTTAACATACCAACAGCTCCCTTAATTTTTCACTTCTAAATCACTAACTTAAGTTGCATCTTTCACATCTAAGTGCAGGGTCAGCTCTTTCTAGAAGAAGGGCTGTCATTTGATTTTTTTTTTTTAAATCATTTTTGAGCTAATGCAGAGGTGAGTTACTCCCTGTTACTGATGCTCTCCTTTGAAATACCTTCCTGTGGCATTAGCTGTGCATCTCATGGAAAAGTGGTTATTTCTGTAAGAAAATAAAAGGTCTAGAAGTGGTTGATTCCCCTTCCCTGGAGGTGTTTAAGGTGTGGGTGGTCGAGGTGCTGAGGGACATGGGTTAGTGTTTGATGGGAATGGTTGGACTTGATGATCCGATGGGTCTCTTCCAAGCAGGTTGTTCCATGATTTTATGATTTTAAAGGGTGGGAACTAAGCACTCTAAAACTGGTAATCCTTAGAAGAATGTGAGCAAGGAGGAATGTGTGAATTACTTGAACAGACATGGTGAGAAATATTCTCTGCACATGAAAATATTTTCAATTCTTTGCATAAACTGGTGACAGAGTTCCCTAATTTTTTTGTATAATTCCTTTCTGAAAATCCTCTTTCCAAGCAAGGCTCGCAACTCAAGACTTGGGTAAGCAGAGAACAGGAGAAAAGCCACAAATGCAGCATCAATATTATTCTGTTTCTTAACGTGTTGTTTACGTGGGAGAGATCCATAAGAACGGATCCAGCAGGTGCGAAAAGGCAACTGAGCTGTGAGCATGTTTCGTCTTGAAATTTGGTCTTAAAAATGTTCATATTACTGACATATTAGCAGTTCATATTAGCACAACCGCTATGGATTGTATCCTGCTGGGATGGAGCATATGCTCCATCCCAGCAGGATACAATCCATAGCGGTTGTGGTAGTTCTATAGCCCAAAAGCCCTGATAAAATAGGGGAGGGGTAGATCCAACATTCCAGTTTGGAATTGTTCAAGCAGCATTAGTGAACTAAAAAAAGTTGTAGTAATGTTCTGGCTATTGGAATATTCCGAATTGGAGAAAGTTGTATTTGCACTATGAAAGATTCGCTGTAATCCCAGTTGAGGCAAATATTTGCTTGTGCTTCAATTCTTATTTAAACAGAGAGTTGGCTTAAGTACGTGGAGGTTTTTTTTTTCACGCTTGCTGCTGAATTAGAGCCATAAATAATAGTGCGAATGGCTTTAATGCAGAGGTGAAGTATTCCTTGGTTGTCAGCAGCCTCCGGGGAAGCGCAGGGGTTGGATATGGGGCTGAATTTGGCTTTCCAGGGTGCCTTGTTGCCAGCACTTGAGGGTTGGAGTTGGTTAAGCCTAAAGCAGGAGTGGGGTGTTTGCCAGCACTACAGCTTTCCAGCCAACGTGTTCCACTAGTGACCGTGGGCTCAGGACCCAAGCTAGTCAGAATTAACCCCTCTGAGGTACCTCACATGGATGGCAGGTCCCAGCACTGAGTTGTGCTGCAATGGGACAGATATTATTTGCTACAGACTAGGAGAAGTCTGACTGGAAAGTGCCTGGAGGAGAGGGACCTGGGGGGGTTGGTTGGCAGTGACAGACCATGAGGCAGCAGTGGCCCAGGTGGCTAAGAAGGCCAATGGCATCTTGGCTTGGATCAGAAACGGTGTGACCAGCAGGGCCAGGGAGGTTCTTCTCCCTCTGGACTCTGCACTGGTGAGACTGCTCCTCGAATCCTGTGTTCATTTGTGGGCCCCTCAGCACAAGGAGGATGTTGAGGCTCTGGAGTCCAGAGAAGAGCAATGAGGCTGGGGAAGGGGCTGGAGAACAGGCACTATGAGGAGCGTCTGAGAGAGCTGGGGGTGTTTATCCTGGAGAAGAGGAGGCTAAGGGGAGACCTCATTCCTCTCTCCAACTCCCTGAGAGGAGGTTGTGAAGAGGAGGGAGCTGGGCTCTTCTTCCAGGGGACAGGACGAGAGGGAATGGTCTCAAGCTCCACCAGAGGAGGGTCAAGGCTGTATATTAGGAAAAAATTTTTCCCAGAAGGGGTGATTGGGCAGTGGCAGAGGCTGCCCAGGGAGGGATTGATTCCCCTTCCCTGTTGGGTTTAAGGAACGTGTGGACGAGGTGCTGAGGGACATGGGTTAGTGTTTGATGGGAATGGTTGGACTCGGTGATCCTGTGGGTCTCTTCCATCTATGATTCTATGTTGAGGCAGACGGAGCTGTCTCCTACCACATGAAGTGACATTAGTTCTGAATGGCAGCAGGACAAACTGCCCCAAAAGGAGCTTTTCTTCCCCCCTATTCCTGTGTTTAAATAATATTTTCCAAGTGTTTTTTCTTGTTGACAGTTCAACATTTTTTCAGCATCAAAATATGGCAATTGGGGCACACTATTTAATGGGCTGTGGCTTAAGTTGAGCCAGGAATGTTGTCAGACTGCAACGCAAGTTCATCTCCTTTCTGGCTTATTTAAAAGACTTTTTTTTTTACTTTTCCCCTCCTGTTTCTACTGACACTTCTGATTTATTACGGCTCCGGTTCTCTCCAAATAAGGATTTGCACTTCAGAGACTCCGTCTCTTGGTTGTGTCCCTTCAATCTTTAAGAGAGTTCATCTCATCAGTAACAATATAGATAAGCCTCATAATAAAACCGTCAACTATATTTTTTTCCCCCGTGTTTAAACAATTCAGTCCTTCAGATTTTTAAAAAACAGTTTATTACCTGCTTCCGTATTTTATTGCAATCATAATATACAAAGAGCAACACCTCCGAGTAAAATGTGTGACTTGTGGTGCTTGAAGGGAGTTGTGGCTGGTTGTGTGAATTAATCGCATCCATATAAATGGGAATCTAATACTTCTTTTTTAATGCTGTATTATTCATGCAGACGTTGCGCCGGAGCTATTGTTCTTGACATCTGTATTAAATGGCAAATATTTGTTTACATGTCCTTGTGAATTAATGTGAGGTTTGCTCTGCGCTTTCTCTTCCCACAATGGGTTTGAAACTCTGATCAAGTGCTTGCCTCAAATTGCATTTCAAATTTGCTTGTAATGGTAAGAAAACACTGCAACAGTCACTCAGTGAGAATTTCTTGTGGTCTGGTACTGCTGTATTCCATGTTTCATACAAAACCAGGTGCTCGTGGGTCTGGTTTGCTCTGAATAAGCCTCTGCCTTGCTGCAAACTCACTGAAATCTAGGCTGGAGATTAGGAGGAAGTTTTTCACAGAAAGGGTCATTGGGCATTGGAATAGGCTGCCCAGGGAGGTGGTTGATTCACCTTCCCTGGAGGTGTTTAAGGGACGGGTGGATGGGGTCCTGAGGGACATGGGTTAGTGTTTGATAGGAGTGGTTGGACTCGATGATCCGATGGGTCTCTTCCGACCTGGTTGTTCTATGATTCTATGAAATTTCGGTTTTCCTATGCAGCTTGAATCATTTTGAGTGTTTGAAAATAATGAAGCTGCGTGTTCTGCTGCAATTCAGGGTCCAGTTTGGGGTCAGGAGTTTACTGGAGAACAGCATGGACAATGTTTGTGAGAGTTTTGGTGCTTGGATGCTAATTTTTTGATGCTTCTCTTGCTTGTTTTGTCCCTGCTCCTTTATCTGAGGGCCTTGCTTTGAGAACTTGTATATACGACTTTATGAACTTAATATATAAACTTTATGCTTTTTATAACTTTTATAAGGAACAGTTCAGAGCACATTAGACTATTAGCATGTACCTGATTTAAAGAAAAAAAAAAAACACCAAAACAACAAAATCCAAATATTTTTCATTAGGAGGAAGTTTCTTTTTAGGAGGAAGTTTTTCATGGAAAGGGTCATTGGGCACTGGCAGAGTCTGCCCAGGGAGGTGGTTGATTTATGTTCCCTGGAGGTGTTTAAGGGACAGGTAGATGAGGTGCTGAGGGACGTGGGTTAGCGTTTGATAGGAACGGTTGGACTCAATGATCCGATGGGTCTCTTCCAACCTGGTTGTTCTATGATTATTCTGTTTCCATTTCCATACTGAGAAGAACTCTGTATAGATATTCAAAAATAGTTTTATATTCCTACGTTAATAACTGTGTAGACTGTCTGAGTTCATATTTTTTCCCCACTCTTGGCTTCAGACGAATGCAGCATTTTAAGTGCTGTGAGAACACCTGATCTTGAGGTGAATTAAGTGTTTAACATTGCTGTAGCATCATTACCCCTTAAATGTATTCAAGGTGCTTGGATGTGATAACTCGTGATAACTCAGTTGGTATTTTGAGGGGGTTTGTTTGCTTTTATTCCCTCTTAAAATTTGATTTAAGTGCCTCTTACGTAGCTGGCTTGATAAATGGTTGGTATTTTAGCTGAGTCAGTAGCGACACTGATTTAATAGGAATGGTTGGACTTGATGATCCAGTGGGTCTCTTCCAACCTGGTGATTCTCTGATTCTGCACTGATGAGAGGAGGGAGAAAAGGAAAATAGAGTCCAAACTGCGATGAGGAGCTAGGATTGATCTTCAAAGTGTCATCGTGCTGGTTTGCTGTATTTGAGCTGTAAACATCTCCAGGGTTTGGCTGCTCCCCTGGGAATGTCTCTGTGGGTTTTTGTTTCTCGCACAGCTGTGCAGTCAAACAGGGCACAGTCCAGAGAGAACAGACGTGCCAGGAGCTGAAATTCCCCTAAACTTTGGTTTTTTGTGGTTTTTTTTTTTTTTTTTTTTTTTTCATTCTCTTTGTGTTCATAACTCCTTGTTGCCCATGGTAACATCTGTGGCAACGTTACAACCATCTCCAGGAAAATACCGAGATATATTTCATGTTCTTACCTGACAGGTATCTCTTCTGTCCTTAATTCCTAATTGTCCTTTATGCTGTTAGAAAGTGCATCAAGGGTTCCAGGCAGTAGGTCTCCCAGATTGTCTACCTATGGGGACTCTAGCACCTTGCGGTTTATTGTGAGCTCTTTTGGAGTTGGCACAGTCTGTTGGACTTCAGAACACTCTCGCTTTCTACACTTCATAGAATCATAGAACAACCAGGTTGGAAGAGACCCATCAGATCATCGAGTCCAACCATTCCTATCAAACACTAAACCATGTCCCTCAGCACCTCGTCCACCCGTCCCTTAAACACCTCCAGGGAAGGGGAATCAACCACCTCCCTGGGCAGCCTCTGCCACTGCCCAATCACCCTTTCCATGAACATTTTTTTCCTAATATACAGCCTTGACCCTGCCCTGGTGGAGCTTGAGGCCATTCCCTCTTGTCCCCTGTCCCTTGGGAGAAGAGCCCAGCTCCCTCCTCTCCGCAACCTCCTTTCAGGGAGTTGGAGAGAGCAATGAGATCTCCCCTCAACCTCCTCTTCTCCAGGCTAGGGAGATTCAGGCTTGACAGAAGGAAAAAGTTCTTCACGGAGAGGGTCATTGGGCACTGGTAGAGGCTGCCCAGGGAGGGGGTTGATTCCCCTTCCCTGGAGGAGTTTAAGGGACATGTGGATGAGGTGCTGAGGGACATGGGTTAGTGTTTGATGGGAATGGTTGGACTCCATGATCCGGTGGGTCTCTTCCAACCTGGTGATTCTATGACTCTATGAACCGAATTTCTGCTATTCGTGTTTTTTGCTGGCATTGTGAAAAGGTCACCAGACTGTAATAAAACAAGATGCAACCTACAGGTTGGACAGAGATGGTTGTCGGGCAGGCAGCAGCCTCTCTAAGTCTCTCGTGACCCACTAGAGGTTCTCTCTGCCTTGTCTAGATTGGTATGTTCTGGTGGTGAAGTTCAGTGTCATTCTTTTTATGTCCTGTCTCCTCTTCTCCAGGCTAAACCCCCCCAACTCTCTCAGCCCTTCCTCATCAGGCCTATTCTCATACCAGTTTTTTCTGGTGCAAACTGGAGGAAAGAGAGGGACTAGTTTTTATTTTTTGGTATTACAGTTGCGTAGAGAGGTGCTTATTCTTAGAGCAGCCGTGTTGCTACCCTCGTGGGTTTCTTGACATTTCATCAAAATCAAAAATAAATCTGCCAAGATGTCCTCAGAGCTCTCCAGAGTAGACTCCACTCAAGAATGTCAGCTGAGTTCTGAATATTTTTCTAAAATAGAGCAATGGGTTTGAAGATCTGGATGATTTTTTTTCAAGGTTTTAGAACGAGGTCCAGGGACCTCTGCAGTGCGTGATGTGCTTTTTCTTCTGACTCATAAAAATGATATAATCTGCGTATGGATGTGATTTTTCTTAGATTGACCTAAAGAAACTCAGGTGATCTCCTGAACCACTTTTTTCAGGTTTTTTTGAGGTGTAAAACATTGGAAATATTTGGCAGCAAATGGCATTTAATGTAATAACACTGTCAGCTTCAACTGAAAGAGCAGCAGAGCCCAATTCTTCTAGGATCTCCTCTTAATATGGGAGGAAAAAAAGGTGAAATATTCAGGTGTTCACATCAAAAAGTTCCCAGAACTCTGACAGTGACAATGGATTCGCTTGGATCCATTTTGATAAGAATGGTTGGACTCGATGATCCAATGGGTCTCTTCCAACCTTTTTGTTCTATGATTCTAATGTGGGACACTCAGCCTTTTATTTAAAAGTAGTCAACTCGAATATCTTAGGGTGGAAGCAATTTCTGTTCTTTGAAAAAGAACAAAATCCAGAATGAGTTCTGAGTTGGCAAAGCGGAAACTTAGGTGACAGGCGTCAAGTGAGCATTTTGATAAGGGTAGAGAAAAAGCCACTTTTGAGCAACACTGGCAAACCTCTTGAGCAAGTCCCTCAAGGAAAAGGTTTATTTTTTCCCTCAGGAATGAGCTGACTGCTCTTTTTCTCTACAGATAACAGACTTGTCAAGTTGCTGGTAAGATGCTCGGTGAGCTTGAAGCTTCCTTTTCTTCGCAAGCTTTTAAATTGTACTTTTTTTTATGGATAGTGGGGTGTTTGTTAACAATTCTGGTTTCCTCTTATATATAGGAAAAATCGGCTTTCTAAGAAGGACCTGAAATATTTTTTTGAGCTGTACTGGAGTGAGGGGCAGGAACTGTTGTAGAAAGGCCAGAGAAGAGGAGGAGGAGAGGGAAGGAAGGCGGATGCTTTCGTGTGGTTCATACCTACTGCTGTGTGGCTTGAATCCCTTAATTCCCATAACCTTGAGCTGTTTTGTCGAGACGGATGTTTATTTGGCCAAAATAAGGATGTTTAAGGATGTTGAGGCTCTGGAGCGAGTTCAGAGAAGAGCAACAAAGCTGGTGAAGGGGCTGGAGAACAGGCCTTATGAGGAGCAGCTGAGAGAGCTGGGGGTGTTTATCCTGGAGGAGGCTGAGAGGACACCTCATTGCTCTCTCCAACTCCCTGAAAGGAGGTTGTGGAGAGGAGGGAGCTGGGCTCTTCTCCCAAGTGAGAGGGGACAGGACGAGAGGGAATGGCCTCAAGCTCCACCAGGGGAGATTTAGGCTGGAGATTAGGAGGAAGTTTTTCACACAGAGGGTCATTGGGCATTGGAATAGGCTGCCCAGGGAGGGGGTTGATTCCCCTTCCCTGGAGGTGTTTAAGGGACGGGTGGATGAAGTGCTGAGGGACATGGGTTAGTGTTTGATAGGAATGGTTGGACTCCATGATCCGATGGGTCTCTTCCAACCTGGCGATTCTATGATTGGAATAGTGAATGTTGGTGTTAAAATCCTCTGGAAGGCAAAAAGTCCATTATGATCTATGTCTTTGCAGATTAATAAGAACTGTGTGCTGTGTAAGAAGCTGAATTGATCCCATCTCTGGGTTGCCCTGGGAAGCAGGCAAAATACAAACAGCGTCAGCCACCTCGGAACTTAAAATATTTGGGTTAATGTGCATCACTGAATCTATTTGGTTATTTGTGTCACTGCTTGTTTTCCTTATCCATTTGAAAATAAACAAGTTTTCCCCTCCCCAGACTCTTTAGGAATAAATTCAGAGCTTGGGGGAAGCCTTGGAGGGTAATAGGTGCTTCTCCCAAGGGACAGGGGACAGGACAAGAGGGAATGGCTTCAAGATCCACCAGAGAAGGTTCAGGCTGGACATTAGGAAAAAATTTTCATGGAAAGGGTCATTGGGCAGTGTCAGAGGCTGCCCAGGGAGGGTCTTAAGAGTGATCTAAAGGGATGGGTTTTATGCCCCAAGTTGAATATATTTTTTTGGTGTTGCATGAATTATATCATAGAATCATAGAACAACCAGGTTGGAAGAGACCCATCGGATCATCGAGTCCAACCATTCCTATCAAACACTAACCCATGTCCCTCAGCACCTCATCCACCCGTCCCTTAAACACCTCCAGGGAAGGTGAATCAACTCTCCATTCATTTACGTTTCGTGGATGGAAAACTCTTGTGTGTCTTCAATAACATCTCTCTGACAGAGGATTGGGTGGCGTTAATGCTAAGTGGGACTAATAGTCTGTTTGTTTGACTTGGAATGAAATACAGCAGTTTTATAACCTCTAGTAGGACGTTAGAAGCAGAAAGTGGCAATGAAATCCGAGTCAAGTGCTTTGCTTGGGAAAATTGACAGCACTTAAGCGCTTTTTACACAATAGCTTGTTTTTATTCTGCTGTAAACCTCCGTTTCACGCTCCTGTTTCTAGGAAGTCCATTGTATTTGTCACAATGTTTTTAAATGCGAAGGAATATTTTTAAATAATTCAGTTCTGGGCTACGGAAATATGCTAATTCTCTTTATTGGAGCAATAACACGGAGCTTTAGATAACTTTCAAACGTTACTCGCTCTAAATATGTGCTGGAGCTCGCCCAGACCTGTCTCAGCCAGTTTATTCTACTGGATTTTTGGTACTTGTTGGGTTCTTTTTGTTCAGTTTTCCTCCTTTTAACCAAGAGTCTGTCTCATTGAAAATAACCATCTACAGGGTTCACTTGAGGTTCTGCTGGGCGAGGACACTGAATACTGGGTCCCTGCTGACTTTTGAAGTAGAATACTTATTAAAAAAAAAAAAAAAAAAAAAGTGGAATTTCTGTTGTGACCATTTCTCCAGGCAGGGAGAATAATGTAAATATGTATTGTATGGAAATTAGACATGAGTTAAGTAAGAAACTTGCATTTTCTTCACTTGGGGGCTTATGTGTACATGATTAGCAAGTGTAATGTGTATATATATATATATATATATAGATATAGATGCTAATAGGATTAACGTTGCTTGTTTTAACAGAAAGTGTTGTGCCCTTATGGACTATGTATTCCCTGTGTAGTTACACACCCAAAGTGACCCATAAATAGTCTATAATTGCTCATCTAGTGACTCTTGGATGAGGGAAAGTCTGTGGATGGATCTTCCTGGACTCCAGTAAAGCCTTTGACACAGTTTCTCAGAGTATTCTGCTACGGAAACTGTCACCTCTGGGCTGGACAGGCACACTCTCTCCTGGGTGGAAAACTGGTTGGGTGGAGGGCCCAGGGAGTGGTGGGAAATGGTGTTAACTCCAGCTGGAGGCCAGTGACAAGTGGTGTCCCCAGGGCTCAGTGCTGGGTCCAGGCCTGTTCAGTGTCTTCATCAATGACCTGGATGAAGGCATCGAGTGCTCCCTGAGCAAGTTTGCAGATGACACTGAGCTGTGTGGAAGTGTGGATCTGCTGGAGGATCGGGAGTCTCCAAAGGGACCTAAACAGGCTGGATCCATGGGCTGAGACCAATGGGATGAGGCTTAACATGGCCAAATGGCAGGTCCTGTCCTTGGGGCACAACAACCCTGAGCAGCTACAGACTGGGAGAAGTCTGGCTGGAAAGTACCTGGAGGAGAAGGACCTGAGGGTGTTGGTTGACAGTGACTGGCCATGAGCCAGCAGTGTGCCCAGGTGGCCAAGAAGGCCAATGGCATCTTGGCTTGGATCAGAAATGGTGTGACCAGCAGGTCCAGGGAGGTTCTTCTCCCTCTGTACTCAGCACTGGTGAGACTTCTCCTCAAATCCTGTGTTCATTTCTGGCCCCTCAGCACAAGAAGGATGTTGAGGCTCTGCAGTGAGTCCAGAGGTACTGAGGGACATCGTTTAGATTGATAGGAATGGTTAGACTCGATGATCCAGTGGGTCTCTTCCAACCTGGTGATTCTATGATTCTCTGATCTTAGTGCAGATTGGTTGACTAATGCACACATCAAATCTTTCTTTTGCAGATCTACCTTGAGTGAAGTTTGACAAAAAATGCTCCAGCGGTTTTGTCTCTGGAGATGTTTAGCTGTAGGAGCTGCTGTTGCTGCTGTCTTAGCAACCTCTTTGGCCCAGAACGATGAAGGTAAGTTGTTTCCCACGGGGAGGTTGGGATGGATGATTCTATGATTTCATTTTAATTTTCACCTCTCGGAATTATTACTTGAAAAAGTGGTTTGGTGCTTGTGAGGGAAGTCACGTTGCAGTAAAGAAGGATCTGGATGTATTTCATTATTTCAAGTGTGTGGAGATGATTATATTCTACAAAGCATTTTATTTACAAGGAAAAAAATTCTTAAGTTACGACTACTCAGTGTTGGACTCACATTAAAATTTATTTCCTCTCATTCATTCAACAAATACTTTAGCTTGTTTCATTTATAAATAGATACTTAGAAATGGAGCTTGGGGGAGAATTGTTAATGGGCTGTGCGCATACCTGACCAAAAATTGAGAGATCCACAATCATATCTTCTAAAGAAAAAGTACTTTAGAAATCCCAGGACACGGCACCAATCGCTCACGTTTGTCCTTACAGCGTCTTGGTTGAATTTAATTAAGAGCTACCAGAAATCTCTTCTCCCAGTTACCTGTAGTAATAAAAAATTGCAAACATAGGTTAACCAATTATGATTTGTTCTTTTGAGCACTTGAAAAAAAGTTAGAGAACTGAGTTTGACAGACTTGGTATAAAATACTATAAAATAGAGAGGGGAAAGGAATGAAAATTAACTGAGGTGTGTGATGAAGTTGCTTGTTCTAAGTGGCACTTAGACCTTCCACATAGATAAGCGGCAGAAGTAAATATTTCTGAGTTATCTCTTAGCTGCACTTTCTTTTAGAAAAAGGAAGTAGGATGAAACTATGAAAAAAAACCCCTACGAAGTAGAATAGTTTTGCTTTTGTGAGAAGTGTTCAATCCTACGTGAATTTTGCACAGTTTTCTGTTGTCAGGAAGAAATTGTATTTTTCTTTCTCTGCTAATATTTCTCCAAATGTCCATTTGTTCCCTTACATCCTATGCCCCAACCCTATGTTGGATTTGAGATCCATAACGTAGAAGAAAACTAATTTAATTTTATCCATTTTATCGTTATAGTTGTCATTCATGACACTGAACCGTACGAGCTGCTCATGTTTTCAGATCCTTGATCTGCGTTTGGCTGCAATTAGCTTGCTTTTTAATTGTTTATTCTAGCGGAGCTGTCATGTTTTGCAAGGTTGGGTTTGGTGATGACTGTCAAGTGCCTTTTGAACAGCAGAATGCGAGGTTTGAGGGGGGAGAGACTGCAGGGTGGCAGTGGGGTGTCCCCTGGCACGCACGGAGGGGACCGGGGGCTACAGAGCAAGGGGAAGAGTTGGAAATGAGAGGAGAGGTGTGGGCTGGTAGGACTGCGCTGTATCCGCTCCGGGATCAGGTTAAAACAGGGTCCTGATTAGCTGAAAATATCCATCAGTGCTTTGACGCGATCTTGTTTGCACTCAAGCAGGCAACGTTCATCCACAAAGACATCTTTGATCGTGATGACATTATGAATTTCAGCTGAATACCTGTTTCTAGTGACGCTTGAATGATGAGAAGTGTGCGAAACGTCTGGCAGAGGTGCCCCAGAAAGTACCAGAGTAGGCAGTTTGCCGTTTCAAAATAGGAAAACGGATTTCTCGGGTGTCAGTTTGTGTTCTCTTCCACTTCTTATATGATGAACTTCCATGTTAATTAACATCCCTCCCTCAAAAGTTTGATAGGAATTTTGTAGTGTTTGATAGGAATGGTTGGACTGGATGATCCAATGGGTCTCTTCCAACCTGGTTGTTCTGTGATTCTATGAAAAGGGATGCAGGTCGTACCTTTTTGTTTCACACCGTTTGGGAGAAGGGAAAAATCCTTGTCCGCAGTTCCGTGTCAAGCTGCCGGTCATGAGTGACAGTGTGATCATAGAATCATGGAATCGCTAGGTTGGAAAAGACCCATCGGATCATCAAGTCCAACCGTTCCCATCAAGAATTTAAGGTGATGGGTTAAGATATAGAATCCTCTTCTCCAGGTTAAACCTCTCCAGGTCCCTCAAACTTGTTCTCCAGCCCCTTCCCCAGCTTCGTTGCTCTTCTCTGGATCCTTCTCAACATCTTTCTGGGAGTTGGTTGTTTTGTAGTGCGATACAGCTCTGTCTTCATCGTCATCCACGACTGCTAAGCACAAGCCTTCAGGGATTGTTTTGTTTGTTTGTTTTTCATAGCAACATTTTTGTTAGTGAAGTCAAAGTGACATGCAAAACAATGTCAGAATGCTGTTCAAGTTTTTTTTTTCCTTTTGTAGCTCAAATGTATTAGTATCCTGCGTTTCTCATTGGGAGATTTCAGAGCTGCAATTGCAGTCGTATGTTACTTGTCCTTTTTAGAGAGCTTGACCGCCTTTCAGGATGAAACCTCCATCTGAACTGCAGCTCCTTGTCATCCCATTTCATAGAATCATAGAACAACCAGGTTGGAAGAGACCCCCTGGATCATCAAGTCCAACCATTCCTATCAAACACTAACCCATGTCCCTCAGCACCTCGTCCACCTGCACCTTAAACCCCTCCAGGGAAGGTGAATCAACCCCCTCCCTGGGCAGCCTCTCCCAATGCCCAATGACCCTCTCAGTTAAATTTTTTTTCCTAATGTTCAGCCTGACCCTCCCCTGGTGGAGCTTGAGGCCATTCCCTCTCGTCCTGTCCCTTGGGAGAAGAGCCCAGCTCCTTCCTCTCCACAACCTCCTTTCAGGTAGTTGTAGAGAGCAATGAGGTCTCCCCTCAGCCTCCTCTTCTCCAGGATAAACACCCCCAGCTCTCTCAGCCCTTCCTCTTGTTCTCCAGCCCCTTCCCCAGCTTCCTTGCTCTTCTCTGGACTTTCTCCAGAGCCTCATCAATCCTTCCATTTTAGCTTATTCTCTTCAGGTGCTACTTAATACGTTCGTCCTAATCATCCTTCCTAGCTTAATCATCTCCCACGGGGAGTATGTACAATCTACTGTTGAAATGCAAATACTCGACGTCTACCATAAACCCTTTGTATAAAAAAGCAGCTGCCCCCACCAGTTAACGACCCTGTTCTTTTGTTAGGTATCGCATAAGTCTCAATATGCTGTTGATGTACCCACTCGGTGTTTTCTCCCAGTGATTCCTTTTCTGCTTTTCTCTTGCTCAGTCATAGGGTAGATGCCAGAATAAATCTGAGCCTGTGGGTGGGTGGCTAATGCGGGTTTTGTTGTTGCTTTGGGCTTTTTTTTTTTTTTTTCTGTTTAAAAAAAGAAAGAAATCTGCTTTCGTGATTCCTGCTGCCCCTAGTTGGCTCTTTTCCGAGCAGAAGAAACGCTGCAAATATTATTTTCTCGAGTGATATTTTAGTTCGAGTACAAGTAGAAGTGTCAGTTATAGCATCGCAATGCGTGAAATCAGGTCAGCGACAATCTCTCTTCTTTCTAGAGTGCTACTCTATTAAATTCCAAGGCAAACTCTACAGCTAAAAGAGGCAGTGAGAAAGAAGGTGGAAACCTAGGATGCAATTGCTTTCCTTGTTTGTTTTTGGGTTTTTTTGGTTTTTTTTATATTCCAATGCCCAATGACCCTTTGTGTGAAAAACTTCCTCCTAATCTCTAGCCTAAATCTCCCCTGGTGGAGCTTGAGGCCACTCCCTCTTGTCCTGTCCCCTGTCACTTGGCAGAAGAGCCCAGCTCCCTCCTCTCCACAACCTCCTTTCAGGGAGTTGCAGAGAGCAATGAGGTCTCCCCTCAGCCTCCTCTTCTCTAGGCTAAACACCCCCAGCTCTCTCAGCCACTCCTCATAGAGCCTGTTCTCCAGCCCCTTCACCAGCTTCGTGGCTCTTCTCTGGACTCGCTCCAAAGCCTCAACATCCTTCTTGTGCTGAAGGGCCCAGAACTGAACACAGGATTCAAGGAGCAGCCTCACCAGTGCTGAGTACAGAGGGAGAATCACCTCCCTGGCCCTGCTGGTCACACCATTTCTGATCCAAGCCAAGATGCCTTTGGCCTTCTTGGCCACCTGGGCCACTGCTGCCTCATGGTCAGTCGCTGTCAACCAACACCCCCAGGTCCCTCTCCTCCTGGTAGTTTTCCAGCCAGACTCCTCCCAGTCTGTAGCTCTGCATAGGGTTGTTGTGCCCCAAGTGCAGGACCCGGCATTTGGCCGTGTTAAACTTCATCCCATTGGACTCTGCCCAGTGCTCCAGCCTGTTCAGATCCCTTTGCAGAGCCTCCCTACTCTCCAGCAGATCAACACTTATTTAGCTTCTGTATCAAAAGAACAGAAACTTGTCCTCCTGGCTTCTCTCGCATATTAAAAACAGAAGAATAAACCCCGTGAAAAAGAACAACAGCCACTTGAGCAACTAGAGATTGCTGAGTTTGCTTTGCATTCCTCAGTAAGCTGAGCCAACTCACCCTCCTGCTGCAGAACTGCTCGATCTGCGGGAGAGGAGGGCGACACCAAGTCTGGAAGTGTCTAATAGCTCCTTCCAGGTCAGGCATAAGATAAAACCGTGTGTCCTCACTGGATCCTCATGTTGAAGCTCAGGCTTTGCAAGGCGCACGAGCCAGGCAGGGGGAGACAACTCTCCTGCCAGCTCCAGCGCTTAGAGGATATTGAACTAATTGAGATTAAGCCTGTCTATAATCAGTGCTGGCACCCGCAACACAATAAAATTGAGGATAATCAGGTTTGTTTATCTAAATATGCATTTCACATCCTAGAGGGTTAAGATGATGATTTTTTTTTTTCCTAATCACAATGTAAGAAATAGCCGTTTAAATGTTTTTTACCCTGAATTCCAGGTTGCCACAGGGTCCAATTTATTAGTGTCTTTTACTCAGTCTGCCGGAGTCTCATGCTACAAAAATTGAATAACTAAAGGGCTTCACAAATCACTTTAAGAGGCTGCTTTTAAAATAGAATAGTTTCAGATCTTTATATATAACTCTTGGACAGGAAATGAACTCAGGAGAATGCAGATTTGAATAGGTGTAGCACATTTATCATTCCCTGAGCCCTATACTGTGCGTATCCAGGGAAGGAGGAGAAATGCAGAGGTGCTTGTCTAAGAGCCGCCTGCTCCTTGAATCCTCTGTTCAGTTGTGGGCCCCTCAGCACGAGAAGGGTGTTGAGGCTCTGGAGCGAGTCCAGAGAAGAGCAACGAAGCTGGTGAAGGGGCTGGAGAACAGGCCGTATGAGGAGCAGCTGAGAGCTGGGGGTGTTTATCCTGGAGAAGAGGAGGCTGAGGGGAGACCTCATTACTCTCTGCAACTGCCTGAAAGGAGGTTGTAGAGAGGAGGGAGCTGGGCTCTTCTCCCAAGGGACGGGACAGGATGAGAGGGAATGGCCTCAAGCTCCACCAGGGGAGATTTAGGCTAGAGATTAGGAGGAAGTTTTTCACACAGAGGGTCATTGGGCATTGGAACAGGCTGCCCAGGGAGGTGGTTGATTCCCCTTCCCTGGAGGTGTTTAAGGGACAGGTAGATGAGATCCCGAGGGACATGGTTTAGTGTTTGATAGGAATGGTTGGACTGGATGATCCGATGGGTCTCTTCCAACCTGGTTGTTCTATGATTCTATGAAAGGCTCTGCTCTTCAGAAAATAAGCCATTTGTTTTCTTTATGAGAACTCTCTGCTTGTGGTTGGGAGCTCTGGCACTTGATTCTGCAGTGATCCTAGAAGGGATCATGTCCTTGATGTCTTTGGGTTGTGGTTCAGCCATCGATTCCTCTCAGGGGTTTGATTCTTTGAAGTGTAACTCATGGGACATGTGGAAGTGCCCCATGCGATGCTTTGAGTCTGCAGGAGGTCATTTTCCATTTGGCAAGAGGCAAGTTAAATCCATGAAGTAAAAGTTCATCATCATCAACAAAGTGTGTTCCTGCAGAGCAGTAAATTGTTCACTTGCACTGTTTGCTTTGCTTCATCCTGTACTGTAATACCATAGTTTTAGTCTCTGATCTTTAAGCTATTGATTATTTTGCCGACAATATTGCTGCAACATTGACTACTTGGTTTATTTGTCCCTTACGATGGGTCAAATCCTGCTCTGTGCTGCTGTCTGTTGAGAAAAAGAAGTTATTCCTAAACTAAAGTTTTTTTTTTTCCTCTTCATTTGCTAGAAAATGGGAATTACTATTGTCACTGAGGTCACAGTGGAGCTGAAGATTCTATAGCACAAAACTCTGCTTTGCTCTTGATGGATTGTAGCTGCTCTTTGAAATCTCTGGCAGTGCCTGAAAGGTACACCAGGGAGGTCCGTTTTTCGAATCTCAAGTGCACAACCTGCGGGAAGCAATATTATTTTTCGTTTAATGAGCTTAACCACATGAGCAATTAGGAAGACATAATTGAATGAAGCTAATCAGGAAGGCACAGCAGCTTTGCCTCTGGGACGCTGCTCAAGTCAATCACTCCTCAGATCTGCAGTTTTATCTGTTTAGTTAATAGTAGCAAGGGGTAGAGTGGCACGAGCCGCTGGTTTTACAGCTCTGGGGTCTTTGCGATTTAGTTTGTTTGTCTTCAAGCCTTAGTCTTTTCATAGAATCACCAGGTTGGAAGAGACCCACCGGATCATCGAGTCCAACCGTTCCCATCGAACAATAAACCATTTCCCTCAGGACCTCATCTGCCTGTCCCTTAAACACCTCCAGGGAAGGGGAATCAAACCCTCCCTGGGCAGCCTCTGACACTGCCCAATGACCCTTTCAGTGAAATTTTTTTTCCTAATGTCCAACCTGACCCTCCCCTGGTGGAACTTGAGGCTATTCCCTCTTGTCCTGTCCCCCAGCACTTGGGAGAAGAGCCCAGTTCCCTCCTCTCCACAACCTCCTTTCAGGTAGTTCGAGAGAGCAATGAGGTCTCCCCTCAGCCTCCTCTTCTCCAGGATAAACACCCCCAGCTCTCTCAGCCCTTCCTCATCAGGCCTGTTCTCCAATTTTTTTGCTTCTGTTGAGAAGGTGGTGATAACAGAAGATGAAAATCTCTACTAGGTTAATAACATTTCAGGTGCTCAAAAAAGACAGGATGGAGCCTCCTGTAAATGCCTGAGTTGCTCAGTATGTGAACTACAGGTTCACATGTACTGAGGGACATGGTTTAGTGTTTGATAGGAATGGTTGGACTCGATGATCCGATGGGTCTCTTCCAACCTGGTGATTCTGTGATTCTAGAGGTAACGCCTGACGTTTACAGGCATGATCTTCACAGGGCACCATATAATCAGTGAGCCTGTTGTTGCCTGGTAATTAAAACAACCATTAACATTCTGACATAAACAGAGGGAATGGCTGCAGATAAATGACTTTTCTTCATTGTCCAGAAATAAACCTGTAATGGACCAGAATCTTACAACAAGACTCATCCTGTGGAGCGGAGGGAGCTGGACTCTTCTCCCAAGTGACAGGACGAGAGGGAATGGCCTCAAGCTCCACCAGAGGAGGGTCAGGCTGGACATTAGGAGAAAAATTTTCACAGAAAGGGTCATTGGGGCAGTGTCAGAGGCTGCCCAGGGAGTTGGTTGATTCACCTTCCCTGGAGGTGTTTAAGGGATGGGTGGACAAGGTGCTGAGGGACATGGGTTAGTGTTTCATGGGAATGATGATCCAGTGGGTCTCTTCCAACCTGGTGATTCTACGATACTCAAAGAGTCTAAACACGCACACATAAAATATAATAATAAAGAAATCCTTTGGCTATGCTCTGCTACTTTCCTACAGTCCTTGTGGATAGAACCCTTGGATAATTAGGTCTGGAGGTATGAAAAGAAACCCCTTATCTGCTTGTTCTTCCAGCGTAATCAATGGTTTGGGATTTCTTTTCAGTCGTGCGTGTGGCTAATGCAAAAATTAATCAACTTCTCTGTTACAGTCAGGCTGGACACAGAATGGAAGCTGAGTGGGGCTAGTTTATCAGTGCCTGTGTGTTAGATAGAATAAAGAAACAGTGGTGAATGGGATAAGGAGGGGAGCGATCTTCACACTGCTAAGTGCTAAGGATGCGTTTGCGACCTCCAGATATACCTATGCAGTTGCTGTCTCATCCGCAGGATTATTTTTAATCCTGTTTCACAGGTGGAATGGTAAGAGGAGGAAAGGTCCTCTGTGTCCTTCTATTTCCAGCTATAAAGATGAGTGTAGCTTGGATGCAGCTCTCCTTCCCCATCACCATCCCACTGATGCCTCCTGCGGGTCCAAATCATCACTGGGATTTTGTAATTTAAGAAAAAAAAAAGCCATATTTTCTTTGCTTCCTATTCTTTCTGATTGAAATCTTCCCTGAATAAGCACATGGATAGGACTGACGGAACAAATTCGCCTACTAATAGTTGCCCTTTCTAGTCAAATGCTGGTTGGGAAGTGCTCGTGTTTGCTTGTGTGTTTGATGGGGAAAGGAATAACCGACGGGCAGAAGCTGATGCTCCTTTGGCACTTGGGGAGAACTGTATTTCCGCAAGAAGAGACAATAAATCTTAATTTCTGCTGTCAACTCTCCTATTCTTTTATTAAAATTTTGATAACCTTTGCAATAAGGAGCTGAACTTGCATTTTATGTGTGTTTACCTATACTCATTGATAGCACCAGGAGCACTAGGTTCATTAGGATAGCTTTTTGCTCTTTGGTATCTTGAATCATAGAATCATAGAATAACCAGGTTGGAAAAGACCCGTTGGATCATCGAGTCCAACCATTCCCATCAAAAGAAAAGTTGAGAAGTGCAACACTCCGTCTGTTTTAGGAAAAGGTGGGTTTTTTTATGGTTGGACTTGATGATCTGATGGGTCTCTTCCAACCTGGTTGTTCTATGATTCTATATGGGATAGACAGAGAGAGATTTTGATGGGAATCGGTATATACTGTAAGGTGTTTCGTTTTAAAACTGTTTTCCAAGTAGATAAAAAAATTGAGAAGTAAATATTTAGAGGGTTTGGAGTCATATTGCAAGGGATATGAGATGTCTTTTTCAATGTAGCAGAAACACGTAAAACCTTTCTTTCTGTTGTTTGATGATAAAGGTTTCAGACAGCAGATGTACCAGGCTTTGACTTGATTTTCACTAGGATTATTAAAAAGAAAAAAGAAGAAAAAAAATTTCTTTGTGACTAAAGCATACAAGTTTCTGGAGGAAGAAGAGTTTTAGCTCATAGAGCTTGGGGAGTCCACACACCAGCACCAGCTGCTTTGCTTGGTTTTAATGTGGTATTTTTGGGGTGTTCAGTGCGTTTTGGGAATCCTCTCCAGATGGGTTCTAGCAGCTTCCGTCTGCTGAAGAGTCCTTTGTCTCATCCTATGCTTCTTCCCTCAACTATCTTCTCTTGTGGGGAGACACCTGAACCCTTAGATTCTTTAAAATGGGTCTTTAGTGGGTTCAAAGACCACAAAGGCCGTAATGATTTTGCATCTACTGCATCATTTTTGAGCTCAGAGTGCTCAGACTTTCCCAGTTACACGTATAAGGCAAATCAGGTAAATTGTGTTTAGAACTGGGAGATGATTTGTGGATTTACCCGAGAAAAGAAACCATAAAATATGGGAACATGAAGTCAAAGTACCAGTTATATATGAACAGGTAGGACCATCGTTGTAGATGGGACCAATTTTAAAAATATGGGACTATGAAGACAAAGTACCACTTATATAAGAGCAGGTAGGACCATCGTTGTAGACAGGAACAATTTTAATTATAAAATTAAATGTATCTTTTTTTCTCTCTCTACAAAATAGGTGTCAAAAGTGTGCATCTAACCAGAATGAGAACAAATAGCTTTTTGTAGCTATTCAACATCAAAGTCCTTATTCCTTTTATAATTGATTTGAGTTCAGGCTGTTTAGACACAGGCTAGATCTGCGATGGGCAGGAAGCGTTTCAGGCTTCAATTATCGAATCCATCGGACCATAATTTATTAAAAAGGTACTTCAAAGGATGACACTTTCTGTGAAGTCTTATAACTTTGCCTTTTTCGTGGATAAGGAACGTGCAGATAGATGAAACCTCAATCAGGTGCCTTGTAAGAGTTGCACAATGTCTTAGATGTCTCAACCTTTTTTTTTTTTTTCCTTTGGTAAAGGACCTTGTATCTCTGGCTTTAGAGCCTGCTTTCCTCACACAGTTCTCTCCCTTTTTATTCAGAATGTGGAGCAGCGTTTTCCAAATTCTTGGCTAATTCATTTTTGCAGCTGTGAACAGAGAATCGTAGAATAACCAGGTTGGAAGAGACCCACCAGATCATTGAGTCCAACCATTCCTCTCCAACCGTTCCCGTCCCAAGAGCAGGATGGTGCCAGGTTGGCTGTAGAGGACCAACACTGCAGATTTAATGATGCTCTGGTCCAGCCCAGTCGCATCAAGAATCCCCTCAGCAGAGCCCTTTGCTCCTAAAATCTGAGGATTTAAGGCTCAACAGTTGCTCCAGCACCAGCTCCTGAGGGACATGGTTTAGTGTTTGATAGGAATGGTTGGACTCGATGGTCCAATGCGTCTCTTCCAACCTGGTTGTTCTGTGATTCTATAAAATAAAACCCAAACCCACCCACCAAGCTAAATCCAGCATCCCCAAGATGCCAGTTGCTACGTGAGTGAGCTTAGCCCAACAGCTCCTGGTGCAATTCCTGACTGGGTTGAGAGAGAACCGCTAAAAAGCTAATTTAAAACACAAAGGGAATGAACCAACCCCAATGTTCTGGGTCTCTTGCCTGACTCTGAGGGTAGAAAATCGAATTCCTGGAGGAACCCCCAGCACCTCGCTCTGTCTGTCACCTTCAAGAAGGGAGTTGAGCCAATTGTCTTTTCTTATCCCACCCAGAACTGGTGCCATCAGCCCATCTTGGGGACCTTCCAACGCTTTTGGGCTGTGCGGTTCCAAAAGCCAAAACAACACGAGAAAAACAACAGCAACTTTTGAACTTATTCATAAATTTCGCCCTCCAAGCACACACAGCCAGAGGTCAGCATCCTCTGTGCAAAATAATCTAACTTCATGAAACCGCAGGAGGTGCTTGTAAGTAGAAGTTCGTTATGTCCCTACCTATGACAGTTGGAACTCCATCTTGTTTGATAGGAATGGTTGGACTCGATGATCCAATGGGTCCATTCCAACCTGGTTGTTCCATGATTCTATGATCTTTATAGTCCCTTCCGACCCAAACTATTCTATGATTCCATGTGCTATTTCCTATATTTCGCCACAACACGTCTGCTTGGGAATATATACTTAAAAAAACAGGTTTTGGCCCTTTTGTGGACTTCTAGGGCTATTTTTGGCCCTAGAGAGAGATAGATATAGATATATCGAGAGAGATAGATATAGATATATCGAGAGAGATAGATATAGATATATCGAGAGAGAGAGATAGATATAGATATATCGAGAGAGATAGATATAGATATATCGAGAGAGAGAGATAGATATAGATATATCGAGAGAGAGAGAGATAGATATAGATATAGATATATCGAGAGAGAGATAGATATAGATATATCGAGAGAGAGATAGATATAGATATATCGAGAGAGAGATAGATATAGATATATCGAGAGAGAGATAGATATAGATATATCGAGAGAGAGATAGATATAGATATAGATATATCGAGAGAGAGATAGATATAGATATAGATATATCGAGAGAGAGAGATAGATATAGATATATCGAGAGAGAGAGAGATAGATATAGATATATCGAGAGAGAGAGAGAGATAGATATAGATATATCGAGAGAGAGAGAGATAGATATAGATATATCGAGAGAGAGAGAGATAGATATAGATATATCGAGAGAGAGAGAGATAGATATAGATATATCGAGAGAGAGAGAGAGAGAGATATAGATATATCGAGAGAGAGAGAGAGAGAGATATAGATATATCGAGAGAGAGAGAGAGAGATATAGATATATCGAGAGAGAGATAGATATAGATAGAGAGAGAGTTTTATATATATATATAGACACAATCTATTAATGTTCACAAAACTCCTAATTAGTTACCTGAGACGCAACCAGTGCCAGAGCTATGAGGTTAATTAGCTCTGCCAGCTGTGGCCATGGGTTCCCACAGCTGGATTTGGCCCAGGCTGGACCAAAGGGATCTTCTGGAGCTCTTTTGGATTTTCAGCAGCTGCCGTTCGGCACTGGAGAAGGGACTTCAGAGGAGCAAACCAGCTCTTTGTTGTTCTGCCATCCCCAGTTGGAAGGTAGACTCTGGACTCTTGGGTTTTGCTTGATAAGATGTAAAAGTGTTTGATGTCTGGGATGGGGGAGAGGAGGATAGTCTTAAAAATCGTAGAAAAATCCAAAGGGAGCTTGAGATTTCATGTCAATATAACATTTTTCTTGTCCATAAAGCTCTGCTTTTTAAAGAAAGTTGCTGACAACATAGTTTCAAGAATATATTTTAGTGCTTTGCACGTATGGTAATATAATATTCTAAGATTTTACATCTAATTAAAAAATGAAAATATTCCCATGTTTCTAGCGAAATTTCCTGAAGGTTCCTTTTCCGATTCTTTTATCTTTAAACTTCCTTTTAGTGCTTCTTTCTTTTGTCTCAGCGAATCTCGAACTGGTTCTGTCGAAGGCAAATTTGTGTTTTCTGTGCGTGTTGGTTGCAAAAAGAATCTTTCAACTGAATTTGGAGAAACTCTTCAAGGGGAGAAGAGGGAGCCTGATAATTAAATGTGATTTTAATGTCAGTGAACATTAATATCGATTCTAAAGTCTAAAAGTTTACTCTTTAGGAGTAAGGAAAGGCTGAATATTATCATATATTATTTTGATAGTTAATATTATTTTGATAGAAATGGTTGGACTCGATGATCCGATGGGTCTCTTCCAACCTGGTTGTTCTATGATTCTATGATCAGCTCATATATAGGCATTTAATTGTCTCCTCTCATGTTCCACTGAATATATATTAATCTGTTTTTATTGGCACGTAAAGAAGTTTCAACTATATGAAAAGTTAAATATATCTCCAATCTTTTTTTCCAAGTTGTTCTGTACTAGGAGTTGAACATCTGCTTTTATGCAGCAGATAAAATTGCTGTGACTTCGAAATTTGCTTCTGGTACCTGGATTCAGTTTAATTCCAAATATTAAATATTTTCTCATCCATCTGCAGGAAGTTTTTTGTCTTAAACGAGTAATAGGGAAAACGCAATTCTGAAAAATTGAAAAGAGCATGAAATTTTAATGCTCAGTGAATATTAACGGTTAAAAGCAGCTTTAGTCAATCTCTGAAGTTTAAGCATAAGTTTAAGATATTGCAGCTCTTCTTGACTCCTCCAGCACATTTTAATGGTCTTAAAAATGACTTTTGCTAATAGCATCTTTAGGTGCCACTTGGCATAGTTTCATGTTTTTGTGTTATATGGTGTTTTCAGGCACAAGTATGATTTTTTTAAAGACTCTGTCGACTCCAAAACCACTTGTAGAATGGAAAGTTCATAGAATCATAGAACAACCAGGTTGGAAGAGACCCATCGAATCATCGAGTCCAACCATTCCTATCAAACACTAACCCATGTCCCTCAGCACCTCATCCACCCGTCCCTTCAGCCCCTCCAGGGATTTGGATCATCTCTGATTGGATTGTTTGAATTTCTGAGCAATGAAATTTGAAGAGGTGCTTAACTGATTAAAACACAGCAAATCAGTGTAGGCAGCAAGATGATTGTATTTGAATCAAACTCTCTTTCGCTGTCGTTCCTTCCCAGTTTCTCCAATTATCAATGTCTGTCAGGAAGACCTTGAAATAGCCTGTGAAAGCCCTTCTTATGTTATTTTCAATGCAGAGCAATTGGAGCACAAGGCTGCGAATGTACAGCTTATGCCAAGCTTAGCCTAAACCTCACAGCTGGAGTTCTGAATTCAGTCCCACGGGAAACAAGCCAGGACCTTCTCCCCTGAAACGAGGTTGCTTAGTTACTCAATTTAAATGTATGTTCTATGTAGCTCTTTATTAGGAACCTTCTTCTGTAAATCAAAATGTTTAGAGAAGAGTCTTTCATGGGTTTTTTTTCGACGGGTGTTCCTCAATGAATGACTGGTGAGAGTGTGAAACATGGAGGTAAGGATGAGGTCTTTCAATGGGCTGTTTACTTAATGAATTAATGTTTACTTAATGAATTGGCCTTAAGCTCCACCAGGGGAGGTTTAGGCTGAATATTAGGAAAAAAAATTTAACTGAGAGGGTCATTGGGCAGTGGGAGAGGCTGCCCAAGGAGGGGGTTGATTCACCTTCCCTGGAGGTGTTTAAGGCACAGGTAGACGAGGTGCTGAGGGACATGATTTAGTGTTTGATAGGAATAGTTGGACTCGATGATCCGATGGGTCTCTTCCAACCTGCTTGTTCTATGATTCTAATACAAAATTTTCCATAATACCATTTTTATTATTCATAGCACATAGACTCTGAAGCAGATCAGAATCCTTAAACTCTTTCTAAATTGTTGTTTGCTGCAACGTTTAGGCCCAATGAAATGGTTTATTGAAGACACAGGGAGCGTAGAGAGTCAGTAGGGAATGGTTGGATGCTTGTTTCTTCCTGTACCCTGTTGAGATGGCACCATGGGAGGTAGTGACGAGCTTCAAAATCAGCTTCCTCTAAGCTGATTGTTGCAAGATGTTGTAGCTGCTACACACTTTCATGGATTCATGAAGAGAGTGGATAAATGAATGGAAATATTAAAAAAAATCAAGTAGGAGTTAAGACCATATTCTTGGAATATTGCTTTTGTAGGCTGGGTTTGAAGCTGGGTTGGAAGTTTTGCCGTTTAACAAATACGGCGTCGGTCAGTACATCATAGGAACAGTTGGACTCGATGATCCAGTTGGTCTCTTCCAACCTGGTTGTTCTATGATTCTACGATCAGCTCTTGGATCTCGTGTCCCCTGAGTTCTCAGTGTTGCAGGGAAGCTGGTATCACCATGATGCGCCTCACCTCGTTTTCAGCTTGGATTAAATGTCCAGGCAAACCCCGAGTGTCCGTGAAGTTTAGCATCCTGCACTTCATTAATAAAACAAAATGGGGATGAAACATGAATACAGAGTAATTGCACAGTGTGATTTTTCTAACTTGGAGAGAAACCTGAGGTGAGTCAGGGATTGATGCAGAGGAGTAACAGAACCTTCAGCAGTCACTGAGATAGCTTAGGGTCCTGCCGACAAATAATTTTTCTGAGTAGATAGTGAGTAGAAAAGTGTCTTTTACATCAGGCTGTGTGTCTGCTCAGAGCTGAGTCAGGGTTTTTCTGAGATTGCTTGTTGTACTCCCTGTGACAGTTTGTTTAAAGAAAAACAAACAAGGCTGCTTATCTCGCTATTTGAAAGCAAAATTGAGTCTGAGATAAAATGTAAAATTAGTTAGACTAATAACCGGGTGTTTCCCAGGCAGCTGGAAGAAGAGGTGGTGATTAGCGCAGTGAAGTGGAATTATTTTTCAGTTTTAATTTCAGGAGCACTTAGGAGGAGAGGACAGATCTTTTCAGTGCTGTTTCTGCTGTGGGAGAGTGATCCAAGATCTAACTTTCCTGAGAGTCCCAGAACTTAAAAAAACCATATTGCACCATATTGTGCTTTGTACTAGTATTGCTCTTTAGCTAAGGAACTCGGATTTCCTCCGTGATATTTACCTGGAGCATTTCTAGAGAGCTTTCGTTTTCCTACACTAAATAATTCAAGCCTCTGCCCTCTTCATAGGGATGTGTCTATCCTCTTTGTGACAGGAATAACCTGTGTTTAAGGGATGGGTGGATGAGGTGCTGAGGGACATGGGTTAGTGTTTGATAGGAATGGTTGGACTCAATGATCCAGTGGGTCTCTTCCAACCTGGTGAAGCTGTGAAACTAAACAAGGCTCAGTCTTTGAGAAGGGAATGAGGGGTGACAAGCATCTTAAAAAGCATTCTCCTATTCGACTCGTACTGACATTGTCAAAATTATATGAAATAATCTGCAAACCCTTATCTGTGCAATAAAAACACACATTTCTCGAGAAATTTTTTTTATTGGTGCCGTGAGGGTAATCCCCAGCAGGATTTCTATGACACATCCTGTTTATTTTCTTTTTTTTTTTTTTTCTCCCCCGGCTCTGGAAATAGATTTGGCTGTTGCTGCTCTTTTCATTAAAATTTATCTGGTGGTAAATTTTATTGCTCTGACTGCTCACACTTGCAATAAATCCTGTGCAAATTGCCCAACTTAACTCTACAGGCCGAGCTTTCTCGGAGACCTTATATCCAGATTTCAATGCTTTCCGTTTGGTAGGAATGGTTGGACTCGATGATCCAGTGGGTCTCTTCCAACCTGGTGATTCTGTGATTTTAAACCGACCATATAACCGACTTGATTATAGTTCTGGAAATCCTGATGTGTTTGATGGAAAAAACAATCCTGTAAATAGGCTGCGAACATACGATTGACTCGTAATATTGATAATTTACTTATTGAAGAATAGCACTGGAGATTGGCTCCAGTTGACTCGGTGTCGACAGGGGGTTGACTCTTTCATTGAGACACTCAGCAAAGAGGAAACATCATCGTGGAAAAAGAGATGATGAGAAAAAAGCTCAGTAGATGTTTGTATCCTTGAGCTTCGTTGCCCGAACAAAAAGTTTGTTGAAAGGTCATATATTCATCCACATTCTAAACCTCTAGAAAATTGTAAAGGGTAGAGTTGTCTCTCTTATGGTTTAGTTATTTTTTACTGTTATTATCTACGGTTATTATTTATTTATTATGGTTTATCACTGTTATTATTACGGTTATTATTCAGTTATTGTTTACAGTTCAAATTTTTTTTTTAGCGAAGTAGATCTTATAGGAATAAGAGGGATAAGTAGCGTGTTTGTTCATTCAGAGAAGAGTGAATAAGCTGGTGAAGGGGCTGGAGAACAATTTTTATGAGGAAGGGCTGAGAGAGCTGGGGGTGTTTATCCTGGAGAAGAGGAGGCTGAGAGGAGACCTCATTACTCTCTACAAGTACCTGAAAGGAGGTTGTGGAGAGGAGGGAGCTGGGCTCTTCTCCCAAGGGACAGGGGACAGGATAAGAGGGAATGGCCTAAAGCTCCACCAGGGGAGATTTAGGCTGGAGATTAGGAGGAAGTTTTTCCCAGAAAGGGTCATTGGGCAGTGGCAGAGGCTGCCCAGGGAGGGGGTTGAGTCACCTTCCTTGGAGGTGTTTAAGGGACGTGTGGACGAGGTGCTGAGGGACATGGTTTAGTGTTTGATAGGAATGGTTGGACTTGATGATCCGGTGGGTCTCTTCCAACCTGGTGATTCTATGAATCTGCAACTTACAGATGATTTCTTGTTGGGATTTCTGTGTAAAGCGTTTAGTCCTCTCAAATAAAAAAAAAAATAATCAGTGACACCTCAGCGATTCTTTCCTTGACTCAAAGCCAGTTAGTGCTGTCATTTCTTACCAACGGAGGGACCTCTAAATGTCTTTAAAAATGCGGATTGCAACCTCGTGTACACTTCTCCGTGGAGAAAATAGGAAGGAGACTACTTATCTCTCATTGCGCTGTCAGTGGTGTGTCAGGTGGACATGGGTTAGTGTTTGATAGGAATGGTTGGACTCGATGATCCGGTGGGTCTCTTCCAACCTGGTGATTCTGTGACAGGACTCTTGGTAAACGAAAACCACTGCTTAATTAATTTTTATTTCTCTCTGCTTCAAAGAGGTGATGTTTTTCTTCTACTTAACGTAGAAAAACAAATATTTCACAAAGTACATTCATCAAACGTCGTTTACCTGCTTTTATGAGTTTTAGGGCTACACCTATGCGTTTGGCTAGCTCTGCATGTACTGCTTTATGTCTTTGAAGCTGCCTTTTGAGTCAACCAACAAAAATCTTACTTATTTTCTTTCGTTATTCTGCTCTGCTTCCATTGATGCCTCTAAACTTTTGACTGCAGACTGGCAATATGAGGGTAAGACGGAAAAAAAAATGTGGCTTCCTGAGTCATTGCTTTGTCTGGTTTCAGTTTGGTTTTTTTTTTGTTTTGCTTAGAACGCGATGAAAATTCTGCTAGCGCTCTTTGAGTAGATCTTTTTTTGTTACAATTAAATTAAAATTGTGTTTGTTTCTGTTGCGTTTATGTTTTTTAATCGTTTCTCTGCTATTTCTTTGGGTCGAATTACCGTTGCATTATTCTTTCCTTGAAGGATATTTCCTTCCCTGAGATCCCTGGCAGGATCTCTAGAGCAAGACATGAATGAGTTTGCTAGTAGAGCCACCAAACTGTGTTGAGGGAGTGTGTGACAACCATTCAACGTCTGTGTGTCCATGCGAAGGAAAAAGGAGGCTCACATGAGCCATAACAGAACAAACCATATTGAGTTTTTGCTGGTTAAGTGTTTATTTTAAATGTGGATCAGCAGCTGAGACGCTGAGTCCTTTGTCATCAAATTTTCACTTTATTGTGTGAGTGAGGGATAAGCAAACAGTTCAAACTCAGATTTTCTATGACTTAGAAATATAATATGTAATATAATATGTAATATAATATGTAATATAATATGTAATATAATATGTAATATAATATGTAATATAATATGTAATATAATATGTAATATAATATGTAATATAATATGTAATATAATGTAATCATAGAACAACCATGTTGGAAAAGACCCATCGGGTCATGGAGTCCAACCATTCCTATCAAACACTAAAACATGACCCTCAGCACCTCATCTACCCATCCTGAGGGACACGGGTTAGTGTTTGATAGGAAAGGTTGGACTCGATGATCCGATGGGTCTCTTCCAACCTGGTTGTTCTATGATTCTATGATTATAATATAATATGATATAGATATAGATATATATGACTTAGCTAATAGTTGTAGCTCATGTGTACGTTGTGTTTAAGTGAATACTTCAGTAGACTGATTATCCTGACTTGTTTTACCAAAAAAACGGCAACAGAACCTCTAAGATCTTTTCTTCCGGGACCGGAAATAACTCTTCTTTTCCTCTTTATAGATTGCAAATTGGCCAGAACAGGTCCTCCAGCCACAATAGTTCCTATCGATGAAGAGAGCCGGAACGGTGAGTGACCCCAGTTCCCCGCAGCAACCCTTCCACCTCCCTGTTAGGTTCCTGGGGAGAGGTGTGTGGGCAGGAGCCGCCAAGGACCCTCTGCTACAGCTCTTGGGGATCATGGGTGGAAGGGGGACAGTGTTGAAAAACGGTCTTCCTAAAAAATTATACATTATGACTTTGGTCTTTGAATCCAGATACGACTTGTGAAAAAGCCTTTGCTTTTAACAAGTTGAAAGTGGATTATTTCTTATGCTCCTTATTTTTTAGCTTATTTTGATCGTTTAATGTCTTATGTCGGCATTTGCCTTACCAGAGGGCAGTGTCCTAGCCAGTGGTTGGTTTTGGTGGGATTAGGCGAAGCTGAAACCTGTCTCTGAAGTTGAGTCGAG
Organism: Coccyzus lansbergi; assembly: GCA_033558105.1. Classification (NCBI taxonomy): domain Eukaryota; kingdom Metazoa; phylum Chordata; class Aves; order Cuculiformes; family Coccyzidae; genus Coccyzus; species Coccyzus lansbergi. The sequence continues at coordinate 861,904 of JAUMJK010000786.1, read as the reverse complement.
GTGTTAATACTGCTGTCTGCTGGGCTTCGCGTGCAGCGTTTGGAAAGTCATTTAGTGTTTCACTCTACGTTTAACAACGTGAGTTGACGAAGATGTGAAAGGGCAGAACTTGCTTGCACATGGTCATGGAAGCATCAAAAGAAATTTAATGTCTTTTTTTTTTTTTTTTAATTATCCTCTCAAATCATGCAGTTCTCTAATTGCTGATGTGTCGTATGAACATTGCTTTGATGCGACACGTGGGAAGGTGAAGAAGTGCTTTACCCAACTAGACTCAATGCTGTTAGTCCTGATATTTACAGAATCGATACTCTTACTGCTCTTCCCCGAGTTTTATTCTGTGACGTTGTCTTTTTGACCTCGTAAACTAGGCACAGTTGCGTGCGGCAGGGGGTTATGATTTGTCATAGTAGGGGTGATTGAAATTGTGAGCAAAGTCCAGCGCATACCGGTGGCATCTCTCTGCCGTTCTCCTCGGGGGGGCTGCTTGCCAGTGGAGTTGCTCAAGGTCAGACAGGGAAATGTACGCAGGTTGTACTGGTGAGAGAACCGAAAAGACCAGTTCTTAATAGCTCCATGTGCTCATGAGCTGTGTTAGACTTAAAACCAAACTGCTTTCCTCTTCCGGTCCTGATTTTTCTTCCAGTCGGGTCTGCTGATACTATAAATAATGGTTATTCTCAACAAGATAAAATTCCCATGATGATCATAGAATCATGGAATCAGAACAACCAGGTTGGGAGAGACCCATCGGATCATCGAGTCCAACCATTCCTATCAAACACTAAACCAAGTCCCTCAGGACCTCATCCACCCGTCCCTTAAACACCTCCAGGGAAGATGCATTATATGCACATTCTAAGCAAGATGCTTTTTTCTGTTTATTTTGGAGGTGGTTTTGGGTTGTTTTTATTTGGTTGTTTCATTTTTGGGTTTTTTTGTAGTGCAGCCTGAGTGCTGTAAAGGTAACTCATCTAGTCCACCCACTATTAATTTAAGTTGAAAGCTTATATCGTGCTTGTATCAACCAAGAAAAACCCAAATGTATTTTTCTTTCCGAGTGCTTAAATGGTGTGTGCTCACAACATCCTTGGTAATCTGCAAATTACCAGATAAATCAGGTTATTATCAGATAAATTCTGCAATAGTAGTCAGACAGTTGGAAAAATTTTTATATAAATCATAGAATCGGCAGGTTGGAAGAGACCTCTTGGCTCATCGAGCCCAACCATTCCTATCAAACACTAAACCATTTCCCTGAGCACCTCAGCTACCGTTCAAGTGTCCAGAATCAGTTTTGGGTTTTTTTTTTCCAGTTTGTACTATAAAGGAGTCTTGGGATTTCATAGAATCATAGAACAACCAGGTTGGAAGAGATCTAGTGGATCACCAAGTCCAACCATTCCTATCAAACACTAACTAATTTTATTTGTATTATCTTGTTGAGAAGGCATCAAGTATTCTTGGTCATGTATAGGTAGCGTGGACGTGATTTATAGCACTTTTTTCTTAGGTTCTAGCAGCACTGGAGTTATTTATCTGGGGAAAGTGTTGGGATCGACAGCCAAAACTGAGGCCAGATGTTGACCAGAGAGTCATTTGAAATATAAACAGAAATAAAAAAAAGAGAAATAAAAAGCTTGCAGCTCTCTAATTGAGCAGCACAGTAAACTTGATTTCGCGAAACAAACTTGATTTCCTAAACTTGATTTACTCTAACAAGTAAACTTGTTAAAGCTTTGAGTCAGTATTTGCTAAAAACTGGAGAGTTTAAACATCTAATTCGAATGCAACTTGTCATTTGAAATATAAACAGAAGTACAGAGAAATAAAAAGCTTGCAGCTCTCTAATTGAGCAGCACAGTAAACTTGATTTCGCGAAACAAACTTGATTTCCTAAACTTGATTTACTCTAACAAGTAAACTGGTTAAAGCTTTGAGTCAGTATTTGCTAAAAACTGGAGAGTTTAAACATCTATTCGAATGCAACTGGTCTTGCAAGAAAGAGGGTTAAATTGAGTATGATGGGGAGAGGTGCGAATTTCCTAATAGCTTTGCGTGGGTCTGCTAGGATGTGATTTATCTGTCTTGTTCTGAATTCTTATGAACCATTAACTCCCCATTAGAAGAAGTCAGATGGGAAGTAGAAACTTCAGCTTGTGTGGTGTTCATGGAAGTGACACACCTCATCTCTAAGTGGCAATTAACTGTACGGATCTCCAGTTCTAGGGCTAAAACATCCTCAAACGTATTGCTGGCCAGTTCATAGAATCATAGAACAACCAGGTTGGAAAGGACCCATCAGATCATCGAGTCCAACCATTCCTATCAAACACAAAAATTGAATTCAATCAACTTTGCTTCTAAACCACCTTTTGTTTAATTTTAAAACTAACTGCTGCTCTTGTACACATACTGCTGCTTTCTCGGGTTCCCTGTACACATCTGAGGATGCTTAAATAAATCTAAATATCCGTCAGCCAAGGGCTGCCGTCCAGTCTAGCGATACCCGTTAGCTTCCAGTGCCATCGGGTTGGCTAACGCGATCGTGGTGCTGAGCATCAGCAGGTTTCTGCTGGATTTGTGTGTGCTGATGCTATTCTGGGAGCGTTAACGCTGTGGCCATGCGGAATTAGATTGGCCAGCAATACAAATCTGGTCTGGATCAGACCCAGGCGCTTAATAACGTTTTGCCAATTAAGGAGCGTGGTATGGAGTTCATTCTAGCTTTATGTTTTGATATGGGATGAAAGGTGATTCACTAGATCCGGTATCTGGCAGGCTAAGTAACTTTTATCAGAATGTGCTACCCTTTCAGAATGGTTTGGGCAAATTTTAACAAGAGGAGTGGATTTGTATTGATCTGTGGATCCCACGTGGCAGCGAGGGCTGCTGCTGAGGGCTGGAGACGGACTGTGTGACGCTGCCGAGTGCTGTGTCATAGAATCAGAACAACCAGGTTGGAAGAGACCCACTGCATAATCGAGTCCAAGTGTTTCAAACACTAACCCGTGTCCCTCAGCACCTCATCTACCCGTCCCTTAAACACCTCCCTGGAAGGGGAATCAACCAACTCCCTGGGCAGCCTCTAACAGTGCCCAATCACCCTTTCTGGTAAAACCTTTTTCCTAATGTCCAGTCTGACCCTCCCCTGGTGGAGCTTGAGGCCATTCCCTCTTGTCCTGTCCCCTGTCCCTTGGCAGAAGAGCCCAGTTCCCTCCTCTCCACAACCTCCTTTCAGGTAGTTGGAGAGAGCAATGAGGTCTCCCCTCAGCCTCCCCTTCTCCAGGAGAAACACCCCCAGCTCTCTCAGCCATTCCTCTTAAGGCCTGTTCTCCAGCCCCTTCACCAGCTTTGTTGCTCTTCTCTGGACTCGCTCCAGAGCCTCAACATCCTTCTTGTGCTGAGGGACCCACAACTGAACACAGGATTCGAGGAGCAGTCTCACCAGTGCTGAGTACAGAGGGAGAAGAACCTCCCTGGACCTGCCGGCCAGACTGTGTCTGATCCAAGCCAAGATGCCATTGGCCTTCTTGGCCACCTGGGCCACTGCTGCCTCATGGTCAGTCCCTGTCAACCAACACCTCCAGGTGCTTCTCCTCCAGGCACTTGCCAACCAGACTTCTCCTAGTCTGGAACTGCTCAGGGTTGTTGTGCCCCAAGTGCAGGACCTGCCATTTGGCCTTGTTTAACCTCATCCCACTGGTCTCAGCCCATGGATCCAGCCTGGTCAGATCCCTTTGGAGCCTCCCGACCCTCCAGCAGATCCACACTTCCACCCAGCTTAGTGTCATCTGCAAACTTGCTAAGGGAGCGCTCGATGCCTTCATCTAGGCCTCTCGTAAGCCCGTCCTTCCCTCTGTAGCTGCTTCAGGAGCTGTGATAAACTATATGGTCTGATAGGGCTGGATTAGCTTCATCAAGGGTTTGCTGAGGGCATAACACTGCTGCCAGCTGCCGATTCTGAGATGCTTTTATGCCATTTTCCATCATCAGCCTGAGTTGATTCCCAGCCCCTTGGGACCCAGCTCCGTTGTGTATAAACCCTGTGGGTCGTTACGGTTTGTGATACCACAGTGGAGTGGCTGGGGCTGCGAGTGAGTGTCTCGAGAATAGAATTAGCACCAAACTTTCTACAGAATACACGGCTTCTTGTCCACATATATTTTTTCCTTTGCTTAATTATTTGTTGCTGAGTTCTATATCAGCCCAGATGTATAGTAGTTCTTTTCAGAAGGATAATTATATGTGGCTTCTGCCAGGCATTAAGTTTTATTTTCCGGGATAGTTTATGAGACCTATGAAAAAACCTGGCAAATATTGCTTCTGAAATGCACTGCTGAGCATTTGTGGGGCCTATTATTTTGTCACTGTCACAAGAAGGTGAAGTTTAAGAGAGCAATTCTGTGATAAATTGCCTTCTAGGCAAGGCCTCCCAGTGGAAACCAGTGGTTGAGAGAACCGCCTAACTTTTCCATTGTGTTTTCATGCTTTGAAAGTTTTTATTGTTTGTTCTTTTTTTACCTTCTTTTTATTTTATTACTGGTGCTGTTGCCCTCCCGTGCAGCTCCTCCTGCTCTGTTTTGTGCATCCCGGTCTTTCCATGGTCCCACCTGGGGTGTCAAGGGGTGGATGGAGAGGATGCAGAGGGGATGGAGAAGGTGCGGAGGGGATGGATGGAGAGGATGCAGAGTGGATGGATGGGGAAGCCTGAGCCTGGGCCGTTGCACTGGTCCTTCCTCTCCATGATGATCTGGTAGCTGATCCTTGTCACTTGATGTCATCTCATCCTTGTCACCTGGTGTCCTCTCACCTCAAGCCGATTCCACCCATTCACTCACTCTTGTTCAAACCTCTGTGTCCAGGCAAAAATCTTTATTAGGTCCCTTTGGGGATCCTTTTGTGACTTATGCTTTCCCTCTGCAAATAACTAATTTCTTCCGAAGTTTTGGAGCCTGTAGGTTGCTCCCTGTCAAGGGTCTTCTCTTTATCCATTTCTGTTCCTAGAATTAACTCTGTTTACCTCACAGAGCAGAGACCCCCCCAGGGAATCCAGCTTTGGCTTTGCCTTAATCTCCTCTTTATTCAGTTTACCAGGGATCATTATTCATCCCTTGCTTTGATTCTCTTTTTCCATGATGTTGATGTGGGATTTTTTTTTTTTAAAAAAAAAAAACCAAACAAAAAAACTCCCCAAACCCCTCTATCCCTCTGATTATTCTGTGGTTTGATGCTGATGCTTCAAGGTGATGGAAATTTCAAAGAAGAAATTCAAACGTGAAATTTGCCATTCTTAAGGAAACGTTCAGCAGGTTTCACCTGACTTTACTCGTTCTTTGCCAGTTCTTTAAAAAAAAAAAAAAAAGTCAAACAGACCTTAAATCAATGGAGATCTATTTCCTTTTACCTGGACTGTATTTACCAGTGTGCTCTTAGTTCTTCTCATGTACTAATGAAGTGGTTTGATGTTTGATAGGAATGGTTGGACTCGATGATCCGGTGGGTCTCTTCCAACCTGGTGATTCTATGATTCTCTATCATGGGTTGATGATACTGATATTGCCTGAGCTGTTCTCCTAACCCAGGGGAGTCATCTTCAAGCACCTCCTGGCCAAGCCACAGGCGATTCCGATGCCTTCTACAGCCTGCAGCAGGCACAGAAGCAAGGAAAACACAGAGCCGGTGACTACTGAGCCAAAAAGGCACATGAAGTGCTGTCAGCAGAAACCAGCAGCTGAAATTGTGCCTCATGCTAAGCAGAAGAGTAGATTCCAAACACAGGAATTTCCTGCTGAATTTCCATCGCTAAAAATGCCTGGTCCCAAACCACACCTGTGAGGAACTGCTCTGAATGATCCTCCTCCCTTAAACAGCAACGGTGGCTGCTGGTTGAGGAACTATTTCATCACTTAAGCACAAATATGCAAACAGACAGACTTTTTAAACAATCATACCTGTTCTAGGAAGCTGCAGACTGACATCACATCTGGTATGGAGCACCTTAATTAACCTCAGAATCATAGAATCACAGAATCACCAGGTTGGAAGAGACCCATCAGATCATTGAGTCCAACCATTCAGTTGACCATCTCAAGCCGAAATCTCCCCTGGCAGAGCTTGAGGCCATTCCCTCTCGTCCTGTCCCCTGTCCCTTGGGAGAAGAGCCCAGCTCCCTCCTCTCCACAACCTCTTTTCTGGTAGCTGTAGAGAGCAATGAGGTCTCCCCTCAGCCTCCTCTTCTCCAGGATAAACACCCCCAGCTCTCTCAGATGCTCCTCTTCTTCTCCAGCCCCTTCACCAGCTTCATTGCTCTTCTCTGGACTCACTCCAGAGCCTCAACATCCTTCTTGTGCTGAGGGACCCACAGCTGAACACAGTACTCAGGATTGAGTAACTATTTGTTTTTAAGCTGTGTTGCCATCATGTGGGTTTTGCTCCCCCTGCCTCTTCCCCAGAGTTTCTCTTCTTTTAAGCATCTGTGGTTCAGAGTTGCTGATGGAGGAGGATGTGCTCCTTTTCTTCTGGAAATCTGCAGCTGGAAAACACTCCTTGCCCAGGTCCCTACAGACTAGAGCTGGTTGTACATTAAGTATTCAAGATGTGGAAATGGTATTTTTTTTTTTTTTTGCCTTTAGTCGAAAGCACCGTCATGCATTATTTATCAAACAGTAGGTGAAGACTTCAACCCTTTTATGATAATTGATAGCGGTTAGAATACAAGATTACAAATGTTTCCCGAGCACCAGTAAATTGCCAGCGTGGGAGGTGTATTATCAGGACGTGTCTTTTTGTAGGTAATTCTAAATTTATGTGCTTTATTGGGCCTCACTCTGTCAAGGTGGAGGGGGTAGGGAGAGAAAAGATAAGACGGCACTGGGGGTTTGCCTACTTGTGTTTTACAGCACTCATTCCAACTCCAACTGTAGCTCTTTGAGTGTGAGGCAATAAGATTTAAGTTACCTTCTGTGGGTTTTATGGGTCGTGCAGTATGAGTGTCCTGCTTCCTTCAAATCCAGGATCTTTATGGAACAGCTTCTCTGTATCATCTGGGCATTTTAAGTAGTTTTATTGTTAGGTAGAACAGGAGTTATCACGTGTTAATCAACTGGATGAAGGCATCGAGTGCTCCCTGAGCAAGTTTGTGGATGACGTTAAGCTGGGTGGAAGCTGGAACTACCAGAGGGTCGGGAGGCTCCAAAGGGATCTGAACAGGCTGGATCCATGGGCTGAGACCAATGGGATGAGGTTTAACAAGGCCAAATGCCGCATCCTGCACTTGGGACACAACAACCCTGAGCAGCTCCAGACTAGGAGAAGTCTGGCTGGAAAGTGCCAGGAGGAGAAGGACCTGGGATGTTGGTTGACAGTGACTGAATATGAGGCAGCAGCGACCCAGGTGGCCAAGAAGGCCAATGGCATCTTGGCTTGGATCAGAAACGGTGTGACCAGCAGGGCCAGGGAGGTTCTTCTCCCTCTGTACTCAGCACTGGTGAGGCCGCTCATCGAATCCTGTGTTGAGTTGTGGGCCCCTCAGCACAAGAAGGATGACTTCAAAATGATAGTAAGTTGTAGAATCATAGAATCATACAACAACCAGATTGGAAGAGACCCATCGGATCATCGAGTCCAACCATAAGGATAGGATAGGTTTAGTATGGGTTTACCACTTACGTTAGTAAACTTTAGCTCTTCATAAACAGACCTGAGATTGGGGTTGCAGCTTGTTTGATTTTCAGTATCAATAATATTGGGAAAAAAGAGAGAGAGGAGAGAGGGAGTTAAAAAATACGTTTATACCCATAAACTGTTAATTCAGTCTGGTAGAGCTCAAGCAGCTACATATCGATGCCTCATTATTTTCAGATTGAACAAGAGATTTTCTTTCATTAATCCTGCATTCTGTAGACAAATGGGAAATGGTTGTTGCTTTTTTTTTTTTTTTATTATTTTATTTTTTGCCAGGACAGTTTCACCCAGCAGGCAGTACATTAAAACTTGATTCACCTTCCCTGGAGGTGTTTAAGAGACGGGTGGACAAGGTGCTGAGGGACATGGGTTAGTGTTTGATAGGAACGGTTGGACTCGATTTGATGGGTCTCTTCCAACCTGGTGATTCTATGATTCTAATAAGTCTCCATCTGTCAAAAAAAGAAAAAAAAGATAGAAGTAAGTGCTGTTTCTGTGGCCTGGAAATGGTGTTCAAAAGACCTGTTCGTCCCCTGGTAAAGAAAACTCCATGTAGCCAATTGAACCTGAAGTCAAAACAGTCCAAACTGTTTCTTGATATCTTCCTTTTAGCTGCCTCTTCTTTTGTCTTCTACCCTTTTAAGTAGCTTATATACTGCATGGCAAACATGAAAATACTTTGAAAACACATATTTACCCTCACTTCAGTTCTGGTTTTCACTGTCCTTTTCGTTCCGCAGCTGGGTACAGCCTTGAATCTTTTTTCTGTACCATTTTTATTAGCTAGAATAATCATTTAAGCAGGATGAGCAATGTGACAGCTGCAGACCAGCTCCATGTACCTTATGACTTGTAGGTGTTGGTCCAATTTTTCCTCCACGACTGCTATCTGCTCAGGTTAAACCCAGAGAGAAAAGGAGAAGAAAGAAAAAGCTGAGTCGAGATAAGCCTCTTGCCCTTTCCTGCTTCATCCCATCAAAGACGTCAGGGTGTTAGGTTAGGAGAGTTCTCTTCCAGCTCAAGCCAAAATATAAACCTCACTGTTCCATGACTGCAAGGATGAGGCTGAGAAATGGAAAATTGAAAAGGGCTCTGACTCAATTGATGATAAAGTTTCTGGAACCTCCTTTTTTTTCTCAGGGTATGTGACCATCCTCTGACCACACAGCTTTTATTTTCTACCATCATCAAACACTGTTTCTGTTAACGAGCAGTCCTTTCACATCAATGATTCGCTGCCCGAAAACCTAAATATTCCACTCCTGGAAAAAAAAAAAAAAAAATCCCCCTTCCTTGCTCCTGAAGCGAGAATCTAGTTTCACAGGAATGTTTTTCTCCACAGTGTGAAAGAGATTTCTGACCTGGTGTCTGGGCAGGTCCAATCAGGTCACTCCTCAATCTCTCCCTGATGAAATCAGAACAGGGAGTTTTAAAGTATGTCTTATGATACGAAAGGTTCTGAGATACAGTCACTGATCTGGTCTTTTCTCTGACTCCCCTTGAAGGACTCTGCTTAATTTTATTTTGCACTGTACGGACCACAGGATGATGGACCCGGTGTTCCTGCTTGGTTGTGCTAATACCTTAGACGGTGGTTACAGAACCCTGCCAGTGTCCTCGTTAGCCCCTCGGTTACCTAATGAGAGGTTGAGTCAGCCCTTGGGGACAAACGTCCTGTCTCCAGCAGTGATTGCAGGCAGATAGAATCATAGAATAATGGAATCACCAGGTTGGAAGAGACCCACCGGATGATCGAGTCCACCCGTTCCCACCAGTCTCTAAACCATGTCCCTCAGCATCTCATCCACTCGCACCTTAAACATCTCCAGGGAAGGTGAATCAACCCCCTCCCTGGGCAGCCTCTGACACTGCCTAATGACCCTTTCTGTGAAGAATTTTTTCCTTATGTCGAACCTGACCCTCCCCTGGTGGAGCTTTAGGCCATTCCCTCTTGTCCTGTCCCTTGGGAGAAGAGCCCAGCTCCCTCCTTCCAGGTAACTGGAGAGAGAACAACCTCCCTGGACACGTCCTTACAACTCCTGTTTGTCACCAGGATCGTGACAGAGGTAGAAGGTTAGCAGCAGTTTGACAAACGGTTTGAAGGTTTGCGCTGTCCTCTCAAGCGAGGTGAAAACACAAATCTTGACACCAAAAGGGATGCAGAGCCCGAGAAGGCAAAGGCAGTTAACCAAGTGTGACGGCCCTGTCCTCGTTCTGGTCATTCCTTGTCAGGGGAAGATACAGCTGAATTAGAAATGACTAATGGGGAGTGTTAGAAGTGGGAGGAAAAAAAAAATCAATGGCAGTGTGTATTAAAAATCTTCAGGTTCCTGAAGTACAGAGAGAAGATAATAAGCTGAAGGTATGGGAAAGGTTAATAAATAGATGTTGTGTTCTGAGGACACCACTGTCCATGTCAATGAGGTCTTTAATGACTGCAGAAACAACCTAGGGCTGGGCTCTTGTCCCAAGGGACAGGATGAGAGGGAATGGCCTGAAGCTCCACCAGGGGAGGGCCAGGCTGGACATTAGGAAAAAATATTTCACAGAAAGGTTCATTGGGCAGTGGCAGAGCCTGCTCAGGGAGGGGGTTGATTCACCTTCTCTGGAGGGGTTGAAGGGACGTGTGGACAAGGTGCTGAGGGACATGGGTTAGTGTTTGATAGGAATGGTTGGACTCGATGATCCAGTGGGTCTCTTCCAGCCTGGTGGTTCTCTGATTCTATGCTGCCAGTATGTTTGCTGCGTACCCTGCAGAAGGCTCTTCTCCCTTTTCATTTTCCTTGTGCAGGGTGCACAAAGGAGTCTTCCTCACAGCTTCTCCTTTCTTTTCTACTTCCATCACCTTTTCCTTTGCCACAAAGCCCAAGTCTTATCACTGAATATACCTTGGGAACATGGCTCTTCCCACAGCAGCCTTCTTACTGATTTTTTAAGAGCCCATTTGGGCGGCAATTCTGGACATCACACAGGTAACGGCTCGTTCCGGCATGCTCTGCACCCAACCATAATAACCGACCTCTCAATCTGCTGGAAGAATATTTACCAGACAAATCTTGGACAACGCATCACGGCTTCAAAGACAGCGATTCCCAGTCCTTTCCCTGCTGGTAACGATGGGTAGGTCACACGAGGGTAGCGCTCTCAGCCTTAAGCCTAAATCCTCGGTGCCTCAACCAGCCCTCTCCATTTTCATGAACAACGGGAGGTGAGCAAGGAAGCTCGTAAATCAAAAACTAATCATGAAACAGAGCCAGCTCTGAGCACGACGTTAAATAAAGAGTAGACATTCTCCCACGCTGCGTGAGGACTGAGCTGCGGGCGCCCTTTCACCTCGCAATCCCATAATACTGCTGCCTAAGTACTAGCACTTAGCGAGGAAGGTTGGTCGCTGCCCTAAGCGGCACAGACAGCAACTCTAGACTTGTTATTCCCACAACTGCAACTTGAAATGGTATTTAAATACTGCTGGAGAGAACGTTCTCTCTCTTCTCTGCTCTTACCACTCCTCTGCTCCTACCAGGGAAGAAATGTTTCATCCCAGATCCAATTAAGACGCAATCAATTTGAACTGGATGCGTTCTGAGTAGGCATAAATATTTCTCATAAAGGAAGATGGTAAATTTGATTGATACAGACGAAGACAGAGAAGGCGAATTATATCACAAACAGCTGGAAATTAACTTTGTCCTTGCAAGCGCCAGATGAGATCCAGGGTCTCTTGGCCTTGAAGTGTAAACAATTCAAAGAGCAGGGAAGGAGTTTTTCAAACAGGCAAAAAGATCCAGTTGGCACAGCAGGAATTTAAATATCGCATGCGAACAGCTTTTGCTACGTTTCCATACTACTTGGAGTTTCGAAATACAGCTCTTGGTTTAAGTTGGAAAATGTCCTGTTCTGTGCTCCTTTGGGTTTCGAACACAACACAAATACTGGGATTATAGAATCATAGAATCACCAGGTTGGAAGAGACTCACCGGATCATCAGGTCCAACCATTCCTATGAATCACTAACTTGATCCAAGTACTACCTTAATAAAAGAGGACGAGAGGTCTGGAATAGCAGGAACAGCTCCAGGCTCTGCATCTCTGCCATTACTCTAGTAGTAAATGTCTGAGAAAGAGGCGATAAAATCGATGATCTCATGCGTTTCTGATACTTTAAGCAACGAAGCTGGTGAAGGGGCTGGAGAACAAGCCTTAGGAGGAATGGCTGAGAGAGCTGGGGGTGTTTATCCTGGAGAAGAGGAGGCTGAGGGGAGACCTCATTGCTCTCTGCAACTACCTGAAAGGAGGTTGTGGAGAGGAGGGAGCTGGGCTCTTCTCCCAAGGGACAGGGGACAGGACGAGAGGGAATGGCCTCAAGCTCCACCAGGGGAGGTTCAGGCTGGAGATTAGGAGGAAGGTTTTCATGGAAAGGATCATTGGGCATTGGAACAGGCTGCCCAGGGAGGTGGTTGATTCCCCTTCCCTGGAGGTGTTTAAGGGACGAGTAGACGAGGTGCTGAGGGACATGGGTTAGTGTTTGATGGGAATGGTTGGACTCAGTGATCCTGGGGGGTCTCTTCCAACCTTGTTATTCTCTGATTGATTCTCCGCCTTGTAGAATCTCCACGTATGTTGGTTGCCCAGCACGTTCTACATGGTCAGTTGGTATTACTTAAAGACTGAACATGATATGTTTTCATTCAAGTCTGTTTCATAAATGAAACAGTGTAAGTACTCGGGAGGTAAATAATGTGCTTAGCGGTGCCTCTGAGTTTTCCCAGAATTTCATTGCATCTTTTCATAGTTGCCGTTTAAGATGGATTTCATTTAAGCCAAAATGCTGTTTAAAGTTAGAAGTCCGGAGGGAACTCGAGGAACGAATGGTTCTGACAAATGAGTAGTTTGGGGGAATTAATCTTCTGCGGAAGAAATCATTGAAACTCAGCTTTCTCATCCAGGGATAGGGTGGAATTAGATTAACTTCAGTTAGAAAACAATGAAGAAGTGCCCTGAGAAGTAAGATTTCATTCTGATTGGAGCGGCCAAGCAACCAGACAACACCAAAAATGCAGATTTTTTTTTTATACTAAAAGTCTGTAGCAGCATATGGAACTGTGGGGACAAAACAAAATCAATTGTCATTTGCAAAGTAAGTGATAAAAGTTTAAAACCTGATCCTTGTGTTATACTCACAAGCAGGATACATCCTCACGGCTTAGTCTGAAAGATTTGCCTGTCTCTGGGGAACAACGTGGCTTTAACCACTTTGGCTTTTCTCCCCCATAAATCATAGAATCATAGAACAACCAGGTTGGAAGAGACCCATCGGATCATCGAGTCCAACCATTCCTGTCAAACACTAAACTATGTCCAATGTAACATTTTACGGTTGGACTCGATGATCCGGTGAGTCTCTTCCAACCTGGTTGTTCTATCATTCGATGATTTTAGTGACATCAGAGTATTTGGCTGCTTCATAACTCAAATCTCACGCTTGGTTGCAGAGGCAGCAAAACAGCTTCGAACTTACTTTTGAATATCCTTAAAGAGGAAAAGGAAATGCTTCTAGGCAGGATGTGTTGCTAAATATTTCTGATTTTCTTAGTTTTTTATCGCTGTGCCTGCAAAAACAACTGTGAGTTGGTACCAGTGACATAAATCAGATTGGGGGAATGGCCTCAAGCTCCACCAGGGGAGGTTTAGGCTTGAGATTAGGAGGAAGTTTTTCACACAGAGGGTCATTGGGCAGTGGAATAGGCTGCCCAGGGAGGGGGTTCATTCACCTTCCCTGGAGGTGTTTTAAGGGACGGGTGGATGAGGTGCTGAGGGACATGGGTTAGAGATTGATGGGAATGGTTGGACTCAATGATCTGGTGGGTCTCTTCCAACCTGGTGATTCTATGATTCCATGATTGACCGAAGTACAGGGCTGGGTCCAGTTACCCTCTGTGATTGCTCAGAGGTTATGGCTGAACGTGGAGCAGGATGGGAGAAGATGGGCCAGGGCAGCAGGAAAACAATCTTGAAACAACCTTGGGAACATCTCAGAGATCCCTACTGGTGCTGTGAGGATGAAGAATAGGAAATACAGCAGCTGCCTTTGTAGAATTACCCTGTTTTTTATGTCTGAACTCTTTCTGTGTTTCTATGTAAGTTCAAGGTAATGCTGAGAATTTACTTCTGCAATAAGGTCTTCATTTTCCATTGACTTCTGATTTATTGCTTGTTTAATCTATCCTATTTCACAGCCAGACTCCTTCAAATGCAGAAAAATAAGTTTGTGATCCAGGTTTAACTACGAAAACTCTGTAGAATATTAAAATAAAACGCAACTACCTTTTCAACTGATCCATCTAATGCCTGTCAGTAAGAAAATAATCCATTTTTTCAAATTGCTTTACGATCAGCAGTAGGCAGTACAATCAGGAATTTATTTTTTTTTTTTAATTTATATCTGTTTGAAGAAAGGTGGCATGATGCACGTTGTGTAAACATTGCTCAGGAGTCACCGAGGAGAGGAGAAGCTACCAGGTATGTGCAGGCCTCAAGCTCCACCAGGGGAGATTTAGGCTGGAGATTAGGAGGAAGTTTTTCACACAGAGGGTCATTGGTCACTGTCAGAGGCTGCCCAGGGAGGTGGTTGATTCACCTTCTCTGGAGGTGTTTAAGGGACGGGTGGACGATGTGCTGAGGGGACACGGTTTAGTGTTTGATAGGAATGGTTGGACTCGATGATCCGGTGAGTCCCTTCCAACCTGGTTGTTCTATGATTCTACGATCTCTTTTCTCTTTATGTCAGTGTTGCAGTCTACAATCACACTGCTCCTTCTGCAACACGCGGGAAGTGCTCCTGGTACTAAATCCTTTGTATCTTGTCTCTTCCAAGCACACGCTGAGCTGTGAGGGATTAATACAACCTTTGAGAGAGGTGTTTTTTTGGTCTGTTTACTCGTAGGCAGTTCACGGAAGGATAATCGCTGCCTTCACAGGAGCACGACCCTGTAGACAATTCTGTTAGCAGTCAGTGCTCTGCCACGATTATCGGTCTGATTTCTTTAGAAATCCTGCCTGCACTGGATGTCTTTCCCGGCAGTGCGACTCTGACATCCGAAAGCAATTTTCCCTTTGCTTCTGTCATTTCAGGCAGAAGCTGTGATGTTAGATAATATTGGCAATCGAGAGCTTTGTAGAAACCAGAGAATGGGTTTCATTATTTTTTTTCTTTCTTTCTTTCTCTTGGCGTCAGTGCTGGTGAAGATACAGCCATAACTTAGACTTTGCCTTCAGGTCCTGAACAGGAATGGAAAAATCATAGAATCACCAGGTTGGAAGAGGCTCATCGGATCATCGAGTCCAACCATTCCCATCGAACACTAACCCATGTCCCTCAGCACCTCGTCCACCCATCCCTTAAACCCCTCCAGGGACAGCAAGTCAACCCCCTCCCTCGGCAACCTCTGCCGCTGCCCAATGACACCTTGATGTGTTGCATTTGCTGTAGGACATTTATTCTCGTCTCTGTTGTTATTCCAGTGCTTTCGTTTGTTTGAGGTGCGATTACTCGATGGAGAAAGCACTCTCCGCGTATCACGGGTCTCATCATCGCTTTTAAATTATCGTGCGGTGCAAGTGCCGCTTCTGGTATTGTCTGAAATAGCTTCGGCGTCAGAGGCACTTTTCCATTACAGATAATAAGATTCAGACATTTCAAATGTCCCTCAAAACATAAAATGCCAGAAACCTTAGTTAGAAGACAGTATTTTTAGTGCTGAAGTCGTTATGAAAGTACATAAAATTGTTCCTCACCTAAATTTTCTCTCTGGCATATTTCTTGTGTTTTTGCAGGCACTATCCTGGTTGACAATATGCTGATCAAAGGGACAGCGGGAGGGCCAGATCCCACCATTGAACTCTCCTTAAAGGACAATGTTGATTACTGGGTGATCCTCGACCCCATCAGGCAGAGGTTGTACCTGAACAGCACTGGCCGAATCCTGGACAGAGACGTAAGTCTGGGAGTTGTGGTTTGTTTTCTTTTCCCTCCGTAGATTAATTTCTTGATCTCTCTGTGCTCACAGGAAGACCATAAAAACAAGACTTGCTGGAATATAATAGCTGCATCTATCTTTTGTCCCCAGACGAACGTGCGCAGAGTTAATTCGATTGTTGATTAGGACTTAGTGGGAGCCTCCAGAACTCTGACCATTTCATAGAATCATAGAACAACCAGGTTGGAAGAGACCCAGCGGATCATGGAGTCCAACCATTCCTATCAAACACTAACCCATGTCCCTCAGCACCTCGTCCACCCACACCTTAAACCTTTCCAGGGAAGGGGAATCAACCACCTCCCTGGGCAGCCTCTGCCACTGCCCAATGACTCTTCCAGTGAAGAAAACCATATGGTGCCAAAATCCATTATAGCAAAGCTAGGGGGAAAAAAAAATACCAATCAATCAAAGGAAATAGTAGCATTTAGAATGAGTGAAAACATAATTATGTAGATACATAATTATGGTATAATTGTAGGTCTCAGAATCTCAGTACAAATCCTGTGTTCGTTCACTGTACAGAACAGGATGACATATGCATCTTGAAATTACATTTTTGAGTTGTTTATTCTCTCCAAGGCTCTGAGGTTAATAACTAAAAATAGATTATTTTTTTTTTTTCATGTCATCCCATCCGGTGCTTGCTTACTCTCTGCTGAGTGTTAGGGACAAAATCAAAATGGACTTGGAGGTGTTTTCACCTTCCCTGGAGGTGTTTAAGGGACGGGTGGACGAGGTGCTGAGGGACATGGGTTAGTGTTTGATAGGAACGGTTGGACTCGATGATCCGATGGGTCTCTTCCTGCCTGGTTGCTCTATGATTCTATGATAATATTTCTCCTGCCAGCCTGTTGCTTCAGACTCGATGATCCAGAAACTTGTGTATCCTTTGTGGAAATCAGCTCTACGTAATTCAGCAATGCTAAGAATCATAAACAACACACTCAACATCACTCTGATTTATAATATCTAACTACAGCTGCCTTTAACCTAAAGAAAACAGTTCTGAAGCCGATTTCAGCATCGTTTCAACAGGTCAAGACCAAGATTTCAAAAGACTACTACGATTTCAAGCGGCCAGTTTTAATGATTGTTTTTAAGAGCTTAAACAACATTGAATTCTGTATAACCTTTTCAAAAAACTTGCATCACAGTTTCTGAAAAGCGAGGGGAAAAATTATGGTGGTAGTTCTACCTGTTACTTCTGTTTTTAGGA
This sequence comes from Coccyzus lansbergi, assembly GCA_033558105.1. NCBI lineage: Eukaryota > Metazoa > Chordata > Aves > Cuculiformes > Coccyzidae > Coccyzus > Coccyzus lansbergi. The sequence continues at coordinate 844,963 of JAUMJK010000786.1, read as the reverse complement.
AACAATTTATCCTGTGATCTACATCAAGAATAAAGAATACAAAAGCTCTCAATTCTGACAGTTTTCAACGATCCAGAGAGTGGAATGTCATATTAGAGGCAAAAAGAGGTGGTGAGATCATAGAAGACTTGAGTTCTTTGACACTTTTGTTCTCCTGAGAAGGACGAGACCTTTCCAGCTTAAATTTCTTTCCCCATTCACCAAGTTCAGGAGTTGTTTTTACTTGAGCATCATTGCGTTCACGGGTGTAAAAACAACAGGACTTTGCATTGACTGCGCCCAAAGGTGACCGAGTTGTTTCTAAATGACTTGGTAAATGTAAGTGGTAGTATATTGAATTTATTTCTGCCTTGACCTTTCAATTCCAGTATTAATAAACCAAAGGTTAAATTGCTTGCGTGACATTTTCTGGGTGTCTTTCAACGATCAGGAGTTCAGATGAGACGTGTATTTTACACGTATTTTTTATCTTATTTGATAGGAACGGTTGGACTCGATGATCCGGTGGGTCTCTTCCAACCTGGTTGCTCTATGATTCTATATGATTTTTTTCTGGTGGTCTCCAGGGAAGTGTGAAGGACTAATCGCGCTCAGGGTTTTATGTCCGTGTTAGCACTTAGAGTTGGCAAAGCTCAGGCTGCGAAACACAGACGTGTAGAGCTGCTTGAAGTATTACCTGCTGGAGTTGGAGTCAGGACACTCTCAGAGAAGGTTTTTAATCCAGACATAGACCATCAAACATAACACGGGCCTGTAGGTGAACCTAAGCAACGTTCACCTCACTCAGAATTAACAATTAGTTCAGTTTTTGTCTTATGTATTATAAACCCCTTTTTTTTACTTGCAGCCGCCCGTGTCCATCCAGTCCATTGTGGTGCAAGTCCAGTGCGTCAACAAAAAGGTCGGCACCATCATCAACCACGAAGTGCGGATTGTGGTGAGGGACAGGAACGACAACTCGCCTCAGTTCCAGAAGCAGCAATACTACGTGGCAGTAAACGAGGTCAGAATCACTTTCCTGCTTTTCTCTTTCTCTTTTATGTGTTGTCATGCTAAACACCAACTTTCACGGGTTTTTTTTTCCTCTTTCCATTTGAAAACCTGGTAAGTTCACCCTTAGATTTGTGTCACTTCAGAAAAATGCAGCACAGACAGTCTAGTTCAGATTTTAGCATGTAAGCTCTTCATCATTTTTCTTAATGAATATAAAGACAAACTCACTTCTCATCAAGCTGCTTCTAATATCACAGAACACACTAGAATCTGAAGCTCCACCTCAGTGAATGTATCACTGGTTTCTCTTCAATTTAGAGAATGTTTTATTTCATCATGGAGAGGCATCAACATCCTGCAGGTGAAACAGTTGCAAAGTTAACAGTTGAAAAGGTTTCGCTAAAAAAGTGCAGTTTGGGTTTAGTTGTGTTTCTCTTTGTTAAATATTGTCTGTGAATGGAATTATTTTGCTTCTATGGGTTTTTTTTATGAAAGAGAGTGCTTTGGATTGGACTTCCAAGTATTATTGATTTCTTACGCTGGTCAAGTTAATTTCACTTTACACTGAAGTTTTTTATTCTATTAGGGATTAAATTGTGGATCTGCTGTAGCCTCAGGAGGCCCCAAAGGGGTCTGACCAGGCTGGATCCATGGGCTGAGACCAATGGGATGAGGTGTTTAACAAGGCCAAATGGCAGGTCCTGCACTTGGGGCACAACAACCCTGAGCAGCTACAGACTGAGAGAAGTCTGGCTGGAAAGTGCCTGGAGGAGAAGGACCTGGGGGTGTTGGTTGACAGGGACTGACCATGAGGCAGCAGTGTGCCCAGGTGGCCAAGAAGGCCAATGGCATCTTGGCTTGGATCAGAAACGGTGTGACCAGCAGGGCCAGGGAGGATCTCTGTACTCGGCACTGGTGAGACTGCTTCTCTAATCCTGCGTTCAGTTGTGGGCCCCTCAGCACAAGAAGGATGTTGAGGCTCTGGAGCGAGTCCAGAGAAGAGCAACGAAGCTGGTGAAGGGGCTGGAGAACAGGCCTTATGAGGAGTGGCTGAGAGAACTGGGGGTGTTTATCCTGGAGAAGAGGAGGCTGAGGGGAGACCTCACTGCTTTCTCCAGCTACCTGAAAGGAGGTTGTGGAGAGGAGGGAGCTGGGCTCTTCTGCCAAGGGACAGGGAACAGGACAAGAGGGAATGGCCTCAAGCTCCACCAGGGAAGGTTTAGGCTGGACATTAGGAAAAAAAAAATTCCCAGAAAGGGGCACTGGGCAGTGGCAGAGGTTGCCCAGGGAGGGAGTTGATTCCCCTTCCCTGTTTAAGGTGTGGGTGGACAAGGTGCTGAGGGACATGGGTTAGTGTTTGATGGGAATGGTTGGACTGGATGATCCGATGGGTCTCTTCCAACCTGGTGATTCTGTGATAGGGGAGTTTTTCCATAATTAAAAAGGAGCCCAAAAGGCAGAGTGAAAAATGCACCATTTAAAATGATTTCTATTCAGAAATTTTGCAGCGTTGAGAGCCTGTGCAGTCATTTGTTTGCATCGTTCTTGGGCTACGTGCAGTGTTGCTCTTTGGACCAGTCGCAGTTCTAATTTAATTAGTTTCTGTGCTTCGTTTTGTCACTGTTGCGCTTATAGCTTCTGACGCGGCACCACTGTGCCCTTCAGCACTACCCAGCGGGTTAACGCTCTCATTAATTAACCAAAACAAAGTTCACGGAGCATCTCAGGCTTTCTCAGAGGTTTTAGCGAGTTGATTACATTTTTTAATCACAGTTTATTCTGCTGGTAATTGGCGCTTCCTCCAGTGAATTTAACTGCAGGAGCCGAGGGGTTTTGTGGTTGTTTTCCTGATTGCCTCTGGTCTTTGTTTTCAGTTTGTTTGTAAACTAAGAAGTACAGAATTTTCTCTTACATAAGCAACATAAAGTAAATAAAAATGACAGTTATTTATTATATTATTTATTTATTGTAGGTATAATGTGTCCCCAAAGCTCTGTGCTCGCTGTGTACACCTACTAGGAGGAAATCCTGAGCAAATACATCTCAGCCTTGCAATTACCCCAAAATATTTTCTTTTTTTTAAGGGAGCAAAGTCCAGAGCTAAGATTTTCACAAGTAGTCAAAACTGTTATATAATGATTGGACTCGATGATCCAGTGGGTCTCTTCCAACCTGGTTGTTCTATGATTCTATTAGCATCTATAATATGAGACAAATAACTGTAGCTGGATTTTAATTTATTAATTAGCATTTCAGTTTGAGGAATGTCAAGGGGTAAAATTACATTTTGGGGGGAAAAAATATTATTTTTTATATCAAATATTCTTTATCTTTGAACTGTTCGCAACATGCTGAATTGTAAAAGAGGATGAAGGCAATTCTAATATAAATCCTAGTTTCACGTGTGTTTTTTTCCAACCTGAGAGGAGGTTGTGGAGAGGAGGGAGCTGGGCCCTTCTCCCAAGGGACAGGGGACAGGATGAGAGGGAATGGCCTCAAGCTCCACTAGGGGAGGGTCAGGCTGGACATTAGGAAAAAAATATTTCCCAGAAAGGGTCATTGGGCAGTGGCAGAGGCTGCCCAGGGAGGGGATACCACACCAGAGGGTCCATGCACGCATTAGGATGGAGATGGATTCTCTTCCTCATGTTATAACTGGTCCAGGATCACTGCTCTGTGGGGTCTGAGCAGGTCCTGACCTCACTGAGTCACAGTACAAACGCAGAGACCTTCAGAAAAGCTGCTACCATTTCAGAGCGTGTTTCCTTTTCCCTTTTCCTCATGCTTTTCATGAAATCGTAGAACAGCCAGGTTGGAAGAGACCCACCGGATCATCGAGTCCAACCCTTCCTATCAAACACTAACCCATGTCCCTCAGCACCTCGTCCACCTGCACCTTAAACACCTCCAGGGAAGGTGAATCAACCCCCTCCCTGGGCAGCCTGTTCCAGTGCCCAGTGACCCTTTTCTGTGAAATATTTCTTCCTAATGTTCAGCCTAGAATAAATCCGACTGCTATCCACAAGATCATCCATCTCCTCACGAAAATAAAAAAAAGAGTTAAGACTGATGTTAAAATTTTTTACGATAACAAGAAATACTCTGCAGGTTTATTCCCTTTGCTATGCGTGTTATATATTTTTATTCACGTGGATATGTCGCATCGTTATTCATTTAGAAAAAAAAAAAATCCTGTTAAAGTGGCATTAGCCTGAGGCTAAATTTGTATTTGTAAATTTGTATTTGTAAAGTGTTAATGACTTAAAGACAAGAGTTATTGCAACACACAAACCCGGACTTCTACAGTTAGGTTGAAAGTCAGAAGAATTATGCAGCTCGGTTAACTCTCTACAGGAAGATTTATATTATCCACAAGGGTAATAAATACATATAACCTAATGCAGGGACTACAAACTAAAATATAAAGCAGAATATTGGGAGGTTGTGTGAAACTTATTTTAACATATTTTTTCTCAGGTAATAGAACTTTAATTCTGGGTTTCCTTATTATTTTTTTTTTGTATTATTGTTTCACACAAGCTTTACCTGAGCACTTCAGAGGGATTTTGATAGCAATGGTTGGAACTCGAAGATCCGGTGGGTCTCTTCCAACCTGGTGATTCTATGATTCTCTGACTTGGAAACTCAGAAACATTTAATAACAGGATTTTGTGGAAATTATAGTAGAGCTACTGCAGCACTGTTTGAAGTCATTGTTCCTTCGTTAACCTTAGAGCTGATGAGAACTTTTTGCTCGTAAACCACGATTTATAGTTGGTTTGGGTTTTGTTTTGTTTCTTCCGTCTCTTCCTATCCCTCCTTGAGTGGGCGGAGGTGGGAACCCTTTGCCAAACGATTCCTTGAGCTCCCGTCATCTTAAAACTTTGACTTTGGGCTGCTGAGAATTCTAAATTGCGCTGAACGTTCGTTGCTTCTGGTGTAATTATTCGTATCTTTTTCCTTGTGGTATCGAAATAATTAATCTCTGCAGGTAGACATCATGCAAAGAATATTAGCTCAGGATGATTAACTGTAAATCTTACTTTCCTCTGCTGTTTGGGGGAAATTATTCATTTTTAACGTTGCAAATAGGCAATAATACGAAAATCTATTTTCAAAATGTTTTGTGGGAGAGTTGAACGTTCCTATTTTCATGTCGACTTCTAATAAACATAAATCAAGTGGAAAGATTTTTTTTTTTTTTTAGCATTACAGCTGTTGAGAGTGGAAGAATAAGATTGATTGTGTGCGTTTCCTCTCTATTTCATGGCATTCTTTGGAAATTCCGCTTGTTTCTCATCGTCGTGGTTCTTTTTTCACAACATTGAACTGGCACAGAGGTTATTCATAGAATCATAGAACAACCAGGTTGGAAGAGACTCACCGGATCATTGAGTCCAACCATTCCCATCAAACGCTAACGCATGTCCTCAAACTGTCACTAACACTCGCTTATCATTTCTTTTTTCTTTACAATTCCTAACATTTTATCCCGTGTAAGGTAAGGCACTCGGTGCAGCCAGTTCCCTACAGAACTTCATTCCCCTTCTTGAGGAGATGCTCAAAGTCCATGTGGAGAAACAACCTTCCTCTCCCAAGGGATTCTCCGAACGAGGCGTCTATCTAACGAAGAGGAAAGACTAGGGGCTGCTCCAGCAACACTTTCTGGAGCCAGGTCTGGGTCCTTCTGAGAGGCAGTAAAGCAAAGGAGTGGAGGAGACTCGGAAAATAAAAGCTTATGAATTGGGGTTATTTCTTTCCGAGACTCAGTATTCTGGACCTTAAAAATATTTCCCAGAAACCATCAGCTGTTAAACTCCTAAAGCAATTAGCAGCTTTTTTTAGAAAAAAAAAAAAAACAAGAGCAGAAACTGTCTAGAGGAGGAAATGGGAGCTTAACTATTTAGCACTTAATTATTTACTTGATGCTGGGAACTAAAAATGTGGAAATGACATAGAGTCAACGCACACAACAAATATTTGAATGGCTCTTTGTCCCTTTTCCCCACTTTTTACAGTTTGTCAAACCTTTTTGGAACCTGTGGGGTTAAAGATGTGCAACAACTTAACGCAAAATTTGGAGGAAAGGAAAGAAGTCTTTAAATTCAAGGGTCAAAATCTGGATGTGATGATAGTAGTAGCAGGAATCATTGTTAGGAACAACGTTTATGTTGAATCCTGAGCTGCTTGTTCGTTTATTTTTTCTCTTTAGGATTGATTAATCACAAAGTTTTAAAATTGAGAAACGATGACTCCCAAGAAGTCAGTTGGACTTTTCTCCTTGAGCTCAATGGGTCTTGATTTCATGCTATTTATCTGCACTGGGATAATTATGAATTGATTCATTTAAAAAAAAAACATATAATTCTGTGACTATTCACTTGCTGCCAATAAAATATTAGCCAAACAGCATCGTTCTTGCATTTGTTTAAAGCCACGAAGCGCTCGGGGTGTCTGCATCAAATAATATTCGTCTGGCACTGCTCACATCTCATCCAGACACTGTTAAATAAGTTCTGTCAACTTTCGCGGCTAATCTTTATTTTCCTTCCCGAGTCAGAAAAAGAAGGGGCTTTAAAAAAATCTTTTGATGTATTTTAATGAATTCTTTCATTTGTAAGACTTTTTCTTTTTTTTTTTTTTTTTTTTTTTTTTTTTAAAATCTTCCTGGGGTTTATTTTTGAACAAATGGGGTTTGTCCTGCTGCAGCCAATCTGTGGAATAAAACTGGAAATGGGTTGCGCTCTCTGTGTGGTGCTTGGCGTCGGTTCAAGCAGGGTCTGTGCACATGGAATATAAATCGTGGCTGGTTCCAGGATGAAGAAAGGGGAGGAGAGAGCATCATCATTGCGTTATAGGCCAGAGTGAGCATCATCGTTGCATTATAGGCCAGAGCTATGGAATATTCTCCCCTTTAAGATTTGAACGGATGACTCTCTGTCTCTCTTCTTGCAGTTAACTCCAGTTGGAACCACGATCTTCACGGGATTTTCTGGAAATAACGGTGCTATTGACATTGACGATGGGCCCAATGGCCAAATAGAATATGTCATCCAGTACAATCCTAACGACAAGGTAAACGCATCTGACTTTTTTTTTATTATTTTTGTGTTCACACCCCTCAATACAGCAAGAGAACAAGAGGTTGATGCTGAATGTCACGAAGAAATTCTTTTTTTTTCTGGTGTAGAATATTCTCTCTGCATATAAGTCTTGCTTGACCTGTAAACTAGGCTGGATTTACCTTCCCTTTCCTTGCAGTGATAGTAGCAATTGGATAGAATCATAGAATCATAGAACAACCAGGTCGGAAGAGACCCACTGGATCATCGAGTCCAACCACTCCCATCAGACACTAACCCATGTCCCTCAGCACCTCGTCCACCCGTCCCTTAAACACCTCCAGGGAAGGTGAATCAACCACTCGTCATGCAATTTCCCTGCCTGGAACTACGTCTTTGGAATAGTTGCTTTTTTGGCATCTTTGCCTTGCTGCTTCTATATTCCAGATTAGATAAATCCGATTCTTTCATCTCCAGTTAGCCTTTATGTGCATGATATTGCTTTTCCCGGCACTGCCTTTTATGTATGTGCTTGACAGAGATGACTTCGCGTCGTCGTAAGCTGCTTCATCTCAGCTGTCATCTCATCAGAAAGTTACTGCATAATATCTGCTACAAGTGGATTATCCTCCTTAACCTGGGAAACAGCTACTACTCTGTGCTCAAAGGTGATGTCTACAGCTTAGTGCAAAATCATAGAAACATAGAACCACCAGGTTGGAAGAGACCCACAGGACCATCGAGTCCAACCATTCCTATCAAACACTAACCCATGTCCCTCAGCACCTTGTTCACCTGCACCTTAAACCCCTCCAGGGAAGGTGACTTCTATTTTGATGTGATTAATCATAGAATCACCAGGTTGCAAGAGACCGACTGGATCGTCGAGTCCAACCATTCCCACCAATCTCTAAACCAAAATTCGTCAAGAAACCACATCTCTCACCTGAAACCTGTGTCTGTGGCTATAGCCCTTCTCCTTTTATTTTTATAACAGGCTGCCCAGGGAGGGGGTTGAGTCACCTTCCCTGGAGGGGTTTAAGGTGCAGGTAGATGAAATGCTGAGGAACATGGTTTAGTATTTGATAGGAATGGTTGGACTCGATGATCCGGTGGGTCTCTTTCAACCTGGTGGTTCTATGATTCTATGAAATAATCAGAGAGTCGTTTGTTACACACAGATTATTTATTGTGGGCTTCTTATGCAGCAAATCGAGTAGGGAGAAAACTCTAACATCTCTTAATCTGGCAAGCACATGCAGTTTTGATCATCTTATTGTGACCAATTTGAAAGGTTAAATCTTTTTTATCCTGTTTTAACTTTTTCAGACTTCCAACAGGACCTTTGATATTCCCCTCACTCTGTCCGGAGCAGTCGTCCTCCGGGAAAGATTGAACTACGAGGAAAAGACTCGCTATTTCGTGATTGTTCAAGCAAACGTAAGTGTAGATTTCTTCATGGCCATTTACGCCACGGCTTTAGGTGAGCTTTGAATTTCCAGATTTTTTTTTTTTCCCCAAGGAAAAAAGCAGCGTGGCTGAAAACGAGGCCTGATGATACTCCTCTCGAGAAGATCTTACTTAAGATCTGTTGAGGTTATTGAAACTTAGACATATTATCATAGAATCATAGAATCACCAGGTTGGAAAGAGACTCACTGGATCATCGAGTCCAATCATTCCCACCCTCACAGGAAAACATTTCTTTCGAAGATCTCATTTCTATCTCCCCTCTTTCAGCTTCAATCCCTTCTCACTCATCCAGTCCCCCTGCTCCCAGACCAGGAGCCCCATCCCAGTGTTATTACTGGTTATAAAAGCTTGTTCAGTGTGTGTAACAACACAACCTTCTTGGCATAAGGAACGAGTTGCAAACGTGAAGTCCAACCCATGCAGAGAAGGGCATTCTAGTGGCACTAAGTATTCATTTTCCAACAGATCTGGGCATGTTGATTTGATCTCGGATGAGTTTAATGGACACAATTTAGCTCTCTCCTTCAGGTTTGAAATACGTTTTTCTCTAAAGAGCTGATTTTTCTTTCAAGTCGTGCTGCAAGTGTATGTAGAGGTTTTTACCAAGTGTCTGGCAGTGGATAATGCACACTGAGGAGAAAAGTGATGTTTAAACTGCATCTTAATATTTTTGTCAGAGATTTTTCATGTCCTTGAAGGCTATGAAAGCTTTTTTTTTTTCCCCTTTCTGTCCTTCTGACAGTAGTTGAAATGAAAACTGTTCCTCTGTTGTTTACATCTGTTGTGCAACTACTTCATTTGTGGGAAAATGAGGATGCTCTGAAGGAGCTTTAAGATATCTTACTCCTGAATTTATGCGTTTATGTGGATGTCTTCTTTCTGATATAGGATTGTAGATGTATTTTACAATCCTGTGTATTATTACAATCCAGATGTATTTTACAATCCACTTTCCTGCACGTTTTGTGGCACGTTCAGCCTTCCCACAACAGGTGAACGAACCTGGATGTGTCTCGATGCTTTTTGCTCTCATAGAATCATAGGATCATGGATAGAACTGGATTCTCATAGAATCCAGTGTAGCCTGAGTGCCTGACCAAGGACAGGAATGAAGACAGAGTTGGATTCCTTCAGTCTACGAGAGCTGTATCAGGAAAATTATTATGCCTTAAGATAACCTGATAAAAAACAAGGTAGTGACTAAAAACAACTTGTTCACCGTTTCTGCCTCTGCACTGGGAACTCTGTCAGATCTGTGCAGGTAAAATGGGGTCGTACTCTGTCATCTTCCACAGCCTGGATACACCAATAACCCTGACAAGGCCACATACTCAGCTGGGAATTAACTCCTTGTTGCCAAATTGACTTGAAATGACGCTGAGGCCAAGCCAAACTAATAGAAAATTTAAAATAAAAGGGTTTATTTACCAAGTCCAAAACAGACAACAAAGCTACAAAGGGTTAGAATGATAGAATCATAGAACAACCAGGTTGGAAGAGACCCACAGGATCATCGAGTCCAACCATTCCTATCAAACACTAACCCATGTCCCTCAGCACCTCATCCACCCATCCCTTAAACACCTCCAGGGAAGGTTAATCAACCACCACCCTGGGCAGCCTCTGCCACTGCCCAATGACCCTTTCTGGGAAAAATTTTTCCCTAATGTCCAGCCTAAATCTCCCCTGGTGGAGCTTGAGGCCATTCCCTCTCGTCCTGTCCCTCGGGAGAAGAGCCCAGCTCCCTCCTCTCCGCAACCTCCTCTCAGGTATACAGAGCAATGAGGTCTCCCCTCAGCCTCCTCTTCTCCAGGATAAACACCCCCAGCTCTCTCAGCCGCTCCTCTTCCTTTCCAGCCCCTTCACCAGCTTCGTTGCTCTTCTCTGCACTCTCTCCAGAGCCTCAACATCCTTCTTGTCACCATCCTCTCAGCTATATCTAAAGATGCTTTCCAACCCACACTTTTTTGCTGTTAAAACAAGTCTTTCTAGTCGGGTGACATAACTCGCTGATCTCTTGAACAGGAGCACAGGAAGGCTCAGAACTGATTTGGCTGCTTGTTTTATCAATAATTCATTGCGCAGATCACTACTGTGTATCCACAGCATTTTTCCTTTGCTGTCAGAGACACGAGCTTGAGGAGACGCTGTGCTCCTAGAAGAGCGTCTGGGGTAGTTGAATGGTCGTGTTTTTCAAGAGGAAAAGGCTTGGCTTGCAGCAGTGCCAGCACCTCGTGTGATAAAGGGCGTCTGGCACTGCGGGAGAAGCGTGGAAGGCACAGCTTGGGACACGCGGTGGCAGTACTACAAAGTAATTTTGTATTAATTGATTCACTCCTTTCAAAATCCGTCCCTGTGAAGTTGGTTGTCACTTTTGTGGTTCTGGCTCTGGGACTGGAGTGGATGCTGATAGCATCTATATCATGTTTTGATAGGAATGGTTGGACTCGATGATCCGATGGGTCTCTTCCAACCTGGTTGTTCCATGATTCTGTGTTTACTCGCCACGGAGCAGCTTGTGTGATCCAAATGTGCTGCTCGGCCACGTGTCTACTGAAGTGTAGGCAAAGGGGAGCTGAGCTTGTTAAAGATTTGAGCGCTTAGGAGAAACTAGAACTCAAACAAATCCTCTAATTAAGCTCTACAGCCCAAGTTTTTTAGGAGCTTGTTTTATGCTTCCTTTTCTTTTTATAACAGGCTGCCCAGGGAGGGGGTTGAGTCCCCTTCCCTGGAGGGGCTTAAGGGACGGGTGGACGAGGTGCTGAGGGACATGGGTTAGTGTTTGATAGGAATGGTTGGACTCGATGATCCGGTGGGTCTCTTCCAACCTGGTGATTCTATGATTCTATAACAAAAGAAGAAAAAGATGAGCTGTTGATATGCATTGTTCAGTGTATAAAAATCATCTGTGCAGTTTCCATGACTCAGGAAAGTGCAGCCTTATTCTGTACCATCTGAAGGAATAAAATGAGAAGTTGCAATAGTTGTGTACCCAACGATTTAAAAAAAAAAAAAAGACCTTTTATTTATAGGTGGGATTTGCCAGAGCTGCACGAGGCAGCATTGAGTGTATCTCAGATTGTAAGTAGGGCACTAGAGACTCGTTATCTCGCGCAAATATGTGGCATTTTTATAGATTTAACAAACCCTCTACCTTCATTTCACACCATTCCTGAAAACTAATTCCTCCAGACTGTGTTATTTTTGAGTGAGAGATTCATAGTATTTCTTAACTCCAGAGGTAACCTTTTGCTTCTTAATTGTATTTCTGAGCTTGAAGGCTGCAGCTCGGATGCTGAAGTCTCTGTGAGTAGCTGCTTCCTAGAACCTGGATAATTAGAATCATAGAACAACCAGGTTGGAAGAGACCCACCGGATCATCGAGTCCAACCCTTCCTATCAAACACTAACCCATGTCCCTCAGCACCTCATCCACCCAACCCTTAAACACCTCCAGGGACAGGAATCAACCACCTCCCTGGGCAGCCTATTCCAATGCCCAATGACCCTTCCTGTGAAAAACTTCCTCCTAATCTCCAGCCTAAATCTCCCCTGGTGGAGCTTGAGGCCATTCCCTCTTGTCCTGTCCCCTGTCCCTTGGGAGAAGAGCCCAGCTCCCTTCTCTCCACAACCTCCTTTCAGGGAGTTGGAGAGAGTAATGAGGTCTCCTCTCAGCCTCCTCTTCTCTAGGCTAAGGTAATAATTAGGATATGTTTTGCTCTTCGCTTCAACTTCACGTTTTTCTGTAGATTCTGACTTCAGAAAGTCTTACCAAGTGTAACTCCTTTGCTTCGCAGGACCGAGCCCAAAACCTTAACGAGCGAAGAACGAGTACAACCACCCTGACGGTCGACGTGCTTGACGGGGACGATTTGGGACCAATGTTTCTTCCTTGTGTCTTGGTGAATAACACTCGTGACTGCAGACCTCTCACCTACCAAGCGAGTTTACCCGAACTGACTGATCCCGTAAGTCCACTTGATTTTTTTTTTTTTTTTTTTGCAGGTTTTATGTGTTTGTTTGGTAAGGGACTGTTGTCTTTTTCCGCGGACCCGATTGAGAACTGTAAATAGAAAGAGCATCTGTGCCTCGTGCTGCTTTTTATGCACTAAACAAAAGAAAACCAAGGTAAACCTCAAGCTCCACCAGGGGAGATTTAGGCTGGAGATTAGGAGGAAGTTTTTTCACGGAAAGGGTCATTGGGCATTGGAATAGGCTGCCCAGGGAGGGGCTCGATTCACCTTCCCTGGAGGTGTTTAAGGGAAGGTGTTTCTTTTGCTATGAAGGCTGAGTCTTGCTGGAATACAGTAAATTGTGGAATTGCTTTTCCTGAACTGTCTTGCGTTTGACTCTCAAACTGTCATGAAGAACCACATTGGAGAAAGGAAGGAGTCACTGAGAAGTCATTCTGGGTCTAACTCTTTTATACAACTCTCCGTTTCTATAGTTTGGTATTTTATAACCTTTAAGCTTTTAGGGCTTGCAAACCCCAGTGGTGTCCCCTTGATTTCCATCCCTTCATTGCATTAACAGTCTGCCCAGGGAGGTGGTTGTGTCACCTTCCCTGGAGGTGTTTAAGGGACATATGGACGAGGTGCTGAGGGACATGGGTTAGTGTTTGATAGGAATGGTTGGACGCCATCATCCGATGGGTCTCTTCCAACCTGTTTGTTCTATTATTCTATCATTCTAGCCCTTTGTAGTTTTATTGTCTGTTTTGGACTTGGTAAATAAACCCTTTTAGTTTAAATTTTCTATTAATTTGGCTTGGCCTCAGCATCATTTCAAGTCAATTTGGCAACAAGGAGTTAATTCCCAGCTGAGTATGTGGCCTTGTCAGGGTTATTGGGGTATCCAGGCTGTGGAAGATGACAGAGTACGACCCCATTTTACCTGCACAGGTCTGACAGAGTTCCCAGTGCAGAGGCAGAAACGGTGAATAAGTTGTTTTTAGTCACTACCTTGTTTTTTATCTGGTTATCTTCAGGCATAATAATTTTCCTGCTACAGCTCTCGTAGACTGAAGGAATCCAGCTCTGTCTTCATACCTGTCCTTGGTCAGACACTCAGGCTACACTGGAAGACAAAGTGACGTCTGCCGAGGAGGGTGTCTAGGGTAGGAAAAATCTGATTAGTGATAAGCTGCTGAGTTGCAAAACGTACTCACTCAAAGCTACAATCTGTTCAGGTGACAGCCTTGTTTTGTTTCCCTTTTTTTTTTTTTTTTAATGCCTCAAAAGGCACCTTGAGAAATCTGATCTGTGAAACGAGAAACAAGTTTTGTTGATACACTACCAGCTATTTGCTGTTTATCTCTTTGTAGCCGATAGATCCGATGGGTCTCTTCCAACCTGGCGATTCTGTGATTCCATATGGTTGGAATCGATGATCCGATGGGTCTCTTCCGACCTGGTGATTCTGTGATTCTATGGTTTGACTTGTTTAATGTCTTCATCAATGACCTGGATGAAGGCATCGAGTGCTCCCTTAGCAAGTTTGCAGATGACACTAAGCTGGGTGGAAGTGTGGATCTGCTGGAGGGCCGGGAGGCTCCAAAGGGATCGGAACAGGCTGGATCAATGGGCTGAGACCAATGGGATGAGGGTTAACAAGGCCAAATGGCAGGTCCTGCACTTGGGACACAACAACCCTGAGCAGCTACAGACTAGGAGAAGTCTGGCTGGAAAACTGCCTGGAGGGGAAGGACCTGGGGGTGTTGGTCGACGGGGACTGACCATGGTCCAGCAGTGGCCCAGGTGGCCAAGAAGGCCAATGGCATCTTGGCTTGGATCAGAAATGGTGTGAGCAGCAGGGCCAGGGAGGTTCTCCTCCCTCTGGACTCAGCACTGGTGAGACAGCTCCTCGAATCCTGTGTTCAGTTCTGGTTCCTCAGCACAAGAAGGATGTTGAGGCTCTGGAGCGAGTCCAGAGAAGAGCAACAAAGCTGGTGAAGGGGCTGGAGAACAGGAGGAGCAGCTGAGAGAGCTGGGGGTGTTTATCCTGGAGAAGAGGAGGCTGAGGGGAGACCTCAAGATATTTTTCTGCTTTTCCCTTCAGTCTATTCCTGTCATACTTACTTTGTGAAAGCTTTGTCCACTTCTATACTCAGATTTTTTTCATCATCATGCAAATACTGAAGGCTAATTAGCAGTAAAATATAGATCAGGGGGTTTTAATCTATTGCTGGGCTAGGTTTGCAATAAACTTCTTCATTATCAGGTTCCACAGGGTAATTATCGTTCTCTAGGAACACTAATATACTCCATAACACCTACGAGGCTTTCTTTGTGCTAATCAAGACTCAACATTTTAAACACTGAACTGCATTAGGAGACGCTGCTTATTAATGAACCACTGATGTATCTTTCTATACGGAAAATATTTATTTTTCTGCTAATTATCTGCCAGATCCTTAAGGAGTTGTGTCAGCAGGAACCTTAACGAACTCTGTGGGCTCTACTGTCCTGTTGAGGAGAGATTCAAGGTTCTGAGCAGCCAACTGCTAGATGAAAGGCTAAAATAAAGACAAAAAAGGGTAAAAATAAAGTTCTCCAAAGCACAGTGTGGTTGAGGGGAAGTGCCTTAAGGGTTTTTTTTTAATCAAGAAGGACCTTATAGTTAGATTAGTTTGGATTCAGGGGAAGAAAACAGGACTTTGAGGAGTTGGTGGTGCAATCCTGATGAGAAAAATCCTTGTTGATCAGCTTGGGAGCAAGTTCTCCCCGAAGAGCACCATGTGCATCGTTTTGAAACTGTGCAGAGTTCAGGCTTTTGATGCTAAAGAGAAGTCAACAGTTTCGCTCTCCTGTCACGCAGTCTCTATACCTTTCATCGCAAATTTAAGTCGTAGATTCTATGTTAAAAACCGAGCAGAATGTTTTCTGTAAACTTCAGTGTTGGCTTCTCCCAAGGAGAAGGATCTTGAGTTGATACAAACTCAAACCTTTGTATCAAGTGATGCAAAGGACAAAGAAGTTGATTTCCATATAGGCATCAATCATCATAATATTAAGAATATGTACATTAGAATCATAGAACAACCAGGTTGGAAGAGACCCATCAGATCATCGAGTCCAACCATTCCTATCAAACACTAAACCATGTCCCTCAGCACCTCATCCACTCTACATATTCTACTACATATTCTACCACAAGAAGTAACAGCAAAGATGCAGGTCCAGAGGCATCAAGATACAGGCCCAACAAATATGACATCCAAATATCTTGATAGCTTATTGATTTTTGTAAGAAATGCAGAGGTACAGATTCCTCTGTACACGGTGAGGACTTACGAAGACATCCCCCAACCCAAAAGCAAAGGCGAATGAGAATTAAATAGCCATCCTAGGATGGGTGGACATGTATTCTGCTTTGTTCTATGATTCTCTGTACATTTCAGAATATTTATTTATCTTCTCGTACTCATTACTCTCTATAACTACTTGAAAGGCGGTTGTGGAGAGGAGGGAGCTGGGTCTTCTCCCAAGGGACAGGACGAGAGGGAATGGCCTCAAGCTCCACCAGGGGAGATTTAGGCTAGAGATTAGGAGGAAGTTTTTCATGGAAAGGGTCATTGGGCATTGGAATAGGCTGCCCAGGGAGGTTGTTGATTCGCCTTCCCTGGAGGTGTTTAAGGGACGGGTGGACGAGGTGCTGAGGGACGTGGGTTAGTGTTTGATAGGAATGGTTGGACTTGATTATCCGATGGGTCTCTTCCAACCTGGTTGTTCTATGATTCTATGGTTCTATGAGTTCTTGAGTTATTGCTTGTTCCATAAATTAGAAAATAATACTTTTAGCATTTGAGGCTTTGAATAGACCCTTTGCAACCGGCTGAGAGGTGAGCAAATTGGTTGGACTCGATGATCCGATGGGTCTCTTCCAACCTGCTTGTTCTATGATAAATTGACCCATTTTTTTTCAGGTATTAATATTGCATTAGCAATTTAGGTAAAACCCAAAACTCAGATTAGGAGAGGGGAAGCGAAGATTGATTTCTGTGACACGTACGCAGTTGTCGGTGTGTTTGGTTTTTTTTTTTTTTTATTGAAAAAGGCAAGTTGTTATGGCCAAGTTATTTGCAGTGTAACTAAGCAGCAGATAGCAATTTTTCTAATTAAATTTAAGCATAGATGCATGATGAACAGATAGGGCAATCTTGCTTTGCAAAGCCAGAAAGCATTTCAAAAGCAACGATAAAATCCTCTCTCGGGTGCACTTTCCCCTTCAAAGTTCACGGATAAACTTTTCCATTCACATTGGGTTTTTTTCAGTGTTTTGACTCTTAATTTGCAGCCAGACCGGAGGTCACTCCATTTGATTTTTAAGTTCAAGGTAACAGACAATGTTAAAATAAGCAGTTGCGCTCACAGTAGATTTATTAGCACTGATTTTTTTTTTTTCATTTTTATTTTAGAACTTGATGTTGGTCATTTTGAATGTTGTGTTTGATAGGAATGGTTGGACTCGATGATCCGATGGGTCTCTTCCAACCTGGTTGTTCTATGATTCTCTGTGAACCTGAGAATTCTGCTCTGTAATGTCTGTGAGGAGTCAGGGAAGCACTGGGCTTGCTTGATGTATTGATCAGGCAGGACAACCACTGTTCTGTATATAAATAAGGTTAATTTATGATTTTAAATACGAGACTTGGACTCGTTCAGCCTGGAGAAGAGAAGGCTCTAGGGGAGCCTGATTAGCAGCCTCCTGCTACTCAGAGGGTGCAAGAGGAAAACTGGGGAAGGGCTTTTTGTCAGAGAGGGAAGCAGCAGGATGAAGTGCAACAGTTTTAAGCTGAAAGAGGGGAGATTGTTGGGAGGTGGTTGACTTGCCTTCCCTGGAGGTGTTTAAGGTGCGGATGGATGAGGTACCGGGCGGCATGGTTTAGAGATTGGTGGGAATGGTTGGACTTGGACTTGATGATCCGGTGGGTCTCTTCCAACCTGGTGATTCTATGATTTAGGTTAGATATTAGGAAGACATTTGTTACTGTGAGGATGATGAGACCTTGGCCTAGGTTGCCCAGATAAGCTGTGGCTGCCCCATCCCTGGAGGGGTTCAAGGGCAGGTTGGATGGAACTTGGAGCCGCTGATCCAGTGGGAGGTGTCCCTGCCCATGGAGGGTTGGGACTAGATGGCTTTTTGGGTCCCTTCCGATCCAAACCATTCTATGATTCTGTGTATTTCAGGTAGACAAGTGAACTTGGCTGCTTTACATTTCAGTGACGAACTCACTCGTGTAATGAATGTGTCAGTAATTGAAAACACTCTTTCTGGTAGAGAAAGTAATACCAAAGCTGCAGCACAAGAGGCTCTGGAGCGAGTCCAGAGACGAGCGACGAAGCTGGGGAAGGGGCTGGAGAAGAAGAGTTGCAGCTGAGAGAGCTGGGGGTGTTTATCCTGGAGAAGAGGAGGCTGAGGGGAGACCTCATTGCTCTCTACAACTCCCTGAAGGGAGGTTGTAGAGAGGAGGGAGCTGGGCTCTTCTCCCAAGGGACAGGGGACAGGATGAGAGGGAATGGCCTCAAGCTCCACCAGGGGGAGGTTCAGGCTGGACATTAGGAAAAAAATTTTCACAGAAAGGGTGATTGGTCACTGGCAGAGGCTGCCCAGGGAGGTGGTTAATTCACCTTCCCTGGAGGGGTTTAAGGTGCAGGTGGACGAGGTGCTGAAGGACATGGGTTATTTTTTGATAGGAATGGTTGGACTCGATGATCCGATGGGTCTCTTCCAACCTGGTGATTCTGTGATTCTAAGATAATTGGTTAAGCATGATTTACGTTTCGTCTCCTCAAAAATCTAAGGCTTCAGCAGAGGAAAATACCTGAGAACAATCTCTGTCTTGTTCCAAGCTCCTGTCTGTATCTTGAATATTACAATCAACTGCTTGTGTGATTTAATTGCTGTCTTGGATGTTTGCCACACCAGCAAAGCCACTTTCACAATGTGCGCGTCTGCTTTCTACTTCATAAAGTGTTTGTTGCGGCACGAAGTGAAGCTGTTGTCAAAGAGGGAGCATCTGTATTGATTTATTTGATCCTTAAATGTCACTTAGCCACATTAAATCTTTTAAATGTCGGCGTTTAGAAAAAAAATACTTTTGCGGTGATGCTTTATCCGTGAACCTCACTTCAGAAAAATTCTCGTCTGTGCCATAACGCCGATCCTTTTAGAGATAATTACCATTTCAATAGGCAGGCTATCCTCTTAAATAATAAACTAGCTGTTTATTAAGGGGCAGGAAGAAAGATTCCTCTTTCCAGCTCTTTGTCGCAGCGCAGAGGGCACTGATTATATTAGCTCTTCCATAAATCAATTAGTGTTTCAAGGATTGAAGTTTTGCAGGTAGACGCAGGTGGACTTGAAGTAATGGGAGATAAAGCAGCAAAGGAGTATTCCTTGAATCCTGTGTTCTGGGCCCCTCTCCACGAGAAGGATGTTGAGGCTCTGGAGTGAGGCCAGAGAAGAGCAAGGAAGCTGGTGAAGGGGCTGGAGAAGAAAAGGAGTGGCTGAGAGAGCTGGAGGTGTTTTTCCTGGAGAAGAGGAGGCTGAGGGGAGACCTCACTGCTCTCTGCAACTCCCTGAGAGGAGGTTGTGGAGAGGAGGGAGCTGGGCTCTTCTCCCAGGGGACAGGGCAAGAGGGAATGGCCTCAAGCTCCACCAGGGCAGGGTCAGGCTGGACATTAGGAAAAGAAATTTCCCAGAAAGGGTTACTGGGCATTGGAACAGGTTGCCCAGGGAGGAGGTTGAGTCACCTTCCCTGGAGCTGTTTAAGGTGTGAGTGGATGAGGTGCTGAGGGACATGGGTTAGTGTTTGACGGGAATGGTTGGACTCGATGATCCAGTGGGTCTCTTCCAACCTGGTGATTCTATGATTCTAGTGACAAGATTTTGGTGGCATCTTAAGCTGAATGTGCTTTTCTAGTGTGCTCCCTGCTATTTAGATTTGCTCCACTTGTGTTTGGATAACCACCTTGAAATACTTTTTACGTTTCCCTGACAAGCCAGCGAGCACTTTATGATGGATTTATGTTCATCTGTGTTTTGTCACAGACCTTGCTGCACTGGCACAGCATCTGAAGCAGCAGCAAGAGATGGTGTTGGAACAGTTTTGCGGCTCTGCCTGCTGGTTTAGTGCCGTGTGTTGGCCATAGCTCACACATATCCGCACAGCACGGATAGATCTCAGCTCATTTCTGATTTACCACTTGCGTTCTAACCTCACGTGTTTCTTAGAAAAGCACCGGGAGAACTAGTGTAACCACAGTAATCCATCAATTCATTAAAAACCTGGTTGGTTTAATATTTTGGGGCTCCCTTTGAAAGGGTTTTGGATGCCAGCACAGGGTAACGTGTGGTACTTCACTATTTACTACCTAGTAAAAGTCTTCTTACCCTTGTTTGCATAGAGATGAGATTTACACTGCCTTAATTGGTAAATTCATCAGCTAAGCTGCGAGTGTGATATAAGTTGAACGTCTCTAGGCTTCGTTTGGAGTCCACCGGGCACAGTTACAGCTTCCTAACTGGGAAGGATGAAAAAAATCATCTCCTCTTTTTATGGTTTAAAATACTAGCACGAAATGTTCTGCATTAATAATTTTCATGGGAATGGTCAGACTCGATGATCTGGTGGGTCTCTTCCAGCCTGGTGATTCTGTGATTCTATGAACTAATAGTGCTAATCCTGTTCTGATAAAACAAACTTGTATTGCTTTACACTGAGGGAGAAAGACAGGAAAAAAATTGATGATTAAATGCAATATATTGTTTTCTGGTGGAATATTTTGTGTTGTTGGTAGAAGTTATCGCTCTGAGGTGCTCTGTGTTTCTCAGCACTTCCTAGAAAACAGCACAATATGCACAAAACCACGGGGGGAAAGAAAAGAAAAAAAGAATTCTGCATCCTTACAGTTTGGACATGCAAAGCCTGATGTGCATTTTCCTTATTTTGTTCAGAGCAGTAGAGACTATAAATAGCCAAATAAAAACAATAGCCTGTGTGTCACAGGGGTTCGATCCAGCTTGCCAAACTCTTTTAATATATTTTAACCCTAGAACATGAGGGCAGGGACCTCTGGTCTTATTTCCTTTGATGGGAATGGTTGGACTCGATGATCCGGTGTGTCTCTTCCAACCTGCTGGTTCTATGACTTAACAAAAATGACCCTCTGTGAGTTTTCTGTCTGGTTTGAAATCATTAGCAGTGTTTTCCCGAAGAAACAGAGCCCATCCTGATACCATCCAAAGACTTCATGCAGTCCCGAGAAGTAGTATTTCACCCCCAAAAGTGGATGAGAAAGGTCTCAGAGGAGGAGGATGATGATGAGGGGATTTACAGCTAAGGGACGAGGAGGCAGATCATTTGAAGAGTCGGTCAACAGTGTCTGTATAAGATGAGAAACTCCCTCAGTTTTGATGTTCAATTGAATTATTGAGTTATTACATTTAATGCTTATGACATTTCATAGAATTATAGAATCATAGAATCACCAGGTTGGAAAGGACCCACTGGATCATCGAGTCCAACCATTCCTATCGAACACTAAATCTGGCAGACGCGTACATCTTAAATTTTTTTAAAAATAAAATAACAGTCGCACAAAATCTTTAGAAAATACGCAACTTTAAAAATATCCACCTTTAGTTAATTATTCTTACAAACACAAAACAGCATATTCCGCGTCTTAGTGGTAAATTGGTCTAAATTGTTCTTCAGTCACCATGTGAGGGTAAAAAAAATACATGTTTTTATACACTGATCACACATACTAGATTATTGAATTCATTTGCAATCATAAGTTCATTAAGCTACATGTTAACAAATCAAAAATAATCAGTTGCTCCTCTTCCTCACTGTCCTCTGTAGGAGCTTAAAACAGCTTCACGTGAATACATGCAGAGGTTTATGGGGGTTTTTTGTGTTTTGGGACTAGTTTATGATTTAATAACTTTTTCATAGTTTGTTTTTTAATATATTTTTCAGTTGAGAAAGGGTAGGACAAGATCTGCCAATTGTTATTGTTCTGTTATTATCATTATCGTATTTATTGTGTTTATTACCATGGTAATATATATTTTATATATTTATTATATTTATTATCATTGTATTTATTATCATTGTATTTATTATCATTGTATTTATTATCATTGTATTTATTATCATTGTATTTATTATCATGGTAATATTGTGTTTATATTCTACCTACATTTCACTATTTGTAATAGAGGTTTTAGCTAAAAGAGTTTTAACTGCAACAGGAAGATGTGTTTGTGCTGAAACAGAAGAGCAGGCGGAGAAGGGAACATCCGAGAGGGGCTCAGATGTGCTGCTAGTCGCTTCCCGAGTGAAAGTAAAAAAGGATTTTTGTAGTTGAAGTGTGTTGAAAGGTGTAAGCAAGAGTTCTGGCATCTGCAAGCTCAGTTTCTCTCCTCTCCAAGGGATAACGCGGCTCTTCTTTTCTACTTGAATAAACAGAATGGTTTAAAAGGGACCTGGCTCCATTACCAGCTTCTCTTCTAAACTGAAAATTTTTTTGGCTAATCGCTCAGGTCACAGAGCAAACCATAAATTGAGTGTGACAAATAGACAGAAGTTTATTTATTTATATCTAAATGCGTTGAGACAAAGCATTACAACAAATATTTTTTGTTGCTGTTTTTTTTTTTTTTTTTTCCTTCTTTTCCGGCTCTTTCATTTTATACCGATAACCTCAGATAATTTCCAGTCGTCTTTCGCGTCTTTCCCATGGTGGAAACTCAGTGATGCCGCTTTTTGAAGCGTGTCCAAGCGACTGGGGTAGGCAAATGGTGTTGGTTTATGACTGTTGTGAATAAACATTTTGTTATCACTGATAATTCACAGAGAATTATGAGCGATCGTTCTCTTGAAAAGAGCTGAGGGGGACGATCCCCTGTGCTCTCTCCTCACAGCTCCTGAGCAGTCAAGGCTGCTTTGATTTCATTGAAAAGAAGGATCATTTTGACTAATCGCTCTCCCAGACATAACTGGGAAGATTTCTCTGTTGTCAGAGTACTGAGGGTGTTGGTTAGTGGTTTTTCGTAAAAGGACTGAATGTCCACAAGGAAAACGCGAAAAAAAAATTGATGCACTTCATTAATACACAGACCTCAGTGCTTAAAACTGCAGCTTTTTGCAAGTGAACCTCATCCTCTCTACCCTGAATAGAATCATTGAATCATAGAATCATAGAACAACCAGGTTGGAAGAGACCCACTGGATCGAGTCCAACCATTCCTATCAAACACTAACCCATGTTCCTCAGCACCTCATCCACCCGTCCCTTAAACACCTCCAGGGAAGGTGACTCAACCACCTTAACGATATTCCCATCCCAGCAGAGCAGGAGCTGGTTGAAGTTACATGACCACGTGTCCCTTTCCTAGTGAGACGCTTCCCTCTCTGATATCTTCAGCAGCACTTGGTGCTGAGAACACACCTGGTTGCACCTGAACATTCTTTCCCTTGAAATATCAGTGAATTAAAAAAAAACATCCTGATGTTCTGTGGCAGAGGGTCCTGTCCAGAAGGGCTCTGAGGAGGAGAAGGGATGTTCTGTGGCAGAGGGTCCTGTCCAGAAGGGCTCTGAGGAGGAGAAGGGACGTTCTGTGGCAGAGGGTCCTGTCCAGAAGGGCTCTGAGGAGGAGAAGGGAC
Source organism: Coccyzus lansbergi (assembly GCA_033558105.1). NCBI lineage: Eukaryota > Metazoa > Chordata > Aves > Cuculiformes > Coccyzidae > Coccyzus > Coccyzus lansbergi. The sequence goes on along the minus strand of JAUMJK010000786.1, from coordinate 821,761 downwards.
GTTCTGTGGCAGAGGGTCCTGTCCAGAAGGGCTCTGAGGAGGAGAAGGGATGTTCTGTGACAGAGGGTCCTGTCCAGAAGGGCTCTGAGGAGGAGAAGGGATGTTCTGTGGCAGAGGGTCCTGTCCAGAAGGGCTCTGAGGAGGAGAAGGGATGTTCTGTGACAGAGAGTCCTGTCCAGAAGGGCTCTGAGGAGGAGAAGGGATGTTCTGTGACAGAGGGTCCTGTCCAGAAGGGCTCTGAGGAGGAGAAGGGATGTTCTGTGACAGAGGGTCCTGTCCAGAAGGGCTCTGAGGAGGAGAAGGGACCCACCTGCTTGGAGGAAACGGCCTGGACCTTCCCTGAGGAGCCGGAAAGTCACGTATCACAACCCCCAGATGGAAGTATAGAACTTTCATGCCACGTTAAAAATTCAAGCGCGTGTCAAATACATCTTCTCCCCTCTCATGCCTATTTTGAGCTTGCCTTCCTCATTAGAAGTTGAAGAGTTTAATTTTTAAAGGAGTCAGAAGCGGAAAGAGGCTTGTGACAAAGGAGGATGTGCCAGGGTCGTGTTGGGAGGCAGCTGCTCTGCACCCAGAGCCGACAGCTGTGTAACCACATCTGGCCGCAAGCCCTGGCTCGTGGGCCTGGAAATGCCTCATCAGACCTCAGTTACATGTAGGAGCTGACTCCTGGGTGGGCAAACCAGAGCCTGAAGAGCTTCTGTCATTGCAATTTGCCATATGGCGACATATGCAAAATTACAGGAGAAGTTATTAACTCTCATGTCTTACATTCCTGTCTTGGCTTCCTCCTCCTGCCTCACCTCTTTTCCTTCCAGGTTTACTGATAGACATGACTGAAGCTCTCGCAGAGTTCTTTCACCTCTCAGCAGAAGGATTTCGAAAGGCTGTGCCAAAACCTACCCAAATATTTAAATATTATTAAATAATAATATACGTTCTACATGGATTTGAAATTCTTTTCTTGAGAAGGAAGATAGGTTTAATAAGTAATCACTGGGATTACGTATTCACTAATCATTGAGAGCAAAGCGTGAACAGAAGCCAGAGAGTGGTGAAACGGTTGGACTTGATGATCCTGTTGGGTCTCTTCCAACCTGGTTGTTCTATGATTCTGTGATTCTTTGAAATGGGGACTTGTCTAATTCCTATTCCTACACTACCTCTCAAGTTTCCTCTTGCAGAACATGGAGCATTAGACTTTTCCCAAAGCAAAGGCTGACAAGATTAGTCATATGTGGGGAAAAAAAAAAGTGTCTGATTTTTCACAGAGGTTACTACAAATTTTTTCCCACACAATTAAAAGTTCCAAGAAGGGCATCAAAAAGACTGGTGCACACACGGTCATGGAGTAGAATCAGAGAACAACCAGGTTGGAAGAGACCCACCGGATCATTGAGTCCAACCATTCCTATCAAACACTAACCCATGTCCTTCAGCACCTCATTTACCTGTCCCTTAAACACCTCCAGGGAAGGTGACTCAACCCCCTCCCTGGGCAGCCTGTTCCGATGCCCAGTGACCCTTTCCGTGAAAAACTTCCTCCTAATCTGCAGCCTAAATCTCCCCTGGCGGAGCTTGAGAGGCATTCATCTATCACAGCCACTCTGCCTCCTAATGATTCTCGTGTTTGGTTTGGTTTTATTTCCTTTTTTAAAGCATTAGCAGGTTCTCACTGCTACAATTATGTCTGAAACGTCTGATTCATAGAATCATAGGTAAAACCAGGTTGGAAGAGACCCATCGGATCATCGAGTCCAACCATTCGAGAGGCTATTTATAGCAGCACAGCCAAGCATTTGCTAGAACATTTTCAAGCTTCGTTTCCTTGAAGATACTACTGTAGTATCGAATTTATCTAAAAGAAAAGAGGTAGAAATAAACGTTGCCTAATTAATTTTGATTTCAAAAGCGACACATGAATGATTGGACTTGATGATACAGTGGGTCTCTTCCAACCTGGTGATTCTATGTGATTCTATATATGATTCTATGAATATGAGGTTTTTTTCCTCCTGCAATTTCCGCAGGTATCCTTTGGAGTGGGACGTGTTTGTGTTAAATCTAAAAATCTACCTTTCTAATTTCTCTGTTTCAAATCTCTCTGGTTTTATCTTTTCAGGCCCATGTGAATCCCATCAGTGTCACTCCACCCATACAAGCCATAGACCAGGACCGAAATATCCAGCCTCCTTCCGACCGACCAGGCATCCTCTATTCCATCCTAGTGGGTTGGTGTCTCCTGCTCTTCCTATCACTTACGATCGGTTGCTTTGGTATGACCAGCCCGAAAGAGGGAGAGTGAAAACCTGATAAAAATTCACCTTGTGGTTTACGGGACGTTTAAAATAATCATTCTGCCTCTTTATGTCGAATCACAATTTCAAAGTTTATTTCAGAGGGATGCATTATTCATTATTATTTATTCAGATTAGCTTTCGAATTGTCTCCTTTAGCAAATGGGAGTAAACAACAAGAGATAGACATGTGTTTGTGCTCCTAGCTACGCCACAAGGCAATAATTTAGGAGTGAAAAGAAGCAATGAAAGATGCCAAACAAAGGCAGGTAGAGCAGGTTTCATTCCAGAAACATGGCACAGAGCAACTTAAAGGGTCTTACTCCATCCACCTTTTATTTAGCTGCCTGGGAGCTTGTGTTTCCCCTCCTAATGCAGTATTTTCGCTGGACACACTGTTTTCTGGCCCGAGAGGAATGCATTGTCAGAAAGAGTTCAGGGAGTAGCCACATAGCTGTCAGTTTTCTTGTGTTTTGCTGCGTATTTTATTTATTTTTATTTTCCTGCTACTTTCCTGTGTTTAAGAGGTGGGAATCGAAAGCCGTGTGTTTGCTGAAATCACACTGGTTCAACACCACCCAAGGAGGCGGTTGATTCACCTTCCCTGGAGGTGTTTAAGGGACGGGTGGATGAGGTGCTGAGGGACATGGTTTAGTGTTTGATAGGAATGGTTGGACTCGATGATCCAATGGGTCCCTTCCAACCTGGTTGTTCTATGGTTCTGTGATTCTAAACTGCAGCCCCAGGGCTGTCTCACCCTCCTAGAGGTGGAAGTAAGGGTTTTAGCGGTCAGGTCGCATGATTCTGCTTGTCATTATTTAAAAAAAAAGAAAAAAAGACAATGTTGATGTATATCAGTTATTATTATATCAGTTATATATTTAGTTATGTTATGGAAGGGGAAGAATAGTAGGTTTGATGCTCTGTCTTCGTAAGAGGTATTCTAGGAGGGTGGGAAGGAATCATTATCACACTGGGCATGGGTCAGGCAGGACATTGGGAAAAATTTTTCACAGAAAGGGTCACTGGGCAGTGGCAGAGGCTGCCCAGGGAGAGGGTTGAGTCCCCTTCCCTGGAGGGGTTTAAGGGACGGGTGGACGAGGTGCTGAGGGACATGGGTTAGTGTTTGATGGGAATGGTTGGACTCGATGATCTGGTGGGTCTCTTCCAACCTGGTGATTCTGTGATTATTCTAGTGCAAGTCCCGAGCTCTGTGTGCAAAACGCAGGAGCCTGAGCCTGCTTGGTGCCAACAGTTTTGGTCTCGAGGCATTTGGCTTTTCCTGGGCTCTGCTCCCAGGACCTTGACAAGGGATGTGGTGGTCAGTGTCGGCCTCAGCGTGTCAGGCTTCAGCATTCCCTAAGAAAAGCAAGTCAGATTTGGTTTGGGTAGGCAAGCTCTCTTCCTTCAGGCTGAAGCTGCATTGGAAGCTGGCAGAGGAAGGGATGCAGTGCTGCCAGCCAGTCCTCCTCAAGCAGAGCTGTTCTGTAAGGAAACTAGCAAAAACTTGTAGAGTAAATACACCAAGTGGGTTTCTATTTGAAATTCGATGTGGTTTATTTATAAATTGACTTCACTTATTAATAAATTTTGCTATTGATAGTTACATCAACATGAAGTCCTGATCACAGAATCATAGAATCACCAGGTTGGAAGAGACCCACCAGATCATCGAGTCCAATCATTCCCATCAATCTCTAACCATTCCCATCAATCTCTAAGCCATGTCCCTCAGCACCTCGTCCACCCGTCCTTAAACATCTCCAGGGAAGGTGACTCAACCCCCTCCCTGGGCAGCCTCTACCACTGCCCAGTAACCCTTTCTGGGAATTTTTTTTTCCTAATGTCCAGCCTGACCCTCCCTTGGTGGAGCTTGAGGCTATTCCCTCTTGTCCTGTCCCTTGGGAGAAGAGTCCAGCTCCCTCCTCTCCACAACCTCCTTTCAGGGAGTTGTAGAGAGCAATGAGGTTCTCCCCTCAGCCTCCTCTTCTCCAGCTTCAAAGCTTGGGAAAGAAAATCTCAGTGGTGTACGTTTTGCAAACTGGTTTTCAGGGATGCGGTGGATAGAAATGGAAGATAATTTGCACTTAGAGCTACTCCTGTTTACATCCTCTTATCGGATTAGACTGCTGCCTCTCTCCTGGGAGCTGGGAAGCAGTATTTCCACCACTTGCAGGTGTGTTTGGGCTCCTGTTGATATCAGGCACTTGGGGATTCCCAGCTGAGAAGCACCTTCATGGTGAGGGAGAGTAAGGAAATAATGACAATGATATAATACATAATGTTCGTAGTGTCCTGAAGCTCCATTTACACTAATGCAATGTTTTACCCTTATAGTGGCAGGATTAAGGGGTTTTTTTTTAACTTTGATGGGTAATAAGTGAAATAAACATAATGTTTAACTAAATCTTTGCAAAACCAGCATTTGTTCCAACCTGGATGGCTTTTCTTCCAGGTACTCCGGAGGATTATCCGCAGTATTTCCATATGAATCTCACAACTGCTGAACTCACGCTCCTCAAGCCAATAAACAGGGACTTATTCCAGAAGTTCGACTTGGTTATTAAGGTAATTTTGACTGAATTCTTACTTCCATAAGCTTTTGAATACAGCTTAGTAACAAGAAGACGTAGAGAAAATGCGAAGTGGACTTGCTTATCTTTTCTTTGTTATTCTTTTTTAACCTTTTGGGCATCAGTTAGCACAGACATGGGGAAGGACGAGAAGTGTTTTCAAAAAGGGAATGAATCATGGTAGAGTTGTTTGGTTTATGTTGATGTTGTATGAACAAACTGTAAGTCACAAGCTCAATTGTATTGAGAATGTGTTTAGGTTTATATTTCATATTTTCTCCCATTTGCAACTCGTGCTGGAGAATCATACATATAGAATCATAGAAGAACCAGGTTGGAAGAGACCCACCGGATCATCGAGTCCAACCATTCCCATCAATCACTAAACAATGTCCCTCAGCACCTCGTCCACTCATCCCTTAAACACCTCCAGGGAAGGTGACTCAAGCCCCTTCCTGGGCAGCCTCTGCCAGTGCCTAATGACCCTTTCTGGGAATGACCCTAATGTCCAGCCTAAATCTCCCCTCGTGGAGTTTGAGGCCATTCCCTCTTGTCCTGTCCCTTGGGAGAAGAGCCCAGCTCCCTCCTCTCCGCACCCTCCATTCAGGCAGTTGTAGAGAGCAATGAGGTCTCCCCTCAGCCTCCTCTTCTCCAGAATAAACACCCCCAGCTCTCTCCCCGACTCCTCTGAATATCTGCATAAATATGCTAAGTTACAGCTTAAAGCCATGTAGCACTTTGCTCGATTTTGTTGTTGTTGTTGTCAAAATTCAGCAGCCATTAAGAGTAGCATAATACATCAATTAAAGAACATCGGTTGCTCTGCTCTGGTACCACATTCCGCAGGCTAAATATCAAGGTCTGTTGATAATGCAAATGTATAGAGGCATTATTAGCTTCATATTGCTGTGTTATCCGTGCAGTCAAGGGGATAATAAGGAAGATTATCAGCCTGTAAGGATGATAATACTCCACCTGCTAGAATAATAAAAGTTGTAATGCTGTGTTGTACAGAGACCTTTCAGAGTCTTATAATGTCTCAGACTTGTACCAAATCAAATCATCATAGAACAACCAGGTTGGAAGAGACCCACCGGATCATCGAGTCCAACCATTCCTATCAAACACTAACCCATGTCCCTCAGCACCTTGTGCACCTGCACCTTAAACCCCTCCAGGGAAGGTGAATCAACCACCTGCCTGGGCAGCCTCTGCCAGTGCCCAATGACCCTTTCTGTGAATTACCCCTTATTATAATTACAGAACTTTTTTTCCAACTCTGTTAAAGATCCAAGGTGGCTCCACTAAAAATACTAATACAGATACTAATACAGAGTAAAGGAGGAAAGTGTTTTCTTAGCAGCTGTTGCACAACTGGTTGATAAGATAAGCCAGAAGGCAGCTCTGGTTCTCCAGCACATCAACATTGCAGGGGTTTAGTATCCAGTAAGTAAGGAAGAATGAAGAATTTTATTCAATCCGGTTTGCTATACAACCTGTACAAGTTGCAATAGATAAAAAAAGACAAAGTATTTTGAGAATACTGATATATATACCTTTTCCCTTATGGTTGTATCTTATATATGGTTATACCTTATGGTTGGAGTCGATGATCCGGTGGGTCTCTTCCAACCTGGTGATTCTATGATTCTATGATTATATATGGTTATATCTTATGGTTGGACTCAGTGATCCGATGGGTCTCTTCCAACCTGATGATTCTATGATTATATATGGTTATATCTTATGGTTGGACTCGATGATCCGGTGGGTCTCTTCCAACCTGGTGATTCTATGATTCTATAATTATATATAGTTATATCTTATGGTTGGACTCAATGGAAATTTCTCAAGTCAGGTCTTACCTGCGGAGACAGAGAAGACATCAACATCGAATATCGTGACCTTTTAAAAAAACTTCGCAGTGATTGCTGTTGAATAGGCTGGAGAAAGTAAACTATATGTCAAAAAACTCATCTTCCTCTATTCTGATGCTTTCTCTCAAATTCCTCTGGGTGCAGAGTGGGAAACAAAATATAGCCCATATGACAAGGACAATTTTCCAAAAATACATCTCCCTTCTTCTGGAACTGCTTTGTTTTCGTATGTGTCTTTGGAAATGCAGCTGAAGACAGTTTCCTCTGATGTTCTTGCCCAACAGTAGAGATGTATTAGCTATAACGGGAAACAGAGCGATTGCTCCCTCGAAATAGAACACGGACTGAACAAATGGGAGTGTTTTTGTCCTCGTAGTGGCAGATGAGAAAAAAGAATGGGAGAAATGCATTTTCATTAAATAGTCGCTCAATCCGCTTCCCATGATGAAATCTTCAAAATCATCAGTTGGGTTGAACCGCCCTGCGTCTCGTCTAGGTATTAAGTGCAATAACTGCTTTTTAAATTGGCTTCTCAAATGTTCATCCCTTATGTGAACTCGGTATTCAATTACTTCTCTTGACTTATCACTGTCACCAAGTCCAAATAGGCTGGAAATTTCTGTTCAGAGGCAGCATTTTTTTTTCTCTCTCTCTTGTGTGTAATACAGTGATGAGAGTTGACGCGGAATTGAAAATCAGAAAGCAGGAACAGGTCTTGTGTTTGTGAATAAGGAAACTGTCACCTCTGAGCTGGACAGGCGCACACTCTCCTGGGGAGAAAGCTGGTTGGCTGGAGGGCCCAGGGAGTGGTGGGAAATGGAGCTAAATTCAACTGGAGGCCAGTGACAAGTGGTGTCCCCAGGGCTCAGTGCTGAGTCCAACCCTGTTCAATGTCTTCATCAAGGACCTGGATGAAGGCATCGAGTGCTCCCTGAGCAAGTTTGCAGATGACACTGAGCTGGGTGGAAGTGTGGATCTGCTGGAGGGTCAGGAGGCTCCAAAGGAATCCCAATAGTTCTTTCCTTGGGCTGTACTTTTTGACCTTGTAAATTAATCCAGTCTGTGATATACAATCCTAAAGCTTAGGCTAAATCTGTATCAGTTATGTCCCTGGTTTCACCTTTATCTCCTAGTTCAGTTAGGGAGAAAAAAGCAACTGGCATAGAATCATAGTCGTAGAATCACCAGGTTGGAAGAGACCCATCGGATCATCGAGTCCAACCATTCCTATCAAACACTAACCCATGTCCCTCAGCACTTCGTCCACCTGCACCTTAATCCCTCCAGGGAAGGTGAATCAACCACCTCCCTGGGTAGCTCGTTCCAGTGCCCAGTTACCCTCTCGGGGAAATATTTTTTCCTAATGTCCAGCCTGACCTTCCCCTGGTGGAGCTTGTGGCCATTCCCTCTCATCCTGTCAGTTGGGAGAAGAGCCCAGTTCCCTCCTCTCCTCAACAGTTAGTTGTAGAAAGCAATGAGGTCTCCTCTCAGCCTCCTCTTCTCCAGTCTAGGGAGGTTCAGGCTTTACAGAAGGAAAAAGTTCTTCACGGAAAGGGTCATTGGGCACTGGCAGAGGCTGCCCAGGGAGGGAGTTGAGTCACCTTCCCTGGAGGTGTTGAAGGGACGGGTGGATGAGGTACCGAGGGACATGGTTTAGAGATCTGTACAAATGGTTGGACTCGATGATCCGGTGGGTCTCTTCCAACCTGGTGATTCTATGATTCTATGAACCGAATTTCTGATATTCGTGTTTTTTGCTGGCATTGTGAAAAGGTCGACTGTAATAAAAAAGATGTAACTTACAGGTTGGACAGAGATGGTTGTCAGGCAGGCAGCAGCCTCTCTAAGTCTCTAGTGACCCACTAGAGGTTCTCTCTGCCTTGTCTAGATTGGTATGTTCTGGTGGTAAAGTTCAGTGTCATTCTTTTTATGTCCTGATTAAATGGCCACGTCAATCCTCAGCTCACTGTAACTTCCAGTAGCTAAAGAACGTGCTCCTTTACCTTTCAAAACAGCCAAACATCAATTTTTAGATATATTATGAAACTTTGTTAAATAGCTTTCTGGGTTTTGTTTGCTTCAGGCAATCGTTTAAATATCCTGCCTGGGATTATACGCAGGATAGTGGAGATATTTCCCAAGCTTTATCTCAGTCTGAAGCTAAACAGTTGTCTGTTAGGCTATGTAGGTATCAGTATCGTTGAACTGGATGCAATAAATTTAAGGCATAATATTATTTTATGCAGTTCTTTCCTAGTAAGTCATGATTTTTTTGAATATTACAACTGGGTCTTGGGCTGTTTCAAAAGCAGAGTGGCCAGTGGGGCAAGAGAGGGGATTCTGCCCTTCTGCTTCCCTCTTGTGAGACCTCAACTGGAGTGTTTTATCCAGTTCTGGAATCCTCAACATAAGAAGGAGACGGAGCTGTTGGAACGAGTTCAGAGGAGGCTACAAAAATGATCAGAAGGCTGAAGAACCTCTTGATTTTTTTTTTCTCCTGCGTCTAAATTATTGCATGTGTGTGAACATCCTAGAGAAGGCATTTTCATCAGGGAATTTCTGAGACTTTCAGGTCTGTCAAGGGTCACGTGCAACAGGAAGAAGAAAGATTTCAGAACTTGAAGTTCTTAAAGTCTGAGGTTTGCACAGAGGAAGGAAAGATTCTTGTGAGGAAGTATTTAAAGCAGTAAAGATGAGATCTCAGTCTTATCTCCAGAGCGTTTCTGTGTTTTCTCAAATTGTTATTTAACGTCGACATCGCTTCAGCGATGGTTGGACTCGATGATCCGGTGGGTCTTTTCCAGCCTGGTTATTCTGTGATTCTACATCATTATTATTATTTTTTATAACTGGGCTATAATTCCTACATATAAGCTAAAACCAATCAGCAACTATTTTGTAGCTTTATTTGCCCAAGAGCCTTTGACAAACAACTTATTTTTTTTCAGGCCGAACAAGACAACGGCCACCCCCTTCCTGCCTTTGCCAACCTGCACATCGAAGTCCTCGATGAGAACAACCAGAAGCCTTATTTCACGAGAGCTACGTACGAGGGCTTCATCCTCGAATCCTCCCCAGTGGGAACCACCGTCTCAGATAACCAGAACCTGACTTCTCCGCTGCAAATCGTAGTGTTGGACAACGATGTGGAGGAGGTATGTCTCTTAGTCTTTATGCTATAGCCTCGTACTGGTGTTTACATTTTTATTATTATTTTTATTACGTTTTATTGTTATGGTCGGACTCGATGATCCGGTGGGTCTCTTCCAACCTGATTATTCTATGATTCTAAGATTCTTGGTGGGACTCAGTGGTCACTCATGGTGGGTTAGTAAGCACAGGTTCCTCTCCTTAATTCCTGCAGGTCTTAATGTTCTGATGTCTTCATTGCATCTTCATTAATTAATGCATTTAGTAATTAGGGATTGCTGCTAAGAAGCTGACATAGATCCTCTACGTGTTTGTGCATGTTGGGTATCCAATACTGGCTAAATATAATATATTCAGTCTTCTTCTGTACAAATCAATTGAGATCGTATTTCACATTAAAATATCTCCTTGTCCTCAGATAAGTGCACGGACAAAGTGGTCATCTGAACCATGTACCTTAAGAGAAAAAACAAAACACATTCTGAAATAAAATCTTGCAGGAATGATAATAGGATCCTGCTGTAAAACTTCCAAAAATTATAGAGGTGACGCTGCTAACAGACCTTTCACTACAGCAGCACTGCAAGGGGCAGTATAATTAAGCAAGTCTGTTTAAATGGCATAAAATAAATTAAGCCACACGAGTACCTTAAGGGCTGAGTAAACCCAAGCGAAGATGAGGAATTTAAACAGAATGTTTACATAAGGCTTCCTGAGCCACTTGCTTTCTTTACTCTTTTCCTTCCAGAGGAGAAGACTCGTTTTTTCTGCTCCGGTAGTTAGGGTTGGTGGGAAAGCTACGCGGTTACCGTCTTCCTGCCTTACCTGCCCAATCTCGTCAAATCTGTCTTTAAAAAAGACAGAAATAAAGCTGGGAATTCATGGAATCATAGAACAACCAGGTTGGAAGAGACCCATCGGATCATCGAGTCCAACTGTTCCTATCAAACACTAAACCATGTTCCTCAGCACCTCGTCCACCTGCACCTTAAACACCTCCAGGGAAGGTGAATCAACCCCCTCCCTGGCACCATTGCCACAGGTTCCTCTCCAAATCCTTTTCTACCAGACCAGTTTCTTGGCTTTTGCATCCGTTGTCAATGAAGTCGAAGTCAAAATAAGTAGATGATTGCTCAACTTTCATGTTTCCAGAGAAGATTTAGGCTACTTTAAAGAATAATTATTTGCCAGAAACGTATCCCGGTAGCAACCTGAGTGGACAGAGCCAAATAATGGATAAAATACCTTTTAAATGTAACTGCAAATGTGAGTTATGTATTTCCAGTGATACATCCACAATGGATTTTTTTTATGCAGGACTAGCTGAGCATTTTTTCTCTAATATTTCCCTGATTTCTCATATCTTTCCCTGCTATTGTTGGAACTCTTTCTGCAGATGGCATTCCCTCCAGAGGACAGGGCTTTTTATACTCCTCTCCCTCTGTAGCACTTCTGTGACACTCCAACAGTCACATTGCAAAACAATCATTCAGGAAACATTCTTCCCAAATGCCACAGGCCATTAATATCATTATTAAGACAAACAAAAGGGCAAAGCAAGACAAAAAGGCTCTTTCTTTAGCATGTATAAAGGCTTTTTCTTTTCTCCGCCTCTTCACTTAAGAGGAGAAAATAAACATCTTAGTATTGAATCACTACCATAACATTGATCTGTTCTCCTCCTTGGCTTCTATTGCTCTCTCCAACTCCCTGAAAGGAGGTTGTGGAGAGGAGGGAGCTGGGCTCTTCTCCCAAGGGACAGGGGACAGGACGAGAGGGAATGGCCTCAAGCTCCACCAGGGGAAGTTTAGGCTGGAAATTAGGAAAAATCCTTCTCTGAAAGGGTGATTGGGCACTGTCAGAGGCTGCCCAGGGAGATGGTTGATTCACCTTCCCTGGAGGTGTTTAAATTGCAAGTGGACAAGGTGCTGAGGGACATGGGTTAGTGTTTGATAGGAATGGTTGGACTCGATGATCCGGTGGGTCTCTTCCAACCTGGTTGCTCTATGATTCTATGATTCTCCTTCATTTTCTCTGTTAGTGTTTGAGATTGGGACTCTCACTTCTCTTGTGAAATCCATAAAGACCCTTTTAAGCACATTGGACTAAATTAATTCAGTGGTTACACCGTGATTGCTTTATTTCGATTACATAATTATTTGTCTTGTTATAAATACTGTGTATTACAGGAAATATTTGATCTACTAGTCAGTTTTAAATCTGTAAATGACATTGGGCTCGAATTATATGCTCGGAAGGATCCTCACAGGTTGCATATACACACTTTTCATAGAATAATAGAATCATAATCACCAGGTTGGAAGAGACCCACCGGATCATCGAGTCCAACCATTCCCATCAAACACTAACCCATGTCCCTCAGCACCTCATCTACCTGTGCCTTAAACCCCTCCAGGGAAGGTGATTCAAAATTTTTTTAAAAAATGTTAAATATTGGGAATGTTGTTGGCAACATAGATGGATTGTTTCCCACGACTGTTTTTTCTCTCTCATCACAGCAAGTGTTCACAGTTAACTCGAGCAGATTTTCTTTCAGCGTGAAATGTGATAAAAATGTAAAATCATAACAAAGCCAAGATTAAAGAAATAAATGGCTTTATAGGTCGGACACGCACGAAAAGCAGCAGAAATTGGTGTTGATTGCAGTCAAGGTAATTTTAACTTGCACATTAGGATAAAATTTCTAATACAAGTGTAGTTAAGGACGAGGATGGATTAATGGGGGAGCGTGTGGGATCTCCATCACTGGTTTTTTTCAGAAGGAATTAGGGAAAAAATACTGTTTATTAGTGTTTGAAACGACGCGTCAGGCAGGAGCTGCGATAACTAACCAGGGGGTTTGTAAATTAAATTTTTTACTGACTTTGTAGTGTCTACAAAGTGAACAATTATTGGCAATTACCTTCTGTAATTTTTCATGGAAAAAAAAAAAGAGAGAGATTGCCATTTGCGTTGCTAGCTGGAAAATGAATTTTAATTTTACTGAAAGCTGCGGCAAAGCCGTAGGTGATAGGAAACCACTCATCCGGAACCCTTTGATATTTCTTTCACGTCGCTTTCAGCAACCGAAACGGTTTCTCATTTAAATAGTATCATCTTAGACTGCGAACGCGTGTGCGTTAGGATATTTGGGGTTGGTAAAATGAGTTCCTTTTCTTATTCTGTTCTACTCATCTGTCCTTGTGGTTATTCTTTCTGACGCTTGGTGCATGTTTAAGTTAGTGTTTGTGCCTGCGATCCTGTAGGTGTTAAGGAATTTTCCAGTGGTCTGTTTTCTTTTGTAATTTATAGGAATGACAGTTGTGGCAGGGTAGGAGTAAACCTCCCAGAAGTGTTTTCATAGAATCATAGAATCACCAGGTTGGAAGAGACCCATCGGATCATCCAGTCCAACCATTCCTGGGGGTGTTGGTCGACAGTGACTGACCATGATCCAGCAGTGGCCCAAGTGGCAATGGCATCTTGGCTTGGATCAGAAACAGTGTGACCAGCAGGTCCAGGGAGGTTATTCTCCCTCTGGACTCAGCACTGGTGAGGCCGCTCCTTGAATCCTGTGTTCAGTTGTGGGCCCCTCAGCACAAGAAGGATGTTGAGGCTCTGGAGCGAGTCCAGAGAAAAGCAACAAAGCTGGTGAAGTGTCTGGAGAACAGGCCTTATGAGGAGCGTCTGAGAGAGCTGGGGGTGTTTATCCTAGAGAAGAGGAGGCTGAGAGGAGACCTCATTGCTCTCTGCAACTCCCTGAAAGGAGGTTGCAGAGAGGAGGGAGCTGGGCTCTTCTCCCAAGGGACAGGAAGAGAGGGAATGGCCTCAAGCTCCACCAGGGGAGGTTCAGGCTGGACATTAGGAAAAAATATTTCACAGAAAGAGTCACTGGGCAGTGTCAGAGGCTGCCCAGGGAGGTGGTTGATTCCCCTTCGCTGGAGGTGTTTAAGGGACAGGTAGATGAGGTGCTGAGGGACATGGTGTTTGATAGGAATGGTTGGACTCGATGATCCGATGGGTCTCTTCCAACCTGGTGATTCTATGATTCTATGACCTTTGTAGCCTGATGAGTTTAATCACTCAGCAGTCTCCTTAAAGAGATGGGGGCAGATGGTGGGATAGTTCATCCTCATCACAATTCACATTTCTTCATAGAATCACCAGGTTGGAGGAGACCCACCGGATCATCGAGTCCAACCATTCCCACCAATCTCTAACCTATATCCCTTCCTGTTGACAATTATCCCACAGCAGCTTCACTGTGGCTTTCACCCCATCGAGCAAGACTCATACTTCTGCGTCAGTGTCATGAATGATTTTCAGACAAAAAGAGAATTTCTGAACAGTATTTGTTTAGTGATATGCATCAACAAACAGGATTATCTCTCTTTTCATTGCATCAATCCAACTGTTTTATTGCTCTGTTATTCAAGATCAGTTTTGCTTTGTTTTTAATGTGGTTGAAGAAAAATGCTTGAATCCAGTCTCTTGGATTAGTAAATTGTATTTGTCTTAAAAACTACTGTTTTAAAGGAAAAAAAAAAAGCATTGCTTCAAACTAGATGATACAAGTATTTGTTTGCTACTGGGTTTACTCACTTCCTACCTAAAAATAGATAAATAATAATATATCCCTAACATAAAATTAATAGATAAAATAAAAAAATAAGAAATTTTAAAATAAAATTTATCCCTCATAAAAATATATCCCTAATAAAAATACACTTTCTTCATGAAAACTAGATTTTTACATCAGCAGTTTAAGTTTCCGCTTTATAAAAATTTTTAAAATTTTATAAATTTTTATAAAAAATTTTATAAAAAAATCCTGTAGATGCAGTTAAATCACAATGTTTGTCCTTTCTGCTTATTTAAGTTCCAACTGAAACAAGCACTGGTTAACTGGAAACTCAGTGGGATATGTGAATTTACAATAAAATGTTCTCTCTTTTTTTTTTTTTTTTTAAATGTTGTTTTGAAGACCAAGGATCCGCAGCTCCACCTCTTTCTGAACGATTACGCCACCTTTTTCACTGTGACCCAGAGTGGCATCACGCGCTACCTCACCCTGCTGCAGCCCGTGGACAGAGAAGTCCAGCAGCTTTACACCTTCTCGGTAAGTACCCTCGAAGACTCGTCGGGCACCGTTCGGAGCACGTGGCGGAAAATTATTGCTTTTATAACCTTGTTGTAGGTCATTGAAGTGGCACAGGAGGAGGAAAATGGTGAAGGACGAGCAGCAGCAATGCCAGGGATGAGGGGGAGTGGATAACTGTGGCTAGAAAGCTGCCAGGAGGAGAAGGACCTGGGGGTGTTGGTTGACAGTGACTGACCATGAGGCAGCAGTGGCCCAGGGGGCCAAGAAGGCCAATGGCATCTTGGCTTGGATCAGAAATGGTGTGACCAGCAGGGCTAGGGAGGTTCTTCTCCCTCTGGACTCAGCACTGGTGAGACTGCTCCTTGAATCCTGTGTTCAGTTGTGGGCCCCTCAGCACAAGAAGGATGTTGAGGCTCTGGAGCGAGTCCAGAGAAGAGCAAGGAAGCTGGTGAAGGGGTTGGAGAACAAGAGGAACATCTGAGAGAGCTGGGGGTGTTTCTCCTGGAGAAGAGGAGGCTGAGGGGAGACCTCACTGCTCTCTCCAACTACCTGAGAGGAGGTTGTGGAGAGGAGGGAGCTGGGCTCTTCTCCCAAGGGACAGGACAAGAGGGAATGACCTCAAGCTCCACCAGGGAGGGTCAAGGCTGGACATTAGGAAAAAATTCTTCACTGAAAGGGTCGTTAGGCAGTGGCAGAGTCTGCCCAGGGAGGTGGTTGATTCACCTTCCTTGGAGGGGTTTAAAGGACAGATAGATGAGGTACTGAGGGACATAGTTTAGTGTTTGACAGGAATGGTTGGACTTGATGGTCTTCAAGGTCTTTTCCAACCAATCCCATTCAGTGACTCAATCCTGAGTAGCCGATGGATACAATCTCTGAGTCAGGCTCCCTTCTGCAACCAGTTTGGCTTCTTTGTGTAAAGGCAAAGGCTGGAGAGCAGAGTTCTGTTTTGGGGAGGGTGGCTGTGGCCTCTAGGAGGGCTGCTCAGCTGAGGGCAAGTGCTTTAATTGCTGGTGGGGCAGGAGAGCCCAGACCCCGCCCTGTGGGACCAGTGCTCTTAATCATCAGGGCGGGAAGAGGCCTAGAGATGGTCTCTAGAAGAAGGGAAAGACTTCACTAACTTGCTGTGGAAAAGCACTAACTTGCAAAGGAAAAATTGTCCCAGAAAGCAGGGAAGGGTCTAATGGGAAGTAGACTGCTTGGACTGGAGGTGAGTCTGTCTTCACAGAAAGGGTCACTGGGCAGTGGCAGAGGCTGCCCAGGGAGAGGATTGAGTCACCTTCCCTGGAGGGGTTTAAGGAGTGGGAGGAAGAGGAGCTGAGGGACATGGGTTAGAGATTGGTGGGAATGGTTGGACTCAATGATCCAGTAGGTCTTTTCCAACCTGGTGATTCTATGATTCTATGAAAACAATAACATCGGCTAATGTAAACCACAACCAGCAGCACTTCAAAAATAAAAAAGCAGCTGAGGACTGCAGCTCAGATCCCAGCCAGGGGCTGATCGCAGCCCTGGGAAATGGTTATTCCCTTTCTTTATCCTTTTAAGTTCATATAGTGTGTTTTAAAGCTAATGTTTCGTTGTCCATTTGTCCAGTTCCACTGAAGCCTCCTGTAATTGCAACAGCAAATAATACTGAAATGATGATTTTTAGTTGCCATGTTGTTTTTTCTCATAGTTTGGTGTTTTCTTAACACAACTCATTAAAACGTGTTCCCCTCCTTCTTTTTCTTTTTTTTTTTTTTCCCCCTGAAGATGACAGCTTCTGACGGCGTCCAGGAGAGCGTCCCGGTGACAGTCAATATCCTGGTGATCGATGCCAATGATAATTCCCCAGCCTTCTCCAACATATCATACAGCGTCAAGATTTACACAGATATGAGGCCCGGGGAAGGCATCATAAAGGTAATTTCAGCTCTTTTTATTAGTTTTGATAACTCACTTTTTGTCGGCAGCAGACGGTGTTGTTAATACAAATGAAATGCTCTGAAAACGGCTAGAAATGAAGTTTGTCTCCATCCACTTCATTAGTTATGTAGCTATTCAAAAGTTGCTAATATTAAACAATAGGCTTATCTTAGATGATGTTCAGTGGTTTCATTTGAAGTTTTACAAAACTTTTTCACCTAAAGAGTCTCCAAAGAGAAGATGTTCTACTGTATTAGTGACATTGCAATAAAACATCTGAACGAAGAGGGAAACAGTTCAGTACAACATAACGAGAAATGTCTTGCCATATCGTAAAAACTTCTGTTTTTTCAAGTCGTCTGTTTCTAGAGCACGTGAGCAATAAAAAAAATGTGGTAACACAGGTCCAGAGAGAGAAACGGTTTTAATTAAAGCTTTTGAGCACTGATTTATGGTTTGGTGCAGGCTGGAGGTGAACCCTGGTTGCATTGACATTAATGGAAAAAGGCTTTTTTAGTAGCAATTCTTCTAAGAATCTCAGCCATGCTCTTGAGTTCTTCCCATCTAGATGTGCTAGAAGACAAGATGATGTTAGCCCAGGTCAGCGTTTATGAATAGAAGAAGGCAGTAGGAGTATTGGGGGAAAAAAAAAAAATCATCAGCTGACTTAAGCTATTGAATACCATTTTTGTCTGAAATACAATTAGGAATTAAGCATTTGAAGGTAGGAGTGATTTAACAGTACTAGGAGAGAGTTCAGCATCTGTTCTGGAATATAGAATATAGAATCATAGAATATAGAATCATAGAATATAGAATCATAGAATATAGAATCATAGAATATAGAATCATAGAATATAGAATCATCAGGTTAGAAGAGACCCATCGGATCATTGAGTTCCTATTGAACACTAACCCATGTCCCTCACCCTTGCTTGGACTGTATCAACTTGCTGCATCTGCTGTCCTGGGATCTTCCTTAGTGTTACTCTTGTCACAGAATCATAGAATCACTGGGTCAGAAAAGACCTTTGAGATCATCTGCTCCAACCACACCTTTTCCCTAAGCACTTCATCATCGGTCTGGGCTACAGGTGCTTAAAAGCATCAATGAGAGTCATGGGGATGTTTCCAGTGTTTGAGGGAAAGGCAGAAGTTTTAAAGATAATTAAGTTCCTTGGAGCTGTGTACAAGGCTATGGGGGAGTGTGGGTGGGAGGAGAGCAAATCCTGTTCTCTTGAGTGAGGGAAATGCAGGCAGAGCTGGGGAGACTCGAGTCCTTGTAGGTAGGACTTGACATCAGCAGTTGTATTTGCACATCTTAAACACCACATATAAACGTGGATTTTTTGAGTACAAAACGTTGGTAGTTAGGGTACAGCAATACAGACAGTGCTGTAAAGAAATTAAATTCAGGGGTTTTCTCTTAAAGATAAGCACTCTAGTCCAAGAAGAAATCTTCAGGGGTATGACTAGACATTAGGAGGAAGTTTTTCACGGAAAGGGTCATTGGGCAGTGGCAGAGGCTGCCCAGGGAGGGGGTTGATTCACCTTCCCTGGAGGTGTTTAAGGGATGGGTGGACGACGTGCTGAGGGACATGGGTTAGTGTTTGATGGGAAGAGTTGGGCTCGATGATCTGATGTGTCTCTTCCAATCTGGTGATTCTATGATTCTGTGAGATACTCTTTATGTTCCTGCTTCTCCACTGCCCATCACAGCAGTTACCTTTTGCTTTTGTGTACTGCTGCCACGTAAGTACTTGTAGAAAGAGCATCAATCATTGAAATTATGCAGATTAGAAACATGCAAGGGTGAAAAAGCACATGGGCAGCAATAAGATCAATTTAAATTGGAAATATTGTGCAGAACTTTTGAACTTGGCTAATGTCTGGAGTAGATCCGCAACAGGTCTCTTCTACGATGATGTGGAGTTGGATAAGTAGTAAGTCAAAAATTGCCTTTGTGAAAAACTGAAATGATTTTGGAAAACATAAAGGTTGTGAGAGTGGGTTTTTTTTTCCCTCCTCCACACTTCTGTCTGTGAGGTTAACTCGCGGCTACTTTCAGACTTTATTTATAATGAGATCAGAGGCGGCAGGTAGATAATTCTCACTGCTTTGGGAGAGAGCTTGTTTCTCAGCTAGTCGCCAGATGATCCGAGTTAACGAACAAACTGACGTTAAAAAAAAAAGCACCAAGGGTCATCTTAAGATTCCTGCAAGCTGTGATAAAGCCTGGAATAATGATTCCAGGCTTCTGGGCTGTGTGGGAAGCTGCTTACCTTGTTGTTCTGCCCAGGCTGCAGGCACCGAGTCTTTCCTTGGCTGTTCCCAGCGTGTGAGAGAAGGAATTTGTCTTCGGGACTTGTCGGTAGCTGTGGAGGCTGTGATGCCAAGAATGGTTTGATAGGAATGGTTGGACTTGATGATCCAATGGGTCTCTTCCAACCTGGTTGTTCTATGATTCTATTATTCTGATGCCCAAGGGTTTTCTTAGGCCAGGAAACTGAATATGTGCTGCCTTGTCAGGCTTTGCTTCTGCTTCAGAAATACCTCCTGAAATGCAAAACAGACATTTCTTATTTCTTTTAATGCGTAATACAATGATGTGTTTGATAGGAATGGAGCGAGTCCAGAGAGGACTAACGATGCTGGTGAAGGGGCTCGAGAATGGGACTTGTGAGGAGCAGCTGAGAGAGCTGGGGCTGTTTATCCTGGAGAAGAGGAGGCTGAGAGGAGACCCCATTGCTCTCTGCAACTCCCTGAAAGGAGGTTGTGGAGAGGAGGGAGCTGGGCTCTTCTCCCAAGTTTTTTTATTTTGCTCCCCGAGGGAGAGACAAGCTGACTGAGAAACCTGCTTTTGAAAACAGTTAAATATGTGGTAAACAATAATTAGCACTAGGAAGCCTATTGAAGTACTCAGTTCCATCTTTTTATGTTGTTGTAATTCTGCAGTAGTGGTTTTCACTTTTCTGTTAGTGCTTTCTTCCCGTGACTCAGGTATTTAAACTGGTTGTGTAGCGAAGATTGGAGCCTGCAGCTGGAATGCAATAGCAGTTCACAGAAGTAATTTAAATCCACATTGTTCCTTTAGACATCTCTCGTTTCTAAACACAGCGTAAACTGTGCAAAGCACAGAGAAAACTGAGGAGGTATTGAGAGAGCCGAGAAGGGACAGAGGATGATGAAAAACATGCACCTGAAACTTTGCATAAATTTGCACGAAGGTCAGAGACTTAGAATCATAGAATCACCAGGTTGGAAAGGACCCACCGGATCATCGACTCCAACCATCTCTTCCAACCTGGTGATTCTATGATTCTATGAGATGAAATTCATAGTATCATGTGTCATGGTGGCTGTTAAAGTTTACTTCTCTTCAGTCCTGGTTTTGATACCTGTTTTTGTCCACCAATATTTATTCAAATGACTTATCTTTAAAAGCATTCGGTATTTGTAAGTTTAATTAACCGTATTAATCTGTGTACTCGTGTAGTCAATTATTTCCTTTTCCGTGTTGTCATAGTAAAACCTGGCCTTGTTCCAAATCCAGTCGTTAAATACTTTGGGTTTTGCATAAAGCCTTTATTTATCTTTCTCTGTGTGTGTTACTTCTGAAGTTCAGTGGAGAAGGTTATTGCTGTACTTTGGTTAACTATATCACTTAGTTTGATAGTTACTCTTTGTGAGATTAATGAACGTGTCCAGTTGTGTATAGAAGCTATAGAAGAAGTGATTAAAGAAATGGAATTTGAGAGGGACATCTAAGCTCTGGAGCCTTAGATGGTGCAAAAAGTGTGTTTTAGATGCTGAGTTTTGCTCTCCTGGGACTGAGCACTGCAAGTGGATGCATTGAAATAGATGGAATGCAAAGCATGTTCCAAAAGTGTAGAATCATAGAACAACCAGATTGGAAGAGACCCACTGGATCATCGAGTCCAACCATTCCTATCAAACACTAAACCATGTCCCTCAGCACCTCATCTACCCGTCCCTTAAATCCCTTCAGGGAAGGTGAGTCAACCACCTCCCTGGGCAGCCTCTGACAGTGGCCAGTCACCTTTTCCATGAAAATTTTTTTCCTAATGTCCAGCCTGAACCTTCCCTGGTGGAGCTTGAGGCCATTCCCTCTCATCCTGTCCCCTGTCCCTTGGGAGAAGAGCCCAACTCCCTCCTCTCCACAACCTCCTTTCAAGTAGTTATAGAGAGCAGTGAGGTCTCCTCTCAGCCTTCTCTTCTCCAGGATAAACACCCCCAGCTCTCTCAGCCCTTCCTCCTAAAGCCTCTTCTCCAGCCCCTTCACCAGCTCTGTTTCTCTTCTCTGGACTCGCTCCAGAGCCTCAACATCCTTCTTGTGCTGAGGGCCCCACAACTGAACACAGGACTTGAGGAGTAACGTCATTATGCATTACCCTTAAACCCTGGACTTTCATCCCTATGTGTGGTGCTGCCCAGTCCCAGGAGTGTTTGTGTCAAGACAGCCGAAGCAACCAGGCCAGCAAAGACTTTTCAAGACGATTTTTTCTCTCCTCTTTTCTCCATCTTTACTTTTGGAGTCCTGCAGGGAACCAAGGAATGGTTGGACTTGATGGGTCTCTTCCAACCTGGCTGTTCTATGATTCTATATTTTCTGAGGCTGAGGTTTCATACTGGCTCCCAGTGGGTGCTCTGCAACTGTAGCTGTCGCTGCCCCTTGCCATTTCCCACCTTGAGCTGCTCGCCTTCCGCTGGGAGCAGCAGGAGCTCCCTGTGCCATCCATACCCGTCATTTCCACTCCGCTGCTCAGTGGGATGCACAGGCATCTCTCCCATTGCCTGCTGTGACTCTGCATCCTCGATGTGCTCGTACCACTTTGTATCATCCCGTGTGCTGTTTGAGGTGACACGTAGTCACACAAAATTAAGAGGCAGCTCCGAAAATAGCACATTCATCAGCAAACTGACCCCCGTGGGAAGGAAAAAATCACCTCACGAAGTCTAGAGGTACCAGTGTGGATAGATGTGGTGACTCTACCTGCACTGTACCCGAGTGCTGTTCTGTTTGTTTGTTTGTTTTCTGAATATGTGGATAATTAATCGTAGATAATTAGTCATGAGAAGAGGAGGCTGAGGGGAGACCTCATTGCTCTCTATAACTACCTGAAAGGAGGTTGTGGAGAGGAGGGAGCTGGGCTCTTCTCCCAAGGGACAGGGGTCAGGACGAGAGGGAATGGCCTCAAGCTCCACCAGCAGAGGTTTAAGCTAAACATTAGGAAAAAAATTTCATGGAAAGGGTCACTGGGGACTGGGAGAGGCTGCCCAGGGAGGTGGTTGGTTCACCTTCCCTGGAGGTGTCTAAGGGACAGGTGGACAAGGTGCTCAGGGACATGGTTTAGTGTTTGATAGGAATGGTTGGAGTCGATGATCCAGTGGGTCCTTTCCAACCTGGTGATTCTATAATTCTGTGATATTAGAATTTCCAACAGTAGCAGTGCTGTCGCTTTGAAGAGTGTAAGGAGCAGTGGGAACTCTAAGTAATTAAATGCGAGCCCCTCGTTAGATTGGCAGCACGAGTATCTCTCCACCCCCGCTATGTTTTTGATAGGAATGGTTGGACTCGATGATCCGGTGGGTCTCTTCCAACCTGGTGATTCTATGATTCTATAATTCTATGATTCTATGTGGGACATGTTACAAATTCCAGTCCACGGAGAATAAACTTTTTTGTAATTAAGTTTTCTTAACTCCTATCTGAAAATATTTTGCTTGCAGTCTTAGGTAAGCAGTTTTTCTCTGCCTCGTGATGTTTTTACACCTATTATCCTTCATTGAAATTGTCTCCTTGTTATACAGTAATTAGAAATTGTAGCATATGTTGCAGGTGTTCGAGTTTTCCTTATTCTCTGCCTCCTCTCCCCCTCCCGACTTGCCCTATGAAACCTATTAAACAACAACCCTGAACCGTTTGTGCTGACGTTCTGCTTTTGACTTGCAGCTCACGGCTGTCGATGCGGACGAGGGACCCAACGGGCAGATCGTGTATGAAATCCTGGCTGGGGATCGGGGTGACTTCACCATCAACGACCGAACGGGCCTTATCACCGTTGCTCCGGGAGTGGTGCTGTCGGTGGGCAGCTCCTACGCTCTCACCGTCAAAGCGTCCGACAGTGCTCCTCCTGCCCAGAGAAGGTAAACGCATCTTTTTGATAGGAATGGTTGGACTCGATGATCCAATGGGTCTCTTCCAACCTGGTTCTTCTACGATTCTATGATCTTATAATCCATTTTTAAATCAATTAGCGACACCCAAGAAGTGTGGCTCATCCTTATGTCTGTAACTCTGCACTGAAATGTGTTCTGTTTGGCATAAGGATCACATTTTGGAAAACTCTCATAGTAGAAGTCTTCCACCTTTTTTTTTTTTTATTTCTATTTTCCTTACAGTACAAAGTTGTCATTTCGTTTACTTGCAGTGGGTTTTATTTTCAAGTTTAACATAGAATCATAGAACAACCAGGTTGGAAGAGACCATGAGATCATCAAGTCCGACATGTTGTGCTGTCATTTTATTATTGTCAAGTTTAACATGTTGTGCACACATTTGTTTTGAGAAATTGAAGTAAATGAGTGTAAGGAAGAAAGCAGGTGAGAAGAGTTGCGGATGCAGAAAGGGTAAGAAATAGTCTCTTGGCTAAGCTGGAAACCCTTTCTTCAGGTATAAGGTACATAGAATCATAGAACATAGAATCATAGAACAACCAGGTTGGAGGAGACCCATCGGATCATCGAGTCCAACCGTTCCTATCAAACACTAACCCATGTCCCTCAGGACTAAAAGGAGCTGCTGTGTTTTGCGTCTGTTGTTATTAATGCGGCAAACTTGTAAGTCCAAAGGGAATGTCAGGGAGGAGCAGTAGTTTCCAGCACTTACATCTCCCACAACCTTTTACCTTTTCCTCAGATGGGGAATGGAAGAAGGGAGGACGACACAGAAGTGAAATATCAGTCAGTGGCTTTCTTGAGGAGCTACTGCTTCTGTCATGTCTCTAATGGAGACCTCATTGCTCTCTACAACTACCTGAGAGGAGGTTGTGGAGAGGAGGGAGCTGGGCTCTTCTCCCAAGTGACAGGGGACAGGACGAGAGGGAATGGCCTCAAGCTCCACCAGGGGAGATTTAGGCTAGAGATTAGGAGGAAGTTTTTCACAGAAAGTGTTATTGGGCAGTGGAACAGGCTGCCCAGGGAGGTGGTTGATTCACCTTCCCTGGAGGTGTTTAAGTTGTGGTTAGATGAGGTGCTGAGGGACATGGGTTAGTGTTTGCTAGGAATGGTTGGACTCGATGATCCGTTGAGTGTCTTCCAACCTGGTGATTCTCTGATTCTAATAAAGCATCTCATACCCCTTTGCACGTATTTTATAATAATCGTGTTTGCCAGACGCAGAAGTATTCAGATTTTTACATTGTTCGTAAAACTAACACCTGGTTAACGCAATCTTCTTGTTTAATTTTCTTCTCCTTTCTTTCCGCTTGCTTTCTTGATAAGCCATCTCCTAGGGTAGGTGGGAGTGGGCTCTTCCTAGTGCTGAGGACGAGATTGTGGACTATTATGCTCTTGCTTTTGTGTAGCACTCGCCTAGTATGAAAACGGAGGAGAAAAACCAATTATCCCACTTCAGAGAGAGAGTCACGATCCAGCCGCGTGGCCCCAGCAGCAGTAGCCCCTACAATACAGCCTTGATTGCTATCAGCTCCTTTTTATGTTGGAGAAATCTTTATATTGTCTAAAACCACATCATTCTGATGATGTATGTTTGGAACGTGTTCTTCCTTCTCTCCAAATGTCTTTGTCACAATAATCTTCACCAGTGGAAAAACTCTTCTTGTCAATTGTGGTGACCTCAACTTTTATGGAATTACGACAAGTGATGAGTTTCGTGGCTTTTAATGTGTGTTTTAAAAATCACACTATCTAGCATGGGCTGGGTGGCCCTGGGGCAAGCTTGGCCTTGACCTGAGGGGTATTTGGGCCCCAGAGCTGGGTTTTGTGTGTCTACAAAGGTTAAAAAAAAGAAGAAAATGTGGGGAAGGTCACTGGAGCTTGAGCAAGATGCCATAGAAAAAGATCTTGGATAACTCTTACTGCCTGGTAAGCGGCATGTGGGTAAAAAGGTTTCACTGCCTTCCAGATGTTCTTTCTGTAAGGCTGCAAACCCAGAAATGAGCTGGTGGTCGGTCCCTGAAGCAGCCTGGTGTGATTTTATGAAGAGAAAAACCGGGGAGAACTCGTTTGAGCTACAGCTCCGAGGTCCTTCACAGAGTTACTAGGTTGGAAAAGACCCACAGGATCATGGAGTCTTTAAACAGTCCTTTTCGAGTCTTTTATCGAGACTTTAAAACAGTCCTTTTTTATCTTAATTAATTCCTTCTTGCTGTGATGTGCTTAGTACCTCGTAGTTGGAGTTCTATGAGCTTCGTGCTCCTTGAGCCAGCAGTGGCCCAAGTGGCCAAGAAGGCCAATGGCATCTTGGCTTGGATCAGAAATGGTGTGACTAGCAGGGCCAGGGAGGTTCTTCTCCCTCTGGACTCAGCACTGGTGAGACCGTTCCTCAAATCCTGTGTTGAGTTGTGGGCCCCTCAGCACAAGAAGGATGTTGAGGCTCTGGAGCGAGTCCAGAGAAGATCAACGGAGCTGGGGAAGGAGCTGGAGATGAAGAGGAAGGGCTGAGAGAGCTGGGGGTGTTTATCCTGGAGAAGAGGAGGCTGAGGAGAGACCTCATTGCTCTCTCCAACTCCCTGAGAGGAGGTTGTGGAGAGGAGGGAGCTGGGCTCTTCTCCCAAGGGACAGGGGACAGGACGAGAGGGAATGGCCTCAAGCTCCACCAGGGGAGGTTCAGGCTGGACATTAGGAAAAAAAATTTCACAGAAAGAGTCACTGGGCAGTGTCAGAGGCTGCCCAGGGAGGTGGTTGATTCCCCTTCCCTGGAGGGGTTTAAGGGACGGGTGGATGTGGTCCTTAGGGACATGGGTTAGTGTTTGATGGAAATGGTTGGACTCGATGATCCAATGGGTCTCTTCCAACCTGGTTGTTCTATGATTCTATGATCTTCCTGCTTTGTTTTTCAAAGAGCACCTGGGCTGCTTTTGAAGGAATTATTTAGCTTTTCTTCTGTCCGTGAGGCAACCTGCTTTATTTTTGATGCAGAATGAAAACCACCTCCTGAGGCTTTTCAAGGAGCAAAGGGAGGTTGTTAGAGCTATAGAACACGCAGTGTATGAACCAGACATCGTTGCTTGCCTTCTGTTTGTCAATTTATTGAGTTTTGACTGGCTTTGACTGTATTTTTTTTCTCCCTCCCTTGCGTTGCAGGAGCTCTATCACTACTGTTTACATTGAGGTCCTTCCACCCAACAATCAAAGCCCTCCCCGCTTCCCCCAGCTGATGTACAGCCTTGAAGTCAGCGAGGCCATGAGAATCGGAGCTGTTTTGTTAAACCTGCAGGTACAGATGCTTCCCTGTAAGCTTTACCACATTCCTTCTGTTTATGTCCATGCCGTGCACAACCCGGTCCTTGCAGACAGGGGGGGAAAGGGATAAAAAATTATTTTAGGGATAGGGATTAAAAATTCTTTCATTGTAATAAATGAAACCGATGGGTCATTGGGCATTGGAACAGGCTGCCCAGGGAGGTGGTTGATTCACTTTCCCTGGAGGTGTTTAAGGGACGGGTGGACGAGGTGCTGAGGGACATGGTTTAATGTTTGATAGGAATGGTTGGACTCGATGATCTGATGGGTCTCTTCCAACCTGGTTCTTCTATGATTCTATGAAAAGCATCTAAAGATATTTAGAGCCTTAGAGTGTGCAGCAGCTTCTCTCAACCTGCTAACCCACAGCAGAGGTCCCTGTGCTCACTGACCACCCAGCACAGCTCTGAGAGTGGAAGGACTTAAAGCCAATTAGCCCAGTACAACTTACAAATTATGCTGCGTTACTGTAATTTGCAGGCCTGGGCTGCTTCTCCGTTTTCTGCTGCATGGTTAATCTATCAGCTTGCCCCTCGCTTATGTGCTGTTTCCTAGCTTTTGCTGCTTTGTATTTTGTCTTGTCTGTGCAAAATAGATGGATAAATTCCACTTTGTGTGTTTTTTTGAGGGGTCGGGAGCTTAATGTTATTGTGAAATAATTATGGCTTCAAGTCTAAAGCAATAAATGCAGCACGATATGTTCTCCTGCGCGTGGTTCCTGTAAATATTATAAAATTCAGGCATCATGTAAGTCTGTTCGGAGAAAGAAGAGTGGAGATACTTGAGTTAAACAGAAACCATAGACAGTGAGAGTCTTATCTGCTTTCAGTGAATGGTTGGACTGGATGAGCCAGTGGGTCTCTTCCAACCTGATGATTCTGTGATTCTAAGTAGTTCTGTCCAAGTCTTGAACTCAGTGGTCAGTTCATAACAGCTGAAGTTTTCGGCTCTGTGTGTTTTGCACATTCACTAAATGCCCAGAAAAAAAGAAAACAATCCAGACTAAAGTGTGTGAAATAAAGGACGTCTAATTGAGTCACTGATGCGGGCGAATGGGTAAGTTCCTATTAAAACTGTTTGCTGATGAGAGATTAAGATTATTATGGATGATTAGGCTGATGGAGTCACCTGCGCTGAGAGAGGACGACTCATTTAACTCAGTGCTGAAAATTAACTCCTGGTAGGTTTGTAAAGCCTGCAGTGAATTCAGAATTCACCTTACTGGTTTTGGGAGACGCTTGGTTTTGGGAGACGCTTGGTTTTGGGAACCCCAGAGAGTAACAGGAGCCAGGAGCACACTGAGAAGCAAACATTTGTGTTTGCTGGAGAGGTGCTGGTATGTGTGGCTGAATGCCTGGATGATCTTTGGCGGCAGAAAAAACTATTTAGCAGGTTGTGATATTTAAGGATTTTACGTGATTTAAATGCGGTTAGGAGGTGAACCTCGTTGTTGGGATGTGTGCGTTGATGTTTCACTAAATCCCAAATGTTTTTTCTTAGCTCTCGTGTTTCTTTCCATCTATCATCCTTGGCTTAAGGTGTGCTGAGTAAATCAGGGAGGGAGAAGCTGTGCCAGGCAGGGCAGACGAGATGCAACAGCTGCACTAGCTCCTCTCATCCTAGATAGGATGCTTATGTGTGTTATCATAGAATCTCCAGGTTGGAAGAGACCCACTGGATCATCGAGTCCAACTGTCCTATTACTATCATAGAATGACAGAATCACCAGGTTGGAAGAGACCCACCGGATCATTGATTCCAACCAATCTCTAACCCATGTTCCTTAGCATCTCATCCACCTGTCCCTTAAACTGCTCCAGGGAACATGCCCAAGATCCCCACAAGTGCCTTTTTTTAGGAAAAGCATTGATTACTTTTTGGAAATGCAGAGAAAATGCTGTCTTCTCCTTGTCGTTACTGCTGTGTAGATTTCTCTCGTATTACTAACCTGCTACGTGCAGTTTGAATGCAGGTAGGCAATTTCCTTTAATGAAAAACGCTTTATTGTTAAATCACACATGGCTTGATGTCCTGGGGACTCGCCAAGGACTGTATCTCTTGTACGACTGCTGATCCTTGACCTGAGGTGCGAATTCTCTGCCTTGTAGTGCCAGTTCTGCCTCATTCTGCACTGGTACATCCATCTGTACTGAAGGACTTTTATTGTGTGGAGTACATTTTCATCTTTGTCCTTTAATTCTCTGTGTAAAGTTGTTCAGGACACTTTAAACATGAGTATTTAAGCTTGTGCTTTCTTTACCAGACAAAGTGACAAATTAGTCATCTTGGGTTCATTGGTTTTGTTCTCTTGTGGAATTTATTTATGTTCCATAGGTATTAGGAATATTATTAGACCTCAAATACTTAACAAGTGATTTCACGTCTCAGTTTTCACACTGACTTTTTCTTTCCCGAGTAGTTTGACCGGTACCTTTATACATCCATCTGTACTGAAGGACGTTTATTATGTGGAGTATATTTCCATCTTTATCCTTTAATTCTCTATGTCAAGTTGTCCAGGACACTTTAAACATGAGTATTTAAGCTTGTGATTTCTTTACCAGGCAAAGTCACAAATTAGTCATCTGGGGTTCATTGTTTTTTTTTTTTTCTTGTGGCATTTATTTACATTCTGTAGGTAATATGGAATATTATTAGACCTCAAATCCTTAACAAGTGATTTCACGTCTCAATTTTCACACTGACTTTTTCTTTCCTGAGTAGTTTGACCGGTACCTTAAGCATTTTGAGCACCAACATGTTCTGGTTGGTGCAGTGGGAGTAATAGAAGACACTTTTACGACCGTCTCTTAGTATTTTGTTCGTGTTGCACACAGCATGAAGACGATAAGATCCGGGAGCGAGCGAGGGAGTTATTTTAAACATTCCCAAGTTAGTAAATTGGAAGATTTACAAGCATTAGTGCCAATAACAATACAATAGGAGCCGATTGAAATTTGCTTATTAGGCTGTAAGTACATCATCTAAACCCAAAATTTACTTTCTCCTTTTCAGTTAATTTTTTTCATGCAGATAAAGGTTATATTTTTAATTCTTCTTGTAATTTTCATCAACTACTTAGCTGTTTGTGACTAGTGTTTTAACGAACGATATCTAGGGTTATGTAATACAATATTAAATGATCCCCGTGGAATTAATTGTAAGTAAACCTTAGAGTTTGTTGCGTGCCCGGGAGGTGTTTATTCCTTCGTGTTCTGCCAGGCATTATTAATTAAAATATGCAAATACTGTCATGTTGGAGGGAGTCTGCAAAAAAACCCAGGACCCACGATCACCGTCCAGCTCTGTGCTGATTAAGGAAGCAATCGTTGTGTCTAATTTATGAAGCGATTGTATACATTGATCTGGAACGCAGTCAGTGTAGATTGCCCCTCTTCGTTATTTTTTTCTTAGGTATGCATTAACTCGCTGTTCTTTGATTTTAAAGAAAACTGAAGTTTTTCAGTAAGTTTTTCAATAAGCTTTTCCCTCTGTTATTTCTTCCCTCTGTGTAAGATGGACCTTGTGTTTGCCCTTCGGCTTGTTTGCCCTCTGTGAGTTTTCAAAGCAAAAAGCTAACGGCTTTGAGATTGCCTCAGCCCATGTTTTTATACACCAGGATGAATTTCATCAGGCTTTAATTTCAGCAGATGATTTGGAGATTCTCTGCTGATGTACATATTCTTTGCCCTATTCTTTCCCTATTCTCACCTGAGATTTTTACCCTTTGTTGTTAGCTGCTCGACTGCAGCCAAAACTCGGGAAGCGTTCGCTCTTTGACCTTCTCAACATCATCCTTTCTGCTTTTGTCCTCTGGTGAGGTACCACTCTTCTCAGGTTTCCTCTGTAATTAAACATTTCTTTGTTACCCTTTGTATGCTCTTCTGTTTCTATTACAGTTTTGCCTCGACTTTGTCTCACTGTCTGTTTTAGGCTAGAGATTAGGAGGAAGTTTTTCACACAAAGGGTCATAGGGCAGTGGCAGAGGCTGCCCAGGGAGGGAGTTGATTGACCTTCCCTGGAGGGGTTTAAGGCACAGGTGGACGAGGTGCTGAGGGACATGGGTTAGTGTTTGGTAGGAATGGTTGGACTCGATGATCCGGTGGGTCTCTTCCAACCTGACGATTCTATGAGAAACACCAAAATACTTTCTCATTATCATCTTTTTAATTCCGACCTGTGTCCTATTAAATCCTCTCTGCTCTTCTTCAAATTTGTTGGTTGGCCCTCTTGCCGTACTCACAGCAGTGGTTCTTATTTTCCCTGTGATAACACATTTCATCCCTTTAGATTTTGAATGTCAAATAGTTGTAACCGTGAGACACTTCAGTAAACGATATTTTTCTCTGAAAAGAACTTGACAGTCTTCTCGGGGACTGGAAGTGCATGTCCACTTGTCAAGAAAAGCAGCAATTACAAGGCCATTTTTTGACATAGATTAGCTAAAGCTTAAATTCCGAAGTATTTTCCTCAGGTTCTTGAAAGGTGTTCTGTCACCTGGTAGGCGGAATGTATTTGTTTTAAAGCTTTTACCAGCCCTTCTTGAAAGTCGCAGCCGGATCTTTGTCCCCTCAAAAGCAAACAACGGTGGAAGGTGAGTGCTGCTGTGTCTCCATGGATCAGCAGCGAGAGGACTTAGGATTCCAGGGAACTAACAGAACGAAGAATATTGATAAGAAAGGGAAATATGAATGGAAATAAAAATAAATTAAACGTTCAGTCTCATCAGTAGCTGCGTGATAATAATAAGTATTATAATAATAAGTAACTATAATAATGATAACAGTAAGCATTATAATAATAAGTAATTAAACAGAGCCTGAATTTCTGACTTGTGATGCTGTGTGTTCATGTCTAGTAGTAATTTGGAAGTGTTTATTGAGGATATTGTTGCTTCTCTCTAGGAAAGGAGATCTGATCTGCTACAGATTTATTTTAAGTTTATTTAGAAATAGAGAGATTAGCATCCTTCCTGTAGATAACTGTAATAGAACTTCAGGGCTTAATTTATTTTAGTTAATAAATTGAAGGAAAGACAAGAAAAAATCTTGTAACTGACTTGATTTTATCCTCTTTTTTTTTTTCTTTTTTTTCTTTTCTTAAAGGCTTTTGATAGAGAGGGTGACCCTATCAGATACCTCATTCAGAACGGAGATCCTCAACAAGTTTTTAATCTCTCTCAGAGGTAAGTGGAAAACCCTTGGAAAACAGGCTTTTGAGTCAAGCGAATGTGTGAGCTGAGAGCGAAAGCGAAGATTTGAAATCAGACGTACTCAGATCAGCTTGAAAATCATCCTCCTCAGGTCAGCTCTTAGACGTTAATGAAAACTCACTGAATTATATCACACTCCGGAATTTTTCACAAGGGGCTATTTATTTATTTTAAACACTTTACTAGGTAAAACTCGCCGAGGTGGAAACGTTACGTTTAAAAGAGTGGCCAGGGATTAATTAAAAACCTTAGACTTGTCAGCCCTTGAATAACGACAGGTGCAATTTTAGCTTTAGTTTCCTGCCTTCGAGTGGTTTTTGTCTGGAGTGGAAAGTTTTTTTGAGTCGTTTTAAAATATCTTTTCCTTAAACTGAATATCAGCTTACGCAGAGGAAGAGAGGGCATGGTAGGAATTATAAGAACTAGCCTGTCCCACCAGTCCGTTCGTTATTTTACACAAGCAGCTCTTGTTTACGCTCCGAAGTGTCTGTTTGCTTTGCAGGAAGGAGAGGAGGCTGGTGAGCTGGAGGACCTGGTAGATGGGTCCAGGCCTGTTCAATGTCTTCATCAATGACCTGGATGAGGACATTGAGGGTACCCTTAGCAAGTTTGCAGATGACACAAAGCTGGGTGGACGGGTGGATCTGCTGGAGGGTCAAGAGGCTCTGCAAAGGGATCTGAACGAGCTGGACTGCTGGGCAGAGTCCAATGGCATGAGGTTTAACACGGCCAAATGCTGGGTCCTGCACTTGGGGCACAACAACCCTATGCAGAGCTACAGACTGGGAGAAGTCTGGCTGGAAAACTGCCAGGAGGAGAGGGACCTGGGGGGGTTGGTCGACAGCCGACTGACCATGAGCCAGCAGTGTGTCCAGGTGGCCAAGAAGGCCAAAGGCATCTTGGCTTGGATCAGAAATGGTGTGACCAGCAGGGCCAGGGAGGTTCTTCTCCCTCTGGACTCGGCACTGGTGAGACTGCTCCTTGAATCCTGTGTTCAGTTGTGGGCCCCTCAGCACAAGAAGGATGTTGAGGCTCTGGAGCGAGTCCAGAGAAAAGCAAGGAAGCTGGTGAAAGGGCTGGAGAAGAAGAGGAGCGGCTGAGAGAGCTGGGGGTGTTTAGCCTGGAGAAGAGGAGGCTGAGGGGAGACCTCATTGCTCTCTGCAACTCCCTGAGAGGAGGTTGTGGAGAGGAGGGAGCTGGGCTCTTCTCCCAAGGGACAGGGGACAGGACGAGAGGGAATGGCCTCAAGCTCCACCAGGGGAGTTTTAAGCTGGACATTAGGAAAAAATTTTTCACAGAAAGTGTCTCTGGGCAGTGTCAGAGGCTGCCCAGGGAGTTGGTTGATTCCCCTTCCCTGGAGGTGTTTAAAGGACGGGTGGATGAGGTGCTGAGGGACATGGGTTAGTGTTTGATAGGAATGGTTGGACTCGATGATCCAGTGTGTGCCTTCCAACCTGGCTGTTCTATGATTCTATGGGATTTATGCTCCCACTCACTCTCTCCACCTATTCTCTAGTATTTACTTGGGGAAACTTCTTGCAGTAATGATTTGCTAGCAAATGCTAGTGTTTGTCTCTGCTGAATTTATGACTATAGGCTTGCACCGAATGGACGTCATTGTAGCACAGTCACTGCCGTTATACAACATGCAAGTTCATGTTTTCCTGGAAAACTTAGGAATTTCCCTGTAAAACTGAGGAAAACGACCATGTGTGTTGTATTAAAGTTCTCTGCTGCAGCCTTGTCCAGGGTGTGAAGACTAATCTGTGATTAATATACTGCTTGTGATTCTCTCTTCTCATTTATTATAATATAAAGCACTGCAGGTTTCTAACAAAGAATCTTAGAACAACCAGGTTGGAAGAGACCCATCGGATCATCCAGTCCAACTATTCCTATCAAAGGAATGGAATCAAAAAAATCAAAAGGAATCAAAATTCACAAGGAAGGTGCTGTGTTGAGTAGAGGTCTATCTCTTTTATAATCCACTGGATGACTCGGGTTTTATTTTAATCCTAAATTATACACCTCTCGAAGCAGAAAGCATTAGAAATTGGCTCATGGTTTTTATTAGCCTTCACCTACAGCAAATGCTCTTTCAAGTTGTAATAAAACCTAAAAGCTTATTAACTCACTTAAAGGGAAAACATTTGTGCAACGCGAAGCAGCAGAACGAAAGTGCTTGTAGGTATCTTCGAACTGTTGTGATAACATGTTATGGGTTTTTTTGATTGTTTTATTACTAGTTCTGGCCTGCTCGCCTTGGGAAAGCCCTTGGACAGAGAAAGCACCGATCGCTATATCCTGATTGTTACGGCCTCGGACGGCAGACCAGATGGGGTGAGTTTCTTGTGAAAGATTTAAGGAAATTGGCTGTCGCAGGATGGACTTTAGGCACCTGAAGTAGCCTAATTGTCGTAGCTTTTATATGGGTCTTGAGCGAATATATCTATAATCGGCAACAATTTTCCTCTGTGTGAAAAAGTGTGCGTAAATGAAGCTTATTTATCACTGAGGTGATGTCCTTCGGTTTGAAAACTAAGCGACTTTGCTGCTACTTCTGCCTTGTTTTATTCTTCAAGAAGAATTAGTGCAAACAAGATTTTGCATTATGCAGATCTTCATACCGTTCTCTGTGCTATTGTGTTTATTCTCTGTGCTATATGGAGGTGGTTGAGTCGTCTTCCCGGGAGGTGTTTAAGATGCTGGTGGACGAGGTCCTGAGGGACATGGGTTAATGTTTGATGGGAGTGGTTGGACTCGATGATCCGATGGGTCTCTTCCAACCTGGTTGTTCTATGATTCTAAATGAAAGTAAAATAAATACTGTGGTGTTCTTCATCCTGGATGAAGATGTCAGCCTGATAGTTTCTCTGTCCCGTGAGTGTGTTTTGTGTAGACCAAACACCATCTTCCTCCTTACTTGGACATGGGTTAGTGTTTGATAGGAATGGTTGGACTTGATGATCCGATGGGTCTCTTCGAACCTGGTTTTTCTATGTTCTATGATTCTACTTTCTGCTCTTTGTGGGAACAGACCAACAATTCTAAAGGCTACTCTTCACCAAATGAATCACAAATTGCTTATTTCAGGACCTTGTGTTTTGTTGTGTAATTTACACTTGGATATTTCACTCATCTTGGAAGCTCCTTAATAATTTAGAGCATCTGTCTCCCGTGACCCTTGGATTAATTATCCTCCTCAGAGCAAACAGGTAGCAGCAGATCAAGGTAATTTAGACAAAGATTCACTGCTTGAATGCCACGCGGAGAGTTAATTAATTACACTAAATTTCGGCTACTCCTGTAAATACTACCTGCATCTGCTCCACTTCAGTTCTGTTATCTATCAAGAACAGAACTCGTGTGCCTCTTTCAGCCAAGGGCCACTCAACGTAGATTTTGTTTACAAAAAGGATTGTGTTGAAAAAGACTTCTGCTTAACTGAGCTTTTTGCGATCAGTGAGACAAAACTGCCAAAAACCTGAAAATCAGTGGAATGTCTTTATACCTTGGAACTGTAGTATTGTTTTAATGTACAATTTTGCTCCGTGAGCGCAGTGGAAAGGAATAAGTCTTAAATATATGGAAAGGAGCAATATAAACAGATAAGGGATTTTCTGCTTCCTCCTCCTGAAAGGAGGTAGTGGAGAGGAGGGAGCTGGGCTCTTCTCCCAAGGGACAGGATGAGAGGGAATGGCCTCAGGCTTCACCAGGGGAGGGTCAGGCTGGACATTAGGAAAAAATATTTCACAGAAAGGGTCATTGGGCAGTGTCAGAGGCTGCCCAGGGAGGTGATTGATTCACCTTCCCTGAAGGTGTTTAAGGGATGGGTGGATGAGGTGCTGAGGGACATGGGTTAGTGTTTGATAGGAATGGTTGGACTCGATGATTCGGTGAGTCTCTTCCAACCTGGTGATTCTCTGACCTATCCCATCATTCCCGTCCATTCAACAGGGACCTGTCTGGAGTGTGCATAATTTCATTAGTGTAATTAACGACAGACTCCAGCCTTGTCTTTCCCTTTAGCCTCAGTGTCTTCTCTCTCCTAAAATTTCTTTGCGGTCCAGGTGCCCATTTCTTCTTTATAACTTGGAGAGGTGTAGAGGGTCGGGAGATACTGCTTTTCGAGTTCTCATGCTCTCCACTGGAAGGTCTGAAAATACCTGAGGCTTCCAGCCTTGATCATAGAATCAGAGAATCATAGAACAACCAGGTTGGAAGAGACCCATCGGATCACTGAGTCCAACCGTTCCTATCAAACACTAACCCATGTCCCTCAGGGACCTCATCTACTTGTGCCTTCAGCACCTCCAGGGAAGGTG
This sequence comes from Coccyzus lansbergi, assembly GCA_033558105.1. Lineage (NCBI taxonomy): Eukaryota > Metazoa > Chordata > Aves > Cuculiformes > Coccyzidae > Coccyzus > Coccyzus lansbergi. Next base: position 785,808 of record JAUMJK010000786.1, on the reverse strand, counting down.
AATCAACCCCCTCCCTGAGCAGCCTATTCCAATGACCCTCTGTGTGAAAAACTTCCTCCTAATCTCCAGCCTAAATCTCCTCTGGCGAAGGATAGGAACAGAGTGGAAAAGAATAACATGCTCCACCCTCCCCATGGTCTGGTGGACGTTGTTTGTTGTGATTATGCTGCTTCTGGGCATTGAAAAAAAGGTTAGTGACCGAGGCCATAACCGTTTGTTCCTCTTTACCCATCACTTCTTCTGACTTCAACATTTTGTTGTCATCCTCCCTTCCCAATCATCGTTAGATTCCCATTAGCAAGTTTACCTCTTACATAGTTCACCTGTGTTTTATTATGGTCCTTATCGCTCCCAATCTTTTAAGATCTGAGCAACTCTTTCCCCTGTTTGGTTAAGGAGTAGCTGTTATTCCAGATATGAAGATTTGTGCAGTGTTCTTGAATTCAATATAGATAAGTCCTGATGTGGAGATCGGAAGCATTATTTACATATTTTGTTCCATCAAGTAAGATAAAGCCCTGAGCTCTGCCTCAGATCTTATTACTTTCAAACTAGTTATGTTTAGAAATTGGAATGTTTGTCTTGGAGTTGGTCTGAATTACTAATCTTGCTTGACATCAGAGCTAAGAATGTTTCCTCTCCAGGACGCGGGAAGCTCTCACCCGTTCCCATCTTCAGTTTAAATGGCAGGTTGCAAAATAAAGTAAATCACAAGTGAAATTCCCTTCAAATTTATCATCCATAATGTTTATCAAGGCCTGATAGGACAAAAGATATTTTTGGAGGCGATGTAAATGCTACCTGTATTGCTTAGGGAAGAATTATATATGTAAGAACTATTTGAGTGGCCCCAAGAAGCTATAAATTGCAGCTGTTGATCTTTTGTTTGACTTGGATTTATGATAAAAGAGAAGTAGGCACCGGTTGCTTCAGCAATAAATGGGAAATGCCGGAGATGAGGCTGGACTTTATTCCCTTGTGTGAATTTTCAGTTAAAGCTTCCACACTCCTTTCATGGAATCATAGAAAAACCAAATTGGAAGAGACCCACCGGATCATCGAGTCCAAACATTCGTATCAAACACTAACCTGTGTCCCTCAGGACCTCATCTACTTGTCCCTTAAACACCTCCAGGGAAGGTGAATCAACCCCCTCCAGATTTACAGCTCTCAAAATGGAAGACACATAAATCCTTTAAAATACCACTTAAGAAAAAAGGCATCTGATGTGGCCTTTCTGCAACACGAATACGTTATTCAGTCTCGAGCCTGTTTTGTCTTATCAGAAAAGTCAAAGTAATCTCTTTGAATAATACTTCCTGCAAAAATCATCTTGTGTTTACCTGTGATTGTGAACTGGCAGAAGCAGCAGCAGGTTGCTGATCAGTTTTCATCTGTGAAACTCTGAAATAAAAATTATTTATTCATAAAGTTCTTTCTCCGTAGACCTCAACCGCAACCGTTAATATCGTGGTGACGGACGTAAACGACAACGGGCCAGTGTTTGATATGTTTCTACCGAGAAACCTGTCTGTGCAAGAAGAGGAAGCCAATGCGTTTGTTGGTCAAGTCAGGGTAAGTTGAGCTGCCTGAACTGGAGAAGGCAGCTCCTGGCATGGGTTTGGCAGCCACTAAGTCTGATATTCTGGCCTTCCCGAGTCTCTTGGGGTTGTGTAGCCGCCTGTGGGTAGATTGGACGGTGCTTGTGTGTCTGGTAATTTCTTAGAGTTGCCCTCTTCTCGGTGGCTGCACTTCTACATGGTGTTCATCAAGGATGAGGGACACAAAGTGCTGCCCAAGCAATGGGGCAGCAACAGCAGTAGTTTTCATACAATCACCAGGTTGGAAAAGACCTCTTGGATCTTAGAGTCCAACCGTTCCTATCAAACAGTCAACCATGTCCCTCAGCACCTCGTCCACCTGCACCTTAAACCCCTCCAGGGAAGGTGAATCAACCCCCTCCCTGGGCAGCCTCTGCCACTGCCCAGTGACCCTTTCTGTGAAATGTTTTTTCCTGATGTTGAACCTGACCCTCCCCTGGTGGAGCTTGAGGCCATTCCCTCTCGTCCTGTCCCTTGGGAGAAGAGGCCAGCTCCTTCCTCTCCACAACCTCCTTTCAGGTAGTTGTAGAGAGCAATGAGGTTTCCCCTCAGCCTCCTCTTCTCCAGGATAAACACCCCCAGCTCTCTCAGCTGCTCCTCTTCTTCTCCAGCCCCTTCCCCAGCCTCATTGCTCTTCTCTGGACTCGCTCCAGAGCCTCAACATCCTTCTTGTGCTGAGGGGCCCACAACTGAACACAGGATTCAAGGAGCGGCCTCCCCAGTGCTGAGTCCAGAGGGAGAAGAACCTCCCTGGACCTGCTGGTCACACCATTTCTGATCCAAACCAGGATGTCATTGGCCTTCTTGGCCACCTGGGCACACTGCTGGCTCATGGTCAGTCACTGTTGACCAACCCCCCCAGGTCCTTCTCCTCCTGGCAGTTTTCTAGACAGACTTCTCCCAGTCTGTAGCTCTGCTCAGGGTTGTTGTGCCCCAAGTGCAGGATGCGGCATTTGGCCGTGTTAAACCTCATACCATTGGACTCAGCCCATGGATCCAGCCTGTTCCGATCCCTTTGCAGAGCCTCCCTACCCTCCAACAGGTCGACACTTCCACTTGTGCAGAAGTTCTTCAACTTGCTCTGTGTTTCCTTTGCTTTATTTCTGAGTCCGAGATGCTATTTGTCTGTTACTGTATAGTATAAACCTCTCTTCTTGGGTTACTTTCTAATGGTTTTCCAGCACATCACATAAGAGGTCTTCTACCCACAATCAATTCTTTCTTCAGAGAAAACAAGATTGATTCAAAATCAAGCAAGTCAACCACAGATTGAAAGAGATGAGTTTGAAGGATGTGTTATCCATAGACTGGTCATGAAGTTGTAGCTGTTAGGGCTTAGCACATTGATGTGGCACAAGGGGAAAGCGCTGTTTTCTTATTAACAATCTTAATTAACTTTTAATTGATTTCTGGGAAGATAAATGGTTTCATTACCAAGCCTTACAACAAACACCGTCGCTGGAATTAAATGTTCGTGGCAACTTCCTGACAGTTGTTCTGAAACAAAACATGACAGTCTCTTATGATCTTCCCCGATGCCTCTAGCCTCATTTATAAAGTCAAATAAATGAAAACACCTTCCGTGCAGGATACCCTTTGTTTAATTTACATAACCTTAATGATCATGCCATAAGTCAATTAAGAGGAGATGAAATAACAGGTCAACGTTCAGACTCTGTTGTGGGCCTGGTAGCTCTAGAAAAAAACATGAATTTTTCCATCTCTACACAAGCAGTTAGGTAATAGCTGGAATGATTTGGCTGGTACTGAAATTTCAGGCTTGGTTTAGGTTTAGAATAATTGGGCTGGTACTGAAATTTCAGGCTTAGATCAAAGATATCAAAGAAAATATAAAATTTTCTGTTGCAGTCACCTACCTTTTGTGAGTGGAGAAGGATAAGGATGAAATGGGATAACCTGTGGTTTTGAAAAATGTGGAATCGTAGAACAACCAGGTTGGAAGAGACCAACCGGATCATCGAGTCCAACCATTCCTATCAAACACGATAAAGTGTAGGAAGTTAAGTAGCTCTTTCAGAGATGATTTAAATATCACTAAATGTGACAAATGTGTCAAGTGAAAAGAAGGACCTGGGGGTGTTGGTTGACAGCGACTGAACATGAGGCAGCAGTGGCCCAGGTGGCCAAGAAGGCCAATGGCATCTTGGCTTGGATCAGAAATGGTGTGACCAGCAGGGCCAGGGAGGTTCTTCTCCCTCTGGACTCAGCACTGGTGAGACTGCTCCGTGAATCCTGTGTTCAGTTGTGGGCTCCTCAGCACAAGAAGGACGTTGAGGCTCTGGAGAGAGTCCAGAGAAGAGCAATGAGGCTGGTGAAGGGGCTGGAGAAGAAGAGAAGCAGCAGAGAGAGCTGGGGGTGTTTATCCTGGAGAAGAGGAGGCTGAGAAGAGACCTCATTGCTCTCTCCAACTCCCTGAGAGGAGGTTGTGGAGAGGAGGGAGCTGGGCTCTTCTCTCAAGGGAAAGGATGAAAGGGAATGGCCTCAAGCTCCACCAGGGGAGGGTCAGGATGGACATTAGTTAAAAATTCTTCACAGAAAGGGTCATTGGGCATTGGAACAGGCTGCCCAGGGAGGTGGTTGATTCACCTTCCCTGGGGGTGTTTAAGGCACAGGTAGACGAGGTCCTGAGGGACATGGTTTAGTGTTTGATGGGAATGGTTGGACTCAATGATCCAATGGGTCCTTTCCAACCTGGTGATTCTATGATCTGTATTTTCTCCTTAAGTCCAGTCAGGATGCAGTAAAACTACCTTCTGTCCCTGCAAATTAAGGGATTTATTTCTAGGGGATATTTTATCTCTGGCACAATAACAGAGGGAGCTGAGCTGATGCAAACTAGAAGTTCCAGCGAGCAATACAGACATTAATACTTTATAGAATATTATCCTAGCCACCTCCTGTGTCTCTTGTATTTAAAATGAGAATAAAAACAATGTTCTTTTTTCTGTTTCTTTAGGCTACGGATGCGGATGCTGGTGTTAATGGTCAGGTGCATTACAGCTTGGCCAACTTCAACAACCTTTTCCGAATTACCTCCAACGGTAGCATTTACACAGCAGTTAAACTGAACAGAGAAGCGAGGGACTATTACGAACTTATCGTCGAAGCGACAGACAGAGCTGTGGACCCTCGTCGGTCAACCCTGACTTTGGCCATCAAGGTACTGGATATCGATGACAACAGCCCTGTTTTTACTAATGCTTCCTACACTGTCTCTGTGCCCGAAAATCTACCGCCAGGCACTGTCTTCCTGCAAATAGAGGTAAGAGAGCGTTTATGGAGCGGAGAAAACATTTTCTGAATGTTCTGCAGTGCTAACATCCACAATTTGATATGGTTTAGTGTTTGATAGGAATGGTTGGACTCGAAGATCCAATGGGTCTCTTCCAGCCTGGTTGTTCTATGATTCTAAGCATGGTCTTATTTAACTGTGAGAAAAAAGATCAGGAGCTGGAGTGGGAGGAGTTATGACACTTAACAGGCTGAAAAAAAATGCAGGTAAATAAAAATACTTTAGAGCTGAGGTTCATTTGGAAATGGTAGAATTTATAGAATCACCAGGTTGGAAGAGACGCACCGGATCATCGAGTCCGACCATTCCTATCAAACACTAACCCATGTCCCTCAGCACCTCGTCCACCCGTCCCTTAAACACCTCCAGGGAATACATTAAAAACCAAAGGAACAACAAAACCTACATAACTGTTGTCATTTCTTCATATATATTTTTTTTTACATATTTAAAGTGCTTTTGATTGTTTTTTGGAAGCTGATTGTATTGCCTCCACCTGTTTACATTAATAGCAGAAGATGGCTTTAGACATTTAGGTCAAACTTAGATGTCTAAGCTCACGTTATAGTTAATGGAGATAAATAGCTGCTTCCGGAAGCAATTCATCCAGTACTGAGATCATCATCTCACGTAGTTGGAGTCAAGTGCAGTTCGAGACTGGGAGGTTTTGTCTTCTTTTCACTGACTATTTAGGCTAGAGATTAGGAGGAAGTTTTTCACAGAAAGGGTCATTGGGCACTGGAACAGGCTACCCAGAGAGGGGGTTGAGTGACCTTCCCTGGAGGTGTTTGAGGGACGGGTGGACGAGGTGCTGAGGGACATGGGTTAGTGTTTGATAGGAATGGTTGGACTCGATGAGCCAGTGGGTCTCTTCCAACCTGATTGATCCTATGATCTTGGAGTGGGGTGAAACCTGCTGTGTGAAGCAGCCCCTAAACCAGAATCACCAGGTTAGAAGAGACCCATTGGATCATCGAGTCCAACATTCCCATCAAACACTAACCCATGTCCCTCAGCACCTCGTCCACCCGTCCCTTAAACCCCTCCAGGGAAGGTGACTCAACCCCCTCCCTGGGCAAAGGAAGCAAAGAACAACAAACTGACCTTCCTGTGACTCTTCCCCAAAATATTGTGCTTGTTTCCTGTGGCAGATACCTCTGGATTTTATAATTTTGAGTGGATTTGTCTTCCTCATGTTTGTACCATAGTATAAAGTACATTCAATTTTATTAGAATAACCTAATGCAGTGAAAGTTGTTTGCAGTAATCTCCTTCTTTTATGTTCTTTAAATCTAGGAGGAATTTTTTGCGAAAATGGATTTTGTTTGGATTTACATACTTCTTTTTTTTTTTATTTTCCTAGGCAAAGGATGTTGATCTTGGCTCTGACGTTAACTACCGAATACGGACACAGGAAGCACTGGAGTATTTTTCGTTGAACAAGTACACGGGCGAGTTATCGCTTTTGAAATCCTTGGATTACGAATCATTCTCCGACACAGAAGCCACCTTCACCTTCCTCGTGGAAGCCTTCGACAGCAAGGGCACGATGCCTCCTGGTCTTGCCACTGTCACCGTGAGAGTAAAGGTAGGACGAAGAACTTCTCGGCTGATAACGTCTTTAATATTTATTACAAAATACTTTATCAGTCCTTCCATGTGTCCTGGTGAAACACTGGAGCTTGGTGGCCGTATGTCGTCTTCTATGTCTACTTATGTCTACTTTTCCATTTGAATCGAGCTACTGCCTTTATCTGACAACATATTAAACATACACTTTATAACAACTAATTACTTTGCTGTATGAATCGTAGAATCATAGAATCACCAGGTTGGAAGAGACCCATCGGATCATCGAGTCCAACCGTTCCTATCAAACACTAACCCATGTCCCTCAGCACCTCGTCCACCCGTCCCTTAAACACCTCCAAGCAATTAGTTATGTCTTGGATCCCTGATTTATGAAGTCCAAGAATACCTGCTACATGGATGAATATTTAGTCCTTTAGAATCCCTGAAAGGGTGAAATAAGCACCTAATGTGATTTTTTGCGAAAATGGCACCATCACGTTTCAGTCAAAACTCTCATAAATTCTAATTTTGTGAATGATTTGAGGGTATTGATTGCTGATGTGGCATACCACATGCTGCATTTCAGGTTCTGCGACTTTAAAACGCAGATCTGCAAAGAATCAGGCTTATTTTATGGTCCTGATGCAGAGAGTTACAGCATCACCTTTGGGGTTCAGTTATCTCACCAGTAACATGGGGATAATGTGTTTGATAGGAATGGTGGGACTCGACGATCCAATGGGTCTTTTCCAACCTGGTGATTCTATGATTCTATGATAAAGGGCATTGATTTCTTCAAACAGACTATATTTTTCTCATTTCCCCAGTTCTCTGATTCATCTCGCTGTTTGCGTAGCTTTTTCACTTTTCAAAGTAGTACCGAGTCCTCTCCTCTTGGGAGATCACACGCGTGTGTTCGTTCCAAATAATTGATGATCATAATCTGTTCTGTATTCACGAAGACAAAACTTACTCTTTTGTCTGGGTTGGTTTAATGTATGTATAATTATACAGGTTCCACTAGTTATCAGTCTTGAAAATGCAGCTTAAGCGATGAAAACATTAGCGACTCCGAGAAATGATTTGGGTGTAATTTTTCACCATCGAGGAGTATTTTCTACTGCTGTAAGAGCAGCCGAGATTTGCATTCGCTCCATGTCCGACAGGGCTGGATTGTTTGCTAAGAGAACCTCAAAATACAAGCATGAGCATCCCCTCAAAATATAAATGAGTCCCAGGACTGGAAGAAGGGAAATCGTTGCTGTTCAAATACTGTGCTGCTGATTAGGATTTAGCATTTGGAAACAATTACCACAGTAATTGTGCTGCTTAACAGAAACAGGACTAACCTTTTTCTAGTTTCTGTTGGCGTTGAACGAGTCATGTGCTCCTACGTAAATATTATAAGAATTTCTGTGTCATGGGGCCTGCAAAGCACTTGCATATTTTATGCTCTGACCTCCTCAAGTTGTTATTACCACTGTTATTTCTCTATTACCTCATGTATCTTCCTAGTTTGGTATAATTGCTTTTTCTCCTCCTTCTGCCTTCTGGGATTATTTTTTTTCTTTCTCATTTTTCAAGTGGAGTAGGGCAGTGCAATGAAGCCGTTATCTCTGGCTGACGATTCCAAGTTGGTAGAGCAACAAAAATAAATCGAACCAGATCTATAAGTTCCTGGCAACGTCGTATTACTGGTCTATCCTGAACCTCCCCTGGTGGAGCTTGAGGCCATTCCCTCTCGTCCTGTCCCCTGGCACTTGGGAGAAGAGCCCAGCTCCCTCCTCTCCACAACCTCCTTTCAGGGAGTTGGAGAGAGCAATGAGGTCTCCTCTCAACCTCCTCTTCTCCAGCATAAACACCCCCAGCTCTCTCAGCCATTTCTTATAGGGCCTGTTCTCCAACCCCTTCACCAGTGATAAAATCCCTTGGGGTTGTTTGTTGTTATTTTTTTTTTATATAAGGTATTGATTGGACATGGTTTAATGTTTGATAGGAATGGTTGAACTCGATGATCCAGTGGGTCTCTTCCAGCCTGGTTCTTCTATGAATCTATCACCTTTCTGTGGTTAAAGGATGCACAAGAGAAGTAACCATTTTCATACCAAAACACCCTTTTCCCTTTCTGCAGACCAGAGTTTCACAGATAGAGTAGAGGAATGTTAAACATGCCCTAGGAAGTCCCCAGAGAGTAGAGAATTATTAAACACTTGGAGGCGGCTCAGATGGGAAGCCACCAGCTCTGGTAATGTCCACATAGACTTCAGTGGCAGGGGCTCAACACCAAACGACAGCAGAAAATTACAGTCTTTGCACTTGTAGGAAAAGGTCTGGGAAGGTCTGAAACTTTCAGTGTGTGACATACGTTATGCTCTGAAGTAAACCTTTTCACTCTCTTCTTTTCTGTGGTTATATAATGTAGATTTAACAGTTGCAGAAGGATCAATTTTCAACTGTATTGTTGCCTTCCCAGTTATTGGAGCTGTGATAAAAGGCAGCAGACTGCAAAAGGAACTCTAAATGCCTAATATGCTTTTATGAACTCTAACACTGTTCACTCATGCTGGTTTTTATGGCAAAGGAATGTTGAGTTCTACTCAGATAGTTAACTAGACCCCTTGGCATTAACAGGTGGAATCAAAATGGTTTAGCGTTTGATAGGAATGGTTGGACTTGATGATCCAGTGGGTCTCTTCCAACCTGGTTGTTCTGTGATTCTATGATATTGGGTTAGTGTTTGATAGGAATGGTTGGACTCGATGATCCAATGGGTCTCTTCCAACCTGGTTGTTCTGTGATTCTATGATATTGGGTTAGTGTTTGATAGGAATGGTTGGACTCGATGATCCGATGGGTCTCTTCCAACCTGGTTGTTCTATGATTCTATGAAAAAAAAGCACAGTCCTGACGTGGTCATAAAAACACAGGAATGTACTTTAATGAAACTATTTGCAAACCAAGAAAATGTAACATTCAAGGGAAGCTAACAAACTTTTTTTTTTTTTTTTCAGCAGGTTAGAAACAGGCAAGTAAACCATTTTCTCATAGACTTTAGAATTGTTATCATAGAATCACCAGGTTGGAAGAGACCCATCGGATCATCGAGTCCAACCATTCCCATCAAACACTAACCCATGTCCTTCAGGACCTCGTCCACCTGTCCCTTAAACACCTCCAGGGAAGGTGAATCAACCCCCTCCCTGGGCAGCCTGTTCCAATGCCCTTTTCCGTGAAATGTCTCAAAAGTCCATTTAAGTTTACAAGTTAATTTTATGTGGCAAACACTGTACAGCAGATATTCCTCTGCTCTGGCTGTGTATTACCCTCCCACATCAGCAGTCATCTCCTGTCTAGGAGCACCTAGTTTAGTCTTAGTGCATTGCAGCTAGTGACTATCTTAATGATTTTTAAATTACATATTGATTTTCTCCTTAATGCCTTTCCTCCCCCATGCTTTGTTTCCCCTCATTGGCATTCCAAGATGACTTAGTTCACTGATGGGGGTTTTTTTTCAGCATTTTCATAATCTTTGTAGACGGGTGAATATTTGTTTCCTACAAACCTTTTGCTAAATAACAGCCCTTTGAATCATAGAACAACCAGGTTGGAAGAGACCCATTGGGTCATCGAGTCCAACCATTCCTATCAAACACTAACCCATGTCCCTCAGCACCTCATCCACCCATCACTTAAACCCCTCCAGGGAAGGTGAATAAACCACCTCCCTGGGCAGCCTGTTCCAATGCCCAATGACCCTTTCTGTGAAAAACTTTTTCCTAATGTCCAGCCTGACCCTTCCCTGGTGGAGCTTGAGGCCATTCCCTCTTGTCCTGTCCCCTGTCCCTTGGGAGAAGAGCCCAGCTCCCTCCTCTCCACAACCTCCTTTCAGGGATTTGGAGAGAGCAGTGAGGTTTCCCCTCAGCCTCCTCTTCTCTGGGATAAACAACCCCTTTGTCTTGTGAATGAGATGTCTTCTTCAGAGAGTAAGGACACTGGTTATAAAATGAATATTTTATGTGCTAGGGAGACATCTGAGTTAGCAAATGAGTTGACATCAAGAAATCTCTTAATAGGTTTTGATTTACTCTTAAAGGTATTAATGTGGATCCTCAAGGACAATAACATTTGAGCATCTCTCAAATATTGTGCCTCCTTCGTGCTTGATTCTTAACCTTTGTGCAAGGGGAAGATGTAAGGGAGTATCCTGCTCTGCCTTTATGTGCTGCCCAGTGTGAGCAACGTGAGACAAAACCGGGCAAATAGGCATCTGTGACAGGGAGAAGGCTTTGGGGGCTTTATGCTGCACCAAGGGAGGTTCAGGCTGGACGTTAGGAAAAAAATTTTCACAGAAAGGGTCATTGGGCAGTGTCAGAGGCTGCCCAGGGAGGGGGTTGATTCACTTTCCCTGGAGGGGTTTAAGGTGCAGATGGATGAGGTGCTGAGGGACCTGGGTTAGTGCTTGATGGGAATGGTTGGACTCGATGATCCGGTGGGTCTCTTCCAACCTGGAGATTCTATGATGTTACATTTTCTTTTCAGTTTTTGCACAGTAGAGGTATCAAACCCTGTCAAGCAGCAGCAGCTCTTTCATTTTAGAATCATAGAATCACCAGGTTGGAAGAGGCCGACCGGATCGTTGAGTCCAACCATTCCTTTTTTTAGGAAATGAACAAAGCCACATTGGGTCCCGCTGCTCGAGAAGCAGTTGCCGTGGAAAGCTCTGCCTTGTTTGACTTGTGAAATTGTATTTTCCTTCTGTTGATCTGCCTCATGTGGATATTATTTCTGAAAGTCTGGCACCTTCCCTTTGTGTGCTGGTTTTAGTAATGGAATTGAGAGCCAAGAGAGACTGCGAATGGCAAATAAACCTCCTGGTGAGGAAGGAGTGATTGGGTAGAGTTGAGGGGAAAAAAACCCCAATTGTCAATGTGTCTATGATTTCATTTAAACCCCAGAACTAAACTCTTAATTGTGTTTTGCAGGATATGAATGATTACTCTCCAGTGTTTAGCCAAAAGCTCTACAGGGGAATGGTTGCTCCTGATGCCGTCAAGGGCACCGTTATCACCACCGTTTCAGCTGAGGATCAAGACCCTCCGGTAAGCAAAAATGTTCTAATAATACTCTGCAACCAGGAGGGAAAGATCTTTAACCCTTATAAGTGACCTAACTCTCTCAACAATAAAGGTGATCTATGAGTTACTGCTCTAAAAAACTCATAAATTTTTATATCAGTTTGTCCTTTGTCGTTCTGGACAGAGGCTGCCTTTACAGTCACTGTTCCCGAAGCTGCTGGTGCTCCTTCCCGTCAGGAAAGGTTTGGGAAAGCTCTTTATCCGACTTCACGGCATCAATGAGTATGAAGAATAGGTGGGAAGAATCATAGAATCATAGAGCAACCAGGTTGGAAGAGACCCATCGCATCATCGAGTCCAACCGTTCCTATCAAACACTAAGGGAAGCGATGTTTTTGGAACAGTTCTGCAGCTTAACGAGGAAGCAAAACAACTTTTTAAGATGGTGACTTTCTCGATTTCACAGTCACCGTGTGCCTCTAGGCTGAGACATCCCAGGGTCACGTGAGGTGGTTCGGATTCCCAGCCAACCCTGCTGGATGTGCCGTGTTTGAGCAGAACCAACCTTCTTTAGGGATAGAATTTATTTCTTCGCTCTGCCCCAGTGGTGATTGATTGACAGAGCTGGGCGCTTCTTTCTGCCTTGTTAGCTATTCTGACGGGTAATATCAATTTTCGTAATCAGAGGTTGATGAACAGTGGTGACCAGATGATACACCGAGGACAATAAAAGCCAAAGATGTCCTGCCAACCAGGTTTAATTTTTAATTGTTAGTGTTTGGCATATTAAGGAGAATAATCCACAGAGAGGAGAGTTCAGAGAGAATGTGCCACACGCATTAAAAGCCGATTGGACTCGATGATCCGATGGGTCTCTTCCAACCTGGTGATTCTATGATTCTGTGATCTCCTTTTAAAAAGTCCTAATACACAAAAGTAAGTAAACTCCCTGCAGGTGATAAACATCAGTAGAGTATTACTGAACTAGGAGGTATTTAAGGCAGTTTCTAAGAGTTGAAGGTGTGGATTACTGTCTGTTTACAGTCTGTGAAAGATAATAGAACATCAGTAGGTAATGAATAGCAGTAGTTATCAATTTGATGTTGCTACCAAGTATTTAAATAATGCAGCAACATAAATATTATTTGAGCAGTAAATGGAAGAAATGGAGAATTGTGCCGTAACGGTTAATCTTGAACAATTTGCAGGTGAGAGTAGGAAATGTTGGCGCCTGATTTCGAGCGCTGCACTTGCAGAATGGGGCCCGAGGTGTGTGTTAAGCTCCTTCCGTAGAGCACAGGAACATTAGAATAGGCTTCCAAGCACTAAACAAATCTGCTTAATTAAAAGCAAAATAGTCGTCACATGGATGAATTAGACTGATCAGCATACGCGTGAGATTTTTTAGCATCTTGCTTTTAAAAATGATTCCCTAGGACCATTCTTTTCATGCAGCCACCTTCGCTGTCCTTCAGAGACACATCTTACGGTTGGACTCGATGATCCAGTGGGTCTCTTCCAACCTGGTGCTTCTATGACTCTGTGAGTGTTTTATATTTGAGAGATGTGGGGATCTCTTTTACGTCTGTGCAGAAATCGATGCACGAGCATGAGAGAGAGCTGAACATCCCTGAATGGAGGATCCTCTTTATTAACAGCCATAAGTGCCTATGGCACTCGTGTTAACATAATGTTCTTTGAAACCAAGTCTCGCATTTCTTTGCTTTTTATGAAGACTTAAAAGTGAAGCTCCTCTTATTCATTAAATGGCTACAATAGCCATAAAAGTTAACCAACTGTGGAGGAAAGCTTTTAAAACCGTTTTTGAAAGTTGATATTTTATTTCAACCTAATGGCAGATAGTTTCTACTCCTAAAATAATAAAAAAGAGGCTAGAGAAAACCAGGCATAAATGGCTTTGTTTCTTTTTCTGACTGAGCCAAGTCTGTCTAGATGTTTTGTGCTGCTGGCAAGTTGTGTTTATTTGGAGCCGACATTGACATCAAGTGGTGTCACAGAGTATTTGATACGAGTTCACCAGAAATTATGTTTTTAAAAACATACAAAACACTGTTCAGCAAGAATATCTTCCTCTCAAGTGCTTCACTTGAAAGGGTCACTGGGCAGTGGCAGAGGCTGCCCAGGGAGGGGGTTGAGTCACCTTCCCTGGAGGTGTTTAAGGTGCAGGTGGACGAGGGGCTGAGGGACATGGGTTAGTGTTTGATAGGAATGGTTGGACTCGATGATCCGGTGGGTCTCTTCCAACCTGGTGATTCTATGATCATCAAGTCCAACCACAATGATCCGGTGGGTCTCGTACATCCTGATGATTCTATGATTGTAGGAAACTCAATCAGTCTCAAGACTGGGCAGGTTTAGGTGGCAAAAGCTTTAACCCTCGTTTATTTTCTGTTATGAAGCTTAGTTTGGAGATCTGTAGAGCTACAGACTGGGCGAAGTCTGGCTGGAAAACTGCCTGGAGGAGAGGGACCTGGGGGTGTTGGTTGACAGCGACTGACCATGAGGCAGCAGTGTGCCCAGGTGGCCAAGAAGGCCAATGGCATCTTGGCTTGGATCAGAAAGGCTGTGACCAGCAGGGCCAGGGAGGTTCTTCTCCCTCTGTACTTGGCACTGGTGAGACTGCTCCTCGAATCCTGTGTTCAGTTGTGGGTCCCTCAGCACAAGAAGGATGTTGAGGCTCTGGAGTCCAGAGAAGAGCAAGGAAGCTGGTGAAAGGGCTGGAGAAGAAGAGGAGCATCTGAGAGATCTGGGGGTGTTTATCCTGGAGAAGAGGAGGCTGAGGGGAGACCTCATTGCTCTCTACGACTACCTGAGAGGAGGTTGTGGAGAGGAGGGAGCTGGGCTCTTCTCCCAAGGGACAGGGGACAGGACGAGAGGGAATGGCCTCAAGCTCCACCAGGGGAGGTCTAGGCTTGACATCAGGGAAAATTTTTCCCAGAAAGGGTCACTGGGCATTGGAATAGGCTGCCCAGGGAGGTGGTTGATTCCCCTTCCCTGGAGGTGTTTAAGGGTCGGGTGGATGAGGTGCTGAGGGACATGGGTTAGTGTTTGATAGGAATGATTGGACTCGATGATTTGATGGGTCTCTTCCAACCTGGTTGTTCTATGATTCTATGATCTGTATTGTAATTGAGGCAGTTGCATGAGGAGGGATTTGCTTGGCAGTTGCCTTTTTGCCAGGAGCTATGTGTGATTGTGCTGGGCAGGTCTGCCCAGATGGCTGCACACAGACCTCTGGTACTCGGGGACACCCGAAACCATCCTCAGAGAGCAGAAGAGGAGCTTTCTTCCATGTGAACTCTGCTTTATTGAAGTGCTGCGGTGATGAAAGACGCCAGATGGTTCCGGTTGTGTTCTCAAAGCTCTTAACCCTTCCAGTATTTCAGGAGAGCAACATGAACTGTTTGATAGATGCTAAGTTTGTTTGCTTTGCTTATCAGGAGGCGAATATTCCTGGGACTGATATAACTTGAGGTGTTTGCTTTTTCCTGCCTGCGCCTTTTTCCGGGAGGTTTATCGCTGCCAGAGCCGAAATATTTGTTCTGTGGGCAATTCCCCTGCGTATTCCGATATTGTTGATTTGAAATGTCAATAGAAACAGATGCGGAATGTTAATTATAACGAGCAGCTCGCTTCCCCAGCTCTAACACATCCATTTTAATGGTTTATCCGGTCTCGTAACACCTTGTGAGGTTTTTATTCGATAGAGCCCTTTGGTCAAATTGAGAGCAATTCTCCTTATTGTTTTCCAGGCACCCACTAACACTGAGATGCTAACAGGTATTTAATTGGAGGTCCTGCAGATATTTAATTGGTGATGAACTGCAATCCATCCACTCCTTGACTTGTTCTTTTTAAAACTAGTACACTTGGATTTCATAGTGTCTGCTGGAGATTTGTGTGTGGGAAATGCACAGAAAACTCGAATAGTTCTTAACATAATTTTATCTCGTGGCTGTCAACATTTGTTCTTATCGTCTTTAGCTCGTTATAGTTAAAAATTCGGATTTTCCAGGTATAGTAATTCAGAATTTCAGGTCTTGTTGTTGAATTGCATCGTGAAGAGAGAGCTGGGGGTGTTTATCCTGGAGAAGAGGAGGCTGAGAGGAGACCTCATTGCTCTCTACAACTACCTGAAAGGTCCTGAGGGACATGGTTTAGTGTTTGATAGGAATGGTTGGACTCGTTGATCCGACGGGTCTCTTCCAACCTGGTTGTTCTGTGATTCTATGATCCCCAGAAGCTTAGATTCTATGATCCCCAGAAGCTTAAGGAATTACAGAGCAATAAAATAAAATAGTTGAAGCTG
Source organism: Coccyzus lansbergi (assembly GCA_033558105.1). Classification (NCBI taxonomy): domain Eukaryota; kingdom Metazoa; phylum Chordata; class Aves; order Cuculiformes; family Coccyzidae; genus Coccyzus; species Coccyzus lansbergi. The sequence continues at coordinate 769,917 of JAUMJK010000786.1, read as the reverse complement.
TATGAGCTTTAGGTCCAAGTCTCCCATTAGTTTTGAACTCACAGGAAAACTTCGGTTTGAGAGAAGGAACACGGTTCCTGCCAAGTACAATCCTTGCTCTGTTCTTTATTTGAGAATATTATCTGCTTCAGTCGAGTTTTGCAGTAGGACACAGGATCTAAATTAATTTCGAACGGAGGAGGAAGATGATTAATATTTGAGATAATTAAAACTTGCTTCTGAATGCATTTCTCTGGGAAATCTCTCTGGAGATTTTTTTTCTAATTACGTCTGTGCCAAAATCATAGAATCATAGAACAACCAAGTTGCCGTAAATAAAAAGAATAAATCCCTGTTTTGCCGTTTTGAAGAAATGACAAGAGAAAAGTGCACTTGATAGCCATATCAGGAACAATAACCTGATGAGATTTTTTGTTTATTTAATAGCAAATTACCTGGTGTGTGCAGGTTTAATGATGATGATAGGTTTTAGTCTTCCAAGAGATGTGAGGACCATTACACTGACAACAAATAGAGTGGATTTCAGCAGGTAATTTCCTCTTAATTATAACGTGGAAGGAAAAATGACTAAATCGGAGAGTGCCAGGGGGGAAGCTGTATAATCACCTCTGTTATGTGATGATCTCGGCAATTTCTCATGTTGTCAAGGATTTGTTCTCTGTAGTGTATGTGGTCTCCTAAAGTGCTTTTAACTATTAACGGGGTCGCTCATAGATTCCTTCACTAATCGTTGGGTCTGATAAACCCTTCCTGGGCTGGATTTGCCACGAGGACTCGGCAGTTGCAGAGCAGCAGGTGTGGGTCCTCCCCAGAAGCTCTGCAGACATCTCACTCTCTTTAGTATCATAGAATCACCAGGTTGGAAGAGACCCACTGGATCATCGAGTCCAGCCATTCCCATCAAACACTAACCCATGTCCCTCAGCACCTCGTCCACCTGCACCTTAAACACCTCCAGGGAAGGAGACTCAACCCCCTCCCAGGGCAGCCTCTGCCACTGCCCAATGACACTTTCTGTGAAATTTTTTTTCCTAATGTCCAGCCTGAACCTCATAAGACCTTTTCTTCAGCCCCTTCATATCATATATCATATTGAGCAACGAGGCTGGTGAAGGGTCTGGAGAACAGACCTTATGAGGAGCGTCTGAGAGAGCTGGGGGTGTTTATCCTGGAGAAGAGGAGGCTGAGAGGAGACCTCATTACTCTCTACAACTACCTGAAAGGGTAGGGAACTGGACTCTTCTCCGAAGTTCCAGGGACAGGACAAGAGGGAATGGCCTCAAGCTCCACCAGGGGAGATTTAGGCTAGAGATTAGGAAGAATTTTTTCATGGAAAGGGTCATTGGGCATTGGAATAGGCTACCCACGGAGGTGGTTGATTCACCTTCCCTGGAGGTGTTTAAGGGACGGGTGGACGAGGTGCTGAGGGACATGGGTTAGTGTTTGATAGGAATGGTTGGACTCAATGATCCGATGGGTCTCTTCCAACCTGGTTGTTACATGATTCTATGATTAACCCACCTTAAGCTGTGCACATCTGACGTTATTTAAAATTGTTAGTAGCTATAAAACAGAGCACTGCTTTGGTCCCTGTTGTTGTAGTCATTTTTTTTTTTACTTCTCTTCTTCCCAAATCTCATTTTTCTTTCTGAGGTGCCGCTCTAAGGTTTTTGGGGGATGCTCAGTATCAAACCCAGTTATGAGGAAGACAAACAGCGAGTTTTGTTTGAAATGGTCTGTTTATCGATGTCGCACTTCAATCCTTCACTAGCTTCATGAGATCAGTGAGAATGCAAACATGCACAAGTCACTTTGGTTTTGCCTTCCAGGGAACGCCAGCGAGTCGAGTCCGATACAAAGTCGATGTGGTCCAGTTCCCTTACAGTGCCAGCATATTTGATGTGGAAGAAAACTCAGGACGTGTGATAACTCGAGTGAACCTGAACGAAGAGCCAAGTACAGTATTTAAGGTATGTGCCTGGCCAGGTTCACACTCTCCTGGGTGAAAACTGCTTGGCTGGAGGGTGTTTTAATGGTGTTAAATCTAGCTGGAGGCCAGGGACAAGTGGGGTTCCCCAGGGCTCAGTGCTGGGTCCAGCCCTGTTCAGTGTCTTCATCAATGACCTAGATGAGGGTATTGAGGGTACCCTTAGCAAGTTGGCAGATGACACTAAGCTGGGAGGAAGTGTGGATCTGCTGGAGGGTAGGGAGGCTCTGCAAAGGGATCTGAACAGGCTGGATCCATGGGCTGAGTCCAGTGGGATGAGGTTTAACACGGCCAAATGGCAGGTCCTGCACTTGGGGCACAACAACCCTATGCAGAGCTACAGACTGGGAGATGTCTGTCTAGAAAACTGCCTGGAGAAGAAGGACCTGGGGATGTTGGTCGACAGCGACTGACCATGAGGCAGCAGTGGCCCAGGTGGCCAAGAAGACCAGTGGCATCTTGGCTTGGATCAGAAATGGTGTGACCAGCAGGGCCAGGGAGGTTCTTCTCCCTCTGGACTTAGCACTGGTGAGACTGCTCCTTGAATCCTGTGTCCAGTTGTGGGCCCCTCAGCACAAGAAGGATGTTGAGGCTCTGGAGCGAGTCCAGAGAAGAGCAACGAAGCTGGTGAAGTGTCTGGAGAACAGGCCTTATGAGGAGCATCTGAGAGAGCTGGGGGTGTTTATCCTGGAGAAGAGGAGGCTGAGGGGAGACCTCATTGCTCTCTCCAACTTCCTGAGAGGAGGTTGTAGAGAGGAGGGAGCTGGACTCTTCTCCCAAGGGACAGGACGAGAGGGAATGGCCTCAAGCTCCACCAGGGGAGATTTAGGCTAGAGATTAGGAGGAAGTTTTTCACAGAAAGGGTCACTGGGCATTGGAATAGGTTGCCCAGGGAGGTGGTTGATTCCCCTTCCCTGGAGGTGTTTAAGGTGCAGGTGGATGAGGTGCTGAGGGACATGGTTTAGTGTTTGATAGGAATGGTTGGACTCAGTGATCCGATGGGTCTCTTCCAACCTAGTTGTTCTATGAGATTCTGATTCTATGAACTTATAGAGCTGCGTATAGTTAGTAAGTTTTTTTCCTGCTTTTGATTACATCCCTTTTACTGTTGTATTTCTCTTTGTTGCTTTATACTGCATAAAAATTCGCAAAATTTTGATTTGGTTTTATTTTTAACTGCCTTCTGTATCATTTATAGCTAGTGGTCATCGCCTACGATGATGGGGATCCTGTGAAGTTCAACACCACCACTGTAGAAATTGCTGTCCTGCAGCCGTCAGTAATTCCACGGTTTACGCAGGATGAATACAGGTAAAGCCTTTATTCATTCGCATTGCAACTGTTATTTTTAACACGCAGATAAGTTCCTGTTTGAATTATAGAATCATAGAACAACCAGGTTGGAAGAGACCCATCGGATCATCGAGTCCAACCATTCCTATCAAACGCTAACCAATGTCCCTCAGGATCTTATCCACCCGTCCATTAAACACCTCCAGGGAAGGGGAATCAACCACCTCCCTGGGCAGCCTATTCCAATTCCCAATGACACTTTCTGTGAAAAATTTTTTCCTAATGTCCAGCCTGAACCTCCCGTGGTGGAGCTTGAGGCCATTCCCCCTCATCCTGTCCCTTGGGCGAAGAGACCGTGTTAACACGATTGTAACACCTCTTTTGGAAACAGAATTGGATGCTCATCCCAGGAGCAAACAGTCATTGCTCGACTGTGTGAAATTACATGCAGGATTCTTCGCAGCACTTCTGATACTTTAGAGCCGCTTCTCTCCCTTAACCACGAGTTATTTGGCATCCGGTCATTCCCTAATAATATCAGGCAGAGGTGCAATTGCACTGTCTGAACAGATGGTCTCCAACTGGAAATATATATAGATTGTAGGTGTCAGTGACAGTGACAGCAGGGACAGATTTGTTTCCTCTCAGGAGCTGGAAAAAACTTTTCCCAAAACGGGTCATCGGGCAGTGGCAGAGGCTGCCCAGGGAGGGGGTTGAGTCACCTTCCCTGGAGGTGTTTAAGGTGTGGGTAGACCAGGTGCTGAGGGACATGGGTTAGTGTTTGATAGGAATGGTTGGACTCGATGATCCAATGGGTCTCTTCCAACCTGGTGATTCTGTGGTTCCTTGCATGTGGCAGTTGTCTGGGAACACTAATGCAACTGCCCTCACCGCACCTCAGCTGGTGCGGCAGGTGCTCCTGTCCTGGATCTTCATTCCAAAGCTGCAGAGTATACCTGCATCGGCAAAGCGGAACCTCCTCTTCTCACATCCTTTTCTGTCCTTGTCACAGATATTAAACATGACTTTGAGAAGTCGGACAGCAGCCGTGTCTGCTAACTAAAAGCTTTTCCAAACCAAGCATTTTTTTGCTTGTTCCGCAGCGTGTGCGAAGAGACAAAAGTCAGAATGAATCAAAGGCCAGTAACACGCAGATTGTAGGTTGCTCGTCCACCACTGAGCCCACTTGACCTTTTACTGGCAGGGAAGGACACTGCTGCTCTTCTCACTGCGTCTCCCCGCGGGGTGGTTGGCAGGCAGTCGGATTTTGCTGGTTTTTCGGAACACTGAGGGCAGAGGGATGTGCGAACGCCGCACGTGACATGTAGAGACAGCCTGGGGGTCACTTCCAGTGCCTCTCTCCAGCCAAAGGAACAGCCTGAAGAGCAGGAGCCTGGGGGCCACTGGGCACCTGGCACATCAGCCTTTCTGCATCGTTGCCCACGACAGTTCACGCGCTTTATTAAGGTTTCTAACACTGACTTTCATCTCATTCTGCTCAGCGCCGGTGCAATAAATCACATCCTCGGGAAAATCCAATCAGCTGGTTTGAACACTCCTTTCCCAACCTATTAGTTCTCTTGTCCTCACCGCTCCACCCAGACCACCTCTTGATTGAACTCCCGAGCAAGGAATTGATCCAGAATTTTCCATTTCTCCATGTTAACAACAGCACTTCCATTTCTTAATTAACAGCTCATAATTACTAGTGATACGGAACAGCGAAGACCAGATGTGAAGTGAACCTCAGCTGAATATAGAGACATTTTATTTTTTCGCAAGCCTGTCCTCTCCCTTCTCTTCCTTCTCATCTCAAAAAAAAAGTTCAAAGGGATTGGGAATCTTTTTATTGTTTCGTTAATTAATAAACATCACATCCTCTGCAACGAGAAGGTCATTGCTAATCGCAAAGTGCTGCTGGAGCAGGAAATGAAATGTTAAGAGAAAGCAGCGTCGCTGGTTCCTAATTATTGACTGTTGGCTCATTAAACAGGTGTTCGGCCATTTCGTAGCAGAAAAACGAACATACTGGAAACTTTTAGCTTCTGCTAGTGCTGCTTTATAGGTCCCCAAGCTGTTTGAAAAGAAGCGTCTGGTTGGACAGTAACTTGAATTTTAGTTGGAATTTATGAGGACATGTGCGAAGCTGTGAGTTTGAGAATATTAGTTGATTGTGAATGTTGTTTTGATAGGAATGGTTGGACTCGATGATCCGATGGGTCTCTTCCAACCTGGTTGTTCTGTGATTCTAGTTTGGCATTTCCCTTCTTTTCTAGCCAAAACAATCCACTGAGAAAATGTGCTGTGGTTAAGGAGCGAGATTTTGTGATGTGTAGACCCTCTTGCTCACTCAGTGGAATATGTGGTATAGTTCTCTGCTTAATTACAGACTGGGAGAAGTCTGGCTGGAAAGCTGCCTGGAGGAGAAAGGACCTGGGGGTGTTGGTTGACAGCGACTGACCATGAACCAGCAGTGTGGCCAAGAAGGCCAATGGCATCTTGGCTTGGATCAGAAACGGTGTGACCAGCAGGTCCAGGGAGGTTCTTCTCCCTCTGGACTCAGCACTGGTGAGGCTGCTCCTCGAATCCTGTGTTCAGTTGTGGGCCCCTCAGCACAAGAAGGATGTTGAGGCTCTGGAGCGAGTCCAGAGAAGAGCAACAAGGCTGGCGAAGGGGCTGGAGAAGAAGAGGAGAGTCTGAGAGATCTGGGGGTGTTTATCCTGGAGAAGAGGAGGCTGAGGGGAGACCTCATTGCTCTCTCCAACTCCCTGAGAGGAGGTCGTAGAGAGGAGGGAGCTGGGCTCTTCTCCCAAATGAAGTTTGCAAGGTGCATATGTTCCAACACACATTTTTAATTTCAGTGGCTGCTTGGCTCGGGGAAAACCTGTGATTTTCCCTTGGAAGTGAAGTTTTATGGGGGTGTTACCCTGATACTTCTTTTGGCTTTGTAATAATAATAAGAAGAAAACGCTCTTTAACCTGTGGTTATAAAAGTTAGGAAATTAATCTTTCTACTGCAGATACTGAAGCATGGCTTGATATTGAAAAATTAGTTTGTTAGCAAACGATTACAGTGTAGTAGAAGGAACACTGGTTTTTTTTTTTTCTGGTTTTGCTTGTTCTAGTAATGCTACATGGCATTTTATTAAAATCTCCTACTTGTTTTTACCATGTGAAAAGAAACTGTGAATGAAGTCACCGAAATGTTATGTTGAAATGAATCTAGCTGCACACTTGTACCAGGAGGGGGTTCAGGGTCCAGGCCAGGCAGGGATGTTGTCCATGCTGGGTCAGTAATTTCAACACCATGTTGGAGTTGAATGAAGTGTGGAACTGCATCAATCTGGGGATGCGAGTATGGACGAGAGAAAATGCAAAAAACGTAGTTTTAAATCCTGTCAGCATTCAACAGTGGATCACGAGAGTGCAGAGCTACAGGGTAATCCTTAGTCTCAGAATTGATTCTATCGATGATATCCCTCTGACTGATGGATTGGAGCACGTGCAGGTGTCCTGCATGGTGCTTGAGGGGATTTGCATAGAATCATAGAACAACCAGGTTGGAAGAGACCCATCGGATCATCGAGTCCAACCATTCCCATCAAACACTAACCCATGTCCCTCTCCACCTCCTCCATCCGTCCATTAAACACCTTCAAGCATGAAGGAGGCACAATATGAGAGAGATGCTCAAATGTTATCGTTCTTGTGGATCCACATTAATGCCTTCAGGAGTAAATGAAAACCTATTAAGAGATTTCTTGATGTCAACTCATTTGCTAACTCAGATGTCTCCCTAGCACATAAAATACTCATTTTATAACCAGTGTCGTCACCCTCTGAAGAAGACATCTCATTCAGAAGACAAAGGGGTTGTTAAACCTGGAGAAGAGGAGGCTGTGGGGAAACCTCATTGCTCTCTCCAACTCCCTGAAAGGAGGTTGTGGAGAGGAGGGAGCTGGGCTCTTCTCCCAAGGGACAGGACGAGAGGGAATGGCCTCAAGCTCCACCAGGGGAGGTTCAAGCTGGACGTGAGGAAATAATTCTTCACAGAAAGGGTCATTGGGCATTGGAACAGGCTGCTCACGGAGGTGGTTGATTCACCTTCCCTGGAGGTGTTTAAGGCACAGGTAGATGAGGTCCCGAGGGACATGGGTTAGTGTTTGATAGGAATGGTTGGACTCGGTTATCGGGTGGGTCTCTTCCAACCTCGTTGTTCTATGATATGATTCTGTGATATGATTCTGCTCGTGTCACATCTTCTCACAAATATAACTAGCCCTTTATCATCCCCTACTGAGAAAATATTGCATTAAAAACGCCTTTGCCTGTCCCACCAAATTGGTCCAAGTAGTCTGTCTGCTGCTTGCAAAAGGAAGAGCACTGCTGTACATCTTAGTCATTCAAAAAATGAGTAAATAATGAACTTGTGCCCCAAAAAATAGCTTAGTAGAGCTTGTAGTACAGGATAAAGAACAGTGAAAACCTTTGTCTCTTGCCAGTTCACTTCCCGGCAATTCAGCGAAATGTTTTAATTCAGCCGAAGCCTCCCTCCCGACGAACCTCGTCACCTCGTTTAAATCAGGGGAATGGAATCGATGCGATCACTGGGGTGGTTTGCTGTCCACCCACTCCCTGGGCAGCCTCTCTCACAGCAAACACAAAAGACGCTTGTTAATTGATATTGATTAGTCAACTCATTGAATTCAGCCGTCTCGGAGGGGAAGTTGCAGAGCCATTTCCATCAAAAGGATATACTGAAGTGTATTTGGATGAAATTTGGAGTTTCTCTATACGCAGTCGTGAGGGGTTTTTTTTGGTTCAAATTAAGTGCCTTTAGAAGAAAAAGAAAACAACGTAATATAGAATGCGGCGCAGAAAGAATTGTTATTTTTCTTGCTGGTCTACGTCTCTGACCTCATCAAAGAGTTACAGCTTGAAATGCTTTGGGATTTTACAGCCTTTTTCTCCTCATCTCCATGATTAACCTTTGCATCTGTAAACACACGTTAATAAGCGTTTTATAGCATTGGTCTTGCAGCTTAATGAGTCAGGTAGCTCTAATGACTTTTATTTCTGCTGCTGATAGCACACAGGAGGCAGAAGAATGGGAGCCAGTGCTACAAGTCTCTCAGTCTGTCTTCGTATGGAAGGTGCTCCAGCCCTCGGATCATCTTTGTAACCTCCTGTGGACTTGTTCCAACAGCTCCATCTCCTTCTTACAATGAGGATTCCAGAATTGGACAAAATCCTCCAGCTGAGGTCTCACAAGAGAGGAACAGAGAGAGAGCTGGGGGTGTTTATCCTGGAGAAGAGGAGGCTGAGGGGAGACCTCATTGCTCTCTCCAACTCCCTGAGAGGAGGTTGTGGAGAGGAGGGAGCTGGGCTCTTCTCCCAAGGCACAGGGGGCAGGATGAGAGGGAATGGCCTCAAGCTCCGCCAGGGGAGATTTAGGCTAGAGATTAGGAGGAAGTTTTTCAGGGAAAGGGTCATTGGGCATTGGAATAGGCTGCCCAGGGAGGTGGTTGAGTCACCTTCCCTGGAGGTGTTTAAGGGACGGGTGGATGAGGTGCTGAGGGACATGGGTTAGTGTTTGATAGGAATGGTTGGACTAGATGATCCGATGGGTCTCTTCCAACCTGGTTGTTCTATGATTCTATGATTATTCCCTTCTTTTCCATTTCTTATATCAAAGAACCGTTATATCCTTGTATCGTTGCCTCCTGTCACGTAGACCTATTTATGCTTTTATTTTATTTAATATGACTTTCATAATAACAGATCAGCTTCACTTTGGCAGCTTGTCACGTGGATGGAACATCTAACCTGAGGGAAAAAGCTCCACTGATCTGTTAAGGCAGGTGGGAGATAACACAGATACTTTTGTTCGACCTTGCAGACCTCCTCCAGTGAGTGAAAATGCCCCAAAAGGAACTGTGGTCACAGTTGTTACGGCGGCTGCCTTGAACCAGACCATCGTCTATTCGATTGTTTCAGGAAACAAAGAGGGTGAGTACAAGTATTATGGTCTTGGTGGTTATGCTGAGCCTATTGCTTGCATAAAAAATATTCATAGAATCATAGAACAACCAGGTTGGAAGAGACCCCTCGGGTCATCGAGTCCAACCATTCCTATCAAACACTAACCCATGTCCCTCAGCACCTCATCCACCCGTCCCTTAAACACCTCCAGGGAAGGGGAATCAACCACCTCCCTGGGCAGCCTATTCCAATGCCATGACCCTTTCCATGAAAAATTTCCTCCTAATCTCTAGCCTAAATCTCCCCTGGTGGAGCTTGAGGCCATTCCCTCTTGTCCTGTCCCCTGTCCCTTGGGAGAAGAGCCCAGCTCCCTCCTCCCTACAACCTCCCTTCAGGTAGTTATAGAGAGTAATGAGGTCTCCTCTCAGCCTCCTCTTCTCTAGACTAAACACCCCCAGCTCTCTTAGCCACTCCTCCTAAGGCCTGTTCTCCAGCCCCTTCACCAGCTTTGTGGCTCTTCTCTGGACTCTCTCCAGAGCCTCAACATCCTTCTTGTGCTGAGGGGCCCACAACTGAACACAGGATTCAAGGAGAGGCCTCACCAGTGAATGGTCTCAAGCAGTTGAGATAAAACACCAGGAAAAATTTCTCCACCAAATGGCTCTCGGACACTGGCAGAGGCTGCCTGGGAAGGCAGTGGAGTCCCCATCCCTTTAGGTGTTTGTGAGATGGGGAGATGAAGGGCTCAGGGATGGTTTAGTAGTAGGCAGGTACGGTTGGAGTTGACGATCTCAAAGGTCTTTTCCAACCAAGCAGTTATGTGATGTGATGACTCCCAAGTGAGAGGGGACAGGACGAGAGGGAATGGCCTCAAGCTCCACCAGGGGAGGTTTAGGCTGGACATTAGGAGGAAGTTTTTCACAGAAAGGGTCATTGGGCATTGGAATAGGCTGCACAGGGAGGTGGTTGAGTCACCTTCCCTGGAGGTGTTTAAGGTGCAGGTTGATGATGTGCTGAGGGACATGGGTTAGTGTTTGATAGGAATGGTTGGACTCGATGATCCGATGGGTCTCTTCCAACCCGATGATTCTGTGACTTGTCTGCTTTTGTCTGTGTGTCCTCCAGGTGGCTAATACCAGTACAAGGGCAGATTCAGCCACTGTATCCTTTGTAGAGAACTTCAAAGAGGAGTTATGTGGCTTTCACAGATTTGAGGGAGGTCTAGGAGCACATGTCTAAAGATAATGTCAGACAACAGCATCTTGACCAAACCAGAAGCACTTAAGCATTAATAAAAGTATTTATGCATCTTAGAAAGTTACCTCTGTTTTTGTTTTATTTCAGATGTGTTTGCCATTAACAACAGAACAGGCGTCATATCAGTTAAAAAACCTCTGGATTACGAGAGGGTGAAAAGTTACGAGCTTCGCGTTCAAGCCGACTCCTTGCAAGTGGTGAGGTCCAATCTGCGCGTCCCTTCCAAAAGTGAGTCTAAAAATCCTTCTTTTTCAATCTCTCTTTAACATACGTATGTGTTGCTGTTTGTGGAGGAGGTCGATAACTTCACTCTTGCTGGAGACCTCCTTGTCAGTAATCTGAGGGTGATAATGATGTGTGAGCAACACACGCTGTGTGAGTACATTTCATAGAATGATAGAATCACCAGGTTGGAAGAGACCCACCGGATCATCGAGTCCGACCATTCCTATCAAAAAATGTATATTTTTAAAATACTCTGCAAGTAGCTGGTTAACTGCATCACTTACATCTTTGCAGTGGAGTTTCCTTGACCTCTAGGTTTGATTCCTACATTTATATGATGTATGTCACTCCATTTTCTCAGCACCTTTCTCTTTCCTTGATGCGTTTTAATCAGGTTAAACACTACCTCAGACTTTCAGGGCACTGAATTGACGAACCACAGTGGAAAGAGATGAGACGGAATTAATGCACCGACTGTGGACTTTGATGACTTTGGTCACTTGTCATTCCTTTGATGACTGGTGTGACCAGCAGGTCCAGGGAGGTTCTTCTCCCTCTGGACTCAGCACTCTGGAGCTGCCCTTCTGGGTTAGATAACACAGCACTGACAAACGGCTCTGCCACAAATCAGAGCTGAATTTTACGAAGCTCCGAAGTTAGATACCAAAGTGTTTTTCACTCTGTGCTATTACAGAAGATAATTATATAGAAGTAGGAGTTTGAGTTTTCATCTGTGCAGCGGAAAAAGTGGATGATGCGGCATTAAGTGTAACCGAGCTTGTCGTTCAGCGATAGTGGCAGCTGATAGCGCAGTAATAACTGAATAAATAAATGAGGAGGGAAAGTAAATTGAGTTGTCCTTCGGAGTACGCGAACGTAAAATTGGTGACTTCAACTGGGGTTTTAAAATATGATGCTAAATCATGCAAAATCACACTCTCGCTTAAATGAGTCGCTTTAGCTGAAACTTTATAATGTGAAGGTGCAGTGGTTTTTTACTTCATTTGTATGATAGAAGAGTTAGGTCTTCTGATTGCAGTGAGATTTTTAAAAGGTTGGTATTCAGGCTTGAGGAACCAGCGGCTGGTGATGCTGAGCCCTGAAGGACCTTCTTGGCCACCTGGGCCACTGCTGGCTCATGGTCAGTCACTGTCAACCAACATCCCCAGGTCCTTCTCCTCCAGGAACTTTCCAGACAGACTCCTCGCAGTGTGTAGCTGCTCAGGGTTGTTGTGCCCCAAGTTTTGATAGGAATTTTGATACTTTGATAGGAATGGTTGGACTCAATCATTCAGTGGGTCTCTTCCAACCTGATGATTCTATCATTCTATGATTCTATAAGTGCAGGACTCGGCATTTGGCCTTGTTAAACCTCATCCCATTGGTCTCAGCCCATGGATCCAGCCTGTTCTGATCCCTTTGGAGCCTCCCGACCCTCCCACAGATCCAGCTTCCAGCTCAGTGTCATCTCCAAGCTTTGCTAAGGGAGCACTCAATGCCTTCATCCAGGCAACTTCTGTTGCTCCTGTGATGATTTTGCTTTTCTAACTACAAAATAAACCATTAGGTATCGTAAAACGACAAAGGGAGAAAACCCTCTGTCACCAAAATTCTGCAACTGCTCTGTACTAATTTCATAGAATCATAGGACAACCAGGTTGGAAGAGACCCATCGGATCATCGAGTCCAACCATTCCTATCAAACACTAACCCATGTCCATCAGGACCTCATCCACCTGCACCTTAAACACCTCCAGGGAAAGTGACTCAACCCCCTCCCTGGGCAGCCTATTCCAACGACCCTTTTCCGTGAAAATTTGGGAACGACAGTTTTTACAAAGTTAAATATTAAAATTAATTCTATATCCCTGGATTATGGGCTTTTCAAGTAGCTTTGCAGTGTTAGTTTCAAACGTGTTGCAAAAGTTTTCTGGTGTTTTAGATATAATTTGGCTGCCGTGCCGGTCCCTGAAGCCAAGCAATGTGGCAGATGGACAAAAATATGCTGCAGAGCCTGAAGAGCCGTGAGGCTGCTGCCTCCGCTACGTAGCTCTGAGGTTATTTCCCTGCAAGCCACTGGGATGAACTTCAAACTTCTGCGAGCAACAAAGCAATGGGTTTTAGAGAGAATGCATAAAAAGTGAGCTCCTCTTCAATTAGTTATTTGGTAGAAAGAAATGGGTTTTATTTATTTAAATCAGACCTGGCACCGGTGCCTTTCCAAATACTTGGCTGTTTATGTCTCGTTGAGGCTTCTTTTTCATGGAATCGTAGAACAACCATTTTATCTGTGTGTGATAGATTTGGCTCGAAAAGCTGAAGACTTCTCTTAGTAGTGGATGATTTGGGTAGTCAGGTCAGTTGTTTGAAAATTCCCAGTCCACCTTCTTGGTGTCAATCAGGACTTAGAATCATGGAACGAACAGGTTGGAAGGGACCCATCGGATCTTCTAGTCCAGCCATTCCTATCTAACACTAAACCAAGTCCCTCAAGACCTCATCCACCTGTACCTTAAACACCTCCAGGGAAGGTGACTCAACCACCTCCCTGGGCAGCCTATTCCGATGCCCAATGACCCTTCCTGTGAAAAACTTCCTCCTAATCTCTAGCCTAAATCTCCCCTGGTGGAGCTTGAGGCCATTCCCTCTTGTCCTGTCCCCTGTCCCTTGGGAGAAGAGCCCAGCTCCCTCCTCTCCACAACCTCCCTTCAGGTAGTTGTAGAGAGTAATGAGGTCTCCTCTCAGCCTCCTCTTCTCTAGGCTAAACAACCCCAGCTCTCTCAGCCGCTCCTCATAGGTTCATAGGATTCATTCATGCTCTCCATGGCCCTTGCTTTGAGGACCCTTGGTGTGAACATCCCTGCTCCTAATGACTGATGTCAGTTCCTCCACTGACAAACAGGTCTAGCAGAAGTCGTAACGTTGGTTTTTTTTACCAGGCAATTACTGTGCTGTCAGCTCGTAAGGGCAGTTGTCAAGGTTTGGTTCCCTACGTGAGGCGAATTGCTTGAGAAATTAGAACTGGAGGTGTATTGGAAGAGACATTAGGACAGTGCTATTCAGCGGAGAGAGGATAAGAACAGGGAAATAGTTTGGGTTGGAAGGGACCCTAAAGTCTACCCACCAAATATTTTATGTAATTCATAGAATCACTAGGTTGGAAGAGACCCATTGGATCATCGAGTCCAACCATTTTTGCGCTGTTCTTGATCAGCTGCGGCATATGAGCTGCTTCAGGCTTTCTAAGCACATGCTGGTTTAGTTCAAAATGCCGTGGAAGAATATTCCATGCTTTACTCCGACTCGGTTCTGCCAAATTGAGTGAGGAGAGGTCGAGCGCAGTTGGATTTGGGTTTATATTACCTGCCAAAAGACCTGCCAGGAGGAGAGGGACCTGGGGGTGTTGGTCGACAGTGACTGACCATGAGCCAGCAGTGTGCCCAGGTGGCCAAGAAGGCCAATGGCATCTTGGCTTGGATCAGAAAGGGTGTGACCAGCAGGTCCAGGGAGGTTCTTCTCCCTCTGAACTCAGCACTGGTGAGACTGTTCCTCGAATCCTGTGTTCAGTTGTGGGCCCCTCAGCACAAGAAGGATGTTGAGGCTGATACCAGCTCCGTGGAGATTTTATTGTTGTTTTACATTTGTATTTTCATTAGTTGGACCGTCAGGTAGACGGAATATCTTTGGTGAATTTGGCAGTCGAAGAAATAGTCTGAGGTTTGATTTTTATTTTTTCTTGTCCCCTAAAGATACAGCTGCTGAGCTCTTTCGAAATGACTCCGCGTTTTCAAACTAACTCAGATCAGTGTGGCACCTGCACAACATTTAAATTACTCTGGCACCGAAACAAGCTGCGAAAACCAACTCTGAAATGAGGCAATTTATCACTTGAAAATGTGGTTTTAATGAACTAGGTATAATATTTCCAGCGATCTTTCCGGATTGTAAAATAAGACTCGATGATCCGATGGGTCTCTTCCAACCTGGTGATGCTACGATTCTATGAAACAGATGCTGGGCTAGATGACTGCACAGCTGATTCTTTTTTTTTTTTTTTCTGCTAGGTCCATCATTTCTGGTAGATATTTCATTCCTTGCAGGAGGAGAGAGTTGTTTATTGTTCACTGGGGTGGATCAGTAGCTGATTAATAGAACACAAATTAACAGCTGTATTTGTGGTTGAGCTCTAGGGGGGAAGTCAGGCTCCTTGGGTAACTGCAGACCAGGCTGGGTTTGCGATGAAGACAGGCTCGGGCATGCATTCAGTTAACACAGTAAATTCATTAAGTGGTGAGGCTGCTTAGCACACACATCATAGAATCACCAGGTTGGAAGAGACCCACCGGATCATCGAGTCCAACCATTCCTATCAAACACTAACCCATGTCACTCAGCACCTTGTCCACCCGTCCCTTAAACATCTTCAGGGAAGGTGAATCAACCCCCTCCCTGGGCAGCCTCTGCCACTGACCAATAATCCTTTCTGTAAAAATCTTTTTCCTAATGTTCAGCCTAAACCTCTCCTGGTGGAGTTTGAGGCCATTCCCTCTCGTCCTGTCCCTTGGGAGAAGAGCCCAGCTCCCTCCTCTCCGCAACCTCCTCTCAGGTAGTTGTAGAGAGCAATGGGGTCTCCCCTTAGCCTCCTCTTCTCCAGTATAAACACCCCCAGCTCTCTCAGCTGCTCCTCTTGTTCTCCAGCCCCTTCACCAACCTTGTTGCTCTTCTCTTGACTCACTCCAGAGCCTCATCATCTTTCTTGTGCTGAGGGGCCCACGACTAAACACAGGATTCAAGGAGCAGTCTCACTGCTGCCGAGTCCAGAGGGGTAAGAACCTCCCTGGCCCTGCTGGTCACACCATTTCTGATCCAAGCCAAGATGCCATTGGCCTTCTTGGCCACCTGGGCACACTACTGACTCTTGTTCAGTTGCTGTCAACCAACACCCCCAGGTCCCTCTCCTCCAGGCAGTTTCCAGCCAGACTTTTCCCAGTCTGTAGTTGTACAAGGTTCTTGTGCCCCAAGAGCAGGACCTGCCATTTGACCGTGTTAAACCTCATCCCATTGGTCTCAGCCCATGGATCCAGCCTGGTCAGATCCCTTTGGAGCCTCCCGACCCTCCAGCAGATCCACACTTCCACCCAGCTTAGTGTCATCTGCAGACTTGCTAAGGAAGCACTTAATCATCAAACATATCAGGTATTTTTGCATTATAGCTCATGTGAGGATAGAAAACTCCGCATCGACCTGCACCGTAAAGTCATGATGAATCCAGAGGATGTTTCTGCCAGAGCTGTTGCAGGAACAGTTGTGGGTTTACAGACACTGCGGCACAACTCACCCGTTAGACATTTGCATGGGAGTTAGTAATAATTAAAACACATCCAGCAAACTACATGGGAAGTGCTAAAATCAAGCTGCTGTTCGCAACCTAACTACTAGTCCACATCAGCTGTTCGTTGCCTCTTTAGAACACCTCAGAGAATTTAATGTGATTAAAATCTGTGTTAGCCTCAAGCACTGAATTGTTACTTGTGCTGTTCTATTTATCTGAAAAATCAAGTTACAGCTCTTTTTTTTTATTATTTCCCCTAATAACTTGCTTTGTAAAAAAAGCCATGCAGGGAAATTCAGAGAGCGCTAAGAGCAAAGTGTAGAGGTAATGAGCGTCATTTTCTACAAAAGAATGAATTTCGGCTCAAGATCCATTCAGAAGAAAGTGGCAAGTGCAGAAACAATAATAATAAACAAGAATAATCCTGAAACTTCTTTACTTCCTTCACGTTCATACCTTTTGTCCAAAAAACCTGTTATTTCTAATGCATTTATTTTTACGTTGGATATGGGTTAGTGTTTGATAGGAATGGTTGGACTCGATGACCCGACGGGTCTCTTCCAACCTGGTTGTTCTATGATTCTCTGGTGTTATCAGCACATTTATTTTACATGATCTGTTTGGGCTGTAAGTGTTCGAACTCCAGCAGACATTTTAAGATTCATTGCCAAATTTTGCAAAGTATTACAAAATGTACTTTCTGCTCCTGCCTGTAGGCAACACAGCCAAGGTGTTCATCGAAGTGAGGGATGAAAATGACCACGCGCCTGTCTTCACCAAAAAAATGTACATCGGAGGAGTGTCCGAAGATGCCAAAATGTTTTCTTCTGTGCTTAAAGTTAAGGTAGGATTGAAATTTGGTTTCAACATCATTCACTGGCAGTGGGGAAAATATTTACTCACAGTGTTGATTTTTCACAGGAGGTTAGGAAATGTGTTTCTCCTAAGAGACATGGTTTAGTGTTTGATAGGAATGGTTGGACTTGATGATCCGATGGGTCTCTTCCAACCTGGTTGTTCTATGGTTCTAAGAGTGCTTGCCCAGGTGGCCAAGAAGGCCAATAGCATCTTGGTTTGGATCAGACACGGTGTGACCAGCAGGACCAGGGAGGTTATTCTCCCTCTGGACTCAGCGCTGGTGAGACTGCTCCTTGAATCCTGTGTTCAGTTGTGGGCCCCTCAGCACAAGAAGGATGTTGAGGCTCTGGAGAGAGTCCAGAGAAGAGCAACGAAGCTGGGGAAGGGGCTGGAGAACAGGCCTTATGAGGAGTAGCTGAGAGAGCTGGGGGTGTTTATCCTGGAGAAGAGAAGACTGAGGGGAGACCTCATTGCTCTCTGCAGCTACCTGAGAGGAGGTTGTGGAGAGGAGGGAGCTGGACTCTTCTGCCAAGTGACAGGGGACAGGACAAGAGGGAATGGCCTCAAGCTCCACCAGGGGGGGTTCAGGCTAGACGTTAAGAAAAAATTTTTCATGGAAAGGGTCATTAGGCAGTGGCAGAGGCTGCAGAGGGAGGTGGTTGATTCCCCTTCCCTGGGGGTGTTTAAGGTGTGGGTGGACGAGGTGCTGAGGGACGTGGGTTAGTGTTTGATGGGAAGGTTTGGATTCAGTGATCTGGTTGGTCTCTTCCAACCTGATTATTCTATGATTCTATGAATTCTCAGCTCTTCACTTGGACTGCTGTGTGTTTTTCTTGAAAAGACCAATAGGGATACTCCGTATTGCCTATTGTAAGCTTCTATCCAGGAGTCACAACAGTCAATTTTTAAAAATTTCCACTTCTCTTCTATTTCTGGCCTTATGGTGCTGCTGTGAAACAAGAAAACAACAGACACCTTTCCTAAGCTGCATTATTCTCCATTTCATTCCCGGTGCTCTAAACTCATCATGAGGTCACAGCAAAATTCTTAACAGGCCATATTTCAGTGTCCTTTCATGCATAAGCTGGAATCAGCAACTTCAGAGCTATTCCACCAACACTTAAGGTGAAAAAAAAGATGCAGGAGGTCTGCTGAGGTAACAAAATAAAGGAAAAAAAGCTGACGTGGAAAGTCCTGGCAGCTCAGGCTGTCTCTAGCACAAAAGACCTCGTCTCAAAGCATGTTATGGAAAACAAATGGTTTCATTCTAAGCTGTTCTTTGGTGTGACACTAATTGCACTCTCTATATTAGACTTTCTTATTTTTCTTTAAAAGAGAAAGCGCAAACTGCCCCTCAGCATCATCCTGGGTAGAAAACTGGTTGGCTGGAGGGCCCAGAGAGTGGTAGTAAATGGTGTTAAGTCCAGCTGGAGGCCAGTGACAAGTGGGGTTCCCCAAGGGTCAGTGCTGGGTCCAGCCCTGGTCAATGTCTTCATCAGTGACCTGGATGAAGGCATCGAGTGCTCCCTGAGCAAGTTTGCAGATGACACTAAGCTGGGTGGGAGTGTGGATCTGCTGGAGGGTTGGGAGGCTCTGCAAAGGGATCTGACCAGGCTGGATCCATGGGCTGAGACCAGTGGGATGAGGTTTAACACGGCCAAATGGCGGATCCTGCACTTGGGGCACAACAACCCTGAGAAGCTACAGACTGGGAGAAGTCTGGCTTGAAAACTGCCAGGAGGAGAGGGACCTGGGGGTGTTGGTTGACAGGAACTGACCATGAGGCAGCAGTGTGCCCAGGTGGCCACGAAGGCCAATGGCATCTTGGCTTGGATCAGAAATGGTGTGACCAGCAGGGCCAGGGAGGGGATTCTCCCTCTGGACTCAGCACTGGTGAGGCTGCTCCTTGAATCCTGTGTTCAGTTGTGGGTCCCTCAGCACAAGAAGGATGTTGAGGCTCTGGAGCGAGTCCAGAGAAGAGCAATGAAGCTGGTGAAGGGGCTGGAGAACAGGCCTTATGAGGAACGTCTGAGAGAGCTGGGGGTGTTTATCCTGGAGAAGAGGAGGCTGAGGGGAGACCTCATTGCTCTCTGCAACTACCTGAAAGGAGGTTGTGGAGAGGAGAGAGCTGGGCTCTTCTCCCAAGGGACAGGGGACAGGACGAGAGGGAATGGCCTCAAGCTCCACCAGGAGAGATTTAGGCTAGAGATTAGGAGGAAGTTTTTCACACAGATGGTCATTGGGCACTGGCAGAGGCTGCCCAGGGAGGTGGTTGATTCAGCTTCCCTGGAGGTGTTTAAGGTTCGGGTGGACGAGGTGCTGAGGGACATGGTTTAGTGTTTGATAGGAATGGTTGGACTCAGTGATCCTGTGGGTCTCTTCCAACCTGGTTGTTCTATGATTCTTGTAGCCCCCTCAGGTCCTGGAACGTTGCTCTAAGGTCTCGTCGGAGCCTTCTCCGATCCAGGCTGAACAACCCCAGCTCTCTCAGCCTGTCCTCTCATGGGAGGTGCTCCAGCCCTCAGATAGCACTAGCTATGGCTGCATGGAAAGGGATGTCTGTCTGTTCCAGCTCCGCAGCAGCTTTACAATTGGACAGGTCTGTCTGGGCACATGTATGAGCACCTCTTGCCTGCTGAGGGGCTGGAGCAGGTCTGTGCGAAGAGATTTGCTTTGTTCGGTTGCTGTTGGAGGAATAACCGTGGGCAAAGATCAAAGGCTGGCAGCGTTAATTGCAGGATTGGGAAAGGCTGGTGTGTAGGTATTGATATAGCTCCTGCAGTTAGATGTGATTTACGGGGTCTGCCTGCTTTTATTTGCCATTACGGTAATTAGATTAGTTAAGCATAATAATCGCAGCAGTGGGCATTTGCCAGCAGTTACCGTTTAGTGGCAGTTGAAGTTAATGTGATTTTTTTTCCTTCTTATCGAACAGTAACTAGAAAAGATGAGCTGAGAGACGTGAGCTGGGAAGTGCTAAATCACTGGTGTTTACCTAGAATCATAGAATCACCAGGTTGGAAGAGACCCACCGGATCATCGAGTCCAACCATTCCCATCAAACACTAACCCATGTCCCTCAGCACCTCGTCCACCCATCCCTTAAACACCTCCAGGGAAGGTGAATCAACCACCTCCCTGGGCAGCCTCTGCCACTGCCCAATGACCCTTTCTGGGAAATTTTTTTCCTCTTTCTTATTGTTAACAGCCCTGTTAAATTTTGCTGGCAGCACTGACCGGTCCCTTAAATACATTCATTTGAATGTAAAATGCTTTTAAAATAGGACAATGAGTTGACTCGCTCTTGATTTTTGGAAAGATTACTGTGAGGAGATAAATAGGAAGCTCAGGCTCAAAAAAATGCCACAAATCATAGAATCATAGAACAGCCAGGTTGGAGGAGACCCATCAGATCATCAAGTCCAACCATTCCTATCAAACACTAACCCATGTCCCTCAGCACCTCATCCACCCGTCCCTTAAACACCTCCAGGGAAGGGGAATCAACCCCCTCCCTGGGCAGCCTATTTCAATGCCCAATAACCCTTTCTGTGAAAAACTTCCTCCTAATCTCCAGCCTAAATCTCCCCTGGTGGAGCTTGAGGCCATTCCCTCTTGTCCTGTCCCCTGTCACTTGGGAGAAGAGCCCAGCTCCCTCCTCTCCACAACCTCCTTTCAGGGAGTTGTAGAGAGCAATGAGGTCTCCCCTCAGCCTCCTCTTCTCCAGGATAAACACCCCCAGCTCTCTCAGACGTTCCTCATAGGGCCTGTTCTCCAGCCCCTTCACCAGCTTTGTTGCTCTTCTCTGGACTCGCTCCAGAGCCTCAACATCCTTCTTGTGCTGAGGGGCCCACAACTGAACACAGGATTCAAGGAGCGGCCTCACCAGTGCCGAGTCCAGAGGGAGAATCACCTCCCTGGCCCTGCTGGTCACACTGTTTCTGATCCAAGCCAGGATGCCATTGGCAATGGTATGGTAAAGAAGTCATTCTAATTAGAATGAATTAAGTTAATAGTATGCTATATGAATTATTTTATATTAATATGGATGTTTTAAGGCTCATGCCCTCTGGAAGCTGAGAGGTTGTAATGTCTCTAAGAAAATAATCGAAGGGATTTATTTGTTTATTCAAATGGCTCTTTTTAATGGAAGCTTTAGTCCTTGCGTGTTAACGACCTTGTTTACATCACAAATAGCTCAGTAGGAATTGCGAAGTCGGATTAAATACCATTTCTCCTGAAATTACAGAAGAGGCAGAGGCACCACTTGGTGGAGCAAAGACCCTGATGGGACTGATGTTACAAGAACCTTTTATATCTGCTTCTATTTTCTCCCCTTTTTATTTTTTTTACTGATTTTTCAACATGTATCAGAGCCCATTTCCATGATTAAAGTCCTTTTTTTAGGTGCTTTTTGTTATGGTTGGACTCGATGATCCGATGGGTCTCTTCCAACCTGGTGATTCTATGATTCAATGTCTGATATTTCAGACAATTTTTCTTTTTAAACGATTGCGAAACTGGATAAATTTCTCAAAAACAGGAAATGAACACTATGAATATGTTAATTAAA
Source organism: Coccyzus lansbergi (assembly GCA_033558105.1). Lineage (NCBI taxonomy): Eukaryota > Metazoa > Chordata > Aves > Cuculiformes > Coccyzidae > Coccyzus > Coccyzus lansbergi. The sequence continues at coordinate 748,410 of JAUMJK010000786.1, read as the reverse complement.
AGCAGATGTACTACTCATAGCTGCTAATTTATGAATTTGGGGGTTGGAGATTTGCTTTGCGTTTGGTTGTAGGAGAATTAGTTATTTTTTTCTTTCCTGCTTGTATTTTCATGTAATTCCTGTGTTTTCCCCTCGGAATTAGAACCATAATATGTAGCCACATACACCGTATTTTCAATCTGCTTCGGAAAAACAAAACAAAACAAAAAAATCAACAAAATCTTTAGGGAAATTACTGGTGGGAATCGACTTTTTGCCGTAATGATGCATTATTAGTCCTTTCTTTTCAAGCAGGTTCGTTTGCAGTGTTCATCTCTCTAGTTTTCTTTTGTGGCATTTAAATGAGGAAATATCATAGAAATCTAGAATAACCAGGTCGGAAGAGACCCACCGGCTCATCAAGTCCAACCATTCCTATCAGAGATGGCGAATTTTAGTGAAGAAAGTGAGAGGTTCTTTTCTGAATTGCTTCTCGGTTTATAAAGGTGGTTTTTCTGCGCTGAAATTGTTTGCAGAAAGGGAAACTTGCCGAAAGAAACACCAGTGAATCAAAGGGCTCTGGAAGTGGTTGACCTGAGTTTGATAGAAATGGTTCTAACGTGAACCTAGCAGAGAGGTTTGGTGACGATAATAGAATCATAGAATAGAACAACCAGGTTGGAAGAGACCCATCGGATCATCGAGTCCAACTATTCTTATCAAACACTAACCCATGTCCCTCAGCACCTCATCTACCTGTGCCTTCAACACCTCCAGGGAAGGTGAATCAACCCCCTCCCTGGGCAGCCTATTCCAATGCCAGTAGGAGCCAGTAGAGTCCGAAATGCAGTTACGTCCTGACAGAAGCTCAATTTTGGCAAGACGGTCGATCGAATTCTCATATCAGACCTTTTCTGTATTTTGTGCCCCTTTCTTATAGACGTCGTAATGTGGCTTAATCCTTTAATAGTGTTTGAATTTCTTAATGTATAGAATCATAGAATCACCAGGTTGGAAGAGACCCACCGGATCATCGAGTCCAACCATTCCTATCAAACACTAACCCATGTCCCTCAGCACCTCATCCTCCTGTCCCTTAAACACCTCCAGGGAAGGGGAATTAACCACCTCCCTGGGAAGCCTGTTCCACAGTGCCCAATGACCCTTTGTGAAAAGCTTCCTCCTAATCTCCAGCCTAAATCTCCCCTGGTGGAGCTTGAGGCCATTCCCTCTCGTCCTGTCCCCTGTCCCTTGGGAGAAGAGCCCAGCTCCCTCCTCTCCACAACCTCCTTTCAGGGAGTTGGAGAGAGCAATGAGGTCTCCTCTCAGCCTCCTCTTCTCCAGGATATATATATTTCTGTATTTTCTTTAAAATACAAGGTTGGAAACATCTCTTACTCTACGTTTTTACCCATGAGACGATCCAAGAGGAGGTGGTTAGAGACTTGTTTGCCTCATTGCTCTCTCCAACTACTTGAAAGGAGGTTGTGGAGAGGAGGGAGCTGGGCTCTTCTCCCAAGAGACAGGGGACGGGACGAGAGGGAATGGCCTCAAGCTCCACCAGGGGAGATTTAGGCTGGACATTAGGAAAAAAAATATTCACAGAAAGAGTCATTGGGCAGTGTCAGAGGTTGCCCAGGGAGGTGGTTGATTCACCTTCCCTGGAGGTGTTTAAGGTGCAGGTGGACAAGGTGCTGAGGGACATGGGTTAGTGTTTGATAGGAATGGTTGGACTCGATGATCCGATGGGTCTCTTCCAACCTGGTGATTCTATGATTCTGTGATTCCTAAAATCATACATATTCACCAGTACTCACAGCAGAATTTAGGAGACATCTGTATTACTCGCACATAACAAAAGGAAGATATAGTGCAGTAACATTAAGATTAAGTATAGCTCTTTCTCTTCTTTGACACTCCTAACGCACCTCTTGAGACGTCGTCTATCTCTCCCTAATGAAGTGTCAAAAATATTTACCTTCAGGACAAATTACAAGAATAGCAAACATCCTTACTCTGTAATAAAGAAGTTGCTACGGTGATGTCAGCAGCTCACAAGCTCTCTCTGGTGGTCCTGCCAAGCTCAACGTCATTAGGTTTGACCCAAGTGTAAATAGCAATGAAAAGGAGAAGTGGAAACAATGAAGTTAAAATATTTGAAATGTAAATCTAATGATTTTTTTTCCAAGTTCCTCTGACTGCTTTGCTCCTGGCTTTGCTCATCTGCATCTGTGTGGTTTCTAGGATGGAAATAGCTGAACTGTAATGATGCTGAGACCATTGATATGTCTCAAGTGCCACTGACTTCTCCAAACTTCTGAAAAGCAACTTTGCAGCCTGTCTACCAGCTTTAGGCATCTAAGCTGTGGGGTTTTAGGGACTTAAAATTTCAAAACGTGTCTTTCCCTGAAGTTTCATGCACCAAACTCAGTTGCAGGACTTCTTAGAATCATAGAATCACCAGGTTGGAAGAGACCCACCGGATCATCGAGTCCAACCATTCCTATCAAACATTAAACCGTGCACCTTAGCACCTCGTCCACCCGTCCCTTAAACCCCTCCAGGGAAGGTGACTCAACCCCCTCCCTGGGCAACCTCTGACAGGGACCAATGACCCTTTCTGGGAAAATTTTTTTCCTAATGTTCACCCTAAATCTCCCCTGGTGGAGCTTGAGGCCATTCCCTCTCGTCCTGTCCCCTGTCACTTGGGAGAAGAGGCCATCACCCTCCTATCCACAACCTCCTTTCAGGTAGTAGTAGAGAGCAATCAGGTCCCTTGGGCAGTGTGGCAGGAATGATACTCTCTCTCCTTCTATTTTTATTTTTTTTTTAATAAAAAAGGCTTAAATTACTCCAAAAAACACATGTGCACGATCAACGAAGGTACAGGATGTCTCTAAGAAGAGTCAGGACATCCTTTTATAACTTTATGAGTGTGTTGCTTGGTGGGGAAGGGGTTGATATTACTTGGTTGCTTGATATTGCTTGGTTGGTTGCTGGGGAAGGAGTTGATATTTCTTATTTCTCAAATAGAATTTGGCAGCGGAAGTTTCTCAGAACTAAACTGCTCTTACCTGTTCATTTTCATAGAATCATAGAACAACCAGCTTGGAAGGGACCCATCGGATCTTTGTCGCAGGCTTGAGCAGTCCATTTATATTTTCATTCCTTCTTTTTAATCCTCTTCAATTTTTTTTTTCTTTTGAGCAGTTTAGCGCCAACGCAGGAGAAAGAAATCGCTGCAAAAGCAAAAACACATGCAGCAAAGTTAAATGAAGCATTGAAAGTAATAGTGATATCTGCTCTCTGGGATACGACGTTTTAAAAGTCAAGAGTGGAAGGAACTTGCTGGACCGATTTGCGGCTTTATTTAAAGGACGGAGTTAACGATTCTTTGCCCTCGTATTTATTTGCCTCTCCTTGTTTTCTCTTTTCCTCTCAGGCTGACGATAAAGACACTGGGAATTACAGTGCCATGCAATACCGCCTCATCATCCCTCCAATCAAGGATGGTAAAGAAGGTTTTGTGATTGAAGCTTACACTGGGCTAATAAAAACCGCTATGCTGTTCAAAAATATGAGAAGATCCTATTTCAAGTTTCAGGTCATTGCAACCGACGACTACGGAAAAGGGCTGAGCAGCAAGGCTGAAGTGCTTGTGAGTATGAGCCAGACACGGAATCTAATTCCTGAGGAATTTCAAACACTGCATCAAGTTTCATTCAATGCAGAGTTATAGGGAGGATGTAAACTCTGTAACTGTGCATGCTTCATCTTTTTAAGGCACTGAAACAAAGATAGTTTTTAAAAGAAACAAAGACTTTATGACCATGTAAAGGATGTGTTGGTGTTTCGTGTCTCAGTTGCCACCCTAGACATGTTACTAAGTATAAGTATTAAATATAAGAGCTGTTGTCAGTGGTTTGCACCTAATGGTTTGCATTAAAAATGGACCTAGGGTAGGCTCAGGGCAAAAAGTGCTGGGTTGGTGTGTTCTGAGTGTGAAGCAGGTCACTTCTGAGTGCTCAGCACAAGCATTTGCAGGTCATCTCCACCTATTCCAGGTCCTGAGGGACATGGGTTAGTGTTTGGTAGTGTTGGTTGGACTCTGTGATCCGGTGGGTCTCTTCCAACCTGGTGATTCTGTGATTCGGTGATATTCTCTGAGACAAGGAGGCTGACACCGTACTTGAAATTCTCCTGGAAGCAGAACTGGCACCAGCTTTAAGCCTTGAGCTCATTTTTTTTTTTTTTTTTGTGCTGAGTAAGTGCTCCCTTAGCAAGTTTGCAGATGACACTAAGCTGGGTGGAAGTGTAGATCTGCTGGAGGGTAGGGAGGCTCTGCAAAGGGATCTGAACAGGCTGGATCCATGGGCTGAGACCAATGGGATGAGGTTTAACACGGCCAAATGGCAGGTCCTGCACTTGGGGCACAACCCTATGCAGAGCTACAGACTGGGAGAAGTCTGGCTGGAAAACTGCCAGGAGGAGAGGGACCTGGGGGTGTTGGTTGACAGCGACTGACCATGAGGCAGCAGTGTGCCCAGGTGGCCAAGAAGGCCAGTGACATCTTGGCTTGGATCAGAAATGGTGTGACCAGCAGGGCCAGGGAGGTGATTCTCCCTCTGGACTCAGCACTGGTGAGGCTGCTCCTTGAATCCTGTGTTCAGTTGTGGGCCCCTCAGCACAAGAAGGATGTTGAGGCTCTGGAGCGAGTCTAGAGAAGAGCAATGAAGCTGGGGAAGGGGCTGGAGAAGAGGAGAGTCTGAGAGAGCTGGGGGTGTTTATCCTGGAGAAGAGAAGGCTGAGAGGAGACCTCATTGCTCTCTGCAACTCCCTGAAAGGAGGTTGTGGAGAGGAGGGAGCTGGGCTCTTCTCCCAAGGGACAGGGGACAGGACAAGAGGGAATGGCCTCAAGCTCCACCAGGGGAGGTTTAGGCTCGAGATTAGGAGGAAAAGCTGTGCATCTGTAGGTCTGTTTGCTTTCACGTGATGGTGCTTCCCTTTTTAGCCTCTGTGATGTGAAAGAAATAATCACATTTTAAAATAAGCTTGTGGCAAGTAAGCCCTTCAAGGTACAAAGGAAGTGTGGATACTGTGAATATTCACTATATCATCTATAATCAAATGTTTGTTGAGGTCGGGAGGGTCCCGTGGCCCTTTCTTCTTTCATCTCTCAGCACAAGCTGCTCCCAGGAATCCACTGGAGCTGTTTAATGATGAAGTCTGTTTCTGGACTCTGCTTTGCTTGATTTAAACCTCACAAAGTGAATGAAGCAGAGAATCAGAAGGATGTAATTGAGGGACCAGGGGATATCAAGAACTATGTGCTTTCCCCAGACCTCTGGTTTGTTGTGCTGCTGACTCAGTTTAACCTGGAGCTTTCCTGGTTCTCGGCAACGAATTCTGCAGATATTCAGGGTCATGAGACACCTGAGAATGCTGAGTTTGAGCCCTAAAATTCAGGCTGGTGCCTGCTATTCAGCATCTCAGGACCTGGTTGCATTTCTGCTATTCAGCCTCTCAGGACCTGGTTGCGTTTCTACTGTTTAGCGTCTCAGGACCTGGTTGCATCTCTGTTATTCAACATCTCAGGACCTGGTTGCGTTTCTGCTGTTCAGCATCTCAGGGCCTGGTTGCATTTTGGCTCCGGAGACTGGAAGGAGCAAAAGGTGTCTGAGAAACTGGGTTGGGTGATCCCTGGTAACTAAAAATTCAGGCTGGTACCTGCTGTTCAGCCTCTCAGGACCTGGTTGCATTTCTGCTATTGAGCATCTCAGGACCTGGTTGCGTTTCTACTCTTCAGCATCTCAGGACCTGGTTGTGTTTCTGCTATTTAGCATCTCAGGACCTGGTTGCATTTCTGCTATTGAGCATCTCAGGACCTGGTTGCGTTTCTACTCTTCAGCATCTCAGGACCTGGTTGTGTTTCTGCTATTTAGCATCTCAGGACCTGGTAGCATTTCTCCTGTTCAGCATCTCAGGACCTAGTTGCATCTCTGCTATTCAGCCTCTCAGGACCTGGTTGCATTTCTGCTATTGAGCATCTCAGGACCTGGTTGCATCTCTGTTATTCAGCATATCAGGACCTGGTTGCATTTCTGCTGTTCAGCATCTCAGGGCCTGGTTGCATTTTGGCTCCGGAGACTGGAAGGAGCAAAAGGTGTCTGAGAAACTGGGTTGGGTGATCCCTGGTAACTAAAAATTCAGGCTGGTGCCTGCTGTTCAGCCTCTCAGGACCTGGTTGCATTTCTGCTGTTCAGCATCTCAGGACCTGGTCGCGTTTCTGCTATTGAGCATCTCAGGACCTGGTTGCATTTCTGCTCTTCAGCATCTCAGGACCTGGTTGCGTTTCTGCTCTTCAGCATCTCAGGACCTGGTTGTGTTTCTGCTGTTCAGCCTCTCAGGACCTGGTTGCATTTCTGCTGTTGAGCATCTCAGGACCTGGTTGCATCTCTGTTATTCAGCATATCAGGACCTGGTTGCATTTCTGCTGTTCAGCATCTCAGGGCCTGGTTGGATTTTGGCTCCGGAGACTGGAAGCAGCAAAAGGTGTCTGAGAAACTGGATTGGGTGATCCCTGGTAACTAAAAATTCAGGCTGATGCCTGCTTTTCAGCATCTCAGGACCTGGTTGCATTTCTGCTATTCAGCCTCTCAGGACCTGGTTGTGTTTCTGCTATTTAGCATCTCAGGACCTGGTTACATTTCTGCTCTTCAGCATCTCAGGACCTAGTTGCATCTCTGCTGTTCAGCATCTCAGGAACTGGTTGCGTTTCTGCTGTTCAGCATCTCAGGACCTAGTTGCATCTCTGCTGTTCAGCATCTCAGGACCTGGTTGCATTTCTGCTATTTAGCATCTCAGGACCTGGTTGCATTTCTGCTATTGAGCATCTCAGGACCTGGTTGTGTTTCTGCTATTCAGCCTCTCAGGTCCTGGTTGCATTTCTGCTGTTCAGCATCTCAGGACCTGGTTGCATTTCTGCTATTGAGCATCTCAGGATGTGGTTGTGTTTCTGTTCTTCAGCATCTCAGGACCTGGTTGCATTTCTGCTATTGAGCATCTCAGGACCTGGTTGCGTTTCTGCTGTTCAGCATCTCAGGACCTGGTTGTGTTTCTGCTATTTAGCATCTCAGGACCTGGTTGCATTTTGGCTCCGGAGCCTGGAAGCAGCAAAAGGTGTCTGAGAAACTGGGTTGGGTGATCCCTGGTACCTAAAAGAAGCTTCCAGAGAGCAGCAGAACCTCAGGAAGAGCCTTTTCTTTCCCACACCTTCCACCTCTGCATCCATCAGCGTGTTTCTCTCTCTCTCCTTGATTGGAAAGGAGCAGTTTCTCCGCAGAGATTTTCTCACAATGTATTTTAATTGGATATAATTCCTCACTTTAATGCTATTTATAACAACTATGAAATGAAAACCTTTAGAAATGTGTATAGCAAGTCAGGTAATGGTACTATGGAAACCTTAACTTCATGTTTTTTTTGTTCAACACCTTTGTTTTACTCCAGCTTGTCACGAATGTGTGTTTTTTTAAGATTTTTGTGTAGGAACAAGTAGTCATAATTGTGGAATATCAAAAGAGCTATTGCTTTTTTTTAAAAAAATGCTGCGTTTATGCAGTAGGTGATGTGTTGGTGCAAGGTGGATGCTTCAATCAGTTAATGCAGTTAATTCTGTTAAACTCCTCATTAATTTAGAATTCCTTTCAAGGCTCTGAGCCTGCAATTCCTTTTGAGTTCATTATAATTGTTTTCCGAAGTCTGTACGGGCTCATCCGGTGGCATTTCAAGCATTTAAATTATTGAAATTTAAATATTTAAAGTTGAATTGAGCTTCAAAGCTGAATCAGCGTGTGATGTGAGAGGATACTACGACTTGTCTGCTGAAGTGCTTGCAGGGCTCAGGCTTCTCCTTTGAAAATCAAGTTTATTTTTTTTTTCCCTTTCAGTATCAACTCAGCCGACTCTGATTTAAAGTTTATCGGGTTGAACGTTGTCCTACTTTTCCAAATTGGCCTTCGGAATCCTCTCTAGGGAGAGGTGGTTTGGGTTCTAATGTCATGTCCATGGGGACAGGAGCCGAGTTTTAAGAAATGTTTTATTTTCTGCACCAGTGCAGGCACTAACCATTCATTCCATGAGCTAAAGGGACTGTGCTAGTGAGGAAGGAGCTAGTACAAAATGCACAAATAATTAAAATGGGAGGAAAAAGCATGGAAAACAGTTTTTTCACGATATAAAAATAGCTTGAGGAGACTAGATCGGGAGAGATGGGAAGCGGAGTTTGGCAGATCTGCTGAATTCGATGCACACTGATCGCTGAACCTGGGCTTGAGGAGCAGAAAGGCTGTGAGTGAATTTGTATTTCCAACTCTGACGTGAGAGATCTCTTCAGATATCAGTTGGTTCCTTTGTGCCTTCCTGGATTTTTATTTGTATGTTGGTGGTAAACAAAGAGGAGAATCATCGAGTGTGTTAGAGGCACTTTTCTTGTCCTTTTAGATAAAAGTGCAGCGTTAACAGGCACTTGGTTATGAAGTTTTATGCCACATCAAGGGAGAAATTCAAAAGAAATTAGGGATTAAAATATTTTACGCCGATGACTCCGAAATGGATGAACAAACCATGAGGGACATGGGGTTAGTGTTTGATAGGAATGGTTGGACTCGGGTGTCTTCCAACCTGGTGGTTCTATGATTCTAATTTCCTTTTTGATTTTCTAAAAAAAAAAAAAAAAAAAAAAAAAAAAAAAAAAAAAAAAGCATCATTGATTTAGTTGAATTAATGTGCTCTTTGCACTTATGTGGGTGTGAACTTTATTATCTCCAAGGCTGGATTTTCCTGTCAAGTACCCAAATACTCGTAAGTGATTTTTGAATGTGGCATGTGGGAGATCCATGACTCTGTAAGTAAAGTCTAAACGACGAAGAACGGGTTTCGCAGTCTCCCTCCTTTCAAAAAATCTCTAATTCCGCTGCAGTCCTGCAATTACAGCCCTAGTTAAATCGTCGCCTGCTGTTTATTGGGGTTTGGCTGCCAAGCAAAGGGAGATTCCCCAGCTCTCGTATTGGGAATTAAAATGAGAAATCCGTGCATCAGCGCACGGCTCGGGAGGCAGGGGAGGAATTATTCCACTCTGTGTGTGTGTGGGCAGTGCCAATTGAATGTCACTCTTTTGTTTCCAGGTCTCTGTGGTCAATCAGTTGGATATGCAAGTCATCGTCTCTAATGTTCCTCCCACCCTTGTGGAACAGAACAAAGACCAACTTATAGGGTAACGCATTTCTTTCCTCTACAAGTAGCAGACGGTTCGCTGGGTTGGTGGTTAGATTCAGCTAGAAGTGCTCCATTTGTGCTGGGATTTCCTTTTTTTTTTTTTTTCCCAAAAGGCTTGAAAATGAGCAGGTGAGTGTTTGGAGTGACCCCACTCCGCGTTTCCCCCCAACCTGTGGAGACACAGCACCTCTTTGCTCTCATGTTTACCCAGTTTTCAGGCCTCACGTTCCACCAGGGAAGGCTCAGGATGGACATTAGGAAAAAAAATTTCATGGAAAGGGTCATTGGGCAGTGGGAGAGGCTGCCCAGAGAGGTGGTTGAGTCACCTTCCCTGGAGAGGGGATTGAGGGACGGGTAGGTGAGGTCCTGAGGGACATGGGTTAGTGTTTGATAGGAATGGTTGGACTCGATGATGGGATGGGTCTCTTCCAACCTGGTTGTTCTATGATTCTATGAAAGTCCTTTTGGTAAAGTATCTTTTAATAGTACTTGTACACCACAACATCATCATCACTTTTAGCTTCTTTTTGTAAGACAAGGAGGATTTACTGTAATTTGTGTCACGTCGAGGTGTTTATCCTGGAGAAGAGGAGGCTGAGGGGAGACCTCATTGCTCTCTGCAACTCCCTGAGGGGAGGTTGTGGAGAGGAGGGAGCTGGGCTCTTCTCCCAAGGGACAGGGGACATGGTGAGAGGGAATGGCCTCAAGCTCCACCAGGGGAGGTTCAGGCTGGACATTAGGAAAAAATTCTTCACATAAAGCGTCATTAGGCACTGGAACAGGCTGCCCAGGGAAGGGGTTGACTTGCTTTCCATGCAGGTGGATGAGGTGCTGAGGGACATGGGTTAGTGTTTGATAGGAATGGTTGGACTCAGTGATCCAGTGGGTCTCTTCCAACCTTGTAATTCAATGATCCTATGATTCTATGATCTTCTCCCTCCTCCTCCTCCTCTCAATAACACCTACAGTTGCTCTGTTAGTGTATTTTCTATGTGACACTATCATGTGCTGTGTGGCCCCTAAGATAAAGCTGCAGAGTTCTGCTTTATCGTGAAATTACTTACTCCAGCAGTAAACCCCCTTTTTGTGCTGAGATCTGGAGATACGGCTGCGGACTCAGTCGAGCTGTCTCTGTGCATTTACTCTTTGGGGGAGTGTAGTGCCATGTTCCTTCTCCGGCTGAGAAAATGAGACTGAAACAAACAGCCGGAGAGCACGGAGGTTTTTCAGAGGACGGGATTATACGTGACGAGCACAAAAAGGGACTTGGGCAATGTGTGCAAAAGCAATTTCCTTTCTGCTGTACAGTCCGGTGTGTTTTTATCGGATTAGGGTAAGTAGGTGTAAAGCCATTAACTCCGAATTGTTTTCTAAATAATGCAGATGGTGTTATATCCAGAGGAATTTGGCTCAGTGGTGCACCTTCCCGCTAGTTACAGGCCCTGTGAGGGTTATAAAAGTAGGAATAATCTTTGTCAAAAGGCTGTTTTGTAAACAAGGAGTACTTGTAGACTTGAAATAAACCCCAGTTTGGGCTTTTTCGTTCTACGTGGCAGCACAGAGCAGGCTGACTCAGCTGACGAGTGAGGGCTTCTGGAGTTCTCTTGGCAGCACCAGAGCAGCTCTGAGGCCACAGAAGGAGTATGAACCTTCCTGGTGCTGTATGTCTGTTGCAGTTGGGTAACTGGAAGGACAGTGGATCAGCACAAGGATCATAGAATAATAGAACAACCAGGTTGGAAGAGACCTATCGGATCATCGAGTCCAACCATTCCTATCAAACACTAAACCATGTCTGTCCCTCAGCACCTCATCTACCCGTCCCTTAAACACCTCCAAGGAAGGTGACTCAACCACCTCCCTGGGCAGCCTGTTCCAATGCCTGGTGACCCTTTCTGTAAGAAGGACATGGTTTTGTTACAGTGAGTCCAGAGGAGGCCACAAAGATTATTCCAGGCTGGAGCACTGGGCAGAGTCCAATGGGATGAGGGTTAACAAGGCCAAATGGCAGGTCCTGCACTTAGGACACAACAACCCTGAGCAGCTCCAGACTAGGAGAAGTCTGGCTGGAAACTGCCTGGAGGAGAGGGACCTGGGGGTGTTGGTTGACAGGGACTGAACGTGAGCCAGCAGTGTGCCCAGGTGGCCAAGAAGGCCAATGGCATCTTGGCTTGGATCAGAAAGGGTGTGACCAGCAGGGCCAGGGAGGTGATTCTCCCTCTGTACTCAGCACTGGTGAGGCCGCTCCTTGAATCCTGTGTTCAGTTGTGGGCCCCTTAGCACAAGAAGGATGTTGAGGCTCTGGAGCGAGTCCAGAGAAGAGCAAGGAAGCTGGTGAAGGGGCTGGAGAACAGGCCTTATGAGGAGCGTCTGAGAGAGCTGGGGGTGTTTATCCTGGAGAGGAGGAGGCTGAGGGGAGACCTCATTGCTGGCTCATGGTCAGTCGCTGTCAACCAACACCCCCAGGTCCTTCTTCTCCAGGCACTTTCCAGCCAGACTTCTCCCAGTCTGTAGCTGCTCAGGGTTGTTGTGCCTCAAGTGCAGGACCTGACATTTAGCCTTGTTAACCCTCATCCCATTGGACTCAGCCCATGAATCCAGCCTGGTCAGATCCCTTGTGCAATCAGCATTGTAAAAGTGCTTATGGTTTCTTATAGTCACTCACATTCACATAAAGTTTGGGGCTTTGCTCTAGTAATCTGCAAACTGTAATTTGCTCTGTCAGGTTGTAGCTGGTTGGATTATTGTCACTGAGGTGCCTGTGACGGGTTATCACCGTCGCTGCCACTGAAGCCTGTGCCAAAAGCAGAGATGAGTAGTTTACCCTATTTGTGAACAACAGGAGTGCGTGTTTAGAGGACATTTTGAGGGACATGGGTTAGTGTTTGATAGGAATGGTTGGACTCGATGATCCGGTGGGTCTCTTCCAACCTAGTGATTCTACGATTCTGTGACACCAGTTGACCTGCTGTGAGTCAGACAATCTCCTGGTTTTGTTCTCCCTACAAAAAGGTCTCTGCATTAATATATATTCGCTATATATTAGATCCTGGATCTGACCGATTTTAATTTTTCAAAATCTTACAGAAAAGCTTCTGTTTTACGGACAGGCCAACCTTTCCCAGAAAGAGCAGAGAAGCTGGATGGATAAATGCGAATCAATGGCCTTGAAAAATTATGAGCTGGTGCTGCTGCTTGGGCAGCATTGCTGTCGTTTGGAAATCTTGCGTCAGGAGAAAAACGACAGCAAAGTGTAACCTCAGCAACTGCAAAAGAGTTTGTTTAACGCAAGTGACTCCTTAAAGTCATTGATGCCCTTTGGAGAGTTTTGTCTTTTTTCACACCCTAGTGCTTCCTTAACATATCAGGCAGTATGTTGGACTCGATGAGCCGGTGGGTCTCTTCCAACCTGATGATTCTATGATTCCCTTTGTTTTGTTTCCTAACTCAGCTGTTTTCCTCTGAGCTGATATTCCAATCACACAAATTTGCCCGGAAAACCTTGTGTTTTCCCATAACTCGGAGTTATAACTTTATGGTTGGACTCGATGAGCCGATGGGTCTCTTCCAACCTGGTTGTTCTATGATTCTATGATTCTGATGGAGTGTTTAGAATTCCACCTTCTCATGTTTACTCCTCCATCCTTTTTCCCCCATGTCTGAAGCGCTGATGATATTTGCTCTCTTGTCTTTGTTTACTCAGCTCTGGGTTTTTTTTTTTTTTGAAGAGCATCCTTCTCAGTCCCAGTTTGGAAACCTTATCACACTGTTAGCAAGTTGATGTGCAAAGACGCTCTTCCCATTTTCTCTTTCCTTCCCATTTTCTCTTTCCTTCCCATTTTCTCTTTCCTTCCCATTTTCTCTTTCCTTCCCATTTTCTCTTTCCTTCCCATTTTCTCTTTCCTTCCCATTTTCTCTTTCCTTCCCATTTTCTCTTTCCCATTTTCTCTTTATTTCCTTCCCATTTTCTCTTTATTTCCTTCCCATCTTCTCTTTATTTCCTTCCCATCTTCTCTTTATTCTCTTCCCATCTTCTCTTTATTCTCTTCCCATCTTCTCTTTATTCTCTTCCCATCTTCTCTTTATTTCCTTCCCATCTTCTCTTTATTCTCTTCCCATCTTCTCTTTATTTCCTTCCCATCTTCTCTTTATTTCCTTCCCATTTTCTCTTTATTTCCTTCCCGTCTTCTCTTTATTCTCTTCCCGTTTTCTCTTTATTCTCTTCCCGTTTTCTCTTTATTCTCTTCCCGTTTTCTCTTTATTCTCTTCCCGTTTTCTCTTTATTCTCTTCCCGTTTTCTCTTTATTCTCTTCCCGTTTTCTCTTTCTTTTCTTCCCGTTTTCTCTTTCCTTCCCATTGTTTATGTCTTTATTAAAGTATTGTCCTTTGCAGAGAAGTTTCTTAGGGCAGTGGTGAGTGATGCATCTACCTTTCCACAAATTCTCCATATCCAGGGAGGGGGTTGAGTCACCTTCCCTGGAGGTGGTTTAAGGGACGGGTGGACGAGGTGCTGAGCGACATGGGTTAGTGTTTGATGGGAATTGTCGGACTTGATGATCCAGTGCGTCTCTTCCTACTTGATGATTCTATGACCAGTAAATGTCAGTACTCTGGCACCTGATATGTTGTTCTGGACTGGAAGACCAGATGAAATATCCCACCAAGAACAGTCGAAGTAGTTGTTTCTGTGGAAAATGTGTTTCTGGACAAAAATTTATTGTATCCACCCTGTGTAAAGCTTCAATTGAATCGTTCTGAAATCATAGAGCTTAATAAAAGGATGACAGGTTGGTTTTTTTATTTATGAAATAAAGATGGTGTTTCCCATGAGCCACTTAAAACCTAATTGATGTCATAAATGCAAAGAGCTAGACTTAAGGCTGCTATTTCTGGTGACCTCTCCTACCACTGCTAAGCTGTTCCCCAGAGTTCAGCATTTAGAAGTTTATATCAGAGCCGAGATTTTATTTAGAAGAGCCCTGAAGGTTCCTGTCCTTCTCAGCCTGCGATTCTTATCTGTTAGTATCTTCTCTTAGTATCTTGTTTAGGCTGTTGTTCTTCTCAATCAGCACAAATAAATCACTGCGGTTTTTTCTGGCCCTGTCTCGTCTCTAGGATTCTGGAACGCTACGTCCAAGATCAGATTCCCGGTGCCACGGTGGTGGTGGAGTCCATCGGGGCGCGGAGGTTCGGGGACGGCTTCTCCGAAGAGGATTACACCAAGTCTGACCTCATGGTCTACGCCATCGACCCGCAGACCAACAGAGCTATCATGAGGAACGAGCTTTTTAAGTAAGTGTATTGTCGTTTGCTCTTCCTCTCTTTCTGTGGACTCCTTGGAAAGCGGTTGGTCTGTCCCTGTTAGCAACAGCGAAGAGATTCTATGAGTCACAAGCGTCCTCCTGCCAGCCAGGCACGTGCTCCAGATCCTATCAGAAGAGAAATTGATAGGAGAAAGGATCCTTTAATTGATAGGATAAGTTCATTTAATGAACCAAATATGATGCGTTAAATATCAAAAAGTCAGCAAGAGGTGGAGACCCCTGTTTAAAAAATTTCATAGAATCATAGAACAACCAGGTTGGAAGAGACCCATCGGATCATCGAGTCCAGCCATTCCTATCAAACACTAACCCATGTCCCTCAGCACCTCATCCACCCGTCCTTTAAACACCTCCAGGGGAGGTGACTCAACCCCCTCCCTGGGCAGCCTGTTCCAATGCCCAGTGACTCTTTCCGTGAAAAACTTCCTCCTAATCTCCAGCCTAAATCTCCCCTGGTGGAGCTTGAGGCCATTCCCTCTTGTCCTGTCCCTTGGGAGAAGCGCCCAGCTCCCTGCTCTCTACAACCTCCTTTCAGGTTAATTTAATTAGCAGTAAGCGCTATAAATTCAGCCACATGCTCAAAACTTTCAGAATGTACACAGGAGAGAGAGAACTGTACAAACAGCACATGAAGTCTGCCTGTTGTGATTTAAACACAGCTTATAAATTTATTGTGTATTAGAAGATAACCTGTGGCTTTTCTTAAATGGACTTTTTGTGAACATCCTGCTGTGTTTCTGCTTGTAAAAGAGAAGTGGAGGCCCTGACTTTAATAGAATTAAAACCTGTTACTGTGTGAAAAGAATTATCTGTGAAGGTCTTGGGACATAGTGGAGCAGAGTGACCTGTTCCCTATCACAGGAGTCATAGAAGCATCAGGTTAGAAGAGACCCACCGGATCATCGAGTCCAACCATTCCTATCAAACACTAACCCATGTCCCTCAGCACCTCGTCCACCCTCCTCCATCCCAGAGGTGTATCCCACTGCTGGGATACAGGCAGGAATTAATAGAGACTCATCCTGTTTGGTGCTGGTAACGAGACAGGAGTCTGAGCGGTGTTGAGGTCCCAAAGGTGCTTGACCTGACGCTGGAGCTGGGAGCAAGGGATCGTCAAGGCATCAAACAAGGAAGTGGCAAGGAGCAGTGTGGCCTTGTCACGGCGTTTGGCATCAGTGAAGCACAAACTGAAATAGCCTCCAGCGCTGCTGTCAGGTCTCCGGGCGCGTGGTGCCTCTTTGGCAAGAACTCGGAATCGATTTTTGAGCAGGATCAGGAAGCTGAAAAAAGTAGTGGTGCTGGGATAGATTTGAGGTGCTCAGGCTGCTTGCTGTCGAGATGGCTCGATTGTGGTGTTCTCAGTGTGTGCACAGGGATAGAGTTCAATGAAGGGAAAATGAGCTCTGGTTACCTGGACCTGGTCTCTGTTGAACTTGAAATGGAAATAAGCTGCAGATTTCACTGGGACACTAGGACCCTTTCATTGGAACCCTGCATCTTGGGATGGGTTGGTTGGGATTGCCTTGAAGTCTTTGTTTAGGTTTGAGGGTGTTTCTGCAAGTGGTGTTTAAATTCAAATTTAATTTGATAGGAATGGTTGGACTAGAAGATCCGATGGGTCCCTTCCAACCTGGTTGTTCTATGATTCTATGATTCTTTGATTCTATCTAATGCCCATTGGCTGCTGAACAAAGTCATCCTTGTGACCAGATAGAGCTGCATTTCTGCAAGAAGTGAACCCACCGAAACCAGAGCTGGTGTCTGGGGCTCCCGTCATCATCTGTGGGAGGTGTCACTCCAGTGAGGCTCTGGAGAGAGTCTGGAGAAGAGCAACGAAGCTGGTGAAGGGGCTGGAGAAGAAGAGGTGTGGTTGAGAGAGCTGTGGGGGTGTTTATCCTGGAGAAGAGGAGTCTGAGGGGAGACCTCATTGCTCTCTCCAACTCCCTGAGAGGAGGTTGTGGAGAGGAGAGAGCTGGACTCTTCTCCCAAGGGACAGGGGACAGGACCACCCTCTACCACAAACTCCTAAAAGACACTGGAGCCACTTAGGTAGCTTTACAGACTGAAATGATCAACCTTCTATTTTATCTTTCCTATGAAAAAAAGGATTTGATTTATCGGAGCATAAAAACCAGTTGAATCCAGAAAAGGTCTCCTGCATATATTAAGGATAAAGCGTCCACCGTTAAAAATAAAATGCTTACCCTCTCCGAAGCTTTTGCACAAAGTGACGTGTTTCATCACAGAGTAAATGCGCAGGGTTGAGTTACGGACCTGTTAAAATAGGGTTTGTCAAGAAAATGCTAAGAGAATTTTAACCGAGGGATTGTTAAAACGTCCCAGAGATTTAATGCTGTCATCCCCGAAAGCTTGTGCCACCTCCGAGGGCATAGAAGGTGCTCCAGTGACATCTAGTGTGCAGCAAACAGATTAGAGGAAGGACTGAGAGAGCTGGGGGTGTTTATCCTGGAGAAGAGGAGGTTGAGGGGAGACCTCATTGCTCTCTATATAATACTTGAAAGGAGCTTGTGGAGAGGAGGGAGCTGGGCTCTTCTCCCAAGGGACAGGACAAGAGGGAATGGCCTCAAGCTCTACCAGGGGAGGGTCAGGCTCAACATTAGGAAAAAATTTTTCACAGAAAGGGTCATTGGGCAGTGTCAGAGGCTGCCCAGGGAGGGGGCTGAATCACCTTCCCTGGAGGTGTTTAAAGCGCAGGTGGACGAGCTGCTGAGGGACATGGTTTAGAGATTGGTGGAAATCGTTGGACTCTGATCCAGTGTGTCTCTTCCAACCTGATGATTCTATGATTCTATGACTCTATGATCCAGAGGGGTTATTAATGATCTTAAACACATCAAGGAAGAGTTATATGATCTATCAAAAGAGAATAGTTACAAACCCAACTGTGCAGTAATTCAAGCACAATTAATGAATTTGGCTGTAACACTTTTCTTTTGCAATTTTGAAGGTTCCTGGATGGCAAGCTGCTGGACATCAACAAAGAGTTTCAGCCCTACCTGGGGCAGGGCGGACGCATCCTGGAGATCCGCACCCCGGACGTGGTAGCCAACGTCAAGAAGCAGGCACAAGCCGTAGGCTACACGGAAGGCGCGTTACTGGCTCTGGCCGTCATCATCATCCTCTGCTGCATGCCAGCTATCCTCATAGTTATGGTCAGCTACAAACAGTAAGTACTCCTCTTCCTTTCTTCCTGAAAGGAGGTTGTGGAGAGGAGGGAGCTGGGCTCTTCTCCCAAGGGACAGGGCAAGAGGGAATGGCCTCAAACTCCACCAGAGGAGATTTAGGCTGGAGATTAGGAGGAAGTTTTTCACACAGAGGGTCATTGGGCATTGGAATAGGCTGCCCAGGGAGGTGGTTGATTCCCCTTCCCTGGAGGTGTTTAAGGATGGGTAGATGAGGTCCTGAGGGACACAGTTTCATGTTTGATAGGAATGGTTGGACTCGATGATCCGATGGGTCTCTTCCAAACTATTTGTTCTATGATATGATTCTGGGATATGATTTTTGTGGCAGCAGCAGAAGGATGTAGTAGGGATGCTGCATATCTTAGCTTTGACAATCGTTCTTTATTGGAAGGGAATTATTATACAGGAAAGTGTTCTGCCCTGTTCAGTGTCTTCATCCCTGTTCAATGTCTTCATCAGTGACCTGGATGAAGGCATCGAGTGCTCCCTGAGCAAATATTCAGATGACACTAAGCTGTGTGGAAGTGTGGATCTGCTGGAGGGTCAGGAGGCTCCAAAGGGATCTGAACAGGTTGGATCCATGGGCTGAGTCCAATGGGATGAGGTTTAACACGGCCAAATGCTGCGTCCTGCACTTGGGGCACAACAACCCTGAGCAGCTACAGACTGGGAGAAGTCTGGCTGGAAACTGCCTGGAGGAGAAGGACCTGGGAGGGGTTAGTTGACAGTGACTGACCATGAGGCAGCAGTGTGCCCAGGTGGCCAAGAAGGCCAATGGCATCTTGGCTTGGATCAGAAACGGTGTGACCAGCAGGTCTAGGGAGGTTCTTCTCCCTCTGGACTCAGCACTAGTGAGACCAATAATATGAATATAATATAAACGTGAATAACTATTCACGTTTTCAAGTCTTGCTCTTCTCTTTGTGTGTGTGTGTGTGTATGGAATAATTAAGCAGCATCTCGTTTATTACTCCTATTAGGTTCACTCTCGAGGAAAATTGTTAACCACAGAATTCATCTAACCTTCCTTTTTATCTCTTTATCTTTTTTTTATTGCATAACAAAACAGATTCAAAGAGTAAGTATTTTTGGCTTTGTTTCTAATAGACTGACAGCCTCTTGGGCTTTATTTTTAAGGAAGAGGGTCCCTGGCATTCACTAAGAGTCACTCACTCTGCTCCGACTTGTTTCTCAACGCACTGTAGGGCAAGGTTAAAAGTGACTGATACAGATACAGCTGCTCAGAGTGTGTTGTTATTGCATGATTAAAGTTGTCTCGGTTCAGGACATCTCGTTTCCTGCAGAGAAAAAAGTAAATATTTCCCTGTGTGTGGTATTCCTGGAGCAAGTGAGCACTTGCCAGGCCTTTGTGCGAAGAGAGAGTGTTCTCCAAGAAGGATCTTTCTCTAAGAAGGATCATGTGTCCACCCTCAAAGCCCTTTTTCACGGAAAGGGGCATTGGGCATTGGAACAGGTGGTTGATTCACCTTCCCTGGAGGTGTTTAAGGGACGGGTGGACAAGGTGCTGAGGGACATGGGTTAGTGTTTGATGGGAACGGTTGGACTTGATGATCCAGTGGGTCTCTTCCAACCTCTTGATTCCTTTCCTTTCCTTTCCTTTCCTTTCCTTTCCTTTCCTTTCCTTTCCTTTCCTTTCCTTTCCTTTCCTTTCCTTTCCTTTCCTTTCCTTTCCTTTCCTTTCCTTTCCTTTCCTTTCCTTTCCTTTCCTTTCCTTTCCTTTCCTTTCCTTTCCTTTCCTTTCCTTTCCTTTCCTTTCCTTTCCTTTCCTTTCCTTTCCTTTCCTTTCCTTTCCTTTCCTTTCCTTTCCTTTCCTTTCCTTTCCTTTCCTTTCCTTTCCTTTCCTTTCCTTTCCATTCCTTTCCATTCCTTCCCATTCCTTCCCATTCCTTTCCTTCCCATTCCTTTCCTTTCCTTCCCATTCCTTCCCATTCCTTTCCTTCCCATTCCTTTCCTTCCCATTCCTTTCCTTCCCATTCCTTTCCTTCCCATTCCTTTCCTTCCCATTCCTTTCCTTCCCATTCCTTTCCTTCCCATTCCTTCCCATTCTATTCCATTCTAATCTATTCCATTCTATTCCATGCCTTTCCATTCTATAGCAAAGCAATTCAGATCATCTCTGTGACACTTCTACCACTGCACATCTTGGGGGGTTAAGTTTTCCAGATCGAAAATACAATTTTTTTCCATAGGAAAATTTTTCAGGAAAACTCTTAGTTGAAACATAATTCCTCAACCGACTCTAATAAGAAAGGAGTCGCGAGTGGACTCTCAATTAAGAGAGGAGTCAAACTTTGCTAGAGATTAATTTTGTTTAAAAATCAAATTTTTGGCTCTTGGATGAAGCCCTTGAACAAAGAGCTTACTCTCTCTGCTGTTAGGTAACCAGAATAGATAAACCTCCTACTGAGAGCAGCGTTAAAGCTGTTGTATCCGTTATTCCCCGGGAAATACCTTCTGTGGCCGTGACTTACTGCTGGCTGAGAGCTTTCCATCCAGGGCCAGCTCTGGGGATCCACCAGGAAAGAACAAGTAACGGAGAGCTGAGGAAAAAAAAAAAAAAAAAGCAGCTTTAACACGTTAGAACTTTTCTTTGAAGAAGGAAAATCATAGGTGTGCTTTGAAAAGAAAACATAGAAAACTTTGGACGTGGTTTAGTGTTTGATAGGAATGGTTGGACTTGATGATCTGGGTGGTCTCTTCCGACCTGGTTGTTCTATGAGTCTATGGTTCTTTGCATCGTGGCTTCTGTTAGGGTATAGAGTCATTTTAATGAGTATTTCTCTTTCCCTACCGAAGGAGACAGGCTGAATGTGCGAAGACAGCGAGAATCCAGATGGCTTTACCAGCAGGCAAACCAGCAAGCTCCGCGGCCAATAACCTCTATGAAGAGCTCGGTGACAGCACCATGTGAGTAGTCCTTGTGATTCCTTGCACACTTAGCAAGTTTGCAGATGACACTGAGCTGGGAGGAAGTGTGGGATCTGCTGGAGGGTCAGGAGGCTCCAAGGGGATCTGACCAGGCTGGATCCATGGGCTGAGACCAATGGGATGAGGGTTAACAAGGCCAAATGGCAAGTCCTGCACTTGGGGCACGACAACCCTGAGCAGCTACAGACTAGGAGAAGTCTGGCTGGAAAGTGTCTGGAGGAGAAGGACCTGGGGGTGTTGGTTGACAGCGACTGAGTGTGCCCAGGTGGCCAAGAAGGCCAATGGCATCTTGGCTTGGATCAGACACGGTGTGACCAGCAGGGCCAGGGAGGTTCTTCTCCCTCTGGACTCAGCACTGGTGAGACCACTCCTCGAATCCTGTGTTCAGTTGTGGGCCCCTCAGCACAAGGAGGATGTTGAGGCTCTGGTGCGAGTCCAGAGAAGAGCAATGAAGCTGGTGAAGGGACTGGAGAACAGGCTTTATGAGGAACGGCTGAGAGAGCTGGGGGTGTTTATCCTGGAGAAGAGGAGGCTGAGGGGAGACCTCATTGCTCTCTCCAACTCCCTGAAAGGAGGTTGTGGAGAGGAGGGAGCTGGGCTCTTCTCCCAAGGGACAGGGGACAGGACGAGAGGGAATGGCCTCAAGCTCCACCAGGGGAGGGTCAGGCTCAACATTAGGAAAAAGTTCTTCACAGAAAGAAGAACCCTTTCTGGCTTTTTTTCTGTCAATTATTTGACTTTCCAGGCAGTGTGACACTTCGGGAAATTTTCCATCTAGGAAATAACCTCTTATTAACATTTCTCATGGATTTTAGTGCAATATCTCCTGCCTTTAGTTGTCCGAAGACCCTCACCTTCCGTTTGTGATGCTGTCTCATGTTTAGTTTTCTTAATTTGGTGTTTAGAGCAAATGAAACGGAACTAAGCTCTTGAGTTTTAAAACTGTTTCCTTGTCTCCTCCTTTTCATTTTTCTCTGTCTTTGGACATGTAGGCATCAGTAAGTAAGCTCACCTCCTTGCCTTGATATCTGTAGCGAGTAGAAACGCTAGTTAATTATTCCTTTCCGCGATTCCCATTAAACCTTCCTGCCCACAACTCATCCCCATCGATCAAGCAGAGGAAAGACATTTACTGTAGTAAAGTAGAGATGAGTTATGGTTGCTGAACTTGAAGGGGATTATTTCTAAAGCCGAGTAGCCCTTTAAAAAACCAAAAAGCCAAAGAAAACCAATGCTGAGAGCATGCACAGAGGTTTGATTTCATGGAATTAAGATCTCACAATGGGTTGGCAGCAAAATATTTCTTCGCTGCTGCTTACACTTCCTTGCAAGGCAAGTACAGTTCCCTTAACAGACAAAGGGTCATTGGGCAGTGTCAGAGGCTGCCCAGGGAGGTGGTCGATTCCCCTTCCCTGGAGGTGTTTAAGGGACAGGTGGACAAGGTCCTGAGGTACTCGGTTTAGTGTTTGATAGGAATGGTTGGACTCGATGATCCGATGGGTCTCTTCCAACCTGGTTGTTCTATGATTCTATGTTCGGAGGACAACGTGCGTCTGGGCTGACTGACGTCAGCTGCCTCGGGGAGAACCTGCACGGTCTGCGCTTTGGATGTGCTCAGATGCACCTCTGGCTGCTCCGGGGGCCTTGATTTCAGGCTGAGCATCACCTCAGACCACAAGTCTCAGTTTAGGTGCGACCTGTGGCCTGTTCTTAAAGAGCAGTGCAGGGATTCTATCATTCTATGACACTTAAACGCTGTCTAATCGTACACGTGGTTTATACAACAGCGGTTTTGACGCACATTTATTATTATTAGAACAGCTTTACCTTAAAAATCCCTGTGAATATCTCATGTTGGCTGAGCCCAGTTCCATTCGAACAGAAGAGACACGATTCTACATCCTACACATAACATTTTCCTTATTATCTCATAATGGAACCGTATCACATAATGATTTTGCTGGTTTCTATCACTGGGGAGAGGCAGAGTGCAGGATTGATCAGTGCTTTGGAAATCAAATCCCTGTGAATATCACGTGTTGGCTGAGCCCAGTGCCATTTGAACAGAAGAGACACAATTATACATCCTACACATAATATTTTCCTTATTAACTCCTACTGGAACCATATCACATAATGATTTTGCTGGTTTATATCACTGGGGAGAGGGAGAGTGAAGGATTGACTGGTTTATAGCACTGGGGAGAGGGAGAGTGAAGGATTGACTGGTTTATATCACTGGGGAGAGGGAGAGTATTGACCAATGCTTTGGAAATCAACGGGATTTTTCTTTAAAAAACACAAACTTACCTATGAGTGTTCCAAGTGCTGAAAACTCATTCTGATTTTTCTGCCTCCTCCAGTCCTTCCCCCTTAAAGGAGACGCGAAAGTAAATGTCTTGCCCAGTAGTCGATTAAATGCGGTGCTTCTGCTGAATAGTAGTAGTTTCCTAGAAGTAATTCGGTGGCTCTGATTCGTATCATGAGTTCTTTTTTTTTTTTTTTTTTCTTTTCTCTTTCATAAGTATCTGTGTCCGTGCATGTTTCCTCACACGTGATTATCTTCTTTTCTTTCAAGTCTTTTTCTTCTCTACCATTTCCAACAAAGCAGGGGAAAAAAGTCAGTCTTAGAAGAAGGAGACCGCCAGAGGGTTATAAGCAGCTTTGCTTCCCGGGCTATTGAGGCTCACAAGCAATCTAATCTCAATGGATCGCTCAACAATAACCTCCCCAAATCCTCCAGTAACATTACTTTTTTATCCGACGAGAACCCATTAACTACTCAAAACCCGTTGTACGTGGAAGGTGTCCCCGCGAGTCCTGCGGCTGCCAGGTTTCCACGGAAAAGAAACGATGCTCTAGATGCTCTTTCTCCCTCGGGACTAGTCTGGAGAGACGCCTCGTCGGGAGGCAGTCACCGGGCTTGGACGGTGCCGGCTCACGTCGCGAAAAGACACGCGGTCGCTTCTCTGAGCAGGCCTGTTGTCATGGACCCCGTTCAGTGGCAACAGGAGAGGCTCAAAGCGGAGAACGACGGAGCCGAGAATCAACCTGACGATGTTGATGTCGGCAGCCCACCCTTTCAAAAAATAAGCGGCCCCAGTTTGACGGTGAAAGAGAAGGCGAGACAGTTCGAGCAGCAGGCTCTGCAGGAAATGAAGCAAGTGAAGTCTCCCGACGTGAAATCCACGCGCTCGCCGACGCACAGCGGCTGCCTCCAAGACGGAGAAAACGCGCCGGAGCAGTCTCCTAGAAGCGTGGCCGCTTCTCCTCGCCTGCGTCCTTCTCCTCTCTCCTCTCCGACGCCGTGTGCCGAAGCGGCCGAAGCAGAGGCCTCCGCGGTCCCCTCGGTCATCGTCACTCACCACGACCATCCTGAAGAACTTTCTCCTCCGCCCACCCGCAAGCCGACTCCTCCGTCTTTTAGGATAAAGAAACCAGTTTGCCAAAGCCTTTTAGCTCCTCAGGCCAAAGAAGCTGTAGAAAGCATCCCAGACCCACCAAAAATTCCTCCCCCGCCACCTCCACTGCTGCCACCCCTCCCTCCACCTCCGTCCCCTCCTGTCTTACCTCCACCTCCGTCCACCCTTCCTCCTCCTTCTTCTTCATCTCCTCTCAGCCCCCAGCACCTCTCCCCTGCCAAGCGTTTAAACCCCCCTGCCAAACAACCAGCTGCTCCCCCACCGGCCGCGGCGCCGGAGCCGCCTCCTCCTCCTCCTCCTCCCCGCCGGGAGCTGAAAGGGATCCTGAAAAACATCCAGAACTTAGCAGCCATCGAAAAGTCGGTGGCCAACATGTACAGCCAAATAGACAAGAACCACGCGCTGCCCAAGCCCATTTCCAAGCTCAAGGCGGTGGCGCCGCCCGAGCTGCCGACCCCAGAGGCCGCGGCCGAGCACAACCAGCAGAACGGCAGCTTGAGCTGCGTCGTGGAGGAGCTCGAGAAGTGCTTCCCCTCTCAGTCGACGGCTCTGTAATAATTCCAGTTGGATGTTTTCCGCCTGTAACATTTCGAGCCAGATGACTTTGATAGGAATGGTTGGACTAGAAGATCCGATGGGTCTCTTCCAACCTGGTTGTTCTATGACTCTAATGCAGCACATGGTCTCGGCCTCAGACTCCCTAGAAATTCAAACTTTTCCCCTTTCTCTCCTATTTGTCGCCTCATATTCAGTCCTAATCCCAAAACCAGGAGATGTTGTCTTTCCTGTTCATTCAACCATTTGTAATGTATAATACGGTTGGACTCGATGATCCGGTGGGTCTCTTCCAACCTGGTTGTTCCATGATTCTATGATGATTCTATGATTCTATGATGATTCTATGATTCTATGATGATTCTATGATTCTATAATGATTCTATAATGATTCTATGATTCAACAAGTTGTTCTCTCCAAGCTACATCTTGTTCTATGATGCTGGTTCTTACTCTGTTTACCAAAAATCCTTGGGAAAAACCTCTCCTTTTTCACCAAATCAGTCCTAGACTCATAGGGCTCAATACAGCTTTACCTTAAGCAGCCTTTGGTGTAGGTAGATAGCAGGAAGCAGAGTGATTTCTCTGCCGTCGCGATCGGAACCTCTTGCTTTGCCCGTGAAACGTCCAACCTGGGAGGAATCTGGAGGTCAAAGCGAGCGAGTCCTGGTAGGCAACAGGCACAGAAATAATGAACCAGAGTCCAGGGGAGGTGGAACCAGAAGGGATTTCTCTTGATTTATCCGTAAACCTCCCTCTCTCCCCTCACATTATCTCTATTCTGCCTTCCACTGCATTTTTTATATTGTAACCACACATCAACCTTTTTTATTTTGTATATTTCTTTCATGGACAAAGCGTTTCTTCATTTTTTTTTTTTTTTATTTATTTTGCGTGTGTACGTCGGTGTCTGTCTCACTCTCATTCTAGTTCGCCACGAGCTCGACAGCTGAAAATTGAAATAAAGTCGCTCTGATTAGCGTCACCGAAGTGAGGATTTTTCGAACGCTTGTAAAAATCCACGTCCTGTGGATTTATTTTACTGGCTTTTTTGCTCACGGTCGTCTCTATCAGGTTTTTCCATTAAATATGTATTATATTAAATATATATTATATTAAATATATATTATATTAAATATATAGTATATTAAATATATAGTATATTAAATATATAGTATATTAAATATATAGTGTGTATTATATATTATTACTATATATTGAATATATATTATATATTTATAATAATAAACAGTAATTGACAATTATAGTCAGTTATAAAACAGTTATAAAAAAATGGTAAGTGAAAGCACTTATGGCATATAAACCAACACTAGGTTGGTTCAACCTGCAAATTTCCTTTTAGTCTTTTGCCAAACTTGAAAATATTTTATGTTTAAAATGACACTTTTTAAAAACAAAGTGAAAAAGGTTTATACGGTTGGACTCGATGACCCAGTAGGTCTCTTCCAACCTGGTGATTCTATGATTCTATGATTCTATATTACTTAATGAAGAGAAACCCCAGTTTTAGCAATTCTGAGCAAAAAGGTAATGATGTCTCAGACTGTCTAGAAGTACTCGGCATTTCCATGGTGCTTTGCTTTTCTTTTTTCTCTCTTTTTTTTTTTTCTTTTTAAATCTGCAGTTAGAACATTGTGCGGATGCTTCAGGCGGAAACTGCGGAAGGTAGTTTGTCTTTCTTTGTCCCAGAGCCGAACTCCGTGAGCTCCATCGCATGAGTGTTACTGATACATTAGAAATTTTCTTTGCTTGAAACTCTTGTTGGGCTGGACTGTAGCTCCAAGACATACAAATTGTGAGAGGAAGGATTGTTGATAACAGCATTTTTCACTTTCCCAGAGGGGTTTAAGGTGCAGGTGGACGAGGTGCTGAGGGACATGGGTTAGTGTTCGATAGGAATGGTTGGACTCAATGATCCGGTGGGTCTCTTCCAACCTGGTTGTTCTATAATTCTATGAAAATGAGAAAGACACTAGGAAAGGTCCAACACTCCTCCAGTCAAAGCCTGCTCTCGTATAAAAGACAGAGAAAACTGCTTTGGATGGTGACATCCTTTGAAAAAAAAAAAAACCTCACTGAAAATTCAGCTTATTTTGCACGTGCTACAGACATTCTGCTTCGCTAGCACCGACCGATGCTTCTCCGTCCTCCCCCGGCATCCGATACAGATGATCTGCTTTTAAATCTGCCTCTACAGAAAGAAATCAGTGCCCATAAACCAGTGTGGAGACAAGAATGGGAATGGGACCTGCAGCAGGGGAATCCCTCTGAGTAGCTGCGTGTTTAACACTTAAAAGGAATATATCACCTTCCTTGGAGGTGTTTAAGGCACAGGTAGATGAGGTGCTGAGGGACATGGGTTAGTGTTTGACAGGAATGGTTGGACTCGATGATCCGATGGGTCTCTTCCAACCTGGTTGTTCTATGATTCTATGGCCTTAAGCTCTGAACTATGCAGTAAAGAACTAACGTGGCTCAAGCCAACTATGCATGAAAAAAGCTGGTTGTGAACAGCTTCCGTAATGAGCTTACTCCAAAAAAAAAAAAAGCACTTCAAAGCATATTACAGCGTTTCTTGTAGTTATCTCAATGCATTCATAGTCTCCTTTTATAAACCCATGTAGCACTTTGCTGCTCGTGTAAAAGGAATTTATTCCTTTTTAGGCTGGAGATTAGGAGGATGTTTTTCACACAGAGGGTCATTGGGCATTGGAATAGGCTGCCCAGGGAGGGGGTTGATTCACCTTCCCTGGAGGAGTTTAAGGGATGGGAGGATGAGGTCTTGAGGGACATGGTTTAGTGTTTGATAGGAATGGTTGGACTCGATGATCCGATGGGTCTCTTCCAACCTGGTTGTTCTATGATTCTATGATCCTTGTGCTGTATCGAGCGAATGGGTATTTTTTTGGTCTTGTGAAGGCCTCATTTTTCTTCTAATCTCAGCCACACAAAACTATGAGAAGCACAAGCAGTTCTCCAAAACACAGCTTTGTGGTATTTGTGAGAAAGTTGGATTCCAAATTGAATTCGAATTGCTTACATTATGCTTTTAATCTGTAATATAGTGGCTACTCAGGAGTAATTAAGAGGAACAGGCTTGCTTCTCCTCGACACAACACGAGACGTTCTTTAAAAAAAAAAAAAAATCTTCACAGAAAGGGTTGTCAGGCACTGGCAGAGGCTGCCCAGGGAGGTGGTTGACTCACCTTCCCTGGAGATATTTAAGTTGTGGGTGGATGAGGTGCTGAGGGACATGGGTTAGTGTTTGATAGGAATGGTTGGACTCAGTGATCTCTTCCAACCTGGTGATTCTTTGATTCTATGATTCTCTGGAGATTGTTGTAGGTGATCTGGGAACTCAATACGGTGCCCCTCAAGTGGCCTTTGAAAAGTCACAGATCATTTCTTGGTGATAAATCTTCATTCCGCTTCCTCGTTGCCTTTATATTATATGGGCAGCAGCACTAATTTCATGCTGATAATCAATTCCATGTGTCGAATACTAATAGACAACTCTATAGGTGGTGATAGCCAAGAATTAATAGGATGCTCTGTTTATTATTATTTACTCAAGAGCAATTAAAGAATTAAAGGGAGGGGGTTGAGTCACCTTCCCTGGAGGTGTTTAAGGGACGAGTGGATAAGGTGCTGAGGGACATGGGTTAGTGTTTGACAGGAATGGTTGGACTCGATGATCCGATGGGTCTCTTCCAACCTGGTTGTTCTATGACTCAATGAATTCCCTTAGACTGCTCTCTGTGCACTAGGTTAACAATTTTTAATACTTACCCTTTCCGTCTTAATAAAAAAAATTAAAAACTCAGGTTTATTCTCAACTGCGACGCTAAGACCTAAATTGCTGTTTTTATTAGTTTTGTCTCAACCGTTTTAGTTTTCTGGCAGAGAATATGAAAATGTAGAACTTACAGGTACAATAAGGTACTTATAGGTGAAAATACAGGTACAATTGCATCTGTCAGACACAGGGACAGCTCCAAGAAAGTGAATTAAAACAGTAATTAAAATAAAAAAATAAATCCAGTGAGATCAGAAGCTCAAAACCTGTGGCAAAATAATGAGAGAGCGAAAATAATTTGACTTTCCCCCCCTGCCGAGCGATTGTGTGATTTTAATAGTAATGTTGTTATAATAAATTAATAATAGAAGCTTGAGGCTGATTTCTAGCGAGTCCCAAGTGCAGAGGGAGAGTCCAGATGTAGGATGGGAACTGTTAGGCTGATATGTGAAATAAAAGGGTCTCTGTGGAGCTGGTCTCTGTGGGTCTCCAAGACAACAGAGAAGGGGATGGGGCAGGGACTCCTTTCATGGGAAGGCAAAGCAAACCAAAAGCAAACTTCACCCCTTCTCCCATCACTGTGTCCCACTGGGTCCTCTTGCTCTTGCGGATCAGGGATTTCTCATTCATTTGCAATCAAAAAGCAAGAGAAG
Source organism: Coccyzus lansbergi (assembly GCA_033558105.1). Classification (NCBI taxonomy): domain Eukaryota; kingdom Metazoa; phylum Chordata; class Aves; order Cuculiformes; family Coccyzidae; genus Coccyzus; species Coccyzus lansbergi. The sequence goes on along the minus strand of JAUMJK010000786.1, from coordinate 719,229 downwards.
ATCCCAACTATTCACTAGCCTCTCCCATGCAATCATTCAGATGTCCCGAGCAAACCTCAACAAAACCATATTTTTTAACAATTTAACCTTAATAATTTAAGGTTAACCTTAATAATTTAACCTTTCAGAATCTGAAGATAAGGTCAAAATTGATGGGAACGGTTGGACTCGATGATCCGGTGGGTCTCTTCCAACCTGGTGATTATATGATTCTATATAATTTAGTGTTTGATAGGAATGGTTGGACTCGATGATCCGGTGGGTCTCTTCCAACCTGGTTGTTCTCTGATTCTATGATTCTATATTTTGTGTTGTAGATATTTATTCCTTTTATTACCAAGAATATTTCTAATTGCATTATCTTTTCACTTCTCTCCAGAAAGAAGGGTAATATTCACCTTTATGTAGTCTCACAGGAGCAAACTAACGTTTCTTTTTCATTTTTTTTTTATTTCCAGGCGAGGATATGCACAGCAAGAGGTAAGGCTGTCCCCCAATTACATGTAAAATATTAATTACACCAGTGTGCTTTTTGTGTAGAGCCTGTATAGTGAAACTCTTGTGAAACTCAACTGCTGGATGAGGTCAGGAAGATCGAGTGGCTCAAAAAGTTCATGAGGTGTAGAGAGCTGGGAGTGTTTATCCTGGAGAAGAGGAGGCTGAGGGGAGACCTCATTGCTGGACATTAGGAAAAAAATTTTCACAGAAAGGGTCATTGGTCACTGGCAGAGGCTGCCCAGGGAGGTGGTTGATTCACCTTCCCTGGAGGTGTTTAAGGTGCAGGTGGACGAGGTGCTGAGGGACATGGGTTAGTGTTTGATAGGAATGGTTGGACTCCATGATGCAGTGGACCTCTTCCAACCTGGTGATTCTGTGATTCTGTGAACCTTAACTCAAACACGTGTGAATTGCACTTCAATTGTTGCTGCCTAACTAACCCCTTTCTAATTCTCTTTTTGCAGCAGCAGCAGTTGTTGAGGCCTTCTCTTCTCAGACCAGAGGTACCTCTATTTTTCATTTCTTAATTACTCTATAACATTTTTAATGCCTGGAACATAATTTCCTAATAAAAACTGGTCTGTCAGGGAGGTTCTTCTCCCTCTGGACTCGGCACTGGTGAGGCCGCTCCTTGAATCCTGTGTTCAGTTGTGGGCCCCTCAGCACAAGAAGGATGTTGAGGCTCTGGAGCGAGTCCAGAGAAGAGCAACAAAGCTGGTGAAGGGGCTGGAGAACAGGCCTTATGACGAGCGTCTGAGAGAGCTGGGGGTGTTTCTCCTGGAGAAGAGGAGGCTGAGGGGAGACCTCATTGCTCTCTGCAACTACCTGAAAGAAGGTTGTGGAGAGGAGGGAGCTGGGCTCTTCTCCCAAGGGACAGGACAAGAGGGAATGGCCTCAAGCTCCACCAGGGGAGATTTAGGCTGGACATTTGTTAAATATTTTTCACAGAAAGGGTCACTGAGCACCGGCAGTTGAGGAGGGAGTTGATTCACCTTCCCTGGAGGTGTTTAAGGGATGGGTGGAGGAGGTCCTGAGGGACATGGGTTAGTGTTTGATGGGAATGGTTGGACTCGATGATCTGGTGGGTCTCTTCTAACCTCTTTATTCTATGATTCTATGATTTAAAGCTCCTGTTGGCTTCTCATTGTGGTTCTTGACAGTCATTAATGTTCCTCAAGTTATTATCATATTTTATTTTGTTTGTTTGCACTTCATTGAGCCTTTTTCATCAGTCGTTACTGCCTGGGACTGTCTGCACTCAGTTAGTGTTTCTCTTTTGGCAGGAGTTAAGCATGGAGTCCGGAATCGATCCAGGGCAGGAATACTACGGGCAAGACTACTACAGTTATGAGCACGGGTATATTTTCATTTTTCCTGTGTATTTCAGAAGAAAGTGCCGCTTCCCCTCAGCACAAGAAGGATGTTGAGGCTCTGGAGTGAGTCCAGAGAAGAGCAACAAAGCTGGTGAAGGGGCTGGAGAAGAGGCCCTGTGAGGAGTGGCAGAGAGAGCTGGGGGTGTTTATCCTGGAGAAGAGGAGGCTGAGGGGAGACCTCATTGCTCTCTATAACACCCTGACAGGAGGTGGTTGAGAGGAGGGAGCTGGGCTCTTCTCCCAAGGAACAGGGGACAGGATGAGAAGGAATGGCCTCAAGCTCCACCAGGAGAGATTTAGGCTAGAGATTAGGAGGAAGTTTTTCACACAGAGGGTCATTGGGCATTGGAATAGGCTGCCCAGGGAGGTGGTTGATTCCCCTTCCCTGGAGGTGTTTAAGGCACAGGTGGATGAGGTGCTGAGGGACATGGTTTAGTGTTTGATAGGAATGGTTGGACTCGATGATCCGATGGGTCTCTTCCAACCTGGTTGTTCCATGATTCTTTGATTGTTGCTGTGCATAGAGGCACATGTTGTCTCCCTGGTGCACGTTATGACAGGATGATGGTGTTTTCACCAGGTATGAACTGCCTCAGTACGGGAGCCGTCGCCGCTTGCTGCCTCCTTCGGGGATGTACGACGAATACGGGGAAGTCGTGGTGGAGAACGACAGTGGCTACTACTACAGTCCACATGCATCCACAGCGGAAGAGGTAAGGATCTCTGATGGGTTGACTCCAGCTCTTACAATAAGCTGAACGACCATTAAATCCTCTCAGATGCGTTTTCTAACTGATTAGAATATTGTGTTCTGTATAGACCAAATAATCAGCTCCTCCAATGCTAATTGTTATTTGCCCTTCTGGTGACCAATATAGTTTATGTCAACACCTCTTCCCCTTTTTCTAGAAATAAAAAGGATTTGATAAGTTTCTTTTAATATCCACATCTATTTTTCCCTCGATGTCGTTTCCTAGTTCAAAGAAAAAGCCACACGGCCTGAGGTAATTCCCTTTTCAGTTGTTAACAAATTGTGTTATTAAGAATATTCAGGCTGTAACTGGTGATTTTCCACTGAGAAAAACCGTCACCTAAACTCGTTCATCATAAAGTTCCTACGTAAATAAATAATGTATGAATGGAAATAAATGTAAAGAAATGTATGAATGAAAATAAATGTAAGTAAATGTATGAATGAAAATAAGTGTAAAGAAATGTCTGAATGTAAAGAAATTTTAAAATGTCAGTGGCAGCCGGAAGAAAGTTGATATAAGTGTATTTTTTAATTTTTTTTAATTGAATTTTGAGAACTAGCCTCCTATTCCATCACATGACAAATCATTAAATGAGAAGAGATAACATCTCCGAACCAGGTTTTTTTTTTTTCCCTGTTTTGGAGTAAGGTAGTTGTGCACTTGGGTAGTTGTGCACCTCTATTGGAATAAGGCAGTTGTGCACTTGCACTTATTCTCGAAGTAAAACCTCTCCCATCACTTTGGCAGGAATGTTTTTTTTTTTTTAATTTAATTTTGAGAACCAGCCTCTTAATCCATCACATGACTAATCACTAAATGAGAAGAGATAACATTTCCAAGGCAGGTTTTTTTTTTCCCTGTTTTGGAGTAAGGTAGTTGTGCACTTGGGTAGTTGTAGTGCACTTGGGTAGTTGTGCACTTTTGCACTAAGGTAGTTGTGCGCTTGTACTTATTCTCGAAGTAAAACCTCTCCCATAACTTTGGTTTCTTTTTTTAAATTTGGTTTTGAGAACTAGCTTCCTAATCCATCACATGACTAATCAGTAAATGAGAAGAGATAACATTTCCAAGGCAGGTTTTTTTTTTCCCTGTTTTGGAGTTAAGGTAGTTGTGCACTTGGATAGTTGTGCACTTGGGTAGTTGTGCACCTCTATTGTAATAAGGCAGTTGTGCACTTTTGCAATAAGGTAGTTGTGCACTTGCACTTATTCTCGAAGTAAAACCTCTCCCATCGCTTTGGCAGGAATGTTTCTTTTTTTTTAATTTAATTTTGAGAACCAGCCTCTTAATCCATCACATGACTAATCACTAAATGAGAAGAGATAACATTTCCAAGGCAGGTTTTTTTTTCCCTGTTTTGGAGTAAGGTAGTTGTGCACTTGGGTAGTTGTAGTGCACTTGGGTAGTTGTGCACTTTTGCACTAAGGTAGTTGTGCACTTGTACTTATTCTCGAAGTAAAACCTCTCCCATAACTTTGGTTTCTTTTTTTAAATTTGGTTTTGAGAACTAGCTTCCTAATCCATCACATGACTAATCACTAAATGAGAAGAGATAACATTTCCAAGGCAGGTTTTTTTTTTCCCCTGTTTTGGAGTAAGGTAGTTGTGCACTTGGGTAGTTGTGCACCTGTGTAGTTGTAGTGCACTTGGGTAGTTGTGCACTTGGGTAGTTGTGCACCTCTATTGTAATAAGGCAGTTGTGCACTTATGCAGTGAGGTAGTTGTGCACTTGCACTTATTCTCGAAGTAAAACCTCTCCCATAACTTTGGTAGGAAAGTCTTTTTTTTAATTTAATTTTGAGAACCAGCCTCTTAATCCATCACATGACTAATCACTAAATGAGAAGAGATAACATTTCCAAACCAGGTTTTTTTTTCCCTGTTTTGGAGTAAGGTAGTTGTGCACTTGGGTGGTTGTTGTGCACTTGGGTGGTTGTTGTGCACTTGTGTGGTTGTTGTGCACTTGTGTGGTTGTTGTGCACCTCTGTTGGAGTAAGGCAGTTGTGCACTTTTGCAGGAAGGTAGTTGTGCACTTGCACTTACTCTCGGAGTAAAACCTCTCCCATAACTTTGGTTGGAAGCTTTTTTAAACCAGGTAAGTTCGTTTTGATACTAGGATAAAAAAAAAATAAGTTGAATTTGTTCCCGTTGACTTGCTTTTTAGGGTACGAGTTTTCGCACTAACTCTCTTTCAAATTGTAATCAAGTTCCGTTTTGATAATTTGCAGGGGATGAGTCAAGGCAGAGGTCCTCCAAGCAGAGGTGTAAGCCTGAGAGCAGGGGCACTGATAGAAGGTAGACCTGTAGGTGGTGGGATGGATCTAAGACTCGGTCCTGGACGAGCATATAGGGGGAAAAGGAAGCTAAAAGCAGTGATGCACGTGAGTCGTGTCGCAGTCAGCGCTCGCAGACCAGTAGGAAGAGCCGAGTCCCCTCGTACTCCGTGGAAGAAAGCGAGGATCTTCCCCATGATCCTGCAGAAAGTGAAAAGCGGAAGGAAGGATTCCAGTTACGCCAAGTTGATGTCGGCTCGGCAAGCGGACGGTGAGCAAGGCGTGATCGTCAGGGGAAGTTATTTCCAGAAGTCAACAGATGACAGGCCTTCGATGAGAAAACTAAATCACGTCTTAAAGCGCATTAGCGTCTCGAGAAAATTTCAGGAGCCTGTGAGCAAAGATGCGGGAGGAGAAGGTGAGGAAGAGTCTGAAAGAGAGGAAGCGAAGCCAGGAGTTTCCATAAGTATCACGGCAGAGAGCGAACACGACGAGAGTGATTATGAGAAGAAGGAAAAGAAGAGAAGAAAATACACCTCCTCAGAGGAGTCATCTGCGAAGAGCAGTAGCTCTGGCTCGGAGTCGGAAGATAAGGACTACTTGAAAGTAACCCTGGACCAAGATGAAGCCACGGAAAGCACTGTGGACTCAGATGAAGAAACCGGGCATGATCTGGGGGATTCTGATGATGACTCCGAATCCAGCTCTAGCAGTGACTCGGAGGAGGATTCGTCTGAAGAGGACGATGATGAGGAAGACGACTCTGACAGCGACGAAGAGGGTAGCTTATCAAGGAGCTCGTCTACGCAAAGTTCGTACAGCAAATCGGGGACCAGTGAGTCCAGCAGTAGAAGAAGCAGTAAAAGTGAGTCCAGTAGTAGAAGAAGCAGTAAAAGTTCCAGTAGGGGAAGTAGCTCTTACGGCAAAGCAAGGAGGTCCAGCCAGAAATCAAACAGTAGCTCTAGTGCCTCAGGTAGCGACAGGGATATGAGCAGCAGGAAAACTTCAGGCTCCAGCTACAAGAGCAAAACCTCCACCACCAGCCTTGAAATAGAAGACACGATAGAAGAGGTGTCAGAAGAAGATGAGCAAACGGACGGAGAGCAAGTCGGCACAAGCCCTGATAAGAGAGCAGACAAATCAAATAAGGCAGTTTCTGAAGCAGCTGCCAAAGCAAAATCTGGTGCTAGGGGAGAAAACAAAGCAGGAAAATCAGCTGTTAGTGGTGAGGATAGTGGGGATGAAAGCACAGAAGAGGCTGATACAGATGCTAGTGACAGGGAGGAAACCATTAGTAAGGAGGAAACCATCAGTAAGAACGAATCTTCTTGCCTAGAAAGTGAAATCAGTGTTACCTCCAAAGGTACACAAGGGACAAAAAGCACGACTAGTGCCACTTCTGCTAAAACTACTTCCCCTGCTAGTGAGAATCCAAGCTCTGACACCACTGTGAAAAGAAAAAAAGTAGGGTTTAAAAAGGTGTCTGTGGTAAACGGTCAGTCACAGTCAGAGGAGACCTTGGACACAGGCGTCACGGAGTCGGAGGCTGCTGGTGATTCGACATCCTTTTGAAAAGGAGTGACAGTAGGTGGACGCTTTGCAGTGAGGAGTGATCTTGTTTGCTGTGCCTTCTGTGTGGTCTTTCCTAAGCAAGACTCACCTGACTAGGGACAGCCCAAGAGAAAAATGTCAGAGCTTACTGCCTTCCCATTTGAGCCCCGTGTGCTGACAGAAGTAGAGAAAACCAAACTGATATAGTTCCTCTAAGAGGCTGCTCGGGTGTGCTTACTGGTTGATATGCAAAGACATACGAGGGCATCGAGTGCTCCCTGAGCAAGTTTGCAGATGACGCTAAGCTGGGTGGAAGTGTTGATCTGCTGGAGGGTTGGGAGGCTCTGCAAAGGGACCTAAACAGGCTGGATCCATGGGCTGAGACCAATGGGATGAGGTTTAACACGGCCAAATGGCGGGTCCTGCACTTGGGGCACAACAACCCTATGCAGAGCTACAGACTGGGAGAAGTCTGGCTGGAAAACTGCCTGGAGGAGAGGGACCTGGGGGTGTTAGTCAACAGCGACTGACCATGAGCCAGCAGTGTGCCCAGGTGGCCAAGAAGGCCAATGGCATCCTGGCTTGGATCAGAAATGGTGTGACCAGCAGGGCCAGGGAGGTGATTCTCCCTCTGGCCTCAGCACTGGTGAGACTGCTCCTTGAATCCTGTGTTCAGTTGTGGGCCCCTCAGCACAAGAAGGATGTTGAGGCTCTGGAGTGAGTCCAGAGAAGAGCAATGAGGCTGGGAAGGGGCTGGAGAACAGGCCCTGTGAGGAGCATCTGAGAGAGCTGGGGGTGTTTATCCTGGAGAAGAGGAGGCTGAGGGGAGACCTCATTACTCTCTCCAACTACCTGAAAGGAGGTTTTTGGGAGGAGGGAGCTGGGCTCTTCTCCCAAGGGACAGGACAAGAGGGAATGGCCTCAAGCTCCACCAGGGGAGATTTAGGCTGGACATTAGGAGGAAGTTTTTCACAGAAAGGGTCATTGAGCACTGTTAGAGGCTGCCCAGGGAGGTGGTTGATTCCCCTTCCCTGGAGGTGTTTAAGGGACGGGTGGACGAGGTGCTGAGGGACATGGGTTAGTGTTTGATAGGAAATGGTTGGACTCGATGATCTGATGGGTCTCTTCCAACCTGGTTGGTCTATGATTCTATGATCTGTTTGTACCTCACGTGATTTTCTTTCTCTAAAAACTGACTTTTCCCTGTGTGCATGTGTGTGTATATTGCAGTGGGAATTAACTCTGATGGTTTCTGCTGCCTTTAGTGATAAAACCCTCTGTTCATTATTAATTCAAGGACACCAGCAGCTTGTTTCAGCACACTTCTTATTTTAAGAAGACCAATTATAAACAGAAAGGGTCAGAGGCTGCCCGGGGAGGGGGTTGAGTCGCCTTCCCTGGAGGTGCAGGTGGATGAGGTGCTGAGGGACATGGGTTAGTGCTTGATAGGAACGGTTGGACTCTGTGATCCGGTGGGTCTCTTCCAACCTGGTTGTTCTATCATTCTATAATTCTGTGATAGGAATGGTTGGACTGGATGGTCTGGTGGGTCTCTTCCAACCTGCTGATTCTATGATTCTATATTCCATTTAATATCAAAGCATCACTGAAACCATTAGACTCGAAACAATTAAGAAATATCCGTTTACAACCTGAAAAGAAGGGCAGAAAAGACCAAGTTAATAAATACTCATATGGACAGATAATAGTCTAGAGAACAGACAAAATAAATAACAGATAGAAAAAGGGCAGGAAGCTGAAATTGTGCTGAGATTTAACGGTGTTTCTGTTTCTTGTCAACCAGTGGGCCAGAAAGAAAAGGATCAAGCTGGTCGTCGACCCCGAGTATGAGACCAGCTCCACTGGAGAGGACAGTGCTCCTGATTCCAGCCAGAGGAATCGTCTTAACAACCCAAACCTCCAAAACAACGTCAATGGTAACATCTACATCGCGCAGAACGGCTCTGTTGTCAGAACCCGGCGCGTTTGCCTTGGGAATAATCTAAAAGTCACGTCTCCGGTGAGGCTGGGGAAGCAATTCAAGAAGCTGGACAAGCTGGCGGTGACACACGAGGAGAGTGTCCCACTGAACACCTTGTCCAAGGGACCAGCCTCTAGTGACAAAATGAACACGAGACCTTGCAGCGTCTCGTTTGCTTCCTCTGCCGCGGGGGCTGAAAATATAGTGACAAAGCCGGGAGGCTCCAAAACGAAAAGCACAGAAGAGCACGAATCGGTCGTGGACAACGAGGACGTCAAAGAGCAGCCCTTGGAGCTGCACAGTGAACACACACAGTCAGACGAAGAGGAGCTCTGGATGGGCCCTTGGAACAACCTTCACATACCAATGACAAAACTGTGATTCGATTTTATTTTATTATTTTTATTTTTACTTCGGTTTATAATAAACTGCGCTTTTTATCGTCACCGGAGGGGGGGGGAAAAAAGTATGAAATTTGTATCGTGCACACATGTTGTATACAACAAGCAACACGCTTTAAACTTAAAAAAACCCGAAATTTGCACTCACATTTGTACCAATTTAACCGTCCTCCCCCCAGAACTATTTTGACAGGCTCCCATTTCACTAAAGGACGTTTCATTTCGATTAACGAGTTCTTTTGGGTCTTGGTTTACCGTTTAATAAACAGCAAACAAACTAATAAATGCACAAGCAGCATTGGGTTGACTTTTCAGCCAGTTCTACACCTGCCGAGCTTGGTTTTTTTCTCGATGGTCCTCGTGGCTCTGCTGTTTAGATTTGGGGAAATGTCTGTTTATGTTGGAGATTTGTCTCCGGAAGCTCTCGATTCTGAAATGGGAGTAATAAATTAAAAATAAATCCGTGAAAGTCGACGGAGCAAATCCTGGGCTGGCTTAAATCTGAGTGGAGATGCCAAAGTCAATAGTGACAAAGACCAGTCTGTGCAAACAGAGGATCTCGCTCTGGGCGCAGCTGGCAAACTCGGGGAAGAGTAAAACTGGAGTTTGTAAAGAGTCTAGCACAGTTACACAGAGAGTTAAAGAAGATAAAAGTTGCAAAGAGGAAGGGAACGTGTAGCAATCAATCTTATTCTGTTACCTGGCCACGGTTTGTTCATTTTCTTTTGTAAATTAGGTCATTCCGGTCTTCTTTTCTAGTCCATTTTTCAGCTTTTCATCTTTTCCCCATCAATTCTGTTTTCTTCTTTACATGGTCTCTTTAGTTTCATGCTCCGTCAATAATTGTCATCCTGTGGCTATATTGTTTGACGGGAACGGTTGGACTCGATGATCCGATGGGTCTCTTCCAACCTGATTGTTCTATGATTCTAAATGATTCTGTATTCCTGCAGAAAACCAGGATGATCCACGAGTCTGTGTGATAGAAATAGTCATTAAAACAGTAATTAATAGGAAGAGGATGGATAGATTTTTCAAGCCCGACTAGCTGGTGGGTTAAGTGGTGCAATCACCATCCCACTGCAATCGCCTTGAACATAAAGTGCTGAAAAGATAAATGAAGAGGAGAGAAAGTGAATATTTTACAAGGTTTAATATGCGTCAACGGATCTGCGAAGGGCAGAGGGTGTGAGAACACACATAGAACTGTTTTCAAGAAACTCTATGTAAACATTGCTTGTAAAATATTGGATTCGTCGATCCAGTGGGTCTTTTCCAACCTGGTGATTCTATGATTCTATGATAAATTTTGTCCCCTGCTTATATTTTGTGTTTATACCTCGGAGTGGTGAGGATGGTGTGTTGCGACTTGGGTAGATGAGGTCCTGAGGGACATGGTTTAGTGTTTGATAGGAATGGTTGGACTTGATGATCTGGGGGGTCTCTTCCAACCTGGTGATTCTATGATTCTATCTCTGGTAAAACTGTCCTGTTGTATTACGCAAACTTTTCTTTTCAGGAGAAGCTCAAACTAGTTGTGCGCAGTCTGGATCCCTCTCGGAAGATGGGAAGAGTCAACTATTAGAAGTGCAATTACAAGTGAAATGATGGGTGTTGTCATTCTTTGTTGCTACAGTCGGAAGTTTCAGATGGATGATTTGGTGTTTGACGGGAACGGTTGGACTGGATGAGCTGGTGGGTCTTTTCCAACCTGGTTGTTCTGTGATTCTATGATAGGAATGGTTGGACTCGATGATCCAGTGGGTCTCTTCCAACCTGGTTGTTCTATGATTCTGTGATTCTATGATGATGGTTGTTGGTTCTGCTCTGACAGCCAATGGACTTCTGCTACTGTGATTGTGTTTGTTTTCTCCTCGCACAGGTTCTTCACCGTGAGATCCTCCTCGGCTGCCCAAGGAGGGGGTTGAGTCACCTTCCCTGGAGGTGTTTAAGGTGCGGTTGGACGAGGTGCTGAGGTTGGTGGGAATGGTTGGACTCGGTGATCCAGTCAGGAGAAAATCAGAAGCTTTTTTTTTTTTTTTTCCTTTAAGCATACGCTGCGGTGAACGACGCTGCAAGAAAACCTCCTACAGATCTGCTGGGAACCTGTTAGGAAGCTTACGATGTTTCTGCACGAACAGCAGGTAGTCCCTGCAGCCACCATTTGCCTGAACGGGTGTTGGGGAAGGATAGGGTGGTTGTGGGTGATGTTATGGTGGTTGTGGGTTCACAGAAAGGGTCATTGGGCACTGGAACAGGCTGCCCAGGGAGGGGGGTTGAGTCACCTTCCCTGGAGGGGTTTAAGGTGAAGGTGGATGAGGTGCTGAGGGACATGGGTTAGTGTTTGATAGGAATGGTTGGACTCGATGATCTGGTGGGTCTCTTCCAACCTCGTTGTTCTATGATTCTATGAAAGTCTCTTAAATTTCTTATACTCTAGAAAGATTAATAGGATATTCGCAATTTGCAACTTGCAGGATAAAACCAGGAGATGGAAGCAGCCAGAACAGCAGCTGGATAGGAATGGTTGGACTCGATGATCCGGTGGGTCTCTTCCAACCTGGTTTTTCTATGATTCCATGGACCTGAGTATAAACTGATACCTGTTAAAGAATTGTGCAGATCAGCAGCTCCTGCGGGTTTAATAAAAACTAAGCCTAAAATGGTCTCTGCCCATTCAGCTGCAGGACTCATTTTATTTATCATTTCCCTTTTCTTCCTAATCCTTTTCACTCTCTAAAGTTGTAGAAGAGTCCCCCTTGTGGAATAAGCCATAAGAGCAGCACACAGGGATGTTATCGGGTCTAATTTTCCCCTCTGATCTGCAAGTTAAATGTTTTGCTCTGTTAGATCAGAAGCATTAAGGAATCAAAGTCTGCCTTGACTTTTTCTTGGGGAGTTTTGCACTTGGTATTAGAAAACCAGAAAGTAAAGACATTAGGGCTGCTTCTAATCCCACATATTGAAGCTCTGAATTCAGAGCTTGTCAACCCAGGGCTTCAGCCAGGCTAATGACCCTCCCCTGGTGGAACTTGAGGCCATTCCCTCTTGTCCTGTCCCTTGGGAGAAGAGCCCAGCTCCCTCCTCCCCACAACCTCCTTTCAGGTAGTTGGAGAGAGTAATGAGGTCTCCCCTCAGCCTCCTCTTCTCCAGGATAAACACCCCCAGCTCTCTCAGCCGCTCCTCATAAGGCCTCTTCTCCAGCCTGTTCTTCATCTAATTATGTATTTTCTGCTTTACTCCTCCACTGTGCTAGTAACTTTATCCACTGACGAGTGCTTTGGGCAGCTGCGCTTTGCAGTTTACTGTAGCTCCCGCACAAGGCTGAGGGTTTTCTTTGGAGTGCTCAGTGATTTCTTGGCAATAGGTCTGGTTCTGGCTCTGTCGGGTCACTGTCACCAGCATGAGAGGAGAGAGACTGGTGAAGGGGCTGGAGAAGAGGAATGGCTGAGAGAGCTGGAGGTGTTTATCCTGGAGAAGAGGAGGCTGAGGGGAGACCTCATTGCTCTCTGCAACTCACTGAAAGGAGGTTGTAGAGAGGATGGAGCTGGGCTCTTCTCCCAAGTGACAGGGGTCAGGATGAGAGGGAATGGCCTCAAGCTCCACCAGGGGAGGTTCAGGCTGAACATTAAGAAAAAGATTTTTACAGAAAGGATCATGGGGCATTGGAATAGGCTGCCCAGGGAGGTGGTTGATTCCCCTTCCCTGGAGGTGTTTAAGGGACGGGTAGATGAGGTGCTGAGGGACATGGGTTAGTGTTTGATCGGAATGGTTGGACTTGATGATCTGGTGGGTCTCTTCCAACCTGGTGATTCTATGATTCGATGACTTACATCCCACACCCTAATTCTGAGCCCTTCTTTGCTATATAGATCAATAGTGCTACAAAATAAAAAAGAACAGTGGAGTGAGTCAGTTCTTGGGCACAGGGTAAGGTTTGGTTTGCTGAGTGGGGGTTTGGCTGCCCAAGAAAGCTGGAAAAACAGAAGAGTAACTTCTTTTTCCTGGTTTAGGAGTCTCCTTATGGCCAGAATTTGGAGTATTCCCGATTTGTGTGGCTGGATGTGGCTTTTGTGCAGTCTGAGGAGAGCCCAGAAGATGTCACCACAGGACAGCAGGAGAGCAGGCAAGTCCTACTAAAAGCAATCAGCAGAGAGCAGCATCTATGCACTAACCAGCCCAGGAACCTCTAGGGTTTCCATTGCTTTAGTATTTAGAAAAATCATGGAATCACCTGGTTGGAAGAGACCCATCGGATCATCGAGTCCAACCATTCCTATCAAACACTAACCCATGTCCCTCAGCACCTCATCCACCCGTCACTTAAACACCTCCAGGGAAGGTGACTCAACCCACCTCCCTTTTCATTTTAAATAATTAGATGACCATTAATACAATTACAATAAAATGTAATAGTAGTCGCCTATTATTTATACAGATTAAACACCTTTTATTTATAGGGAGGATTTTTTTAATTAAGAATCGCATTTCGGACGAGGTGTTTATAAGCGACTTAGAGGATAGAACTGAAGACTATTTTTGAGCAGTTACTAAAGCATTCGTGGGAAAAAACTCATTTTTCTCCATAAAAGGAGTGGTCAGACGGTCAAGCGAGTGGGTTTATTAAAAGCAAGCAGTGTCCTGCTCTTGTTTTCGCGTCGCTCGGAGGCTGCTCCTCTCGTTTCCTCTTCCCTGCCAGCAAGTTTAGCAAGTTTTTCATTTTTTATTTTTTTTTTTTTAATAGAAAGCCACGGGGTCGTTTTTATAAACACGACGATGATGTACAAATAAACAAAGCGGCTTTTCCTTTTGCAAAGTCAGCGTTCGAAACGTGACGCAAAGAATTACACCCACGAGGAGGCCAAGAGGTCCTCTTGGGACCAACACAGGCCTCCACGGAAGCTTTAACAAGAGCTGCAGCTGTGTTGCTTGCACTTATTTAACTCTCGAGCCCCCAGTCTAGTCTGCTCAGGGTTGTTGTGCCCCAAGAGCAGGATCCAGCATTTGGCCTTGTTTAACCTCATCCCATTGGTCTCAGCCCATGGATCCAGTCTGGTTAGATCCCTTTGGAGCCTCCCGACCCTCCAGCAGATCCACACTTCCACCCAGCTTAGTGTCATCTGCCAGCCTGCTCAGGGAGCACTCGATGCCTTCATCCAGGTCACTAATGAAGACATTGAACAGGGCTGGACCCAGCACTGAGCCCTGGGGACACCACTTGTAGGGTGGGGGTAAGTTGCACATGGGTCTGACGCTCTGTCTGTGGCTGCCCTGCTAGACTCCAAGTTCACACTGAAGAATCATAGAACAACCAGGTTGGAAGAGACCCATCGGATCATTGAGTCCAACCATTCCTGTCAAACACTAAACCATGTCCCTCAGCACCTCGTCCACCCGTCCCTTAAACACCTCCAGGGAAGGTGAATCAACCCCCTCCCTGGGCAGCCTGTTCCAATGCCCAATGACCCTTTCTGGGAAAAACTTCCTCCTAATCTCAAGCCTAAATCTATGATTCTATACAGCCCCAGCTGCTGCCCATCCCTCCACCTCGTTCCCTTGAGCCGCCACCGTCCTTCGCTTCTCATTGTAACGCAACCTTATTCCTGACACACATTCCCTTTGCTGGTGCTATTTGTGTCAAAATGCATCCCCCAGAGAAGCCACATAATATAGGACAGCTCGGAACAAATTACTATTCAGGCAGTTGCAAAGCTTTCTGACATCAAAGAGATGTCCCTGAGGCTTTAAGTGTAACACATGAGGTGCGGGGACAGTTATTTAACAACACGTGCTTCGTAAATAGAGGAAGTTGTGAGCTTTGCTTTACATTCAGTTAAAGTTATTCATTTTTTTTTATCTCCTCATTAATTTATTTATTTCAAGCTACAGAGCAAAGTCACTTTTTTTTTTTTTTTTTTTTTTTACTAGCAAGACTTAGCAATGCAGCAGGAAGAGAGTTCTAAAGGAGAAGGGGATTTTTTTAACTCCTTGCATTTCATAGAATCATAGAACAACCAGGTTGGAAGAGACCCATCGGATCATCGAGTCCAACCATTCCTATCAAACCCTAACCCATGTCCCTCAGCACCTCGTCCACCCGTCCCTTAAACCCCTCCAGGGAAGGTGAGTCAACCCCGTCCCTGAGCAGCCTCTAACAATGCCCAATAACGCTTTCTGTGAAAAAGTTTTTCCTAATGAAAATTTTCCAGCCTGAAATCTTCCTACCTTTTTTTTTTTTTACCTTTACTACTGAACGTAGTGCAGCCACAACACATCACACTAGGTGGCAACCGAGTCTGTGGAGAAATAAAACAGACTTGAGCGTCGAGCTCAGCAGAGGAACTGAGTCTTTTGAGATATTTCATCCCTTATTGCCTAAAAAAAGAATATATTAGCTAAGGAAATCAGGTTTGAAGTGATAGCAACCTGAGAGGAGGTTGTGGAGAGGAGGGAGCTGGGCTCTTCTCCCAAGGGACAGGGGACAGGACGAGAGGGAATGGCCTCAAGCTCCACCAGGGGAGGGTCAGGCTGGATAAATTAAACTCTGCAGCGAAAGATGGTTTGATGGTGATTTAAGTGCAACTGTTCTATTCCTTGATGTGGAGCTGGGAGTCTCATGTGCAGTCTCAGGGGTTATTTCTGTAACATGCGCGTAAGTGAATTTTTAATAGGAAGGAATGATGCTCTTCTGGCCTTCTGGTTGTTTCTTCTTCTGAAAGTATTATCCCTCAGGGAGCTTTTCTTACACCAGCGCTTTTTAACATGTTTCTGTCGTGTGGAATTTTGACACCTTGAGGAAAACTGGGTTGTTTAGGAGGAAGTTTTTCACAGAAAGGGTCATTGGGCATCGGAATAAGCTGCCCAGGGAGGTGGTTGATTCCCCTTCCCTGGAGGTGTTATAGGGACGGATGGACGAGGTGCTGAGGGACATGGTTTAGTGTTTGATAGGAATGGTTGGACTCGATGATCCGGTGGGTCTCTTCCAACCTGATGATTCTATGACTCTCTGATTTATAGAACAGTGACAGCACCAGGGAGTTGGTCCGTACTGCTTTTTCTCCCAGGATAGTTCCAAGCATGGAAACTAATTGCAGTTCACTTTTAAAAAATGTTCTTGTTTTCATTGCAGCTCATTTCTTTAAATCTAATTGCAGTTCACTTTTAAAAAATGTTCCCGTTTTCAGTGCAGCTCATTCCTTTAAATCTCCAGTGAAAGAGGAGTGAATTAACCCTCTCTAGCCATGTTCCCTCTACATTTCCCCTGTAACCCAAGTAGCATTTCCAGAGAAAGCCAGCAGAGGGCGCTCGTGAAATACAAGTTTACAAGTTGTATTGGTTTCCACAGTAAAATATAGAATTTCTTTGTTTTTCTCCTGCTGGAGGTAGAGGGGAGAGCTGAATTTATTTTTCTGGCAAGCAGTTATCCACTGCAGTAGACTGGAGGATGGGGCTGATTTTGAGAGGATAACAAGTGAGGTCAACATGCAGCTGGAAAACTTGACTGTGTGTTCTCTTAGGTTTTTGGTTTTAATGCATAGAATCATAGAACAACCAGGTTGGAAGAGACCCACCGGATCATCGAGTCCAACCATTCCTATCAAACACTAACCCATGTCCCTCAGTACCTCGTCCACCCGTCCCTTAAACACCTCCAGGGAAGGTGAATCAAGCCCATCATGGAGCATGAAGTGACCTCAGTTCCTTCACTGTTTAGTTTTGGTTCTAGATAAAACAGAATCATGTTTTTGAAAGGCCTTTCGAGTGTGTTTTCATCTTTTAGCATCATATTTCTTTCAAATTATCCTGATTTGTGACAAAAGCTCTCTACAACTACCTGAAAGGAGGTTGTGGAGAGGAGGGAGCTGGGCTCTTCTCCCAAGGGACAGGGGACAGGACGAGAGGGAATGACCTCAAGCTCCAACAGGGGAGATTTAGGCTGAATATTAGGAAGAAATATTTCACAGAAAGGGTGATTGGTCAGTGTCAGAGGCTGCCCAGGGAGGTGGTTGATTCACCTTCCCTGGAGGTGTTTAAGGTGCAGGTGGAAAAGGTCCTGAGGGACATGGGTTAGTGTTGATGGGAATGGTAGGACTTGATGATCTGACAGGTCTCTTCCAACCTGGTGATTCTATGTTTCTATGATTCTAAATCTTCTATGTTTTTCTGCATTTTAGGGCTGCTTTTTCAACATTTCTTTCTGCTTAGTGTGTCAGCATGTTTGCCGTTGATAAGACAAACAGCTGCGAATACTCGGAACAGACAAACAATCCTGTTCTCTTGAACAAATGTTGTTCTGAATGTTACAGCATCTTGCTCTTTTTCATCTACGCGTTAACCATCTGAAAGAAGTGCTCCGAAAAAGCTACTCGTCACATTATTTCAGGGCCTGAGCTGTCAGTGGGACCAGGTTGCTGAAATATCACGGGATTAGCGCAGTAGTTGTGAATAAATTGAATATTCTGTTGACTCAGACAGTACTGCAAATAGTCAGACATCCTACAGCATCGATTAAATATCACCTGAACTGTTCTCTTCATGTTTACTCTGCTGTCGAAGGGATTGGAAAGGCGAACAAGTTTCTTTTAACCTGAGTTTTCTCTTGCAGAGACACATTTGATGCTCGATATGTCACCTCCTGATAGGACTTACGGTTGGACTCGATGAGCCGATGGGTCTCTTCCAACCTGGTTGTTCTGTGATTCTGTGACTTAACTGTTGATGGGAATGACCTGGGCAGGACGAGAGGGAATGGACTCAAGGTCCACCAGGGGAGGTTCAGGCTAGAGATTAGGAGGAAGTTTTTCACGGAAAGGGTCATTGGGCATTGGAATAGGCTGCCCAGGGAGGGGGTTGAGTCACCTTCCCTGGAGGTGTTTAAGGTGCAGGTGGATGAGGTGCTGAGGGACATGGGTTAGTGTTTGATGGGAATGGTTGGACTCAATGATTCAGTGGGTCTCTTCCAACCTGGTGATTCTGTGATTCTATGACCTTCGATTTGCTGCCACCGACATTGTCTTAAAGCTTGGTTAATATTCCCTTTCAGAGCTGTGTTCACACATAGTGTGTGGCATGTTCCACTCCACATTTCCCTTCCACACTAGCAATGACATAATAACCGATTCACTTCTGAAACTCTCGTGTATTTTTTTTTTGTTTTCATTCCAGGTAATTGGATTCATATGGATTTTGGCCTCGTGGCCTGCAGGAAACCACAAGTACAAGGTGCTGAAAAGTGCCCTGGAAAGCTATGGAATTAAAATGGACCTTTACAACGTTTTTGCTGAGATGTTGTGTCCTAGAAAGCGTCTCTTGCACAGTCATCGTTTAGGGCGTGTGGATGACATTGGAAAAGAAAACACTCCCAGTAAAATAGCCAAACAAGGTGAGTTGTTTTTTTTTTTTTTTTTTCCCATGCAAAGAGTTCTGTTGTGTCTAATGCGGTTGGTGTTTAAGGGACGGGTGGATGAGGTGCTGAGGGACATGGTTTAGTGTTTGATAGGAATTGCTGGACTCAATGATCCAGTGGGTCTCTTCCTACCTGGTTGTTCTATGATTCATCTATGATCTCATCTCCAGTAATGGTGCATTTCCAAGGAAGAATTTAAAGAACGTGCTGTTCTCCTGCTATTATTTTATGTCATAAAGAGAGGTTGTTCTGCAGCATTTGTCTGACATCCCCTAGATGCTCACACAGAGAGCACTTGGCTGGGGTCAGGGCTGGCTCCAGGGTGCCTTGGGATGAGCTGGCTCTACTGTCCATGTGCTGCACAGCTGGGCTTTCCCCTAACACCGGAGCTGGCATCCCGAGTATCCTGGGACGTTGAGCATGTGTCGGTTTGTCTGTGCAGTGCGTGGGCGGCAGATGTTGCGGGGCTGGTCAGTGCTGGGATGGTCGGACTTGATGATCCGATGGGTCTCTTCCAACCTGGTGGTTCTATGATTCTATGTGTGCTGAGGGGGCAACTATGCGGAGAGGTCCTGTGAGGCCAGGCTGCTCTGGGGGCACTGCTGGTCAGCTTGGATGTCACTAACAACATGGATGTTACTAACAACCTTGGATGTCACTAACAACCTGATGTCACTAAGCAACCTGTATCTAGGGAACGGCCTCAAGCTCCACCAGGGGAGGTTCAGGCTGGACATTAGGAAAAAAAATTCACAGAAAGGGTCATTGAGCACTGGAACAGGCTGAACAGGGAGGGGGTTGAGTCCCTTCCCTGGAGATGTTTAAGGGACGCGTGGACGAGGTGCTGAGGGACATGGGTTAGTGTTTGATGGGAATGGTTGGACTCGATGATCTAGTGGGTCTCTTCCAACCTGATTGTTCTATGATTCTAAACAAAACTTCCTCAGGAAAAGACAGTGAGTCCCAGAGAATCCATGATATGCTTATTAAAAACTGGTTTCTAAATAGCTACAGCAGCTTTTCTGGTGCATCTTGAATATTGGGACTAATTTATCTTTCATGGATGCAGTTATTTCTATCAGAGCAAGCATTGGGATTCCTGTTTTCACCAAAAACCCTCCTGGCAGTACATAGAAGAGGAGTGAGACAGAAGGAAAAGGTGAAGTGCAGTGAAATTAGCTCCTGGTTCAGTCATGGCAATCACGTCAGCGACTTAGCTGGAGTCAAGACTTTGGCTACGGATTTTAATTCTGCCCAGAGAGGTGGTTGATTCACCTTCCCTGGAGGTGTTTAAGGCATGAGTGGATGAGGTCTTGAGGGACTTGGTTTAGTGTTTGATAGGAATGGTTGGACTCGATGATCCGGTGGGTTCCTTCCAACCTGGTCGTTCTGTGATTTTATGATTCTAATTCTTCCAGAGCTGAATTTCTCGCTTGCTGACAGCGGAGAGGAAGGAATAAAACCATCAAATTCACTGGTGAGGGGTGTAGGTTCAGGTCATTTCTTCGCTGCAGTTGCTCTTTGTCTTGGTTTGTTTCCCCATTGTTATGAAAAATCAGTCTGGAAATGATGCAAAGATCTCTGAGGCCTTGGTGGCTGCCGAAAGGGCTTTTGATTGACAACACCACTTTCATGTAATTCTGCCGTGTTTCCTTTTGTATTGTTTTCAATTATAGTAATTTCAACAGAGTTGTCTACAATCAAAAACTATTGCAGTCGAATAGAGAAAGATGTTATGTTTCAAAGAAGGGTAAGTATAGCATCATCATTTTTTTTTTTTTTTTCCTAGAGAAAGGATATAGATTTCTCAGGACTGGTTCAGCATTCCCAGCTTAGCTGCCTGATAGGAAATGTTCTTTTTTTCTTTAGTTCTCAAGGGATGTTTCTTTGTTAGGAAGCCAAACCTCCGTTTCCTCTGTTCCTCCTAACTGAGAGCAAACCTGGTGAACATAGAGCAGACTTGGCACCGACTGCATGAACTTGTAGCCGATTTCTTTTACAAACCATTTCTGTTTGAACGCTGGAAGTCTGCCTTTGTTTTTTTTCTGCCGGAGAACTTGGTAGGCGACTTAATTAGTTTTCTTGTGGCCAGATGCTGGAGCCTACAATGATGTTAATGAGACTTCACTGACACAGTCTCAGTGACATGAACAGCAACCCATGTGCGCTTGGAGGTCCCCGGTGCAGCCAAGAAATGTTGGCAGTGGCTTTGTCTCCATCCCCACTTTGACCCCCATGACTTTCTTTCCCAGGACTGTGTGTGAAGTGGTGGTAAATGGTGCTAAATCCAGCTGGAGGCCAGTGACAAGTGGTGTCCCCAGGGCTCAGTGCTGGGTCCAGCCCTGTTCAGTGTCTTCATCAATGACCTGGATGAAGGCATCGAGTGTTCCCTTAGCAAGTTTGCAGATGACACTAAGCTGGGAGGAAGTGTGGATCTGCTGGAGGGTCGGGAGGCTCCAAAGGGACCTAAACAGGCTGGATCCATGGGCTGAGACCAATGGGATGAGGTTTAACACGGCCAAATGCCACGTCCTGCACTTGGGGCACAACAACCCTGAGCAGAGCTACAGACTGGGAGAAGTCTGTCTAGAAAGCTGCCGGGAGGAGAGGGACCTGGGGGTGTTGGTCGACAGCCGACTGACCATGAGCCAGCAGTGTGCCCAGGTGGCCAAGAAGGCCAATGGCATCCTGGCTTGGATCAGAAACGGTGTGACCAGCAGGTCCAGGGAGGTTCTTCTCCCTCTGGACTCAGCACTGGTGAGGCCACTCCTTGAATCCTGTGTTCAGTTGTGGGCCCCTCAGCACAAGGAGGATGTTGAGGCTCTGGAGCAAGTCCGGAGAAGAGCAACGAAGCTGGGGAAGGGGCTGGAGAACACGCCCTATGAGGAACGGCTGAGAGAGGTGGGGGTGTTTATCCTGGAGAAGAGGAGGCTGAGGGGAGACCTCATTACTCTCTCCAACTCCCTGAAAGGAGGTTGTGGAGAGGAGGGAGCTGGACTCTTCTCCCAAGGGACAGGGGACAGGACAAGAGGGAATGGCCTCAAACTTCACCAGGGGAGATTTAGGCTAGAAATTGCTCAGGGAGCACTCAATGCCTTCATCCAGGTCCTTGATGAAGACACTGAACAGGGCTGGACCCAGCACTGAGCCCTGGGGAACCCCACTTGTAACTCTCCTCTCCTCTCCTGCTCTGCATCCTCTGCTGCTGCGGAATCAAAGCCAAACTTTGCCCTTGGGGTTGAGATGTCTTGAGTGCCGAATCCATCCCTCCTGTGTCCAGGAAGCTGTCCCACATAATAGCCTCTGTGTGGGGTGCGGCTCCACACGGGGGTATTTTCCCGCGTCCGGGAAATTTTAAACACTGGGACTATAGCATTACGGAAGAAAGATTGCTGGGAGGGATCTCCAGCCGCTGACAAGTCCAACCAAATTAAAAAATGATTACAGGTAATCCATGTCTCTGAGATCCTTGCATCACCGCAGTTGCTAAAGTCTTTTCATCTTCCTGGACTCTCTCCCTGTATTTACATCCCCCTTAAAAACCTTGTATTAACCCCTCCATTACCTGCTACAGAGAATGGACAATCTTTATCAGTTTGAATCATAGAATCATAGAACAACCAGGTTGGAAGGGACCCATCGGATCATCCAGTCCAACCATTCCTATCAAATGAAGATAGCTCTTCAGTGCCTCTTCTGTCTAGTTCTCCTCCAGGTATCCTGGAAGGGATGAGTGTGGTTATTCTCGGCGAATGCCACAGGAGTGACTCTCTGGACTCGTTTCGGCAAGTTGGAACCTTCCAGGAAGGTTGTTGTGCAATGCAAGGTGCTGTGCTCCGAAAGGCACCTCCCTGGCGCAGCACAAAAGTATATGGGAGAACGTAACCTTTCCTTACCTGCAAGGTGAGCTGCTCTGCTCAGGAAAGAAGAGAGAACAGGGATAATCTTAAACTATTTTTTTTAAAAAAAAAGAGAGAAGAAGAAAAAAGACTTGGAATCATAGAATAACCAGTTTGGAAGAGACACACTAGATCATTGAGTCCAACCATTCCTATCAAACACTAAAACTTGAGACACAACTTAAATATGGTTTTGTCTGTTATTTAAGGCAGATTTGGATCCTGTCTTTTTCTTCCTCCTGATTTCTACCAGGATGAGGATCCTCTGAATGATGAATGCCCTGAGGGCAGGAGGAAGCTGAAACCGGGAAGCATGAACGGCCGGCGTGGGGGTGCGACGTGTCACGTCTCGTCTTGGGATTAGCCGTCCTTGGGTTATTCAGCGAGGAGCAATTACTTCTCGATTTCATTTAATCCGGTAGATGCCTCGGAGCAGGTGAGATGTCATAACCACAGGGGCCGACTAAGGGAGGAGAGAACTACTACACTTACAAATTCATTGAAAATTCGCATTACGGCATTAATGTGAAACCAATCTAATGACTCTACACTATGGAAATCCTCTAGTGGAGCATGTCTGCCTCTTAAGTCCTTTCCTATATATTTCCTATGTATTCCTATATATTTCCTGTGTATTCCTATATATTTCCTATATTTCCTATGTCCTCCATTTCCTATGTATTCCTATATATTTCCTGTTCCCTATATATTTCCTATGTTTCCCTATATATTTTCTGTTTCCCTCTATTATTTCCTATGTTTCCCTCTATTATTTCCTGTGTTTCCCTATATATTTCTTATTTATTCCTATATATTTCCTATGTTTCCTTATATATTTCCTATGTTTCCCTATATTATTTCCTATATTTCCCTATATTATTTCCTATGTTTCCCTCTATTATTTCCTGTGTTTCCCGATGTTATTTCCTGTTTCCCTATATATTTCCTATTTATTCCTATATATTTCCTATATTTCCCTATATATTTCCTATGTTTCCCTATATATTTCCTATGTTTCCCTATATTATTTCCTATATTTCCCTATATTATTTCCTATGTTCCCCTCTATTATTTCCTGTGTTTCCCGATGTTATTTCCTGTGTTTCCCTATATATTTCCTATGTTTCCTTATATATTTCCTATTTATTCCTATATATTTCCTATGTTTCCCTATATATTTCCTATTTATTCCTATATATTTCCTATGTATTCCTATATATTTCCTATGTATTCCTATATATTTCCTATGTATTCCTATATTTCCTGTATTTCCATGCCCTTCCCAGGACAGGAAGGATGTCCTAAGCCTTTTGTCCCATGTTCTTGGGGAAAAAAAAAACCCAAAAAGCTCAGGACTGATTCTGCTGAGAAGGTTTTGGATTTATTTATCATTAATCAGGTGTAATGACCTTTTTGGGCCTCTTCAAACTCGCTGCATCTTCAGGAAACCTGCTTGGGAACTTGACATTTGTTTATAGAATCATAGAACAGCCAGGTTGGAAGAGACCCATCGGATCATCGAGTCCAACCATTATCTTTAGCTCTAGAAGCTATTGCCTTGCAAAATGAGGTTTTTATCAAGAAAGGTGGTGAAAATATAAAGGGTGTGCGGCCTTAACAGTGACCTGAAGAGCTAAGATTCATGAAATAGTTCTCTAGTTATAGGCACAGATGTGAGAGAGGCTTATCAATGGATTTGAAAGAGAATTTCTGATCTAGGCCTGAGGATTTAGGAGGATGTGGATGGATATTTTGATCAACTGTGCCGCTTCTAACCTCAGCCACGAAGTCCCCAGTGGAAAATGCAATGTGGCATATTAGGTGGCAACCAAAAGACTGATCCTGGAGGGATGATGAGCCACAAGCAGGATGAGAGCGAGGGCAGAAATAAAAGGTGTGAGAAGTGGGAACTGGAGTTAAAAATGGGCAAGTTTGCCAAGGGCTGAAGGGTCTGTTGCACGGAGAAAGCCTGAGGGGGAAAACCTGAGCCAGGTAGGAATCTTAATAATAGATGTTATTTTATAGACTCATAGAATCATAGGACAACCATGTTGCAAGAGACCCATCGGATCATCAAGTCCAACCATTCCTAGCTGCTCTCACCAGTATAGACAGTTGTAGGCAGACAGATCAAATTAAGTCTCCGTCAGCTGTCGAGTTGCTCGTGAAACCATCCTGAGCACCTCTCGGGAGAGGAGACTTACAGTCTGATGTAAGCCTGAGAGGGGATGGGATGAGGACAATAAATAGCTTGGTTTGGTCTCTGATTGAAATTAGAATAAAATGCTGGCCCAGAGGTGACAGATTAACATAAATCATTATTCCCTTCAGCCCCACTTTTGCTTTTCACATTGGACCTAAACAGACTGGAGCACTGGGCAGAGTCCAGTGGGATGAGGTTTAACACGGCCAAATGTCAGGTCCTGCGCTTGGGGCACAACAACCCTGAGCAGCTACAGACTAGGAGAATTCTGGCTGGAAAACTGCCTGGAGGAGAGGGACCTGGGGGTGTTGGTTGACAGCGACTGACCATGAGGCAGCAGTGTGCCCAGGTGGCCAAGAAGGCCAATGGCATCCTGGCTTGGATCAGAAATGGTGTGACCAGCAGGACCAGGGAGGTGATTCTCCCTCTGGACTCAGCACTGGTGAGACTGCTCCTTGAATCCTGTGTTCAGTTGTGGGCCCCTCAGCACAAGAAGGATGTTGAGGCTCTGGAGCGAGTCCAGAGAAGAGCAACGAAGCTGGTGAAGGGGCTGGAGAACAGGCCTTATGAGGAGTGTCTGAGAGAGCTGGGGGTGTTTAGCCTGGAGAAGAGGAGGCTGAGGGGAGACCTCATTGCTCTCTCCAACTCCCTGAGAAGAGGTTGTGGAGAGGAGGGAGCTGGGCTCTTCTCCCAAGGGACAGGGGACAGGACAAGAGGGAATGGCCTCAAGCTCCACCAGTTTTTCACACAGATGGTCATTGGGCATTGGAATAGGCTGCCCAGGGAGGTGGTTGATTCACCTTTGAGGTGTTTAAGGCACAGGTGGATGAGGTGCTGAGGGACATGGGTTAGTGTTTGATAGGAATGGTTGGACTCGATGATCCGATGGGTCTCTTCCAACCTGATTGTTCTATGATTCTATGAGCGAGCGTTCCGTCCCATCAGAGCACTCCAAGGATTAGAAATCCGTACTTGACGCTTCACGAGGAGGTGAGATTTGTGAGCTGGTAACTTTTTTTTTTTTTTTTTTTTTGCACCAAGTTCCCTTTCAGGCAGCGTCAGGCTCCAGGGCTGCCCATCTCACACCTTTTCCGGGAGCTCCGCGTTAACCGAAACAAACTCATTTCTGAACACAAACATGTGTTTAATGGCATAATCCTTAATTTCAGGGCATCTCGGAGATGCAGGGCTTCTGTCTGAATTCCTTTGACAAAAGAAAATTGAGGGTTTGTTGTTCTTTTTTTCCTTTTGCTGTGTTTTTGACTAAAGCTCCGCTAATTAAGCAGCCGTTTAGTCGCTTCGACTTTGAAGTCTCATTCATTACCTGTCCTGTGTTAAGTCAACAAAAGGCTACATCTAAGGCGGTGAGTCTCGGGCCATCGCGGTTTTTTTTTTTGGGGGCCTCCTAATTAAATCTAATGACTTTATTTTGTGCCAAGGCTCGTACCCCCGTAACGTCGCCTTGTAATAATTTAAATTGCATGGATGCTGCGGGGGGACTGTTTGACGCCAGCGAGGAGACGTCCCTGCCGTCCTTCCTGACAGTCGCGAGCCCAGAGACGGCGTTTTCCTACCTACTTATTAGCCGCCCGACGGGAGAACGGCCGGCGAGGCGCTCGCTTTATAGGCACAGGATGCCTAACGGACCCACGGTCGGGGCTAAAAATAGTCGGGGACGCGCTGAGAGTAGCCACGGGGGGAATCCGAGAGGGTTTAAAAGCCGGTGACCTCCCCGTGGCACGTGAGCCGTGCATCCGTTGGCTTTTATTCCACAATTATGACGGATCAAAAGCAGGACGCTGCCGCTCGTTATCTCTTTAGAGGGGTTTGAAGAATTACTGTCCTCTTGACAAGCAAACTCTCCTGCTGCTTCTATCCGTCGAGATCAAGCAGCGAACATCCCCTCAAACTGAAAAATCACCTGTATTTCTTTTTTTTTTTTTTTTCCCTCTTGTGCATTGGGATGAAAAAAAAAATCGCTGCAGAAAGAGCTAAATGAGTAGCCCAGCGCAGTTAATGAGCTCTGGTAAACCTCCCTGACCCACCGAGTAAGTACAAGCCCAGTCTCCGTCTTCAGACAGACTTTAATGATTAATAATACGGTTAAATCTAGTCTCCGTAGCACTAATAATGGGGTCGCCTTTGGCCCTTTGTTGGCCACCGAAGACAACGCATCTTCCTGGCCCGGTCGGAGCCCTCCCTTTCTGGCCATGGTGCCAGCAGGTCTACAGTCGAGCAGTTAAAAACCTAATGTGAGATCTTAAGGCTTTGAAAGCTGCATTCCAGTTTAAACTGGGGGGGCCAGGGGGGGAGTTGTATGTGTGTGGGTAAAGCCCAACAACTTCTGGATTTCTAAGGGCTCGATAATTCGTGCAAAGGGACCTAAACAGGCTGGAGCGCTGGGCAGAGTCCAGTGGGATGAGGTTTAACACGGCCAAATATCGAGTCCTGCACTTGGGGCACAACAACCCTATGCAGAGCTACAGACTGGGAGAAGTCTGGCTGGAAAACTGCCAGGAGGAGAGGGACCTGGGGGGGTTGGTCGACAGGGACTGTGACCATGAGGCAGCAGTGGCCCAGGTGGCCAAGAAGGCCAATGGCATCCTGGCTTGGATCAGAAATGGTGTGACCAGCAGGGCCAGGGAGGTTCTTCTCCCTCTGTACTCAGCACTGGTGAGGCTGCTCCTCAAATCCTGTGTTCAGTTGTGGGCCCCTCAGCACAAGAAGGATGTTGAGGCTCTGGAGCGAGTCCAGAGAAGAGCAACGAAGCTGGTGAAGGGGCTGGAGAAGAGGCCCTGTGAAGAGTGTCTGAGAGAGCTGGGGGTGTTTAGGCTAGAGAAGAGGAGGCTGAGAGGAGACCTCATTATTCTCTACAACTCCCTGAAAGGAGGTTGTGGAGAGGAGGGAGCTGGGCTCTTCTCCCAAGTGACAGGGGACAGGACGAGAGGGAATGGCCTCAAGCTCCACCAGGGGAGGTTTAGGCTGGACATTAGGAAAAAAATTTTCCCAGAAAGGGTCATTGGGCATTGGAACAGGCTGCCCAGGGAGGTGGTTGATTCACCTTGCCTGGAGGTGTTTAAGGGACGGGTAGATGAGGTCCTTAGGGACATAGTTTAGTGTTTGATAGGAATGGTTGGACTCGATGATGTGGTGGGTCTCTTCCAACCTGGTTGTTCTGTGATTCTTTGATAAGGAAAATCTGGTTCCTCCTGCATATTGTTTCAATTTAAACACCTTTGGAGACTGACGTGCTGGCGATGCCTGAGCTAGTTCTTGTATCTTGGTGCACACGTTTGGCATCCAGCCCCTTAGATTTACTCCGTGTCTGACAGAGAATGTGTCACTTGCAGAATAGGGTGGGAGGCGCTGGGAAAATGTTTACTCTTTGATTTTGGTAGCAGGTCATTGGGATTTTAAACTGTAGGAATAGAGGGAGAGGAACTATATGTTCAGTTGACCTTCTTCTGTGTTAAGGACCTCATTATAGAATCGTAGAACAACCAGGTTGGAAGAGACCCACTGGATCATCGAGTCCAACCATAATTATGTGTCACATCAAGATTGTCTTATTTGCAGGATGAGGATATTCATCTCCACAGAGCAGGATGGACCATTGTTGTTTTACCCCAGTAGATACATAAGCTAAACTTTATTAATTATTTTTCTTTTTTACTTACTTTTACCCTCACTCACAGCCCTGTTTGCCACTGAATGATCACTTAAGCTTCTCTATCTTGAGAACCTCTCTGTTTGTGTTCAATTTTCATAGAATCATAGAACAACCAGGTTGGAAGAGACCCATCGGATCATCGAGTCCAACCATTCCCACCAACCTCTAACCCATGTCCCTCAGCACCTCGTCCACCTGCACCTCAAACACCTCCAGGGAAGGTGAGTCAACCCCCTCCCTGGGCAGCCTCTGCCACTGCCTAACGACCATTTCTGTGAAGATGATGCTTTTGTGAACCTCTTGACTATAATATTAAGATTTGGTAACAGTCAGCTCAGCTCTTACACAGTAAAACAGCAAAGGTCTAACCAGGATCTTTAACAAATTACCAGCAGGGAGGAGAGGAGGGAGCTTAAGGGAAGAAGAAATTTATGGTTGGACTCGATGATCCGATGGGTCCCTTCCAACCTGGTTGTTCTATGATTCTATGATTCTAAGAAAGATAATGACTTTAAATAGAAAGGAAGGAATAAAGATAATACTTATAGTTCTGAATGAGAAATTCTCTGTCCTACAGGAGAACCACAAAAGGCAGCAAAGCAGGAGGAGGAGGAGGAGAGGAACAGAATTGCTCACAACATTTTGAAGGCTTTTCAATACTGGGAACCTTGACTAATATCAGAGGAGTACCAAACCGCTCAGCAGCAAGTAAGATAAGAGTGGTTGGACTTGATGATCCAATGGGTCTCTTCCAACCTGGTTCTTCTATGATTCTAAGTATAAAGGAGGTTAATTCAGTTTTCTTGTACACACACAGATCTGTGTGTAGATCTGTTGTTGTCGCAGTCAGTTTCCAAAGGGGAACCACGTATTTTACAAGATGGTAACTTGAAAGTAGCTTTGTCTTTCTACCAACTTCAGAGACAGGACTAGGTCAAGGCTCCTAGCCTTGAGGACAAGGGAAGGCAGCGTAACAGGGAATAACAGGAATTTGATAGCAGTGGTTGGACTAGAAATTCCGATGGGTCCCTTCCAACCTGGTTGTTCTATGATTCTATGATAGGGAAGAGCAGACTGGGAAGCCTGACATGGGAACTGGGCAAACAATGAGGACTGTGCTGTAGCCCAGATTACCTGATGTTTTAATAAGCATCTTATATCCAGGGGCAGCCAGTGGGATGTCAAAAAAGTCTCACATTTTTTGAGCTCTCTGAGGAAACACGATTGCCATACGTGTCCTGACACCCAGTTAATACAGATTTTGGAAAAGTGTTTAGCAATTAAAGGCACCGTGGGATGAGAATGGAAGTGTTGACATTGTGAGTCATTCCGTGAAAGACAGAAAAAAATGAGCCGGAGTAAGAAAGCAACCTTCAGAAACAAGAGAGATCACCAGCAGGTTGTGCAAGGGCTTGTTCACTTGATCACCTCATTGCTCGCTCCAACTACCTGAAAGGAGGTTGTGGAGAGGAGGGAGCTGAGCTCTTCTCCCAGGTGACAGGGGACAGGCCGAGAGGGAATGACCTCAAGCTCCACCAGGGGAGGTTCAGGCTGGACATTAGGAAGAAATTTTTCACAGAAAGGGTATTTGTCAGAGGCTGCCCAGGGAGGTGGTTGCTTCACCTTCCCTGGAGGTGTTTAAGGGGACGGGTAGATGAGGTGCTGAGGGACATGGGTTAGTGTTTGATAGGAATGGTTGGACTCAATGATCCAGTGGGTCTCTTCCAACCTGGTTGTTCTATGATTCTATGATTACGCAAAAAAAAAAATCCTCATTAAAAAACAGATGATATGTTAATTATAAATATATGGGGGTTTTTTTGAAAACCGGAATTGCTCTTAAAGCATCTATCGACACAGTTCAAGTAACAAACCCTTCTTTTTTATTTATGTAATTATAGAATCATGGAATCACCAGGTTGGGAGAGACCCATCGGATCGAGTCTAACCATTCCCATCAAACACTAACCCATGTCCCTCAGCACCTCATCTACCCACACCTTAAACACCTCCAGGGAAGGTGAATCAACCACATCCTGGGTCTCTTCCAACCTGGTTGTTCTATGATTCTATGACCTTTTCAGCCTTTAAGTGCTGAAAGGCTGCGATAAGATCGCCTCAGAGTCTTCTCCAAGCGGAACAATTCCAGCTCTCTCAGCCTCTCTTCACTGGGGAGGACTTTGATCGTTTTTCTGGGTCTCCTCTTTCTTGTGCCGAGGGCTCCAGAACCAGACGTGTCATCTTCTCATTTCATAGAATCACCAGGTTGGAAGAGACCCACCGGACCATCGAGTCCAACTGTTCCTATTTCAACTCCCTGTGGAAAATAAAGGTGTTTCAGCAGAGGCATCTGTAGCTATGTGCTTGGTGGCTGTGTGAGTGCCCGTACAGCCCATAGTTCCATCGTTATGCTGAGATAGACGCTGCATTTAATTAGCCACCACTGTGCTTTGTAGCTCCAGCAGCTGCCGGGGCGGGGGGGACCGTTAGCGCCAGCATCGCTCTAGGCTGGGAGGGAAGGGAGGAAAGAGGTTGCTCCAGTAAGTGCCTTTGCCTCCCGTTTGGAGCTCGGCCTGTTGCATCTTGCCAGACACACAGACTCCTCCGAGTACTTTCGCAACCGTCTCTTGTCTCTTCAATTACCACTTCCTCCTCCCCCTGCACTCTTTCTTCCGTTTGACCTTCTGGGAATTCCTCCGGCGCTAGATCAGAACGATGCGGAGGGCTCTGCCACCCCCTCCAATTAAAGATAGAAATATTTGGCACATTAGAATTTACCTGTCAAGCCTCTAAACCTCCCTCAATGGAGAGCCTGATGTTTCATTCATCTTGCTTGAACCATTTTGACTCTAATTTTTTTTTTTTTTTTTTTTAACTCCATATCAGAGCAATTTCAGGTTTTCGGAGCTCGGCTGTTGCTTTGCTTTTTACTTTGTGCTGTCAGCCAGGCTGATCCTTCCAGATTTGCACACACACAGACCGAATTCTCCGGGTTCACGTATTCAACCTCGGGTTTTATTTTTTAATTCCAAAAAGCTGATTGGACGTAACGATCGGGCAATCAAAGAATACGCGATTATCGCTCTTGCAAACTTCCCTGCGCCTCAGTCGTCAAACCAACAAATTAGTTAAAGGCTCCAATGCGGAAGGAGATTGGTAGACTGTGGTCAAGACACACATTTACAGATTTTCCCTTAAGCTGCTTTTCACGGGGAAGCTTTGATAAAGACCATATGATATCAATTACCATTAACTCCGTGTGGTTTCCCTGCGTTTGGAGCTCTCAGACGTTAGCAGACAGGAGCCCCGTGTTGAGTCTTTAATGTAGAGCTGGTATTTAAGCTGCGGAGCCCATTCCCATTTTGATTTGTCAGCTGACATTTGAAAGGGAAGATTCGAGACAATTTATGTGCCTCTTGTGCTGAGTGACACTTCCCCCTCTGATCTGGTTGGAGAGAAAGATATTCTAACAGCAGCAGCAACATATTTTAAATGCCAGATTCAAAAACCCGAACGTTTTAATTACATTTCGCGTTCGGTCGCTGCCTGAAAAAAATTTGAAGGATGCGCTTCGTTAAGGTGTCACTGCCTGAGTTTGACGGCAAAGCCGATGCGGTTTAACGAATTGATTTAAATCCTCTCGTCGGAGAGTGTGCGCTTGTATCGAGCCCCTAAACATCAAAGTCTCTCTTGTCTCCGTCTCTGTTCTACAGTCCGACAGGGAGAGCTTTTCCCTTCACAGGCAGCAGAAAGAATTCAGCAAACATGGAGATGTGATTAATTCTTAAGATCTTCCGATATGTGGATGAGTCACCGATAAGTACATGTAAGTTGTGCCGACCAGATTTAGAGCCCAGCAACCGGCCCTGGAAATGACAGGATGTAGCTGGAACAGATGAGGGAGCCTGAAAACTCTTATAATTGAGGAAGTGAGTATGGAAATCCACAGCAGCCTTGGACAGTTCATTCCTCCGAGGTGGGGGAAGAAATAGTCTACAGAATTCATTTTACCAGGATGTACAGACAAGTCCAGGCCTGATATCATAGAATCATAGAACAACCAGGTTGGAAGAGACCCACTGGATCATTGAGTCCAACCATTCCTATCAAACACTAACCCGTGTCCCTCAGGACCTCATCCACTCATCCCTTAAACCCCTCCAGGGAAGGTGATTCAACCTCAAGCCACTGACCCTTTCTGTGATTTTTTTTTCCTAATGTCCAGCCTGAACCTCCCCTGGCAGAGCTTGAGGCCGTTCCCTCTTGTTCTGTCCCCTGTCCCTTGGGAGAAGAGCCCAGCTCCCTCCTCTCCACAACCTCCTTTCAGGGAGTTGTAGAGAGTAATGAGGTCTCCCCTCAGCCTCCTCTTCTCCAGGATAAACACCCCCAGCTCTCTCAGCCCTTCCTCAGAAGGCCTCTTCTCCAGCCCCTTCACCAGCTTCTGGATCTGGATAAACAGGAGGCAGGAACATGTTAAGAAATTATTTGGTTTACTTCATGTGTAGGAGCACCAGGATTTCAGGGACAAGGAAGGGGGAATTATGTCTGAAAACACCACAAGCTCTCAGGCAATGTTCTTCAGCAAATCAACTGACTCCCAAGAAAAAATCTGGAGGCTTCAAACAGCACTTCTATAGGTAACCTTAGCCAATCCCACTGACAGCAGCTGTTGCCTTCTACTATTTATTTTTTTCATAGAATCACCAGGTTGGAAGAGACCCACAGGATCGTCGAGTCCAACCATTCCCATCAATTTGCCTCAGAGCATCATTTAGATGCTACCATGCCTCATGTTTTACTTGGGGCTTTTCTTCTGTTCATCTAAACCCTGCAATGGCTTTTTTTTTTTTTTTTTTTATTTTAAAGCTACAGTAATTGGCATGAAATAGTCCAGGTGGTATTTTCAAGTGTCCGAATGTAAAACCTGTGTATCATAGAATCACCAGGTTGGATGAGATCCATCAGATCATCAAGTCCAACCATTCCCATCAAACACTAACCCATGTCCCTCAGCACCTCATCCTCCCGTCCCTTAAACACCTCCAGGGAAGGGGAATCAACCCCCTCCCTGGGCAGCCTATTCCGATGCCCAATGACCCTTTCTGTGAAAAACTTCCTCCTAATGTATGTTCTGCAGCTACTAAATAGGCAATGGAGCAGCCTGCTGAGCAGCTGAATTCCTGCACACGGCACAGCAGGTCTGGACTCGACCTTGTGATCTTTCGCACTGATTCATCCCTGGGTTCTTTGGCTGGGATGGTGCAGTAATCGTGGTGTAACTGGAGAACAGTAGGTTGTTCACCCACCTTGAACCACAGCTACTCTTGTAGCTGTATAGAATCACAGAATAGTTTGGGTTGGAAGGGAACTTAAAGATCATCTAGTCCCAACCCTCCTGCCATGGGCAGGGATACCTCCCACTGGATCAGGTAGCTCTAAGCACCATCCAGCCTGGCCTTGAGCACCTCCAGGGATGGGGCAGCCACAGTTTCCCTACATAACCTGTTCCAGGGCCTCACCACCCTCATTGTGAAGAAATTCTTCCTTATGTCCAGTCTAAATCTGCCCCTCTCCAGTTTATACCCATCGTCCCTCATCCTATCACTACGAACATGAACATGAGCCAGCAGTGTGCCCAGGTGGCCAAGAAGGCAAATGGCATCTTGGCTTGAATCAGAAATGGTGTGACCAGCAGGGCCAGGGAGGTGATTCTCCCTCTGGACTCAGCACTGGTGAGACTGCTCCTTGAATCCTGTGTTCAGTTGTGGGCCCCTCAGCACAAGAAGGATGTTGAGGCTCTGGAGAGAGTCCAGAGAAGAGCAATGAGGCTGGGGAAGGGGCTGGAGAACAGGCCCTATGAGGAGCGTCTGAGAGAGCTGGGGGTGTTTATCGTGGAGAAGAGGAGGCTGAGGGGAGACCTCATTGCTCTCTCCAACTCCCTGAGAAGAGGTTGTGGAGAGGAGGGAGCTGGGCTCTTCTCCCAAGGGACAGGGGACAGGACAAGAGGGAATGGCCTCAAGCTCCACCAGGGGAGGTTTAGGCTGGAGATTAGGAGGAAGTTTTTCACAGAAAGGGTCATTGGGCATTGGAATAGGCTGCCCAGGGAGGTGATTGATTCACCTCCCCTGGAGGGGTTTAAGGCACAGGTAGATGAGGTCCTGAGGGACATGGTTTAGTGTTTGATAGGAATGGTTGGACTCAATGATCCGATGGGTCTCTTCCAACCTGGTTGTTCTATGATTCTATGACTTTGTGATCCGTCCCTCCCCAGCTTTCTTACAGCCCTTTCAGGTACTGGAAGGTCACTATATATAAGCAAACCTATTCAAGGACAACATGCCAGGGAGGTAGTTTCTATGGGTATCAAGAAGAATTAGGTAGGTTTCAATTCTCTCTTAGAAAGTTTCAGAGCTTTGGGGTGACTGGGTGCTTCAATCAAAAATATCAATTCAACAGCTTTTAAAAATATCATCATTTTTTCATAGAATCATAGAATAACCAGGTTGGAAGAGACCCATCGGATCATCAAGTCCAACCATTCCTATCAAACACTAAACCATGTCCCTCACCACCTCATCCACCTGCAACTTAAACACCTCCGGGGAAGGTGAAGATCTCATTTAAAATATCATTGCTGCCTAAATTATTCCCATTTTTCAACAGTTTCAGTCTTTCTTGTTCTTAACCATCTCTTACCTTCAATGTTTAGCTTGGGAATTTACATTATAGAAATTTTATAGTAATTTTTGCTTCTTTGATTAGGAACATTCCTATATTCCTAATTTCTGAGATTTTTTTCTCAGCCTGGAGCACAGCCAGGCAGAGATTTGCCTTTTCTTAACGGGGTTTTCCATACCAGATCACGCACTCCATTCAACAGAAATGTTAAAAGCTCCTGTTTCTTCTGCGAAACTCTAATATTTGCCGTGGCCTCTGAGCCAGGCAAGACATAAGCCCATGACACACAGTGCAAACTCCACTGATTACAGGTTTCTGCGGTGACCTCTGACGTTATTGAACAACAAAGCCCAGTTTTTTGGTTTTTTTTTTTTTGGTTTTTTTTTTTTTTTTCCTTGAATCGTTGCTAATTCCAAACATCAGGCTATCTGTGTTAAATTTAACTGCCAGGCACTCAAAGGGCTGATTTCATACAAGACCTTTCATCCTTGTGAGAGGTTTGCAATCCAGAATGATGTGAAATTCAAGGTGGGACTGAGCAGACAGCTTGATCTCAGAGGCAAGAGGGAGACTCCATTCCCAGAAGGACTCTGAGACTGAGCATGTTCCTGTTTGATTACATAGAATCATAGAATCAGCAGGTTGGACGAGACCCACCGGATCATCGAGTTCAACCATTCCTATCAAACACTAAACCACGTCCCTCAGCACCTTTTCTACCTGTGCTCAGGCTTTTGGTAAAGTCTACATGACCCAGGCTCTTGGTAAAGTCTCTCCCAGGCAATGAAGCCACCAGATCAAAGACTAAATGGCAACCTAGCGGAAGAAGAAAGAGGTAGAAGAAAAAACACAGAGAACTTCACTAGTTGTTTGAAAACTGTCCCACTTTCTAAGAACCGGAATAAGCAGCTGGGAAGAAAACCCAGGAGAGCCAAAAATTTCCATCACCAGCCTGAAAACATGAGAGTTTGGAATGCGCACCCGTGTTAAACAGAGGCTGGTCCCGGAGTTAAACACAGTCTTTGCTTAACCAAACCTGGTTCAGAAAAGCTTGTGGTGCTCAAGACATGCAATTTCTGAGCATGGTTAGTGTTGTAGCCAGAGCCACCAGAGAAGCAAACACATTTAAATATATCACAACAGCAGAGCTGCTGCGTTTCGATCGAGTAGTTTTGCTGTTGGCAAATAATTTTTCGTAAAAATTTTTTTGTGAGTTTTTCCAGTCTTTCCATTTTAATAGCAGATTAAGGCAGGAAAAAGTTCTTGCATTGTTCTCACCAGAGATTGTTATTATGTTTAGTGGATGTAGGAATTAATTATATTTACTAAGTTGCATCTTCACCATTCATAGAATCATAGAACAACCAGGTTGGAAGGGACCCATCGGACCATCGAGTCCATTCACTGAGGTTTGGTTTTTTTTTTAATTATTGCTGCATTTTATTAACCTTCCCCAGCAAAATACACTGGAATTACATTTGCTTAGCCTTTCTCTGGGCTTTTACTATTTACCCAAACCATCCTCAGACTAAATATTATGTATCATAGAATCATAGAACAACCAGGTTGGAAGAGACCCATCAGATCATCGAGTCCAACCATTCCTATCAAACACTACGTATGTGCTGTAAAGCCTTAAATGCAAGATTCTTAATCTGTGGAGTTTCTGCAAATAAGAGTTGAGTCAGTTACTGAAATTCATGGAGACCCCTTCACCTCTGCTCCCGCAGCTAAAACCTATTGGAATACATCCTCCAATGCCCTTTTCTTGATTTTCAGGTTCTCATGAAACTATACTTAGAATCATAGAACAACCAGGTTGGAAGAGACCCATCGGATCATGGAGTCCAACCATTCCTATCAAACACTAAAAGGATTACTTAAAAGGATTGGGTGGTGGGGGTGTCAGCTTTAAAAATCCCATTAGTAAACTGAATTAGATCCTGACGGTGTGTGGCCCCAAGGCAGGTGATGGGAAGCTGAGAATAAGGTGTTGCTTTGAAGGGATTTTGTAGAAAAAGCAAAGCATTAAACTTCTCAGAACTCACGTGGAGCATCTTTCGGTGCTTGTGAGTTAGCACAGAGTTGTGATCGGTCGCACGGCAGTTGTGTCGCTTGTCTCATTGCATGTACAGCTCTGCCAGCTCCATATAGCTTGCCCTCTGGATATTAATGTTAATAATACTAATACTACTACTACTAATAATAATGATGATGAGTTAAATGCAGTTTTCTTGTTTTTTTTTTTTTCTCTAAATAATTTCTTTCCAAAAGACAAACTTACAAAGATCGATGAATTAGTTTGTAATGTGATCACTAGCTGAACAAAACCTTGAATCCTGTGTTCAGTTCTGGGCCCCTCACCACAAGAAGGATGTTGAGGCTCTGGAGCGAGTCCAGAGAAGAGAACAGAGTTGGGGAAGGGGCAGGAGAAGAAGTCTTATGAGGAGCGGCTGAGAGAGCTGGGGGTGTTTAGCCTAGAGAAGAGGAGGCTGAGAGGAGACCTCATTACTCTCTACAACTCCCTGAAAGGAGGTTGTGGAGAGGAAGGAGCTGGTCTTTTCTCCCAAGGGACAGGGAACAGGAAGAGAGGGAATGGCCTTAAGCTCCACCAGGGGAGGGTCAGGCAGGACATTAGGAAAAAATATTTCACAGAAAGGGTCATTGGAACAGGCTGCCCAGGGAGTGGGTTGATTCACCTTCCCTGGAGGTGTTTAATGGATGAGATGCTGAGGGACATGGTTTAGTGTTTGATGGGAGTGGTTGGACTCAATGATCCAGTGGGTCTCTTCCAACCTGATTATTCTATGATTCTAAAACCTAAGCAAAAAACCACCAGTAGAGGGAGTGACCAAATTAAAAATCCCATATGAACTACCTCTGGATTATACTTGTCTGGTAAACACTTTCATTCCTCAGCTGTTTGTGCCCTGGAAAGCAGAGAACTACCTTAACCAGGGCTGTTTTACTGAGCCTCATGAGTGAGGCTGACAGCACAGGCCCACGTGTGACCCAGTGCAGTTGAAATAGTGACATTTAAATACACGAACAGGCAGTAAGAAGAGTTTTTCCCTTTCGCTCTGGCTGCTGTGGCTTACATATACTGCTCTGCATTCCAATATCAAGTGTGTCACAGGCATGCATGACACTAATTAAGCAGTGTGCCCAGGTGGCCAAGAAGGCCAATGGCATCTTGGTTTGGGTCAGAAATGGTGTGACCAGCAGGGCCAGGGAGGTTCTTCTCCCTCTGGACTCAGCACTG
Organism: Coccyzus lansbergi; assembly: GCA_033558105.1. NCBI lineage: Eukaryota > Metazoa > Chordata > Aves > Cuculiformes > Coccyzidae > Coccyzus > Coccyzus lansbergi. The sequence goes on along the minus strand of JAUMJK010000786.1, from coordinate 681,279 downwards.
GTGAGGCCGCTCCTCCAATCCTGTGTTCAGTTGTGGGCCCCTCAGCACAAGGAGGATGTTGAGGCTCTGGAGCGAGTCCAGAGAAGAGCAACGAAGCTGGTGAAGGGGCTGGAGAACAGGCCCTGTGAGGAGTGGCTGAGAGAGCTGGGGGTGTTTATCCTGGAGAAGAGGAGGCTGAGGGGAGACCTCATTGCTCTCTCCAACTCCCTGAAAGGAGGTTGTGGAGAGGAGGGAGCTGGGCTCTTCTCCCAAGGGACAGGATGAGAGGGAATGGCCTCAAGCTCCACCAGGGGAGGGTCAGGCTGGAGATTAGGAGGAAGTTTTTAACACAGAGGGTCACTGGGCATTGGAATAGGCTGCCCAGGGAGGGGGTTGATTCGCCTTCCCTGGAGGTGTTTAAGGGACGGGTGGATGAGGTACTGAGGGACATGGTTTAGTGTTTGATAGGAATGGTTGGACTCGATGATCCGATGTGTCTCTTCCAACCTGATGATTCTATGATTCTATTATTCTATGATTCTATGCTTCTATGAAATTGTGATCGGAACAGCGATGTTTGGGGGTTCTAGGGAAATGCTGCACCGAGAAAAGAATTGGGAGTAGTTGGGGGGGTCAGAAGAGAGGACCTCACCTAGAAAAAAACCTAGAAACGAACTCACCTAGAAAAGAACTTCCAGCACTGAGTTTAAAAATAGTTTTTGATCGATAACTATCTTTTTAAATGATTGCACTTTTTTGCAGGTTTTGAATGCAGGTTGGTTGAGGGTTTTTTTATTTTGTGCCCAAGTTGAACTGTGTGTAAAGTACTAGTCTCATTTTCAGGTGAATTTTTAAGTTCATAATTGTAGCACGAAAACACTTTTTTTTTTTTTTTCCCCCCAAAGACAAACAACATAATATCCTCTGGGGAAAACAAGAGGTCTCCAAGTTTAGAAAACAGGCTGGAGTGATCATTAGTGAAGCACAATTTCATGGCAGGAAGTCGGCTTGGATCCCGTCTCTGTATCCCAGACACTTTCTGGTCTGGGTACGGAAAGCTCATCTGGTGAATGTTGGGGTTTTTAACAGCCATATTTTGGGGCCATAAAATAACCAACTACAACAGTTAATTTTCACCCACACGCCCAAATTGCTGGTTGGTATCACAATTTCAGGCCCCCGACACCCCTTACACAAACAGACGCTGTTCACCACCGAAAAAAGTAAACCCGGGAGGGTGAGTCCCTCGGGGGATTGCGATGGGAGTTAAAAAAACATACACAACCCTACAGGCAAAAATGAGCAGCAGATGACTGATTATACCTTCCAGCGAGTCCCAGAAGGAAACAGTTTACAGAATGTATTTGCCTCACTGCTCTCCCATCTCTCCATCACCTCCCTCTCCTTTTCCTTTCTTTTCTCTGCTCTGCTCTCTGTCATCCTCCTTTCATAAGCTGTTGTAGCCCCAAGCAGAACCATCAAGCTCCCAAGCGACTTCAAAATCCACTTTAACTCTTTCCAAAAAAAGAGTTCCATGTGGCCAAGTTGGAATTAGAACGAATAGGTTGCTACTGTGCTGGTTTGCATTGTGAGAAAACGCGAGCAGACAACGAGGTTATCATCTATTCGTCCTAACGAGCACTTAGCCCTTCGTAAAATTTCTTTCTGAGTCGCAGAAGAAAGAAATCGTGACCTGTTATCCCATCAGAATATGAACAGCATGAGCAAACTAAACTGTGAAACATGGGACACGAGGGACGTGGGTTAGTGTTTGATAGGAGTGGTTGGACTCGATGATCTGATGGGTCTTTTCCAACCTGGTTGTTCTATGATTCTATGACACTAAAGCTTGCAGGTCATTCATTTCACTACAAATTCAAAAAAAAATAATAATAAAAATAAACCCCAAACATTTGTTAAGACGCAGATATTTTTTCCCCTAAGCTACCTGAAGGACTTGGCTCCCGAGTCCCACTAGAAGTTATATAGAAATGAACTCCAAGTCCCAGAGGTGCTTTGTAAAATCTTGTTTAGTGTAAGTTTATTTTCAGCAGGGACATGTATTTATGTGTAAATATCCATCTGAGAGGAGACCTCATTGCTCTCTCCAGCTCCATGAGAGGAGGTTGTGGAGAGGAGGGAGCTGGGCTCTTCTCCCAAGGGACAGGGGACAGGACAAGAGGGAATGGCCTCAAGTTCTACCAGGGGAGGTTTAGGCTAGAGATTAGGAGGAGGTTTTTCACACAGAGGGTCATTGGGCATTGGAATAGGCTGCCCAGGGAGGTGGTTGATTCCCCTTCCCTGGAGGTGTTTAAGGTGTGGGTAGATGAGATGCTGAGGGACATGGTTTAGTGTTTGATAGGAATGGTTGGACTCGATGATCCGGTGGGTCTCTTCCAACCTGGTTGTTCTATGATTCTATGATTCTATCTGAAACGAGAATCCTTTTGTTAGGAAGATGTGAGTGATGAGGGATGTCTGGAGGATGTTATCGTCTTAGGGAGAAAGGTATTATTTGATAAGTTGCATCTAGCTTCTCAGTAGCTTAAACTGGGTTGAAGTTATCATGGAAAGTTTTTGAATCACAGAATCACCAGGTTGGAAGAGACCCATTGGATCATCAAGTCCAACCATTCCTATCAACCATTCCTACCCCTTAAACCCCTCCAGGGAAGGTGACTCAACCCCCTACCTAGGCAGCCTCTGCCAGTGCCCAATGACCCTTTCTGTGAAAATTTTTTTCCTAATGTCCAGCCTGAACCTCCCCTGGTGGAGCTTGAGGCCACAGTGAGCCAGAGGCAGGAGGGGATTTACCACATCACTTCTTTGATTTATTTTTTCTTCTTCGAATGCAGGTTAATTGGGTGGCAAAAGCACATGAATTTTTGAGAAACACCATCACAGATCGATGCACTTTGTGAGACTGGCCCAGCAGACACCTTTCACTGGGACTGATTTGACAGCAGAGTTTGAATTAATTACACCAATTCTGATGAAGTCCCATGTAATACATTAAAGATAACATATGTACATTTCCCAGACAGCAACATTTGCCCAGAGAGGGGGTTGACTCACCTTCGCTGGATGTGTTTAAGGTGCGAGTGGTCGAGGTGCTGAGGGACATGGTTTAGAGCTTGGTAGGAATGGTTGGACTCGATGATCCGATGGGTCTCTTCCAACCTGGTGATTCTATGATTCTATCATCTAGCATGATGGGAAGAGTAAAGAAAGAACAACCCAATCATTAAGATCATGCTTTATACATACTATGCAAAGTATTATTTGTCTGCAATCTTGAATTTATTCCTTTAGGGCTTGAAATTCATGTCCAAACGACAGCAGAGCAGGAATGTTGTTGTCTGACATGCAGAGCTCTTCTTTTAATAGAATATATATAGCAAATTTCAGCTTTAAAGGCATAACAATAGCAACGATGGTTTTACACTTGCAGTTCATTGTGGAAAATGGAGAATTTCTGCTATTTATCACTCAGCTTGAACCAATACTCTAACATTTCAGAGTCTTGGTTTGGGACGAGCATTTTCTGGCTTTAATTTTCAAAAATTTGATTCTATTCCTGATCAAAGAGACACAAACGAGCCACAACGAGCTCCGCCAATATAGCAGCACTAGAATTAGCTTCTAGATAGCTCATGTTAATTTTCTGTAAATGGAATGACAATAGTTGCCCTTATTGTGTGGTTTGCGCGATCGCAAGAGGATTCAAAAGCAAACTTCGGCACTCAGCAGATCCGTGGAAGCCCAATGACAAACTCACCGAGCTAAAAGCAGCTAGAAACTGTTGAACTAGAGTCTCACGGAGTGTGGGCCGGCAGCCTTGGTTTAATGATTCATCTTAATAATTAACATGGAAAATTATTATGGCCTCAAGCTCTGCCAGGGGAGATTTAGGCTGGAGGTTAGGAGGAAGTTTTTCACACCGAGGGTCATTGGACATTGGAATAGGCTGCCCAGGGAGGTGGTTGAGTCACCGTCCCTGGAGGTGTTTAAGGGACAGGTGGACAAGGTGCTGAGGGACATGGGTTAGTGTTTGATAGGAATGGTTGGACTCGATGATCCGATGGGTCTCTTCCAACCTGGTGATTCTATGATTCTGTCACCTCCTGCAAGTTGAGCAATGAAGCTGGTGAAGGGGCTGGAGAAGAGGCCTTATGAGGAACAGCTGAGAGAGCTGGGGTTGTTTATACTGGAGAAGAGGAGGCTGAGGGGAGACCTCATTGCTCTCTACAACTCCCTGAAAGGAGGTTGTGGAGAGGAGGGAGCTGGGCTCTTCTCCCAAGGGACAGGGGACAGGACAAGAGGGAATGGCCTCAAGCTCCACCAGGGGAGATTTAGGTTGGACATGAGGAAAAATTTTTTTCATGTAAAGGGTCATTGGGCAGTGTCAGAGGCTGCCCAGGGAGGTGGTTGACTCACCTTCCCTGGAGGTGTTTAAGTTGTGGGTGGATGAGCTGCTGAGGGACATGGGTTAGTGTTTGATAGGAATGGTTGGACTTGATGATTTGATGGGTCTCTTCCAACCTGGTTGTTCTATGATTCTATGAAGTTATTTTACAAGCTGGAATAATGTCAACTGGCAAAAGCGGGATGCATGCTTGCATCAACACAAGTGAAAATAAATTAGGTTAACTGTTTGCCTACTGCTTCTGTTCCGGTGTCCACAAAATGGTATATACTGCAAATTCAATATATCCAAATGGAAAGGAGTCATGGCTTCCCACAGACTGTATTTTGGATTTTCTTGCTCACCAGTTCCAAAATTCCCATCTAAAATCATACAATCATAGAACAACCAGGTTGGAAGAGACCCATTGGATCATCCAGTCCAACTGTTCCTATCAAACACTAAACCATGTCCCTTAGCACCTCATCCACCCGTCCCTTAAACACCTCCAGGGAAGGGGAATCAACCCCCTCCCTGGGCAGCCTATTCCAATGCCCAATGACCCTTTCTGTGAAGAAAGACTCACCTCCAATCCAAGTGGTCTACTTCCCACTGGGCCCTTCCCTGCTTTCCCTGACAATTTTCCTTTGCTTCAAAGCTCACAGCAATTTAGTGAAGTCTTTCCCTCTTAGAGACCATCTCCAGGCCTCTTCCCGCCCTGATGATTAAGAGCACTGGTCCCACAGGGCGGGGTCTGGGCTCTCCTGCCCCACATTAAAATTAAAGCAATTGCCCTCAGCTGAGCAGCCCTCCTAGAGGCCACAGCCAGCCTCCTTAAGAAAACCCTCCTTTCTCCGGCCTTTGCCTTTACACAAAAAAGCCAAACTGGTTGCAGAAGGGAGCCTAACTCAGAGGCTGCATCCATTAACTACTCAGGATTGAGTCACTGAATGGGATTGGTTGGAAAAGACCTTGAAGATCATCGAGTCCAACCATTCCTATCAAACACTAAACTATGTCCCTCAGCACCTCATCCACCCGTCCCTTAAACCCCTCCAGGGAAGGGGAATCAACCACCTCCCTGGGCAGCCTCTGCCACTGCCCAATCACCCTTTCTGTGAAGATAGACTCACCTCCAGTCCAAGCAGTCTACTTCCCATTGGACCCTTCCCTGCTTTCTGGGACAATTTTTCCTTTGCAAGTTAGTGCTTTTCCACAGCAAGTTAGTGAAGTCTTTCCCTTCTTCTACAGACCCTCTCGTGGCCTCTTCCCGCCCTGATGATTAAGAGCACTGGTCCCACAGGGCGGGGTCTGGGCTCTCCTGCCCCACCAGCAATTAAAGCAATTGCCCTCAGCTGAGCAGCCCTCCTAGAGGCCACAGCCACCCTCCCCAAAACAGAACTCTGCTCTCCAGCCTTTGCCTTTACACAAAGAAGCCAAACTGGTCGCAGAAGGGAGAAGGCTTAGAGACTACATCCACTGACTACTCAGGATTGAGTCACTGAATGGGATTGGTTGGAAAAGACCTTGAAGATCATTGAGTGCAACCATTCCTGTCAAACACTAACCCGTGTCCCTCAGCACCTCATCCACCCGTCCCTTAAACACCTCCAGGGAAGGTGAATCAACCCCCTCCCTGGGCAGCCTATTCCAATGCCCAATTACCCTTTCCGTGAATAACTTCCTCCTAATCTCTAGCCTAAATCTCCTTTCCTCACACTCATCCTCTGTCCTGCAGCCCATCCCTGCCCAGCTTCACCCAGAAGAGTACAGGAGAGTCCCTCAGGAGATGAACAAACTTTTTTTGTCTGGGCAACCAGCTGGATTCCCTGGGCTTGCTGTTCTCTGTAAAACTGCTTGTTTGGGGCTGGGAATGAATCATAGAATCATAGAACAACCAGGTTGGAAGAGACCCACTGGATCATCGAGTCCAACCATTCCTATCAAACACTAACCCATGTCCCTCAGCACCTCATCTACCTGTGCCTTAAACACCTCCAGGGAAGGTGAATCAACCACCTCCCTGGGCAGCCTATTCCAATGCCCAATGACCCTTTCCGTGAAAAACTTCCTCCTAATCTCCAGCCTATATCTTATGAGGAATATCTGAGAGAGCTGGGGGTGTTTATCCTGAAGAAGAGGAGGCTGAGGGGAGACCTCATTGCTCTCTCCAACTCCCTGAGAGGAGGTTGTGGAAAGGAGGGAGCTGGGCAGGACAAGAGAGAATGGCCTCAAGCTCCACCAGGGGAAGTTTAGGCTGGACATTAGGAAAAAATATTTCACAGAAAGGGTGATTGTTCCCTGTCAGAGGCTGCCCAGGGAGGTGGTTGATTCCCCTTCCCTGGAGGTGTTTAAGGTGTGGGTGGACGAGGTGCTGAGGGACATGGGTTAGTGTTTGATGGGAATGGTTGGACTCGATGATCTTCAAGGTCTCTTTCAATCTGATTGTTCTATGATTCTATGATTCTAAGGCAATAAAGGTTAGATGTTACTTGAACTTAAAAGTGGACTTTTTCCTGAGCTGGGACTGGGCTCCACTGATAGGCAGCTATGCAAATGGAGAAGAGAGGAGTAAAAACCCAAAATAGACGCATGCACACACAAAAATGCAGAAAGAGTGTTTCTTTTTATGTCTGTCTGCTGAGCTTAGTGGGCTTTCTTGGCTAAGCCTGAGCTAAATATTACTGAAAATAGCATAGTACTGTAGTTATTTCAAAGCACTGTCTGTATTTGTTCTGTGCGCTGGGTGGGCAGGAAGCTTCATTTCATAAATCACTTTCAACGAGACAGTAGGCTATAAAAAGGGAGGGTTGGTTGGTTGTGTTTTTTTTTTTTCCCCCTTTAGTGTTTTTAGTTTTGAATGTTCTGAAGTGGCGCAGCCTCCATACTGGGAAAAGTTAAAGAAAAAATATGTTTCTCAGTGCTCTGCAGACCTTCTCTTGCACACAAGAGAGTCGGGGGATGCCGAGCAGGCACCCCTACTCTCACAGGTCTCCAAGGTCATGGTGTTTAGACTGGGCTAAAAAGCGTGTCAGCAAACCTCCTACAATATCTTCTCATTCACTTTCCCTGGAGGGGTTTAAGGGACGGGTGGACGAGGCGCTGAGGGACATGGGTTAGTGTTTGATAGGAATGGTTGGACTCGATGATCCGATGGGTCTCTTCCAACCTGGTTGTTCTATGATTCTGTGATTCTATGATTCATTCCCAGCCCCAAACAAGCAGTTTTACAGAGAACAGCAAGCCCAGGGAATCCAGCTGGTTGCCCAGACAAAAAAAAGTTTGTTCATCTCCTGAGGGACTCTCCTGTACCCTTCTGGGTGTAGCTGGGCAAGGATGTGCTGCAGGACAGAGGATGAGTGTGAGGAAAGGAGATTTAGGCTAGAGATTAGGAGGAAGTTATTCACGGAAAGGGTCATTGGGCATTGGAATAGGCTGCCCAGGGAGGGGGTTGATTCACCTTCCCTGGAGGTGTTTAAGGGACGGGTGGATGAGGTGCTGAGGGACACGGGTTAGTGTTTGATAGGAATGGTTGCACTCAATGATCTTCAAGGTCTTTTCCAACCAATCCCATTCAGTGACTCAATCCTGAGTAGTCAGTGGATGTAGTCTCTAAGCCTTCTCCCTTCTGTGACCAGTTTGGCTTCTTTGTGTAAAGGCAAAGGCTGGAGAGCTGAGTTTTGTTTTGGGGAGGGTGGCTGTGGCCTCTAGGAGGGCTGCTCAGCTGAGGGCAATTGCTTTAATTGCTGGTGGGGCAGGAGAGCCCAGACCCCGCCCTGTGGGACCAGTGATCTTAATCATTAAGAGCAGGAAGAGGCCTGGAGATGGTCTCTAGAAGAAGGGAAAGACTTCACTATCTTGCTGTGGAAAAGCACTAACTTGCAAAGGAAAAATTGTCCCAGAAAGCAGGGAAAGGTCCAATGGGAAGTAGACTGCTTGGATTGGAGGTGAGTCTGTCTTCACAGAAAGGGTCATTGGGCAGTGGCAGAGGCTGCCCAGGGAGAGGGTTGAGTCACCTTCCTTGGAGGGGTTTAAGGGACGGGTGGATGAGGTGCTGAGGGACATGGTTTAGTGTTTGTAGGAATGGTTGGACTCGATGATCCAATGGGTTCAACTTGGTTGTTCTATGATTCTGTGATTATACCTGAGCTCTGCTGCAGAAAGCTGCTGCCTTTCACATGTTTATCCTGTTTCTTAGAGCAGGAAAAGCACAGATTCTCTCGGGTCTTAGGACTGTATGTGACAAACACGTCAAGTGGACTTTAACAAAGAATAAACTGTGATATGTACTATAATAAGTAAAATATAAATTAAATACTGCTCCTTATTTTTGCATCTAATGGACTCTCACCATTTGTTGGAATAGGCTGCCCAGGGAGGGGGTTGAGTCACCTTCCCTGGAGGTGTTTAAGGGACGGGTGGATAAGGTGCTGAGGGACATGGGTTAGTGTTTGATAGGAATGGTTGGACTCGATGATCCGATGGGTCTCTTCCAACCTGGTTGTTCTATGATTCTATGAAATCTGACTAAGCAACTACGTGAGACATCACTAGATGAAAAGGCATGTTATTTATCATTTTAAAAGACCTCTATACAAGATTTCTTTGGGGATCTCCTTGGGTAGACTTGTTTATCTACTTACATGGTAATAGAGAGACACAGTCTGAGTGCTTATCGCTGGCAATACTTTCCTACAATTCCCTTAAAACGAGATAGTGAACTCTAACACTGGTTTTGTTTGATGTATTTTTAATGTATAGTCTAAAGTCTCTCATCTGATAAACCAGCATGAGAAATGGACCTTCCATAGCATTTCCTTATACAGCACATGGTTTTCATCTATAAAGTAAACCACAATAAGAAAACCACGTGCTAACAGCGTGGGAACACCAAGAAGAGAGACCTTTCTTACTGGGTTTTGAACGGGATGAGCTTTCTAGACAGTTTTTGCGCCCCTGACGTCTCTTTCATCGGTGAGATAGATCCCAGAGCCTGGTCAGAAGAGCCAAAGCAATTTCAAGCAGGAAAGCCGGGAGTGCAGTGTTGAACTTATCTCGGTGGCGAAGGGAGATAAGATGGTTTGCAGATATTTCAGAGGTTTACATGAGAGGATACCTTTCAGGTAGTTGTGGAGAGCAATGAGGTCTCCTCTCAGCCTCCTCTTCTCCAGGATAAACCCCCCCAGCTCTCTCAGCCGCTCCTCATAGGGCCTGTTCTCCAGCCCCTTCACCAGCTTCGTTGCTCTTCTCTGGACTCGCTCCAGAGCCTCAACATCCTTCTTGTGGTGAGTGGCCCAGAACTGAACACAGGATTCAAGGAGCGGCCTTGGTCCTCAGACCCTTAATTACAAAAAAATACTCCCTTATCAGAGACCAAGAGACTGATTTGCAGACGTCCCTCGGTGAGACGCGTGGCTCCTTTTATATAGCCGCTTTCCTTTCTTCTCCTAATTCAGAAGAGGCTTCAGCACAGCTTTGTCATGCGTTAGTAACTCTGAAAACATGTTTACTTAAGTCCCAAACCACATTATCTCAGCGTTACTGTCTGCCTCCAACAAGCATAAATTACAATATATTGTAGGGTATTAACTTTGATCGAGAAAAGCCCACGACGGATTAACTTGAAGGCGGGGAGAAGAAAAAGGTTGTCTTCTTTTCCTCTCATCCACTGCCTGGAGAAGAGGAGGCTGAGGGGAGACCTCATTACTCTCTACAACTACCTGAAAGGAGGTTGTGGAGAGGAGGGAGCTGGGCCCTTCTCCCAAGGGACAGGGGACAGGACGAGAGGGAATGGCCTCAAGCTCCACCAGGGGAGGGTCAGGCTGGATATTAGGAAATAATTCTTCACAGAAAGGGTCACTGGGCACTGACAGAGGCTGCCCAGGGAGGGGGTTCATTCACCTTCCCTGGAGGTGTTTAAGGCACAGGTGGACGAGGTCTTGAGGGACTTGGTTTAGTGTTTGATAGGAATGGTTGGACTCGATGATCTGATGGGTCTCTTCCAATCTGGTTGTTCTATGATTCTAAAATATTTTCACTGCCAGTCAGTCTTTCTGATTACTCACCCGCTCTGCACTGCAGGCTACAGGAGAAGAAAGCAGTAGCAACGGCAGCACTAGTAAAATCATGTTATTTCACAGATCTAATCTCCTTCTCTGACATTCGTTTCCATGCACAGAATCTCAAGTGACACTGACAGAAAATGCTCCCTCCTTTTCCCCAGCATCATGGACTCGAAGATCCGATGGGTCTCTTCCAACCTGGTTGTTCTATGATTCTATGTCTCTCACTCTAACAGCAGTGGGGTTCTGGAGTAGAAGGGTGGCTTTGGGAATAAGAAATATTATGGAATCCCTAGACTGAAAAAAAACCTTTGAGAACATCAAGTCCAACCATACTTGTCCACTACTAAATCATATCCCTAAGCACCTCATCTTCTAAAGATCTTCAGGGACAGTGACTCAGCCACCTACCTGGGCAGCCTCTGACACTGCCCAACAACCCTTTCTGGGAAAAATTTTTTCCTAATGTACAACCTAAATCTCCCCTGGTGGAGCTTGAGGCTATTCCCTCTCGTCCTGTCCCCTGTCACTTGGGAGAAGAGCCCAGCTCCCTCCTCTCTACGACCTCCTTTCAGGTAGTTGGGGAGAGCAATGAGGTCTCTCCTCAGCCTCCTCTTCTCCAGGATAAACACCCCCAGCTCTCTCAGCCGCTCCTCTTCTTCTCCAGCCCCTTCCCCAGCTTCGTTACTGTTCTCTGGGCAGCAGAAAACACTCCTTGCTCGTACTTGAAGTGTTAATTGATTTTGAGTTGACAGCATGATGCATCGTTCATCAGCTACTAAGAAAAAGTGCAGATTCTTCTTCTGCCAAGTTTTTTTAATTGGTATTTATTGGTAAGCACAGAAACCTAAAGCCATTAATTTCGAGAAACTTTACACTCAGAGCTAGTGATTTGCTTGTTTATTTATACATACACGAGTATATAGAGCATTGCATGACAGTCTGACTCTGTAGTAGAACATTTTCTGTATTATTCTTCGTTTTTGCAAGTTAAAACATTCTCCGAGCCTTAGGCTGTAGCTTGTGCTGTGTGTTTCTAAAGAGCCACTCAGAGTAATAAATAAGCTGAGTGGTGCAGTTGCCACACCAGAAGGAAAGGATGACATTGAGAGGGACCTAGACAGGCTGGAGATGTGGGGATGTGAGAACATCATGAAGTTCTACAGGGCCAAGTGCAAGGTCCTGCACCTGGGTCGGAGCAATCCCTGATTTTAGTACAGGCTGGGGGGATGATGTGATTGAGAGCAGCCCTGCAGAGAAGGGCTTTGGGTGCTGGAGGATGAGAAGCTCGATGTGAGCTGGCAATGGGCGTGCACAGCCCACAAACCAACTGTGTCCTTCGGCTGCAAATCCACGTAATGCCTGCTGGATCCTAATAGTTGTCCCAGACCATGATGCCATCTAAGAACAAGGGGTAGATAGAGTTGGATTCCCCACGTGAATGTTTTCTCTGACATAGATCCATCTTCATAGAATCATAGAATCACCAGGTTGGAAAAGACCCATCGGATCATCGAGTCCAATCATTCCTATCAAGCTCTAACCCATGTCCCTCAGGACATCTTCCACTCTGTGGCTTTCCTGTTATCTTGAAAACATCAGATCATAGAATCATAGAATCATAAAATCATAGAATCATAGAATCACCAGGTTGAAAGGGACCCATCAGATCATCGAGTCCAACCATTCCTATCAGACACTAACCCATGGCCCTCAGCACCTCATCCACTCTGTGGCTATTATCTTGAAAACATCAGATCATAGAATCATAGAATGTCCAGAGTTGGAAGGGACCCACAAGGATCATCAAGTCCAACTCCTCTGTCCCCACAGGGTAAACCAGATATTCACCCTGTGTGCCTGAGGGTGTTGTCCAAATGCTTCTTGCTCTTCACATGGGTAAATTCTGCATGAAATCCCAAATCCAGCCAAGGCTGCTGTGTCACTGAAACCACCCTCAGCATCTGTCAAACTATCACAGGTTGCTTAGCATCTTCCAGACTAACTGATAATACACAAAGCCTTAGGCTAATCAGTACAGACACAGGTGCTGGTCCCCACCTTTTTCTTGAATTTCCTCGTGTGAACTGTATGGATTTAAATATGCTTCACACACTGTACTGAGATCAAGCTGTAGGATGTCAGGACTGCAAACCTGTTGTAAAGTTAAGCACCTACTTGACACCTGGTCAGAGCAACAGAGCAGAGCCTCAAAGTTCAGTAGGGAAAACCAAATAAATAATATATCCTAGAAAGGTCTCACGCTAAAAGGAAATCAAGAGAAAGATCAAATACAATGTAGAATGAACATACTCCCTATGTTTAGGTCCACCTGTCTCAGCCAGTTCTGTTCTAGCAGTGGCCTAAGTGAATCTTAATTTTGGAAATGCAGCTGCTGTCGTTTTGTGCAACAAACACAGAGCTTTAGGCAGCAGCTCCCTCAGCGAACACTGCTGCAGATTAAGAGAACACAGATGTCTCACCCCAAATATTTACAGCTAGGCAGACAGATTAGTGCAACTAATCGTATCAAACAGAGCTGGTGCGTGGCAGCTGAAGCACTTGTCATTTCTCTGCCTCGTTTCATTTGTGTCTGGAAACTCCCTGTTCCTCTTCCAACCTTGAGTCAACCCAAGGGACTCGCTGAAGGAGAGTCAACAGGGATCATGTGGCCAGGGGCAGCCTCGACGGAGGGACATCGTGCTCCATCGTGCTGCTCCGTGGGGATGGGCTGAGGCAAACCACAGTCAGGATGCAGATCAGTAGAATCATAGAATCACCAGGTTGGAAGAGACCCACCGGATCATCGAGTCCAACCATTCCTATCAACCACTACTGTACTTTATACAGTAATATTTTGGTAAAATACAGTTCACTGCAGCCCTGCATCAGAACTCAGGCACCTAAATATTGTATTGTTGAGATGTTATAGTGTGTTGTGGCTGCCAGGCTCCTTGTGGGGCTAGCATCCTCCTGAAAGCACTGGCAGAGTAAATTCTCATCATGATGTGCTGAGCACTGGTGAGACTGCTCCTCGAATCCTGTGTTAAGTTGTGGGCCCCTCAGCACAAGAAGGATGTTGAGGCTCTGGAGCGAGTCCAGAGAAGAGCCACAAGGCTGGTGAAGGGGCTGGAGAAGAAGAGGAGCATCTGAGAGAGCTGGGGGTGTTTATCCTGGAGAAGAGGAGGCTGAGGGGAGACCTCATTGCTCTCTCCAACTCCCTGAAAGGAGGTTGTGTAGAGGAGGGAGCTGGGCTCTTGTCCCAAGGGACAGGGGACAGGACAAGAGGGAATGGCATCAAGCTGCACCAGGGAAGATTTAGGCTGGACATTAGGAAAAAATATTTCACAGAAAGGGTCATTGGGCATTGGAATAGGCTGCCCAGGCAGATGGTTGATTCTCCTTCCCTGGAGGTGTTTAAGGGACAGGTGGACGAGGTGCTGAGGGATATGGGTTAGTGTTTGATAGGAATGGTTGGACTCGATGATCCGGTGGGTCTCTTCCAACCTGCTGATTCTATGATTCTATGATTCAGGTGGCAGTGGTGATGGGACCAGCTCACAATTTCTTTCAAAATCAAACATACAACTCTGGGTTACTTAACACCTGGAATCCTTTCGGAAATTGCTTTGCAGTGTAATTTTAAAGTCCAGCTCCTGGCTTTCTAAGCAAATTAGAAGCATCGGTTTCTAACTCAGTGTGCCCTTCAGTGACTGTTGCATAGACAATTAATGAACTGTGGGACTACAATGCAAATCCAATTAGAAGTTGATCATTGTGGTTGGACTCGATGATCCGATGGGTCCCTTCCAACCTGGTTGTTCTATGATTCTATGATCTAAACTGTGGCTCATTTCTTGGGGCCTCACCCCAGCTCCACACATCATATGATCATTCACAACCACTATCTTATCCCTGCCGGTCCCATTCACAACCTTCGTTTTCATATCCTAAAGGGTTAAATAGCACTAGGGCTGTCGAGTCCATTAAGTCTCTGGCTGAGCAAAGCTCTTAAGTAAGCATGTGCTTAGCTGGTTTGGTTGTTCTGAACAATCCTTCCCTACCCAAACAATTCCCCAGCGAAGGGAGTAAACTGGTGTTCACAGGATATAATTACCTTTTACCACCTGCAGGAAGAGTCTTCAGTGATTTCCCTTAAGCCGTTGCTGGTGTGACTTTGCACTCACGTTTATAAATACTTCTGAACACTGAAATAACAGGAATAGTTGAAAGGTTAGAGATAAGCTCGGCAGTTTCTGGGGTTTAGGAGCTGTGCTGGGATAAAACCCCTTGAATATGTACATCTAGAAAAATGGGTAAATAGCCATGACCTGTCTTCAAAGTCAGGGAAGGGCTTCATTCCATCCTTTACACATGTAAGATAATGAGAATCCTCTTTCCTTTGCCTATGGTCAGACAATTCCTGGGCTTCAGGGTCTTTCAGATGGTATTTCCTACTGACTTGAATCATAGAATCATAGAATCACCAGGTTGGAAGAGACCCATCGGATTATCGAGTCCAACCATTCCTATCAAAGGACAAGTTCCTTTTGAGGAACTCCTATATTTTGAGGAACTCCTATTGAGGACAAGTTCCTTTTTGCTACAGCCATAATTTTCTGTGTTTTGCAGAGTCAGAGCAGTATTCGGGGACTTCATATGGGTGAGACTCAGCTTCCCAGTCTTTGCTTAATAATCTTTTGCAGGAATTGGGTTTTGGTTTTTATGATGTCTTCGTGCTTACGTGAAAAATTTTATAAATTTTTATAAATTCTTTCATTTGCTGCTGGTATTTCAGGTAAAGTAAATGTGTGTTTATTATAGAATCATAGAATCATTTTATAAGGCAAAGTAACCTGCAGATATTTTAGGAGTTTCTGCCTCCAGTAGTCCCATCCATCTCCGGATGTCATTTATCAAAACCAGATGTTCTTTATATCACTATGTCTTGTATCAATGTCTATTTAAAGTCAAACTGAGAGCAACCGAAGCCAAAGCAGCAATCAAAGCAAATCACAGTCAGAGCAATTAATAATCCAAGACTGGAGCGAACTTGAAGAGCAGGAGAAATCCACTCAGACAGGATTGTTTTTGTTTCTTGCTGGGTTTTTTTCCTAAAGATTATTAGAAGCGCAAGTCTTTGATTAAACTAGATCGACTTCCACAAAAATCCCTCAATAACAATCGGTATTAAGAGGCTCAATCCCGGCAACCGGAGCAAAGAGCCTGTGTAAATCAAGGCTGGGGGATTGATTATAATGGTCCCTTATTTATGACAGGTCACCGAAAGCAACTCTTCGCTTGAATCATTCCCGGCATTAAATGCAAAAGCTCCTGCTAATGATACAGGATGAGGCCTGGAGCTGTAATTATGGTACTTGCATCATGTATCAGGCAGAGATATTAATGAACCACGACTCAGGTAATTATAACTGTGGGAGAGGGAGACTTGGGTCTCCAGGATGAACAACCCCAGCTCTCTCAGCCTGATGGAGCTTTCCTAAGTCAGCCAAGTGACAGAACGAGAGGGAATGGCCTCAAGCTCCACCAGGGGAGGTTCAGGCTGGACTTTAGGGAAAAAATTTTCACAGAAAGGGTCATTGGTCACTGGAACAAGTTGCTCAGGGAGGGGGTTGATTCACCTTCCCTGGAGGTGTTTAAGGGATGGATGGATGAAGTGCTGAGGGACATGGGTTAGTGTTTGATAGAAATGATTGGACTCGATGATCCGATGGGTCTCATCCAACCTGGTGATTCTGTGATTCTAAGTTCATCAGGAGAGAGTGATGTGTGCTCAGAAAGGCTACTATTCCCTCTCTAAGGCTGATTTTTCTAAAGTTCCCTATGGAGTCAATACAAAAGGTGAAAAGAAGATGACAGAAATCCTTTCCCCGCAGCACATCTGGCTGTGGATACACTGTTTTATAATGTATGAGAGCAGGATAGCAAAATCATGTGCTTTCTATGGGGGGAGTGATTGAAATCCAATGGCAAAAAAAATTCCTTCCTTTCTTAATTTCTCCCCAGAGCAGGGAGGTGGTCTGCATGGGAGACAAAAGTGTGTTTCGCGTGTGCCCTAGAATCATAGAATCATAGAACAACCAGGTTGGAAGAGACCCACTGGATCATCGAGTCCAACCATTCCTATCAAACACTAAACCAAGTCCCTCAAGACCTCATCCACCCGTCCCTTAAACACCTCCAGGGAAGGTGAATCAACCACCCTGACACTGCAACTTAGAATCATAGAATATTTGGGGTTGGAAGTGACCTGAAAGATCACCCAGATCCAACCCTCCTGCCATGGACAGGGGCACCTCCCACTGGATCAGGAGCCCAAGCCCCATCCAGTCTGGCCTTGAACACCTCCAGGGATGGGGCAGCTGCAGCTTCCCTGGGAAACCTGGGCCAGGACCTCACCACCCTCACAGTGAAGAAACGTCACTGACGGAGGATGATAGCATCTCAGTTCTTAGAAACAGTTGTGCTTAACGGTGGTGTTTCCATCCATCATGTCGCATTTTCCCCTTGCCACCCAGCTTCACTTTATTGAAGCTGACATGTTTTCAATTAGTTTTAATCGCCACATTTGAAAATATAGGCATGTATTTCAAGTGACGTGTGGATTTCGAGCTGGAACCACATTTGCAGCGATGATGTGACTGGGTTTGGATTGGAACGGTCGGACTCGATGATCCAGTGGGTCTCTTCCAACCTGGTTGTTCTATGATTCTATGGAACTTGTTTCCCTTTTTTTTGACAGCAGTCTGCCCTGCTGCTCCTTGAAGTTTAAGTTCACATGTGCCCTAGAACCATAGAATCATAGAACAACCAGGTTGGCAGAGACCCATCGGATCATCGAGTCCAACCATTCCTATCAAACACTAAACCATGTCCCTCAGGACCTCGTCCACCCGTCCCTTAAACACCTCCAGGGAAGGTGACTCAACCTCCTCCCTGAGCAGCCTATTCCAACGCCCAGTGACCCTCTGTGTGAAAAACTTCCTCCTAATCTCTAGCCTAAATCTCCCCTGGCGGAGCTTGAGGCCATTCCCTCTCGTCCTGTCCCCTGTCTCTTGGGAGAAGAGCCCAACTTCCTCCTCTCCACAACCTCCTTTCAGGTAGTTGTAGAGAGCAATGAGGTCTCCTCTCAGCCTCCTCTTCTCTAGGCTAAACACCCCCAGCTCTCTCAGCTGCTCCTCATAGGGATGAGGACGCTCCAGGGATGTCCAGAACTGGGTTTACAAATGCCACCTCACTTTTTCCCACGTAGAAACAGCCATTTCTCAGCCTGACTGATGCTTTAGGAGAAGAGTGTCCCCCATGCAACTGGAGGATCCTATAAGAGCAGCAGGGCAGGCTTGGAGAGCTGTGAAATGGCTGGGAAGGGAGGCTGTCCCGGCTCCAGAAAGGAGCAGGAGACAGTCTGATATGCAACAGCAACAGCTGGAACTGCTCTTGCCTCTCCGATGGAAGAGCTCTGTAGGATGCTGGAGGCTTCCCCAGCTCGAGGAACAAAGGAAGCGAGGAGGACAACAGCAAGCGAAAAAATAGGTTATGCGAGAAGGAAGTCTGGATTAAGCAGCCAGATTTCCTCTACATAAATCTCGCTGTGAAAGGACTCATTAAAACACAAGCTCTTTCCCCCCTCACTTCCAAGCATATCCCTTGCACACATCCTGGGACTGTAATGAGCTTCTCCGAAACGTTTGTAGGTCCTTCTAGACCTAGATATGGTTGGACTCGATGACCCAATGGGTCCCTTCCAACCTGGTTGTTCTATGATTCTATGATTCTAGACAGAGCTGGAAGCTCTTGGGGAAGGGTCCTTGCCCTCATCTGTACCTGCCTGCTTGGCTTGACCTGGTGGTCCAGCCCTGGGGGGTGAAGTGGTCCATGCTCCCAATTCACAAGCCTTCTGGGCCGCTTCGATTTCAGAGGCAGGACCATCCCCTGAAGGATCAGGCAGACCCACAGCCCTGTTCGCAAAGCCCTGGTTCTCGCTGGAAGAACTCGTCTGGTTTCTGCTCTTCAACTTTCATCGCTCCTTCTAGGACCTTTAGCATCTCATTACCAAGGTTTGGGGAGGTTGTCCCTCCCCCTCGTCCTTCTTGCAACCAGCCTGGAAATAATTTGGGTGAGACGGGCTCATCACAGCCATCCCCAAGTGAAATTAATTGGTGTCTCGTGGCACTGAAGAGCCCATTTCATGTAAGATCACCTTCTACCCTCCATCCTTGCAGAACTCAGCTATTATTATCACAGCCCAGTAACTCTCTTGGCACATGCACGTACTTATATATATGGATTTCCTATATTTTTTAGACCATATCTGTTTGTACAGACTTATAGATGGATTTCCTATATTTTTTAGATCATATCTGTTTGTCCATACTTCTATATGGATTTCCTATATTTTTTAGACCATATCTGTTTGTACACACTTATAGATGGATTTCCTATATTTTTTAGACCATATCTGTTTGTACAGACTTATAGATGGATTTCCTATATTTTTTAGATCATATCTGTTTGTCCATACTTCTATATGGATTTCCTATATTTTTTAGACCATATCTGTTTGTACACACTTATAGATGGATTTCCTATATTTTTTTAGACCATATCTGTTTGTACACACTTATAGATGGATTTCCTATATTTTTTTAGACCATATCTGTTTGTACACACTTATAGATGGATTTCCTATTTTTTTTTTATCATATCTGTTTGTCCATACTTATATATAGATTTCCTATATTTTTTAGATCATATCTGTTTGTACAGACTTATAGATGGATTTCTTATATTTTCAAACCATATCAGTTTGTACAGACTTATATATGGATTTCCTATATTTTTTTAGGCCATATCTGTTTGTACACACTTAATAGACGAGATCAAGGAGAGGGTAAAAAAAAAAAACAAACCAAACCCAAACGAAACAAAACACAGCCCTTCATGCTTTGTTTTCTCCCACAATCGTTAAGTGCTAACCCAACATCTGGATGCTCTATAAATGTGTTATTTAAGGAGAGAGAGTTCCCCCAGAAGTGTTTATTTGCAATGTCTCGTCCCTGTGGCAGAGAAGCTCTCTGACGTGAGGCTCATTGGCAGCTCATTGCATTGAAGTGAGTCTTTTGTAGTCTCCGTGTCTGTGCGACTGCCAGAGCCAGAAGATTACCACATTAAAAATACACGTCAGTCTCATTAAGGAGCGGTGTCTAGCAACATCCGGCAGGGAGCTCGCTGGTGGGAGCCTTGATTTAAAGGCAGGATTCACTCGCACAGATGGGGAGGGAGTTTGTGGGATCTCTGGCAGGGTTAGCCCTCTCCCTTTTCGCTCGGTGGCCTCTATGGCTTTGCTCATTGTCGGGGGAGAGGTGCTCAAGAGGGAATGGCCTTGACAGGACAAGAGAGAATGGCCTCAAGCTCCGCCAGGGGACATTTAGGCTAGAGATTAGGAGGAAGTTTTTTCATGGAAAGGGTCATTGGGCACTGTCAGAGGCTGCCCAGGGAGGTGGTTGATTCACCTTCTCTGGAGGTGTTTAAGGGACGGGTAGATGAGGTGCTGAGGGACATGGTTTAGTGTTTGATAGGAATGGTTGGACTCGATGATCCGGTGGGTCTCGTCCAATCTGGTGATTCTATGATTCTGTGATTCTATTTCTAAGAGGCAAAACTAATTGTGGAGGCTTTACCATCCAGCCCAGTAGCCTAAATTTTGCCCCCGCGGGAAACTTCTCTGTTTTATCACTGCATAAAGTCTATTTTGCAGCCAAGAGCTGAAAGCACAGTGAGTGTTGCTACACTGGGCTATAGATTTCAGGGAGAGGAACATCCCAGCTCCTGCCCAAGGGCTTGTGGCATGTTTGACACGAAATACAACCCCTGAGCCCAGGGTGTCTGCAGGGATTTTGTGCCACAGCCAAGTTATCAGCAAGGTCTAGTCCCCTTAGACAAGGCAGGAGGTTGGAGATTTTCGAGATCAAAATGTGAGGTCTAAGAATGTAAACGCTGCCTGAGTTCTGTTTCAGGCACTGAGACTTGTTTTCACTCTGGTTTAAACTTTCCCATCTCTAAAGCATCCGAGTGGCTTCTCTGGGGTTAAGGCACCAGGGCACACATGGGCTTGTCTACTAAAGATCTGCCAAAACCAGAGGCCAAGACTTGAAGAATATTTGGAAATCTCTAAACCAGTTGGGGCGATGGGGATGATAGGCTACCCAGGGAGGGGGTTGATTCCCCTTCCCTGGAGGTGTTTAAGGCACGGGTGGATGAGGTCTTGAGGGACATGGTTTAGTGTTTGACAGGAATGGTTGGACTAGAAGATCCAATGGGTCCCTTCCAACCTGGTTGTTCTATGATTCTATGATATTTTCAGCACTGACCACATTTAACTCTATCTTCCTCTTTCCATCCTGACCTTTGACATCTTACCAGGAATCCACAGCTCCTCCAAGGCTTTCCCGTGTCTAACACATTGTTTCTATGTGATCCAGCTCCCAGTTTTGCCCTATTTAAGCCTAGAAAAGAGGAGGTTGAGCGAGGACCTTATCACTGTCTACAGTTACCTGAAAGGAGGTTGTGGAGAGGTGGATATTGGTCTCATTCCAAGTGACAGGTGACAGAACAAGAAGGAATCATAGAATCATGGAACAACCAGGTTGGAAGAGACCCATCGGATCATCGAGTCCAACCATTCCCATCAAACACTAAACCGTGTCCCTCAGGACCTCATCTACCAGCACCTTAAACACCTCCCTGGGCAGCCTATTCCAGTGCCCAATGACCCTCTGTGTGAAAAACTTAGTCTCAAGCTACTAAAATAGTCTCAAGCTGCACCAGGGGAGGTCCGGAATGAACTTTAGGAAAAAAACTTCTTCACTGAAAGGATTCTCAGGACCAGGCTGCCCAGGGAGATGGTTGAGTCCCCATCCCTGGAGGGGTTGAAAATACACGTAGATGAGGTGCTGAGGGACATGGTTTAGTGTTTGATAGGAATGGTTGGACTCGATGATCTGATGGGTCTCTTCCAACCTGGTTGTTCTATGATTCTATGATATTATTTATTAGTGAACAGGTACAGTGAGACTTGATGATCTCAAAGGTCTCTTCCAACCTAGGGATGCTGTGATTCTATGATATTAATGCCCTTACTTTTCTGGCCCCTTGGACCAACACTGACTGTTTGTCTCTCCTGTGCATCAGACTGTTTGCTTTCCTCAAATCCTCATCCTCTTGAAAAAAATTCTGAGCACGAGGAGTATTCTGGGGCTTGCTGTGAGTGTTGGAGACGATTTAATGAAATGCCACTCACAAAGACTTTCTGCTTAGCATCCCTGCACATGTGTTTTTCTGAGCATCCGTTTCAAAAAATAATTTTGATAGGAATATCAAAAAAAATTTTGATAGGAATAGTTGGACTCGATGATCCGATGTGTCTCTTCCAACCTGGTTGTTCTATGATTCTATAAGGTATAAACACAGAGTTTATACCTGAACTGATGTCACATTCCCCGTGCAACGTCCCCACCGCAATATTCATTATATAGGCTCTATTTCTTTTTTTTCAACTTGTAGGAAACTATTATACCCAAGCTGCAAAAAACCTACCCTGGAGTTTAGCAGAGTGGAACGAGGAGTCATCACTTAAAAATCAATTCATGGTGGTCTCCAGCTATGTTTTTGTTCTGGCACATTAAACAGAATGAAGACATATGTCTGAATTTAAGACATCCTTTGGGTTCCCTGTATACACGAGCCAGCCGAGAAATTTGAACTATTTCAAAGCGCTAGGAAAAAAAGAATTGTAGACACATCCTTTTGTCTAAGCATATATTTTTAATTATCCTGCCTTTTAATATTCCTCTCCATTTGAGGATAATCAGAGAAAATAGATCCTGCTGGGCATTGTCATGCTTAATAAAAGTAAGGCTGAACATCTGCAAATTTGGCGACAGTGTGGCGCATATGATGCACCAGCGGCTGAGCCACATTCTCGCATAATTATAACACCACACGCAGCTGTAAGGGTGTAATTCTCTGTTTACATTAGTTCTAGCACTTCTCCTCAACTCCGCCGGGTCAGGGCGCTAAGCATTTGCAAGCTGGTAGCATTTTCCCCCCCCAGTGAAGAAAGGTAAAAAGACAGAAGGACCATAGGTTGTCTGCCCATGGGTTGAGATACGGGATTCAGGAGAATAAATTGTGCTTCTCCCACTGTGCAAAGTGTTGCTGGAATTATCGCCATTAGAATGAAACCAGTGAAAGTGAGAGCAAACTTGAGGCTTTCTCTCTTGCTATTTTTTTTCCTTTGGCAATGCAACCCCCCCCCCCCCTCCACATCCCGCAGCAGCTGAAGCTCCAGCTTCACAGCATATTCTGCAAATTGCGTCATAGAATCATAGAATCATAGAACAACCAGGTTGGAAGGGAACTTCTATTCCAGCCATTCCTATCAAACACTAAACCAAGTCCCTCAATCTACCAGTACCTTAAACACCTCCAGGGAAGGTGAATCAACCACCTCCCTGGGCAGCCTATTCCAATGTCCTGTGACCCTTTCCGTGAAAAACTTCCTCCTAATCCCTGGTAGAGCTTGAGGCCATTCCCTCTTGTCCTGTCCCCTGTCACTTGGGAGAAGAGCCCAGCTCCCTCCTCTCTACAACCTCCTCTCAGGTAGTTGTAGAGAGTAATGAGGCCTCCTCTTCTCCAGGATAACCGCCCCCAGCTCTCTCAGCCACTCCTCATAGGGCCTGTTCTCCAGCCCCTTCACCATCTTCGTTGCTCTTCTCTGGACTCGCTCCAGAGCCTCAACATCCTTCTTGTGCTGAGGGGCCCACAACTCAACACAGGATTCAAGGAGCGGCCTCCCCAGTGCTGAGTCCAGAGGGAGAAGAACCTCCCTGGCCCTGCTGGTCACACCATTTCTGATCCAAGCCAGGATGCCATTGGCCTTCTTGGCCACCTGGGCACACTGCTGGCTCATGTTCAGTTGGTTGTTGACCAACACTCCCAGGTCCCTCTCCTCCTGGCAGTTTTCCAGCCAGGCTTCTCCCACTCTGTAGCTCTGCATAGGGTTGTTATGCCCTAAGTACAGGACCCTGCGTCACTGCCCCTCAGGAAAAACGCGGGCTTTGCCCCCATCTGACCCCTTGCGGGATGGAGAGCCGAACGCAACACTTTCTCCATCACCACCCACACATCTGCGGAGGTGGAAGTCAGCTATAAACTCCTCCGAGCGAGGAAGGCACATGTGGGAGTGAAGGTTTTCTCCGTGCAGGCAGCTGTTTGCCTTCTGCCTGCTTCACCTCTGGGTATGCTCTGGCCTTCCAGGTTTAGGGGACGAGGAAAGCAGGGAAGAGAGAAAAGTGAGGGAGGAACGGGAGCGACGTGACACTGACACATTTCCAGCCCTGGTAGACATGCAAAGCTCACACTTACAGCAAATAGAAGCCTATCGCTGCATACATAGCACTGGTCTGGTTGAAGATGTCCTTATTCATTGTAGGGGGATTGGACTAGATGATCTTCAAAAGTCTCTTCCAACCCAAACTATTCCATGAGTCTATGATTCTATACCTTGCCTGCCCTGCAGCAGTGCTTCTCCAAGAAAAAGAATTGAGTTTAGACCTTCTGAGTAACCAAGCCTGAGATTATCACAGGTGTCATCTGCTTTTGTACCTCTACCACCTTCCAGCTTATTCAGGTTTTTTTTCAGTTCAAAAGTCCTTTGATATGGTTGGACTCAATGATCCGATGGGTCTCTTCCAACCTGGTTGTTCTATGATTCTATGACCTAACCTCACTTCCACAGCTCTATCATTTAGCTAAACGCAGCAGCTCTGCCTTTGCAATATTGTGAGTTCCAGCATCAGCCCATTCAGAGAAATACAAGGATGATGATGCTGTAGGTGCTTGGTCATCTCACCCTCATTCAAAGGTGTGGAATTGAGCAGATGGAGGATGTAACGGACTTCTGATGCTCTAGAGTGTTTCAGGGAACACAGATAATCTCCTCCTGCTGCCCTGTCTCAGCCCCCTGCAGTGATAGAGGAGATACTTTTTACAGAGCATCATAATTACATCTCTGAGAAGATCTTGACCTTTTTTCTGGGACCAAAACTGGATATTTACCTTCCAGAAAAATGTCCCGAGTCGTACGAAGAAAATGCAGGGGGTGAGCAATTAAAGCTATCGCACCCACCTATGTCCCAACTTGCAGCCTAACATTTTCACGGAAAGGGTCATTGGTCACTGGCAGAGGCTGCCCAGGGAGGTGGTTGATTCACCTTCCCTGGAGGGGTTTAAGGCACAGGTAGATGAGGTCCTGAGGGACATGGGTTAGTGTTTGATGGGAATGGTTGGGCTCGGTGATCCGATGGGTCTCTTCCAACCTGGTTGTTCTATGATTCGATGATTCAAGTACCTCTAAGGCATTTTTTTTTTTTTTTTTTTTTTATAAAGGCAGTGCCAAACTGGAGCTCTGTCCTACCCTTCTGGCTGTTCCACCCAAAGATTGAGAGCCATGGGCTGGCAACGTAGCATCTGATGCTTGACTGCTTCAGAACATCTCCACCTTTCAAGCACTTTATAAACCATTGCTCTGTAAGGAAAATAAATTGATCTCCCTGTGCTCGTTCATTCACCAGTCTTGGGAAGTCTACTTTATATCACACCAAAAAAAACAGAGCTCAGAGGGTCCAGGAAGCTGCCCCCAGCAACAAGAGTGCTGCAGGGAGTGAATGCTCTTATTATAGCGCTGCCTTAACGAAGAGACTGCGCTTTCCCTTCGTACATGTGCTCAGCAGCTGCTTGGCTGAGCTCTTGAAAGAATGCCACAAGATGCAGCGCCAGATGCTTGTGTTTCCAGAAAGACCGATAAGAGTGGACTCGGCTCTGCTTCTTCTTGGCTGCAGCACCAGAAAGAAAAAAAGGGTAATAAAGGACCAGCTCACTGCAGCATGAGCTGCAAGATATGAGTGTCTTTATCTAATTTTAAAGTGATCTGTTCAGAGAGGGAAATAATGCTGAAGTTACTAGGCCAGTTGTGGTGTCTTCACGCTGATCATAGAAGCACCAGGTTGGAAGAGACTGACCGGATCATTGAGTCCAACCATTCCTATCAAACACTAACCCATGTCCCTCAGCACCTCATCCACCTGTGCCTTAAACACCTCCAGGGAAGGTGAATTAACCCCCTCCCTGGGCAGCCTGTTCCAATACCCAATGACCCTTTCTGTGAAAAACTTTCTCCTAATGTCCAGTCTAAATCTCCCCTGGTTGAGCTTGTGGTCATTCCCTCTTGTCCTGTCCCTTGGGAGAAGAGCCCAGCTCCCTCCTCTCCACAACCTCCCTTCAGGTAGTTGTAGAGAGTAATGAGGTTTCCTCTCAGCCTCCTCTTCTCCAGGCTAAACAATTTGAAACAAACCCAAAGAGTTTACCCTAAATCCTTCGCAAAGAGGTTTCCCCTGGGAAGAGGATAGTTGTGTTGGTCCATCCATGATGTGACCACACTGTGATATGGCAGCAACATTCCTTCTGTCCCCTACGCATCACAGCATCGTGTATTATCTTGTGCACTCACCCACACGGTTCCTTATCTATTCATCCTTAAACAACTGCAATCAGCCTCTACATTCCAGAAATGTGCTGGCTTGCAGCTAATTAAAACCACCATACAGTTCGTTATCCCAGCTTTTCTTTGGCTCCGGGTTTCCAGCCCAAAGAAATGAAAAGGAGTTGGTTCTGGCGTGGCTCTTCCTCCCCTGGCTCCACATTCCTGGGGGTCTTATCAGAATTGCTCGAATTCTCAGATGCTGTTAAACAATCAAAGAGTAAATTTTCCAGTGCGTCCTGATTTTTCCAAACTGGTTGTGGTTGCAGAGAGCAGCTTCTGTGAAGGGGGTTGAGCCCAGCAGGCCTGCAACTAGCGGTTACTGAATGGCCACAAATTAAAGGCAGCCAAAAAATACCAGAAGCCAGCCTGGACCACAAGGAAGTGAGGCTGAGACGTGTGCTGAAGCACAGATGAGTGTCCACTGATCACCAACAGGAAGGATGCGCTGGCTATAGAGGGACCTTCAAATTACAGAGTCCCCCCTCAATTCACTCTGTCTCCCCATAAAGGCACTGAGCTTAGGACCTGCAGGCACTAGTGTCCACATCTTCGGAGCTGATGTCCTCCTCAAACCATCACAAGTGACTTTGTATGGAGGCCAGTGACAAGTGGGGTTCCCCAGGGCTCAGTACTGGATCCAGCCCTGTTCAATGTCTTCATCAACTACCTGGATGAAGGCATTGAGGGTACCCTTAGCAAGTTTGCAGATGACACTAAGCTGTGTAGAAGTGTTGACCTGCTGGAGGGTCGGGAGGCTCTGCAAAGGGACCTAAACAGGCTGGATCCATGGGCTGAGATCAATGGGATGAGGTTTAACACGGCCAAATGTCAGGTCCTGCACTTGGGGCACAACAACCCTATGCAGCTACAGACTGGGAGAAGCCTGGCTGGAAAACTGCCAGGAGGAGAGGGACCTGGGGGTGTTGGTTGACAGCCGACTGAACATGAGGCAGCAGTGTGCCCAGGTGGCCAAGAAGGCCAATGGCATCTTGGCTTGGATCAGAAATGGTGTGACTAGCAGGGCCAGGGAGGTTCTTCTCCCTCTGGACTCAGCACTGGTGAGGCTGCTCCTTGAATCCTGTGTTCAGTTGTGGGCCCCTCACCACAAGAAGGATGTTGAGGCTCTGGAGCGAGTGCAGAGAAGAGCCACAAAGCTGGGGAAGGGGCTGGAGAATAGACCCTATGAGGAGCGGCTGAGAGAGCTGGGGGTGTTTATGCTGGAGAAGAGGAGGCTGAGGGGAGACCTCATTGTTCTCTCCAACTCCCTGAAAGGAGGTTGTGGAGAGGAAGGAGCTGGGCTCTTCCCCCAAGTGAGAGGGGACAGGACAAGAGGGAATGGCCTCAAGCTCTACCAGGGGAGATTTAGGCTGGAGATTAGGAGGAAGTTTTTCACCCAGAGGGTCATTGGGCAGTGTCAGAGGCTGCCCAGGGAGGTGGTTGATTCACCTTCCCTGGAAGTGTTTAAGGCACAGGTGGACGAGGTCTTGAGGGACATGGTTCAATGTTTGATAGGAATGGTTGGACTCGATGATCCGGTGTGTCTCTTCCAACCTGGTGATTCTATGATTCTATGACGTCCAAGGGGTTTAAAAATTCTTGTGGAGGTCCAGTTGCACTGTGACCGTCCCAGAAGAGGGCAGAGGTGCTCCTTCCAACCCAAGCTGGCATGGAGGTGGCTCCAGGAGCCACCAGTACCCACCAGCACTTCTGCAGCCTTCGCAATCCCTTATCTGACACCTTTAGAAAGTGTGATATTCGTCATGGTTCTTCTCCCACTCCCATCGTGTTGCAATCGCACGGTGTAGGCTGTTAATAAAAATCACCAGTGCTGGAGAGAAAACGCTTGGGTTTTAGATGGAAAAATCTTTGGGTTGCAAGCTTATTGGTTAATTCATAGAATCACAGAATCACCATGTTGGAAGAGACCCACCAGATCATCACATCCAACCATTGCACAGCTCTGTATTTCCATGACCAAATGAATTTAGATGTCAGCTCCTTAATTACTTAAAAGTAATTCCATGTCTCAGGATGCTATTGGGAGATTTATTCAGACTGATATTTTTCAGAGATTTAAGATGTACAGGGAGGAGCAACCCTGTTGGCCCTTCAGTGTCTGTCCGCAATAATATATAATACAGATAAAGATAAAATATGGGTAATACTCATTTTAAAGGATTTTTCATGTGTTGTTTTTTTCATTTAGATGCATATTAGTTAAAATTACATCAGGAAGACAAACCATTCTGTGTTAAGCTCGATGATTCAAACATCAATCCTGCTGTCAAAGATCAGCACTTTACCTCAGCATAACAATAATATTTCACTGCCTTTTAAACAAACATCTCACTTATTCACAAAAATTTGAAAGCTGTAATATGGTTTTTAGGCTCAATGTTGTTTTCAAATTGGTTGTAAGGTTTACTAGTGCTTGTAACGGCTTCAGGGTTAGGATGATGAGGGTTGTAGGAGAGGCAATAGCATCTGGTGGAAAAACTAAGATCTGGAAAAACAGACGCATTGGGCAAATTGCCTCTGCTTCTCTTATTTTTTTTCCTCCTTTCCTTCCCTTTGTTCCCTCCCCACGGCCTCGCTGTGCGGAGCATCCCATCCTTCACAAATAGATGCTGCGTTTCATCCTCCAACAACAACACGAAGGGATCGTCCCTCCGCTTTTGGGTTTGTTGTGTTTGCCCGAGCAGCAGGTGACTTCTCCGTCTTCCTCCGCTTCAGATCCTCTCGCTCCCTCCATTTAAACAAAACACCAGACTTTCAGGAGGGCCGAGATGAAAGTTTCCATTAAAACAAGTCCTCCTCGTCCCCCCACCCCGCTGGACGAAGGCCAGCTCAGGAGTCCGAAGGGACAAAGCCTTTCATCTCGCAGATGCCCTTCCCCACCCGGCTGTTTGGTTGTTTGTCTTTGGTGCAAGACTTCAGCCTAGGAAACTTTGAAGTCTCCTGCCCGGCTTGGTGTCACCTACTGTTCCTGTCAGCAGCAGCCAGATAAACCTGATGGGCTCAAGGTGTCTGCCCTAATGCTTTCAGCCACACACAAACTTGCCTTCAAACGCTTGGGTAAATGGCAAGAGTTGCGGAGATAGCGACGCGTCATTAATCCCCTGCCAGATAACAGCCAGGGTGGATGTGCTGGCCTGCTTCCTAAGGCCCTAACAACCCCCAAATCTTACAAATTAGCACCTCATTGAGATCAAAGATTCAGCTTTCCTTTCTTTCTGCCATTACCTACTCAAAGGTTTAGAGGCTGAGCCCTCTCTGGCCCAGCTCATGTCTTCTCCCAGTTACAGAGCAAATGGTTAAATTAGATCCGAAGGTCTAGGTGCCTGATCCCAGTCATTTCCCAAAGAAATAATCAAAGAGACGTGTGGGACTGGGCTGAGCCCTCTCTGGCCCAGCTCATGTCTTCCCCCAGTTACAGAGCAAATGGTTAAATTAGACCCGAAGGTCTAGGTGCCTGTTCCCAGTCATTTCCCCACAGAAATGACCTAAGAGACGGTTGGGACCAGGCTGAACCCTCTCTGGTCCATTCATGTCTTTCCCCAGTTACAGAGCAAATGGTTAAATTAGGCCCGAAGGCCTAGGTGCCTGTCCCCAGTCATTTCCC
Source organism: Coccyzus lansbergi (assembly GCA_033558105.1). Taxonomy (NCBI): domain Eukaryota; kingdom Metazoa; phylum Chordata; class Aves; order Cuculiformes; family Coccyzidae; genus Coccyzus; species Coccyzus lansbergi. The sequence goes on along the minus strand of JAUMJK010000786.1, from coordinate 651,589 downwards.
CACAGAAATGACCTAAGAGACAGGTGGGACCTGGCTGAGCCCTTTCTGGCCCTGCTCACGTCTTGCCCCAGTTACAGAGCAAATGGTTAAATTAGACCCCAAGGTCTAGGTGCCTGTTCCCAGTCATTTCCCCAAAGAAATGACCTAAGAGACGGCTGGGACCGGGCTGAGCCCTCTCTGGCCCTGCTCATGTCTTCCCCCAGTTACAAAGCAAATGGTTAAATTAGACCCGAAGGCCTAGGTGCCTGTCCCCAGTCATTTCCCCAAAGAAATAACCTTAGAGACAGCTCTGACTGCGGAAATGTTTTCTCTTACAAGATGGAGATGACATTAATTTTCACACACACACAGCATCTTCTAAAGAAAAAAAAAAAGATAAAATATTTTTCATCACAAGATTATTTCATTTTCTCCTTTGACAGGGTACAAAGCACCATCCATCTGCAGCTGCAGTAGTTACCTTATATACAACATATATATTACCTTATATACAACATCCATAGCATCTGTATAAACTGTGCTGTGAAAGGGAATAGGGGTCTGAGCCATATCGCAGCTGTCAGGGTTTGGTCTGCGTCATTCCTAGTATATAATATGTTCTGTGCGGAGGTTTACGTCATGAAAAATGTGTCAGAATGTTTAAAAAATAAAAAGGGAAAAAAAAAAGGGATATCATGATGAAAGTGTAGAGGAGGTGGATGAGGTATTTAAGTCTCGACTGGTCGGCTCAGCAGCCAGTTAGGTCCAAGTTAACATGATAAACTAAAGCCAAGTGTCCTCCCCGGACCCTCCCTCACCTTCCTGGACGTGTTTAAGGGACGGGTGGATGAGGTCCTGAGGGACTTGGTGTAGTGTTTGATAGGAATGGTTGGACTTGATGATCCGATGGGTCTCTTCCAACCTGGTTGTTCTATGATTCTATGATTCTATGATTAAGTTAGGGACAAGTTAGGTCTATTTAGGGACACCTGGAGAAGAATAGATGAATAGTTATAAAAACCAGCAAGGAGAAAATGATGAAAAAGCAAGTAGAGTCAAGACTCAGAGGAATGAATATCTCTCCTCAGGCAGGGTTTATCACCCTGAAGGTCTTGAGGACGTCTCGAAACAACTCCTTGGTTTTGAGCTAATATCATCTTGCAAGAAACAAAAAAAGTTCCTTTCTTCCCAAGGCATCCTCCTCCCTCTCCTTATTGCAATATCTCAGTGATTGGAGTGTCCGTTTAGCAGGTGGGAGATGCAGGGAGAAGTCCCTCCTTGCCTGGAGGGGGTTTGGACCTAATCTCCAACATCAGGAGAGCAACCAGCCAGCTGGGCAGCCACGAGCTGGAGGAGAAAGGAGAGGAAAAGAGCCCTCTCCGCCCAGCCCAACATCATAGCTCCTGGGAAGGGCAGGGAAGCATAAACTACTCATGAGAGAGCTGCCAGTGACCTTCCCAGGACAAAGGAAGGGTGGTTTCTGTGCAGAGAAGGCAAAACTTTGTCATCTGTGGTTTGTGCTACAAGCCAATTCCCTGGGTAGGGAAGAAATTATTTAGAAAGCAAGTGCTCGCAGCGCGTTTGGCAAACGCTGCCCTGAAAACATGATGCTAGGTTTGGTTTGACCGTGATAGCCTGAATGTGTCACTGCTGTAACCACAGAGGACAACTTACCCACTGGCTTCTCTGGCTCCACTCGTTACAAAACTCTCCTCTTCTGGACATGTGGCAGCGTTAGCAGCAGTGAAAGCACATGAGAAAAAAAAAAAAAATCCTATTAGTAAAGTAAAGATTAGCTTATTTTAACAGTGGTTTGCCGTTCCTTCCAGAATAATAAGGGGGTTTAACCATGACATCAATGCATTTCCAACTTGGCAAACTGTTCCTACAGCATGTTCAGTGGTATTTCATAGAATCACAGAATCACCAGGTTGGAAGAGACCCGTCGGATCATCGAGTCCAACCATTCCTATCAAACACTAACCCATGTCCCTCAGCACCTCATCCACCTGTGCCTTAAACACCTCCAGGGAAGGAGAATCAGCCACCTCCCTGGGCAGCCTATTCCAATGCCCAATGACCCTTTTCTGTGAAAAACTTCCTCCTAATCTCCAGCCTAAATCTCCCCTGGTGGAGCTTGAGACCATTCCCTCTCGTCCTGTCCCGTGTCCCTTGGGAGAAGAGCCCAACTCCCTCCTCTCCACAACCTCTTTTCAGGTAGTTGGAGAGAGTAATGAGGTCTCCTCTCAGCCTCCTCTTCTCCAGGATAAACACCCCCAGCTCTCTCAGACGCTCCTCATAAGGTCTGTTCTCTATGGGTGTATCTATGCGGCTTTACACTTAGAGACCAGGGATGGGATTCAGCTACCTCTGTGTAGTTATTTGAGATGCTACGTGGGAGTAGGGGTGGTACGTGGAACACCTCCAGCTCCTGTTCCGCAGGGTACACATCTCCTATGTCATATCTCCTGGTCATCTTTGGCTGGGAGTGAAAATCTGGAGCTCCGGGCAGGGCCCTAGCAAGAGAGGAGGATGCTAAGACTAAGCCATCATCTGAAGTCAGGCTGTGGCAACCAGGCAAGTGGAAGAGCAGATGTGAGATCTCCCTACTCTGTCTCCTGCCTCCCCTTTTGAAGTGTGAGATTAATGACCATATCAGATTGTTGACTTTACAGAGGCTGTAGCTGGAGTTAATGTCACAGGGTGATGCTTCAATAGCAGGAGGACGAGCCTTGTGTCTGACAAAAGCAGCTAATAAACAAAGATGAATTGAACGTAGTTGCAGGTTATTAATGACTTCCCAGTGCCGTAATCTCTAGAAACAATAGGGGAATGTTTACTCAGCGGGTTATAGTTTTACTTAGGTTAATAGCTGTTGAATTAACCCGCGGCTCGGGCAATGCATCAGTGTGTGCTTCTCAGCAGCATCCTGCAGGGACAGATCAAATGGTGTGTTTTTAGGCTGTGAGGGGAAGAAGTCAGTCGTGACCCATGTCTTCTCCAGTGTGTGGAGACACTGGGAAAAATAATTGGAAGCTCTCTTCAGCCAGTGCTGCTGAGAAGATGAAGCACTCTGTTTATCTGTCCGTGTTGTTTATCTGTCCGTGTGTCCGTGTTTGCCTACTCTTTCTTCTTCATCTTCAAAGCGTCGGCTAACATTATCCCATTAACATCTCAGCGGGAAAGGTAAGCAATGGGTAGCGGTGTAGGGACAAGCCTCTGTGACATCGGCAAGTACCCCGGGGAGCTGGCTAGGGGCACGTCCATCCCCGAGAATGCATATTCCCCATTCTCAGGGCAAGGAATGTCCCACTCTGCTCAGGTTCTCCTCTATATTATGGTTGGACTCGATGATCAGATGGGTCCCTTCCAACCTGGGGGTTCTATGATATCGGGTAAAGATACTGCCCAGGGTATGGACTCAGCTGCTGCCGTCCAGACCCAGATTTACTGGGAAAACTGAGAGGCTTTGATAAACCATTTCCAATAGAAGAACTGAACCTTCCCACAGAGGCTTATCTGCAATGAGGAGCTGAATATAACCATCTGCGTTCACCTGAACACCTCCATGAGTAGGGCTACACTAGGTTTAAATACAGAACTTATCCCCCTTTAAGAAAAAAAAAAATCATAGAATCATAGAACAACCAGGTTGGAAGGGACCCATCGGATCATCGAGTCCAACCATTCCTATCAAACACTAAACCATGTCCCTCAGGAATAAAAGAAAAAAATGTTTTCTTTTATTCCTGGTTGCCCACTAGAAGTGGAGCCAACGTGTAAACGGAGCCACCGAGAGACTGAGGTTTGTTTTTCTACTGCTCTGCCGAACAATTCGAACACTATAATTTGGGCATGTGGTTCAGCTGGAGGCAATCCCACCGGGACGCTGCAGGATGGAGAGTGGTTTCACCATAGGTGGTGATTCTTTAAGGAAGAATTTATTAATTTCTTCTGTGTCTTCTGCCTCTCTCCCAGTGCAAAACTGCTGAGAAAAAAGCAAGTGAGACTGTGTGCCCAAGAGGAGAGACCATAGAATCATAGAATCATAGAACAACCAGGTTGGAAGAGACCCACCGGATCATCGAGTCCAACCATTCCCACCAATCACTAACCCATGTCCCTCAGCACCTTGTCCACTCATTTCCGAAACCCCTCCAGGGAAGGTGAATCAACCACCTCCCTGGGCAGCCTGTTCCAGTGCCTAATGACTCTTTCTGTGAAGAATTTTTTCCTTGTGTGAACAGGGGCTCTGCACCAGGTAAAAACAAGATAGTTTTCAAAGGAAAAGAGGTAAAATACAAAACATTTGGAGTAGCAACACAACTTTGACATTGTTTGCAGCTCTTTGGCTGTCACTCTCTAGTAATTCTGGTTGGACTCCATGATCCGATGGGTCTCTTCCAACCTGGTGATTCTATGATTCTATAATTCCTTGTCCAAAGCCAGCAAGAGGGCATGAAAACCAGTGGGAATTTCATCCAGGCTCATGTTGCCGGTAGCAAGACACAGAGTCTTGTATCAAATTAAATCTTTACATTAAAAAAAAATAATCATAGAATCATAGAACAACCAGGTTGGAAGGGACCCATCGGATCTTCTAGTCCAACCATTCCTATCAAACACTAAACCATGTCCCTCAGCACCTCATCCACCCGTCCCTTAAACACCTCCAGGGAAAGTGACTCAACCCTCTCCCTGGGCAGCCTATTCCAATGCCCAGTGACCCTTTGTGTTAAAAACTTCCTCCTAATCTCTAGCCGAAATCTCCCCTGGCAGAGCTTGAGGCCATTCCCTCTCATCCTGTCCCCTGTCACTTGGGAGAAGAGCCCAGCTCCCTCCTCTCCACAACCTCCTTTCAGGGAGTTGTAGAGAGCAATGAGGTCTCCTCTCAGCCTCCTCTTCTCCAGGCTAAACAACCCCTTTCTCACCTCCCTGGCAAGGAGGCCATGAAGGGCAGCATCTCACTTTCTGCACGCGACACCTCGACGTGTCATTTTTTTTTTGGTGGGGGGGGGATGATTAAATTATAGCTGTATCGTCGGCAGTCACCTGCTGAGCGGCGCTGTCATTGGCACTCCCCATCTTCCTGTCTGCTGGTCATGTCAGAAGGTCGCGCAGCGTGAGCGAAGCTGATTTATGGGCTCGCCGGAGCGCACAAAGGCTTTCGGAGGAAGTCAGAGCTCTCCCACCAGCCCCTTTCAAGGCCGGCGAGTCGGGCGGCGCGGGGCTGCCACGAGGAGCTGCTGCCCAGATGAGGATGCGGCACCAGCTCCTCTGATGGAAAGGGGGCTGCTTGCTTGATGGGGTTGGAAGCACTGATAGAGAGGAAAAAACAATCAATATGTAGGTTTTTTTAAACTCAGTATGAAGCATTTATTTAAAATAGAAAACATCTAAAAAAAAAATCAAGATTTTAAAAACCAGTATAAAAGTAATTCTTAAAATCAACGTAAAAAGTATTATACTTAGAATCATAGTATCACCAGGTTGGAAGAGACCCACCGGATCATCAAGTCCAACCATTCCTATCAAACACTAACCCATGTCCCTCAGCATCTTATCCACACATCCCTTAAACACCACCAGGGAAGGTGACTCAGCCCCCTCCCTCGGCATCATCTGCCACTGCCCAATGACCCTTTCTGTGAATTATTTTTTCCTAATGTTCAGCCTAAACCTCCCCTGGTGGAGCTTGAGGACTTGTCTGTCTCTTGTCCTGTCCCCTGTCACTTGTGTGTTTGCTGCCCATCTTGATAGGAATGGCTGGACTTGATGATCCAGTAGGTCTCTTCCAACCTGATTATCCTATGATTCTACGATCTTCCCTGGTAATTCAGTCCTTGCCCTCCTCCCTGTGTTTTGACCCTCTGAGTTTTCCAGCATTGTGCAGGTCGAACAACCCTGTCCCTGTTCACCGAAGTGAACAGGGCAAGAGCTGAGCTGAAGTCACTGGCAAAGTCACATTTTGTGAATAATTTTTTCCTAATATCTAGCCAGGGGAGGTTTAGGCTGGACTTTAGGAAAAAATTCTTCACAGAAAGGGTCATTGGGCATTGGAATAGGCTGCCCAGGGAGGGGGTTGATTCACCTTCCCTGGAGGTGTTTAAGGGATGAGTGGACAAGGTACTGAGGGACATGGGTTAGTGATTGGTTGGAATGGTTGGACTCAATGATCCAATGGGTCTCTTCCAACCTGGTTGTTCTATGATTCCATGAAATATCTCACATTTTTATTTAGCCTAGTTTGAGCATCTGATACCTGAAGTCTCATTGATTTTGGAGAATTCAGCAAAAAGCTAAATAACTGTAGCAGCCTCTGCGTGTGTCCAGTGGTATTTTACTCATGTGGGAGCACTGATTGTCCAGAAAGCTGTGAAACATTAATCCAGACAAACCCTCTTTCTTTTCCTTTTTGTTTGACTATTAGGAAAAATGTTCATTGGGATGATTTACTAAGTTTTAAGCAATTCTTTGGCCGATTTGTTGTGGTTTTTCGCACATCACTTCCCCAGCAAGGGTCCACTCAGCCTGTGCTCAGCTACGCTTTACGTACACTCTCTGCCCACATGAAATAGGTTCCCGTTACATGCCCCGATGCCTGTGCTGATTTATGATATTAAGCTCTATAGAGAAATAATAAATTCCTGGTTTGCAGCCTTTTATATATATATATATATATATATATATATATATGCAGTAAACAAATATTCTTACGGAAAGTTCTTCTACAGCTTATTGAGGAGAAGGGGATGCTCCCTTCTTTAGCCGAATTTCAGTGTTGCTGCCCCACATCCAATAATGATTGTCAAACTCTCCTGAAAAAATGATTTTTTTAAAGCAGAAAGTGTATTTATTTCATGACTGGGAGCAGCATAGGCAGAGCAACCACAAAGGGCAGTTGTTGTTCCGTTAATGTGTGTGTCTGTCTCTGTATAAATGGGATGATATGAATCTATCTATGTTTAGACTAGATGCTGATATATTTAGAGCAACATCTTGCACATAAACATTTTCCTTTTCACTTGGGATTGCGGAGAGGGGGGGAGAAAAACAAACTCTCCAGCCCCAAAATTCAGTGAAAATTCAGACTTCAATTGTCTGATTGAATTGAAATACTGAAATGGTCCTTTTCATGCATTGGTTCATCACAGTGTTGGATATGGTTGAAGGAAAAGTTTGTATGAGGCTCACGCAGCAAATCAAAACATTTCAGCGAGAGCAACAAGCTTTGAAGGGACCACCTACCATAAACATTATTCTGAAAGCCCAAATTCTTAGCGCAAGCATCCAAAGGATAAATGATAAACAGATGAGAGAGCAAACAGAAATTTCACAGAGTTGTAACTTTAACTTTTTGCACGTGTCAAAGAAATCCGTCCCTTAAAAGAACAGTGAAGCTATTTCCTATTAACGGCATTGATTTATTTTTATATATACAGCACCCAGACTTGTTATGATCCATTGGATCTGATCCTTGAAGGGGTTACTCCTCGGCTGCCAAGCTACAGATTTATTTAAAATCAGAATTGTGGGATGGCTTGGGTTGGAAAGGACCTTCAAGATCATCTAGTTCCAACCCTCTGCGATGGGCATGGACACATCCCTCCGAGCTTTCTTGCCCTTTAAGCACTGGAAGGTCACTTTAAGGTCTCCGTGGAGCCTTCTCTTCTCCAGGTTTATCTCAGGCTAAATAAAACATACCCACAACAACCTCTAGTAATAAATAAAAGAGTCTAATGAACAGAGGGTTTGCCTTTCACAAGATGCTGTAGAGCCCTGAGCACCTGAGAGCTGCAACCCGGCAGATGCTGACAGTCGCTGTGTTCCTGGTGAATCATTCATAGAATCATAGAAGCACCAGGTTGGAAGAGACCCATCAGATCATCGAGTCCAACCATTCCTATCAAACACTAAACCATGTCCCTCAGCACCTCGTCCACCCGTCCCTTAAACCCCTCCAGGGAAGGTGAATGAACCCCCTCCCTGGGCAGACTCTGCCACTGCCCAATGATCCTTTCTGTGAAAAACTTCCTCCTAATGTCCAGCCTATATCTCCCCTGGTGGAGCTTGAGGCCATTCCCTCTTGTCCTGTCCCCTGTCCCTTGGGAGAAGAGCCCAGCTCCCTCCTCTCCACAACCTCCTCTCAGGTAGTTGTAGAGAGCAATGAGGTCTCCTCTCAGCCTCCTCTTCTCCAAGATAAACACCCCCAGCTCTCTCAGCCGCTCCTCATAGGACCTGTTCTCCAACCCCTTCACCAGCTTTGTTGCTCTTCTCTGCACTTGCTCCAGAGCCTCAACATCCTTCTTGTGGTGAGCAGGTCCTGCATTTTCTTTGTACCACAGATAACATCCCACCCTCACTGTTCAGAACCCTTCACTTTGAGATAAGAGTTGATAAAAGCCGTAGCGTTAACCGCCCAAGGGCACTTGGGACACCCATGCCCTATTTGCACCCTCTTGTTCTATACAATCTTCGTTAAAACCCCTTTCTCTCTTTTCCCCTTAAAGCCTGGGAAAGCGCACGAACACCACAGGTCTATGGGCATGGTCAGAGACCCCCAAATTCAGCCTTGGACGTGGCCTCCTGGTTCCATGGATCCCAAATTGAAATCATAGAATCATAGAACAACCAGGTTGGAAGGGACCCATCGGATCTTCTAGTCCAACCATTCCTATCTAACACCAAACCATGTCCCTCAGCACCTCATCCACCCGTCCCTTAAGCCCCTCCAGGGAAAGTGACTCAACCCCCTCCCTGGGCAGCCTATTCCAATGCCCAATGAGCCTGCATGGTCTCTCTTGAATTAAAAATATGTCTAACAGGTTCAGTGAAAGAAAACTTGGACTCCTTGTATTTGGGAAGGGAAAATAAAACTCAATCAGCCTAAATCCAGAGTATTTCACCCTTGAAATCCAAACCATTTGATTATGGGAAGCCTGGGCCTCCTGCAGCTTCTCTTTGCACCTCCAACCTCACCCAGCAAAAGGCCAGGAGTCGACAGAGGCTGAGTTTTTGGAGTTTTTGGGGTGTTCCACTCCACCATCCATGACCGAAGGTCATCCAGGCGCAACTGAAAATGGTGACGCTGTTTCAGTCAAGTCCTTAGATGCTAGGATTGCCAATAACAGGGTTGTGGAAACAGCTACCTTGTGCTTGACGGGCGATAGGATTCGGTTTGCATGCGTGTCCGTCCAGGCTCTAATGAAAGGATCTTGGGTAAAATCCGTTCATCTGCAGCCTCTCATTTCACCCTATCCCTAAGTATACTGTGTGCACCCTGGAGAACTCCTAACCTACTATCAAGGGCCTGATACTGTGAAATGTGGAGCAATTCCTGGGAGGTGCTGAGCATCCACAACCCCCAGGGAGCCACAGGCACTCCCAGAAGTCCCTCTCTGCTTTCCAGCACCAAATAAAGAGGGAGAGTTATTCCAGGGTCTGCAAACCAAAGTAAGGATCCAACCCGAGCCAGCTCGTGCCCTGTGTTATTTGCATCTTGCTATGTTTAACTTCAGATCACAATTTTTAGCAAATTGGGCTCGAAAATTATTCAAGTGGGTTAGAGCTTGGCTGGCAGCTGCGAAACCTTGGGTAGTTATTTCCTGTTCCTGTTATTTAGCTACTTTTACATTTGTCAGAGGAGTTAATATGGCTTTTTTGCTGAGGGTGACTCTTCTTTCAGACTGGAAAGTCTGTAAGAGAGTGGGATGATGAACTCAGAACTGGTGGCACCAGTCCTGCTGCTGAGACCCCAGGGGTACAATGGGTTTGAGGTAAGGAGTGGGGTGTGCACTCACCTGTTCATACCTCTGGATACCAGACCTGGAGGTACTTTAGAATCATAGAACAACCAGGGTGGAAGGGACCCATCGGATCATCGAGTCCAACCATAGCAAACAATCCATGTTAGAAGAAGCTGAGAGTTAGGAGCAGCTGAGAGAGCTGGGGGTGTTTATCCTGGAGAAGAGGAGGCTGAGGGGAGCCTCATTGCTCTTTCCAATTACCCAAAAGGAGGTTGTGGAGAGGAGGGAGCTGGGCTCTTCTCCCAAGGGACAGGATGACAGGGAATGGTCTTGAATGGCCAGGGGAGATTTAGGCTAGAAATTAGGAGAAAATTTTTCCCAGAAATTGTCACTGGGCACTGGCAGAGCCTGCCCAGGGAAGGGGTTGTTTCACCTTCCCTGGAGGTGTTTAAGGGATGAGTGGAGGAGGTGCTGAGGGACATGGTTTAGTGTTTGATAGGAATGGTTGGACTCGATGATCTAGTGGGTCTCTTCCAACCTGGATGTTCTATGATTCTATGACTATGTGGCAATGCAATATCTGCCTCTAGAAGCAACTCATGCAGGTGCTGTACTCACTCAGAGGATGGACCCTCAGGCAGCTTTGCACTTACTCAGTTTCTGTTCTCGAAATGACAGGAGTCAAAGGAAACCCAGCAAGCCCAGACATGCAACAGTTTTCAGGAAAGCATCTCAGATGGGAATCTCCCTAGGTGTCGGTCACGCAGCAGGAGTGTCACTGCCGCCTGACAATGCTATGGTTTCACCTTTGAGGACTAAAAGCATCCTTCAGCTAATCATCAAGCTGCATTTAATGTAATCATTATTTTAGCTCTGAACATCAATTCCATTCATCCCTTGCAGTGCATGATAAACCCTATTTCACACCCCACCCCCTATAATTTTGGGGTATATCATAGAATCAACAGGTTGGAAGAGACCCACCGGATCATTGAGTCCAACCATTCCTATCAAACACTAAACCACGTCCCTCAGCACCTTGCCCACCCACAACTTAAACACCTCCAGGGAAGGTGAATCAACCGCCTCCCTGGGCAGCCCTTTCAAACACCCAATGAACCTTTCTGTGAATTTTTTTTTCCTTATGTTGAGCCTAAACCTCCCCTGGTGGAGCTTGAGGCCATTCCCTCTTGTCCTGTCCCCTGTCCCTTGGGAGAAGAGCCCAGCTCCCTCCTCTCCACAACCTCCTTTCAGGAAGTTGGAGAGGAGCAATGTGGTCTCCACTGAGCCTCCTCTTCTCCAGGATAAACACCTCCAGCTTTTTTAATGAATTTTAATGAAACATCTAATGCACTAAATTAATAGATATCATGTCTATGAGTAAAAAAAAAGCTAGGCTTTATGTTAGAATTTTTTTTTCTGGGAATCAAATAATAGAATCATAGAAACACCAGGTTGAAAGAGACCCATGGGATCATCGAGTCCAACCATTCCCATCAAACACTAACCCATGTCCGTCAGCACCTCGTCCACCCGTCCCTTAAACACCTCCAGGGAAGGTGAATCAACGACCTCCCTGGGCAGCCTATTCCAATGCCCAGTGACCCTTTCTGTGAAAAACTTCCTCCTAATCTCTAACCTAAATCTCCCCTGGGGGAACTTGATCTAGCCTAAGTCTCCTATAGTGGCGCTTGAATCTAATGCTTGCTTGAATAACTTGCTACCCTTGAGTACTTTATGTAGAGTTGCCCCGTGATATTATCTATATTCATCGTTCCCCCAAAGCTGTACTCTTATCAGGATAACTTCATTACTACTAAACTCACGAGCAGTTCAAGAGCAGTTAGACACTTACCTTTGCTTTTTATCAACCACCGTGACAGGAGGTAGAGTTTCATATTCAGTGCAAGAATATGAAATATGGGGTTGTTCAGCGTGGAGAAGAGGAGGCTGAGAGGAGACCTCATTACTCTCTACAATTCCCTGAAAGGAGGTTGTGGAGAGGAGGGAGCTGGGCTCTTCTCCCAAGGGACAGGGGACAGGACAAGAGGGAATGGCCTCAAGCTCCAGCAGGGGAGATTTAGGCTGGACATTAGGAGGAGCTTTTTCATGGAAAGGGTCATTGGGCATTGGAATAGGCTGCCCAGGAAGGTGGTTGATTAACCTTCCCTGGAGGTGTTTAAGGCACAGGTAGATGAGGTGCTGAGGGACATGGGTTAGTGTTTGATAGGAATAGTTGGACTCGATGATCCGATGGGTCTCTTCCAACCTGGTTGTTCTGTGATTCTATGAATATGGCCAAAACAAAAACCTGTAATTGTCATTGTTTTCCTGCCCCACACGCGAGTCCTGGGTAAGCGGACACCGCTGGCGAGGAGTCAGGTAATTATAGGACTGAGCTCCATTGAATAATGCAGAATTGAAACCATTCAGGCCACAGTGGTTTCTGGGATGCTTCTTACTGGAGTGAAATCTACTCACGTGAGGAAGGGTTGGCTGCTGGGACATGACTCGGGGCAGAAGGGCTGAATTTAATTTCAACCTAAGCAGACCAAACATGGTGCTATTTGTGTGCTCTCTTCTCCAGTACAACTGTGTCGGTGCTGTCTCAGACATCTGTTGGGGTGCAGCACTGAGGAAAGACACCCCAGAATTTACCTTCCAACAACTTGCAGAGGGTATTGTAATGCATGTGACCAGCAGGGCCAGGGAGGTTATTCTCCCTCTGGACTCAGCACTGGTGAGGCTGCTCCTTGAATCCTGTGTTCAGTTGTGGGCCCCTCAGCACAAGAAGGATGTTGAGGCTCTGGAGCGAGTCCAGAGAAGAGCAACGAAGCTGGTGAAGGGGCTGGAGAACAGACCCTATGAGGAGTGGCTGAAAGAGCTGGGGGTGTTTATCCTGGAGAAGAGGAGGCTGAGAGGAGACCTCATTACTCTCTACAATTCCCTGAAGGGAGGTTGTGGAGAGGAGGGAGCTGGGCTCTTCTCCCAAGGGACAGGGGACAGGATGAGAGGGAATGGCCTTAAGCTCCACCAGGGGAGGTTTAAGCTGGACATTAGCAAAATATTTTTCACAGAAAGGGTCATTGGGCATTGGAATAGGCTGCCCAGGGAGGGGGTTGATTCGCCTTCCCTGGAGGTGTTTAAGGGATGGGTGGACAAGGTGCTGAGGGACATGGGTTAGTGATTGATGGGAATGGTTGGACTCCATGATCCGGTGGGTCTCTTCCAACCTGGTGGTGATTTTATGATTCTATGATCTGCCAAATGACTCTTGTGATGCTGAAGGCCACTTGGTGTTATGCGTGTGCAGCCATCTGAAACGTAGCATCACTTCTTGGTGTCATGGCAAGTCACACCTTGAGCTCTACTGCTTCCAGGCTGAGTCAACTGAAAATTGGTAAAAAATAAGGAAAAGTAGGATGAAAGCTGTTTCTGCAGTTTGGACTGCAACGGCAGGTGGTAGAAATCAAAATGCTCTTGGGATGTCCCTGAACATTAGTCCTGCAGCTTGCACCACAAGCTCAATCAGGAGCCAAATCGAACCAAAATTACACTAGAAAAACTTTGTAGGGCCACAGAAATGGAGTTCAGGAGAGGGCAAGAAGCTGTACCCAGCATGATAGTAAAACTAGTCAGAGAAGAGCTCTAAGCTTAAAGTTAAGCTTAATCCAAAGATGCGAGTTCCTCAACATGGAGCACTTGGGGGCTCTTGTTTTGGTCCTTTCGCTTTAAAAACCAAAATTGTTTCAGGTCCCTGTTTTCCTAGACTGTGAATCCTTTAAACACAACAGGGTTGGTTCCTAGTTGGGGAATAACCACAAGCCAATTAGAAGTTAAATTGTTGAGCAGTATGCATCTAATTGAAGTCTCCACTTTCTGCCTGCTATTTATAGCATTTGGACCGAGCTGGAGCTCCACGTAGGGTATAATCATGTTTATTTAAGAGCAACGTGTACCTCAGTGAGAAAAATAAGATACAGCAGGCAGAGTTGTTTTTTTACCAAATATACATGAGCTAGCGGTACACTTTGGGTCTAGACTGCTCTGTCTCTCTTGTCGTACACTATCTCCCCTTGGGCTTACATCCCTTTCGCTTGGATAAGCTCTTGGATATTTAAGGAGCTGTTTCGCAACAGCAAAATGATCGCCTTAGAATTTCTGGGCAGCTTCCAGCAAGGGAAAGCAGAGGAAATGGTTCGTTGCTGGAAGATTTCAGTGTCAGGGCTCTGAACAGTCAGAGGGCTGGTGGGACAGGGATGGGACAACCTCCACATCAGGTTGGATGCCTTCAAATCCAAAGTTTGATGGATGAGTAAAGGGCTAAGAAAGGGTGGAAAGGAGAGAAAGTAAGAGGACGTTGGAATCAATTTCCATCAAAAATGGAAGAATCATAGAATCACCAGGTTGGATCTTCAAGTCCAATCATTCATATCAAACACTAAACCATGTCCCTCAGCACCTCGTCCATACTCACCTAAAACATCTCCAGGGAAAAGGTTCTTTTCAGTAGCTTATGGACATAAAGGTCTGAGACCAGTCAACAGTTAAGGGTTAGTAATTGCTGGGAATCGTTGGACTTGATGATCCTGTGGGTCTTTTTCCAACCTGGTGATTCTGTGACATTATTTTAATAATTCCCCCCACTGATTTATCCCATCTCAGGGTCTCTACAAAATGTAAACCCAGTACTAAACAAAAGCCTGGAAAGATAAGCCTCAGAACTTCATCCTGAATCAAGAAGCACATACCCTTGTTCCTTATCTTGTTTCATAGAACCATAGAATAACCAGGTTGGAAGACACCCTCTGGATCATCGAGTCCAACCATAAGTTTCATAAGTTTCAACCATGAGTTTCACAGCATTTGATATGAAATCCTTAGATGGAGTCAATTTGAAAGTCATTGGAACTATGTTAACAAGGAAGAAGTAAAACCCAAAATATATGATCTTCTGAGTCTCAACAACATTTAAGGGATAAACTAAGACATTTAGAATAATAATAAATGTATTTAGAATAGATTTTGAAATGTATTTAGAATAATGTATTTAGAATAATAAATGTATTTAGAATACATTTAGCTTTGTAACAGGCAAACGTAGGCAATGGTCTTCAAATTTTAATGACAGTGAAGGTTTTTAATAATAATAGGCCACTTAATAGTAAGAAGCATTCAGGACTAAGATGTTAGGGCAACAAAGAACACTTTCAAGGGCTCTTGCTGTACTAATTATTTATTTAATTACATCTGCAGCTTAAGACAGAGACAGATCTAAGAAAGGATCAAAACGCTCAAATAATAAGGGTCTGGCTTTTAAGGCCATTGCATTTCTGACATCATAAAGAATTGTCTAACTAACAAAAGCTGATAAACCTTCATCAGGAATGGCGCTCAGGTCCAATCCCTCTCCAGGGGGGGTTTGAAAACTGCTTTGAACCTGGTTCCCTTGATCTAAGGACGATGCTCGGGTTGCACAGCCACCAGCAGCACAGTAGGCAGGATGGCATGAAGGTGCAGGACATCACAGCCAAAAGGACATGCCCTGTGCAACATCAGAAACTTCACGGCCTAAACGTCCCCTGTGCTGTCCTGATCTTCTGGGCTCCCAGAAGAACATCAAGTCCTCCAATGACTGAAACACATCAATAAATCAGGTCACAAGGGCTTCTCTTTTGCATTCACAGTCCTACTGCTTTCTATTGGATGGAGTAGGTTGACAGCAGCTGCTGCCAACAAGTGCTGCTGGTTTTCTGATGGAAATTATATTAGAGAGTTTGGGCAAAGGACATCCAGCTCAGCCCTTTAGCAGTCTATCAGTCATAACTAGCTTATGACCAGGTTTCATGGGTTGGAAGACCCCTCAGGCTGGGAGGGGTCTGGCTGGAAAACTGCCAGGAGGAGAGGGACCTGGGGGTGTTGGTCGACAGCCGACTGACCATGAGCCAGCAGTGTGCCCTGGTGGCCAAGAAGGCCAATGGCATCCTGGGTTGGATCAGAAATGGTGTGACCAGCAGGGCCAGGGAGGTGATTCTCCCTCTGTACTCAGCACTGGTGAGTGCTGAGTACAGGCCGCTCCTTGAATCCTGTGTTCAGTTGTGGGCCCCTCAGCACAAGAAGGATGTTGAGGCTCTGGAGCGAGTCCAGAGAAGAGCCACAAGGCTGGTGAAGGGGCTGGAGAAGAGGCCTTCTGAGGAACAGCTGAGAGAGCTGGGGGTGTTTATCCTGGAGAAGAGGAGGCTGAGGGGAGACCTCATTACTCTCTCCAACTACCTGAAAGAAGGTTGTAGAGAAGAGGTAGCTGGGCCCTTCTCCCAAGTGACAGGGGACAGGACAAGAGTGAATGGCCTCAAGCTCCACCAGGGGAGATTTAGGCTGGAGATTAGGAGGAAGTTTTTCACACAGAAGGTCATTGGAATAGGCTGCCCAGGGAGGTGGTTGATTCACCTTCCCTGGAGGTGTTTAAGGGACGGGTAGATGAGGTCCTGAGGGACATGGTTTAGTGTCTGATAGGAATGGTTGGACTCGATGATCTGATGGGTCCCTTCCAGCCTGGTTGTTCTATGATTCTATGATTCTCATCTATGTCCAAAAGGGCTCCTCTCCAAGAAGGAGCTGGAAGCTCTCCCCAACATAAAAAAATACTTCAAAACTGCTCATAACGGTGCCTTCACCTTGACAAGAGGAAGCCGAGACATCTCACATGAATAAGCCATCTCTGAAACTCATGTTGAGTGCTCTGGGGGAACATTAAGTTCGAGTAGGAGCATTGCCCATGGAGG
Source organism: Coccyzus lansbergi (assembly GCA_033558105.1). Lineage (NCBI taxonomy): Eukaryota > Metazoa > Chordata > Aves > Cuculiformes > Coccyzidae > Coccyzus > Coccyzus lansbergi. The sequence continues at coordinate 635,082 of JAUMJK010000786.1, read as the reverse complement.
AAGGTGCAGGCCTCAGCCAGCCCAGGGACAGAGAGTCTCAGCAAAGATGCCTGAACAAGAGCAGTTGACACCCGGCAGGCCTGACACGCTTAAAATGGGGAAGCTACACGTAGAAGCAGATTTGTGCACAAAAAATTTCTGGTTTAGGATGAAAACTCGAAGAGCCCCGTGAGATCAAGGGGTCCTCATGGATGGGTAAGGGATAAAATCCAGCCTGAAAAGAGCTTCAGACTCTTCCCTTGCTTCCTCTCTGAAGGCAGCCCATGGGTATGCAAGAGGCAAGTCTCCAAATAGGGGAAAGATCTGGGCTCAGTGCTATCGTGGCCATCACTCATCCCCCTAAACAAGCTGGGCTGCAGCCAAAAGAAATTAGGTTTCTGGGATGATCATTTATGGTCAGGCATTCCTCCAGGCTAAGGCAGCTAAAGCCTCCCTAACGTGAGACATCTGGGACAGCAAAGCCACTGGGAAAGGGAGGGATCAGGGCAGGCCAGGCCTTTGGGAGGATGGGGGAGCTTGGGGCCACCTGAAACCGGCAGAGATCCATTCACGTACAAGTTAAAGAGGGAAGAGCAGAGCAGAGAGACCCCTGGCAGAGATTTGTGATGGAAACCTGTGAGCGCTTCAGTTCTCCACTCCAAACGGGAGCACAACAACCCTATGCAGACCTAGAGACTGGGAGAAGTCTGGCTAGAAAGGTGCCAGGAGGAGAGGGACCTGGGGGTGTTGGTTGACAGTGACTGACCATGAGGCAGCAGTGTGCCCAGGGGGCCAAGAAGGCCAATGGCATCTTGGCTTGGATCAGAAATGGTGTGACCAGCAGGGCCAGGGAGGTTCTTCTCCCTCTGTACTCAGCACTGGTGAGACTGCTGCTTGAATCCTGTGTTCAGAGAAGAGCAACAAAGTTAGTGAAAGGACTGGAGAAGAGGCCTTCTGAGGAAGGGCTGAGAGAGCTGGGGGTGTTTATCCTGGAGAAGAGGAGGCTGAGGGGAGACCCCATTGCTCTCTTCAACTACCTGAGAGGAGGTTGTAGAGAGGAGGGAGCTGGGCTCTTCTCCCAAGTGTCAGTGGACAGGATAAGAGGGAATGGCCTCAAGCTCCACCAGGGGAGATTTAGGCTGGAGATTAGGAGGAAGTTTTTCATGCAGAAGGGCATTGGAACAGGCTGCCCAGGGAGGTGGTTGATTCACCTTCCCTGGAGGTGTTTAAGGGACAGGTGGACTAGGTGCTGAGGGACTTGGTTTAGTGTTTGATAGGAATGGTTGGACTCAATCCAATGGGTCTCTTCCAACCTGTTTTTTCTATGATTCTATATTCCCCAAGAGGCAGTAGCAGGTCCTTAAGGACTCAATACCCAAGAAAAACAAAACAAATGTATAACTGAAAAAAAAAAACCCAACCAACCAAACTGCCCACCTGACACTTTCAGAATTATACTTCCCACTGGCAATAATTCGCATTTAGAGATTTCTTCTGAGAGTGTTTGCATTCTAATCCCTTCCCTCAATGAATTCTCCTTGTCCCTATGACTTAATTTACGAGTTTTCAGTTTTGCGGCCACCAGTTACACAACTCTGGTCGTGTGCTGGCTTTGTTTTAAACCCACTGGCAGCAGAGTCCATCCCTCCCAGCTATGCGAAGAAACAAAAACAACCACTCGGGCACATCCTCAGCATTGTTTATAGCTTTACAGACCTCTTGCAACCCTCCCTTAGTCATCCCTCTGCCAACTGAGGAGAGTTGCCCAACCCACGCTTGCCTGGGAGGATCATAGAATCATAGAACATCCAGGTTGGAAGAGACCCATCGGATCATTGAGTCCAACCATTCCTATCAAACACTAAACCATGTCCCTCAGCACCTCATCCACCCACACCTTAAACACCTCCAGGGAAGGTGAATCAACCACCTCCCTGGGCAGCCTCTAACAGTGCTCAATGACCCTTTCTGTGAAAAACTTCCTCCTAATCTCCAGCCTAAATCTCCCCTGGTGGAGCTTGAGGCCATTCCCTCTCATCCTGTTCCTTGGGAGAAGAGCCCAGCTCCCTCCTCTCCACAACCTCCCCTCAGGTAGTTGCAGAGAGCAATGAGGTCTCCTCTCAGCCTCCTCTTCTCCAGGATAAACACCCCCAGCTCTCTCAGCTGCTCCTCATAGGGCCTGTTCTCCAGCCCCTTCCCCAGCTTCGTTGCTCTTCTCTGGACTCACTCCAGAGCCTCACGTCCTTGTTGTGGTGAGGGGAGGATGTTCTCACCTCCTCACCCCATACTGGTCTGCGATATTTTCCCAGTTTGCTGGTGGGATTGGGGTTTTCCTTCCTGATTTACCTACCCTGTCTCTCTATCGACTACAGGCTTACCCTCAGAGAAAAAAAAAAAAGGTTTTTTTTTACTCCTTTTCAAGAAAATGAAAATGTAAGCAGAGATGTGATGCAGAAGACTTAGGATTCCTCCTCCTTAGGGTATCATCGCTTCATTCCACTGACTGTTTCATCGCATGGCTTTAGAATTATAGAATCATTGAATCACCAGATTGGAAGAGACCCACTGGATCATTGAGTCCAACCATTCCCATCAAACACTCAACCATATCCCTCAACACCTTGTCCATTCATCCCTTAAACACCTCCAGGGAAGGTGACTCAACCGCCTCCCTGGGCAGCCTGTTCCATTGCCTAATGACCATTTCTGTGAATTTTTTTTTCCTAATTTTTCAGCCTGAACCTCCCCTGGCAGAGCTTGAGGCCATTCCCTCTCATCCTGTCCCCTGTCCCTTGGGAGAAGGGCCCAGCTCCCTCCTCTCCACAACCTCCTTTCAGGTAGTTGCAGAGAGCAATGAGGTCTCCCCTCAGCCTCCCCTTCTCCCCATTTATTTCAAAGGAGCAGGAACCCTTTGTTTTCCCCCAGCAGCAGCAGCAACTTCATCCCTTTGGTGAGGCTCCTGTTCAAGGTCCTTTTGCAAGCAGCTGCATCACCTCCTTCTACCTCCTTGTTGATTCCTTTAACCCAGACTGGCAAAGCACCACTTTCTCATGCAAAACTCCTGCTGGCTCTGCTCACTCCACAATATCCATTCATCCATCCACAGCCACTTCTCCTTACTCACCCAACCCTTCAGATCTAGGATTTGAGGAGGTGGAGGACACCCCTGACCAGATGCTCTGAAGGGGGAGGCTTAACATCCCATTGTGGCCCAGCTGCAGCTCTCACCTTCCCAAGCCGCCCCCTTTCATCAGATTTGCATGTTGATGGGCTTATTACTCACTCAAATCACCTGCTAATGGGTCCCCACCCTCACTCAGAGGTAGATTAGAAGCTCTGCCCAGAAGTGCCCTCCTGGGTTATCCCTCACCCCCCTCTTAAGGTGTTAATTAGGGACACAAGTCAGGCACTTGGGAGGAGAGGTTTAAAAAAAAAAAACCCTGAAAAACTACTTGGAGGGGAAATTTAGCAATAAACATCACTTTGGGATTAGTGTATTTGAAGGAGTGCAAAGCATGGGGGGAACTTTACCTTTAATGCTCTGCAAGGGGGTGATGAGGAGCTGGACCACCTGGATGCTCCACTTCCCACCCCAAGGGAGATCAAGGCTTGTTTCACCAAGCCCTTAGCTGAAAGACTGGAGGATAAAGAAGAGCAGCTTAAACAGGTGTGTTAACTCCCCACTAGAGGAAAAAAAAAAAATAATCCAGCCGCAAATATAAGGGGAAAACAAGGAAAAAACAAACCACCAAACCCAAACCTAAAACTTTCTGTATTGTGTTACATCCATAAATATTTTCATCTGCTCTCTCTGCTCACAGCTTTCATCTTTCTGCTCAGTTTTCTACTCTGTATTAGGAGAGGGGAGTATATAAAAAAAAAAAATAAAAGCAGCTTTTCTCATTGACAAGCCTGTGGGTGGATTTGAGGAGTTTTTTTTAACCCTTTCTTGCACTGTAGGAGACAAGAGGGTTTCATTCATCCCACAAGGGCTTCTAGTAGTTTGGGAGTTTGCTGTGAAACGCAAGGTGAAGACTTGGTGGAAGCAAGACTAGCATGAGAATCTATCTTAAATCTTTCTATATTATCTTATATTATCTTATATTATCTTATATTATATTTTTCTTGTGCTACAAATTGAGGTCAAACCGATTTCTGAAGGAACTTGGGAAGAAACTTAGAAATAAATGAGGTCCTTAGGGACATTGTGTAGTGTTTGATAGGAATGGTTGGACTCGATGATCTGATGGGTCTCTTGCAACCTGGTGATTCTATGATTCTATGAAATAGTATTTAGAATCACAGAATCATAGAATAACCAGGTTGGAAGAGACTCCACCAGACAATCAAGTCCGACCATTCCTATTAAAATTTGCCTCCCCTAAAACTTATTTCACCACAAATCACGGTAAAAACTGTGCCGTGTACTCTCCTCCCCACCTCTTGCCTTATAAGAGCTCTTCCAACCTGGTTGTTCTATGATTCTATGATTAATCATAGAATCATAGAATCAGCAGGTTGGAAGAGACCCACTGGATCATCGAGTCCAACCATCCCAGTCAATCACTAACCCATGTCCCTCAGCAGGCAGACAACGGGGACCCCCAGTTCACCAAGCAAGGAGCCCCAATCCAAAGGGCTTCTGTCCCACCACTGACCCATCACCCACCCCAGAATGATAACTCCTCCCAGCCCGAGGGCACACAGAGGGGTCAGCCCTGCTGAGAGGTGAGATTGGAGCAGCCACCAACCCTCCCAATCATCCCTACCTGCCTACCTGGCTGGGGGGCCACCAGGCCCCCCAGCCTTTCTTCCCCCCCTGCCACCACGCTCCCGTGGGATGCAGAGTGTGCCATGGGGACTCACCGGTGATGCCAGGGCAGCAGCGATGCCAGGAGATGCATCCCTCACCCACAGCCCGGTCAGGCACAGCTAGAGGCTGTTGTTACCCGCCGGGAAGAAAAAGGGATCCCTTGGAGAGGGCAAAGCAGCAACACCTGGGGAGGGAGGAGTCTCCAGGAGAGCCCAGGTGCCCTGCAGCTCAGAACCAGAGCTTGCAAAGGTTTTTTTCCCAGTGCCACTGCCTGTTCAGGCTTCACCTCTCCTGACAGGGATGTGGCTAGGCTGGCTTTGTTCGCACAACCGAAGAGCTTGTGCAAAACCCTCTATTTATGGGTTACCACCTCACCGAGTATCTGCATCTTGATCATAGACGTCATACACTACATACTGGGTCTGGTTGGGATGAAGTTAGCTTTCTTCATTCCAGCCCATATGACGTTGTGTCTAAGATTTGTGACCAGAACAGAATCAATAACATGGCAGGATTTAGTCATTGTTGAGCAGTGCTTGCACAAGGCATTCTCTCTTTCTCTTGCTGCCTCACCAGTGAGTAGGCTTGGAATGCACAAGTAGGTGGGAAGGAACACAGGTAGAACAGCTGACCCCAGCTGACCCCAGGGATGTTCCATGCCGTGTGTCATCAAGTTCAACAATAAAGTCTTGGGGAAAGAAGGAAGGATCTTTGGAGTTATGGCATCTGTCTTCCCACATATCTTTAAGCATCACTTTTATCTTGAATCTCTAGCCAGTAAGTTGCAAAACAAGGCAAATTATTAGTGCATCTTGAAGTAAAGGAACAGAGGTACTAAGGAATAGAGGAACAGAGGTACTAAGCACACTGAGGCAGGCTAGCTTAAAGAAATTTTGCCAGGCTAGAGTCAGGAATAGAGATACGAGCACAGTAAAAGTAACCTAATGTTGTTCTATGATTCTATGATTCTAAGATTAATGTTGTTCTATGATTCTACAATTCTAAGATTAATGTCTTTGTGCCAATATGGTCACTGGGTGCAGGAGAGAGGAGTTTCCTCATGATGCTTCTGGAAAGTCCTTGAACTCTGTACCCACAGCATGGAAAAAAAAAATCACTTTAGGAAAACCATAACATAATTGGAAGAATAATTCAGTTTTCTCTTCAAATCCTTGAACCTGTCTGCATTTATTTAATGGTAGGACTCGATGATCCGATGGGTCTCTTCCAACCTGGTTGTGCTATGATTCTATGATACCTGGTTGAGGGTTTCTGGGATGTTGCTTTATTATATTTCTAGCCATGTGATCTGGAGATGCAATATATGGGGCAACCCAGTGGTTAACAGTCCCAAAAAGCTTAAAAAAAGAACCCAAACAAACCAACAATCAGGTAGCCTAATAGGAAATTGGTCCATAAATGGGTAGCGAAGGGAATAGGACCTTTAAAACCTGCAGTAGCACAGTGGTGCCTGTCAGGAGGAATATGTGAAGGAGTGGACCACTGAAACCAATCTGGCCTGTGCAGATACCTTAAATACTATCTCCTAACATCATAGAATCATAGAATAACCAGGTTTTAAGAGACCCATCGGATCATTGAGTCCAACCATTCCTATCAAACACTAACCCATGTCCCTCAGCACCTCTTCCACTCATTCCTTAAACACCTCCAGGGAAGGTGAATCAACTCCCTCCCTGGGCAGCCTATTCCAATCCCCAATGATCCTTTCTGTGAAATTTATTTTCCTAATGTCCAGCCTGAACCTCCCCAGGTGGAGCTTGAGGCCATTTCCTCACATCTTGTCCCTTGGGAGAAGAGCCCAGCTCCCTCCTCTCTACAACCTCCTCTCAGGGAGTTGGAGAGAGCAATGAGGTCTCCCCTCAGCCTCCTCTTCTCCAGGATAAACACCCCCAGCTCTCTCAGCTGCTCCTCTTGTTCTCCAACCCCTTCCCGAGCTTCGTTGCTCTTCTCTGGACTCTCTCCAGAGCCTCAACATCCTTCTTGTGCTGAGGGGCCCACAACTGAACACAGGATTCAAGGAGCAGTCTCAACAGTGCTGAGTCCAGAGGGAGAAGAACCTCCCTGGCCCTGCTGGTCACACCGTGTCTGATCCAAGCCAAGATGCCAGTGGCCTCTCCACCAACTCCATGCACCTCACTGTTTGCCTACACACATTTGCAATCACTACACTGCGTGGACAGTACTAGACTTTCACGAGGACAAGGAGGAAAAAACAAGTTTGCCGATTTCCCTCCCTCCAAGCCATCCTGAAAGGGAGAAACTGCATAGTAACAGAGTCAGCTACACACCAAGTCCAGCACAGCTGCTCCAGTGCTGCTTTGCTCCCTCCACACCCCATGGAAAAACCACCCAGGAGGGTGTTTTGCTGCTGACTACCCTCCCTGGAGCCTCAGTCCCAATGTTGGCCCTTGGCCCTGCACAGAATCATAGAACAACCAGGTTGGAAGAGACCCACCAGATCATCGAGTCCAACCATTCCTATCAAACACTAAACCATGTCCCTCAGCACCTCTTCCACCTGTGCCTTAAACACCTCCAGGGAAGGTAATTCAACTGCCTTCCTGGGCAGCCTCTGCTAATGCCCGATAACCTTTTTTTGTGAAGAAATTTTTCCTAATGTCCAACCTTAACCTCCTCTGGTGCAGCTTGTGGCCATTCCCTCTCATCCTTTCGCCCATCGCTTGGGTGAAGAGGGCAGCACCCACCTCTCCACAACCGCCTTTCAGGGAATTGTATCAGTGGCTACAATAGGACACTAATTCTTAAAAAGTAGCTGAATAAATACTGAGACCCAAATCACCTTTCATAGAATCATAGAACAACCAGGTTGGAAGAGACCTATCAGATCATCGAGTCCAACCATTCCTATCAAACACTAAACCAAGTCCCTCAAGACGTCATCCACCCGTCCCTTAAACACCTCCAGGGAAGGTGAATCAACCCCCTCCCTGGGCAGCCTCTGCCAGTGCCCAATGACCCTCTGTGTGAAAAACTTCCTCCCAATCTCCAGCCTAAATCTCCCCTGGTGGAGCTTGAGGCCATTCCTTCTCATCCTGTCCCCTGCCACTTGGGAGAAGTGACATTTCCCGTGAGATGCCAGCAATCAGCCACCCCTCTCCTCCATTTCTCCGTGAGCATTTCCACCCTGGGGTGCATCTCCAGTCACGCGCTTGCAGGGATGCACAAGCAGGTCAGGCTCATTTTCAAGAATGGTTTATTTGCTCGCAAACAAACAAACAGTTTGGCATCTCTTTGACCTAGATTTAAAAACCCAGTGTGTACAAAGTCACAGTAACGGCTTGAAGAGCACAAGGCAGCACCCTTGGAACAACAACCAAAAAAAAAAAAAAAAAAAAATTCATTACAAGTCCCGGCGTTATGTACAGCTAAGTGCCAGCTTGAGTATTCACAACACAGTAACGTACTGTAATTAGTCGCTTAAAAGTAGTTCCCTTGAGAAACAACTTTCCGCTCCGGCGAGGCCGGAGTCCGTCCATCCGTCCGCTCACGTCCGTCTGTCCGGCGCTGCTCAGTGCCGCTGGCAGGTGTGCAGGCGGGAGGCGTCGGCAGGGCCCTGCTCTCGCTGGAGGCGGCAGGTCAGCCCCTCTGCGCACTGGCAGCGCTGGAAGATCTCCAGGCCGTGGGAGCCTTTCCGCCGGTGCCGGGTACACACCTGCCCTTCCCGCAGCACCGGCTTGCAGATCTTGGACCAGAAGTGACGGGCGCAGCAGAGCCCGGCCGCACAGTCCGACGAGCGCAGGCAGAAGTCGCCCTCCTCGCCTGTGTGGGGACAGCAGGGCACGTGCTCAGCATAGGGTGTTCCCTGGGGCGGGGGACTGTGGGATAGTGGGGGCATCCTCATGGGGGATGGCAGGACAGGGCTGGCATCCCAGACTGACCCCGGGGGGACAGTAGGACAGGGTTGGCATCCCAGACTGACCCCGGGAAGGAGGGCAGGGCAGGGCTGGCATCCCAGATTGACTCTGGGGGGACAGTAGGACAGGGCTAGCATCCCAGACTGGTCCTGGAGGGGACAGCAGGGCAGGGCTGGCCTCCCAGACTGACTCTGGCAGGACAGCAGGACAGGGCTGGCAACCCGGACTGGTCCCGGAGGGGACTGCAGGACAGGGCTGGCATCCCAGATTGACCCCAGTGGGGACAGCAGGACAGGGCTGGCATCCCGGATTGACCCCGGGGGTGACAGCAGGACAGAGCTAGCATCTCGGACTGGTCCCGGAGGGGACTGCAGGACAGGGCTGGCATCCCACACTGACCCCAGGGGGACAGCAGGGCAGGGCTGGCATCCTGGATTGATCCCAAAGGGACAGCAGGACAGGGCTGACATCCCGGACTGACCCTGGGGATGACAGCAGGACAGAGCTGACATCCCAGACTGACCCTGGAGGGACTGCAGGGCAGGGCTGGCATCCCAGATTGACTCTGGGGGGACAGTAGGACAAGGCTGGCATCCCAGATTGACCCCGTAGGGGGATGGCAGGACAGGGCTGGCATCCCAGACTGACTCTGGGGGGACAGCAGGGCAGGGCTGGCATCCCAGACTGACTCCGGGGGGACTGCAGGAAAGGGCTGGCATCCTAGATTAACCCCGGGGGGGATGGCAGGACAGGGCTGACATCCAGGACTGACCCCGGGGAGGAGGGCAGGCCAGGGCTGGCATCTCCTAAGCGGAACAGCCTGCAGGGCGGTCACCCTGGACTGCCCTCACGGGAGTGTGTGTGCTCACAGTGCTGAGGACCCCCCCCCCTTACCTTTAGCAGTGGGGACCCAGGCAGGAGCGGGAGTCCTTCGGAGCAGCACCTCGGTGCCCGTCTCATCCAGCTCGGTGGCTCCGGCTGGAGGCTCCAGGGGGGTGCAGAGCCCTGGGGGAGGCAGCCACACGACAGTCAGCCACGGGTGGACCCCCCCCAGGCTCTCCTGAGCTCCCCCGGGGCTGTCCCTCTCCCCACCCCGAGCCCTGCCGCCCCTCACCGTTGCTGCAGGTGGTGCCCGGGCAGCACATGGCATCGCGCAGGCAGCGCTTGCGGCGTCTCCGGCAGGCGAGGCAGAGCGGGGCACCCCCTCCACGGGCAGCCCCCCCACAGAACTCCTCGGGGCCGCAGTCCTCGTCCTCAGTGCAGGGGAAAGGCTGCAGAGGGGCAGAGAGGGTCAGCGGCACCGCCACCCCCGTGTGCGACCGCCCAGCTCCATCCCCCTACATCCCCCCAGCTCCATCCCCCTGCATCCCCCCCAGCTCCATCCCCCTGCATCCTCCTAGCTCCGTTCCCCCTGCTCCGTGCCCCCAGCTCTGCCAAGTGCATCCCCCGTACTCCATCGCTCCTGATCCATCCCCGAGTATCCCTCATGCTCCATCCCTGCTGCTCCATCCCACTCATCCCTCCTGTTCCATCCCTCCCTGCTCCATCCCTACTCATCCCTCTCTGTTCCATCCCTCTCTGTTCTATCCCCCAGCATCTCCCTTGTTCCATCTCTCCTGCTCCATCGCTCCTGCTCCGTCCCCGAGTATCCCTCCAGCTCCATCCCTCCCTGCTCCATCCCCACTCATCCCTCTCTGTTCCATCTCTCTCTGCTCCATCCCTCCCCGCTCCCTCTGCACTCATCCCTTCTATTCCATCCCCGAGTATCCCTCCAGCTCCATCCCTCCTGCTCTGTCCGCACTCATCCCTCCAGCTCCATCCCTCCTGCTCCAACCCTCTCCGCTCCATCCCCACTTATCCCTCCTGTTCCATCCCTCCCAGTTCCATCTGCACTCACCCCTCCTGCTCCATCCCCACTCATCCCTCCACCTCCATCCCTCCTGCTCCATCCCCACTCATCCCTCTCTGCTCTGTCCCTTCCCGGCTCCATCCACACTCCTCCCTCCTGCTCCATCCCTCCTGCTCCAACCCTCCCAGCTCCATCCCCACTCATCCCTCCCTGCTCTATCCCTCCTGCTCCAACCCTCCCAGTTCCATCCCAACTCATCCCTCCAGTGCCATCCCCACTCATCCCTCCCTGCTCCTTCCCTCAGGTTCCATCCCCACTCATCCCTCCAGTTCCATCCCCACTCATCCCTCCAGCTCCATCCCTCAGGCTCCATCCGCACTCATCCTTCCAGCTCCATCCCCACTCATCCCTCCAGTTCCATCCCCCCAGCTCCATCCCTCCCCACTCCAACCCCATTCATCCCTCCTGTTCCATCCCTCCAGCTCCATCCCCACTCATCCCTCCAGCTCCATCCCCCCAGCTCCATCCCCCCAGCTCCAACCCCATTCATCCCTCCTGTTCCATCCCTCCAGTGCCATCCCCACTCATCCCTCTTGCTCCATCCCTCCTGCTCCAACACTCCCAGCTCCATCCCCACTCTTCCCTCCAGCTCCATCCCTCCTGTTCCATCCCTCCCCACCTAACTCCCCTGTTCCATCCCTCCAGCTCCATCCCTCCTTTTCCATCCCTCCCCACTTATCTCCCCTGTTCCATCCCTCTAGCTCCATCCCTCCTGTTCCATCCCTCCCCACTTATCTCCCCTGTTCCATCCCTCCAGCTACATCCCTCCTGTTCCATCCCTCCCCACTTATCTCCCCTGTTCCATCCCTCTAGCTCCATCCCTCCTGTTCTATCCCTCCCCACCTAACTCCCCTGTTCCATCCCTCCCGTTCCATCCCTTCCTGCTCCATCCCCACTCATCCCACCGGCTCCATCCCTCCTGCTCCATCCCCACTCATCCCACCGGCTCCATCCCTCCTGCTCCATCCCCACTCATCCCACCGGCTCCATCCCTCCTGTTCCATCCCCACTCATCCCACCAGCTCCATCCCTCCTGCTCCATCCCCACTCATCCCACCGGCTCCATCCCTCCTACTCCATCCCCACTCATCCCTCCTGCTCCAACATTCCCAGCTCCATCCCCACTCTTCCCTCCAGCTCCATCCCTCCAGCTCCATCCCTCCTGTTCCATCCCTCCCCACCTATCTCCCCTGTTCCATCCCTCCAGCTCCATCCCTCCTGTTCCATCCCTCCCCACTTATCTCCCCTGTTCCATCCCTCCAGCTCCATCCCTCCAGTTCCATCCCTTCCTGCTCCATCCCCACTCATCCCCCCTGCTCCATCCCTCCAGCTCCATCCCTTCCTGCTCCATCCCCACTCATCCCCCCTGCTCCATCCCTTCTGTTCCATCCCTCCAGCTCCATCCCTTCCTGCTCCATCCCCACTCATCCCCCCTGCTCCATCCCTTCTGTTCCATCCCTCCAGCTCCATCCCTTCCTGCTCCATCCCCACTGATCCCCCCTGCTCCATCCCTTCTGTTCCATCCCTCCCGGCTCCTACCTGCCGTGTGGCAGCCGGCGGGGGCTTGTTGCTGCCGTCGAAGGGGGCGGCGGGGGCGGCGCTGGCCTCGGCCGCCGCAGCCGGGGGGGGTCCCTTGATGGCGTTGGAGCTGAGGGGGCCGCCGGGGGCGGCAGCCCGTCCCGCCGGGGCCGCGCAGCTCAGCGCCGCCAGCAGCGCCAGCAACCCCCGCATCCTCTCGTCTGTCCGTCCGTCTGTCCGTCCCGCCCCCACGCAGCAGCCACCCGCCACGCCGCCTCTTATAGCCCCCGGGGCTGCCGCTGCCCCCGCCCCCAGCCCGGGGGGAGCAGGGGGAGGAGGAGGAGGAGGGTGGGACCTGGGGGGGGGGGGGGGGGGGGGTTGGTCGGCAGCGACTGAGCATGAGCCAGCAGTGTGCCCAGGTGGCCAAGGAGGCCAATGGCATCCTGGCTTGGATCAGAAATGGTGTGACCAGCAGGGCCAGGGAGGGGATTCTCCCTCTGTACTCAGCACTGGTGAGGCCGCTCCTTGAATCCTGTGTTCAGTTGTGGGCCCTGAGCACAAGAAGGATGTTGAGGCTCTGGAGAGAGTCCAGAGAAGAGCAATGAAGTTGGTGAAGGGGCTGGAGAACAGGCCTTATGAGAAGCGCCTGAGAGACCTGGTGTTGTTTATCCTGGAGAAGAGGAGGCTGAGAGGAAACCTTATTACTCTCTCCAACTCCCTGAAAGGAGGTTGTGGAGAGGAGGGAGCTGGGCTCTTCTCCCAAGGGACAGGGGACAGGACAAGAGGGAATGGCCTCAAGCTCCACCAGGGGAGATTTAGGCTGGAGATTAGGAGGAAGTTTTTCACAGAAAGGGTCATTGGGCATTGGAATAGGCTGCCCAGGGAGGGGGTTGATTCACCTTCCCTGGGGGTGTTTAAGGCACAGGTGGATGAGGTGCTGAGGGACATGGTTTAGTGTTTGATAGGAATGGTTGGACTCAATGATCTGGTGGGTCTCTTCCAACCTGGTTGTTCTATGATTCTATGAGGAGGAGGAGGGTGGAGAGGTAGAGAGAGAGAGGGAGAGATGGGGAGGGGAGACAGAGAGATGCAGAGGGAGGGAGGGAGAGAGAGAGGAAGAAAGGGAGGGAAGGAGGGAGAGGGAGAGAGAGGGAGTGAAGGAGACACACACACACACACACTGTCACTCTCTTCCAGTCACACACACACTCTCACTCCTCCCACTCCCAAATTCTCACACACTCTCAGACACACACTCTCACATGCACACACACTCAGACTCATTCACACTCAGTCTCACACTTACTCTCAGTCACACGTATACATTCACACTCATTCTCTCACACTCACACACATTCTCTCACATTCACACACACTCTTCTCCTCACACTCTCTCACACTCACCCCCACTCTCACACTCACACTCTTTCCCAGTTTGACACTCTCATACACATACACTCACACTCACACAAACTCTCTCATACTCACACTCCACCCACTCACACACACTCTGTTACACACTCACACTCTCTCACACACACACACTCACAGTCTCTCACACAAACTCTCTCATACTCACGCTCTCACACACACTCTGCCCCTTGCACACACTCTCTCACACACACTCTTCTCCAGTTTCACGCTCATACACACACTCTCTTACATGCACTCTCCCCCTCACACACACTCTCCCCCTCACACACACTTTCACTGAATCCCACACACACTCACTCTCAAACACACTCACACTCATATTCCCACACTCACTCTCACACATATACATTCAAACTCTCACACACGTTCACACCATCACACTCCCCCCAGTCACACACTCACATTCCCACATCACACACACACTCACACTTCCCCAGTCACACACTCACACTCTCACACTCCCCCCAGTCACACTCACACTCCCTCAGTCACACACTCACACTCACGCTCCCCCCAGTCACACACTCACACACTCACTCTCACACACTCACACTTCCCCAGTCACACTCACACACTCACACACTCCCCCCAGTCACACACTCACACTCTCACACACTCACACTCTCATACACTCACACTCCCCCAGTCACACACTCACACTCTCACACACTCACACTCCCCCTAGTCACACACTCACACTCTCACACACTCACACTCTCATACACTCACACTCCCCCAGTCACACACTCACACTTTCACACACTCACACTCAGACACACACTCATATTCCCACTCTCACACTCTCACACACCTTCACACTCTCACACACTCACACTCCCCCTAGTCACACACTCACACTCCCCCCAGTCACTCACACACACTCTCACACACTCACACTCACACACACACACTCCCCCCCCTCCTCACACTCCCCCCCCCCACCTTCCACGCTCCCAGGGAAGGGTCGGGGGGGGCTCCCCCCTCGTCCCCGGCGCCAGCCCATCCCCGGGGAGCCTCCCCCAGCCCCCGCGGGGGGGGACACCGGGAGCTCCGGGGACTTTGATGAGGGAAGATCAAAGCGCCGCCCCCCCCCTCCCCCCCCCCCCCCCCCCAAATTCTCTCCCGGCTCCGCGGCGCCCCCTGGCGGCACCGGCGTGGAGTGCAGGCGCTGCCTTCAGGGGGACATGGAGAAAGCCTGAACAACCTGAATAGGGGAATGGGCTGGCCTGGAAGTGACATTAAAGATCGTCCAGTCCCACCCCTGTCATGAGCAGGGACACCTCCCACTGGATCAGGAGCCCAAGCCCCATCCAACCTGACTTTGAACCCCACCAGGGATGGGGCAGCCACAGCTTCCCTGGGAAACCTGTTCCAGGGTCTCACCGCCCTCATGGTGAAGAAAGTCCTCCTTATGTCTAGTCTAAATCTGCCCCTCTCCAGTTTATACCCATTATCCCTCATCCTATAGCTCCAAGTCTTTGTGAACCGTCCCCCCCCCAGTTTTCTTGTAGCCCCTTCAGGTACTGGAAGGTCACTCTAAGTTCTCCTCGGAGCCTTCTCTCCTCCAGGCTGATCAACCCCAACTCTCTCAGCCTGTCCTCACATGGGAGATGCTCCAGCCCGGGGATCATCCTTTTAGCCTCCTCTGGACCTGTTCCAACAGCTCCATCTCCTTCTTAGGTTGAGGATTCCAGAAGTGGGCATAATACTCCAGGTGAGGTCTCATATGAGAAGAATAGAGGAGCAGAATCCCTTCCCTCTCCCTGCTGGCCACACTTCTTCTGAAGTAGCCCAGGACACAGTTGGCCTTCTGGGCTCTGAGCGCGTGTTTCTGGCTCATTTCAAGCTCCACATCAATCAGCACCCACCAAGTCCTTCTCTGCAATGAGGTCAAGGCGGAGGGTGCACTTCAGTGCTACGTGGACACAGAGAGAGGTAAAAACTGGGAAAGGCAGTACAGGGAGCAATAAAACATCCTTTCAGAAGGGAAATCAATTTGGTAACTGCCTAAGCAGGAGCTGGGAAGCATTGCAAAATATTGCCGGATGGAGTAGTCACAGTTCCAAGTCAAAGAAAAGCCCAGGGTGACGTGGCCCTCGACTGAAACCGCCAAGGGAATACGGGGATTCTGGAGCAAGGTGTGGTCCTCATTCCCACCGGCTAAATATAGCAAAGCTCCGGGTGGCCTGACTGCGGCTGACTCAGCAGCAGCCCTTCCACCAGCACCACCTGCGTCAGGTGCTCGCCGAAACCTTCCCAGGCAATTATTAGCCTGGTTTGAGCCCTTCAGACCTGAAACAGCTGATAGCAGCTCCGCAGAGAGCACCAGCGGCTGCCACAACTGACATCGCTCATGCTAACCGGAATAAATTGCTTCACCAGGGGCAAGTCCTGCAGGACCAACCTAGTGGCTTTCTATGAGCGACCTTCCAGTACCTGAAGGGGCTACAAGAAAGCTGAGGAGGGACTGTTTACAAAGGCTTGGAGTGATAGTATGAGGGTGAATGGGTATAAACTGGAGTGGGACAGATTTAGACTAGACATAAGGAGGACTTTCTTCACCAGGAGGGTGGTGAGACCCTGGAACAGGTTGCCCAGGGAAGCTGTGGCTGCCCCATCCCTGGAAGGGTTCAAGATCAGGTTTGGATGGGCCTTGGACAGCCTGATCCAGTGGGAGGTGTCACTGCCCAGGGCATTTAGATAATCTTTAAAGCCCCTTCCAACCCAAACCATTTTATGATTCAAAGACAGTTGTGTCACCCAAGAGACAAGCAGCTCCCTAGGGATGTCTTTAAACTCACTGGGCTGGGCAGGGCCACAACATCCTTAATCCTGTGAAATGTAGGTGTTATTGCACCTACAGTGGTGACGTCTCCATGACTCCCAGTGGCTTTGCTGTGCCTCCCCCTCACCACCTCTCAGCATTAATCATAAGGGGCAGGAATGACAAGGAGGCCAGGAATGTCAAGGCTTGGAATGACAAGATGAGAGGGAATAGGTATAAACTGGAGAGGGACAGATTCAGACTAGACATAAGGAGGAAATTCTTCACAATGAGGGTGATGAGACCCTGGGACAGGTTGCCCAGGGTGGTTGTGGCTCCTCCATCCCTGGAAGGTGTTCAAGGATAGACTTTGGGTAGCCTGATCCAGCGGGAGGTGGCCCTGCCCATGGCAGGAGGGTTGGAACTGGATGGTCCCTTCCAACCCAAACTATTCTATGATTCTATAGAATCACAGAACAACCAGGTTGGAAGAGACCCATCGGATCATCACAGAATCATAGAATCATAGAACAACCAGGTTGGAAGAGACCCATCGGATCATCATAGAATCATAGAACAACCAGGTTGGAAGGGACCCATCGGATCATCGAGTCCAACCATATGATTCACAAGAATTCAAAAAAAAATCCAATTTGATTGCTCTCCCGAGCTCGGCTTCTGCCGTGGAAGAAAGATGTCGATGCGCCATTCAAAAGTAATTATTTTTATTTCAACTCTATAAAGTATACAACAGGCACTCGGCAATTACAGCTGCAGGGAAAATACAGAGCAAAACAAAAGCGGTTGAAGTTTATGAAAAAAAAAAAGAAAAGTTCTCAAATCTACATCAAAAGAGTGCAACCGGCTGATGCCCGGTGGATGATCGACATTTGTCCAACAAACGAAACCTCTTTTATGCAAGAAGAAAACCGGAGAAAATAAGAAAATAACACAAAGGGCCAGTGGGAAAAAACAGTGTACGTCGGGACTCGGGAAGATAGGCAACTCCAAATAAGAATTTCCCCTTTTGCCAGGAAAGTCCCAGTAAAACCCACTTGAGCCTCAGCGTCTCGACTGGTTTACACAGCCGGGAAGCCATGGGGCACAAGGAGCTCCCAGCGTTCCAGCCGAGCCCTGTGGGGATGCTGAGAGCTCAGTGGGTTGCATCCAGAAGGAGTCGGGGGAAGAGCACAGATCCTGTTTTGTTGAGTGGTGCAAAGGAGCTACGTCTTTGCTTTGGAGTTTCAGGTCAAAACAATAATAATAAAAAACCAAAACGCAGGTTGTCTTGCACACCAAAGCCACTCATTGTCTTTTCCGGGTAGGATATTTCTAAAAGGGGTTTTGGATAAGACGGGAGGTGGGTGCTGGACGGCACAATTGGGTTGAAATCTGCACAGCTTAGCAAAACAGGAATACCTGTCGACAGACTTGATAGGATGTCATATATTAAATCTGACCCGCACGGAACATTTATACATTTCACAGAAATGACTCTGTATCTCATCAACGGATACACAGCTCTGGTACATTGAACAGAAATAAGAGAACGACGTCATCATTTCTGTAATTCGTCGATATCGTATAATAAAGGCTTAGAAATCGGTAGCAGAAAGAACTGTAAAACGCAGCAAGCTAAGAAAGGACGACATTTTTTGAGGTGTGTTTGTCTTTGTCATGCAGCATAAACACCAAATTTGTCAATTTTTTTGTGGTTTTTTTTTTTTTTTTTTTTTTTTTTAAATAGGATGCCACGGATTTAAGGCACTTGCAACAATGCCAGATAGCTAGTCGTGTTCTAAAACTATGGGGCAGATGAGTTAACAGTACAGTTGACGTAAAGTTTAATAATACTGACAATTATGACATTGATTCAAGTCTACCTCGACCTAAAAACATTACATTACAAAGAAGGGAGGAAAAAAAAAAAAAAAAAAAAAAAATGAAGTAATGCCATGGAACTTCCGAAAGGAAAAAAGTTCTATGTGTAGCACAAAATATCAACACGAAAATACCTATTTACATAAATATTCGTTTGTGGTCCTGTTGTTTTATTAAATAAGAGTTTCGCCGGGTGGGGGTAAATGCAGCACTGTGAGAAGCCACAAGGTCACCCGTGTCCTAACGACACCAACCTTAATTACTCGGTTAAAATACGGGAGATGATTTTCCCCTTAGGTAAAGACGCTGTCATCCCATATATTTAACGAAGTAGACGAAGAAGAAAGTGGAAACATGGAGGCAACTGGTTGTTGCGAATATATAGGATGCAACTCAAATATCTCACTCATAAATGAAGGCGTTTATCATATAGATAAGCTACGTCGTTCAAAGTAGGCTTAGGAAAGGTAACGTGAAGAGGTTTGATAGCAAAATAAAACTCGTATTCGGCTTAAATTACCGTGTGTGGCACAAGGAAAAAGGTACAGGAAGGAAGAAAAACCAACTGATCATCCCTCTCTAAAACCTTCTTCCCGTTGTGTTTTTTTGCTTTCCCCTCAAAACCATTGTAATGCTCTTTCTTCTTGGCAAAGCCTCTCGACAAGGCTGAAAAGGGCTGAATATCATCATTTTGGGGACAAACTCCTCTTTATGTTCTTTCACAGAAACTTAACAAAAGTTTTCTCCTCCAACGTTGATGCATCCATTGAGCGAAAAGACGGTGAGTAAAGAATTCAGCTCTTTTTGCTAAGATGCATCGTGACTGTTTTAGCCCTAATATTCCGCTTCCAGCATCTTCCGCCCCTCAGCGAGAGGCTGAAAAGCAAGCGGATATTTGTCCTATCTGGGTAGCTCCTGCTAGACCGAGCTACTGCCTTCTCCCTGTGTTTTTTTTTTCAAGGCAAACGAGTTTTAATGACTAACGAACAGCACCGACAACTCGAAGTTATTGGGCCAACGGTGTCGCCTCCCCCTTCGGAAACTAGGGAGCAAATTCAGGGACGCAGAATGGTTTTGGAGGAGTTGCGACGAACGAGCTCTTCATACCTTTTTAATACACCCTCCTGAGTCGTTTTCCTTAGGAACGTGGGAAAGAGTTTGGATCGAGCATCAGGGAAATAATCTTTTGTGGTTAAAACACAGGTTTTTTTTTATGTACTACCCAGGCAGAAGTCAGATAAATGACTGTTGAAAGTTCATCCTTTGACTTCCAGCATCTCCAGCAGCTCTGAGATGAAATGGGGCAGCATCTGCTAATTTTTCAGGGGTAGGGGATGTTATAGAGACTGAAAGGTGATAAACTTTTAGTCCAGGACAGGATTCCTCTGTTATATTCTACAAGGCAGAAGAGAATACAATAAAGCAGCGGAAATAGGGGAAAAGCATCCATATGATAATATTGGTTTCCTCAACTCTTTTCTTCACGTGAGCCGACTCAGCTCTAGCTAACCCTGTGCTCTAAACACGGTCACTGGGGACCTGGGACACCAGGGACAGGGAGACCTTGCACAAACACAGCCGCTAACGACTGTCCACTTAATCCCCGTGGAGCTCCTTAGCCTGACGAGGAATTAGGGCTATAATTTTTATGGGCAATATTGCAAAACGGAGCCGGCAAACCGGCCCAGTACCACTTTCCGTTTCAATTAATCAGCTTCGTACTAAACGCGGAAGAGATGCAGACAAGGAGACACGAAATGGTCAAAGAGTGTGACGGAGAGTGACGTCTCTTGCTACATATTTCTGAAATGGTGGTCGACACTCTTTCTATTCACAGACGGAGGATGTACATAGCACCTAGAGAGTACATTGTGGGTCTTATGTTTTCCCCTTTGGGTTCTGAAAGGATTATGTGTCATAGCTAATTAATAAGAGCAGAAGGCTGCTGTCACTTTGTTTCAGGACCATTATTTAAGCACAATTTTATATGCAAAGTGGATTCGTTTTATGATTTTTTTTTTTTTTTCATGCAGTTATGTAGTTGCACCAAAGTAAAATTAAAAAAAAAAATCCCAATTGTCGTGTTCTAGTATGTTCTCAGCTGTATGAATGAAGCGACCCATATCTGCCTTAACAGGATCGAAAGCAGTTGTGCTTTTGTTCTACCAGGCTTAAAATAAAAAAAAAAAAAAAAAAAAAATTCAAAAAGAGAGAGGAAAGGTAACATTCAGTCTGGTCAGGATTACTGCTCGGAAAGAAAAAGGACAAAGTTTCCCACCTCTTCGACGTGGACTCTTTGACCAGTACCATCGTGGTCCTCCTTTGCTCCTACACCGGCCGACAGCAGGAGACCTAGAGGGTTTGGAGGGTGGGAACAGCCCGAATCCTGCACTGTATTTAGCTCCAGCACTTAATAAATTACTATTGATCCTACTGATAAAGCCAGTACCTTGCAACTAGAATTAAGTGCGTCTTAACACTACGTATCTCTCTCGACTTTTTTTATAATTAAGAGCGTAGCAAGATCATCGCAGTGATAGGAAAACGTTATTTCTTTACTGGTGAAAGGCTTTTGCATCAGGACCACCATGTCAACTGCTTATTTTAAGTTCGAACGGAAAACGTGAAGAGCACTGTTGTCATCTAAGCAATAAGTCCTAATGCCACTGTAGTTACTGTAGCAGCATCAATCAAGGCATCATGGTGACCCCGAGCACTAATCCTCCCCAGTCCTTTCGGTTTTGCTGGCAGCCGTGTCCCAGGAAGCTGTCGTCAGCAAGGCAGAAGCAGGTAAAGAGAGAAATACGTTAAAAATCTATGTCCCATCCTGAGTTGTCGTCAGGGGGCGGCTCGTCGCTGTCCTCCGGGAAGCTGTCAAAATTGCTTGTGTCTGTCGGAGACGCAACCTGAGGGAAGAGGAGAGGGACGAGAAAGGGACGGTCATCAAAGTCATCCTCATGGCCAGGGAGGTTCTTCTCCCTCTGTACTCAGCACTGGTGAGGCTGCTCCTTGAATCCTGTGTTCAGTTGTGGGCCCCTCAGCACAAGAAGGATGTTGAGGCTCTGGAGCGAGTCCACAGAAGAGCAACAAAGCTGGTGAAGGGGCTGGAGAACAGACCCCATGAGGAGCGGCTGAGAGAGCTGGGGGTGTTTATCCTGGAGAAGAGGAGGCTGAGGGGAGACCTCATTGCTCTGTACAACTCCCTGAGAGGAGGTTGTGGAGAGGAGGGAGCTGGGCTCTTCTCCCAAGTGACAGGATGAGAGGGAATGACCTCAAGCTCCACCAGGGGAGGTTTAGGCTGGAGATTAGGAGGAAGTTTTTCATGGAAAAGGGTCATTGGGCATTAGAATTGGCTGCCCAGGGAGGTGGATGATTCACCTTCCCTGGAGGTGTTTAAGGTGCAGGTGGACGAGGTGCTGAGGGACATGGGTTAGTGTTTGATAGGAATGGTTGGACTCGATGATCCAGTGGGTCTCTCCCAACCTGGTGGTTCTATGATTCTATGAAAGTGGACGTCTGCAGACACTCCCTCTCCACCCCACAACTATGGTCATTCAAAAAGCTTTTAGTGCTACCTGCAGCAAGCAAGGAAGTTCTGCATTTCACAGCTTTCTCCTGATTTCCAGGAGGACTTCCCACAGCCTCCCTACTTGAATGACCCTCTAGGGGTTAGAAAAAAAGACTTGGAGAAGCGCTGGACCTCCCCAAAGCCCAGGATTTCCAATTTAGAGCTCAAGGATTGTGAACCTGAGGCTGTGAGTTGGGCCTTGGCACCTTCAGACTGGGTTGTTTCCTCTCCTTGATCCACCAGCTCTTGACTCGAGTGTCCATGGGGTGAGAGAAGGCGGAGGGGAAGAGGCAGTAGATATTTCCATGCTACAGGCTGCCCAGGGAGGTGGTTGATTCACCTTCCCTGGAGGTGTTGAAGGGACAGGTGGACGAGGTGCTGAGGGACATGGGTTAGTGTTTGATAGGAATGGTTGGACTCAATGATCCTGAGGGTCTCTCCCAACCTGGTGATTCTAGGATTCCTGGTGATTCTAGGTCCTAAAATCCCGCCGAGTAAGAGCTAAGGAACAGCTTTTGATGGCCTCCCCGGTAGCACCATATGGCTGATGATGAGGCTTTAGGAGCTGGGGAAGGCTTTTTCTTTTTTTTTTTTTTATTAAGAAAAAGCATTTTCCTAATTTCTGTAGCATTTTCAGGCTACACCTAACACAGGTAAACCAGGAACATCCTAACACAGGTAAACCAGGAACTGCAATGGGATGCGAAGGAGCAAACTTGACTTTATCGTCTGGCTTGAAATGTGGTGACCAGTACTGCTAACAAATGAATAGTCATTAAAAAGAAGCTTAAGAGAGAAAAAAAAATAGAGTTTTGATTTATAAACCACTTATATGACCACTAGGGTCATTGGAATAGGCTGCCCAGGGAGGTGGTTGATTCACCTTCGCTGGAGGTGTTTAAGGGATGGGTGGATGAGGTGCTGAGGGACATGGTTTAGTGTTTGATAGGAATGGTTGGACTCGATGATCCGATGGGTCTCTTCCAACCTGGTTGTTCTATGATTCTCTACGTTCTTAGGGACCCTGCTCTGGGTAAATATTCACAAGGTCCTGCTTTCCCCCTCTGACTGCCAGGAACTTCTGCATCCCACAGGGCAAAAGGTGGAGGATGAAAAACCCTCTTGCTTTGCTTTTTTTCCTAGCTGCTAAGGCAACTTTTTGCTGGCAGATTTAGCCTCAGAGCTGTGCTTGTCGCTGCTGCGGGTGGACAGAGCACCCGGGTGCAATTAAACACGATTGCTAATGTCATTCTCTCGCTGATCCCGCGGGAGAGGCCCAGAGAGAAAAGGGATTAAGCCGAAACAAGGAGGGAAGGCTGCAGAACAGAAGGGGCCAAGGTAATTTCTATCAGCTAATCCTGTTTGGTTTCCCTTTGTGGGTAAAGAGCTCACAAAGACATCAAAGGAAGAGCTTTGCTTCCAAAGGAAAATGAGTCGGACTGTCCCTTCTCGGCTGCTCCCAGTTAAACATAAACTAGGCGGTAACGGGGCTTTTCAAGCAGGACACAGACGCAGGGATAAAAAAAAAAAAAAAAAAAGGGTGAGAAGCACAAAAGACAGAGGGAAAGGTTAATGCAAAAGGAAAGGGAGATGGCAAACAAATCCCTCTTGCCTCACCAAAAGAAATAAGAATAAAGGACACATCTGAGAGAAGGGGGCGAAAGCGGCAGCTCTCCGGTGACATGTGAAAAGTGGATGAAGAAGCAAGTGGAGCAGCTGAGGAGGAGAAAAACGCGTTGTAGCGAGTGATCCTGCCCTGATCGTGCTGCGAAGGGCATTTCACTGCAGTCCTGCCCTTCCCAAACCACCTTCTGCTGGAAGAGGCTGCCTAGAGACCAAGTATAACTGGAAACGCCTCGAATGTGACTTCTTCAAGCATCTTTAGGCTAGAGATTAGGAGGAGGTTTTTCACACAGAGGGTCATTGGGCATTGGAATAGGCTGCCCAGGGAGGTGGTTGATTCACCTTCCCTGGAGGGGTTTAAGGTGTGGGTGGACGAGGTCCTGAGGGACTTGGTTTAGTGTTTGATAGGAATGGTTGGACTCGATGATCCGATGGGTCTCTTCCAACCTGACTGTTCTATGATTCTATGATCTTCAAAAGACACAAAGCACATGCTGCCACCACTTACCTACAGTGTATTAGTGCCTGAAGCTCACGATATTCATGTTAAAGAAACGTATTGAAGGAGAAAATAAGCAGGAAAACTTACACTTGGTATTATAGGAGGCGTCAGTGTCCCTTTTCGCAATCCTTCCCAGTTAAAGCCTTCAAACCATCTAGAAGGGAGGGAATAACGAAACAGTTAGACATAAGGTGAAAAATTCTCTGTTAGGACAAAATGAAATTGAAATTGCTTAAACTGTGGGTTTCATCTCCTGCAGTCACCTTCCTCAAATCCTCCAAAATTTTGATAGGAATGGTTGGACTAGAAGATCCGATGGGTCCCTTCCAACCTGGTTGTTCTATGATTCTATGAATTAGCCTAACTAATTTTTCCTGTCATCTTAAATAAGCTTTTTCGGTACCGAAAATGAAGCTTGCAGAGCGACCCAGTGGAGTTACAAATCACCAGTGCTCAGAAAAAAAAATATTCCTCACTTCAGGTGTCTTGGTAGCTGCTCTTTCCTTCCTATGGGGTCAGTCCTTCCCAGATGAGACTCCTATGTCCTTTCTTCCGGATAAGGTGCTGAGGGACATGGTTTAGTGTTTGATAGGAATGGTTGGACTCGATGATCTGGTGGGTCTCTTCCAACCTGGTTGTTCTATGATTCATATGAGATTCGGAGCTAAGGGCCTGCACAGGGATGGTTTGGGCACCTTAGGCTTGCGAGAGCTACAGCAGCTTGGATGGGTGGATGAGTCCTGAACTGAGCCTTCAACCTGTCCTCCCCAAAGTGTCCTCCAACCCACTTCTCTAGCTTTGGGGATGGGAAAGAAGGATCAGTAAGGACGGATGAAATAACCTGCTTTTGCAGCAGGTCTCTAGCTTGTTCTTGTTCCCCTCCAGCAGTGTGAAAACTTATGAGACAACACTTAACGACTCTCTCATTGGACTCTCTCTCATTAGTCCCAAGTGACAGGGGACAGGATGAGAGGGAATGGCCTCAAGCTCCACCAGGGGAGATTTAGGCTGAACATTAGGAAAAAATATTTCACAGAAAGGGTCATTGGGCACTGGAATAGGCTGCCCAGGAAGGTGGTTGATTCACCTCCCCTGGAGGTGTTTAAGGGACGGGTGGATGAGGTGCTGAGGGACATGGGTTAGTGTTTGATGGGAATGGTTGGACTCGATGATCCGGTCGGTCTCTTCCAACCTGGTTGTTCTATGATTCTATGACCTAAAGGGACAGGCAGGCAGTGGCCGAGCTGGACTGCTTCCAAACTCCCTTGTGCATTAAGGTAATTAAAGCATAATGGTCAATGCACAACATATTTTGCTCCCAGGCAAGTGGCATCTAGGCTAAAGCAATGGGGGAAAAAAAAGGTCCAATGGAAATTCAATTAGAGTCCAGAGCACATTAGAAGGGAAAGGCCAAAGGAGTTCAAGAACAGTAATTTTTCCTGAAAACTTAAGTGTTTGGAAAACGTCATTGGAATAGGCTGCCCAGGGAGGGGGTTGATTCACCTTCCCTGGAGGTGTTTAAGGGACGGGTGGACGAGGTGCTGAGGGACATGGGTTAGTGTTTGATAGGAATGGTTGGACTCGATGATCCGATGGGTCTCTTCCAACCTGGTGATTCTATGATTCTATGTCTCTGCGTGTCGGATCTGAAGGATGGTGAGAAGACACTTACTTGTGCTTTTGGATATCTTTCACTCCGTTTTTCAGGTTTCCTAATCTTTCTGATGGATTGTCCCTAGAAAACAAGCAACACATCGGTCACTTTTTAAATCCTCCTTCGCTCATTCATTTCTTTGCAAAGAAGATCAAGGTGATTATATTTCTTGTACTTACCTGCATAGTTTTTTAATTAAATTAGCAGCATTTTTGGCAATCTTCTTTGGAAATTCAATCATATCTATTCCCCTTAATATGATATTATAGGTCTTCATGGGGTCTGGGCCTGAGAAAGGGGGACTTCAGCAGGCAGAGGAAAAAGAAAAAAGATTAAAAGCTTGTCTTTAAAAGAGCATTGTTAATTGATTTAAAAAAATTAAACACAAAAGAACAAAGTAAATCATAGTATCCTCCTGAAATTAGAAAAGGTAGATGACAACTAGCACTGGTTTTCTTTTTTCTTTAAGTGGCACTTAACCATTTTTCAGCCGAGGAGCTCTGACACGATCTGGATTTCATTGGTGCTGTCAGGAGGGAAGCACCGAAGAAAAAAGTCACATTTTGTGCAGTAGCCCATGCTAAACCTCTCATTCCTGTGACGGCCTGTGTCCCAACAGCCCGAGGAACAAGGGTCCAAGCAAGGTTTATTCTGTTTGACGTCGCTAAATGCTTCCCGTGGGGATTCATTAGGTTCCCATTGTTTTAACAGAATGAGAGCCTGAGTCTAGCCCCAAAGGTTAAGCAGGTTGAGGTGATGGGTAATTTCTACAGCTCCTGGACTGTGGGAGTGACCGATGGGGAGATGAGGTGAGGAGGTGTCAAGGAAGCCACTACTGCCAACATCACCAGTAACAGATACACCCCAAGCCGAATAAGAGACACAGAGACTAAAGCTGTCAGGTCTACCTCCTCCTTTTCAGATGTGCGACAACCCATTATTGCTTCTTCCCAGTTGATTCGCAAACCCTTTCCCTTTCTCCACCACGTTAAGGGCCAAAAATGAACTCCTGGTGCGATTTCGCAGCACTTCCTGAAAGGCCTGCTCACGCCTTGCCCTTTTGAGAGGTCTACATGGAAACTGTGAGTTAAAGTGGAAGAACTAACTCTTGGGCTCGGCAGCACAGTGCTAGCTGTGCCTCCACACCCCAGCCCTGAACCTTCCCCTCGCCTAATCAGGGTGACAACGGCAGAAATATTCTGATCTATTTTCAGCCGCGGCCCCAGCCCCGATGCCCATACCTGCCAGTCAGGAGCTCATACATTAAGATTCCCAGTGACCAGTAGTCTGCTGAAATGTCGTGACCTTTGTTCAGGATGATCTCGGGGGCTACGTACTCCGGGGTTCCACAAAAAGTCCATGTTTTCTTTCCAAATCCTATTTTCTTTGCAAAGCCAAAATCGACCTGCAGAAAGAGCATGAGAAGGAATGTCAGCCATGTGCTCCTCCCCTCCTCTTGAAGTGAAGCAAAGAAGAAAGGAGATGTCCTCGTGGGAATATTCTCCAAAACTCAAGCTCCGTGGCTTGTCCCAGCACCAGGCAACCACAGTGACCTTTTCACCAATTTAATTTCCATAAAATAAATGGAAGATTCTCGTGAGGGAAGAAGAATAAATTCCAGCACTGGTGGTTTCTTGGGAGATGTAGCTTCGTATCGTTCACAACTCAGGTTCATTTATTTTGCGTTTGGGTTTTTGTTGTTTTGTTATGTTTTCATAGAATCATAGAACAATTAGGTTGGAAGAGACCCATCGGATTATCGAGTCCAACCATTCCCATCAAACACTAAACCATGTCCCTCAGCACCTCATCTACCCATCCCTTAAACACCTCCAGGGAAGGTGAATCAACCACCTCCCTGGGCAGCCTCTGACACTGCCCAATGACCCTTTCTGTGATTTTTTCTTTCCTAATGTCCAGCCAAAACCTCCCCTGGTGGAGCTTGAGGCCATTCCCTCTTGTCCTGTCCCCTGTCCCTTGGGAGAAGAGCCCAACTCCCTTCTCTCTACAACCTCCTTTCAGGTAGTTGTAGAGAGGAGGGAGTTGTTAACAGAGAAGTACTTGTTTTGTTTAGTTTTTTAAATTTTCCTTTTCAACTCCCAGCCCTAACCTGAGCAAGGCAACCATTTAAGCAACACACTGACTGTTTTGGCACCTACTGAAAAATTCACATTTCTCACCCAGTATAAAGAGCAACGTGTCCTCCCCATTTGCTTGAGGCTGTTGGAACATGCTGGTGGTCTCACAAACCTCACTGTGCCCCTATGGCACTAGAAAGCACCGAAAATCAGATTATACTGGGACCTGAAGCTGTCCTTTAGGACCCAGCAGTGCTCAGGCTACTAAACTTACTGTATTTTCAGCTCTACCCCTCTGCTCTCTCCTGCCTGTGCTGCGCAGGCCCAGAGCTGTGGTCTGTAGCACACTCTGCTGTCCCTCGATGGCTGTGAGATGCTCCTGCACTGTCCTGTGCTGAGTAGGAGCAAAACGCCTTACGCAGTCACAGCCCCACAAGAGAGCTGGGATACTTCTTTCAATGTCTTCATCAATGACCTGGATGAAGGCATTGAGGGTACCCTTAGCAAGTTTGCAGATGACACTGAGCTGGGTGGAAGTGTGTATCTGCTGGAGGGTCGGGAGGCTCTGCAAAGGGACTGGCTGGATCCATGGGCTGAGACTAATGGGATGAGGTTTAACACAGCCAAATGCCGGGTCCTGCACTTGGGGCACAACAACCCCATGCAGAGCTACAGACTGGGAGAAGTCTGTCTAGAAAACTGCCAGGAGGAGAGGGACCTGGGGTGTTGGTTAACAGCGACTGAACGTGAGCCAGCAGTGTGCCCAGGTGGCCAAGAAGGTCAATGGCATCCTGGCTTGGATCAGAAACGGTGTGACAGGCAGGGCCAGGGAGGTTCTTCTCCCTCTGGACTCAGCACTGGTGAGACCACTCCTCGAATCCTGTGTTGAGTTGTGGGCCCCTCAGCACAAGAAGGATGTTGAGGCTCTGGAGAGAGTCCAGAGAAGAGCAACGAAGCTGGTGAAGGGGCTGGAGAACAGGCCTTATGAGGAGCGGCTGAGAGAGCTGGGGGTGTTTATGCTGGAGAAGAGGAGGCTGAGGGGAGACCTCATTGGTCTCTCCAACTCTCCAACTCCCTGAAAGGAGGTTGTGGAGAGGAGGGAGCTGGGCTCTTCTCCCAAGGGACAGTGGACAGGACAAGAGGGAATGGCCTCAGGCTCCACCAGGGGAGATTTAGGTTGGAGATTAGGAAAATAAATTTCAAAGAAAGGGTCACTGGTCACTGGCAGAGCCTGCCCAGGGAGGGGGTTGATTCACCTTCCCTGGAGGTGTTTAAGGTGCAGGTGGATGAGGTCCTGAGGGAAATGGTTTAATGTTTGATAGGAATGGTTGGACTCGATGATCCGGTGGGTCTCTTCCAACCTGGTGATTCTATGATTCTATAATAATAATTTCTTGCCGTGACAGGATCACGATTAATATTTCATAGAATCATAGAATAACCAGGTTGGTAAGAACACCTTTTTTTATTGCTTACGCAAAGGACAAGATAGATACACTAACTTGCAAAATCTGCTTCACCAGTTGCCTAGAAAGCTCACAGACTCCAGTCCTCCCTCTCTCCCACCAATATATTAAGACACCTATTTTCAGGTTATTTTTCAGTCTTTCAGCAGCTCCAAAACAACCAGAAAAATGTCTTTCGGTTCTCTCCTTCCCTAAACATTTCCACTTGGGGACTTCTGATCTAAACTTCAAGCCTCAGTCAGTGTTTCCCAGCTCAGCTGTACCCTGAGCCTTGGTCTGCTGGAGGTCAGAGAAGACCTTTGAGATCATCGAGTCCAACCGTACCTGTTCGCTTCTAAATCACATCCCTAAGTAGTTCCCGTCCCCATCTTCAGGGCTGGTGACTCAACCACCCCCCTGGCCAGCCCGATGAGGTTGTCTGGTAGCAGCGACGACTCTTTTTTTTTTTTTGGCAAAGCAGATGTTGCAGACACACTCACCAGCTTGGCGTAACCTCGATGATCCAGAATGAGGTTTTCTGGCTTGAGGTCCCTATAAATGATCCCTTTGGAATGCAAGTAGGCAAAAGCTTCGACCACGCACGCCGTGTAAAACCTGGTGGTTGAATCCTCAAATGAACCTCTGTGCAAAACAAGAGAGGGGAAAGGGATAAAGCGATTAGGTCTCTTGCCTTACTGGCCTTCGCTCTACTGTTAAAACAGCCAAACACTTCAGTAAAATCACTTGAGCACCTGGAAACTATCGGTTGCCGAACTTACCTTTCATATAAAAATTTAATTGCGTTTCCATTTTTGAAGTTAACATCTTCCAACATTATGGTTGGACTTGATGATCCGATGGGTCCCTTCCAACCTGGTTGTTCTATGATTCTATGATCTCTGCCTTCAATCCCCTTTCACATCGAACGTTCGTGTCTAAAATACGTTAGATTTGATAATTTCACCTCGTAAAATTCACGAATCATTACCTTGTGAGTAAAAGATGATGATTAGTTTTTTAATTGCAATCTTTGACTTCTAGAGAGCTAAAGCTGTTTTGAGCCGTGGAGATCCAAACGTCATATACTGATGTTCACAACCACGACAAAAGGCAGAAAAAAATTACAGCTTTCTGGCACTTGAAGCGTTAACTGCAAATTCAGCATCAACTGCCCCCTTGGATCCTCATTTGAGTACAAGTTTGGGGTCAGTTTTCCGGAATAAAGCATTCCCGTTCCCCTGGGGTGTGAGCTGGGAGCTGGCTGAGCTTCTAAAGTGGTGCTTCTAAGCTAGGTGGCAGCAGAACCACAATTTAAAGCCGAGAGAATGAAAGACGAAATTATCAGGCTCTGACAAAGACGGTGAATAACGTAGAATCACAGAATCACCAGGTTGGAAGAGACCCACCGGATCATCGAGTCCAACCATTCCTATCAAACGCTAAACCAAGTCCCTCAAGACCTCATCCACCTGTGCCTTAAACACCTCCAGGGAAGGTGGGTCATCCCCTGTCACCTGCTATCTTGGACACAGTTCTCATTTTAATGCTCTGAAGAAGGCATGAAGGAAAGGAAAAGCAAGAATCACAAAAAAATCATTCTAGATAATTAAAAAATAATCTAATCTTTGCTTTCGGATCAATCCTTCCAATGCATTTCTTTCCGTTTTTCCAAACTTAATTAAATTATGTTGCGTTTCTCACAGTTACATATGACCTTGGGGATGTATGACACGAACGCTGCCTGTGACCCACCTGCCACTTACTCCCCCACGACCAAACCTGCAAGGTCAAACCCTCCCGGTACAGGAAATACCAGGATCTCATTTGCTCGTGCCTTACGGCACGGGGTGTAATTTCATGCTTTCCTAGCTATTTCTGCCTGTGGCACTTCTGCATCCCGATGGCATCACGCTCCTCGTAGGGTGTGGATATGATGCAGGATCCTGTTTCCTGCTTTGATGAGTGGCCTTCATGTGATATCTGGGCAAAAAGCCCATGAAGAGCTACTGATTTCCTCCCGCTCGTCGCTATCATACCTGATTGTGTCAGGGCACAGGGGACAGGACAAGAGGGAATGGCCTCAAGCTCCACCAGGGGAGATTTAGGCTGGAGATTAGGAGGAAGTTTTTCACAGAAAGGGTCATTGGACATTGGAACAGGCTGCCCAGGGAGGTGGTTGAGTCACCTTCCCTGGAGGTGTTTAAGGCACAGGTAGATGAGGTCCTGAGGGACATGGTTTAGTGTTTTATAGGAATGGTTGGACTAGAAGATCTGATGGGTCTCTTCCAACCTGGTTGTTCTATGATTCCATGAATATCAGGAAATATTAAGAAATATTAATATAATTTATCAAAGTGCCTCTAAGATAGAGGCGGCTGAAGCTACTCACAGTTATAGAGGGAGGGCACTGGAGCAAGCACTGAGATGAAAAGAATAAATCTTTCTCTGGGGTGGGAAATGATGATTTTTCATAGAATCATAGAACAACCAGATTGGAAGAGACCCCCTGGATCATCGAGTCCAACCATTCCCATCAAACACCAAACCATGTCCCTCAGCACCTAGTCCACTCATCCCTTAAACACCTCAAGGGAAGGTGACTCAACCCCCTCCCTGGGCAGCCTGTTCCAGTGCCTAACGACCCTTTCAGTGAAAATTTTTTTCCTAATGTCCAGCCTGAAGCTCCCCTGGTGGAGCTTGAGGCCATTCCCTCTCGTCCTGTCCCCGTCACTTGGGAGAAGAGGCCATCACTCTCCTCCCCACAACCTCCTTTCAGGTAGTTGAATGCTTGGCAAAACCCTGCAGCATCATTCTTTGCTGCCACGAGTGATGCCCAATGTCTCTGTCACTCTTAAGACAATCCCACATCTCCTTATCAGGTGTCTCAGCCTCCCCCCAGGCTCCCAAACACAATAAATGGTAGGGTGGGCACCAAAGACATAAATTTCCATGGTTGCAAAGGGTTGCTGCTCTATGTAATTACAAATTAAATTAATTACACAACGAATATTTTTTATTAAAATCAAAACATGCCGCCAGCTTTTTAGATACAACTTTTAGAGATGAAGACACAGGGAAAGGGCAGTCAAAGGTTTGTCATAGATGCAATTTATCACACGATTACCATCACTGTCTTTTCAATTGGTTTTTTTTTTTTTTTTTCAGAAAGGTCACGATGAAGTGGCTCTGGATAAGTCGACACTTACAGAAAGCCTTGTACGTGTCGGATGCAACACGAGTCAGTGTTTATTCTCAGCCACGAGTGGATTCACTCTGTCTCTCTTCAACTGCTCCAGAATAAAATTAGATCTTTACCTGTCTGGGATCTCAAATCAAACATGGTAAGATCCAGGTTTTGCCCAGGAATGATAAAGGCCACTGGTTATCTGGAGACACATTAGAAAATGCTTCACTCTGCAGTAAAACAGTTTCTTACAACTCACCTGTCCCTGAGAATTGTCCAGAGCTCTCCACCCAGGCAGGCTTCCATCAGCATGTACAGGTACTTGCTGTCCTTGAAGGTCCTATAAAGCCTGTCATTGGTAAATGAGAAAATCACAGATAAATCCACAATATGAATGAAGGCACCGATTGTTCCCACTTCTTATGGATCACAGCTTTTATTCCAGAAAGAACCATAAGACTACAGGGAAGCTTTCAGAGCTAGTAGCTACATTTAAGGAGATAATCTAACTGTCTTTTCTTGGCTTTCATCAGGAAAGGATGGGTGAGGTGTCTCATGGACCTCAGAATCATAGAATAATCAGGTTGGAAGAGACCCACTGGATGATCGAGTCCAACCATTCCTATCAAACACCAACCCATGCCCCTCAGCACCTCGTCCAACCGTCCCTTAAACCCCTCCAGGGAAGAAGGTGACTCAATCCCCCTCCCTGGGCAGCCTCTGCCAGTGACCCATCCTTCCCAAGCACAATCTAAATTGTGTGGTAAAACACACACTCTGTGTTTAATAAGGTATATTAAACTATAAAGCTATGGCAATTACAATCAGGAATTCAATGTTAGCTGCTTAATTTTTACGTTGAACAGGGTACAGGACGAGAGGGAATGGCCTCAGGCTCTGCCAGGGGAGGTTCAGGCTGGATATTAGGAAAAATTTTTCACGGAAAGGGTCATTGGGCAGAGGCTGCCCAGGGAGGGAGTAGAGTCACCTTCCCTGGAGGTGTTTAAGGTGCAGGTGGACGAGGTGCTGAGGGACATGGTTTAGTGTTTGATAGGAATGGTTGGACTCGATGATCCAGTGGGTGTCTTCCAACCTGGTTGTTCTATGATTCTATGATTCTAACATGATATAAATTAAAGCAGGTGGTTTTGCAGATTCTAGCTCTTCCCAGCTAGGGGATAAATCCAGTTATTAATAGCTTCTCTGGAGCTGTGTGATGGACCAGGGGGAAAACACAGCAGGACGTGGTTCAGTTTTGAAGGCATGCAGTGAAATATTAATTTAAGGGACACGGCAAAACATCCTGGCAGCTACAGCTTGGCTCCAACACCATTTCGCATCACTCTGCTAGACAACATTTGTCTCCTGTCTGTGTAGCATCCAGCACACAGCTTAGCAGCAGTTACCTGCTATATTTTTGGCATGTTTAGCAGAAAAAAAAACCCCCGAGCAGGCACATCTGTGCTGTAGGCAGGAGTCTGGGTACCAAATCACCTTCCCTGGAGGTGTTTAAGGGACGGGTGGATGAGGTCTTGAGGGACATGGTTTAGTGTTTGATAGGAATGGTTGGACTAGAAGATCTGATGGGTCCCTTCCAACCTGGTTGTTCTGTGATTCTATGAATAGGCTCAGGGTATACCTGGGAAATAGTCTATATCTAAAAGGTATTATTGGCAGCCACAAGAAAATTTAAAAGAAAAAAAACCCCAAACCAGTGTTTCAGGACTTTCCTCATCCTATCATTGCCTGTGTTGACATCTAAAACCTCAGTCATAAAGTGCTTCTCAGAAAAAAAAAGTTGGAATAAACTTACTGACCATTTCTTACAGTTAAAATCTATGGATTTAACATAAAAAAAAATAAATCTTATTCTCTCTACAACTACCTGAATGGAGGTTGTGGAGAGGAGGGAGCTGGCCTCTTCTCCCAAGGGACAGGGGGCAGGACGAAAGGGAATGGCCTCAAGCTCCACCAAGGGAGATTTAGGTTAGAGATTAGGAGGAAGTTTTTCACGGAAAGGGTCATTGGGCAGTGTCAGAGGCTGCCCAGGGAGGGAGTTGATTCACCTTCCCTGGAGGGGTTTAAGGGACGGGTAGATGAGGTGCTGAGGGACATGGTTTAGTGTTTGATAGGAATGGTTGGACTCGATGATCTGATGGGTCTCTTCCAACCTGATGATTCTATGAACATCAGTGGTTCCATTAAGAAACGTTTAGCTGGCTCTGGCATTTGATCTAGGAGGGAGTATTTCTGGCTACGCTGTCAAAACGTTCCTCTGGTTGGCTGGCCCTGCACTTCACCTCCCTTTACATCCCTTTCCTGAGACAGCTCGGGCTTCAAAAAATACTTCTCTAGGCCAAAATAGCCCGTGGGGTATAATTGGCTCTGGCCTAGGCAACGGGGTATGATTGTCAATGGGTATTACAGCACAGAGCAAACTGCAGCCGGATAGGGTGTCAGGCTGCAGATGTCCCCCATGAATCAGAGGAGAAGCTGTGGGCTCTGAGGGAATCCCAGGGATCAGCCCAGGAAGGAAACACCCCCTCAGAGACCGAGGAGTGGCCACACACAAGGGTTTGGTTTCACCTCTGGGTTAGTCAATCTCTCTGGAGCAATTTTTGGGAGCAGGGTTGATCTCCTCTGGCAAAAGGCAAGTGCTTCAGGCATCTCTTTGAGAGTGGCTAAGATGAGAGGCTGCCCTTTCAGATACCCCCAAGACCAGCGAAAGGCAGCAACCTTCTAGAGTTCCTCACCACCCACTCTTATCCTGACCAGACCACGTAAAGAACCATCTCGGCTTCTGCCAACAGATACTCACAGTCCTTGAAAAGTTAAAGAATTTTGCTATATAATCACCGGGTTGGAAGAGACCCACCAGATCATCAAGTTCAATCATTCTTACCAAACACTAAACCATGTCCCTCAGGACTTTGTCCACCCGTCCCTTAAACACCTCCAGGGAAAGTGAATCAACCTCCTCCCTGGGCAGCCTCTGACACTGCCCAATCACTCTATGACCCTTTCTGTGAAAAACTTTTTCCTAATGTCCAGCCTGAACCGCCCCTGGTGGAGCTTGAGGCCATTCCCTCTTGTCCTGTCCCCTGTCCCTTGGGAGAAGAGCCCAGCTCCCTCCTCTCTACAACCTTATTCAGGTAGTTGGAGAGAGCAATGAGGTCTCCCGTCAGCCTCCTCTTCTCCAGCATAAACACCCCCAGATCTCTCAGACGTTCCTCATAAGGACTCTTCTCCAGCCCCTTCACCAGTCTCATTGCTCTTCTCTGGACTCACTCCACAGCCTCAACATCCTTCTTGTGCTGAGGGGCCCACAACTAAACACAGGATTTGAGAAGCAGCCTCACCAGTACCGAGTCCAAAGGGGAAGAACTTCCCTGGCCCTGCTGGTCACACGATTTCTGATCCAAGCCAAGATGCCATTGGCCTTCTTGGCCACCTGGGCACACTGCTGGCTCATGGTCAGTCGCTGTCAACCAACACCCCCAGGTCCCTCTCCTCCAGGCACTTTCCAGCCAGACTTCTCCCAGTCTGTAGTTGCTCAGGGTTGTTGTGCCCCAAGTGCAGGATGTGCCATTTGGCCTCATTAAACCTCATCCCACTGGAAATCTCAGGTCTGAGAAATCTCAAGTCTGCCTGGAGAAGACCTTATTCCATGCTCTGCATCTGCAGGCCCTTGCAGGAAAGCTACACCTGAAGGGTTTGCTGGCAATGGACGGATTATTCCCATGTGGCAGAGGGACAGTACCTCACAATGAAGTCCGAGTGCGCACTCTGCATGATCTGCTTCTCCGAGCGGATGTGCTCCTGCTGCCGCGTGTCCACAATGTGACGTTTCTTCAGTATCTTCATGGCGAACGTTTTCGATTCTTCGCTTTTCAACTGGACCTTGGGTAAAGCAGGCAAACAGTGGTTAGAAGCTGGATGCATCCCTGCTGCTGAGCTGTGACAGTCCCGCTGCATGGGGATCCTACCACCCTGCCTTCCAATCATTCCTCTCACCTCTTCAGCAGTCAGCTTTGCTTTGACATGAAGCGGGTTCCTAAATACTTAATTGTTAATGTCATTTCTGAAACTCACACAATCGTAGAATCACCAGGTTGGAAAAGACCCACTGGATCATTGAGTCCAACCGTTCCCACCAATCTCTAAACCATGTCCCTCAGCACCTCGTCCACCCGTCCCTTAAACACCTCCAGGGAAGATAACTAAATCCCCTCTCTGGGTAGTCTCTGCCAGTGCCCAATGACCCTTTCTGTGAAATATTTTTTCCTAATCTTCAGCCTAAACCTCCCCTGGTGGAGCTCGAGGCCATTCCCTCTCGTCCTGTCCCTTGGGAGAAGAGCCCAGCTCCCTCCTTTCTCCACAACCTCCTTTCAGGTAGTTGTGGAGAGCAATGAGGTCTCCCCTCAGCCTCCTCCAGGCTAAACATCCCCAAACTCGATGTGTTTGAGGGAAAACTCAACCATCAGCGTTACTGCCAAGTCCAAGGATGTTGCTTAGCTCATGTACCACTTTTAATGAAGACTTTTTCTACAGCTAACAAGTGGCAGGGAAATGCACTTCTTGGATGTTTGTAGAGGATCAGCAGAGCTGCCTTTTCAGTGCCACTGCTCGGTCACGTCTTTACTTTTAACCTTAAGCCTCCGCAGCCTATTTTTAGCCTGACTTCCTGAGACGAGGTTGGAAGCTGTTTGCTTGCCGGTGTAACCCTGGCAACTTCTGAACCCTGAGCCATCCCCGGCCTGCTCCGAGGGACCGGTACCCACCCCAATGACAACTGGAACGCAGCCATCCTTTCCATTTTGGTTAGTCCCTCTTAGTCGCTACCAAATGAGAAAGGAACCTCATCACTGACCTACCAAGCCTCTTAGTTTGCTCAATTCCCTCAGCAGCTGCTTGCAATGACATTGCCAGTTAAAGGTTCCCCCCTTTACAGTGAGAGGTGCCATGTGGTGACCTCTTTTTTTGATTTTCCTGTAGGAATTTAGCTTGTCGGTCGCCAAGGCCCACTGGAAATCCAGTTTGCCTTTTCAGCAAGTGGACACCGTTCACGCAATTGCAATTTATTTAACGATATTTTTATTTTTATATTTTCTCAGCAACAGAAATGCAGGTAAATATGACACACGACACCTTTCACGCTGTCCCTTCGACCGTCACCTCCAATGGTTTTGCCTGGATTTGCTTTGTTTATGTAACAATTCAGGTTGCAGGGCAAACGCAAGGAGTTACGATTCTCTGCGTCAGAAAACCGGAAAGAAACAGAACTCTGATGCCCACAAAGACACAAACAGCTTAAGGAAGCCCAACCCAAAAGGTCGAATCTCAGCTGGCAAAGAGATTCCCAACAGCACTAACAAGTGATTGAGAAATAAACCTTAATACGTGAGAATCCATCCGTCTACGGCCAAAGTTTCCATGGCAAGTAAAATAATATATTGGACATATGATATGATGAGATATGATGAGATATGATATGATGAGATATGATATGATGAGATATGATATGATGAGATATGATATGATATGATATGATATGATATGATATGATATGATATGATATGATATGATATGATATAATATAATATAATATAATATAATATAATATAATATAATATAATATAATATAATATAATGTTGGTGATTGATGGGAATGGTTGGACTCAACGATCCGATGGGTCTTTTCCAACCCAATCCTATGATTCTATGGGCTTCGCTTCAACTCTTTGAACTAAATGCATTTGATGTTATCATATCTAAACCAAGCCAGGCTGGTTCAGGGTGAGGAGTAAGGTGACACACAAGAGAACAAAGGAATTAAAAAAGTTAAAGTAAAATCCAAGCTGAGCAGAATTCATCAAAACTTGCAAAAAAAATTAAGGTTTAATACCTCTAAGCATATCGTTCTGGAGAACTAATCCCTCTCGCTTTCAGTGGCAACCCGGATTGCACAGCTTCCCATCAGACAAATGCAATCAACGGCATCAAATCATTTCAAACAAAACTCGGTGCAAATCCCTCTTAGACAAGTACAGATCAGATTTGTTTTCTTTCAGTCTGTGTTTTGTAAGGTTAGGCCCTACACAGACAAATAATCACAAACAGCGGCAGCAAGAAAGTAGCTCCGGTAGTAAATCTGAACACTCCTTCATCCATTTGGATATATGAAATATATAATGAAATATTATTATATGATATATAATAATAAAAAGGTATTTAGCACTCTGAACTCACTTGGCACAGAAATTCCTGTTTTCCTAATGTTAATCTGTGCCAAGCATCACGGTTGAAAATAAACAAAACCAGCTGGTCGAGGCTCAGATGAATAAATACCAATATTTTATAATTAATGGTAATATGGATAAATCCCAATGCGTTCCCTTCATTTTAACACTAGGCATTTTGACTACATAATTTTTTTTGTGTCTTGCATTAAAAAGTCCATTTCTTTTATGAATTGTTGCTTTTTTCAGGGATGTCTGGTCACAAAATGGAGTATGTGGGGAAGGAGTTTGCTTTCCTGTACTTACCTGTGCAAACTCAAGATAAGCACAGGAAAGGGAATTCATAGAATCATCAGGTTGGAAGAGACCCATCGGATCATCAAGTCCAACCATTCCTATCAAACACTAACCCATGTCCCTCAGGACCTCATCCTCCTGTCCCTTAAACACCTCCAGGGAAGGTGAATCAACCACCTCCCTGGGCAGCCTGTTCCAATGACCCTTTCCGTGAAAAACTTCCTCCTAATGTCCAGCCTAAATCTCCCCTGGCGGAGCTTGAGGCCATAATTACTACGAGGAAGCAGAAAGAAGTGGTTTTATTTGGCGTTTGATGACTTTATTGCTGCCACAAACGTTTAAATATCCGACAATGAGGTGTCTGCAATTAGCTAATGCAAGACCTAATGTCACGGGAGGATTTAGATCCCTTTTCCGCTCCCTCTCCTGTTGTGCTTCATCCTGCAGAGGATTTGCAAGAGTTTCAGAACACGGAGGGATTAATTTGCATTAAACGCGCAGGTGCACCCAGACAGGCTGCCAAGGTATGAGATTTAAGGTTCACATATTTGATCACCTGGTTGTCTACCTGGAAAACGAACCCTTCAGTCTTCTCCTCCTTCTTCAACATACCTGAGTTCTCCCCTTGCTTTGGTGTTTCTGCCAAATGTGGTTACTGTGTGGATTATTCTTATGAAGTAAGATATCTCTAGATGATTTCTATTATTCTAACAAACAGCAAATTTTAATATTGTAGAATCACCAGGTGGGAAGAGACCCACCGGATCATCAAGTCCAACCATTCCCATCAAACACTAAACCATGTCCCTCAGCACCTCGTCCACCCGTCCCTTAAACACCTCCAGGGAAGGTGAATCAACCCCCTCCCTGGGCAGCTTGTTCCAGTGCATAACAACCTTTTCTGTGAAGAATTTTTTCCTTATATCGAGCTTGAACCTCTGCTGGTGGAGCCTGAGGCCATTCCCTCTCATCCTGTCACCTGGGAGAAGAGCCCAGCTCCCTCCTCTCCACAACCTCCTTTCAGGTAGTTGTAGAGAGCAATGAGGCCTCCCCTCAGCCTGCTCTTCTCCAGGATAAACAATTAAATTCGTGACAGTTAATAGAAAAAAAACCCCCACATATAATCTTAATTGAAAATTAGGAAAAAAATAATATCCAGGCTATAAAAAAAATAATATCACCCGGGCTTCTCACTTTAAAAAAAAAAAAAGAAATGATTAATAATGAGCAGATGAGAATAGGCTGCTGAGAACACCCCGTCCTCTCCTTACAGTGAGGAAGAATAGCACAGGGAGCCACAGAAGCCACAAAGATTTTTAAATTCAGCTTAGAAGGTGGGGTACGTTGAGCAAGAAACTCAACCTCCAGCAAGAAACTCAACCTCCTGAAAGAAACCCACCACAACAATCTCCCAAATGCTTTAGAAAAGGGAAAAGCCTGTAGTTGTACACGGAAGGCAGTCTCCATCCTTGCCACGCAGCTCACAAGATCACTTTTCAGCCACTTGTAAACAACATCTTCTATTTCCAAGGCCCTGGGACTATCGATCTGGTGCAGACCTGCTGGAGCCTAGTTTTCGATGGCTCTTATCCATCAGAGCCCAGCCCTAAGAGAAGGGACATGAGGTAACTTGTGGTCCCTTCCCTCCTTGTTTCACTCCTCTGCTCACACTGACTTTATCCGGTCACTGCCCTTTCACCAGTGTAAAAACCTCCAAAATTCCCTGTCTTGGAAACTTCAGCTTCCCATTTAATGTCCATCTCGTCACTGAGCTCTGGTACACGGTCCACGTGTGCAATTCTGCTTTCCTCTGGCACAAACTTAATTGTAAAAGGCAAAGCAGGCTGAGCAGCAAACTCTGCCACCGGCAGGACCACATCATCCTTCCCAGTGCAACAATTCCCAAACCGGTGAACTCTGATAAAGTTGTGGCTGCTACTGATGCTCTCCTGGTCTGACTCCTGGTAAATCTGCTTGAAGTCTTGTCCTCTGTATTATAAACGAACCTCTGGAGGTTCCACCCTTTCCGTTGTGGAACAGGAATATATTATTTTCTCCAAAACACAAGAAAATGCAACAGGGAGTGTAGTTACATCAAGTCCAAATACCAGTTTAAAAAGGTGTTGTACAGAGAACAAGAGACAGGAGCTAAAACGAATTAGATTAGGTTCTTCTGCAGGATTCTTATTCAGGAAACGAACTGCATTCCAGTGACAAAAGTAACTGCAGAAATGTTGTTAATAACTAAACAAGGTGATATGAGAAGCAACACGGATCGAGAAGGAGTTGCTTGCATTTTCCACGCGTATGTATGTGTCTTACATACATATATGCAAAAATATAAATATATAACTATATAAAACTTATATATGCATATACATATAAGTGTATCTATATGCATATACAATACAAGTGTATCACTTATGCATATATCTATAGGCATATACAATATAAGTGTAGCATAAAAATACATATACCTATATATTTTGCAAAATATTCTGGTCCAAGCATAGAATCATAGAACAACCAGGACGGAAGAGACCCCCCAGATCATCAAGTCCAACCATTCCCATCAAACACTAACCCATGTCCCTCAGCACCTCGTTCACCCGTCCCTTAAACACCTCCAGGGAAGGGGAATCAACCACCTCCCTGGGCAGACTCTGACAGTGACCAATGACACTTTCTGTGAAAAATGTTTTGCTAATGTCCAGCCTAAACCTCCCCTGGTGGAGCTTGAGGCCATTTCCTCTTGTCCTGTCCCCTGTCCCTTGGGAGAAGAGCCCAGCTCCCTCCTCTCCACAACCTCCTTTCAAGGAGTTGCAGAGAGCAATGAGGTCTCCTCTCAGCCTCCTCTTCTCCAGGATAAACACCCCCAGCTCTCTCAGCCCTTCCTCATCATGCCTGTTCTCCAACCCCTTCCTCGGCTTTGTTGCTCTTCTCTGGACTCGCTCCAGAGCCTCAACATCCTTCTTGTGTTGAGGGGCCCACAACTCAACACAGGATTCCAGGAGCGGCCTCACCAGTGCTGAGTCCAGAGGGAGAATAACCTCACTGGACCTGCTGGTCCAATATGCTGATGAGTTAACATGTTCAGACTTGGAGCTGTGATGGTATCTTCAAGCAGTAAGCACTAACTGGACAGGACAGGAATGGTTGATAACTTGATAGGAATAGGTTGATAGGAATGGTTGGACTTGATGATCCAGTGGGTCTCTTCCAACCTGGTTATTCTATGATTCTATGACAGGGTTACGTGGAAAGAGTCAGGCTTCCCCCATCTTTATAGCTACTTGTCATCACAGGAGCTCACAGCTATTGCCAACCTCATGCCGAGGCAGCTATTCCTGTCCTCCACATGACATTCTTCCAGGAGGAAGCCCCACAAGATCGGGGTGGACGGGAGCTGTAAAACAAGC
The DNA here is from genome assembly GCA_033558105.1 of Coccyzus lansbergi. NCBI lineage: Eukaryota > Metazoa > Chordata > Aves > Cuculiformes > Coccyzidae > Coccyzus > Coccyzus lansbergi. The sequence goes on along the minus strand of JAUMJK010000786.1, from coordinate 592,876 downwards.
AGCTTTCTTCCATGTTGCCCCAAAGCTACCCTCTCCCCACATGCCTTGCAGTTGCTTGTCTACCCTGTGTCACAGCCCCATCACCTCCTCTCGGGCTGTGAGTCAGCGTGATGTCCTGCTCCCAAGTCAGGAGGTGGGATTTTTTTTGCAACTTGGGTCATCGCAACAAAGCCACCCCTGAGCGAACCCAAACAGATGGGTCACTATCTGAAAATACCTCCAAGGAGAAGTTCCCGTGAAGAGGACACAGCAGGGAAATGGGTTTCATTTTGCTGCTACTGTACTGAGCTTATAGGACTACATTTGACTTCTAATGTTCGCTACGAAGAGGGTGAAGGTGTCTCAGCATGTTGAGTATAAGAGGAATGCTACAAGACTGGGACACGACGCAAATGTAGGAGAGAAGAGGAAGAGGGGAGAGGAGAGATGGAGAGGAGGAGAGACATAGTCAAGGAAGTGAAAAGGAGAAGAACAAGAGAAAGAGTAAAGATGCAGCTCCTCCTACCTTTCCATGTTTTTATTTTCATAGAATCATAGAACAACCAGGTTGGAAGAGACCCACCGGATCATCGAGTCCAACCGTTCCTATCAAACACTAACCCATGTCCCTCAGCACCTTGTCCACCCACACCTTAAACACCTCCAGGGAAGGTGACTCAACCCCCTCCCTGGGCAGCCTGTTCCAGCGCCCAATGACCCTTTCTGTGAAGTATTTTTTCCTAATGTCCAGCCTGAACCTCCCCTAGCAGAGCTTGAGGCCATTCCCTCTTGTCCTCTATTGTCTCTTGATCCTCTATTCCTGCACAATATTTTTCTAGGAAAAGACAGCAAAGAACCTCTCCCAGTTTTCTCAATTCCAATTTACTGCAGATGTTGTGTTACAGCTCTTACATGGTCATGGATCTTCCGAGAAGCCCTACAATTATTTTTTTTTTACCTTCAGGGAGCTGCTACAGATAATATTTGCCACCACAGTGCCCTGTGCAGATCCCTATCAAAGAGGAACAGGCCCAAGAGCAAGAAAGCAGAACTGAACATGTATTTATAATCCCAGTTTTCCTTCCTTCCTTTTGGCAGCTGCACAGATTACAACTAAAATGGTATTGGCCACTCCAAACTCTCCAGATTTCTTCTTGCTGATAGAACAGAGGTATTCAAACTTGAACTTTCCCAGCATCTGGACACTGCACTCATATAAAAACCTCACTCAGGAGCCTTTTCTGCTGACCTGAGCTGGCCAGGCTCCTAGCTAAATGGGAACACACAGGGCGCAGAGCTTCTGCGTGTGAGAAATATTTTGTTTACTCTGGAGTTGTGGCTTTTCTGTAAATGCACAGCAACAGGGAGCTTTTAGGAGCTGGGCAGAAGCTTTCTTGAGCTGGAGTTCACAGTGCACAGACAAGTTTGGACTCCTCATGTGTAATCATAGAATCACAGAACAACCAGTTTAGAAGAGACCCATCGGATCATCGAGTCCAACCATTCCTATCAAACATTAAACCATGTCCCTCAGCACCTCATCTACCCGTCCCTTAAACACCTCCAGGGAAGGTGACTCAACCCCCTCCCTGGGCAGCCTATTCCAATGCCCAATGACCCTCTGTGTGAAAAACTTCCTCCTAATCTTCAGCCTAAATCTCCCCTGGTGGAGCTTGAGGCCATTCCCTCTTGTCCTGTCCCCTGTCCCTTGGGAGAAGAGCCCAGCTCCCTCCTCTCTACAACCTCCTTTCAGGGAGTTGTAGAGAGTACTGAGGTCTCCTCTCAGCCTCCTCTTCTCTAGGCTAAACACCCCCAGCTCTCTCAGTCGCTCCTCATAGGGCCTGTTCTCCAGCCCCTTCACTAGCTTTGTGGCTCTTCATAACAAACGAAGATGCTTTTCCAAAGGGCTTTTGCCAGGTTGCATTTTGCTACGTTCGCATCATCTGGATATCAACGGAACCAGAAATCAGAGCTATCATGCGATAATGCATATTTCCACATTGCGTTCAATAATAATTGACTTGAGCTCAGGAGCTGAAGTGCAAGTGCTTTTGCTTGCTGGGTATGCCTCAGGTCCTTTATTTTCCGCTGTTTCCCAGCTAGATGCATTTGAACCAACAAAAATAGCAGCAGCTGTTGCTGAGTGCAGCCCTTGCAAGCTGAGCTCTCCTAATCCCAACAGCTGAACTGCTGCGTGAACAAAGCGGCACCTTCTCCCCCCACCCTAGCAAAAGAGGACAGAGTGCTTTTAATATGAAATGTATTTATATTTCTAGGATCACAGAATCACCAGGTTGGAAGAGACCCATCGGATCACAAAGTCCAACCATTCCTATCAAACACTAACCCATGTCCCTCAGCACCTCATCCACCCGTCCCTTAAACACCTCCAGGGAAGGTGAATCGACCCCCTCCCTGGGCAGCCTATTCCAATGCCCAATGACCCTTTCCATGAAAAAATTCCTCCTAATCTCTAGCCTAAATCTCCCCTGGCGGAGCTTGAGGCCATTCCCTCTTGTCCTGTCCCCTGTCACATATGGATGAAATAAAATATGGATGAAACATATTTTCCCCATAATCATATTCTTCGTGCTACAACTTGCTCTAGAATCATAGAACACAGAATCATAGAACAACCAGGTTGGAAGAGACCCACCGGATCATCGAGTCCAACCATTCCTATCAAACACTAAACCATGTCCCTCAGCACCTCGTCCACCCGTCCCTTAAACCCCTCCAGGGAAGGTGACCCAACCCCCTCCCTGGGCAGCCTCTGACACTGCCCAATGACACTTTCTGTGTAAATTTTTTTCCTTATGTGCAGCCTAAACCTTCCCTGCCAGAGCTTGAGGCCATTCCCTCTCGTCCTGTCCCCTGTCACTTGGGAGAAGGGCCCAACTCCCTCCTCTCCACAACCTCCTCTCAGGCAGTTGTAGAGAGCAATGAGGTCTCCCCTCAGCCTCCTCTTCTCCAGATCCCATATGGGGCTGGAGAGTTTAGTTCCATCTCATATTTTCAAGAAACCACAGTAGTGAGTTTTTCCATTCACTTTAGCATATTTTAGCTATATAACCCTTCCTCTGCTATTTACTTTTTATTAGAATGACTTTATACACGACACAGTTTACATTCCTCTCTTCTTTTTCCCTTCCAGGCATTTTGGAAAAACAATATTTACCTATGGGCTTTATAGAAAAACACAGATTTTAATACATTTCCCAATGCCCTCATTTATAAAAACTGAGTTGTGGATGTTGTCATGCATTGAATACCAATTTTCAGTACATGGATCAAGACATGACTTACAGATTTTTAGCACAGTTGAGTATTCGATTAAGCAATTTTAATTGTTAAATAGCTGAGGTTTTCTAAGGACTGTGGATTTTTTTTTTTTTTTTAGCGTATACTGGGATGTATTCATCGAGTGCAGTTTTGCAATTCATTTTCTTGTAAAGCCCCGTGGCGCTCAGATGGTCACATGGTATTTAGTGCTTTCCCAACCAGCTGAATGTAGACTTTTTCTAAGAAAATAAGGACATGGTCCTGAACATTTTCATAGAATCATAGAACCACCAGGCTGGAAGAGACCAACAGGAACATTGAGTCCAACCATTTCTACCAGACACTAAACCATGTCCCTCAGCATCTCATCCACCTGCACCTTAAACCCCTTCAGGGAAGGCAAGTCAATCACCTCCCTGAGCAGCCTGTTCCAGTATCTGTGAAGAATTTTCTCCCCTGCCGCCCACTTATAAAAATTTCTTGATTTGTCCTTCATAATTTCAACCTGCAGTAGATCCTGAAGACTGATTTTTACTCCTTGTTTTTTTTTTCATTTCAGTCCTAGGTCTTTTTTTTTTTTTTTTTTTCTTTCAGTCTTGACTCACCTTCAACTCTATAAAAGGTCAATAAGCAAGAGCATGGGCGCGGTATAGGGATTGGTGGGAATGGTTGGACTCGATGATATGCTGGGTCTCTTCCAACCTGGTGATTCTACGAATCTGTGATTCTAAGCCAGTCCAATCCCCGTGTCTGTTCGCATGCCACATGCAGCTCACTCAAAACCTGTGTGACGCTGAGCACGAGGTGGAAGAATATGCAAACCAAGTCTGAGGTCAGGAGAGATCTTATTCTTGCCTCATATCCTGATTTAGCCTCTAACGGTATTTAATGGGCTGCAAACGGCATCCCATCTTTCCAAACCTTGATGGCGTCCTTTCCGTTAACAGACAAGCCCCAAGAACATGCTTCCATCTAGAAAAGATGTATTTAATTCCATTAGGAATTAGAAATCAAAGGGATAATAAAGAAATCACTCTGCAGTGTTGCAGCCCCATCTGACAGCATCAGCAACATGAAACACACTGTAAATAGACTCATAGAAACATAGAATCACCAGGTTGGAAGAGACCCACATGATCATCGAGTCCAACCGTTCCTATCAAACACTAACCCATGTCCCTCAGCACCTCATCCACCTGCACCTTAAACACCTCCAGGGAAGGTGAATCAACCTTCCCTGTTAGTTAAGAAGAGAAAGGAAAAAAAGGACCAAATGTTCATAACCAGCTCTGTAGCTGCTGCTTCATTGTCGGATGAATGTGGGATTTACTCAGGAATTTGATCTTCAAATCCCTCACTTCACACCTCTGTTTCCTCACCTTAATGGCACCCAAAATACCTGCCCTTTCAAAAGGAAGGAGGCCAAAAGATTCCTTTTTTTTAAAAAAAAAAAATTGAAAATAAAAATCATGAGATTTCGAAGAAAAGGTCAATCTTTCTAATAAAAAGCTTTGTGCTAACTGGAACGAAAGGACAGCTACACAATTGGAAAATTCCAGTAATAAACATCTGAATTATGCATCTGTCAGTCTATTGGAAGACAATCGTGGCAGTTGTTTCATCACCATCTAATTAATTCACTAATGGTTTTGTTTACAAAACAGGCTGGAAGCTATAATAAATTTGATCGCACTTCATAATCCGCGGCCTGATTTCTCGTAAAACGCGAATAAAAATGGAAAATGTCATACTGTCCATTTTAAAAAGGTCTCGTATAGAATCACACAACAACCAGGTTGGAAGAGACCCACTGGATCATGGAGTCTAACCATTCCCATCAATCTCCAAACCATGTCCCACAGCACCTCATCCACCTGCACCTTAAACACCTCCAGGGAAGGTGACTCAACCCCCTCCCTGGGCAGATTGTTCCAATGCCCAATGATCCTTTCCGTGAAGAATTTTTTCCTTATGTCAAGCAAGGGACACTCTTTAGCAGTAGCAAAGTTGTGCCCCTAGTTGTTTGGCTCTCCCTGAGCAGAGGAAGGTCCAGGTTGGACTAATGTGTCTGGTGTGGTGTCGCTCCAAAGAGGTGAGAGTCAGCTAAGACCCTGAGGCACAAGAACAATCACAGGCCTAGAAAGCACCAATTAGCTGTAAAGCTCAGAAGCAGCACATTCATTCTATTAATGAGAAGAGAACTTAAGGTTCGTGTGATAATGGTCTTCAAACATGTACAATCTGACCTCGAGGGTTGTACATATTTGTACTTTGACTCTACTACAAGCTAAAGCAGAGAGATGTTTAATCTTAGGAAAAACCTTCCTGGGAACCTCCTTCCCCAATGGCCTCAAGCTCACCAAGGGGAGGTTTAGGCTGAACATTAGGAAAAAATATTTCACAGAAAGGGTCACTGGGCAGAGGCTGCCCAGGGAGGTGGTTAATTCACCTTTCCTGGAGGGGTTTAAGGGACGGGTGGATGAGGTGCTGAGGGACATGGGTTAGTGTTTGATGGGAATGGTTGGACTCGATGATCCGGTCGGTCTCTTCCAACCTGGTGATTCTATGATTCTATGTCCCAAGCCATGTGTTACCCACAGGAGTGCAGAAGACACAGCTCCCTCCGAGCTTGTGTACGAGCAGGGATGATGTGCAAGTCTCTAAGTTTTCACTAGCACATCTGTCCTAAGAAGCGAGCGAAGACGTAATCGAAACCAAATCTCAATCAAGTTCGTGATGGATTGTGGAGAAAATATGTTATTTTTGCAACTTTATAACAACAGGAGTGATTTATAATCTTCTCCTTCCCCCATCGCTGCCTGATTGGTGGAAGCAAGAAGTGCGTAAATCAGTGTGACAAAAAAAAAAGGGACATGTTCAGGTGTGGTCCTGCTTTTTCACTCTGCCTGTGCTCAGCCATCGCCTGCGTGAACTGATTTCACAGCAATAAAGATTCTGCCTCCGTATGTTCAGCTGCTCTGCTGCATTTCTTCCAGAGCTGTCAAAAGCAATCTTGATTTAAACCCGAAAGAACTGACCCGAGGCCGATGATTAGAAACACAGGACTTAAAAGGAAATTAAAGAACAAAGACAGGAGCAATAAAGTTCAGGAGGAATGATTTATGAAAGCTGAGGACGCCTGACCTATATCTCTGTCCTCTGCCAAGCAGCTCGTGGTGGGACGAAACCCTGAGATGACATATTCATTCCCTATTCCAACGTATTACAGAGACACTTGGATCCCAACACAGATGATGTTCAACTGATACGGTGCTGAGAAGCCAAGCAGCAAAAATAGCAGATGCGCCGGTTAATCTGTGCTATTAAAAAAACCAAGAAGTCCCTCCTGCTGTTTTCTCGCTGCCCTGCTAAGGGAGGTGTTCACCAGCTGACATCCCAGAGCGGCTTCTACCTACTTGGCAGCTCCTTCAGAATGTGAGAGGGTTGTCCTAGGAATGCGGCACTGCCAGCCCTGGGCAGGCTGTGGTCTCTCCAGCTCTCCTGTGTGGTTTGCAAACACTGAGGATCACACAGGCCCTGCTGTAAGTGAACAAAAGCCTTTTTACTTGCTCTTGTTCCAGCGGCAGAGCTGATTCCTGTCTAAACTAACACAGTCGCTTCTCAGGTGGCTTCCCCCCTCAAGAGAAGCCTGGATGAGAGTTGATTACATAGACCACTTGGGGATGAAGAAGGAAAACAGCTCCCATGAGGCCAAGCATTGTGCAAGAGGCATGATCAAAAATCTAAGCAAACTATGGATAACACCAATGCAAAGCTCTTGGAAACATCTCTTCATAGAATCACAAGGTTGGAAGAGACCCACAGGATCACTGAGTCCAACCATTCCCACCAATCTCTAAACCAAGTCCCTCAGTACCTCATCCACCTGCACCTTAAACACCTCCAGGGAAGGTGAGTCAACCACCTCCCTTGCAGCCTATTCCAATGCCTAAGAGTGCACAGACTCTTTCTGTGAAGAATTTTTTACTAATGTTCAGCCTAAACCTACCCTGGTGGAGCTTGAGGCTCTCATCCTGTCCCCAGTCACTTGGGAGAAGAGCCCAAGCTCACACCTCTCCACGATCTCCTCTCAGGGAGTTGTGGAGAGCAATGAGGTCTCCCCTCAGCCTCCTCTTCTCCAGGATAAACACCCCCAGCTCTCTCAACCGCTCCTCATAAGGTCTGTTCTCCAGACCACTCACCAGCTTCGTTGCTCTTCTCTGGACTTACTCCAGAGCCTCAACATCCTTCTTGTGCTGAGGGGCCCACAACTGAACACAGGATTTGAGGAGCAGTCTCACCAGTGCTGAGTCCAGAGGGAGAAGAACCTCCCTGGCCCTGCTGGTCAGGCGATTTCTACCTGACTGTGATCTGAGCATGTGTACTCCTGTGCTCCTCACACCTGGTCAAGTCTCATGCATCGATAAGATTTGGGATTTGTCAACATCTTAAAGCTTCCAAGCTAACTCTGAGCAGCCAGAGGTAGAGGACTGGCCTGTGGTCATCAATAGCACAACCCAGTTTGGTTTTGAGGGTCTTGTAAACAATCCCTCCTGAAAACAAACTCACACACTTCCCCAGGAACATCAAAGCTTGACAAGATGCATCAAAAAGGACTTATAAAACAAAAAACAAACCCCACAAGGTCCTCCACAAGGTTCAAAACTAGTCCCAAACTCGCAGGCCCCTCGCTCCAGGTAACCTCAGGCGGTGAAGCCAGCAGTGATGTTAATTTAGGAGACCAACCTCCTGAGCTTTATGCTATTGTCAACAGAGCCGGGAAGGCCTTCGAGAGAGGTGTAGAGAGCAACCCGAATTCAACAGCTGATGACTATAGAAGGAGTGAGGCAAGGAGAGCCACCCCGGGCTACGCGTGAGCTCTCGTGACTTCCAAAACAACAGTTGCCAATATTAAAATAAATAAATAAATGAAACCCAAACCCCAGGAAGGGACCAGTGCTCCACACTATTTTACATACATCATAGAATCACCGAATCATAGAATCACCAGGTTGGAAGAGACCCACCGGATCATCGAGTCCAACCCGTTCCTATCAGGAAAAGTCAGAAATAAACCACGTGAAAGAGCGAGTCAGACGTTTAACACAGAATTCACCCGTCACGTCGCAAATAATCACCGAAACAATTAATTTTGCCTGTTTCCCAGCTCTCAGCACTTCCAGGCCTGTTTGGCTCCCACAGGGTTACAGAGGGAGGATCTCTCCAAGGTTTTGCGGCGGCAGCAGTAACTCCGCTCGCTTATCTGCCCCTAATTTACAGGAGTTCCTCACATACTGTACTGGTGTCCGGTATCAGAAGCTCCTCCGTGATGTAAACTAAGCCTCCTCTTTCTATTCTAAGTTTTTGTGTTTACATGATACTACAAACAGGTCACACAGCGGCTGCTTTTTCAGTCTCCTCCTGCTCAGGTTTAAAATTAAAGAAAACTACAGAGCTCTAAATCCAAGCAGAGCAAAAAGCAAGCTCAATTTTTTTCCTTTTCTCTAAAATTCTGCAAAGAAAATAAGCAGTTTTCTGTCAAGTGGTGTCATAGATTGAATCTGTAACTTCGGTGATAACTAAAAAGACTGATCTCTAAACCTGAATTCAAAACTGCTTAGAAGAGACGGTGTATTCGCTACTCCAGCTTCGGCTAATTAAGATTTTAGGCTGATTTTTCAATCTTAGGACTCCATAGCCGCACAAACCTTCAGGTTGTTTTGAAGAGGCAAACGATGCCATAAATATAGGACTGTTTGGAGTGAGATGATGTGTGCTCCTTTCTCAACCTAATATATATTCTTGGTGGTTTATCGGTACATTTTTATTTACTAAGAAAAGTAATGCAGCTTTGTCCAATGATTAGAAAACATATAATAACATTAGAGAATTTTCTTCTGGTCACTGGGTGTAAGAACGAATTAAAAAAATGACTTAATTGAAATTAAAAGCATGATTTCTAGGACATCACACAAGCTTCAGAAAAGAAAAGGTTTACCTACCAGCTCAACTCGTCCAAACCCGCCGACTCCAAGGGTGTCGATGATGTTGAAATCGGACAGTTTCAGGTTGGCGAAGAAGGCAGCTTCGGCTTCGTATCTGGATTTTTTGATGCGAAAAAACGGAAATTTCTTAGAGGGGCAAACATGAGCAGTGCGCAACACCGTACCCGAGCGGCGTGAGCGTGGAACAGCCTTTACCTGCTTCATTGCCATCTTATCTCTTACAGTTTGCTCTGATTCACGCTCATCGTTTCGCTGGTCCCGATTATCGCTCCGATGGGCACAGTTTTCCAGGTGAAAAAAGCAAATTTACCTACTGCATCTCTACAATTATCTAGTACTTCAACTCAGCTCCAGCTACCCAGCGAACACTACATTTTGACATTTTCTATTGATCTTCTCATGGTTAGGATTTTTTTTTTTTTTTTTTTTGAATGTCTTTAAGTTAATTTTTGGAAGACCAAGTCTCTCGTAAGAGTTCCTCTCATCCACAGGCTGGCAACGGTTTCTAGAAATGTTTATTGCAAGTGGCAAAATCATTAAGGTCCCTGGAGAGAGATCCCAGCCAGGTTTTAGGAAATCAGATCCTCGAAGCTGCAAATGCCTGAAATGAATGACTTCGGTCACATATCAACACTCCTCTAAGAATATCTTCGCTTTTTTCCCTCCTACAAACTCATCTGGAGTAGTTGTCCCAACCCAGGAGGTCCCAAAATCCAGATGCTCTCTCTCAAGCCCATGTCCAACCAGCTTGCAAGGCAAGTTCACCAAGCCCTTGACTGAGGGAGCATGCAAATCGAGCACATGCAAAGCTGCCAAAATAAGCTTCCCATGACCGTCCTCACAGAATGTGATTCCCCTAAAATAGCTCCTTGTCAAGGTTTATGGTATTTTTAGAAAGGCTCAGAGGGGAAGTGGACGAACAGGATCCACCCACTCCATAAAGCCTGACGTTCAGCTGCCAAAGACGTCCCCCCTGCATGTGCAACCTTCGACCGCTGGGGACACAGAGGTGGATGGAAAAAGAGCACGGACGGGATTATGGAGAGAGAAAGGGAGAGGGTAAAAGGGAGTTGGCTTGGTTTTTACCCATTAATTTTAGCCACAGTATCTTGCAACCCTCCATTTCATCCGGATGCTTCATTTGGCATGAGGTTTAACACAGCCAAATGCCAGGTCCTGCACTTGGGGCACAACAACCCTATGCAGAGCTACAGACTGGGAGAAGCCTGTCTAGAAAGCTGCCTGGAGGAGAGGGACCTGGGGGTGTTGGTTGACAGCGACTGAACATGAGCCAGCAGTGTGCCCAGGTGGCCAAGAAGGCCAATGGCATCCTGGCTTGGATCAGAAATGGTGTGACCAGCAGGGCCAGGGAGGTTCTTCTCCCTCTGGACTCAGCACTGGTGAGACTGCTCCTTGAATCCTGTGTTCATTTGTGGGCCCCTCAGCACAAGAAGGATGTTGAGGCTCTGGAGAGAGTCCAGAGAAGAGCAAGGAAGCTGGTGAAGGGGCTGGAGAACAGACCTTATGAGGAGCGGTTGAGAGAGCTGCAGGGGTTTATCCTGGAGAAGAGGAGGCTGAGGGGAGACCTCATTGCTCTCTACAACTACCTGAAAGGAGATTGTTGAGAGGAGGGAGCTGGGCTCTTCTCCCAAGGGACAGGACAAGAGGGAATGGCCTCAAGCTTCTCCAGGGGAGATTTAGGCTGGAGATTAGGAGGAAGTTTTTCACAGAAAGGGTCATTGAGCACTGTTAGAGGCTGCCCAGGGAGGTGGTTGATTCACCTTCCCTGGAGGTGTTTAAGGGACGGGTGGACGAGGTGCTGAGGGACATGGTTTAGTGTTTGATAGGAATGGTTGGACTCGATGATCCGATGGGTCTCTTCCAACCTGGTTGTTCTATGACTCTATGATTAGTGCACAATAACACTAGCATAAAGACAAAACCTCATGTTGTTAGCTAGGATTATCTTTATGCAGCCGCCTGTCTATCTCTTTAATGCACCTTGTCCTTCATGCCTGCCTCTAATTCAATAACAGGATGGAATTGATTTACTGACTTATTCCCTTCAAACCACCTTTCTTTGGTCTATTTAAAACTGCAATGACACCGGGGGAGAAAGAGAAAAAAAAAAAAAAAGAAAATAAAAACCACAAAAATCTTTGAAGTTCAAAGGGAAAAATAAGAAAGGTGAAAGGTCACATCATCAAGCCCCTCATCCAATGCAATAAAGCACAATTTTATCTCCCGGGTGCTGTCACCAAATTACTTAAGCTCTATTTTATTATTTACACTGCCACCAGATCCTCTCAGTGACCTTGCTCCTGTGGCCACAGCAGCCCGAGAGATGCATCTGATTTTGGAAGCTGCTCAGCCCTGAGCCTGCTCCGAACTTGGGATAACCTTGCGTGACACAGCTGCCTATCAACCGCCTTATACTCACCACGAGGCGCATACTAAACCTGCCACTGAGAAACCTGCAGGAGAGACGTATTTATATGTCCCCTTCTAAATCACGGCAGACACATCATTTTAAGGCTAACAGAGCAATGAGATGGGTCTCATTCCCGTGATAAATGTACAGACCAGTTAAATATCCTCGATGATTTATACCTGCTCGGAGGATGAAACCACAGCATGGAAAGTTGCCTGCTGGCCCGAGGCTTGGGAGGAGAAGGAGGACACCTCCACGCTCCCAGGGAGGCAGGGGACCAGCTATCCCACCTTCTCCCCTGGACAGAGAGTGAGGATTTTTTTTGATAGGAATGGTTGGACTAGAAGATCTGACGGGTCCCTTCCAACCTGGCTGTTCTATGATTTCTCCATACTGAGCAAGCAGTGGATGAGAGATGCCAAACAGTGCTCCCTCAGAAGGGTTAAGGTCTTCAAAAATATACAGGAGAGAGAGAGGAAAAAGTTTTTATTCCCTAGAATACCTCGGACACATACAACCACCACCACAACAACACCAAGCAGTGCTATAGACTGGGAGAAGTCTCTCTAGAAAGCTGCCTGGAGGAGAAAAACCTGGGGGTGTTGGTTGACAGTGACTGAACATGAGGCAGCAGTGTGCCCAGGTGGCCAAGAAGGCCAATGGCATCCTGGCTTGGATCAGAAATGGTGTGACCAGCAGGGCCAGGGAGGTTATTCTCCCTCTGGACTCAGCACTGGTGAGACTGCTCCTCCAATCCTGTGTTCAGTTGTGGGCCCCTCAGCACAAGAAGGATGTTGAGGCTCTGGAGTGAGTCCAGAGAAGAGCAACGAAGCTGGTGAAGGAGCTGGAGAACAGGCCCTATGAGGAACGTCTGAGAGAGCTGGGGGTGTTTATCCTGGAGAAGAGGAGGCTGAGGGGAGACCTCATTGCTCTCTCCAATTCCCTGAAAGGAGATTGTGGAGAGGAGGGAGCTGGGCATTTCTCCCAAGGGACAGGGGACAGGACAAGAGGGAATGGCCTCAAGCACCACCAGGGGAGGTTCAGGCTTGACATAAGGGAAAAGTTTTCCACAGAAAGGGTCATTGGGCATTGGAATAGGCTGCCCAGGGAGGTAGTTGACTCACTTTTCCTGGAGGTGTTTAAGGGACGGGTGGACGAGGTGCTGAGGGACATGGTTTAGTGTTTGATAGTAATGGTTGGACTCGATGATCCGGTGCCACGATCCAAGCATTTGGGCAATGTCTGTTATGCAGAACAGGAGAGGAAAAAACACGACTTCTTTGCACTGCTGGAGGCTTCCAACCACTTGAAGGAGTGGATTGCCTCCTAGGAAAATCACTGCTCTAAAACGCATTTCAAGCTTTTCCTCCCAAAACTACAGATAGAAAAAAAAAAAAACCACAAAACCCCAAACCCAATAATTCATCTTGCCAAGGCAGCTAAAAAGGATTAATGAGAAAATGCGAGGGGCAAAGGCTTGCAATTACCCAACTGCTCAGCTTTAGCGAAGCAGCTCACAATTCCTCTCACACGAGTTAAATGTGTTGGGAAACATTAGACATCTGTTGCCAAACTGTCATCCTGATAGAAAACTTGGCTCCTTTCCACCCGCGTGCTGCCAACTATACATAAATCGCAGCCACGTGGGAACCAACCACCAGCTCCCGGAGAAGAGCAAACACAACCATTTAAGGGTGGATGAAGCCAGAATTTCAGAGCTTTTCTTCGGCGACAGACACCTGTTCATTTAACAGCTGTTTTGTTGGCCTCATATTCGGCTTTGTCGGCTGGTACCATCTCTGTATCAACCATGGGAGAGGCAGAGCCGCTCCGCAAGGTAAAAAATTTGAAACGCTGCGAAAACTAGAATAAACTGAGTCACAATTCTTGAATGGTGATGATCTCTTAGTGTTCTCTACAACTACCTGGAATGAAGTTGCGGAGAGGAGGGAGCTGGGCTCTTCTCCCAAGGGACAGGGGACAGGATGAGAAGGAATGGCCTCAAGCTCCACCAGGGGAGATTTAGGCTGGACCTGCACCTTAAACACCACCAGGGAAGGCGACTCAACCGCCTCCCTGGGCATATGATTCTAAGAGGACTCTGTGTCCCATGTTGGAAAGTCCTGGCTTCAGCTTCAGTTAAAATGACATTTGCACTTTTGTAAGACGCTTAATGTCAAGACCCTCCCGAAGGAGTTCAAAGGAGATGCTCTACAGAACAGCCTGGTTTACTAAAAGAAGACTAATCAATTTTAATTAATAGAGGTGGTGAGAAGCTGTGGAGTAGTCCTTCCTCTGGTGGTGCTTCCTGTTCTGTGCAATATTAAAAGACAGAGCTTAAGGCAGGAGGCTTGTTCCTTCCTACTCCTTTTTCCTTTTCTTTTTTTTGGTCTTTTTTTTTTTTTGCTTTTTAAATCTCTGGACATCACTAGCTGGAACCTTCTGCATTGCATTTGTATCTTGGCTCAGCAGCAACAGCTTGAACCCAGAATAGCTGCTGATGGCACTACTGCCTGCGGTAGGTTGGGTTAACCTGGGAGGGAAACTCACTGGTGATGATGTTAAAATAAAATATGGATCATTTTTTTCTGCCTCCAAGACAGGCAGCAACAGCGTAACCTGAAATTCCGGGCTGAACAAAATTCTAAGGAGAAGCAAATGATTTTTCACAGCGCCTCAAATGTGCACTGAGACCTTGCCAACTTAATTTCATTTCACTGAAAATATTGCAGAATCACAGAATCACCAGGTTGGAAGAGACCCATCAGATCACTGAGTCCAACCATTCCTATCAAACACTAAACCACGTCCCTCAGCACCTCGTCCACTTGTCCCTTAAACACCTCCAGGGAAGGTGAATCTACCACCTCCCTGGGCAGCCTCTGACACTGCCCAATGACCCTTTCTGTGAAAAATTTTTTCCTAATGTCCAGCCTGAACGTCCCCTGGTGGAGCTTGAGGCCATTCCCTCTCGTCCTGTCCCCTGTCGCTTGGGAGAAGAGCCCAGCTCCCTCCTCTCTACAACCTCCTTTCAGGTAGTTGTAGAGAGCAATGAGGTCTCCTCTCAGCCTCCTCTTCCCCAGGATAAACACCCCCACCTCTCTCAGATGTTCCTCATAAGGTCTGTTCTCCAGCCCCTTCACCAGCTTTGTTGCTCTTCTCTGGACTTGCTCCAGAGCATCAACATCCTTCTTGTGCTGAGGGACCCACAACTGAACACAGGATTCAAGGAGCAGTCTCACCAGTGCCGAGTGCAGAGGGAGAAGAACCTCCCTGGCCCTGCTGGTCACACCATTTCTGATCCAAGCCAAGATGCCACTGGCCTTCTTGGCCACCTGGGCACACTGCTGGCTCAGGTTCAGTTGCTGTCACCAACACCCCCAGGTCCTTCTCCTTTTGCAAGAGGGTTGGACTCGATGAGCTCCAGAGGTCCCTTCTAGTCTCTACCACTCTCATTCTGTCATCTAGCAAGTGTTTTTTTTTCCCCTGGAGGATTAAGGCTATTTGGAAAAAAAAAGAAATGGGGGCAAAACATAGTGCGAGCTATTTTCTGAACCCTATGGGACTTGAATAAATGCACAGTAAGCAGTGAATGTGGTGAGTTGGACAAATAAGTATGTCTAACACCTGCGATATGTCAATCTGTTCTGCACAGTCTTTAAAAAAATCTACGAGAAAGAGAACTACAACCAAATCTTTCTCTTCCGAGTATTTCTGTTGCCATGGTGAGTGTTTCCTTATGCAAGCCAACACATTCCGACGCTAAGACTGGAGGCAAAAGGGCCCTTTTAGTGTTTACATGCTTAGATGAGCCAATTTGGGGTTCATGGGATCTAATTAGCAGTTTGCAATTCGATTGTGAGTTTTCGTAAAGCAGAAGAGCAGCGAGGCCAAACTAACTGTGATTTGAGCAATTTCCAGCTGTAATTAGACTGATTATTTGTTGAGATCTCGGTTTCCAAGGTTGTACCGTGGGCAATGGCTCTTTCCCAATACTTCCCATCAAGTTGCCTTGAAATAATTTTGATATTTTTCATGGTACATAGGGGCACCTTCAAAATGAATTTGGTAGCTGATTTATTGACCTCACAGAGGTCACTTGGAGTTTTAACGTGAAATACTATTTCCTTGAGTGCTTCTCATAAGCACATGTTTAAGTGGTTGGTTTCCAAAGGAACAAAAATAAGAGATGTACAGGTATTTCTTCTGAAGTAGATCAGGAAAAATCAATAGAAAAAACACTGATGCTTTCCCTTCCAAATATATTTTCTCATCTACAAACTGTTAAACTCGGAGCTCGTGAGAACACAAAGAAGTGAGTGAATTGGCTCCTTTCTTACCGTAATAATTTTTTTAACTTATAAGTTATTCAACAACTGGCATAATCATAGAATCATAGAACAACCAGGTAGGAAGAGACCTACCAGATCGAGTCCAACCATTAAATCAGTCAATATAGTTTACTATACGTGTTAGTAGCAAATATCTGTATTTATGTATAAATATTTAAAAAAATATTGTCACATACTTCCCATACACAAACACTTAGACCAATTCCAGCTAATAAAGACTAAGAAAAAGTAACTACAAAATTTATAACTTCGCTGACAATATACTTCTCCTTAATGATACATTTCATAATGATGGGAGGTTTATTTCTCGCTGGCTTTGTGTTATGTTTAAGGTTAGGGTGTGAGTGCTACAGTAGAAGTCAGTATGGCCAAGTCTGCCCAAACTGTAGCTGATTCACTAGGTTAATCTGGTGGTTTTAACACAAATTTTAGCTTGATGGTAACCCTTGATTTTGGAACCCTTTGCAGTGCTACAGACTAGGAGAAGTCTGTAAGCAAAGCTGCCTGGAGGAGAAGGACCTGGAGGTGTTGGTTGAACCAAAAGTTCAAAGGTTGATCCCCTTTCAGTCTCCTCTTCTCCAGGCTAAACAGAGACAGGTTTCTCAGCCTTTCCTCATAAGAGATGGTTTCCAGTTTGACGGCTGCTGAGAATCGTAGAATCACAGAATCGCCAGGATGGAAGAGACCCATCGGATCATCGAGTCCAACCATTCCCTAAACCATGTCCCTCAGCACCACGTCCACCCACACCCTAAACACCTCCAGGGAAGGTGACACAACGCCCTCCCTGGGCAAGAGAAGTAGAGCTCTGCCTTGAGGTGACAAGCATCCCCTTTCCAGAGACATTTCTACAACGTTTCTTAAAAAATCTCAAGTAGTCAGATAGGACCTGGAGACGTCGCCGTAAGAGATGAGTGAATGATGGTTCTTTCAGTCCAGCGGCTCTCCCGAAATGCTGACAGATCTCCCGTGGGAGCTATTAACTGCACTGGGGTCGCTGGACTAAACCTCCCACAGAGTTACTGCAAACCCCTTGGGCTTTTATTCCTTTGGTCAACATCAGAGCCTTCCAGCCACGTTGGTACCACTGGTGGAAGTTGCCACATCTGGCGTGTTTCATCCTAATTCACTTTGAAAAAAAAAAAAAAAAGGTGACATATAAGGGGAAGGCACGGAGGAGGGGAATATTACACAAAATCCTGCTGAAAAAGGGGGATCGGGCAGGAAGCAGCTATTTCTTTACAAAGTAAGGACATGTGCACACAAAGTGAGGCTTTTCCCCCTCTGTCTGTTTATTCTGGAAGACAGATGAAACTGAGGGGGGAGATCAGTGAAACTAGGCTCCACATAACCAACTCCATCTCACTACCATCCTGTATCTAACCCTCTTTTAATTTGATTGATCTGCTAAAATTTTGCTTCCTTGTGCAAGTATTGCTCTCAAGAGCAATTCTGATGTCTTAGGCAAAGCAGGTTTTTTTGGCTTCAGGTGGGAGAGACTCTGCAGAGGCAGAACGTTTCCCCTGAGGAAGAAATAATGAATGCCAGTATTTGGTCAAAATCAAGAAAAATCATCAAAACAAAGCCAACAGTGGCCCAGGTGGCCAAGAAGGCCAATGGCATCTTGGCTTGGATCAGAAATGGTGTGACCAGCAGGGCCAGGGAGATTATTCTCCCTTTGTACTTGGCACTGGGGAGACTGCTCCTCAAATCCTGTGTTCAGTTGTGGGCCCCTCAGCACAAGAAGGATGCTGAGGCTCTGGAGAGAGTACAAAGAGTAACAAAGCTGGTGAAGGGGCTGGAGAAGAAGAGGAGCGGCTGAGAGAGCTGGGGGTGTTTATCCTGGAGAAGAGGAGGCTAAAGGGAGAACTCATTGTTCTCTCTCCAGCTACTCAAAAGAAGTAGAATCACCAGGTTGGAAGAGACACACTGGATCAAGTCCAACCATTCCTATCAAACACTAAACCATGTCCCCTCAGCACCTCATCCACCCGTCCCTTAAACACCTCCAGGGAAGGTGAATCAACCACCACCCTGGGCAGCCTCTGCCACTGCCCAATGACCCTTTCTGGGAAAATCTTCCTCCTAATGTCTAGCCTAAACCTCCCCTGGTGGAGCTTGAGGCCATTCCCTCTCATCCTGTTCCCTGTCCCTTGGGAGAAGAGCCCAGCTCCCTCCTCTCCACAACCTCCTTTCAGGTAGTTGTAGAGAGCAATGAGGTCTCCTCTCAGCCTCCTCTTCTCTAGGATAAATGGGACTTATGTGGTTGAGTGCTTCTCAAAACACACCTCCAAGCCACACTCCCATCCTGTAACACTCAAATGTCACTGGCTACACATCATCTGCTTGGTTCAGTGCACCAGACATCGAAAATTTAACTGAATAAAGGTTAATAATTGATGTACCATTACATATGGGCAGCGGGACCTAGAGAGGACCAAGGGGCTCTGCTGATAAATACTGATAATAATTCAGGGGACAATGGATCAAAAGCAATGAGTTTCCTGGAAGCTTCTTAGCACTTCTTTGCAGGCTCTCCCATCCGTTTTCCAGCTGAGGCAACTTCTGAAAGGCACTTTCCAATAGCTCCACTGGAGGGCAGGAAAATCCCACTTTTCCACAGGCAACCCCCTTCAGCCCATTGCTACACAATCATAGGATCATAGAACAACCAGGTTGGAAGAGACCCACCGGATCATCGAGTCCAACCATTCCTATCAAACACTAACCCATGTCCCTCAGCACCTCATCCACCTGCACCTTAAACATCTCCAGGAAATGGTGAATCAACCACCTCCCTGGGCAGCCTGTTCCAATGCCCAATGACACTTTCTGTGAAAAATATTTTCCTAATGTCCAACCTAAATCTCCCCTGGTGGAGCCTGAGGCCATTCCCTCTTGTCCTGTCCCCTGTCCCTTGGGAGAAGAGCTCAGCTCCCTCCTCTCCACAACCTCCTTTCAGGTAGTTGTTGAGAGCAATGAGGTCTCTCAGCCTCCTCTTCTCCAGGATAAACACCCCCAGCTCTCTCAGATGCTCCTCTTCTTCTGCAGTCCCTTCACCAGCTTCGTTGCTCTTCTCTGGACTCACTCCAGAGACACAGTAGGCCTCTCAATCACATCATCTCCCAAGAAGACACAACACGAGACTGATTCAAGAGCAAATCATCTATGTGGTGTCTGTCTAGGATCAGGTGAAAGGTCCATTTTGCTCAGTATCTCCTCTAGAGAACAACCGTGACGAAGCACATGGAGAAGCAGAGCAAGGATGTAGTGATATCTCCTTAAGTACTCCTGTAGCCTCTCTAGACTCAATGGGTTTGCAGGAGCTACTGTAAAGGTGTTGTTAGATGGAAAATCAGAGTTTTCCACACCAAAACAATCCTGGTTTTCATGATCCCTGGGAAAGACTCCATAAAAAGGGCTTCAAGTGTGGGAAATGGAGATTAGCATCCTCCCTATGCTACATAAGAGGAAGACTATGCCACTGTCTCTATTAATTCCATAAATACAAGGTTTTTTTTTTTTGTTTTTCATTAAATTCTTAAATATATTTGTGGAACAAGGATGCCCAGACCTGCTTTGTTTTTTTTTTTCAACAGACACCTAAACAGTCACAAAGGAATAATCCCCTCTTCCTCATGATATGATACAAAGCTCAGATCAAAGTGAGGATTTCTTGCACTACAAATACTTCAACATCACCTGGTGCTCAGCCTCTACACAAAAACCATCCAAAAGACTATTTCTCCTCTCAACGAGGTCCACACATTTCATTTAACGAGTAGGTTCTTCTCTTCCCTCTTTCAGCATCTTGAGTAAACAGCAAAGCTCTAACTGCTGCTCACCAAGAGGATGGAGAGACTCAATAACACTTTTTTTTTTTTTAATTTAATCAAATAATACTTAGCCAAAAGGCAAATGGTGACTTCTGGGGCAGAACTACATAGCCAAACACATGGTTCCTGATAAAGACTGTCCTCCTGCATTTCCCCTCCCCTAATGGTTGTGCTGTTACTTGAAACTCCCAAAAGACATTTAATGCCTCCTTCTTTTTCCTGGAATTAGCAGCCGTGGTTTCAAATTAGCTTCCCTTCACCTCAAAATGAGTTAGAAATGGACTGAGCGCAGCCACATCCCGAACAAGCATCATTTCCTGAAATGATGCACTTGAGTGTCGGATGCTTCCGACTCCTGATTGATACCAGGTCCGAACTCATTTGCAAACGATACATGGGGATTAGGAATGTCTACCCCCAACTGGGATAAATAAAAAGTTTCCTTTTTTAAATAGGCAGCAGTGTTTTATCTTATCATGGTATAAAAACATATATTTTGTTTATTTTCTAACACAGTAGGTTTCAACGCTATCTCCACAAGGCTGTGCAAGACCTGCAATAGCCCTTTTTTTACAGCAGTTACAGATTTTTCCAAAGGTGCCGAGGCTCCAAACAGGCCAAACTCCTGCTCTGGGTTCACAGACAATCCTATTTCAGCTGAAAGGCTGAGAAAAAAGGCTTTTCTCCCAGAGCCTCCAAGTCCGGTGGTAGCTTCTAGCGCTGACCAAGTGGCTCTGCAGCCCTGTCTGACTCTGCACTTGCCTTCCCTGCTTTTTGTCTCTTGCTTAGTTCCTCCAACACTCTACATTACTCCTATATTTCTCTTGATTTCTCTACCTACTGTGCTCTCAAACACCAGATCCATGCACTACTAGTATTTTTCAAGCCTCCACGGTGAAGGAAACGGAGACCTTTTTGTTAACTGCATCTGGGACAGGTGGACAAGGTGCTGAGGGACTTGGTTTAGTGTTTGATGGGGATGGTTGGACTCGATGATCCAGTGGGTCTCTTCCAACCTTGTCATTCTATGATTCTTGAACAGGTCTTCTTCCCAAATTAATCTCATGTCCAGCAGTTAAGTGTTTCTTATCACGTTGTTTTCAGCTTCATGTTTTCTCGCTGTTAACACTACCGAGCAGCACCAACCCATCCTTTCTGTGATATTTTTAATTTCATATCTAGATTTTACAGCTCATTACGGCTGAACCAAGAGGCAAGATGCTTGCCAAAGACACCTGCAATTTCAAGTAGTTTGTCTGTGCTTGGAAGAATCCTGCTATGGTTTGGACACTCCCTATGAGCACAAATTCACGTCAGGTGTCTACTTAGGATATAAGATATAAGGTGCACGGAGAAAACCCAAAAGCCTGAGGAGATTAGAGTAGATGCAGCCCTGCCTGCTCCTGCCCAGCTTTGGGAATCATAGAATCAGCAGGTTGGAAGAGACCCACTGGATCCTTGAGTCCAACCATTCCTATCAAACACTAAATCACGTCCCTCAGGAGTGAGGGAGCCCCAGGCTTGGATGTACATGCTCAGATGGATGTGGGAGTCAGTAGTCATGAATCAGTGGGATTGTGTTTCACCCAAGAACCAAAAGGGCAGGTGTTCAGTAGATGGAGTGATAAGGCAGCGCACAGCAAAGACCATCTCCGAATTCAAGGGCAGAGGTTTGAGATCATTGACTCTTTCTTCCTCCACCCTTTCCTGTGGGGGCTGGAGCAGAGATCCTGTGGTTATTATGGGGGTCAAGAGGCTGAATAAGGAGTCTAGATCTTGTTTCAGGAGCTCACACGGCAACAGCTAAATCAACTATCTGGGTTCTCAATGCATCCTACATGTTCAATCTTCGTGCAATTACCTCTTCTCTGCCACCTACTGATCTGAGCGATGAGGTCATGAAGAGGTAGGTCAGATTGAGTAATCATAGAATCACCAGGTTGGAAGAGACTCATCAGATCACCGAGTCCAACCATTCCTATCAAACACTAACCCATGTCCCTCAGCACCTCGTCCACTTGTCCCCTAAACACCTCCAGGGAAGGTGAATCGACCACCTCCCTGGGCAGCCTCTGCCAGTGCCCAATGACACTTTCCATGAATTTTTTTTTTTTTTTCTAATGTTCAGCCTGAACCTCCCCTGGTGGAGCTTGAGGCCATTCCCTCTTGTCCTGTCCCCTGTCACTTGGGAGAAGAGCCCAGCTCCCTCCTCTCCACAACCTCCTTTCAGGTAGTTGTAGAGAGCAATGAGGTCTCCTCTCAGCCTCCTCTTCTCCAGGATAAACACCCCCAAGCTCTCTCAGCCGCTCCTCATCCTACCACCTGCAAGTCTTCCATATCCAGTGGAGCCACTGGGATCCCCGAGAAATTAGCATCCTAGAGCGTGTCCTCCTTTCAGATGATTCTGTTAGGAATATCTTCCTGCAGATCCCCATTTCTAAACATTCATGATCACAGCTGTGAACATCAGTCTTGATGCACATAAATTAAAACAAAACAATGATACATTTCAGAAACTGCTTTATAAATCTAGCTCTTATTACAGAATCACAGAACAACCAGGTTGGAAGAGACCCACCAAATCATCGAGTCCAACCCTACAAAAGCCTCCTGTTTCAAAAGCATTTTTTTTCTGGTGTATTTCCTTGCAAAGTCTGCCAAATCCACCGTTTTTAAAATTCAGATCTGTCGAAAGATGTAAAATACATCTTTACCTTTTGATCGTAGCCTTAGACACTCTGTATTCAAATCATTACACACACACACATTCTTCCAAGTTAGACTGAAAAGCAAATGTCTTGTAAGGAATTTAAATACTGTGGCACTGCAAGATATGCCCTTAAGGAGGTTTTTCTACTTGTTGCCTACTAATAATTTCACCTCATCTACATTATCAACAGATACTGAAGCAACAGATAAGAAACTATATACTGTAATATATGAAAAGGAGTATATTTCCCTGCAAAATCACAGAATCATAGAATCACCAGGTTGGAAGAGACCCGCCGGATCATCGAGTCCAACCGTTCCTATCAAACCTAAAAAAAATGCACCAAACTGTACACGAACATCATGTCTCCAGTTCATCAGCTGAAATTATTTATACCAAAAAGGAGAGGTGGCTTAATTTTTATTCGCAGCGGAACACGGTGCACAGAACCAGCCACCAAAGGCCAGCAACACAGATCATTATCTCCTCAGAAAATGCAAAACTAATTTTTCAAGCATCACACACGGACTTGCAAAGCATAAAAGCACCAAAATGAGATGTTTCTGAATGGAGGGAACCCACCCAGCATCAACTTTCTCGCCTTTAACTTGCCTGGATTTTTTTCCCTTCCCAGTTTGATAGGAAGGGTTGGACTCGATGATCCTGTGGGTCTCTTCCAACCTGGTTGTTCTATGATATGTGGCTGGAAGTGTGTTTGTGCCTGGCAAAACCGAGCTGGCAATTCAGCAGAGAAAGGGAATTATGTTTTTAAAGACCTCTCTTTATCTCTTTATTCTCTATTGTCACAACAGCTCGGGTTCCCATAGAAACGGAGAGTAAAGAGCGAACGTGTAAAATACAAATGAACAGGTCTCAACTGGCAGGGCTACGTTTTATTAGACATATAAATGTGACAAACAAGCGATGGGTATGGTTCCCTTCTAATGGAAAAGGCAGATAACACTACATCATATCCAATAAATAAAGTGTATTTAAATTTTAAAGAGCTGAGTCATTGAGTGGGGACTATTAACGATGAGGTGCTGAAGGAGATGGTTTGGTGTTTGATGGAAACAGTTGGACTCGATGGTCCAGTGGGTCTCTTCCAACCTGGTGATTCTATGATTAACAGGTTGATGCTGCTTTCCTAAACCGAGTCCAGATTAT
Source organism: Coccyzus lansbergi (assembly GCA_033558105.1). NCBI lineage: Eukaryota > Metazoa > Chordata > Aves > Cuculiformes > Coccyzidae > Coccyzus > Coccyzus lansbergi. Next base: position 569,114 of record JAUMJK010000786.1, on the reverse strand, counting down.
TCATTTTGGGACCAAGCAAGATAACTTCTCCTCACCTGCAGGTCTGGCCCTGAACCCCCAAACACCCCAAATCACTATCATAGAATCACCAGGTTGGAAGAGACCTATCGGATCATCGAGTCCAACCATTCCTATCAAACACTAACCCATGTCCCTCAGCACCTCATCTACCCACAACTTAAACACGTCCAGGGAAGGTGAACCAACCCCCTCCCTGGGCAGCCTATTCCAATGCCCAATGACCCTCTGTGTGAAAAACTTCCTCCTAATCTCCAGCCTAAATCTCCCCTGGTGGAGCTTGAGGTCATTCCCTCTCGTCCTGTCCCTTGGGAGAAGAGCCCAGCTCCCTCCTCTCCACAACCTCCCTTCAGGTAGTTCTAGAGAGCAATGAGGTCTCCCCTCAGCCTCCTCTTCTCCAGGATAAACACCCCCAGCTCTCTCAGTCGTTCCTCATAAGGCCTGTTCTCTCACTGACTACTCCATTAAATGATTTGAGAAGTGCTGAGCTCTAAAATCTTTAAATAATCTAAAAAAAAAAAAAAACCAAACCAAGAAAAAAAGAGAAAAACAGTTCTCGTGATTTAACTGAACCCACAGCTTTCACACAGCAAGATAAAACATCAAAAATATACATAGCATGAAATTTTGAATATATGAAAAAGTTCAATGTCTGCAAACCTCTAAAGAGAAGATCAAAGCCTGATCTTACCCCATTATTTTGAACATTAATGTAAAACTACCTGGAGGCTTATAGCAGGACTATTGTAATTAAATTTCTGATGTAAGTCTAAAAGACTTCGTTCAGGGCTGTATTTAAAATCAAGTTTAGAAACGGGAATGAAGTGTTTATAGCTCTGTGTGCTCAGCACAGCATCACACACGTGGAATTTTCACACTGTGAGCTTTTGCTCACTCTACAAAATGCGCCAAACAACATCATTTGTTGATAGCAAAACAAGGTATTAGTCTGATAGAACGGAGCCTAAAAAGCATTTGTGGAATTACAATTGCACTTTGTTCGGCTGTTTCTGATTACTTACTGCAAATAACTGTAATAACCTTGCAGTCTCTCCACTCAGACCCATCCGAGCTACAAGTGCACGTTCATAAAGGTCACATACTGATCGTCGCCTCAGGTCAAATCACAAGCTTTCTTAGACTGTGCCCTGTTACCTAATCCTTTATGAGGTTGCTTTTAATGAAGGTGGATTTATCACATTTTTTTAAATCATAGAATCATAGAATCACCAGGTTGGAAGAGACCCACTGAGTGCAACCATTCCTATCAAACACTAAACCAAGTCCCTCAGGACCTCGTCCACCCGTCCCTTAAACACCTCCAGGGAAGGGGAATCAACCACCTCCCTGGGCAGCCTATTCCAATGCCCAATGACCCTTTCCATGAAAAACTTCCTCCTAATCTCTAGCCTAAATCTCCCCTGGTGGAGCTTGAGGCCATTCCCTCTTGTCCTGTCCCCTCTCACTCGGGAGAAGAGCCCAGCTCCCTCCTTTCTACAACCTCCTTTCAGGTAGTTGGAGAGAGCAATGAGGTCTCCTCTCAGCCTCCTCTTCTCTAGGATAAACACCCCCAGCTCTCTCAGTCATTCCTCATAAGGCCTGTTCTCCAGCCCCTTCACCAGCTTCATTGCTCTTCTCTGGACTCGCTCCAGAGCCTCAACATCCTTCTTGTGCTGAGGGGCCCACAACTGAACACAGAATTCCAGGTGCAGTCTCACCAGTGCTGAGTCCAGAGGGAGAAGAATCTCCCTGGCCCTGGTGGTCACACCATTTCTGATTCAAGCCAAGATGCCATTGGCCTTCTTGGCCACCTGGGCACACTGCTGGCTCACGTTCAGTCGCTGTCAACCAACACTCCCAGGTCCCTCTCCTCCAGGCAGCTTTCAATACAGGCTTGTCCCAGTCTGTAGCTGCTCAGTGTTTTTGTGCCCCAAGTGCAGGATGCGACACTTGGCCGTGTTAAACCTCATCCCATTGGACTCAACCCATGGATCCAGCCTGTTTAGGTCCCTTTGCAGAGCCTCCCGACGCTCCAGCAGATCCACACTTCCTCCCAGCTTAGTGTCATCTGCAAACTTGCTAAGGGAGCACTCGATACCTTCATCCAGGTCACTGATGAAGACAATGAACAGGGCTGGACCCAGCACTGAGCCCTGGGGACACCACTTGTCACTGGCCTCCAGCTGGATTTAACACCACTTACTACCACTCCCTGGGCCCTCCAGCCAACCAGTTTTGAAGCAGCAGCAATCCCAAGCAGACTTTGCTTTCCTAAGATGTGAACTTTAGAGCTGTATTTTCTTGCCAAGACACTATTTCTCATGACTGGGAGGTTGTGCCTTCGCTAAGCACACGCTCAACTCTTAGCGAATATTTTCATCTCCGAATCTGACCCAGATGCAAACTGTAACAATTCGACTGCTACGCGTTTATTTGGAAGCAGCAGGGTTGGTAATGGGGTCATAAAACATCTTTCAAAGCTGAACTTAAGACATTCATTTCCCTAAGTGTATGAAATCAGAAAGCAAGCTCGGATGCCGAGGGAATTTAAGGAGATGGTTCATGTTTCAAGGCAGCCAAATACCAAATACTTAGCATTTATTCTTTTTTTTTTTTTTTTTTTTAAAGCCTAGTTTCTGCAGGGACTCGTGGCAATTTCCCTGCACATAAAAAGTGTCACAACTGTTTACTGGCCTGTTCCCAGCCCCTTCCTGATTACCAGCTCCTAAAAGAATTTCAAGCAATAAGAATTACGTTTTGCCATCCAAGATGAATGATGCTGCTTCTGCACAGAACCATCTCCAAAAGAAATGAGAAATAGCTATCCATTAAACAGGCTGGACTGCTGGGCACCTGGGGGTGTTGGTTGACAGGGACTGACCATGAGCCAGCAGTGTGCCCAGGTGGCCAAGAAGGCCAATGGCATCCTGGCTTGGATCAGAAATGGTGTGACCAGCAGGGCCAGGGAGGTTCTTCTCCCTCTGTACTCGGCACTGGTGAGGCCTCTCCTTGAATCCCGTGTTCGGTTGTGGGCCCCTCAGCACAAGAAGGATGTTGAGGCTCTGGAGTGAGTCCAGAGAAGAGCGACGAGGCTGGTGAAGGGGCTGGAGAACAGGCCTTATGAGGAACGGCTGAGGCCATTCCCTCTCATCCTGTCCCTTGGGAGAAGAGGCTAACACTCTCCTCTCCACAACCTCCTCTCAGGGAGTTGTAAAGAGCAATGAGGTCTCCCCTCAGCCTCCTCTTCTCCAGGATAAACACCTCCAGCTCTTTCAGCTGCTCCTCTTGTTCTCCAGCCCCTTCACCAGCTTTGTGGCTCTTCTCTGGACTCGCTCCAGCAGCTCAAGGTCCTTCTTGAAGCGAGTGGCTCAAAACCGAACACAGGATTTGAGGTGTGCTCTTTCAACCCTGCATTGTTATCTCAGGCTGCTCTCACCTGTTCAAATGATTTCCGAGAACTGATTTTCTAATTGAAAATCTATTTATTATGTCAGCCAGGAAATTCCGATAGTTAGACGTGGATAGATACTACCAGTGGCTTCAGTTGGAACTTACAAAATATTGAAACTCTTGTCACACGCAAAATTGTGCAGCAGAAAGAAGCTTTTGCATACCAGAGGCTGAAAGACACTATCTGAAGTCTCCATTCATTAAAACAAGTTGTTTAAACTTGCGCAAACTTAACAGGAAGCAACGATCACTTATAATTTCTCCACAGCACTCACCAAGTAAGAGAATTATTTTAATTATTTACGCAGCTTAAAAGCAATTATTGCAATCTCTGGGTTTTAGAGTATTAATGAGCTTTCCCCTCCCTCTTTCACACATCCCGTGAGGCCGTTGCCTCCGTCTGGCAGTGCCGATAGCCAAGGCAAAAGTCAGTTCCCAGACGGTCCCTCGTTCGGAAAACAATTGACAGAGAGAAGGATGGAGCCAATTATTACAACTCTCAGGCTTCCCAGATCTTCCTAATGATGCTGTGAGCCAGAAAATATTTTCTCTTGCAGAAAAGTTACCAATCTAAGCACACTCTGTGTGTCAGTGAATTTAGTTCAAAGTTTTCGAAAGCTGTCACTCAACACAAAGTCAGATCTTAATGAAATTATTCTCTTTAATTGGTAACTCCTATCTTAGAACATTTAATTCTAAACATTTCCCCTGTGGCAGGGGTTAAATCTTTTTTGACTTATCTATAGCTCTAAAAGAAAACAAGATAAAGAAGTGTTTAAGGGACGGGTGGACGAGGGGCTTAGGGACATAATTTAGGGTTTGGTAGGAATAGTTGGACTCGGTGATCCAGAGGGTCTCTTCCAACCTGGTGATTCTATGATTCTATAAAATCACTTATCCCAGATAAGAAGCATGTTTCTGAAGCAAGTCCTCTGTGGACTGCTCTTGTGTCACTGAGTAAGAGGAGAACTGGGGCCCTCTCAGGTGATGCTAAACTGGGAGACATGCCCCAGGAGCTGATTTTTGAGCCCCAAGCACTGTTTAACATCGAATCCGGTGAACCAGATGAAGGAACAGAAAGGAAAACTCCACTGAAACGGAAAGAGTCTGCTCAGCTGGTACATTTTTCTTTCCACCTTCCTCTGGATCTGTACTGGTTACTAATGCAGACCTACCTGTACACAATAAGCTTTCAGCTCCCAGAGACAACCTCAAGTATTAAAATAATTTTTAAAGACAACCTGATCATAGAATCATAGAACAACCAGGTTGGAAGAGACCTGCCGGATCATCAAGTCCAACCATTCCTATTAAACACTAAACCATGTCCCTCAGGACCTCATTTACCTGTGCCTTAAACACCTCCAGGGAAGGTGATTCAACCACCTCCCTGGGAAGCCTATTCCAATGCCCAATGACACTTTCTGTGAAAAACTTCCTCCTAATCTCTAGCCTAAATCTCCCCTGGTGGAGCTTGAGGCCATTCCCTCTTGTCCTGTCCCCTGTCACTTGGGAGAAGGAAAAGGAAAGGCTATGTGGGAAGCAGGTAAGACAGAGCCAGCAGGGGCTCTCCAAAGAACCTCATTGAGAATCACAGAACAACCAGGTTGGAAGAGACCCACCGGATCATCGAGTCCAACCATTCCTATCAAAAAAAAAAAAAAAAAAAAAAGCCACATTGGACACTTGAAAATACTTTCTCCTGTAAACACGTCTGCAAGGGAAAAAAACTCGATGGACAGGAGGACGCGGGAATTTCATCTTGCAAAACAAGAACTTCATCCTTTGCTGAGTGTCCCTGATAGGAGAGCATCTATTGGCTGTTCCCCATGCAGCCTCCCAGTGTGGCCCATGCCTCTGCATGGCTTTGCATCCCACAGCACCTCGTCTGCATCCCCCTCACATCGTTTTGCATCCTCAGCACCTATCTCTATAAGGTTCCAGAGGTGCCAAGGTCTATTTGGGATGAAAGAGCCCAATTTTTTTCCCCAAAGATAAAATCTTTTTTCTTCTGGACTCTTGCCACAGTGGCATTGCTGCAAGGAGTGCTGCAGATAATATTTGGCTCCAAAAACTTTTTCAAGGCTGCCTCAACTTCCCTTTGAGTGGCTTTGCTGGGATATTTTAGGTTGAACATGAGGAAAAAAATTTTCACGGAAAGGGTCATTGGGCACCAGTACAGGCTGCCCAGGGAGGTGGTTGATTCACCTTCGCTGGAGGTGTTTAAGGGACGGGTGGATGAGGTGCTGAGGGACATGGTTAAGGAATAGGAATGGTTGGACTCGATGATCCAGTGGGTCTCTTCCAACCTGGTGATTCTACGATTCTATGATCTTGCAAGACACACGGACGCAGCTCAGGGGAAGCCTTCAACAGCAGGTGGCACCTGCACACCAGCTACGGCTGCCGGGAGGCGTCAGCAGCCAACTTCACACACGAAAGCACTTGCTTACGGTGGGGAGACTAAAACTTCTCCTCAAGTGGCATCTTCAAAAACGCTAAAAGGTATAAATAATGCTAAAAGCTCATAGCGCCAGTTTGTAAGCAGCAAGGGAAAGGGGAAGAGATGGGGCACCTCACCACCTCGCTTGGCCAAGCTACGAAGCTGTACCTACATCTTAGTGTTTGATAGGAACGGTTAGTGTTTGATAGGAATGGTTGGACTCGATGATCCGACAGGTCTCTTTCAACCTGGTTGTCCTATGATTCTATCCTAATGACAAAGATCATCAAGTCAGTTTTACTTCTACAGCCAAGAGGGAAGCAGGAAAATATGTAAAAAGTATGCATATAATAATTAAAAAAATATTAATAACCACCCTCTGCGGTAAAACTGGGTTGATAACCTGGTAAGAAGCTTTCTTATGAATAAATATAGAATCATAGAACCACCAGGTTGGAAGAGACCCACAGGATCATCCCAGTCCACCTGCCTGGGACACTTGGGATCATCTCGCTAGAGCGGCTCAAGTTAATTTTCCACCACTCGGTAAAAAATCCTGCTGCTGGCTTTGAAATACCATGTTTTTAGCTGGTACGATATAGATTGTTATCTGTATTTATATATATATCTACTTATATTTATTTATATAGATTGTTATCTATATTCACCTCTAATATTTATATAGATTGTTATCTATATTCACCTCTAATATTTATATTTATATAGATTGTTATCTACATTCACCTCTAATATTTATATTTATTTATATAGATTGTTACCTATATTTACCTCTAATATCTAATAGCTAGTTCTCTGCTGCTCTAGCACTGTGTCCCTTTAACTTCGCCTTCTGAGCCCCAAATACCTATTTTTCTGGGATGGTAAAAGAGGATGATACCCTTCAACCTTCTTAATTAAGTCAACGAGAGTTTCAGAGAACTTAATCATTGAAGACTCAACTTAATCATCTTCTTTGAAGAAGAAACCTTGTATCTTTGAAATAGCCTCCTAAACAAAAACACAAGCCTTCCATCACCTTAAAATAATGAAAACACGCGAAAAAAATGTATTTCAAATACCACCGAAAGAAGATAAAAGGATTATGATTTTCATTTGTGGGTATTTTGCAATAAGAGCAAGTCTTGCGCAAGAAACTAAGTTTCTCGAGATGCTTATTCACTTTCTGAATCGAGCAAACAAAAAAAGTCATTTTCAATCAACCAACCGGTTAGGGCTTCGCGTTTTCTCTCCACAGAAGCACCACACACCTTTTATACACCGTTTTGACCCTCTCTGGTTTAATAAGAAGTCGCTATGTATGACTAAACAGCAATTTTCAATTCGATTAATCATCACACTGAGCACGTGACTTTGGAAAAAAAAAAAACAAACCAAACAAAACCACCTACCCCCTTCTTTGATGTGGTAATAATAATAATTAAAGGGGAAAAAAAAACCCAACAGAGGGGAAAAAGAAATAATTTTGTACAAAACAGCCTCAGTTTTCTTTTAAACAACTTGTGCCTTTGAAGCATGTTGGCTTCTATTCAATATCCCTCCAATCAGAACCCGTTCCTCTCCAAAACCTTTATTGCTGCTACAGAGTCAAAGTATTTTTTCCTATGAAATTCCCTATTAATTATTTCCTATTCAAATTAGTTCCTATTTCGATTTTTTCCTATTAAAAAGAAACTGTAGCGCGAGATTGAATGAAGAGTGGGTGTTTTTTTTCTGGAAATATTTCAAAACACACTGCAATTCTGAAAGGAATGAATATTATTTTTAGTAGGGCTTCAGGTGAATATATTGTCTCACATCAAAGTGACGCTAGTATTCATTCATTCAAAAACATGACAAATTCAATTTCCTCCTCTTTATCTCCGAACAGGTTTTGACTTCGCGAAAAGGTCTGGGGAAAGATCAGACTTCTTGTAAAGAAACAAATCGTATTCAAGAACAACTTCCTGCATAACCCTGAGCTTTCCAGGAGCTGTAATGTCTCACCTTAAATCATTACAAGAGAATTATTTTAAGGCAGATTTTGAAGATGTAACATTTCCGTGGACTCAAAATACTGTGATTAAAACGGACCTCGGGGCCACCTGGGCACTGACCTGAGGAAACGCATCTCCCTCTGCTCTTCCCAGATTCGTGGAGAGTGCCAGGAAGACAGAAGGAGGCTCATCCACAGAAAAAATTCAGAACGAGCAACTAATTAATTATTTTTAAGCATTTTTACACTATTGTGTTTAAAAAAAAAAAGCAGGTTTTTTTGAGTTATAATGATGTGTCATCAATAAAAAGGAGGACAAGATTTTACAAGTGAACACGACAGGCAGAAACTTACTTTGCTTTCGCTTCTGCGTCTTCATAGGCTTTATTGGAAACGTCATCTAGGCCACCAATCAGATGTTTGAAGGAGCTGTGAAAATAAAGGAGTATGGTTAGAGGAGGAATCTCCATCTGGGGGTCAAGTAAGCCAAACACAATTCTATAGCAGCAACCAGGGGTCGTCCTCTGAAGCAGGAGGTGGCTGGGAAACAGCCTCAAACACACTGGAGAAGGGGTGGAAATGCAATAACCAGTGCCAAGAAGATCCAAACTTATTTCACAGAATCATAGAACAACCAGGTTGGAAGAGACACATCGGATCATTAAGTTCAACCATTCCTATCAAACACTAACCCATGTCCCTCAGCACCTCATCCACCCGTCCCTTAAACACCTCCAGGGAAGGTGAATCAACCACCTCCCTGGGCAGCCTCTGCCACTGCCCAATGACCCTTTCTGGGAAAAATTTTTTCCTAATGTTCAGCCTAAACCTGCCCTGGTGGAGCTTGAGGCCATTCCCTCTCTTGTCCTGTCCCTTGGGAGAAGACACCAGCTCCCTCCTCTCCACAACCTCCTCTCAGGGAGTTGGAGAGAGCAATGAGGTCTCCTCTCAGCCTCCTCTTCTCCAGGGTAAACACCCCCAGCTCTCTCAGCCCTTCCTCTTGTTCTCCAGCCCCTTCACCAGCTTCGCTGCTCATTCCAGCTCTTTCAGGGCCCAACCCACTGAAATTACTGCTGAAGTTTTACCTTCCTCTAGCATAAGTTTCAGACAAAACCTGTCAATACGTCTGGTAAATCAGATGATGAGGAGGTGACATCACCCTATCCTTGCCCTCCAGCCAGAAAGCCTAGAAATCTCTCTGCCTTCAAAGTGAAGAATAATATTTAATTCTGTGTCTTGGCTCTATTGTCTTAAGAGAAACAGCAGCCAAATACACCGTAGAGAGAAATAGTATAGGAAAGGGCTACAAGAAAGCTGGGGAAGGACTGTTCACAGAGGGTTGGAGTGATAGGATGAGGGTGAATGGGTATAAACTGGAGAGGGGCAAATTTAGACTAGACATAAGGAAGAATTTCTTCACCACGAGGATGGGGAGGCCCTGGAATAGGTTGCCCAGGGAAGCTGGTCCCTATAAGGTCTCCTCGGAGCCTTGTCTTCTCCAGGCCGAACAACCCCAACTCTCTCAACCTGGCCTCATACAGGAGGTGCTCTAACCCTCAGATCATCCTTGTAGCCTGCTCTGAACCCCTTCCAACAGCCCCATCTCCTTCTTATGTTGAGGATTCCAGAACTGGACACAAGACTCCAGATGAAGCCTCACAAGGGAGGAATAAAGGTGCAGAATCCCTTCCCTCACCCTGTTGGCCACACAGCTTCGGATGTGGCCCAGGACACAGCTCCTTTCTGGGCTGTGAGCCCACATCGCTGCCTCACATTGAGCTTCTCACCTCCCAGAATCCCCAAGTCCTTCTTCCACAGGGCTGCTCACAATCACATCATCCCCAACCCTGTATTTAAATCAGAGCGTGCCCCATCCCAGGTGCCTCATATTTATTACAGTCATGGGTAAAATGGCTTTCTCCACCTGCTGTTATGAATTAAGGTAATTAAGCCTCATTTAGTTCTTCTGGAACCTGGATCTCCACTTGCTGGTGTGACCAGCAGGTCCAGGGAGGTGATTCTCCCTCTGGACTCAGCACTGGTGAGACTGCTCCTTGAATCCTGTGTTCAGTTGTGGGCCTCTCACCACAAGAAGGATGTTGAGGCTCTGGAGCGAGTCCAGAGAAGAGCGATGAAGCTGGTGAAGGGGCTGGAGAACAGAAACTATGAGGAGCGTCTGAGAGAGCTGGGGGTGTTTATCCTGGAGAAGAGGAGGCTGAGAGGAGACCTCATTGCTCTCTAGAACTACCTGAGGGGAGGTTGTGGAGAGGAGGGAGCTGGGCTCTTCTCCCAAGGGACAGGGGACAGGACAAGAGGGAATGGCCTCAAGCTCCACCAGGGGAGATTTAGGCTACAGATTAGGAGGAAGTTTTTCACACAGAGTGTCATTGGGCATTGGAACAGGCTGCCCAGGGCGGTGGTTGATTCACCTTCCCTGGAGGTGTTTAAGGCACAGGTGGATGGGGTCTTGAGGGACTTGCTTTAGTCTTAGATAGGAATGATTGGACTAGAAGATCCGATGGGTCCCTTCCAACCTGGTTGTTCTATGATTCTATGAAACATAGATGAAAAACTTCCTGACTGAAAAGGTCCAACCCCCCAGTTCTTTGTGCGAACAGAGCAATGAGCAGAATTTGTCAACCTGATGTATTTGGGTTGGGCAGCAGGCACCTGTGGGAAAGGCGATATCCTCAGTCAGACAAGGTTAAACAAGGTGACTTCGCGCTCCCTTTGGCCTCAAACAAGATGAACCTGTCAGGACCTCACTTTGCCAAAGTAGCTTAAATATACTTTACGGTTTTAAGTGGGTACTTAAGTGTCCTGCTGCATCAGGAGATGCCTGACCCTGAGCAAGGTGCCCCCTGTGCTTGTAGCATAGAATCCTCATAGGTTCTGTTCTCCAGCCCCTTCACCAGCCTCGTTGCTCTTCTCTGGACTCACTCCAGAGCCTCAACATCCTTCTTGTGCTGAGGGGCCCACAATTGAACACAGGATTCAAGGAGCGGCCTCACCAGTGCTGAGTCCAGAGGGCAAATCACCTCCCTGGACCTGCTGGTCACACCATTTCTGATCCAAGCCAGGATGCCTTCGGCCTTCTTGGCCACCTGGGCACACTGTTGGCTCATGGTCAGTTGGCTGTCGACCAACACCCCCAGGTCCCTCTCCTCCTGGCAGCTTTCTAGACAGACTTCTCCCAGTCTGTAGCTCTGCATAGGGTTGTTGTGCCCCAAGTGCAGGACCCGGCATTTGGCTGTGTTAAACCTCATCCCATTAGACTCAGCCCAGCGCTCCAGCCTGATGCAGATTTAACATCTTTTTACAAAGTAGAAAACATACAAAAGTGTCTAGAAATCAGATGAAACGGTGAACGTTGTCTACAGCGACACCTATAGAAGTATCCAGCGAGTTCATGGTGTGTGTGTGTGCTAGTGGCAACAAGATCTCCGGTTTAAACCAATTAAAGCTAAATTTCCTCTTCAATGTCATTAAGCAGTTTGGCTTCTGAGAATTTCCTTGCCTGCCTCTTGTCACTTTCTTTCCTTCTCCGCTTTTATTTTTGTTTTACTTCTTTAATTTCATTAAAGCCCATCCAGTTCCAACCCTCCTGTCATGGATAGGGACACTTCCCACTGGATCTAGAAAGCTCCAAGCTCCATCCAACCTGGCCTGGAACATCTCCAGGGATGGAGCAGCCCCATCTTCCCTGGAAAAGACATAGAATTTCACTTGAGTCACCTCTTTATTGCCTGTCTCAATGCTGCTGAAGCATCATCTCAGTCACAACTTCCCCGAGAATTTAATCAGAAAACCGCTTTGGTTTCTTTTTCCCGCACAGGCCTCTATCTTCATTTTTTTTCTATTCTCTCCTCATAACCAATTTTCTCCATGGATAAACCTCACTCCAGCTGGGAAAAACAGTCAAGCATCAAAAACTGAAATCTCCAATGAAAGAGCTCAGTTCAGCTCGTATAAGGGTCAGTCAAGCTCGGATAATACTTTATTTTATTTTTTTCCATTGCCAAGAGGGCAGATACAATAACCTTTCTTGACATCTCATAGCTAGACCTGCAGAAAACCCCCAGGCTTTAAAAAACAGGAAAAAAAAAGTATAAAATCCAAAGTGAAAAGTCTGAAAATACCTAAAATATTTAAAATGCTTCCCTAAAAAACCTGGTATCACCTCCATATGTGTAATTGAAGTTGACAATAAGCAGAAAAAAAGAGAATTTAAAGCTCAATATCTGCAAATACCTCTATCAGCAGCAGCTGTGCCTTGATTTTTAGTGGCTCTTATCCTTCAGTTCCTCTCTCTAATATCCTAATTAAGTAATTTTGTACTCCCAGCAGCACCCACAACGTTTACACCTGGTAAATCTCAGCGCTCCAGGAAAACATTGTTATCAACAGATATAATTAGACAGAGGAGAAAAAAAAAAACTTATATAAGTAAAAGGTGAACCTGGATCAGCTTCAGTGTAAATATTCTTACAGTCTGGGAGAATCTATGAACATTTTCAACATTCAAAGTTCAAAAGGTAAATGTAAAAATAAAAAAACTTTAAATAGTTGCACCAATTTCTCTCCGAGGGTCTGAATGATGATTACAATGTGGGAATGGGGTTTGAATGTATTCTTCCCGTTCTACCTCCAAGTAAAATGTGTCTTTAAGTGTTTATTCAAAGCGATGGAGAGAGCCCTGGAACAGGCTGCCCAGGGAGGTGGTTGATTCACCTTCCCTGGAGGGGTTTAAGGGACGGGTAGATGAGGTGCTGAGGGACATGGTTTAGCATTTGATAGGAATGATTGGACTCGATGATCCGATGGGTCTCTTCCAACCTGGTGATTCTAGGATTCAAGACTCCTCTTATTTCTCCTCCCAGCTGTTCTTTGTGCTTGGGATTGCCCCTACCCAGGTGCAGGGCCTTGCATTTGGCCTTGCTGAACCTCACGAGCCTCACACAGGTCCACTTTGCAAGCTTGTCCGGGTCCCTCTGGGTGGCAACCACATCACTCAGCTTGATGCCACCTGCCAATTCGCTGAGGATGCAATCAATCCCCCTGTCTGTGTCTTAGATGAAATTATTGAACAGTGCTTGTCTCAGTACTGGAGGGACATCACTCATCGCTCATCTCCATCCAGACACTGAGTCATTGGCCATCACTCTCCAGTCGATTTCTTACCCACGAATCAGCCCATCCATCAAATCTACGCCTCTCCAGTTTAGAGAAAAGGATCATAGAATCATAGAATCACCAGGTTGGAAGAGACCCACTGGATTATCGAGTCCAACCATTCCTATCAAACACTAAACCATGTCCCTCAGCACCTCATCTACCCACAACTTAAACACCTCCAGGGAAGGTGAGGACTCAAGGTCAATATTTATCATCACCATCGTATCAAACCAAATGCTATAACATTCTCTGCATTTGGATATAAGGAAATCCTATTTTTCCCCTTTAAAGAACAGTGTCTACACAATTTTTCTAATTTACAGAAGCCCCAGAAGATTTGATCCTTATTAAAATTTGCTTCTACAGTTATTTACATGCCTATAAAATGATAACTGAAGAGAAGAGCTATGAGAAGAAAGTTGGAACTGGTCAGGACACAGGACAACATCACTGTAACTATAAATAGTGCTATAAACAGCATCACTTTTCTTGCACTATAAATAGGTTCTTATAAATAGTGTTACTCTGCTACTAATTGCAAAGCGTTACTAGAATCTCTGTTACACATTAACTACAGCTTCATCAGTTTAAAATTAACCTGTATTTCCTTACTATTTCAAGGGCATTTTATACTAAGAAAAGGGCAAGAGACGAGCAAAGACACAGTCTGTAAAACGATCAGGAACAACTAACTCTGCACTTAGTGACAGTGCAAACCAAAAATAACTCTTCCAGAGACATATAAATACTTGTTAATTTGTATTTCTCCGAATCGACGCCTGCTAAATGATCTAATTATGTAAATTCCTCTTCTCTTTGCCCCACGGAATGGTAAGGGATAGTGTGACTTTTATCTCTCAGGCTACCTTGCTCGTGTACACAAAATAAGCCACTCAAGTGATGGTCCTGAAGCTCAATCTCTTTCTTTTTGAAGGGATAGACTAATTTTTTTTTTTAATTGATCATAAATAAACTAACTTATCAAAAGACTTAGGAGTTTTAGAATCATAGAACAACCAGGTTGGAAGAGACCCACCAGATCATCGAGTCCAAATTTTGAAGTACTGCTCCCCAGCTCAGCCACTACAGAGCACTCGATTTCTAGAAATGAAGGACTGTGAGATAAACGAATACAAAACACTTGTGTCAAAGCAGGATCAAGCATATGCAGATCAACCCTAAAAGACAACTGGGTATCTCTCATATATCTTACATATAATATATCATATATTTTGGACTCGATGACCTGGTGGGTCTCTTCCGACCTGGTTGTTCTATGATTGTTCTACCTGATCAGAATACACGGAGGACTTCAGAGGTCACTCCTAACCCAGCATCTCACCTTGAATAGTGTCTTGCCCCAAGGGAAGAGTTGAAGCACAGAGCAACCACTTATGATATTTGTCTTGATACCTTCTTACACCCCTTGGAAAGTTCCTAGCCTAGAGGTAAGTCCTACATATTTTAAAAAGCCAACTGATTTATTTTTTTTCCCTTTTCATAGAATTAACACCAGGTTGGGAGAGACCCACTGGATCATCGAGTCCAGCCATTCCCACCAATCTCTAAACCATGTCCCTCAGCACCTCATCCGCCTGCCTTCCCTGGAGTTGTTTAAGGTGCGGATGGAGGAGGTGCTGAGGGACACGGTTTAGTGATTAGTGGGAATGGTTGGACTCGATGGTCCAGTGGGTCTCTTCCAACCTGGCGATTCTATGATTCTTTGGGTTCTTGTCCTGGAGGAGGCAGTGAAAAGCCTACCCACCTTTCTCCTGGTTTCACAGATCTGCACTAAATTATCTTGGAAGGATTCCCATGGGAAGTTTGTCTGTACCTTTTGATGGACTTTGCCAGTGCCCTCACAGCTGAAAAACCACCCCAAGAGCCATGTGAATTTTCCAGGTAATGCTAATTTTTCATGAATCATAGAATCATAGAACAACCAGGTTGGAAGGGACCCATCGGATCATCGAGTCCAACCATTCCTATCAAACACTAAACCAAGTCCCTCAGCACCTCATCCACCCGTCCCTTAAACACCTCCAGGGAAGGTGAATCAACCACCTCCCTGGGCAGCCTATTCCAATGCCCAATCACCCTCTGTGTGAAAAACTTCCTCCTAATGTCCAGCCTAAATCACCCCTGGTGGAGCCTTAGGTCATTCCCTCTTGTCCTGTCCCCTGTCACTTGGAAGAAGAGCCCAGCTCCCTCCTCTCCACAACCTCCTTTCAGGTAGTTGTAGAGAGTAATGAGGTCTCCTCTCAGCCTCCTCTTCTCCAGGATAAACACCCCCAGCTCTCTCAGCCGCTTCTCATAGGGCCTGTTCTCCAGCCCCTTCATCAGCTTCGTCGCTCTTCTCTGGACTTGCTCCAGAGCCATTCCCAACAACTGCAGAGCACAGATGAATTCACAACACTGTTTCCTGGAGCCCAATCATTTCTCCTTTAGATTAAACCCCCTAATAGTTCCAAGCTCCACATATAAAACATTCTTTTACTCTTCTGATCTCCTCTATCTCCTTTGAGCCACGGAGCTTTGAGCAGGGCTACATCCTTTGGCCAAGAGCTCTCCATCCTCGTATGGACTAGAATAACAACATCTTGCTCTACCGCTTGCCAATAGCCTGATGCCTCTCGTGACATTTTGCTGACACAAAACTCAATCTGTGTTCCAGCGTTAACGCCTGGATCTGCTTCCGCAGTAATGCCACGTCTGGATTTATTTCCATTTTGTCTTTCCGCATTTCTTAATTGTCTGTATTTGTCACTACCGAGTTTCGGTTTATTGATTTGTTTAGGGGAACCTTCTCTCTACTTCATGGAGGACAAATACGTACACCGTGACTCTGTTACTCACAATTAAATGATCTTTCTGGAGAAAATGATCAAAGGCTTTAGTTAAAAACTGTCAAAGGTGCAAACAGGAGATACCCCCCCAGCCTAAGGCAGGAAAATGATGTACTTACTCTCTGTCTATGACCAGACAAGTTACCGCTTCGGCTGCAATGACATTGGCAGTTCTGACATCCTCCCTGAAAAGGAAAAAAAATTACATTTTTTAAGTAGGTTGTATTGTTTTAATGACAATCTGTCTATTTCCAAGTGTAGAACTACAGAATAACCAGGTTGGAAAAGACCCACTGGATCATCAAGTCCAACCATTCCTATCAAAATATTGCATTCTTAGAGCATTTCAATAATATATGTCTCTGTTTCATGATTTTTTCCTCACACTGAGTTGATGTTCATCACCCATACAGGCTTCAAGCTAAAAGCCACATGTGTAGAAAACAGAACAGGTCCCTCTTATAAACAAGGCATCGAGCTGCGCATCAGGCCCTGCTTATCATCTCTTTTAAAGTCTTATTTCTTACTCTGCGTGTTTGTGCGCAGAAACACCCTTATCAAAATATTAGCTATTGGCATCATTTATTTCTGAACATTGAGACTTCTGCTCGTGTCCTCCCCAGAAACCCGCACGATATCTTAACATCAAGCATCCAGTTGGGACAGATGTCGGCTCTGCTACTCGGAGCAGGGACAAGGGATAAGGACTCACTCTGCATTTTGATAGGAACGGTTGGACTCGATGATCCGGTGGGTCTCTTCCAACCTGGTGATTCTATGATTTGCTCTCTGAGCACGGAGGAGGCTGGGACTGTGCCTATAAAAGGGGCCTGATGAGGAAAGAGCTTTTGAAAGGTTTCGGCGCTTAAACATTGCACCGGGACTTGTCGTCAGCTTTGCCAAAATTAAAAATACTGTGCTCAGAACTGAGCTCTGCTTCCCTTTCTCTGGTTCTTCATTACAAGCGCTTTATAGAATCATAGAATCACTAGGTTGGAAAAGACCCACTGGATCATCAAGTCCAACCACCCATTTATGTTCTCCCTCTCCCTGCCCCACCAAGAGCTTGGCCATGGCCAGCTCAAGCTCTAAAATACGAAGTTAATTCATTTTAATCAGATCACTTTGGGGTTTTGTCAGGGTTACGGAGATGTTGCCACATTTATACTGCGTTAACCAAACAGATGAGCAGGATTCAGAGTTGCTGTTTTATTCAAACCTTTTCATATAGAAATCAGATACAGATCCCCCCTCTTTTAAACACACATAACTTATTGAGACTGGAAAACCGCTGTACGTTTCCACCGAAGTAGAAAATGAGAATTAAAATTGCCCTTAGAAATAGCAGTTCCCCTCTTTAAAGACTGGAGGTATTAAAGCAGTAATATAGTAAAAAAAAGCAAGATGTGCACTCAAACAGGAATCATAGAATCACCAGGTTGGAAGAGACCCACCGGATCATCGAGTCCAACCATTCCTATCAAACACTAACCCATGTCCCTCAGCACCTCGTCCACACGTCCCTTAAACCCCTCCAGGGAAGGTGACTCAGCTTCCTCCAATATATCCACTATCCTTTCAAGGTAATAATTAATAAACTTTAATTAATAACAAGCTACCTTTACTTGAAGATCTTTAAAACAGAGCAAGCAGATGTATAAATAAAAGAAACAATAATATTCAAGCCTATATCCAAAATGCTGTCTTTGACTTTATGTTCAATCAAAAGAAGCAGCCAAGTAGCCGTAGGAAATTATTTCTATTAAACCCCAAACTCTGGTAAATAGAGAGAAGAGAAGGAATTACAACAGCTAATATTCCATCAAGTTGTATAGGCAACTTCTGTCTCCATGTGACGACATTAAAAATCAATATGCAAACTTTTTAGCTGTAAATTAATTCCGGTTAAAACTTCACATACTTGTCCCACTACCTCTGCTGTCACAAAAAGATGGTTTATACCGTTATAGCTATAGATAATAGACATTATCGGAATTACTATATTATAGAATCATAGAATCACAGAACAACCAAGTTGGAAGAGACCACCGGATCATCAAGTCCAACCATTTCTATCAAACATTAAACCATGTCCCTCAGCACCTCATCTACCCGTCCCTTAAACACCTCCAGGGAAGGTGAATCAACTACCTCCCTGGGCAGCCTATTCCAATGCCCAATGATCCTCTCTGTGAAAAACTTCCTCCTAATCTCCAGCCTGAACCTCCCCTGGTGGAGCCTGAGGCCATTCCCTCTTGTCCTGTCCCCTGTCCCTTGGGAGAAGAGCCCAGCTCCCTCCTCTCCACAACCTCCTTTCAGGTAGTTGTAGAGAGCAATGAGGTCTGCCCTCAGCCTCCTCTTCTCCAGGATAACCCCCCCCAACTCTCTCAGCCGCTCCTCATAGGGCCTGTTCTCCAGCCCCTTCCCCAGCTTTGTTGCTCTTCTCTGGACTCACTCCAGAGACTCACCAAGTTTCTACGAACAGAAGGGAAAAAAAAAAAATCAACGTATTTTCACTTCTATATAAAACTTCACGTGAGGCAGCAGTGAAATACAAGCCACAATCAGGGCTTCAAACCCAACCAACACCTCACTTATACTTAAAAACAACCTGTGTGCCTCGGGCCAGGCCACTGATCTCCAGATTAACCTCAGTCCCCGTCAATCAAAAAAAAACCAACTCTCAGTCCATGTTTTAAAAGGTAATATTCCAACAGGTGGCCACCAGCTACAGGATGTGGAATTCAATGCACCAAGTAGTTATTTGAATGGCATTAAATGCAAAAAGTTAATTATTAGGACTGTGCAGCAACAAATGCAAAACGTTAATTATTAGGACTGCATAGCATCAAATGCAAAAAGTTAATTATTAGGACCGCATAGCATCAAATGCAAAATTAATTACTAGAAGTGCGCAGCATTAAATGCACCCAGGAGTTATTTGAAGTGCCTGGAACTAAATGCAAAAGTAGTTATTAGAAGCATTAAACGCAACAGGTAGTTATTAGACGTGCAAGACATTAAATACACAAGTAGTTAATTGAAATACACGGCGTTAAATGCAACGAGTGGTTATTACAAGTGCACAAATAGTTATGCGAAAGGCTTGTTTGCAAGCACTGACTCGGACACTTGCTGGTTTTGGTTGCAGGAGAAATCATCACCATCGATCCCTGAGAAAGAGCACTCTTCGTCGGAGGAATCGCCTTCACTCTCGGAACACTCCATGGCTACCATTCGCCTCCACCATCTCCCGCAGCCGAACACCCGCGTCCCCCCAACCTGTGATTATGTTCTGTCCTCTGGGTGAGCTCTGGGGTTTCACAGCCCCTCCGGCTTCAAACTTTGGGACCCGGAGAAAGGTCACAGCTGCCGCGGGGGGTTTGGAGGGCGCAGCGTCAGGAAATACAAGCAGAGGGTATTTGGAAGCAGCAAAGAGGGACGAGGCGGCAAACAAGTGGGCACGGCACCTGCTCCGGGCACAGCTCCTGCTCCGGGCGCTCGAAAACTAGGGCAGTAGACTTCATACCACCAGGTTTCAGGTCCTTAACCCCACGGGGGAACGAGATAATGTTACCCACACTGCTAAAGCCATTCCAAAGTGTCTCCTCATGTCACCATAAGCATTAGTTAAAAGAAGAGATGCGTCTCTCTTTTATTTTTCCTGGTTATGGTTTGTCACCCAATTCATCACGCGTAACTTGTCAACTTTCAACAATTCTGCTGCGGATAAGTTGCCGCTGACTCAATTGAATCAGTTTTTAAAGCATTTCCAGGAACTTTTCTGCATTGATCCCACTTTGATGGGAATGGTTGGACTCGATGATCCAGTGGGTCTCTTCCAACCTGGTCGTTCTATGATTCTATCTGCCCTTCGTCAGTCACAATTGATTTCAAGATCAAATACAGCATTTTGAGGTCTCCAGGCAGGCAAAACCCTCTCCTTAAAGGATGGAGATTGGTTTTTTTTTTCAGAATTTGGTGCCCCCTCCTAATCCTCCCTAAGGATTATTACTTATCTCCCATGTGAAAGTCGCTATGTAACCAGAAAATACCCAACAAAATAACACAGGGAGATAGAGACGCTATTTTTTAAACTATTGCCACTAAAACTAAAGTTAACAGAATTTTCCCATAATTCTTTTTTTCCTTTCACTCATTTCCAACGTACCTTGCCCTACATACTTTAAATCAGCCTTATTAAAAAATACTGTAACAAGGTCAAGTGCACAGTGCTGGAAAGTGGTAAAAAAAACATTAAAGAACTGGAATATCAGCAAATTAGGAACCTCTGGACAGTCCTCCTGTGGCAAATTTTTAAAATCCACCAGGGAAGATCTAATTTTGTGATTTCTGCCTTTTCTTTGAAAACTCCATCATCAAGTTTAAATCACCTAAACACTCATTTCCAGAAGTCCCATAGGATGTGAGCTTTCTGCTAACAGACTTATCTCAGACAGCAGGAGATTCGGCTGCGCAGCCACCAAGGGCCGGACACTGATCCATCTGCCCTTAGGGGCTGGTCAAGGTCCTTCAGACACCAGGTCTATGAAAAACAGGCTCTGCAAAGGGATCTGAACAGGCTGGATCCATGGGCTGAGACCAATGGAATGAGGTTTAACGAGGCCAAATGGCAGGTCCTGCACTTGGGGCACAACAACCCTGAGCAGCTCCAGACTAGGAGAAGTCTGGCTGGAAACTGCCTGGAGGAGAAGGACCTGGAGGTGTTGATTGACAGTGACTGACCATGAGGCAGCAGTGGCCCAGGTGGCCAAGAAGGCCAATGGCATCTTGGCTTGGATCAGAAATGGTGTGACCAGCAGGGCCAGGGAGGTTCTTCTCCCTCTGGACTTGGCACTGGTGAGGCTGCTCCTTGAATCCTGTGTTCAGTTGTGGTCCCCTCAGCACAAGAAGGATGTTGAGGCTCTGGAGTGAGTCCAGAGAAGAGCAATGAAGCTGGTGAAGGGGCTGGAGAACAGGCCTGATGAGGAGTGGCTTAGAGAGCTGGGGGTGTTCATCCTGGAGAAGAGGAGGCTGAGGGGAGACCTCATTGCTCTCTATGAGTACCTTAAAGGAGGTTGTGGAGAGGAGGGAGCTGGGCTCTTCTCCCAAGGGACAGGACGAGAGGGAATGGCCTCAAGCTCCACCAGGGGAGGTTCAGGCTGGACATTAGGAAAAAATTTTTCACAGAAAGGGTCATTGGGCAGTGGCAGAGGCTGCCCAGGGAAGTGTTTGACTCACCTTCCCTGGAGGTGTTTAAGGCACAGGTGGACGAAGTGCTGAGGGACATGGTTTAGTGTTTGCTAGGAATGGTTGGACTCGATGATCTGGTGGGTCTCTTCCAACCTGTTTGTTTTATGATTCCATGACTCTATGATGTGGTCCAGCATGACCACCCACGATGACACAGACCACGGTCTGTATCCCTCACCTGCACCTACTGACAGATTTCCACAGGGGAAAAAACATCCCTTGTAGACTTACGTTTGGTTTCCCAACACTTCAGCTTTCTGAGAACGCAATATCCATTCACAATTTTAACTAGAAAAAATACGTTCCTTGAATTAATAAAAGCAACGTAATCTCCTATGCTTATAAATATTTTAACGCGAACCTAATAAAACGCACAACTTGAAAAACCTTCACTGGCAAAGGGTTATGCCGTTTAACAAAACTGGTTAAAATCCCCAAAGGCATTAAAATCACCCTTATTTAAAGGTAATGAAACGCAACTGGAAAAAGATTTTGCTTTCAGGCACCTCAGCTTGAAGGAATAAATCAAACCAAACCCACAACCGCCTGTGCTTCTGTGCAATTCAGGTTCTATAGCTACTGGGAAAAGGAAATATTTATTGGAATAACTTTCCGGTTTGTTCAGACGAAGCTGTTCAAAAATAATACTTTACAGAAGTTTTATTCAAAATAGGTTAGAAAATGCAGCAGCTCCTTCTAATCGTTTGTTTTATGTCTTGTGAATGTATCATTAGCACTTCCTTAGTGTTTCTAAAATATATTTATACTCCCAGTGGCTCCAGCTAATAGGTATAAGGGCTGCACAGAAGAATTCACAAAAAAAGAGCCCTTCCTGATAACATATTTTAATATTTATAAGGTGAAGGACTCGGAGATGGTGAACAAGTCTTTCAAGACTGTTGGTCAAAAAAAAAATTGCTTTGTTCTTACTGTAGATTCTAAAAGCAAACAAAAATCCCAAGAAGTGCTTTTAAGAGGATGCCAAGTTTTAACTTGTCCTTCTCCCAACATGTCCTGGGATTACTCCAGGAGGCTGTGTGAAGCCTGACAATTATTTTTCGCTTCACATTAGTCATGGATGCTATTTTCATGAAAAAGAAAATGCCTGGAGGGCTTCTCCTTCTTTTCTGTTTCACGAACAACGGAAAATCAAGTCGAGTTTACATAAAATGCAATTTATTTCTGCATTAGTGCAAATGCCCTAATTTTATTAATTTAGATATATACACACACACACACAATATTTGTAATCATTGTACGTTTTAGGGTTAAAAACGCTGTTCCAAGACCTGCACTGAACTGTGATTGCTGCTTTGTCTGCCTTGCCGCTGCCTTGAACATTTCATTATCCGATTCCTATATTCTGCTTTACTCCTGTATGGAAATATATTTATAGATATAAGTAGTGTCCGTATTTCCAAACTTTGCTAAATTTCAGTATCTGAGTCCTGCTCTACAACGAAAAAAATGCTCTAATTTACTCCGTGAGCCCTAGACAGAAGAAAATACGCAAGAGATCTGCTGCTGCA
Source organism: Coccyzus lansbergi (assembly GCA_033558105.1). Taxonomy (NCBI): domain Eukaryota; kingdom Metazoa; phylum Chordata; class Aves; order Cuculiformes; family Coccyzidae; genus Coccyzus; species Coccyzus lansbergi. The sequence goes on along the minus strand of JAUMJK010000786.1, from coordinate 546,407 downwards.
TTGTTAGGAGTAAATGCACTATCAGCTCCTACCAGTTATTTAACATTTATATATATATATGATCATAAGCTGCCAGTGATTCATTAAATCTAGAGAGGCTTCTGCTGAAAACTACTCCAAGAAGAGAAGGGGATGTGCCTCTTGTGATCTGAAAGCAGAGAAAAAAGTTCTCGCTACCAGCTGATTACCCTGACACTAGCATAAACCTGACAGAACCAATTCTTTTGATAGGAATGGTTGGTCTCGGTGATCCAGTGGGTCTCTTCCAATCTGTTTTTTTCTATGATTCTGTGATTCTGACAGTCAGCATGAGGATTTGCCCCTCGCTTCGAGGCATAGAATCATAGAAGAACCAGGTTGGAAGAGACCCATCGGATCATCGAGTCCAACCATTCCTATCAAACACTAAACCATGTTTGCACCTCCCTGGAATTCATCGTCACTCCTGGGAGACCTGAGGAGCTAAGTCTGTCCTCTGACTGCATCACCCCCAGACTCGTGTCTCCAGAGCCCAACCCCGAAGCCAACATGGGGAGCTACAGGTACATCAGCTCCTGTGATATTCACTGGAACCCATGAGCTCGGCTGAACAGCTCTGTCACGCGAGACAAGCCCAGCCTGGCTCCTTTGACCTGGGCTACTCCACGTTATTCATAGAATCATAGAATCACCATAATCATAATAATCATAAGAGCATAATCAGGCTCTTCTGCTGACTCCTGGCTGCAAGGTGACTTGTGGCTGCTGTGGTATGAAAGGGCTGTGAACCACCCAGGCCACGGTGTTAATAAAGAGCACGGCACTTTTGGTATATTCTTGATGTGTTTAATCCATAACTAATATTTGCAAACAACTAAGGAAATAATCCGTGACCTCTGCAATGACTAATTTAACCGACACGGATTATCGCTGAGTGGTAAGCTACTCATAGAATCGTAGAATCACCAGGTTGGAAGAGACCCACCGGACCATCGAATCCAACCATTCCTACCAAACACTAACCCATGTCCCTCAGCACCTCGTCCACTGGTCCCTAAAACCCCTCCGGGGAAGGTGAATCAACCCCCTCCCTGGGCAGCCTATTCCAGTGCCCAGTGACCCTTTCCATGAAAAATTTCCTTCTAATCTCTAGCCTAAATCTCCCCTGGCAGAGCTTGAGGCCATTCCCTCTTGTCCCATCCCCTGCCACTTTGGAACGTGCCCAAACCCTTCACCTCAGACTCGAAGAACAAAATTAACATCCTGGACACCAACGGTTAATGACGGGAAGGACCACATTGATGCCTGCTGATGCCTGAGTACTCGCTGCTGCTCTTCTTTTTTTTTTTTCAGCAGCCTTTTCCATCTCGTTAAGTGAAGTTTCACAGATCACTTCCAGACTAGCTAGCAGGGCGCCTGTGAGAAATCAGCATCCTCCAGAAACTCCTAAAAGCCTCCCGCTGATGCAATTAGCTCTTCTGAGGCTCTGCGAGCCGGCGCTTCCCATCCAGATCATGCTTTCATTTGAGAACTGCTCTATAGTACAGCATGGAGAGACTTGACCCAACTTTGAGGCAGCTGGAGTGGGTGCCAGCAGCTCACGGAAGAGCCGCGGAGAGTACATCAGCCCGTGTGAGGCTCCAAACTGCCACACTCAACTCTTCCAACGGTTTGGGTAACTCCCACAAAGCAACTAGAGCATCCCTCCTGAAGGGAGGGTTATAGAGAGGAGGGAGCTGGGCTCTTCTCCCAAGGGACAGGGGACAGGACAAGAGGGAATGGCCTCAAGCTCCGCCAGGGGAGATTTAGGCTGGAGATTAGGAGGAAGTTTTTCACACAGAGGGGTCATTGGGCATTGGAATAGGCTGCCCAGGGAGGTGGTTGAGTCACCTTCCCTGGAGGTGTTTAAGGCACAGGTAGATGAGGTCTTGAGGGACTTGGTTTAGTCTTTGATAGGAATGGTTGGACATGATGATCCGATGGGTCTCTTCCAACCTGGTTGTTCTATGATTCTATCTGCTACACCACGGTCTGCGGCACTGATGTGTAAATGGTTCTTTCAGCCTAAGCACTTAATTTCTTGTCACGTGTGTTGTTTTACGGTGGAATTAGCTTGGAAGGAAAGTTAGGGGCAAAGTTTATCATCAGGAAAAGATGTAAAAATGAAGGAAAAAAAAAAATTGACAGGCTGAGTTGTTCAGCCTGGAGAAGAGAAGGCTCTGAGGAGGTCTCAGAGCGACCTTCCAGTGCCTGAAAGGGTTACAGGAAAGCTGGGGAGGGACTTTTTACAAAGGCTTATAGGATGAGGAGCAATGGGTATAAACTGGAGAGAGGTAGATTTAGAATAGACATAAGGAGGAATTTCTTCACCATGAGGGTAGGGAGGAACTGGAACAGGTTTCCCAGTGAAGCTGTGGCTGCCCCATCCCTGGAGGTGTCCAAGGCCAGCTTGGATGGGGCTTGGAGCCCCTGATGAAGTAGGAGGTGTCCCTGCCCATGGCAGTGGGGGTGGAACTAGATGGGTTTTAAAGTCCTTTCTGGCTCAAACTATTCTATGATTCTATGAAAACGGTTAATTTTCTTCAGTCTTATTTCCTCCTTTTGGTGCATGCAGCAGGTTTTATTTGCTGGCCCTGTGACCACCTTAAACTAATGTAAGACAAATCAAACCTTCTTCGGGCTTAATTTTATTGGAGATCAGTGCAACCAGTGAACTCAGTGCAACAACCAGTGCAACTGGACATGGTTTAGTGTTTGATAGGAATGGTTGGACTCGATGATCCGATGGGTCTCTTCCAACCTGGTGATTCTATGATTCTAACTCACTCCTTGGCCAGTAACCTCTGGCACTCAGGTAGGGAATGTGGTGGTAACACATGGAAAGGAGGGAAGGGAGGAGTTCAGGATCAGTCTCTGGCACTAACAGATATATTCTCGCTGAAGGGTTAACCACATCCTAAATCACAGAATCATAGAACAACCAGGTTGAATGAGACCCATCAGATCATCGAGTCCAACCATTCCTATCGAACACTAAACCATGTCCCTCAGCACCTCGTCCACATGCACCAGCTCCCTCCTCTCCACAACCTCCTTTCAGGTAGTTATAGAGAGCAATGAGGTCTCCCCTCAGCCTCCTCTTCTCCAGGATAAACACCCCCAGCTCTCTCAGCCGCTCCTCATCAGGCCTGTTCTCCAGCCCCTTCACCAGCCTCGTTACTCAAATACCTGCTAAGCTATGGAAAGGCTGCACTTCTAATATAAACCAGAACAAACCAATTTCCTAATATGCTTCAAACCAAAGAAAAAACAGATGTTTTGCCTGTAAAAGGTATAGTCACAAGAAATCTATTTTTTACACATTAGAAGTATTTATAGGCTTAATGAACAATCTCAATATATATAAAAAAAGAAGGATACAGTGTATTTTAGCACTTACTGCTAAAAAAACCCCTTGATCGTACTCTAGCGCCGCTAATACTCTTGTAAAAAGCACCCAAACCCAGTTACGTAATGTCTGGAGAGCAACACAATACAGACTTAGAAAATAAAGTAAAAAAAAATCTGAAAAATCAATTTGCTGCAGCCCAAGGAGAAGCAAAAAAAAAAAAAAAAAAAATCTTCGGAGAAGCAGCGAAAACGCCAAAAGAGATTTCACGCTCCACCTACACCGAGTCTAGATGAGCAGAGGGAAGTCTTTTCAAGGCAGCATTTACAGGCTTCATTCAATAACCACGGCACAAAATAAATTCCAACTTAAAATAAATGCAGCCCCAAAGTTACTGATACTCCAGGTAGTTCTAGCAAACTGGAACTTCTCTGCAGATCGAAAAATCACTCCACAATTGAGTTGGTAGAAAAATGTGCCGTCACCCGATCTGGTGATGGAGAGTATCTCATCACTCTTCTACTGGCAAAGCAGCTGTGCCGAACATGTCTTCATTTGCATGGCATTTTCCATTTTTGTAGTTTATGCTAATTACTGTGAGGGAGGACATACCTTATTTTTCTAAATCTATCTCAGTGAAGAAAGATTGGTCATGTCCGAAAGCAGAGCTGCACTAGAAATAGAACCATAGAATAGTTTGGGTTGGAAGGGACCTGAAAGATCATCCAATCCCAACCTCAGCCATGGGCAGGGACACCTCTCAATGGATCAGGCTGATCAAAGCCCCTTCCAACCTGGCCTTGAGCCCCTCCAGGGATGGGGCAGCCACAGCTTCCCTGCGAAACCTGCTCCAGGGTCTCAATGCACATGGTGTCTTGTGACTGGTGCCAACTCTCCACTTGTCCAAGTGAATTCTATGATTCTATGATTCTTCCTAGTTATGATGGCAATCATGACTTGACAGATTCACGACCCCATTTTCAGAAACTAGGCTGATCTGAGCTTCAGGATGGAGATAAGCTCATCTCCTAATTCCAAATCTACTTTCTTTTAAAAGCTTTGATTATTATTTAGAATCACAGAATCATAGAATCACCTGGTTGGAAGAGACCCATCAGATCATCGAGTCCAACCATTCCTATCAAACACTAAACCACGTCCCTCAGCACCTCGTCCACACGTCCCTTAAACACCTACAGGGAAGGTGAACCAACCACCTCCCTGCGCAGCCTCTGACAGTGACCAATGACCCTTTCTGTGAAAAATTTCTTCCTAATGTCCAGCCTAAATCTCCCCTGGTGGAGCTTGAGGCCATTCCCTCTTGTCCTGTCCCCTGTCCCTTGGGAGAAGAGCCCAGCTCCCTCCTCTCCACAACCTCCTTTCAGGTAGTTGGAGAGAGCAATGAGGTCTCCTCTCAGCCTCCTCTTCTCCAGGCTAGTAAAAAAAAATCAAGTCCCACTTCAGTTGGCTGTCCTTAGAGGAGCAAAGCGAACCAGAGAAGCTTCAGAGGTCCCTTCTGACCTCTATGTTCCCATGACAAGGACAAAGCTATTTCAGAGAATGTCAATGTAATAATTACACCAAGCGTTTCTCTAAAGTTAAAGAAATTAGATTAGAAAAGATACAATTAAAATTACGGTTGGACTCGATGATCCGGTGGGTCTCTTCCAACCTGGTTGTTGTACTAAAAGTATCACAGCCACCAGCAACACACTATTGAAAATAGTTTAAACTTGAAAAAGAGCCTAATCTTCAGTCAATAAAGATCACTGCTTTCAACAATACGTTGCACATATAGGATGTAACATGTCCCCATCACCGGATCATGGAATCACAGAATCACCAGGTTGGAAGAGACCCTCCGGATCATCGAGTCCAACCATTCCCACCAATCTCTAAACCATGTCCCTCAGCACCTTGTCCAACCATCCCTTAAACACCTCCAGGGAAGGTGACTCAACCACCTCCCTGGGCAGCCTGTTCCAATGCCCAATGACCCTTTGTGTGAAAACCTTCCTCCTAATGTCCAGTCTAAATTCTGCAGAATTTATTTCCTTCGTAAAGCCAAATTCAAACAAGGACTCACAGAGCAAGCACCCAAGATACGACATTTGAATCTTCGTGACTGTTCTATCCACTGGTTGCAGAAAATAAATCAAAACGAAGCCTGATGAACACGCTGAAGAGACCCATCAGCATTATTATGTGAGAATACTGCAACTGCTGGAAGTACATTAGGCTGATAAAAGGGCATTTTTTTTTGTCAAGAAAAGGCAACTTGAAATTACGTTTTACATCTGACATGCCGGTGAGAATTACAAACAACACCTGCGACCAGCTCACCTCTGTCGCCGTGAGAATCCTACCCAGGGAATCAAAGTGACGCAGAAAGAAATGAATTGGTTTCGGGCACCGAAGTGGGTAACACTTCTCTGACCTGAGGAAATTATGCTGCTAAGAGGACGATGCGAGTGTTAAGAGAGCAATTAGGGTTGTCACCTAGCATATTCCCAGGATGAAAGTGATGGATCCTCATTCCCGGCCTCGCCTCTTCCCCGTGGCAGGTTGCTGATGAATATTGCTATTGCTTTCAACAATCTCAAAAAAAGATATTTTATCACCGTGACAGTCACTGGCCTCGACAATATGATTGTCAGACCAGCTCTTCTGAGCTGTGGAGCAGCCAGTCTTCTTCTGGGTGGACATGTACTACCCCAATAAGATGGATTTTATTGCTTCGAGGGCTTCAAGGGTTGGATTTATATGATTTTATATGGGTTTCATATGAGACACACTGATGAATATCTGAACATCAAGGTGGAAGATTCAGCAGCCGATGTTATGCACAATAAAAATCTAAGCAATTATTCTAGCCATGATTTAAAATCATTATTATCTTTTCAAGAAACTCTGTCCTTCTATTAGAATTTATATCAGTCAAACACATTTACAGAATCACAGAATCAACAGGTTGGAAAGGACCCACTGGATCGAGTCCAACCATTCCTAACAAACGCTAAACCATGTACCTCAGCACCTCGTCCACCTGCACCTTAAACACCTCCAGGGAAGGTGAATCGACCACCTCCCTGGGCAGCCTCTGCCACTGCACAACGGACCTTGCTGTGAAGAATTTTTTCCTAACGTCCAGCCTGAACCTCCCCTGGTGGAGCTTGAGGCCATTCCCTCTTGTCCTGTCCCCTGTCACTTGGGAGAAGAGCCCAGCTCCCTCCTCTCTACAACCTCCTTTCAGGGAGTTGGAGAGAGCAATGAGGCCTCCCCTCAGCCTCCTCTTCTCCAGGATAAACACCCCCAGCTCTCTCAGCCGCTCCTCATAAGGCCTGTTCTCCAGCCCCTTCACCAGCTTCGTTGTACTTCTCTGCACTTTCTCCAGAACCTCTACATCCTTCTTGTGCTGAGGGGCCCACAACTGAACACATATTCAAGGAGCAGTCTCACCAGTGCCAAGTCCAGAGGGAGAATCACTTCCCTGGCCCTGCTGGTCACACCATTTCTGATCCAAGCCAAGATGCCATTGGCCTTCTTGGCCACCTGGGCCACTGCTGCCTCATGGTCAGTTGCTGTCAACCAACACCCCCAGGTCCCTCTCCTCCAGGCAGTTTCCAGCCAGACTTCTCCCAGTCTGTAGCTCCTCAGGGTTGTTGTGCCCCAAGTGCAGGATCCACCATTTGGCCTTGTTAAACACCTCATCCCATTGGTCTCAGCCCATGGATCCAGCCTGTTCCAGCCCTTTGGAGACTCCTGACCTTCCAGCAGATCCACACTTCCACCCAGATTAGTGCCATCTGCAAACATGCTAATGGTGCACTCAATTTCTAAGATTTCTAAGTCTTCTTACTGTTTTAAAAAATTGACAGCACTACTAGGCTCTTATAAAAGTCACTGGAAATTCAATAACAAATTGCATCGTGTTGCAAAGATTACTTGCAGAAAAGTAATTTGAAGAGCAGCCAGGGAATTTCATAGAATCATAGAATAACCAGGTTGGAAGAGACCCACCAGATCATTGAGACAGGCTTTGACCCATTTTCTTCAGGAAAAACTCAACTGTTGCACTTCGGTTTAGCATTTAATAAGCCACTAGAAAGAAACACAAACAGGGAATAGAAAGAAACCCTCCAACTCTCAAATAATTGCTTCATTTTGGGCTATATTGATATTTTAACCTTGTTCAACGGTTTGGAGGAAACACGTCCTATTATTAGTAAAAGAATTAATTCTCGAAACATATTAATGAGATAACTTCGCCCCATTAAATAGCAGTAATAAAATCTCGAGGTCAAAGTCTAGCTAATGAATGAAAAAGATTAAGAGCCTTGGGGTTGTGTTTAGTTTTTCCTGGTTTAACCTAGAAGTCTAGTGTAATATTTTATTTGAATAAAATCACAGGAATCTGTTACGAGTTTGATTTTTTAAAGCTTTTTCAGGACAAATTGCCACCAGACAGGACCCACACCAGCTTGCACCTCTCTTGTTTTGACTACGAGAAGAAAATATATGCACAAAAATAGCTTTTAAATTTGCAAATGAAAATTAGAAAAGCCACACAAAGCTTCTCCAGTTCCGTATTATCAAAAGATGACTGGAATAGAGACTCATGGACAAGCCACGTGATGCCTCTGCAGCTCAAATCCGAAAGTTTCAAGGACCATCTCTGTACATAACTGTGGACATGTTGCTTCACAATCTCAAAAGCAACATTAGTTCATTTCCAATGAATGAGTTGCTGATGAACTTTCTGATTCTTAAATTTTCCTTTCAAAACTGGGTGAACTTCTCCCAAGTGACAGGGGACAGGACGAGAGGGAATGGCCTCAAGCTCCACCAGGGGAGGTTTAGGCTGGAGATTAGGAGGAAGTTTTTTACGGAAAGGGTCATTGGGCATTGGAAAAGGCTGCCCAGGGAGGGGGTTGATTCACCTTCCCTGGAGGTGTTTAAGGTACACGTGGACGAGGTGCTGAGGGACACGGGTTAGTGTTTGATAGGAACAGTTGGACTCGATGATCCGGTGGGTCTCTTCCAACCTGGTGATTCTATGAGGCTGGAATGAACGCTCACCACCTACCAGTGGGTGGAGAAAAGAAGGAAAACGGGGAGATGGGAAAGGACAACTAAATTGGATAAGCGTCATTTCCTCGGGCAAGGAAGGATCCGGCAAATCTGATGTCCTTCAGTCTTTGCTAAGGATATTTTCACCAGTGAAAGGCCAATCACGCCGTCTGATTATTCGAGAGGCTGAGAAGCTCGTGTCAAGACCTGCGTCTCATTATTCCCTGTGACTCCTGCAAGAGGCACTTAAGACTGGAAATGCTGAGGGGACTGGAAGAAGATGACATGACCTGCAAGCGGTGAATTATTGCCTGATCACAGATGAGTAAATTAATGGAAGTTGCCCTCATTAAACCATGTCCTTGGGACTGCATCCTCCTCCAGCAGGTCCTGACTCACTGCAGAGGATGCCACATAAAAGCGATAAATGACCACAGATTATGTCAGGAGGGAAAACATTTGCGAAGGGTCTGGGCAGTAATTAACAAAATCCTGCGATGCTTCTGGCAGATGAATTCTAGTAAAGCCTTATCAAAGCCGATCATCAAACAGGCCACCTTCCTTTTAAATCCTGAGCCCAGCAACAATGGGCTTGCTCTCAACCGGGCTGCTTATTCTGTGGTTGGAGTATTGGATGAGACTTCTGCTCTTCTGTGTGGAAACCATATTCTCGTAATCGTCTAAATCTCATCACACGCTCTTAATAAAGAAAAGAGATAAAATACAGGCCAATGATCACGATGAAATGCGGCAGAGTGGATTTGGTCACAGAATCATCAAATCATCAGGTTTGGAAAGGACCCACTGGATCATCAAGTCCAACCATTCCCCATCAATCACTAAACCACACCCCTCAGCACCTCATCCACCCATCCTTTAAACACCTCCAGGGAAGGTGACATTATCCATGAAACTATACCTACTAAGATGAATATGCAGCATCCTTTCCTAGAGTTTTAAAATCTCACATTATTAAATGAAAGCTGCTGTTCATGAAAAATAACCTCTGAAAAGAGTGAATTTTTTTTTTTATCCTAGGTGTATCTGAAATCATAGAATCATAGAACAACCAGGTTGGAAGAGACCCATCGGATCATCGAGTCCAACCATTCCTATCAAACACTAAATCATGTCCCTCAGCACCTCGTCCACCCGTCCCTTAAACACCTCCAGGGAAGGTGACTCAACCCCCTCCCTGGGCAGCTTCTGCCACTGCCTAATGACCCTTTCTGTGAAAAATTTTTGCCTAATGTCCAGCCTGAACCTCCCCTGGTGCAGCTTGAGGTCATTCCCTCTCGTCCTGTCTTCTGTCCCTTGGGAGAAGAGCCCAGCTCCCTCCTCTCCACAACCTCCTTTCAGGTAGTTGTAGAGAACAATGAGGTCTCCTCTCAGCCTCCTCTTCTCCAGGATAAACACCCCCAGCTCCATTCCATAGGGAATGGCCTCAAGCTCCGCCAGGGGAAGTTCAGACTGGACATTAGGAAAAATTTTTCACAGAAAGGGTCATTGGTCACTGCCAGAGGCTGCCCAGGGAGGGGGTTGATTCCCCTTCCCTGGAGGTGTTTAAGGGACGGGTGGATGAGGTGTTGAGGGAGATGGTTTAGTGTTTGATAGGAATGGTTGGACTCGATGATCCTGTGGGTCTCTTCCAGCCTGATGATTCTATGATTCTATGAAATAAAGTCCTTTTCCCATGTCTGACTTATCATTCTTCAAGCCCTGTGTACTGATAACATCTTGAGCCTCGACGGAAAATGAAGATACAGAAATTGTGAAGCTTCCAATGAGGTCTAATGCTTCTCCTGAGCACTGGGAGGAACAGAGTGTCACAGTGCCAGTGCCTCATTACTAAATCAAAGCTCCTGGAAATTAAAAAAAACTTCCCTTCCACTCCCTCACTATTCTTAATCTGGAATCTCCACATGGGAAAAATAACTCCTACAGCTGTAAAAGGAGAAAAGAAGAATAATAAGGCTGTAAGGTTAACTACAATACTTTATTACAAGCCTTTCAGCAGCAGTTTTAAAATGATGAAACATTTAATAAATGAATTTGCATTTCCTTGAGACTCCCTGCTTAGAGAGGTGATAACCGTATCTGTAAAACATCAGACTGCTCAAAGACACATGGTAGGGACAGTGTAAAACCTGATTTTTTCCTAAATTCTTCGTAGTATCAGGGGAATAAACCCACAACATAAAAGGCTCAGACTTGCCCAGTGTTCAGAATCACAGAATCACCAGGTTGGAAGAGACCCATCGGATCATCGAGTTCAACCATTCCTATCAAACACTAACCCATGTCCCTCAGCACCTCATCCACCTGTCCCTTAAACACCTCCAGGGAAGGTGAATCAACCCCCTCCCTGGGCATCCCTCCAGTGCCCAATGACCTTTTCCGTGGAAAAACTTCCTCCTGAAGATCTTTAACTCTCCTAAGCAGAGAGACCTCTCCATAACTGCCAAATTATGTAAGTCTTTCTCCAAGTCTCTAGGAACCTGTCCAAAAAGAGCACATGGTGCAGGATTAAAAACAACGCCTCTTGATTAATTCCACTGCTCCTGTGGAACCTGTCAAAACCCATGCAGATTGGATTCGTTCTCATTTCCATTACAATAAAAGATTTGGTTTTTTTTTTTTTTTTTTTTTTTTTTCACTACAGTCTAAGACTGGGCTCAATAGCTTTTAGAAGCAAATAGCTGCAGTAAACACTGTTTTGTTTAAATTACTTTTGTTCGTGTTGGTTTTTTCCCCCCAGGGATTTCTTTCAAAGCAGCAGTCAGAAGTTGTCATTGAATCGTAGAATAGTTTGGGTTGGAAGGGATCTTAAAGATTACCCGAGTCCACCCGCCTGCCCTGGGCAGGGACACCTCCCACTGGACCAGGCTCCTCAAGCCCCATCCAACCTGGTCTTGGACAACTCCAGGGACGGAGCAGCCACAGCTTCTCTGGGAAACCTCTTAAAGGGCCTCATCACTCTCATGATGAAGAAATTCTTCCTTCTGCCTAGTCCAAATCTGCCCCTCTCCAGTTTATACCCATTGTTCCTCATGCTATCACTCCAAGCCTTCGGAAACAATCCCTCCTCAGCTTTCTTGCAGCCCTTTCAGGTGCTGCAGCCCTTCAGGGGCAGGTTGGACATGATGGAAAGTTGAGGGAAAACTTACAGCAGAGCAATAGGTCGACTAGTGACCAACCCCTCCCCCCCCCCCCCCAACCTTTACAGATTTTCAAGCTCAGGCTGGACAAGACAGTGACAAATTGCATTTATGAGAGTTCCACTTCAGGCAGGAGGTCAGAGCAGAGACCTCCAGAGCTCCCTTACAGCCAAAGGTCATCTGAGTTTTCACAGAATCACCAGGTCGGAAAAGACTCACTGGATCATCACGTCCAACAATTCCTATCAAAAGTCCAACCATTTACCCTTCTCTCCAGTAAATTCAACTAATTTTTTTGAATCATCTAACAGGTCATTTTCTAGGCTAAAGTCCACTTCCAGTCTGGCACTAAGAACTGTTAAAAATCATAGCACAAACTCCAGGTCACCTGAATAACAAGCATTGAATGCCTTTTTCATGCCAGACTCTCAGTTTTTCTTAAGGCAGATATATTCAGAGAAAATCCGAGGAGAGCACTAAAAGGATTTTAGATGAGGATTTCAGGTGCGAAATAGGAGAGAAAATCACAAGTAGAGTCATCTTTACTTTAAAAGCACTACATTAACTCATGTTGGTCATGTAAGATGTTGGATATACCTGGCTTCAGAACAGAATGATAATGAGTTTCAAATTAATTCCATCTCTTTTTTCAAAGTTTCAGACATCACTGGATGAAATTTCAGGATGTCCAAAGCCAAGATATTAAAATCACAGGGAAGCCTTAGCTGGCAGACACAGTGGGTAACACCTATTACCTCCCAGTTATTTGAAAGAAAAGAGCTTTTGCAAAAAGCTCATGGACAGTTTTTGCAGTTGTTCTAGGCTCTTTATGGACTGATGCTCTGTTACTTCCAGATATTTCCATCCAGTGCAGAGACTGAAAGACGCTCCTGACTGCTTCTGAAACTAAGTGTGCAGAGAATTGTAGAATCACCAGGTTGGAAGAGACCCACCGGATCATCAAGTCCAACCATTCCTATCAAACACTAAACCATGTCCCTCAACACCTCATCCACCCATCCCTTAAACACTAATCAACCCCCTCCCTGGGCAGCCTCTTCCAGTGCCCAATGACCCTCTCTGTGAAAAACTTCCTCCTAATGTCCAACCTAAATCTCCCCTGGTGGAGCTTGAGGTCATTCCCTCTTGTCTTGTCCCCTGTCACTTGGGAGAAGAGCCCAGCTCCCTCCTCTCCACAACCTCCTTTCAGGTAGTTGCAGAGAGCAATGAGGTCTCCCCTCAGCCTCCTCTTCTCCAGGTTAAACATCCCCAGCTCTCTCAGCCCTTCCTCATTCCTTGTAGACTGTGTACTATTCATATACTTTATATATTTCTATTTCTTGACAGTCGTCAGTCTACAAGCCTCCTGCTTTGAATTTAATTGTCATTAACAACAATTTAACCCTTGGTTGGAAAATGCCTTTGAGGTCACTGAGTCCAACAACACCTCTAGACTACTAAACCACCATCCTGATCACTTCATCCACTTATCTTTTAAAAACTTTCAGGGATAGTGACTCAATCACTTTCCCAGGCAGGTGATTGCGGAGCCTGCTAACCCTTCCAGTGAAGAAATTTTTCCTGATGTCCAATTTGATTAACCTTCCCTGGAGGTGTTTAAGGCACAGGTAGACGAGGTGCTGAGGGACATGGGTTAGTGTTTGAGAGGAATGGTTGGACTCGATGATCAGATGGGTCTCTTCCAACCTGGTTGTTCTATAATTCTATGATTTCCTCTCATCCTATCACCTGTCACGTGGGAGAAGAGACCAGCACTGACCTCTCCACAACCTCCTTGCAGACAGTTGTAGACAGTGATAAGGTCTCCTCTCAGCCTCCTCTTCTCCAGGTTAAAAAAACCCAAAACGAAACAGTTTCCTCAGCCACTCCTCATAAGGCTTGTGAATGGATCTTTTCCCTATTTCAAGACTTTGCAGAGAGGCTGTTAATGCTCCTGACGGCAAAACAGGCTCTGAAGGCTCCATTTTATGTTCTAGCCTCTGAACATGAAGTAGTGTTGCTAGTTGATGCAAACGATACAGTTAAGCTTTTAAGCACTCGGCACGTTAAAGCAAATATGTGTTGTCCCAGCTTGCCCCTGTCCCCGTGGGGTGTCCGTGGGGGAGTGAAAGGGGAGCCGGGCTCTTGGAGAGCAACCAGGCTGGCTGGAAATACCACTGAGTGAGTTAACATTTAAAAATAAAGTAGATTATATTATCACCAAACAAAGTCAGGCCTTATTTTAGGCAGAGGCACAATCTGAGCATAGCTCTTGCAAAATGCGACGCCGCTCCTGTTACAGCCTTGACGCTTGGTGAGCAAAGCTCGTGTTACCTTTATGTTCGGCTCCCATAACAAATGTCTGAAAGCTGAATTTTTTTGGAAGCGATTTTCCTATTAGGAAAACATGGAGCGAGGCCAGAGAAGAGCAATGAAGCTGGGGAAGGAGCTGGAGAAGAAGAGGAACGGCTGAGAGAGCTGGGGGTGTTTATCCTGGAGAAGAGGAGGCTGAGGGGAGACCTCATTGCTCTCTCCAACTCCCTGAGAGGAGGTTGTGGAGAGGAGGGAGCTGGGCTCTTCTCCCAAGGGACAGGGGACAGGACGAGAGGGAATGGCCTCAAGCTCCACCAGGGGAGATTTAGGCTAAAATTTTTTCACAGAGATGGTCATTAGGCAATGGAACAGGCTGCCCAGGGAGGTGGTTGATTCACCTTCCCGGGAGGGGTTTTAGGGATAGGTGGATGAGGTGCTGAGGGACATGATTTGGTGTTTGATAGGAATGGATCCAGTGGGTCTCTTCCAACCTGGTTGTTCTATGATTCTATGTTATTTATTTGTAATGTTGATGTGGATGTTCACCTAAAATACCTGTTTACTTAACATAAAAGATTCAGGTTATCATATGCGGCATCACTTAGGAGTGCTTCTTATAGATGCTCAATGACCTAAAAACATTTCATTGGGCTGAACCATGTTATTACTGACCCTCAGAAACTTCATCTGAGGCTCGAGCTTTCCATTTTTAAGTTGATTTTAACCGGGGAATGACCTCTGGCTGTGCCAATTGCGTGGGACAGTGTGTGAACTGGTCCGATCTCGTGGCTGGAATTGGAGCTGTGCTGCCAAGCTCCTCCCTGACCATCGGAGCCGGGATACTGCAAACTCTGTGAACGGGACTTAAACAAAGGTCCACTCCATAGCACCCTGATAAGCATTGGTGTTTTATAGAATCATAGAATCACCAGGTTGGAAGAGACCCATCAGATCATCAAGTCCAACCATTCCTATCAAACGCTAAACCATGTCCCTCAGCACCTCATCCACTCATCCCTTAAACCCCTGCAGGGAAGGTGACTCAACCCCCTCCCTGGGCAGCCTGTTCCAGTGCCCATTAACCCTTTCCATTAAAAATTATTTCCTTATGTCCAGCCTGAACTTCCCCTGGTGGAGCTTGAGGTCACTTTTTTTCCAAAGAGACACCTTTGATGGATAAAAGAATCTCAGGCACCTTTCTTAAATACATCAGACTGCTGATGAGCAAAGGTGAAAAAGCAGCCCAGGCTCAGTGCTGGGATTAACCTTTTGATTCTGGGGTATTATGGGATAGACTGGATCATGCTGCCTTCTCCACAACTAAGTTATCTGCTCTATTAAAACCTCTCCATTGCATCGGCATCGCTGATCGGGCATCTGTCTGGTTGAGAGCCCATTCAGCAACTCTCACAGTAACAAAAACCTCTTCTTTCCTTCCCAAGGCTGTTTCTTCCTCTGCCCAGCCCTACAGTGGTTGTTTCTCTGCAGGTTTAAGGCTCCAAATCCTTCCTCTCTCTTTTTGCCCTTCTCTAAGTGAGAGGTACTTATCCTCAAATCCATTTGCTCTGGTGCTGCCAAATTATACGTTGGCAGAAATCCTGCAGTGGGATGATTTCCTTAATTACGATTATTGTCTTCTACTTTCTGCTTTCTTTCCAACCAAAAAACACTCCCCTGGCTGTCTCCTCATTCTCTGACCACCATTCATCATGCTTGTGTCTCCTTTCTCTGCCCAATATTTCACTGATTCAAACATTCCTATCAAACACTAAGCCATGTCCCTCAGCACCTTGTCCACCTGTCCCTTAAACACCTCCAGGGAAGGTGAATCAACCTCCAACCATTCTCATCAATCCCTAAACCATGTCCCTCGGCACCTCATCCACACTCACCTTAAACACCTCCAGGGAAAGTGAATCAACCATCTCCCTGGGCAGCCTCTGCCAGTGACCAATGACCCTTTCTGTGGAGAATTTTTTCCTAATGTCCAGCCTAAATCTCCCCTGGTGGAGCTTGAGGCCATTCCCTCTCGTCCTGTCCCTTGGGAGAAGAGCCCAGCTCCCTCCTTTCCACAACCTCCTTTCAGGTAGTTGTAGAGAGCAATGAGGTCTCCCCTCAGCCTCCTCTTCCCCAGGATAAACACCCCCAGCTCTCTCAGTCGTTCCTCATCTGGCCTGTTCTCCAGTCCTTTCACCATCTTCATTCTCTGGACTCACCATCTCCAGCCCTATAAATATTTCATCCTTAATTTTGAGTGCATCCGGCACAGTTAACTATGTTACTTAATTGCTAGAAGGCTTTAAAACAAAATCTGGAGAAGAGGTGTTCATCACTAGGCTTCCCACTGGTAATACTTATTACATGCAACCACTCAGAGTCTTTTCCTAGTCCCAAAGGACATCTAGTCACTGTGACCGAGTGGGATTCAGCTGCCCTCCCTGACACAGGGATCCCATCCAGCCCAGATGTCTGCATGTCCCAGACAGATGGTGGAAGAGTTTCAGCATAGGATGACTCACCCCTCAAAGGGTCACCGTGTTCCTGCAGACCTACAGACCCCAAGACCTTCCTTTCCCTAAGGAAAACTGGGTGGGTTATGAAGCTCTCGGGGCGAGGGAGTAAGTCTATAAATTAGAAGTGACACTGATTATTTTATGTATTATTTTATAATACAAAATTCCTCCAGCTTTCATTAACGCTGATTTATCTAGTTTTAGTGTTGCTACAACATATTTTTCTTCCTAATGCATAACCTACTGCATTGCTATGAACGTAACAAAAGACCTCAGAATTCTGGGTTTGCTGCACAGAGGAGATAACTTGTAGACAGTGGCTGATGCTGGAGAACATCAGGGTTGGGAACATGACAGGCAGGAAGGCTGAGATAGGGAACTAGATAATTATCACATGTTAACAAAAATCATCTTAAAACCAGCAAGTCTATAATGGTTAATCATAGAATCATAGAACAACAAGGTTGGAAGAGACCCACTGGATCATCGAGTCCAACCATTCCTATCAAACACTAAACCATGTCCCTCAGCAACTCGTCCACCCCTCCCTTAAATACCTCCAGAGAAGGGGAATCAACCACCTCCCTGGGCAGCCTCTGGCAGTGACCAATGACCCTTTCTGTGAATTTTTTTGTCCTAATGTCCAGCCTAAGTCTCCCCTGGTGGAGGTTGAGGCCATTCCCTCTCGTCCTGTCCCCTGGGAGAAGAGCCCAGCTCCCTCCTCTCCACAACCTCCTCTCAGGTAGTTGTAGAGAGCAATGAGGTCTCCCCTCAGCCTCATCTTCTCCAGGATAAACACCCCCAGCTCTCTCAGCCGCTCCTCTTCTCCTCCAGCCCCTTCCCCAACTTCGTTGCTCTTCTCTGGACTCTCTCCAGAGCCTCAACATCCTTCTTAAATCAGAGAAATTCACTACAGTAAAATGTAAGTAAATATATTCATAACGATAAAACCCCTGTAATCCTGCTTTCCTCCATCTGGCCCAATCTTGCTGCCCAACCTTAATATCTATTTTAAACTCAGCAGGAGGAATATTGTGCTTGCTCTCTAGGGCTGCATCCTCAAAGGAAAGCAAATATACAGTTTGAGTTCCCAGGCTATGACTCAGTTGTAAAAAAAAGCCAGATTTATTAATAAGCTATGTCCTTATAAACTAACAATTATTATCTTTAAGGCTCCAAACCACCCGATTATTTATTAACTCCATTTGAGTCACGAAGTTGGCTCTGTGTATAACTTCCCCGTTGAAACTGGAGCAACTTTATTTATGTGCTTTTTACTAGGAGTAGTAAAATTTTGAATTTACTGCTAATTCTCCCCTGATGACTATTTTTCCCCAAAAAAGTGTTTTGTTTTTTTTTTTTGTTTGACAGAGCAAATAAAAAAGCCAGATATGAGATTTCTCTTTCTCTTAGGGAATACATGAAAAAGGGGCATGTTTTGCGCACAAGCCCACGATTGTCTCTATTCCATCACTAAGTGATGTATTTTCATAATTACGTGTTTTATGTAAACAGGCTTGTGAAATGCAAAGCAGACACACAAAGCGCAGCACAAGGCAGGCGGCAGATAAGGCACAAAAAAGACTCCGATTCTGTGCTCACTGATCTCGCCCGAGTACATAATCATTTGTTTTCCCTTCTTACCGCAGTGTTTACTGTCACTCAATCGCAACAGGCTTTGTTTCGGGGTTCTTATAAAATAAAGCTGCATCTCATTTCCAAGTCAATTGCCCCAACGTTCAAGAAACCTGGAAGTGGGATATTTGACAAAGGGAAATCAATCATCATCTCAGCACTTAACTCCAGCCCTACTTGAGCTTTTTAAGTGATCATCTAAACACAGACACAGAAAGTGTTTTTGTGGGCATGATTTTTTTTTTTTTTCTTTTTTTTTTTTTTTTGCAATCGCTCCTCTTGCTCTATTGCTTTTGATTCTATTCAAGACTGGGAAACTTATTCTTACAGAACTTGCCATGTGGAGTAAATCCCACACCTTAAACACCTCCAGGGAAGGTGATTCAACCCCCTCCCTGGGCAGCCTATTCCAATGCCCAATGACCCTTTCCATGAAAAACTTCCTCCTAATCTCTAGCCTAAATCTCCCCTGGTGGAGCTTGAGGTCATTCCCTCTCATCCTGTCCCCTGTCACTTGGGAGAAGAGCCCAGCTCCCTCCTCTCCACAACCTCCTTTCAGGTAGTTGCAGAGAGCAATGAGGTCTCCTCTCAGCCTCCTCTTTTCTAGACTAAACACCCCCAGCTCTCTCAGCCGTTCCTCATAGGGCCTGTTCTCCAGCCCCTTCACCAGCTTTGTTGCTCTTCTCTGGACTCGCTCCAGAGCCTCAACATCCTTCTTGTGCTGAGATGCCATTGGCCTTCTTGGCCACCTGGGCACACTGCTGCCTCATGGTCAGTCAGCTGTCAACCAAAACCAACATCTGCTTGACTAAGATGAATCATGTAATCATAGAATCACCAGGTTGAAAGAGACCCACCGCATCGAGTCCAACCATTCCCATCAATCTCTAAACCATGTCCCTCAGCATCTCATCCACCTGCACCTTAAACACCTCCAGGGAAGGTGACTCAACCCCCTCCCTGGGCAGTCTATTCCAGTTTGCTCTAGTTTCAAATATCTTCATATAAAAAGCTTGATTCTTCTCAAAGAGAGACTGCAAAACACAGTAAAGAAAAATTACTATTCACAGTAAATAGTTTATTGCCGTGTCTACAGCCTCAGACGACAGACTCTGGAGCTCTCCGCAAATCAAGAAGTCGACTGCGCATCTGAGAACTTTGAGGCATCTCTTAAGAGGAGCAGATGGTCCATCCAAAAAAACCCTGAGCAAAAAAGCCGGCACTGTTTCTCATCTTGCATGCTTAAGCTGCGGAACTAATTGATACAGAAGGTCACGGGTTTTAAAACTGCTTGCACATAGTTGAAAAGTAAATCGATAGCCCACCAGGGGTTATAAATGATGAAGCCTCTAGCTCAGGATATTCTTCAGCAATAGGATGCCAGGTTGGATGGATCTTTGGTTTCAACTGGTGTGACCTGTTCTATGTTCTTATCATAGAATCATAGAATAACCAGGTTGGAAGAGACCCACCGGATCATCGAGTCCAACCATTCCTGTCAAACACTAAACCATGTCCATTAGCGCCTTGTCCATCCGTCCCTTAAACACCTCCAGGGAAGGTGAATCAACCCCCTCCCTGGGCAGCCTCTGACAGTGCCCAATGACCCTTTCTGTGAAAAACTTCCTCCTAATCTCTAACCTAAATCTCCCCTGGTGGAGCTTGAGGCCATTCCCTCTCATCCTGTCCCCTGTCACTTGGGAGAAGAGTCCATTACCCTCCCCTCCACAACCTCCTTTCAGGGAGTTGGAGAGAGCAATGAGGTCTCCCCTCAGCCTCCTCTTCTCCAGGATAAACACCCCCAGCTCTCTCAGCCATTCCTCAAAAGGTCTGTTCTCCAGCCCCTTCACCAGCTTCGTTGCACTTCTCTGGACTCATTTATGTAAGACAAGAGTCAAGAGTATCAATTCATTCCTGTTGGAAAAGCGTAAAGTCACCTTCATCTTGGTAGCCACAACCCAATGCTTACAGGCAGGATGATGTTAGAGGCAACATATCTTGCTTTGTCCCTCTGGGTCCTCTCCCTTTCATTTCTCAACAATCCAAGTGGCTGAAGTTAACCCAAGCTCCAAAAGAACCAGGTTTATTTTTACTAGATGATGAAGGCATCGGTGTGGTCCAGTGAATTAGAGCACACCCATCCAGGGGGTACCTGCCAAGCTCATTTTAAAAGGCTTTGGATGAATCCTTTAATTGGGAGACTCTTCCCTGCCAGGGAACGTCTTGGTGCATCAAGACCTTTTGACAATCAGCTCAAGAGTTTGCCACAAGCTCCGGCATAAGCCGATGCAATAATGGTTTGTGTTTTATCATGAAAGGAATGTTCCTTGTTTGATAGGAATGGTTGGATTTGATGATCCGATGGGTCTCTTCCAACCTGGTTGTTCTATGATAGGAAAAACGTAGAGTGTGTACTTGGAGAAAGCAAAGCAACTACATTACTGATTGTCTATGTGCATGGAATAAAGTCATTAAACAAATTGCAAAGGCTGTGATGAAGATTTAATGATTTACTTCATAAAACATCTTCATCTCTGCTACAGCAATGACTTTGAGACCAGGGCACACAAACACCAGGAGAGGACAAGGGAGACACTTCAGTTGCGTTTTACTACTGCTGTGGTGAGATCCTGGGATATCAATCAGACCTAAGGTCCACCAAGCCACCTCTCCGCACCCAAGGGAGTGTGGAGACACACCAAGGGGACAGACGCCTGCTGGAAGAAAACCAACCCCGCAGGAAGCCATCTGGTGACTTTGCCTCCTTGCTTCCAGCTGTCTGGGCTTTTGAGCTCTCACCCTTCGAAGCCCCCGGGAGGGTTTTGTTTCAGGGGTTTGCCGACAGCTTTTCCAAATCCTTTAAAAGCTTCTGGTGTTTGCTGCATCTTGGGATGATGGGTCAAAACCCATCAGATGTTATCCCATGCTCCTGACTCCCGGGTCTCACCAGACCTTATGGGAAAAGATCTGTCTGGGGAAGGGAAAAGCATGGGAGATAACAGCCACAGCAGCTGCGACACCTTTTAACAACACCCAGTGAATGTTAAAAGCAGCTGATGTAATGGATGAAATACTTTCCGGCTGGTCCTTATAGTCTGGGTGTCACATCCAGGAATGGTGTGAGCAGCAGGTCCAGGGAGGTTCTTCTCCCTCTGGACTCAGCACTGGTGAGACTGCTCCTCCAATCCTGTGTTCAGTTGTGGGCCTCTCAGCACAAGAAGGATGTTGAGGCTCTGGAGCGAGTCCAGAGAAGAGCAAGGAAGCTGGTGAAGGGGTTGGAGAACAGGCCTTATGAGGAATGGCTGAGAGAGCTGGGGGTGTTTACCCTGGAGAAGAGGAGGCTGAGGGGAGACCTCATTGCTCTCTTCAACTCCCTGAAAGGAGGTTGTGTAGAGGAGGGAGCTGGGCTCTTCTCCCAACGGACAGGACGAGAGGGAATGGCCTCAAGCTCCACCAGGGGAGGTGCAGGCTCCACATAAGAAAAAAAACAAAACCTCTTCACAGAAAGGATCATTATGCACTGGCAAAGACTGCCCAGGGAGGTGGTTGATTCACCTTCCCTGGAGGTGCTTCAGGTGCAGGTGGACAAGGTGCTGAGGGACATGGTTTAGAGACTGATGAGAATGGTTGGACTTGATGATCCAATGGGTCTCTTCCAACCTGGTGATTCTGTGATTCTATGATTCTATCCATGCTCCACGAGCTGCTCATACAGCATTTCCAGTGCCAGGCAGAAGGGTTACAAAGAGACTCCCCAGGGCTGAAATACAGCCCTGTTATTTAGCAACAGGGGTGATGCAAATTGCTTCCCAACCTGCTCCCTCCTATAAGCCAGCGCTGAAAGGATCTTTCATTTGAAACACTGCTTCAATTTCCTCCTAACAACCACCATGATGGATACATCTTCATCTCCACAGGGCTCCTGGCTGGAAAACTGCATTACCCTGAACTGAATTTCAACCCTATGGCTGGTTTTTGTTTCTTTTTCTTCTTTCCCCTATCTCTATATTAGGCTGAAATGGGAACAGTGAATCTATTCGTGTTGTGAACCCTGGCACGACAGTCGAATGAGGAATGACTTCATATCAAGGCCGTGAGCATATGAGTTTGCTGCTGGCAAGAATTTTCTATATTTCTCCTAGTCATGACCACAGAGCCATCTCCTTTCCATCACAGATCCCATTTGCTTTCTTACTCCATAATTTCGCTGCCACCCAGACCACACCCCGAAACTTTGGTGGTTGGATGACTCTTTTCCAAGCACACTGATTGCAACAGAAAAGTCAGTACTTCTCCATGGAGAAACAGAAATGACATATCATAGAATCATAGAACAACCAGGCTGGAAGAGACCCATCGGATCATCAAGTCCAACCATTCCTATCAAACACTAACCCATGTCCCTCAGGACCTCGTCCACCCGTCCCTTAAACACCTCCAGGGAAGGTGAATCAACCTCCTCCCTCGGCAGCCTCTGTCAGTGCCCAATGACCCTTTCTGGGAAAATTTTTTTTCCTTATGTCCAGCCTGAACCTCCCCTGGTGGAGCCCGAGGCCATTAGAGAGGTTGAATACAAATGATTAATTCCGGACTCATAGTCCTGGTCGCAGCAAAAGAAAATAACAATATACTGGAAAAAACAAACGTATCTACAGAATCACAGAATCACCAGGTTGGAAGAGACCCACAGGATCATTGAGTCCAACCATAATCTTCCCTCTATTCTCCAGTTCACTGGAAACCAAACACCTGGTTGTTGTTTTCTCTCAAGAGAATAAAACCGCTTCCTACAACACACTTCTCGTGCAGCTACAGTACTGCAGAGGTCACAAAACACAGCAGTCCAACCCGTTCAAATTTTCCTTGCTACTTCAGGCTTCCTACAACCCAGCTCCGACAGCCTGTGCATTTGGCATCTTGCATGGCATCTACAGCAACTTCCAAGAAGCTCTAGGCATTGTGCAAGTCCACAGTTTGGTATTTCCAAGGAATTTTGCTTTGTGCTAGCGTAAACACTGGAATACTGAGTTTTTCAAGGTCTTCAATCCACAATGTGTTCAGAGCTGCAACTTGAACCATGGAATAGAATGATACAGCATTACCAGGTCTCTAATGCCCTGTTTTGACATTCAAACGCGCAGTCAGGGAAGAGAGAGCAAAGAAAAGTGCTGTCCACAAACATGGGAATAAAGGCTATAAATACAGGAATGTAGATATTTGGCCCCTCAACTCCAAGAAAAGCTTTATCTCCCTGCTCAGGCGCAGCCAACGTGCAACTCCAAGGGCCGATGCCAAACTCCAAAAGCATAAACTCACTCACAATCTTCTTACAAACTGCACTCTGAAAGCCACAAAAGTTCTTGAAAAAGTGTCTCAGCATCAAAGCTGCATCGTAAGGAGCACTTACCCTTGAAGGGCTTTCTCTCCAAACCAATCTCCTTTCCCTAGAGTGCGGAGAAAGACCGGATCTTCACTGGGGGAGTCTTCACGAGTAACATTCACCTGTTGAAAAGACAAGCCCCCCCCTCGTCATCATTTAGAGAACTTTTAATTGGCAAATAGAATCATAGAACAACCGGGTTGGAAGGGACCCATCGGATCTTCTGGTCCAACCATTCCTATCAAATAGGAATAAAACCTTTTTGTTCAGAGAGGGATTTGTCATCTGCTGGATCTCTCGGGAAAAGCTCTGGTCTGTATCTTTGAATCATAGAATCACCAGGTTGGAAGAGACCCACCGGATGATGGAGTCCAACCATTCCCATCAAACACTAAAATTATCTTCTCGGGGAACTGTGTAGTTCTCCAGAGTCCTGCAACTCTTCCCTCAGCATCGCCAACCAACCTTCCAACAAAAGGAGCAGCTATTTTCCACTAAGGTACCTACTACTCTCGCAAAAGAAGCAACACTTGAATTTTTTTTTTTAAAGTTTTAGCATTAAACATGAAGTTGGCTGCACAAGCACAGCCACTGCCTGCACGGAGTCGGCGGCAAGAGCAGGTTCCAAATGTTTTGTGAGTATCAATCAGACAAGGCACATGGCACAGGCTTCTGTTAGCTTTGTTCCGCATGAGTTCTTGCATTTCTAAACGCACTTAAGGGAAAAGGATCACAAAAATAATCTACATTTACATTTTTTGCGAGCACTGCAGGACGCAGGATGCCTCTTTCCAGATTCAGTTAGGGGATAACTCCGGTTGGAGCAGAAATTCAATATTTTCATGGAAATTTAAAGGAAAATACTGACTTAATTTTTAATCTTTTTTTTTTTTTTTTTTTTTTTTTTTTGCAGTGAAAGATAAAAGAAGTTAGTGCTGATGGAAAACAGCCTCTTGAGCCACTGTAACACCCTGGGGAGTGTAACCTTGTGAGACTAAGTTGAAGAAGCAGACACTGCAACAACAGGAAGGTGGCTTCACATCTGTAACTGATGATTTATTGTTGCCAGGGGGGTCCTTCTTCTTTTTGGAAACAATTTCAGAAGAAAAATACTAACATCTTTTCCTCATGCCATAAAAGGTTGGACTATGTTGGACTATATATGGTTGGGCTAGAAGATCCGATGGGTCCCTTCCAACCTGGTTGTTCTATGATCCTACGATTCTATGAGAAGGATATAAATCCCAGTTGCCATGTAATGATAAAGTCCCGACACCCTGCTGGGTCCTGAGGATGGCTTGACACGCATGGGATGTGGAAAGCTCCATCAATGATGGACAGAATTGCCTCTGTGAGAAGTGTTTCTTGCTTTTCAGCTGTGACAGTAAGTAACTCACACCCCTCATGGTACAAGAAGGTGGATGAACTGGTGAGACTGCTCCTCGAATCCTGTGTTCAGCTCTGGGCCCCTCAGCACAAGAAGGATGTTGAGGCTCTGGAGCGAGTCCAGAGAAGAGCAACGAAGCTAGAGAAGGGGCTGGAGAAGAAGAGGAGCGGCTGAGAGAGCTGGGGGTGTTTATCCTGGAGAAGAGGAGGCTGAGGGGAGACCCCATTGCTCTCCCCAACTCCCTGAAAGGAGGTTGTGGAGAGGAGGGAGCTGGGCTCTTCTCCCAAGTGACAGGATGAGAGGGAATGCCCTCAAGCTCCACCAGGGGAGGTCCAGGCTTGACATAAGGAAAAAAATTTTCACAGAAAGGTTCATTGGTCACTGTCAGAGGCTGCCCAGGGAGGGGGTTGATTCACGTTCCCTGGAGGTGTTTAAGGTGTGGGTGGACGAGGTGCTGAGGGACATGATTTAGTGTTTGATAGGAATGGTTGGACTCAATGATCTGGTGAGTCTCTTCCAACCTGGTTGTTCTATGATTCTAACTCCCAATTCCTGCTATCACTGCATGGTGGGGCTCACTCTCCCACTATCAACCATCTATAAATCTAGGTGCCCATTCTCAGTGGAGAGAAACAGGCAGTTGCCAAAGTCTGAGTTTTCCAAAATTTAATTGCGATGAGCAAGTCTCAGAGGTAGCTCCCACCCACAGGGAAATCTCTCATCTGCTGCTCCTTTGCAGCCTGTTGAGCTTTCATCGGAGCTTTTGCCGATGCAGATTCACAAAGCCAAAATCTGGGATGCTGGACGTGTCCTTTCACACTCAGAGATGCTCTGGCTTAATTTTACAATTACCTTTATAATCGTGGCCTGCGCTTTCTCCTGTCTCTTTTAGGGATGGTAAAATCAGTGTGTTTGAGTCGCTAACAAGGGCTCAGTCTAAACCACACTACACTTCACATCTGCAGTGACTCATTGGAGAACAGATGACAGTAGAGAACATGGAATAGACGAGCCAAGAAGATTTGTAACTGACAAAAAAAAGCTTGTACAAAGGGAACTTGAAATGACATTGAAGCTCCCTCTCATTGACCTTCATTGATCCCAAGCAACGAGTGCTAATTGTGATTTAGACCCAGTTCAAAGCACCAAAGAAGAACATGGAAAATCTGGTTTAAATTGGTGGGACACCGTGGATTTTAAAGAAAAAATGGTGCAGAATGTCCCAACACGGCTCACGCCCTCCCTGGCTGAAGGAAAAGTAAAAAGCAGGCACAGAGCAGCAGCATTTATCAAGCAGAAAGGACTCGGTTGTTTCCATTTGACACATATGGTTGGACTCGATGATCCGATGGGTCTCTTCCAACCAGGTTGTTCTATGATTCTATGCTCTATGATTCATTATTCAGCAGATTTCTGCAGGCAGGATGCTTTAAGCACACTTCTGATTTCCACTCACTTGGACTCAGGGAAATACACTACAATAAATAAACTAAATAATCTCAGGAGTGGGATCAAGGGTGGTGTTGAGGGAGAAAAAGCAGAGAAGGTTTTTTGCTCCTAAAAGAAAAATCCGTGGAGCATGGGCAGAAAGAAAATGGAAAAAAAGTCTTTCTAAGCATTCCTGGGTTAGGCTCAGAAATGTAAAATCTCCTCTGTTCACTTGACTGTCACTACAGATGCTCTGACATAAAAGCCAAGGCAGAGTTTTTATTACAAGTAGCTTTCGTCGATAATACTCATGCAAAGCTGCTGGAAGTAGAAAGGAGATGTGAGGCTAAAAGTACATGAGTTGCAGACAGAATTTTTTCTGGCTTATTAAGTTGCCTGTGTCGGTTTTTAATGTGGAACATGGGACATGATAAACTCTTGGTTCAGAAAGTCCTCAGCAGCATTTACTGTTTTATCACTCCTGTATTTCAGATAATCATAGAATCACCAGGTTGGAAGAGACCCACCGGATCATCAAGTCCAACCATTCCTATCAAACACTAAACCATGTCCTTCAGCATCTCATCCACCTGTCCCTTAAACACCTCCAGGGAAGGAGAATCAACCCCCTCCCTGGGCAGCCTATTCCAATGCCCAATGACCCTCTGTGTGAAAAACTTCCTCCTAATCTCCAGCCTAAATCTCCCCTGGCAGAGCTTGAGGCCATTCATTCTTGTCCTGTCCCCTGCCCCTTGGGAGAAGGGCCCAGCTCCCTCCTCTCCACAACCTCCTTTCAGGGAGCTGAAGAGAGCAATGAGGTCTCCTCTCAGCCTCCTCTTCTCCAGGATAAACACCCCCAGCTCTCTCAGCCCTTCCTCACAAGGCCTGTTCTCCAGCCCCTTCACCAGCTTCCTTGCTCTTCTCTGGACTTGCTCCAGAGCCTCAACATCCTTCTTGTGCTGAGGGGCCCAGAACTGAACACAGGATTCGAGGAGAAGTCTCACCAGTGCTGAGTCCAGAGGGAGAAGAACCTCCCTGGCCCTGCTGGTCACACCATTTCTGATCCAAGCCAAGATGCCATTGGCCTTCTTGGCCACCTGGGCACACTGCTGGCTCATGTTCAGTCCCTGTCAACCAACACCCCCAGGTCCCTCTCCTCCAGGCAGCTTTCTAGACAGACTTAATCTGAAAAAGATCATTTATTTCCTTCTGATGAGGACTGGCTCTCAGAGACAGAGAGTGGAAAATGTAATTTCAGTACCTGAGAGCTGATCCCTCTCTCCCAAACAAGCCAAGAGCACACGTAACAACCGATATTCTACCTCTACAGATGCCAAGGGATTTCCGCTCTCCTTAATTACGCAAAGGGCGACGTTTATATGTGCCTTGGTGCAAGCACCAGATCCACAAGCCAGGAGGCTGGGGTTGGCCTAGTTACAAGTGTATTTATCCATTTGTGTTTACTTTCCATGTATCACATCTCACCTCCAGTGGGAAATCACAGTGTATTCCCTTGAATGTCTCCGCTCTGCTACATAAAAAGAAGCCAAGGGCTTCTCAAGAGTAATAATATTAGGCCAGCTAAAAAAAATAAAGAAATTTAATGGGAGGAAAATAACTCTTGGCTATAAAATCAGGATTTTCATAGAATCAGATCAAAGAACAACTAAGTTGGAAGAGACCCACTGGACCATCGAGTCCAACCATTCCTATCAAACACTAAACCATGTCCCTCAGCACCTCATCCACTCGCACCTTAAACACCTCCAGGGATGGTGAATCAACCTTGGAAAAGAGGTCAAAACCCCACATTTTCCCTGTGAATAGTGGAACAGAAACTTACACCCTTTTAGTTCCTCAAGAAAAAAAGAAAAAACCCAAACCCTGATCTTTCTGGTCATTTACTGAGACACTCAACAACTGTTTCAACCCCAAAGCGTTCACTGCGAGAACACGTGTAAACCAGCATGAAATCTATTTTTTTTCCCCTTCAGGCCACTCTTCCCTACTGACCGAGTGCCAAGAAGTTTAATTAAATGTCAAGTGTTGCAACATTTGTGCCTCCGGGACCAGTGAATAAAGCTCTGGCTGGCACTGAATTTCAAGAGCACATCCCACCCCACGATTGTCACCATCGTCCCGCTTGCCCGCGAAAGGTGCCAACTTACCTTCCCTTTGCTGATGATGAAGAAAGTGTCCCCTCGAGCACCTTGTCGTATAATGTACTCTCCGCTTTCGTAATGCGTCTGTAAACGAAACAGAAAATTAAGGTGAACAAATAGATCCAGGGGCTGTTATTCAGCGAACAGCTTAGCAGTTTTGCAAGATAACACTTAGGGAAACATCATCCTGGGCCAGTTTTATCCTGGTCTGGCATTGGCCGTGATATAAAAATTGTCCTGTGTCAAGGAATATGATAATTAAAATAGAACCATTTAAGGTTTGCTCATTTTTCTTCTCACTGTGCTGGTGCCAGCTTTTGCCCAGATGAATTATCCTCACGGCCTAAATCCATTTATCCTAAGTAAACCAGACAGAGGAATTTTCAACAGAAACCGAAGCATATGAACTAAAGCGCAAAAAATATGTTGTAAAAATAGTTCTTTTCTGGCTTTTTTTTTTTTTTTTTTTTTGGTTGGTTTAGGTACTTTTCCAGCTTTGCTAGCAAGGGTTTCATTAAAGAAAAAAAGTAATTTTTTGCCCTGATGTTATTTTTGAAGTTTAATCTATCTTTTTTTACCTTGTTCTTTTTAACCTTGTTCTTTTTACCTTGTTCTTTTTACCTTGTTAGTGTTTGATAGGAAGGGTTGGACTCTATGATCCGGTGGGTCTCTTCCAACCTGGTGATTCTATGATTCTGCAGAAAATTACTCGATGAATTTATACCACTTGCATCTAAACTTAATAAGATAGCTCCACCCCCTGTGTTACACCATCAAAACGAATACACATCACCAAAAAATGAAAGATAATAGATTCTATATTCATATTTAGCTCCTCTAAATCTTGGCTTTTTCTTCAGAGATGCTCTACCTCCTGCAAATTAAAACCAAAGCACTTCGATAACAATCACAGGCAGCAGAACATAGAGTCATAGAATAACCAGGTTGGAAGAGACCCACTGGATCATTGAGTCCAACCATTCCTATCAAACACTAAACCAAGAACTTTCCCTCTAATGACTTTAACTACATCTTCTACTGGACAAACAACCACAGTTTTTTTGTTAATCAAATCTCCCTGCAGAGAGTTGCAGGATTTGATTCGCTGTGGATCTTCCACCGATTTGTGACAAAACCTCCCAAAAATGCCTCTGCCCTCTGTGTTAGTTGAAACTGCACAAAAGCACCAAGCCCCAGAAAAGATTGCCAGATCTTTTAATCACAAAGTACGTGTGAGCGACACCAAGGATGGATTTGAGTTAACCGTAGAATCACAGAACAACCAGGTTGGAAGAGACCCACTGGATCATCGAGTCCAACCATTTCGATCAAACATTAACTCATGTCCCTCAGCACCTCATCCTCCCACACCTTAAATACCTCCAGGGAAGGTGAATCAACCTCCTCCCTGGGCAGCCTCTGCCAGTGCCCAATGACCCTTTCTGTGAATTTTTTTCCTCATGTCCAGCCTGAACCTCCCCTGGTGAAGAGTCCTCCACAGCGTGCGAGGGAACGTATCTGACCCACCGTGCAGAGGAAACAAGGACTTTGCAACTTCGGACACCCACATTCGGAAGAAGGTTTTGGTTCACAGACCTCATCTCGCCAGTCACCAACTTCACCTGAAGCGTCTGTTCCTGATCCCCCATCAAAAAGTGAGAAGCTTTTAAAGCCCAACCAAACGTCCACACAGGCTCCACAGGCAAACCTCAATGCTGGAGACCAACCCAATGGTTTAGCTACAGAAAACCTCATTTTCCTCCAGCTGGATACCTCTGACTGCCGTGTTTATAGGAAGAACATTTGGGAAAAGGTGGAAAATAGATTTTATGTTTGGAGTCCTATGCAACCCACGTCAGCTGCTTCACCAAGAGGCCAAACCCCTGCCAGGGGTCACATCAGGGGAGCAGAAGCACAAAGGCGGCTTTGAAACACACGAGTTTCACTTCTCGCAGCCAGGTTTGCACCACATAAACCACTGAGGGTAACGTGGGTTTGATGACAGTGTGCAAAGTATAATCAATCTCCCTCCAGGTGTTTTTTATATTTCCTTAAAAAAAAAATAAATAAACCAAACTATGTTATTTTGCTAGTGGTTAAAAAAATAGTCACAGAACTATCAGCGAAATTCCAAACACAAGCAGTTTTCAAAATGCTTTTGTTTATGTTCAGGACTTTGCGTCTTAAATGGTTTTTCAACTCTGAAATGACAAGAGCAACTGTAACAAAATGGAATTTTAAAAGATGTAATTGCTGAAAAACACTGCAAAATCAAGTCGGATAATATGATCCTTCGGAATCATAAAACTGGAGCTTGAGGCCATTCCGTCTTGTCCTGTCCCCTGTCCCTTGGGAGAAGAGCCCAGCTCCCTCCTCTCCACAACCTCCTTTCAGGTAGTTGGAGAGAGCAATGAGGTCTCCCCTCAGCCTCCGCTTCTCCAGGATAAACACCCCCAGCTCTCTCAGCCCTTCCTCAGAAGGCCTGTTCTCCAGCCCCTTCACCAAATCATAATGTTTGCTCAGCTCCTCCTTTACTGGAACATTCTGATCTGACACGACTCAAAATTTCTTCGGCAGGAGGCAAGTCCTGCTGTCACCTTCAAGCTTCTTTCCCAGTCCACTCTCAAAACCAACAGTCTGAGCACACCCGAGCACGTTCAGGGGCTCTTAAATGACCCTGGGACTGGCAAAAGAGTAGCAGCTGTTCTGTTTAGAGGGAGACTGGTTGCACTTCAAATATTTTTATACCTCTAAGACCGAAGGATGTAGCAGAATATCAAACAGATGATGAGATGTCTACAGACTGTGAGCTAGGGTGATATGGACTGGATGAGCCCATTAGGGTCTGTAATGAAGAGCTGAGATACAGGTTTGATTCCTAAATCATAGAATCGTGAGGTTGGAAGAGACCCACTGGATCGAGTCCAACCATAAATGCACCACACTCTTCTCAGGGAGAAAGAGGAGGAAGGAGAATCTAAATAAAAAGCATTATTCAGCTTAATGCCTCATCGCTAAAGAAATTTCCTGCCCTAATTTGCTCTAAAAGGAGACACAAGGCCTTAGAAATGAAATTTTAACTCTCATTCCATGCACACAGTTGCTGTAATGCAGCCTGACAACCATTTTTGGAGAGCAATCAGACTCCCTAAGCTGCAAACAGCCTGGGAGGAAACTACCTCTCAGCTCTTTTTTTCCCCCAGGTGCTGAAGCAAACATCTGCTTCTCTGTTTTTTGGCTTGGAAAAGAGATGGAGTTGTAAAAAAAATTTCACCAGAAGGCGCAGGGGCCACCACCATCCTGAGCCCTGAGGGTGACACGGTCCCTGCTGCCTCCACCCGCGGCCAACGAGCTGCTTGGAATTGGGAGCACACAGGGCAGAGGTTCAAAAGACACATAAGCTGTTGCCTACAGCGCAAAATTCTTTAAAAAAAGAAACTTGTAGGCTTGTAGAAGAGCTAATTTCTGGAGGCTTGGCCACTGCAAGGAGGTTACCTGTCCGCATACCTCCATATCGAAGACTGACATGAAAACCATAGAATAGAATAGAATAGAATAGAATAGAATAGAATAGAATAGAATAGAATAGAATAGAATAGAATAGAATAGAATAGAATAGAATAGAATAGAATAGAATAGAATAGAATAGAATAGAATAGAATAGAATAGAATAGAATAGAATAGAATAGAATAGAATCGAATCATAGAACAACCAGGTTGGAAGGGACCCATCAGATCATTGAGTCCAACCATTCCTATCAAACACTAAACCATGTCCCTCAGCACCTTGTCCACCCGTCCCTTAAACACCTCCAGGGAAGGTGAATCAACCACCTCCCAGAGCAGCCTATTCCAATGTCCAATGACCCTCTGTGTGAAAAACTTCCTCCTAATCTCCAGCCTGAATCTCCCCTGGTGGAGCTTGAGGCCATTCCCTCTTGTCCTGTCCCCTGTCCCTTGGGAGAAGAGCCCAGCTCCCTCCTCTCCACAACCTCCTTTCAGGTAGTTGTAGAGAGTAATGAGGTCTCCTCTCAGCCTCCTCTTCTCCAGGATAAACACACCCCCAGCTCTCTCAGCTGTTCCTCATAGGACCTGTTCTCCAGCCCCTTCACCAGCTTCCTTGCTCTTCTCTGGACTCGCTCCAGAGCCTCAACATCCTTCTTGTGCTGAGGGGCCCACAACTGAACACAGGATTCAAGGAGCGGCCTCACCAGAGCTGAGTACAGAGGGAGAAGAACCTCCCTGGCCCTGCTGATCACACCGTTTCTGATAAAAGCCAGGATGCCATTGGGCACACTGTTGGCTTATGTTCAGTCGGATGTCAACCAACACCCGCAGGTCCCTCTCCTCCTGGCAGTTTTCCAGCCAGGCTTCTCCCAGTCTGTAGCTCTGCATAGGGTTGTTGTGCCCCAAGTGCAGGACCCGGCATTTGGGAGAAGAGAGAGAAGAGACAAAGTATGTGGCAGTGGGTGGAAAGGACCGGTGGAAATCCTGATGCTCTTGGAGAAACACCACATAAAAAGATGCTGGAAGGATGAGAAAGGGTGAAAGGAAGGATGAAGGGATCTGAGAAGGATTCGGATACCTGCCACCACATCTTTATCTGGTATCCCGAGAGGTCACCAGAAGCGATCAACTGCCGAAGTGCTGTCAGTGGGGGGAGAGCTTCATTTCATTAAGTGTAAAGAGAAAGAGAAATAAATCATAGAATCGTAGAACAACCAGGCTGGAAGAGACCCACTGGATCATTGAGTCCAACCGTTCCTATCAAATAAAAGCAGATTAATGGGCAGGATGATCTTCTGAGAAGAAACAGGAATTTCAGAAGGATGAGAAAAGGAGAAAGAAGAAGATGCTGAAAAAGTCAGAAAGTTCGAAGAGGCACAAATAGGAATGAAGAGGGTAAAAGGTCAGGACAAAACTCAAAGATGAAGAAGGAGAACTTAAGGGAAGGTAGTTCAAAGCCTGAGAGAGCAGCAAGATGATTTGATAGGAATGGTTGGACTCGATGATCTGGTGGGTCTCTTCCAACCTGGTTGTTTTATGATTCTATGATACAGGCAGGTGAGTCTCACACTAGGTCAGGCTAAGGAGAAAAGGAGGAAGAGCTTCAGCAAAGAGTATTGCTCAGAAAGACAAGAGAAGAACAGTTATCGGAAAAAAAAAATTGGATTTACTCCCATGATAAATGATGGTGATGATGAGAGACAGTAAATTAGTCAGATGGAAGCTGATTGTGGTATTAGGGCCACAGATGAAGCCATCAACGAACTGGGGTAGAAAAAACAATACTTCGCTTGCTGGTTAATGACTGATTCACAGGTAATCAACACGAAACGTGGGCAATCAGTGGAGTGATAAGTAATTATAAAAAGGATAACTAGGCAGAGTTGAATTAATCAATCAGTTACCTTGACTAAAAATTACAAACAGTAACAGGAAGTAAAAAAAAAAAAAATTATATGAAGTCGCATGGGGTTGATGCTGATGGGGAGGGGACTTCACCAGCTTTGCTTTAAGGAACCACAACTAGGAGCAATATTACACGATGCAACTGCACAGAAAACATCTTTCCAATTACAAGCAACTTAAGTATGTAGATTTTTAATTAAACTTCATTGAAACACACACAAACACACACACACTGCTTGGCTTCTCTCCTTTCCTGAACAGTGGTGATTTTTCTGTTTGTAATGGAAGAATGTGTGTAATGTTCTTCCCTCTATAAATCCAAACACCAGTTCCACTACTAAAATAGCAATCAATTCCTTACAAAAATTCCCTCTCGTCCTGTCCCTTGGGAGAAGAGCCCAGCTCCCTCCTCTCCACAATCTCCTTGCAGGGAGTTGGAGAGAGCAATGAGGTCTGCCCTCAGCCTCCTCTTCTCCAGGATAAACACCCCCAGTTCTCTCAGACACTCCTCTTCTTCTCCAGCCCCTTCACCAGCTTCCTTGCTCTTCTCTGGACTCGCTCCAGAGTCTCAACATCCTTCTTGTGCTGAGGGGCCCACAACTGAACACAGGATTCAAGGAGCAGTCTCACCAGTGCCGAGTACAGAGGGAGAAGAACCTCCCTGGACCTGCTGGTCACACCATTTCTGATCCAAGCCAAGATGCCATTGGCCTTCTTGGCCACCTGGGCACACTGCTGCCTCATGGTCAGTCGCTGTCAACCCACACCCCCAGGTCCCTCTCCTCCAGACACTTTCCAGCCAGACTTCTCCTAGTCTGTAGCTGCTCAGGGCTGTTGTGCCCTAAGTGCAGGATCCGCCACTTGGCCTTGTTAACCCTCATCCCATTGGTCTCAGCCCATGGATCCAGCCTGTTCAAGATCCTTTGGAGCCTCCTGACCCTCCAGCAGATCCACACTTCCACCCAGCTTAGTGTCATCTGCAAACTGGCTAAGGGAACACTCGATGCCTTCATCCAGGTCATTGATGAAGACATTGAACAGGGCTGGACCCAGCGCTGAGCCCTGGGGAACCCCACTTGCCATAGGATTTTTGTACTGAACTGTTGTGAATTGTACTGAACCTTTCCACTGTCTAAAACCTTCTCCAGTAATGAAACATTAAAAAAAAAAAAATCACTTTATGCATTTAGAGCACGGTAGAAGTTCAGATTACTCAAAGATAAGGCATGTGAAGAATTAACCCTGCAACAGGAACATCTTCAATCTCTCATGCAACAGACATATAAATATTTGACTCATCAGCTATTATGGTCCGTAAAGCAGCATTTTTTGAGTATATCTTACTATCAGCCCTGAAAAGAAAACCAGACCAACTGGGAAATGTAACCGAGGTCAGATTTCTGGTACGAGACGCGGCACTGCTAACAGGGAGCTGACTATTTCCTTACCAGGCAGAGGCCAGCACATTGATCCAGAGATTACTTCACTATTTTGAAGTTATTTTGAACTCCGAAGCACAGCGAATTATCTCTTTTGTGGTTTTTCTCTGGGAAGAATTTGGAAAATTACACATGGGATGTACGAGTGGACAAGCACAGGATCGAGTCTTATTGCGACCCAGTTGGCACTGCCTGTCACCACAGATAATAAATCCCACTCCTACGCAGGCAGGGAAAGGCTTCAGCCTGGTAAAAGAACAGCACGAAACTATCTGCTGGTAGCAGCCACGTGATGTACATTTCCAAGTCTCTCACGCTGGACACAATCAGGAGGGATAGGAGGAGGAGAGCACATCTGTTCCACTGACTCCCCCGATTTAGAACATCAGCATTTTCCACCACAGCCGTATCGTGAGTTTTCCCAGCGATGAGCTATTTTTGTGCTTGTCTTCTCTCCGAAACATCAATACAGAAAGTTATTTTCATTTTAAATTAATTCTGAGGTACTTGGGAGATGTGGTTTGGGTTTTTTTTTTAAACACGAGCATAATCTTGAAAGGAAGAAGGTCATCTGAAGGACACAGATCTCCAGCAAGAGATTTCTTCTTGCCTGTTTTCAGCTGACAAACCAAAGACGCTTAATCATAGAATCAACCACTCCTGTCAAACACTAAACCACGTCCCTCAGGACCTCAATAACCCGTGCCTTACACACCTCCAGGGAAGGAATCGATCCCAGGAATCCTGCAGCCAAGCAGGGAGCCACGTTTCAGCCCTTCTAGCTTTTCAGAGAGTCATGTTGGAAGAGACCCACCGGACCATTGAGTCCAATCATTCCTATCAAACACTAAACCATGTCCCTCAGCACCTCGTCCACCCGTCCCCCACGCGACTCAACCCCAACCCTGGGCAGCCTCTGACAGTGACCAATGACACTTTCTGTGAAAAATTTTTCCCTAATATCCAGCCTAAACCTCCCCTGGTGGAGCTTGAGGCCATTCCCTCTTGTCCTGTCCCCTGTCACTGGGGACAAGAGACCAGCTCCCTCCTCTCCACAACCTTCTTTCAGGTAGAGAGCAATGAGGTCTCCCCTCAGCCTCGTTCTCTCCAGGATAAACACCTCCAGCTCTCTCAGACGTTCCTCTTCTTCTCCAGCCCCTTCACCAGCTTAATTTCTCTTCTCTGGACTCGCTCCAGAGCCTCAACATCCTTCTTGTGCTGAGGGGCCCAGAACTAAACAAAGGATTCGAGGAGCAGTCTCACTAGTGCCGAGTAGCTCTGGGGATACCCAAACATGCCGCAAGCTGTGCTGAGGTCAGGCAACCTCCTGCTAGCCCAGCTGTGCACTGGGCCCCAACTGGATGAAATTCAAGGATGAACACTGAATCACCCTCTCTGCGCTGCGGCCGCTGAGCATACGGCACTGTGACAGCAGCTAATATTTCATTTCTGATGGTGAGCATCTGTTAGCAAAGCTGCCAGAGAATCAAATGACTCGAGAAGGGGATCAAAGTGCTCTTTAGCACATCTAGCTGGAGGCTTCGGGGAGATGCTCACCCGACCCAGCCTGCTCTAACCTTTCACCTCCCATCTGGTGCGTAATGCCAGGGACGACAAGCATTTGCCTATTGCAAAGTTAGGTTTTCTCCTGATTCTTAACCCCTTTCTGTGTGTTTAGGCTGGATATCAGGAAAAAATTTTTCACAGAAAGGGTCATTGGGCACTGGCAGAGGTTGCCCAGGGAGGGGGTTGAGTCACCTTCCCTGGAGGTGTTTAAGGTGCAGATGGACAAGGTGCTGAGAGACATGGGTTAGTGTTTGATAGGAATGGTTGGACTCGATGATCCAGTGGGTCTCTTCTAACCTGGCTGTCCTATTGGCTGTAGCCCCACAACCACCCACTGCTGCTTCTGGTCTCGTCTCCTCCCACCAGCCCAGTCCAGCAGACAGGACCTGACCCCTAGGGCAGTAAGAAATTCCACTTCGGGAAGCTTCCCCTATTAAGGAGGACAGAAAGCCACAAGGCACTAAAAATGCAAATAATAAAACTTCTCTCAAATGGTGTTTTGCTGCATTCTGCCTAGTATGGAAATCAGGCCATTTCAATTTTACCACATCAGTAACTCCGTTTCTAATGTTTTCCTCCTTTCCTCCAGTGGCTTAAGCCTTGTGGTCACCTATTAGGATATCTCCTGCCTAGTATGTCACGGATTAAGGGTGAAATGGCTTTCTGTTATCATAAAGACACTTTTAAATGACTATTATTACGACTCAGAGATACTGCAAACACCACACCAAAGAGTGGGAAATAAGAAGTAAGTTCAAATATACGCCCAAGACCTTAATTGAATATTAAATAATATACTGGAATAAATACAGAATCGTAGAATCATAGAACAACCAGGTTGGAAGAGACCCATCGGATCATCGAGTCCAACCATTCCTATCAAACACTAAACCATGTCCCTCAGCACCTCGTCCACCCGTCCCTTAAACACTTCCAGGGAAGGTGACTCAACCCCCTCCCTGGGCAGCCTCTGCCACTGCCCAATGACCCTTTCTGGGAAAACTTTTTTCCTGATGTCCAGCCTGAACCTCCCCAAATGTAAATGTATAAAGATATATCAATGTATAAAGATATATAAGATACAAGTAGATAAATATACGAGTAGATAAATCACAGAATCATAGAACAACCAGGTTGGAAGAGACCCACTGGATCATCGAGTCCAACCGTTCCTATCAAACACTAAACCATGTCCCTCAGCAGCTCATCCACCCACACCTTAAACACCTCCAGGGAAGGTGAATCAAATATGAAATCTGCCCAAGGGAGTATGAGCAAGTTCATTTCCCAAGGAGGGTAAACTCCCTGAAAAAAATAAACCACTTGCCAGGGCATATTATGAGAAGGCACCAAGGTCTGCGGTAGAAGGGGAGGACCTCTCCTAATTAACACCCAACCTTTTGACCAGGACAAAGCCAGGATTTGATGACTGGCTCCATCCCTAGAGGGTCATCTTCAGGTGGTGCAGGAAGACACAAAGCTTGATCATAGAATCACAGAATCACCAGGTTGGAAGAGACCCACCGGATCATCGAGTCCAACCATTCCCACCAGTCTCTAAACCAGAACAGGACAAAGGACCAACATTCAATGCTTGGTGGTCAATCCTTGGGTGGCCGCAGCTGTCTCCACTACTACATTTACTCTACTTTTCAAATTTTCCCAAGGAATTCCTGGCCTGGCTTGCTCCTGAGGCTAAATCCTGCAAACCAGCCTTGTTCAGGATGCCTGTAGGTGTCACTGTGGGCAACGGGATAGAAGGAACCACTGGAAGAAAATTAGAATTCAAACACCCATCAGGTTAATTAATATTTGTTTGGGGTTTTTTTAAAAAATATAATTGCTAATTATATTTTTCTGCTTTTACAGATTAAGGCGCATTTATCTGAGGCTCAGACAAAGGAGCTTTATTAGCCACAATTCTCTTTTTCTGCTTCAGGATGAGAGAGTGGGAATCACAGAACACTTGCAAATAAGCATAAAGTTGGATTTTGTTTCTTTGGTTCGTTGCCATGAAAATTAGCATAGAGATGTATGCATTTAACTAATGATATGTGGGTTAGAATCAGGGGTTTTGAGAAAATGCTATGATTTGGGGGACGGCTATTAAAATAAACTCACAGACGGAGGTGCAGGAAGAACCACGATACTCATTCACTTTTTTTTTTTTCATAAATGGATTTCATTAAGATTTGTTTTATCTTATAATTTGTAGTCAAAGCACATTGTAATTATATTTGAAGAGGGAAGCATTTACTCTACAAATCCTGGTTTGGGAGTTTTAGAAATTAGTATCCTTTGAATTCAGACCTGGGAAGCACAAGGTAGTGATTTGCAGTCGTATGTGGTGAGGCAGGAGCTGGGGACAGAACAGATTTTTCACTTCCAGGCAATATACATTTTCCTGGAGAAGAGGAGGCTGAGGGGAGACCTAATTGTTCTCTACAACTACCTGAAAGGAGGTTGTGGAGAGGAGGGAGCTGGGCTCTTCTCCCAAGGGACAGGACAAGAGGGAATGGCCTCAAGCTCCACCAGGGTGGGTTTAAGCTGAATATTAGGAAAAAATATTTCATGGAAAGGGTCACTGGGCAGTGGCAGAGGCTGCCCAGGGAGGGGGTTGAGTGACCTTCCCTGGAGGTGTTTAAGGTGAGGGTGGACGAGGTGCTGAGGGACGTGGTTTAGTGTTTGATGGGAATGGTTGGACTCGATGATCCAGTGGGTCTCTTCCAACCTGGTTGTTCTATGATTCTATGATCACAGAGTAAGACAGAGCCGTACGATGCTACTGACACCTCCCTAGAAACAAATAGGCTTTCAGAGCACTATTTCCTACCCAACATCTGATGGAGATTTTCTAGGTCCATTTTACGCTTGCCCAGATGGAAAGGGAAATGTCCCAGCAGTGTTTCTGCCCCAGAGGCATTGCTCACGTCCCACTGGCAGTAGCAGCAGCCTTTACTCGCTGCTGCGAGGAGGGGCTTGAGCTGAGCCCCATCAGCTGCGGCAGAAACTGTCAGACGCCCAGATTTGAATTATATTTCAATCTGAACTGAATATATTCTATTTGCTTAACACCAGAAGTGAAGGTCAACCACGAGCCCATTGGTCCCAACCTGCTTGCAGGCAAAAGCAACAAACAAAACACACAATAAAACAAAAACCCTGAGCATTTTGCACAAAAACACACTGCGAAGCCTCTTAAAACTAGAAAGAGCAGTACAAATAGTAGTACAATAGTACAAATTGATATGGAAAAAATCAAGAAGGTGGCTGGATCACAGAGGATAAATTTACTGGGATGCCCTGAGTTGCATCCTGTGACCTCCCCGATGTCCCTCCTGCTATTTCACATGTTTCCAAAGGCGAGTTTGCACATCTGCCAGGGCGAACAATAAATCACGGATTTACTTAAATCCTTTTTTTTTTTTTTCATCTCTATGAAAACCTGGAAAACATCTAAGATTACCAACGCAAAACAAATTGGTGCGGTTGGTTTTTCTTCCTTTCCTTTAGAGCTGTGACAGATTGTCGGAAGAATCCGCTCGGAGAGAACAAAACTCCTGATAGGACAGAGCTGGGTTGAACATGACCTGTCGAAGGGCAAACACTTATCCCTAAAAACATGGAAAACCCACGAGTGGCGACAGCGAGTGTGGCAGCTTTATGAGTTAGTGCCTTATCAGTGACTCACTACAGAAAACTTTAACATCCACTTAACTCACTGTTACCAAAAATAATAATAAAATATTGGATCTCAGAGAATCATTGCAGGTATTTCCTTCTCTGTCCCATGATGCTGCCGTCACCACATGCCCTGATTAGAGCCACATCATCCCCAGAGAGGTTTTTTTTCTATCCACTGATCTGGCTGAGAGGTGTTTATTGACGAGAGGGATGCTTAAAGCAGGAGGACAGTGTAATGACCTGAAAAGGATGATGCTACTCGATTGGCAACCGGAAAAAACCAGGCAACTACAAACCTCTTCTCTGGGATACATTGCAGGGAGGGGGCAGAAATCACGGTACAAACATCACACCTGAAAATTCAGGCTTCAGCTTTACCTTTCACATCTTCATTGTTTGATACTGTTCACTAAACACTTGATGTGAAGGAGAAGTCTATGGTTTCTCCAGGTGGCTCCACAACAGCTATTGTGCTGCCTTAGCAGCTGAGGAAACCCCTTTGCAACCCCAAGCTCTTACCCTCAGTAAACTCTGCAACACCAAAGCCTGAGAGACCTCACCAACCCTTTGCAGCCCAGAGATGGGACATGAAGCAGAAAAAAGAGCTCAAGACGACAATGCCTTAAAAGAATTTTAAGATGAACCCTTAGCACATTTTGCCAAAGCTTTTCAAGGTGGAAATACTACGCTATATCTAAAGAAAACCTTCTTGTGATAAGAACACAAATGCAATCATAGAATAATAGAATAACCAGGTTGGAAGAGACAGACCGGATCATCAAGTCCAACCATTCCTATCAAACGCTAAACCATGTCCCTCAGCACCATCTATATCGATAGTGAATCAACCACCTCCCTGGGCAGCCTCTGACAGTGACCAATGACCCTTCCTGTGAAAAAAATTTTTCCTGATGTCCAGCCTGACCCTCCCCTGGTGGAGCTTGAGGCCATTCCCTCTTGTCCTGTCCCCTGTCCCTTGGGAGAAGAGCCCAGTTCCCTCCTCTCCACAACCTCCTTTCAGGTACTTGTAGAGAGCAATGAGGTCTCCTCTCAGCCTACTCAACCACGCTCACACGAACCAGACAAATATTTAGCCGTGTTTATCCTGAGCATGCACCAGTTCCATTTTCCATTCCGCCCACTGTGTTTTTCCATCCCCATTACTCACACTAGACACTCGGTTGGTTTTCTCTTTGCAGAGATGCAGTGTTGCCTGCTCTGAAGGCAGCTTTCCACCCTACTCCCACCAAACCCCAGAAATGTGATGGGACACACCTCTATCTCAAACAAGTAGAGAGAAAAAGCATAAATAAGAACGTGCCCCACATCACTATTCCCTTCTTCACTTTTTCTGGGTTTCGTTCCCAGTAGGATGAAGCAGTCACCTTTGGTCCAGGCAGAATCTACCATCAAGCTCTACATCAACACAATCAAACTGCAGGAGGGGCCAGCAAGGATTATATTGGACTCGGTTTCCTTTACCTAAAGCTCATCCTCAGTCTTATTTGAGCAGGAAAACAGCGCTCGTTATATTGAAATTTAATTAGTTTTGCATATTTTTCCCCTTCTATTCACTGTTGCCACACAATTCCACATAAAAGGAAGATAATATTCAGGCTCTATTAATTAAACAGAGGTATCCGAAGGATTTCTAATTTCTAATTTCACAATGCTGAGGGGAGACCTCATTGCTCTCTCCAACTCCCTGAAAGGAGGTTGTGGAGAGAAGGGAGCTGGGCTCTTCTCCCAAGGGACAGGGAACAGGACAAGAGGGAATGGCCTCAAGCTCCACCAGGGGAGGTTTAGGCTGGATATTAGGAAAAAATTCTTCACAGAAAGGGTCATTGGGCAGTGGCAGAGGCTGCCCAGGGAGGTGGTTGATTCACCTTCCCTGGAGGGGTTTAAGGGACGGGTGGACGAGGTGCTGAGGGACATGGTTTAATGTTTGAAGGAACAGTTGGACTCGATGATCTGGTGGGTCTCTTCCAACCTGGTTGTTCTATGATTCTATGAATGCAGAGCAAGAAGAATGGTTGACATCTTCACATGAAGGTTCGTAAAATATCACAGACCTGCCCAAGCCAGCCTGGGAAGCTGAATTACACAAAGAAACTTTCTCCAAGACCGTTGCTCTTCATTAGGACCTGTACCACTAGCAACAGAGATGAATTTTGTTTCTTTTACCACTCATGCCTTATTAATGCCAGACTTCAATTGCGCAGGAAAAAAATTAGAAAAGACTAGCAAGCAAGCCTTATCACACAAATTTACAGCAGCTTTAATGAAATGGCTGCCGACAGGCACTGTGATCCATGCTTTCAGCACTTTGAGATCACACTCCCGAGATGTGCTCTGCACAACAGCCAGTGAGCTGCAAAGAACAGATTTCTTGGCTTGGCATGATCTGCCTGCGATCTTTAACACATTTCTCCTCACTTACACTTCTTGATCGCTTTGGTTGTGGCATTCTGGGCCCCTCAGCACCAGAAGGATGTTGAGGCTCTGGAGCGAGTCCAGAGAAGAGCAATGAAGCTGGTGAAGGGGCAGGAGAACAGGCCTTATGAGGAAGGGCTGAGAGAGCTGGGGGTGTTTATCCTGGAGAAGAGGAGGCTGAGGGGAGACCTCATTGCTCTCTCCAACTCCCTGAAAGGAGGTTGTGGAGAGGAGGGAGCTGGGCCCTTCTCCCAAGGGACAGGACGAGAGGGAATGGCCTCAAGCTCCACCAGGGGAAGGTCTGGCTGGACATTAGGAAAAACTTCTTCACAGAAAGGGTGATTGGGCACTGGCAGATGCTGGCCAAGGAGGGGATTGACTTGCCTTCCCTGGAGGTGTTTAAGGTGTGGGTAGACAAGGTGCTGAGGGACATGGTTTAGTGTTTGATAGGAATGGTTGGACTCGATGATCCGATGGGTCTCTTCCAACCTGGTTGTTCTATGATTCTAAGATTCCTCCGTGATCATATCCACATAGGAATCAATGAGGCAGCCAACTCATAACCACCCAAGCCGGGCAGAAGCACAGCACTGGCATCTGCACCTCCCTAGCACATTAAATCCAATGAAAATAGTATTAACATTTCTAGCGAAACAGTTTCCAAAATGCACACTGAAGAACAGCAGTCCTGGGTCTCCAACTCACACCCTAGCCCAGCTGCACTGTTAGAACCTAGAACTCAGAAACAAAATGGGATGCATCCTCGATTTGGGGCAAATACACATTATTTTCTATTAGATTTTCTATATTGCTTATAGCATACAAATGTCATGTATTTGTAATGTACAGAATCATAGAATCACCAGGTTGGAAGAGACGCACTGGATTAGAGTCCAACCATTCCTATCAAACACTAAACCATATCCCTCAGCACCTCGTCCATCCATCCCTTAAACACCTCCAGGGAAGGTGAGTCAACCACCTCTCCTATATAATCTGATAGTATTATATAAACGTATAAATATAATGATATATAAATGGTAAAGCTAAGTAGGGTTCTGGACACACAATATATGCAAGAAGAATCCATTTGAAATAGTGTCAAATCTAAACTATCTCCACAAGAAGAATCTTCAGTACTTCAGCAATCAAAGTGAAATTGCACGTATTGCTTTTCTGTCACTCAGGCTGCTCAGATTCACGCATATAACATCTTCTATGGATTAGTACGACAAATCCAACGCAGCAGAGGAAGATCAAGCATGTAGGATTTAGAAAACGCTAGAGTTGAAAAAAGCCAATGAAACCTTAATTCAACCTCCTCCTGTGTATGTAAAACCACACAGATTTTAAATCATGTATTATTCTCTCCAGCTTCCCCAGTTTTCTCCTCTGAT
Source organism: Coccyzus lansbergi (assembly GCA_033558105.1). Taxonomy (NCBI): domain Eukaryota; kingdom Metazoa; phylum Chordata; class Aves; order Cuculiformes; family Coccyzidae; genus Coccyzus; species Coccyzus lansbergi. Next base: position 502,063 of record JAUMJK010000786.1, on the reverse strand, counting down.
TTTCTGCCACTTTCCCCTACACTGAAAACCCTACGGAACTCAGGGCTGGGACAGATATTCAGGCGGATAACAGGTCCATCCTGACACGTGTTAAAGAACGTGTGAAATAGACTGCAAACCTCTAAGTAAGAATTTTGTTATTTGTAGCTACTTTAGCTATTACATTTTGATAATTTGAACAGTTTTAATCAGATAATGCTTTTTTTTTTAATCGGGTGCGTCATAAATCTATCTTGCTAACATCATTTGTGTTGTTTTTCTAGGTTTCTAGGTGTTGTAACCCTTGTGAAAGTGCAGGAAGGAGCTTATTTGCTGTGAACAGAGTGATTGACTCCCACAAAATGGAGATGCGATGGGAAACCTAAATGCCTGAAAAATCATAAAAGAGACAGTGAGTGGATTAGTCCAAGCAGAGCAAAGTCAAGCTCGGAAGAGTAGTATAAAACAGTAAAATAGTAATATCTCCTTCTCCTACTAATTCTCCTAATTAGTAGATAGTTGGGGAAAAAAATACTAGAAAAAAAATCACTGTAGACCAGTAGCCGCAATAAATCATTTCAGATCAAATGTGTAAGTCAGCAAAATCATAAGCAATGGGAAATGGCTTCAAGAGACACCGTCAAGCAACTTGAATTAACTTCTTGTTACCTGAGCCGCTGATTTTAGGTAATAAATCTTCCAAGGATATAAGTTTTATGTTTGAATGACAGAGGATACACTTTTCCCTCTTTCATGGGTACCAGAAAGTGAACCAACTTCAAGATGGAAAGGAAAACCCTGCTATTTACTCCAAAGAAAAAGAAGGAGAGAAAAACAACAACAAGAAATAAAAACAAACAAAAAAACTCCCAAACCAAACGAAACAAGCTAAAAAAAAACCACAAAAAAAGGGAGAAATAAACATCAGCCCAGAGTTTTCCAGCACTGTGAAAGCTCAGAACTAGCTCATTTCCCTCCTTGGCCACACTGGGAACACAGACCACAGACCAACATTCCTCTTCATAGAATCATAGAACAACCAGGTTGGAAGAGACCCAACAAATCATCAAGTCCAACCATTCCTATCAAATACTAAACCAAGTCCCTCAGCACCTCATCCACCCACAACTTAAACACCTCCAGGGAAGGTGAATCAACCACCTCCCTGGGCAGCCTCTGACAGTGACCAATCACCCTCTCATTGAAATTTTTTTTCCTAATATCCAGCCTAAAACTCCCCTGGTGGAGCTTGAGGCCATTCCCTCTCATCCTGTCACTTGGGAGAAGAGCCCAGCTCCCTCCTCTCCACAACCTCCCCTCAGGTAGTTGGAGAGAGCAATGAGGTCTCCTCTCAGCCTCCTTTTCTCCACAATAAACACCCCCAGCTCTTTCAGTCCTTCCTCATAAGGCCTGTTCTCCAGCCCCTTCACCAGCTTCGTTGCTCTTCTCTGGACTCACTCCAGAGCCTCAACATCCTTCTTGTGCTGAGGGGCCCACAACTGAACACAGGATTCAAGGAGCGGCCTCACCAGTGCCGAGTCCAGAGGGAGAAGAACCTCCCTGGCCCTGCTGGTCACACCGTGTCTGATCCAAGCCAAGATGCCATTGGCCTTCTTGGCCACCTGGGCCACTGCTGCCTCATGGTCAGTCGTTGTCAACCAACACCCCCAGGTCCCTCTCCTCCTGGCAGTTTTCCAGCCAGACTTCTCCTAGTCTGTAGCTGCTCAGGGTTGTAGTGCCCCAAGCACAGGACTCTGCACTTGGTCTGGTTAAACCTCATCCCATTGACTGCAGCCCATGGATCCTGCCTGCTCAGATCCCACCAGTTCCTCCATATCCATAGGGTGGATAGTGGGGGAAAAGGTAAAACCTCATCGACCTGAAGCTGGGGAAGATGCTCTACCCTCTCCTCCTAAATTTTCCCCTTGGGGCAGCTCTGCCTCTGCGCTACCTTCCAGCTTTGGGGCTGTAAGAGAGGACAGGACCAAAACATCAGCCGGAGCATATGTGGATGGCACTGCCACTGCCTTAAGTTATTCTATGGGTGTTTCACAGCATTTGAGTTTCCCAAATAAAACTAAATTACTACTTTATTCCTTTCTGTCATAAACTGCCCACGTTATAATGAAGTGCCATAAGGCTAAAGCTACATATTCTTACGAAAGGAATGTAAACTAACAAAAAACCATTTATTTTTCTGATATCGAGCTGATACATATTTAAAGAGTGCCTGATGAAAATTTCTTTTTAACTCTAAAAAAAAAAATGGAAAAGCCGGTATTCAGAAAAGACAATCATAAATTGTTTCAAAGCCTTCAAAAGTGGGGAGTAAAAGGTCAGGCTTTTGTATTCTCGCAAGTTTTCCAGCTTTATAAAAAAAAAAAAAAAGAGACTTTTAAGCTTGGCTATTAATCATCTACAGCGAGTGTGACGATTTGCAAGCAAAATCCCCTCTTTCACCTAAGGAAACTAAAATTATTCAGATGTTTCATGAATAAAAATAACATGCGAGAAGGAGCTTTTCTGGTTTTCCAAAGCGGAATTGCATTCATTCAGAATAAAGCCACTTATTCGATACCAATCCTGGTATTTGATGCGAGGAGAGCAGCACTCGGATGGGGGTAAAGCACACAGCGAGGTCTCCAACTACGTTGTTCCTCCAATATTTAAACATCAACATAGAATCATAGAACAACCAGGTTGGAAGAGACCCATCGGATCATCGAGTCCAACCATTCCTATCAAACACAAAACCATGTCCCTCGGCACCTCATCCACCTGTGCCTTAAACACCTCCAGGGAAGGTGAATCAACCCCCTCCCTGGGCAGCCTATTCCAATGCCCAATGACCCTTTCTGTGAAAAACCCACTCCTAATCTCTAGTCTAAATCTCCGCTGGCGGAGCTTGAGGCCATGTTTATGTTCTTAATCAAAAAAGCAGTACAGAGAAATTCTTTTGCCACAGGATCAACGCTGTGAAGCGTCGGCACCGAGAATGTGCATCAGAGCCCAGAGGGATTATGAACAGGTCTCTATAGGAAGGAGCAGCCCAGGAGACAGCACTCGAAAAGCCACAAGGAGGTCAAGAAGGGCTTTTCCTCCTTTTTCTTTAGCTGAAAAAAGTAGACACTGAGCTAAAAAAATTAGGAAGACACTGGAGACAGTATTAAAAATGCCATAATTAAACCCCTAGGCTCTAGTGCATGTGATGCTTATCACATCCCAGACAAAGCAAAGGTTGGATGATATCCACTACTCTAAAGAGATAAAAAATGCTCCTTGTACAGAATAACGGATGAATTAGGGTCCTTCAACCCTTGCACAGCATAAGTACCATTAACCCTTGCTTCCCTGCCCCTCTCAAACAGTTACCCCTTGCCAATGATTCACCTTCCCTGGAGGGGTTTAAGGGACGGGTAGATGAGGCCCTGAGGGACATGGTTTAGCGTTTGATGGGAATGGTTGGACTCGATGATCCGATGGGTCCCTTCCAACCTGGTTGTTCTGTGATCCTGTGTGATTCTGTTTATTTGATACGGAGGCTGAGCTGACCTAAAACCCACACATTTGGCTTTGACTCAACATTCACTGATTTAAATCTATCTTCTTGCCTTACTCTGCAGTCTCACAGGAACTGGGTATCAAAAGGGCCTTGGGGCAAGTAATCACAAACGATTTGAGCAAACTGCTCCACAAGCCAACTTCTTCAGACACTGATCCACCAAACCCCAACTAAATCAAGAATTAAACCTCAAGCTGCAGAAACATATTACTTGTTGACTCACACGTTATGTTTGGCAAGCACGAGCATTTATGATGAATGGCTGAGAGAGCTGGGGGTGTTTATCCTGGAGAAGAGGAGGCTGAGGGGAGACCTCATTGCTCTCTATAACTCCCTGAGAGGAGGTTGCGGAGAGGAGGGAGCTGGGCTCTTCTCGCAAGTGACAGGGGACAGGACAAGAGGGAATGGCCTCAAGCTCCTCCAGGGGAGATTTAGGCTAGAGATTAGGAGGAAGTTTTTCACGCAAAGGGTCATTGGGCATTGGAACAGGCTGCCCAGGGAGGGGCTTGATTCATCTCCCCAGGAGGTGTTTAAGGGACTGGTAGATGAGGTGCTGAGGGACCTCACCTACCCGTGCCCTGAACCTCCCCTGGTGGAGCTTGAGGCCATTCCCTTTCGTCCTGTCCCCTGTCCCTTGGGAGAAGAGCCCAGCTACCTCCTCTCCACAACCTCCTTTCAGGTAGTGGGAGAGAGTAATGAGGTCTCCTCTCAGCCTCCTCTTCTCCAGGATAAACACCCCCAGCTCTCTCAGCCACTCCTCACATAAGGCCTGTTCTCCAGTCCCTTCCCCAGCTTCGTTGCTCTTCTCTGGACTCGCTCCAGAGCCTCAACATCCTCCTTGTGCTGAGGGGCCCACAACTGAACACAGGATTCCAGGAGCTGTCTCCCCAGTGCCGAGTCTAGAGGGAGAAGAACCTCCCTGGACACTTTAAGCAAAGAAACTTTTAAGTGGCCTGGAAAAGTTTTGCTTACTTATTCTTTTCCTTAACTCTCGATAAGGAGCTTAATGCTAGTTATGCGATCCGAGCAAACTCAACTGTTTCTGGTTAGGCATGCGGGTTCGAGATAGGCAAATTTAATTCATAGCATATCAAGTTAATATGCGCCTTTTTTTCTCTAAATCTGAACACTTCTCCAGCAGCAAAGGAAATAAAGCTTATCTGTGGTGTGCAATTATTCCCTATGACAGACAGGCGATTTGTTCGGATTACGGAACTTATCTGTTCACCAAAGTAAGAGGCAAGGAAATAACAACATCCTATCAAGGCTCTCAAAAAGAAAATCAAATTAAATGTCAGCAGTGGCATTTCTTAAAATCAATGGCAGAGGTGGTACATGTGAACATTCTCATATAAACACAGTTATTAGTGTTGCTTATGACAGTAAGGTACCTAGGGAAAAACCCGACGAGGCTAGAAATGGAATATTAGAATCACAGAACAACCAGGTTGGAAGGGACCCATCGGATCTTCTAGTCCAATCATTCCTATCAAACACTAAACCAAGTCCCTCAGGACCTCATCTACCCGTCCCTTAAACACCTCCAGGGAAGGTGACTCTACCCCCTCCCTGGGCAGCCTATTCCAATGCCCAATGACCCTTTCCGTGAAAAACTTCCTCCTAATACTGTTGGACACAGATCTCTCACAGTTAAATCCTACAGGGCTGCTTTTGAAAGGCTGGATTAAGAGTTTCTGTGATAATTAATCAGTTGCAATTCTACAGCCCTCGAGCCGAGCATGACTGAATACACCATGTGGACAAACTGCCTGCAATGGAGACCTCATTGCTCTCTACAACTACCTGGAAGGAGGTTGGGGAGAGGAGGGAGCTGGTCTCTTCTCCCAAGGGACAGGGGACGGGACGAGAGGGAATGGCCTCAAGCTCCACCAGGGGAGGTTCAGGCTGGACATTAGGAAAAAATTCTTCATGGAAAGGGTCATCAGGCAGTGGTAGAGGCTGCCCAGGGAGATGGTTGATTCACTTTCCCTGGAGGTGTTTAAGGTGCAGGTGAATGAGGTGCTGAGGGACATGGGTTAGTGTTTGATAGGAATGGTTGGACTCGATGATCCGGTGGGTCTCTTCCAGTCTGGTTGTTCTATGATAACTGGGAGCAAACCTGCCAAACTGTTCTTTTGGGGAAAATAAATAAATAAATAAATAAAGAGCCCGATACTCCCGATACTGCCAGAAGAAGGGTTGCCGACTCTGAACTCGTTAGCTCTCGAAATGAAAAGCACTTACCTCTTCAAGGACATCTGCAAGCTTACTAAGTACCTCCTCAGGAAGGCTCTGGAATGTGGGAACGCTGCAATACAAAAAAACCTCTTGGTTAATGGCTCCATAAATCTCTCTGTGTTTCCCTCATCTATCTTCCAGAGATGTTTTGCCCTCGTTATCTGGGGCCGAACGAGCATTCACCAGAAAAATGGCACATGGAACACAAACCTGATCTTCCTCTGGCAGCCAAGATGCATTTTATCATGATGGGAGAGCACTTCTAGTAAACATCTGGAGAACCACTAATAAAGCTGGTAATAAACCAAGAATCAATTAAGGATTTACTGTGTAACAAACCTGCTCACTCGCATGTACAAGCGTGCAAAGTTTTTCATGTTTTACCTTCATCCCACCAGAAATAAATAACAATAAAAAAGGCAGAAAAAACCCAGCTCTAAGCAGCAACAGATAAAAGATTGACTGAAGCCACACACAGACATAAAAAATGCAGAGCGTGAAGCTGTGAAGGATACGGGGTCAGCAACAAAACAACATCAAAGGACTTTTAGAATGATTGGAGACTTCATGGGGAGGTTTGCATCCAGGTTTGTTTTCTTTCACCAAAATGGCAGCTTTTCCTCTAATTTGGTGCTTCCCTTCACATAGTCCTGGGCCAGCAAGGACCTGCTGGTCGAGGCGAGATGGCCAATGCAGTCTAGGGGCTACAGGACTGAGATTTAGAATCATAGAATCATAGAACAACCAGGTTGGAAAAGACCCATCGGATCATCGAGTCCAACCATAAGACATACCATAAGACAAACAGTTGCATAAGGTTCAAAATAAAGTAAGTCTTAGAAGACATTGCTGCAGAGCAACAGGTAAGGAAAAGTTACAGGAAAAAAAATGAAGTTATTAAGTTTGTGAGAAAGTCTGAAAAGACACAGGAGAAAACATTCGGCACTTGAGTTCACTATTTACAACAGGAGCCTCAGTAAATGCAACTCAATCTGATCAAGAAATGACTCACTCTGCTCTTAACAAAGGAGGATCGAGCAAACCCAGACTTTCTCTGACAAGTTCTTCTCCAAGTGCTTATTAAATCCCATCAATAATGATTTTAAACCACCCATGACATCTACACTAGACAGTAACAATTGCTACAGCAAGAAAAAAAATAAGATATCCTTGTATCCAACACCAAAGACACTCAAGAAAGTTTAAAACTCCTACCAACAACACATGTAAAGGACTTCATTCCACTTTTCTCCACAACTCTTCCCGCCAAACAAGTCAGGGAACTCTGCCTTTTGAAGACTAAGTACTTGCACGTGCTCAGCCTTTCCTGGCAAACTGTGTTTCCTACAAGTCTTCTCCTGTGAGCTTTCTCCAGGTGCTTCTTGTTCCATTTAACAAGGAGCAATTAGCCTCTCTGCACACAAGATACTAGTGAAAAGTGGCCCTGAAAGGAGAAGATCTGCACTACAAAACACTAAGGTGAGAGTCAAAACCCTGTCTTGCTCATCCAAGGGTGACACCTTGATTGTTCTCAAGCCAAAGAGACGACCAGAGCATTCGCTGCCGCTTAATCCTTTAAATATATTTTGAGAGAAACTGGTTAAGCAGAAGGGGCACCAAGTCTGCTGCAATTTCCCCCCTGAAGCAAACAGCTGAATGGTGATCAGCACTTAGAATCACAGAATCATAGAATAACCAGTCTGGAAGAGACACACCGGATCATCGAGTCCAACCATTCCTATCAAACACTAACCCATGTCCCTCAGCACCTCGTCCACCTGTCCCTTAAACACCTCCAGGGAAGGTGAATCAACCACCTCCCTGGGTAGCCTCTGACAGGGAACAATGACCCTTTCTGTGAAATTTTTTTTTCCTCATGTCCAATCTGAACTTCCCTTGGTGGAGATTGAGGCCATTCCCTCTCATCCTGTCCCCTGTCACTTGAGAGAAGAGCCCAGCTCCCTCCTCTCCACAACCTCCTTTCAGGTAATTATACAGAGCAATGAGGTCTCCCCTCAGCCTCGTCTTCTCCAGGATAAACGCCCCCAGCTCTCTCAGTCTCTCCTCTTCTTCTCCAGCCCTTTCACCAGCTTCGTTGCTCTTCTCTGGACTCGCTCCAGAGCCTCAACATCCTTCTTGAGCTGAGAGGCCCACAACTGAACACAGGATTCAAGGAGCGGCCTCACCAGTGCCGAGTCCAGAGGGAGAAGAACCTCCCTGGCCCTGCTGGTCACACCGTGTCTGATCCAAGCCAAGATGCCATTGGCCTTCTTGGCCACCTGGGCCACTGCTGCCTCATGTTCAGTCGCTGTCAACCAACACCCCCAGGTCCCTCTCCTCCTTCCACCAGCTAAGGTGTCCAATGATGATCAGTGAAAAAAAATTCCAGCCCTGTTTGATGAGGTTATGGAATAAAACCGGCTACGGAATAGAGACACTTTCACAACTGGAAAGAGTCTGCCCCTTGAAGTTACAGATGGTGAGGTGGGTGCTAAAAAGTATTTCTACCAAATTATTTATTCCTATTATATGGGTCCCTTTCCACAACCCCAGCCCAAGATCCACGTGGAGATCCAAGCTACCCTGCAAAGGTAGCACATAACAAAGCAAATGAGATTCACAGTATTTTTTCTACTCAATCCACAAATATTTCAATGCTTAATTGCAAATGATGAGTGATTTCTATCACAGGGAATGGGATGAGGGTAACCTGTGATTTTCTCCAGTCTCCCTAGACTGTGCTTTGAACACCAAACAGAGAAGGAGCTGCACTGGTGGAAGAGCTGCTCGTGCTGGCAAGGAAAGGGAACTTTTTGCTGGCTGTATTCCCTGCGATTCAGCTACAGAATATTATGTAGGGAATGACAGCCCATAGAGCTGGTGAAGGCACCGTGGGGAATTGCTTGCTGTCTGCAGGAACAGAAGAGCAGCTATTCCAGCTGGTGCTGAAAGAGACACATTTTCACCGAGCTCAACACGTTGCACAGTGGCTGCCAAAACAGGGGAAAAGAGCTGCACCGAAACGACTGTTGTTTAATCTCTGTCCTGATACAAAAGCAAAGATGTGCCCAATCTGAAAGCTACAAAAGCAAAGATGTGCCCAATCTGAAAGCAGTGGAAGGAGGTGCGAAAGGTCAGGTTTCCAGCCCTGCTCAGCGAGCTGCTCTCAGCCTTTAGGTTGAAGCAACAAACCCCATTAGTAATGCTTTGATTCATCCTTTTCATAGAATCATAGAATCACCAGGTTGGAAGAGATCCACCTGATCATTGAGTCCAACCATTCCTACCAAACACTAAACCTCAGCAGCTTGTCGTCCACTTGTGCCTTAAACACCTCCAGGGAAGGTGAATCAACCACCTCCCTGGGCAGCCTCTGACAGTGACCCTTTCTGGGAAAAACTTCCTCCTGATCTCTAGCCTAAATCTCCCCTGGCAGAGCTTGAGGCCATTCCCTCTCGTCCTGTCCCCTGTCCCTTGGGAGAAATGCCCAGCTCCCTCCTCTCCACAACCTCCTTTCAGGGAGTTGGAGAGAGCAATGAGGTCTCCCCTCAGCCTCCTCTTCTCCACGATAAACACCCCCAGCTCTCTCAGCCATTCCTCATCAGGCCTGTTCTCCAGTCCCTTCACCAGCTTCATTGCTCTTCTCTGGACTCACTCCAGAGCCTCAATATCCTTCTTGTGCTGAGGGGCCCACAACTGAACACAGGATTCAAGGAGCAGTCTCACCGGTGCAGAGTATATAGGGAGAAGAACCTCCCTGGCCCTGCTGGTCACACCGTTTCTGATCCAAGCCAAGATGCCATTGGCCTTCTTGGCCACCTGGGCACACTGCTGCCTCATATTCAGTCCCTGTCAACCAACACCCCCAGGTCCCTCTCCTCCAGGCACTTTCCAGCCAGACTTCTCCTAGTCTGTAGCTGCTCAGGGTTGTTGTGCCCCAAGTGCAGGACCTGCCACTTGGCCTTGTTGAACCTCATCCCATTGGTCTCAGCTCATGGATCCAGCCTGGTCAGATCCCTTTGCAGCTCCATCCTATGGGACCATGGGATTCCTCTTCTACTGAACCAGCAAGGGCTTCCAAATAATCCTGGAAGTAACCCCAGGGGTTCATTTTACCCTAAAAAAATTACTCAGTGGGGGAGATGCCGGCACTCTGACAGAATATTTATCTTCTGACACACGTGAAAATTGTGCAGGCTCCTCCGCTGCCTTCTTTCTTCAGCCTAACAAAAAAGCAGCTATTCACTTTCTAAATGCGTTTCAAGACGTGCCCCCCAAACTCTTCCAGCGCATTCACTGAAAGTGTTCATCCAGCTTTGCAGTCGGCAGCAGACAGTCCTTGTGGGTTAGCTCTGAAACAAACCCTTTATCTTTTCTTATTGGTTGGCACCATAACAAATGCATTTGTTCTCACTGTTCTCTGCCTTGGGCAGGATGGGTAAGTAGAGTTTAAAAATCTAAAAAGATCAGTAAGAAGAAATGAAGTCTTGCCTGCAGCTCCTGAAACTCTTTTTTTTTTTGGCATTCAACTGGAATGAAGGTTGAAAAATGTTAAGGTTCCTGCTTTGCCACATGTGGGATCCCAGTTCAGGGTTGTCTTTCTCCACTAAAAGAACTGAAGTTGAATTTTACTTTGCAGAAGCTGATGATTGATTTAGACTACTCATATAATGCTACCTCTGGAACAAACCAAGATGGAAATCATAGAATCATAGAACAAACAGATTGGAAGAGACCCACTGGATCAGAGTCCAACCATTCCTATCAAACACTAAACCACATCCCTCAGCACCTCATCCACCCGTCCCTTAAACACCTCCAGGGAAGGTGAATCAACCACCTCCCTGAGCAGCCTGTTCCAGGGCCCAATCACCCTTTCTGTGGAAAACTTCCTCCTAATCTCTAGCCTAAATCTCCCCTGGTGGAGCTTGAGGCCATTCCCTCTTGTCCTGTCCCCTGTCACTTGGGAGAAGAGCCCAGTGCTCTCTTCTCCACAACCGCCTTTTAGGGAGTTATAGAGAGCAATGAGGTCTCCCCTCAGCCTCCTCTTCTCCAGGATAAACACCTCCAGCTCTCTCAGCTCTTCCTCATAAGGCCTGTTCTCCAGCCCCTTCACCAGCTTCATTGCTCTTCTCTGGACTCTCTCCAGAGCCTCAACATCCTTCTTGTGCTGAGGGGCCCACAACTGAATACAGGATTCAAGGAGCGGCCTCACCAGTGCTGAGTCCAGAGGGAGAAGATCCTGCCCACTGGTCATCAAATTGTGTCAGGCAGGGACTTGTGGCTCTGTAAGCATCAAGACCTTAAGAAAAAGAACTAAGAAACATGCTTGCAGCCTTATTCGTGGAAATGGATAAAAATTTACTATGCAATCTTTCATGATGTCTTCTCTTTGCCTTCTTAGATTCATAGAACAACCAGGTTGGAAGAGACCCACCAGATCATCGAGTCCAGTCGTTCCTATCAAACACTAACCCATGTCCCTCAGCACCTCGTCCACCCATCCCTTAAACACCTCCAGGGAAGGGGACTCAACCCCTCCTTGGGCAGCCTCTGCCACTACCCAATCACAGAGGGGTATATTTTATACTCATTTGGGGTTCCAAACTCTTGCATCAAACTACAATTCCTCTTTTCTGTCAGATTATTTGGTGGATAATTTTTTTTTTTTTAAATACATATTTACACACCACAATAGAAGCGGCAGGAAATACCTTTAGAAAAGGTGTAGTTTGTTTTCCAGAAACTCAATCCTTCCCCTATTATGAATGTAATTGGTAAGTCAAGGCTACTCTTCCTGAAGAGGTTTCCTGGATGCTTTCTCATACTTAACGTCTGGCCTTGAAAGCCGCCCGTACAATGCAGCTCTCAGAGAGAACTCATTTGCCCTGCAGGTGCGGCAGATAACTTGTCCGCTGCGCTCAGGCTACAAAAAGCGTTAAGATAATTTGCAATTGTTAATCTTGGAAAGGATGAAGATGTCGTAGCTGCAGGTTTTAAGCTCTGCCACTCATAACACAGACCTTATTCTGGTAAATAAACACCTGAAAGGGCTTTGTAGGAAATTTTTTTTCTCCCTGGTTACATCCTAAGAGCTGCCATACATACAAAAGAACGGTAAAGATTTAAAAAGCACATGAGCTGGTCTTTTCCCTATGAAAAAGTCTAAAGTAAAGATAGTGCAAAAGTGCAAAGGACAGCATTTTTTTCCTCTTGTGATGAAAAAAGTTGAGGTCCTGGAGGGAGTCCAGAGAAGAGCAAGGAAGCTGGTGAAGGGACTGGAGAACAGGCCCTATGAGGAGCAGCTGAGAGAGCTGGGGGTGTTTATCCTGGAGAAGAGGAGGCTGAGGGGAGACCTCATTGCTCTCTACAACTACCTGAGAGGAGGTTATGGAGAGGAGGGAGCTGGGTTCTTCTCCGCCAGGGGAGATGAGGTGCTGAGGGATGTGGTTTAGTGTTTGATAGGAATGGTTGGACTCGATCCGGTGGGTCTCTTCCAACCTGGTTATTCTATGATCCTACACCTGCTATTACTCTTTGAGTACACTGCGGGATTTTTCTCTGCTGTACCAGCTGCTATTTCTTCATATTTGCAAATCCAATTATACCTATACTCCTAAAGCAAAGATTCTATACCTTCCAACTTACCTGTCTTTTCTAACAGGTTTATACAGGTTATTCAAGATGACAGCTGTCAAAAAAGGAGCTGGAGAACAGGCTTTATGAGGAACGGTGGAGAGAGCTGGGGGTGTTTATCCTGGAGAAGAGGAGGCTGAGGGGAGACCTCATTGCTCTCTACAACTCCCTGAAAGGAGGTTGTGGAGAGGAGGGAGCTGGGCTCTTCTCCCAAGTGACAGGGGACAGGACAAGAGGGAATGGCCTCAAGCTCCACCAGGGGAGATTTATGCTAGATATTAGGAAAAAATTTTCACAGAAAGGGTCATTGGACACTGTCAGAGGCTGCCCAGGGAGGGGGTTAAGTCACCTTCTTCCCTGGAGGTGTTTAAGGGACGGGTGGACGAGGTGCTGAGGGACATGGGTTAGTGTTTGATAGGAATGGTTGGACTCGATGATCTTCTAACCTGGTGATTCTATGATTCTAAAAGAAGCCTCACACCCCTGCACCCTGCGTGTGTGGTTTCTGTGATACTGCATTCACAATGCAGCCAAAATTAAATTGTCTTTGGCTTGCAAAATGCACATTACCTCTTCGAAACAGTTTCATAGAATCATAGAACAACCAGGCTGGAAGGGACCCATCGGATCATCTAGTCCAACCATTCCTATCAAACACTAAACCAGTTTACTGCCAAGGAGTTTCTCTCTAGCATTATTTTCCCCCTTCTCAGGGAGATATCACGGGAAATAAACTGTCACTCTTCAGCCTCTGTGACAATCCTGGAATAAGTGCACCAAACCCGACTTCCACTTCTGCATCTTGACTCAAACTACAAACCTATTGCTGTAACACGGGAATAAAGTCAAACAAAAAACATGACCTCACACAAGCTGCCAATACCTTGCCTAGAAAATGAAAAGACGTTTATGACTGACTCCTTTGCTGTATTCCAAGGGATTCGTAAACACTGATCAGGGTTTTGAATGCACGGTGGAGTTTAAAGAAGTGACAAATCCTATTTGCAATGCCTGATCCGTTTTGTCCCCTTCTTCCAAATTGGGGATTTGTTATATCTTCAAAACTTGAAATCTATATAATATCTTCAAAATTGAAACTGGGCATTTCATCTAGAGAAGATGTCTACTGCACTTGACAGCCCAATTGTCATAATAATATCTTTTCCACGAAGACACTGACAACACTATTTCCAAAGCACGAACCTCGTTCCACGATTGCTGCTGTTACAATACTACTTCCCACCTCCATCCTTTCAGCTGTCATCATTAAATGAACATATTAAAAATCTTTCCATAGTTTTTTGTCTCATAATCACATGCGTACAAATGAAAAATAAGCTCGAAATGTTTTTAAGGTCATCTGAATCACAAGCATTTCACGTTCTCCTCCGCAACTTCTTTCAGTCTCCACCAAATCAAAAGAACCTGAGAGTTGGGTCCCTAATATTGAACTTCCAACAAATAATTACTTCCCAAATGATTACTTTGACTGAACCTACATGATTCACAAAACAACTGTAAAAACACCTAAACATCTTTTAGTCCTTTCAGGGTTAAATGTTACGAGGAGTCAGAAGACTTCTTGCACTACACCAAATGAACAATCATTGAATAACCAGGTTGGAGGAAACCCACCGGATCATTGAGTCCAACAATTCCTATAAACCGTTCCTATTCATCATAATCAACTTTTTGTTCCAATTAGAAACGTTAAGGGAAACACTCAGTTGGGAAAAGTTCATTAAAAACCAGCAATTTGTTTGGGTTTATTGTTGTTTTTAAGCAAGATGCCTCATTTCATCCAGCTGAGGTGGACACGGGATGCTCTGCCGAGGGCTCTAGGAGGGGAATAAATCCTCCCAGGACTTTTTTTCTCCTCTCTTTGGCACCAGCTTGGGGAACACTGACCCCAAAGCAGCTCCTGGCTCCTCCACAGCCCACGGTGGCATCTAGGCAGGTTTTGTGACCACGGGGTGATGGGGCCCTGGGATTCTCCACGGGGGGAGAAGGCAGGGGACCAGCATCGTGGAGAAAAATGCCTGCAGGGATTAAAAAAAAAAAAAGTGGAACTCCTACTCAATACATCCCCACAGAGTGATTTGGCAGGGCTGACCACCCGGCCCTGAGCAGCATCGATTGCCAGACGCAGCAAAAAAGCAGCAGAACTGGGTTTTGAGGGGCAATCTTGAGCTACTCGCTCCAGATCAATGCATCTGAGATGATTTACTGAGAGACAAGTCCAAACTAAAGCACTTTCCATCAGCAGATCATTGCTAAGAATAGTCTTCCAGATATTGACCCAGTTACATCCTCCACAGAATCATAGAATCACCAGGTTGGAAGAGAACCATCGGATCATCGAGTCCAACCATTCCTATCAAACACTATCATCGAGTCCAACCATTCCTATCAAACACTAACGTTTGATAGATTTAATGAGAATGTTCCTCTCAAACTGCAACAAAAAAGAACCCAGAACCTTAGCTGGAGTGGAAATATCACTTCAATGATTCCCTGAATCCTCATGTTCCACCACATTTGATCAGCAAGGATATACTTAGTTCCCCAGGGGTACAAAGAAAGCTGCCTTTGTCCTTCTCCTGAAATATTAATTTCAGCATTTCACTCCTCAATTTCCTGGTACGCTCTGAAGAGATGGAGAGGAAGGTGTTACTTTCTAGCCAAACCAGAGAAACACAGTCAGACACTGGTTTTGGGTTGGAAGGGACCTTAGAGATCACCCGGTTCCAAGCCCCCTGCCATGGGCAGGGACACCTCCCACTGGATCAGGGGCTCTAAGCCCCATCCAACCTGGCCTTGAACCCCTCCAAGGATAGAGAAATAAGCTCTGGAAAAGGACATTGGAATCTGGAATTTCCACATAGTAGAAACCTAGGACAACTACATTTGTATGAAATTACAAGTGACTCCATGTAAATTCATCTTAAAGTGCTTGATAAAGGCATTTGAGACCTTCCTACAGACCAACAGTCAGTAGGTAACACCAGTAAGTCCTGCAAGACATCCAGGACATCCTAACCAGCATAATCCAGTGTTTCTAACCCAACACGTAGATGGAAAACCACCCTTTCCTCTTAATATCTAACATGCAGAGCCCCAGAATGGACTTGAATAACTACTACTCAGTTGGAGACACAAGACAAACACCAAGTTCAAAGTTGTAGGAGGCTCAGCCAAACAAATGCCTTCAAAACGCCTTTCAAGCCGTAACTGATACACGTTATATATATACATAACTTTCTCCGGGATGTGCTTCAGTCCCTTCAGCGAATTAAAGAAAAGAATGATCGAATCTTTGCACTTATGATGCTGCTGATATTCTCCTCCCCTCAGTTAAAACCTTTTGCGTCTTGGGAGTTCAAAATTTGCAATGCACAGTAAGCCCCTGTCGCGTTTTCCTTGCGCTGAAAACAGAAGGCGGCTGAAAGCGAATTAAACGTCGAGGGTTTTTCAAGGGGTTTAAATTGTATTGGAGAAATAATCAAATAAGCCTGGCAGATTTGAAATGAGGGTTGGAAATTCAATTGTTTAAGAAAACATAAGCTTAGGAATATTACAGATGGGCGAGCGATACGATGGATAGCAAAAAAAAAAAAACCCAAATCAAAAATAAAAAAAAAAACTGTGCCGGGAAGACAATATCAATTATTCAATAGGAGTCTGTTCAGTTGCTGCCAAACAATCTTTGGTTATCGCTTCCCTCATTACTCTCTACAACTACCTGAAAGGAGGTTGTGGAGAGGAGGGAGCTGGGCTCTTCTCCCAAGGGACAGGACGAGAGGGAATGACCTCAAGCTCCGCCAGGGAAGATTTAGGCTAGAGATTAGAAGGAAGTTTTTCACACAGAGGGTCATTGGGCATTGGAATAGGCTGCCCAGGGAGGTGGTTGATTCACCTTCCCTGGAGGGATTTAAGGGACAGGTGGATGAGGTGCTGAGGGACATGATTTAGTGTTTGATAGGAATGGTTGGACTTGATGATCCAATGGGTCTCTTCCAACCTGGTGATTCTACGATTTGCTCATAGAACAGCCCATCTACAGACTGTAGCACTAAAATGGGCTCCCAGATTATTGATTAGAAGAGATCTCTTTTAAGACCAAGTGTAACCCTAGAGGTCATCCCAAAGTCCCTGGCAGGGGCACAGTGTCCAATCCACACGACCTTCCAACTGGAGCATCTCAGGTTTGGGTGAGCACAGATCCAGCACATTGACATAGCATCGCAGAACAGTTTGAGTTGGAAGGGACCACAAAGACCATCCAGTTCCAACCCTCCTGCCATGGGCAGGGACACCTCCCGCTGGATCAGGGGCTCCAAGCACCATCCAACCTGGTCTTGAACACCTCCAGGGATGGGGCCATAGCTTCCCTGCCACACAGATGTTGCCACAGCTTCCCTGGACAACCTGGGCTAGGTTAAAATCATTTAGAAGAGGTAATTAATGCCAGTCAGCTTTTTTTTTTTTTTTTTTTTTTTTAAGTTCCTAGAAAGAAGGTCATCATGATAAGATTACACCTCCGGATGACAAAGGCAAATATGGTTATTTACTGTACATTGATTTATTCCAGGCCACATTGCATCTTGATTAAAAAAGCCATTAAATATGCTCAGAAGGAAACACTTCAGATTAAAATCTGACTCACCGGCAGATCAAAACAAAGTTAAAAGAAGTGAGCAACGGCTGTTGAAAGTGCTTCCCATAAATCCATTTCTAGCTCACTGTCATCTCCGTTTTATTGATGATCATTCCTCAAGTTTGCAGATGAGGCAATTTACTCCTCTGAGGTGATTAACGTCTAACAAAATACCCTTTAATAGCCCAAGTATTCAATTACTCATTTTGGGAACATGCATGCAGATCACAGCGAGCACAGAAGCAATGGCCTCAAGCTCCACCAGGGGAGATTCAGGTTAGAGATTAGGAGGAAGTTTTTCACGGAAAGGGTCATTGGGCATTGGAATAGGCTGCCCAGGGAGCGGGTTGATTCACCTTCCCTGGAGGTGTTTAAGGGACGGGTAGATGAGGTGCTGAGGGACATGGGTTAGTGTTTGATAGGAATGGTTGGACTCGATGATCCGATGGGTCTCTTCCAACCTGGTGGTTCTATGATTCTATGAAACCCACAGCACAATCCCTGTGAGTGTGTTCTGTGAGATTATTTTCACTGTATAGAATGTCCTCACTATTACTTCTATGCTTTAAAATCCACCTTTCTAATCGCATTGGGAACTGCTGGGGGCACACACTGACTTCGTCTTCACTGAGCTGTAGAAACTCTTTTAATTTTCTTGCAGAAATAACAATGCCGGTTTATTGGCATCTATATGAAGCTTAAATTATTCCTCCTATTATGCGTTTACCTTGTATTTTTTTGAGTCATAAGTAATACAGCTACTCAATTCCCACAGTTTAAGTCGCTCTGGTGATTACCGTCCTCCTTAGTCTTCAGTAATCTGCGAGTTGCCTTTATTGGCAAGTCACTTGTGTGATATTTCCAGAGATAGTATATAATTGAATTTAAAATGAATTCCTGACGCTCACAAAAGCAATAAAAATGTCACCTTCTCCCTGCACATTAAAATTCATCCCATGCAACGAGGGGACAAATGCATAAAAACGATCATTACGGAGTGTAAACGCACTAGATGCAGAAAAACGAGACTGGTCTCTAACTGGTCATAAAAACATTTAGCAGATCTGTGCACGAGTGAGAAAATTTATTCTACTTTTCTAAAGCCGTTGAAGAAAAACTGCTCCCACTATTAACTCGACTGAGTTGGCTAGAGTTTGCTTCGGAAATGTGACTTTCACCATTCTTAACAAGAAGGCGGATCCCATGGGAAACCAGAATTAGTTCCCTGAAGCAAAACGCTGAAAATACATAATGGCAGGTTAGGTGAGGGGGAGGTTCACGCTTGACTTAAAGCAAAAATTCTTCACAGAAAGGGTCATTGGGCAGTGGCAGAGGCTGCCCAGGGGTTGAATCACCTTCCCTGGAGGTGTTGAAGGTGCAGGTGGACGAGGTGCTGAGGGACATGGGTTAGTGTTTGATAGGAATGGTTGGACTCTATGATCCGGTGGGTCTCTCCCAACCTGGTGATTCTATGATTCTATGACTGATTAGACAGTCAAATTCCCTGTGTGACTACTTCGCCAATGAACATATAGGCCAAAGGGGAGACTATTGGAATTTTAAGTCTATTCACACTCTGAACAGAACTTAAACACTTATTCAAGGTTCAGAAACACACCTCTGAGTTTGCTGCTGTCTCTGTGAAGATGGGTCAATGGAGCTGTTGTCATTTCTCTTTCCTCTTCTAAAAAGCCATCTACTTGCACCTTCTAGGTTCCCCTCTCTCATTTAGATTTTTTTTTTGACGTCTGAATTTAAGTTAAAATCACCAAAAGATTCAAGCTAGCCTGTCGCTGTGGACAGGACATGGAAATAGCATCAAGAAAACTCAATTGTCTTCACTTGAGCCCATTTCAAACAACTACGATTCAAAGAAACACAAACAGGTAACTGAGCACACTGTGAGTCATTAACCCTCAAGATGGTTATTCGTAAGACATTTTGTGGTGTTACTTAAACACAGTAGTTGAAAATGTTTTAACCTAGCAGAACATCATAGAATCATAGAATCACCAGGTTGAAGAGACCCAATGGATCTTCGAGTCCAACCATTCCTATCGAACACTAACCCATGTCCCTCAGCACCTCAAACTGTAATTTTACTCATTATGACTTCACACTAAGCAAAAGCTTCTGAACAAGATCTCCTGCCATAAACGCCAATGGCTACTTTCTGTACCGATTTATTTTCTGCTAATTATACTTGCCTGTCTTTAGAGCAATACTTCCTGTACCTTCATACTTGAGCTTGTAAAACCATCTGAAGGGAAACTACTCTTTGTATGTACAAGGCAGATTGCCAAGTCTCAAGACAATTACAAACAATAAATGAGATACGCATCTAAACAGCTATTTCTAATCACATTAAAGGCTTTGTACTTAATCTTTCTTGTACTTTGCTAATACAATACACGATTACCAAGTAAAAAATATGTACTGTGCTCAGAGAGATAAATGAAGATGTGCTTGGAGAAAGGCATATACCAGCCTGATTCGAACTTTCAAACATACCACAAAAATCTGAGAACTTATCCTTTTGTTGTCGGAAAAGCATCTTCAAGTCTGAGTATGTAAATAACCTTCCTATTCTCACATAATCACCATACACTACCCCTGCAACAATGAATCATAGAATCATAGAACAACCAGGTTGGAAGAGAATCACTGGATCATCGAGTCCAACCATTCCTATCAAACACTAAACCATGTCCCTCAGAACCTCGTCCACCCGTCACTTAAACACCTCCAGGGAAGGTGAATCAACCATCTCCCTGGGCAGCCTCTGCCACTGCCCAACGACCCTTTCTGTGAAATATTTTTTCCTAATGTCCAGCCTGAATGGCCCCTGGTGGATCTTGAGGCCATTCCCTCTCATCCTGTTCCCTGTCCCTTGGGAGAAGAGCCCAGCTCCCTCCTCTCCACAACCTCCTCTCAGGTAGTTGGAGAGAGCAATGAGGTCTCCCCTCAGCCTCCTCTTCTCCAGGACAAACACCCCCAGCTCTCTCACACGTTCCTCAGAAGGCCTCTTCTCCAGACCCTTCCCCAGCTTCGTTGCTCTTCTCTGCACTCACTCCAGAGCCTCAACATCCTTCTTGTGCTGAGGGGCCCACAACTCAACACAGGATTCAAGGAGAAGTCTCACCAGTGCCGAGTCCAGAGGGAGAAGAACCTCCCTGCACCTGCTGATCACACCATTTCTGATCCAAGCCAGGATGCCATTGGCCTTCTTGGCCACCTGGGCCACTGCTGCCTCATGGTCAGTCGCTGTCAACCAACACCCCCAGGTCCTTCTCCTCCAGGCACTTTCCAGTCAGACTTCTCCCAGTCTGTAGCTGCTCAGGGTTGTTGTGCCCCAAGAGCAGGACCCACCATTTGGCCTTGTTAAACCTCATCCCATTGGTCTCAGCCCATGGATGCAGCCTGTTCAGATCCCTTTGGAGCCTCCCAACCCTCCTGCAGACGGACACTTCCACCCAGCTTAGTGCCATCTGCAAACTTGCTCAGGAAGCACTCGATGCCTTCATCCGGGTCATTGATGAAGACTTATTATCCAATAAATAGAACACACTATTATCACAATATTTCAGTTACACATCTAATTGCACCCAAATAGCAAACTATCAGGTTTTTTTTTTCTCTGCAGAGGCTTCCTCTCCAGTGCAGCACAATTTCCCGTTTCTAGCAGGAGCTACAGCATCATTTTGTAATGTCAAGGCCAAAATTAGATGCACTCTTCCTTGCCAAAGGTTGGCCTGGCTGCAGACTTCCTAGCAGACAGCCCGATGGAGGGCTGGAGTTTAATGAATTATTTGCTTGGAAGCATGCCTGGTCCTTCACTTAATTTGCTCTTTAAACTCTAATAGAGTTCAGAGTACGAGATGTGCTCCCAAGTTATGTGTTGTGACGACTAATTGAAAGACGCTGTCACTATTTTTCATCTCAATACAGTTTGTTTTTGTACTCAGCAACATGGTTTATTTCTAGTCAGCAACTGTTCCCATCCAGATCGCTAACGAAGATTAAAACTGCCCCTTCAGAAGGATCCGGACCGATTCACGCTTTTTTGTGCTCCCCTACGCACGGTTCCAATTTGCAGAGGAAGCAATAATTCATTTTATTTCAAAGCTCCTCAGAGCCGGAGAATTTGATTTCATATTTGCTCGAACAAACATAGGCTTCAACACGTATTAATCCCCAAAGGATTTCCAATCAGCAAAACATGATTATGTGATCTTAACTCAAATGAGTACATCTGAAGGGGTTCGTGTTTATTAAGAGTTACTGAAGTGACAGCTAATCACACTCTTGAAGAAGTCTTTGTTCTTGTTGAAATGCATTTTTTTTTTTTTTTTTTGCTAAGGTTTACCAAACAGCTTGGGGAGAAAAAAATAGATTTCAGGGCTAAGTGGAACATCAATTTCCATTTTCCCATCAGTCTGATTCTCATTCACAGCTGGGTTAACTGGGCTGTGTGATAATTGTCAGCCATCCATAAGGAAAGATGAAATGAAGGCTAAAGCCTTTGATATGCAAGTTTGCTAACAAAACCATACAAGTGGGTTGGTTTTTTTTTTCCCACTGTCATTCTCTTCAGAAATCCCAGCAAGCCTTTTCCAGCAGAGAGAAAAAAACACTTCTTCCTAATTTGTCTAAAAGTACTTAACAGTCACCACAATGTCTTCACCAGTGAATTGGTATTGGATCGTTTTGATGTATAGAAAATAAACGCCAGTTATAGATAATAGGAAGAACTAACACCTTTCCAAAACTTTGCCAGGGTTGTTTTTACTGACCCCATTGAAGGAGGGCTGTGGTCGGCAGAAAAAGGTGTTGCCTTCTGTCCTGCAACCACTTATCTTCCCAAAAAAAATTAACTTCTAATGTTCTGAGTCAAGCTGCACATAGAATCATAGAACAACCAGGCTGGAAGAGACCCATCGGATCATTGAGTCCAACCATTCCCATCAAACACTAAACCATGTCCCTCAGCACCTCATCCACCCGTCCCTTAAACACCTCCAGGGAAGGTGAATCAACCACCTCCCTGGGCAGCCTCTGACAGTGACCAATGACCATTTCTGGGAAAAAAAAATTCCTAATGTCTAACCTAAATCTCCCCTGGTGGATCTTGAGGCCATTCCCTCTCATCCTGTCACTTGGGAGAAAAGCCCAGCTCCCTCCTCTCCACAACCTCCTTTCAGGTAGCTGTAGAGAGCAATGAGGTCTCCCCTCAGCCTCCTCTTCTCCAGGATAAACACCCCCAGCTCTCTCAGCCGTTTCTCATAAGGCCTATTCTCCAGCCCCTTCACCAGTCTCATTGCTCTTCTCTGGACTCGCTCCAGAGCCTCAACATTCTTCTTGTGCTGAGGGGCCCACAACTGAACACAGGATTCGAGGAGCAGTCTCACCAGTGCCGAGTCTAGAGGGAGAAGAACCTCCCTGGCCCTGCTGGTCACACCGTTTCTGATCCAAGCCAAGATGCCATTGGCCTTCTTGGCCACCTGGGCCACTGCTGCCTCATGTTCAGTCCCTGTCAACCAACACCCTCAGGTCCCTCTCCTCCAGGCAGCTTTCTAGACAGACTTCTCCTAGTCTGTAGCACTGGCAACGAGTTTCAGATCTCTGTTTCTAAAGCATCCCCAAGTCTGTTTTGAGCCGACCCCACGTTATTAAGCACTACTAAAAGCAATGCCAGGAGAAAGCAGCAACGATAGGGACTCTCTTCATCAAGCCTAATGCCTTGTGCAAAGTGCCAGATCTTTGCACTGTGAAACAACCTAGTAATTAATGAACAGCTTCTCAGAAAACTGAAACTTTGATGACTTGTTCATAGAAAAACCGTGGACCTCAAGCTGATAGACTGCTAACCACTTCCTGGCACTGGAAGTCCCACCCAACTGTTTCAAATGAAATGTCATTGTCATCACCAAAAAACCTTCTATCTCCACTCAAACCCAAGGTGTGACTTTGAGGGTCTGGGTGTGTGGTCAAGGCATTGGAGACCTGCTAGAGAGGACAAAGCTGAGATACAGTCTTCAGACATTATATACAGAATCACAGAATCACCAGGTTGGAAGAGACCCACCAGATCATCAAGTCCAACCATTCCTATCAAACACTGACCTATTGGAAAGGGAACTGCTGTTTACTCTGATTTCAATGCCCATCGGGTTATTGCAAAAATAAGACCATTTAAGAACAAAACTAATGTTAAGAAACAGCATTTAGGCTCAAGTTAGCCTTTTTCACCAGTGATTAAGCAGTTGCCATGGAAATGAAGCTGATTCTGCCTGACCTATTTTCCCTACGTGTGGTGGTCACCGTGTGAAATATTACTTCTTGCTGTGGTATTTTGCCT
This sequence comes from Coccyzus lansbergi, assembly GCA_033558105.1. NCBI lineage: Eukaryota > Metazoa > Chordata > Aves > Cuculiformes > Coccyzidae > Coccyzus > Coccyzus lansbergi. Next base: position 478,633 of record JAUMJK010000786.1, on the reverse strand, counting down.
TGATAAATACCCAAGCTTGAGATAAAAAGGCACACGAAGCCCCCAGGTTAGTTTTCTTCTCCCATCAAGGTTACTGACTGTGCCAGTCAAGGTTACTGAAGTGCCAGATGTATTTATTTAACAGTCCATTTCTAAAGTGCCGTTTACATTTTCAGACTTCATTTGAAATCATAGAATCACCAGGTTGGAAGAGACCCACTGGATCATGAAGTCCAATCATTCCTATCAAACACTAAACCATGTCCCTCAGGACCTCATCCACCTGTCCCTTAAATACCTCCAGGGAAGGTGAACCAATCCCCTCCCTTGGCAGCCTGTTCCAATGCCCAATAACCCTTTCTGTGAAAAAATTTTTCCTAATGTCCAGCCTAAACCTTCCCTGGCAGAGCTTGAGGCCATTCCCTCTTGTCCTGTCCCCTGCCCCTTGGGAGAAGAGCCCAGCTCCCTCCTCTCCACAACCTCCTTTCAGGGAGTTGAAGAGAGCAATGAGGTCTCCCCTCAGCCTCCTCTTCTCCAGGATAAACACCCCCAGCTCCCTCAGCCACTCCTCTTGTTCTCCAGCCCCTTCACTAACTTCGTTGCTCTTCTCTGGACTCACTCCAGAGCCTCAACATCCTTCTTATGGTGAGGGGCAACATGTCCTACTTCCTACTGCTTGTCTTGTGACCTGTCCTGACCTGCACCATCTTCACATAAACGGTATTTGCTCTCATTTCCAGTCTAAACCTCCCCAACTTCAACTCATGGTTGTTGCCTGCTGTTTTATCACTTGCTAGTACCAAGAAGGGTTTGACTTCATACCTTTGCAACCGTCCCTGCAGTCATGGACGTCTGTCCTTAAATCCAAATCCTTCTGTATCATTCTTTAGAGTCTTACCTGGGGCTTAAAACACATTGCTCCAAGTGTGGCCTCTCCAGCAGTGAGATTCAGACTGGACATCAGGAAAAAATTCTTCACAGAAAGGGTCATTGGGCAGTGGCAGAGGCTGCCCAGGGAGGGGGTTGAGTCACCTTCCCTGGAGGTGTTTAAGGGATAGGTAGACAAGGTGCTCACGAACTTGGTTTATTGTTAGGTAGGAATAGTTGGACTTGATTATCCAAGAGGTCTTTTCCAACCTGGTGATTCCATGATTCTATGAAGTTAACCTGACTCAACAGACAAATTTCTCAAGGTCCCTTCCGAATGCAGGTCCACTCTGCCTTGGCACCGACACCTCCTTTCACATAATTTTTCCCTGGATGCATATTTGCTGCGGATGCCTCTGTCTCACTACCCAACAACCAGGCTGAAAGGGACCCATCGGATCTTCTAGTCCAACCATTCCTATCAAACACTAAACCAAGTCCCTCAAGACTTCATCCACCCGTCCCTTAAACACCTCCAGGGAAGGTGACTCAACCACCTCCCTGGGCAGCCTATTCCAATGCCCAATGACCCTTTCTGTGAAAAACCTCCTCCTAATCTCTAGCCTAAATCTCCCCTGGTGGAGCTTGAGGCCATTCCCTCTTGTCCTGTCCCCTGTCACTTGGCAGAAGAGCCCAGCTCCCTCTTCTCCACAACCTCCTTTCAGGTAGTTGTAGAGAGTAATGAGGTCTCCTCTCAGCCTCCTCTTCTCCAGGATAAACACCCCCAGCTCTCTCAGCCGTTCCTCATAGGTTCTGTTCTCAAGCCCCTTCACCAGCTTTGTTGCTCTTCTCTGGACTTGCTCCAGAGCCTCAACATCCTTCTTGTGCTGAGGGACAGAAGTATCTGTCCCAGTATCAACTCCCACCATAGTCTGCTTTTCGCTGGCAAGAGCAAAACATCAAAGCTGTTAATTACCTCTCTCCAAGCCCAACAGTCCTGCCAACTTTCAACTCACATAACCATCCATGCATCCAGCCCATTTGTCCACAGCTTCCAAATGATAACGCCGCAGGCAACTGTGTCAAAAAAACCTTTCTAAAACCCAAACAAATGTCATTCGCCGCTCTCCCTGCACCCGCGTAGTTATTTCCTTGTGCAAGGAATCCATCACTGAGAGAAGAAATTTCTGTCAACAAATTATTCAGCCCTAAAGCTCATTTTTCATCAAATAAATGGTTTGCCAAAACGCTTTGCTTGGTGTTGTGTATTTGCAGGCAAACTCAAATTCTTCATTAGGATCAAAAGGCAGTCTGGATATACAGTTTTCAAACATGAAGCCTAAGACATTCTTCCAGCAAGGAATCTGTACTTCGACTTTTCCACCAGTTATGGCAAAAAGGGGCACTTATTTTTTTGACAGGATGAGAGGGAATGGCCTCAAGCTTTGCCAGGGGAGGTTTAAGCTGGACATTAGGAAAAAAAAAATTCACAGAAAGGGTGATTGGTCACTGGTAGAGGTTGCCCAGGAAGGTGGTTGATTCACCTTCCCTGGAGGTGTTTAAGGTGTGGGTGGACGAGGTGCTGAGGGACATGGTTTAGTGTTCGCTGGGAATGGTTGGACTCGATGATCCAGTGGGTCTCTTCCAACCTGATTGTTTCTAATGTTTCTAATCTGATGATTCTGTGATTCTATTATTCTACTGAGCACACTGCAAGCACTTCAGTTTGCACACAGCAAGCACCGTTTCCTTGTAGGTCATTAGCAATTCCCTAAAAGTTCTGGTTTTACCGGAGACCTCAGCTGGTTCTCCAGTTACCAACTCACGAAGACAAACCGTTTTGCAAAGAGAAAAAGCATCAGGAAACATAACCCAAAGGCATGATTGATCTGGCCAGTCACAGCACTTACATACAAGCACTGGTAAGAGTGTTTCTCTGCTGCGGACTTCAAAGGTCAATAAAACAATATCGCTGAAAAACTGGGTTTCATTTAGCCTGACTATTTAACGATCATTTTGGACTGAAAGAGAAAAAGCAATAATGGGCTGATAGTAATTTCACGAAGCTGTGTTGCGTACAGAATAACTAATGAAGAACGTCCAGGGCGTTAGTTACAGCCCAAAGTATCTATTGGTTTAGGGAGCAGGTCAATAGACCGTTTGGTGCCATGTAAGCGTCCCTAAAACTGCCTTATTTCAGCAAATGAGAGAAAAATATTCAACAGCATCATCAAAGTCCTCATCTTCATCAGTGAAGGAAAAATTCTTCACTGAAAGGGTCACTGGGCACTGGAACAGGCTGCCCAGGGAGGTGGTTGACTCACCTTCCCTGGAGGTGTTTAAGGTGCAGGTGGATGAGGTGCTGAGGGACATGGGTTAGAGATCAGTGGGAATGGTTGGACTCGATGATCTGGTGGGTCTCTTCCAACCTGGTGATTCTATGATTCTATCTTTGTTTGTAGATGAAGGTGTTTAATCAACTGTGATTGAAAATATGTTAAATACTTTAAGGCATATAAGAATGTTATTTACTCCCAAGTCTTCTAACAGGTGAAGGGATTCCATATGCAGCCTAATACTCCGCAGTGAAATACAAGCATTTCTCCTTTGACAAAGAAGCGAAGGGGAAAGATACAGCAGCTAAACTTCAGCCTGTACCTTCCTGTCAAGCGCTGCTCAGATTACTCACTCATGTGAAAAAATAATAATGATGATAATAATCCTCCTGTCACACAGCAGCTGATATATATCTGCTTATTAGCTGAGTGAAAGGATTTGAAAGTTAAAATAAAACCCAACACCGTTAATTCTAAAGGCTAACAGCCAACCACCCAAGAAAAGGAAGCCCAAGATTTAATTCCCGATGCTATCGCTCCTCGAAGTATCGGCAGCTACACTGAAGCACAGCACTAAACCACTCCAGGAACACAAGCCCCCCTAGAGCTCTATTCTTCACAAACGCCTGCAAGAAGGTGTACAAAACATCACAGAGGGAACCCTCCTGTTAACTGATCACGCAGAACGGATTAATTAATTCATAGTTGCAGCCTTATTCTGGCTTGACTTCAGTATTTTGACGTCTCTGCCTTCGTTGCAGACAACAACCAGCCTAACAGCGTTTCCCTAGGCTGCTTATCTTCAAAAAGTTTTATAAAAGAGGAGCGCAGCCCAGTCCTCACGTCTACCTCCAAGAAAACCCCAATAAAACTACTTGGAGCTGCTGCTGGATAGTGTTTCAAAGTGAAAATTGAGATATCATCAGCCTTCCTGAGAGATGGGGTTGTTTAGCCTGGAGAAGAGGAGGCTGAGAGGAGACATCATTGCTCTCTCCAACTACCTGAAAGGAGGTTGTGGAGAGGAGGGAGCTGGGCTCTTCTCCCAAGGGACAGGGGACAGGACAAGAGGGAATGGCCTCAAGCTCCACCAGGGGAGGCTTAGGCTGGACATTAGGAAAAAATTCTTCACAGAAAGGTTCGTTAGGCAGTGGCAGAGGTTGCTCAGGGAGGTGGTTGATACACCTTCCCTGGAGGTGTTTCAGGGACAGGTGGATGAGGTGCTGAGGGACATGGGTTAGTGTTTGATAGGAATAGTTGGACTTCATGATCCAGTGGGTCTCTTCCAACCTGGTGATTCTATGATTCTATGATCTGTTTGTGAGGCAAGCCATGTAACCAACAATAGTACTTTGACTAATCCGAATCATGAAATTTCTTTAGTTCTTAACTACTTCTTGGTTTTTCTTTCCTGCTCATTTAAAAAAAAAAGAAAAAAAATCCTTCTTCCAACTCAAATGGCAGGATTGCTGACTCAGCTGAATTGCGTGTGTCTTTATGCATCGTTCCTTCCTCTTTCTATGTAAGTTTAAAAAGCTTCATCGCTATTAAATTTTAATGTTTAGTGATGAATCATAGTATCATAGAACAACCAGGTTGGAAGAGACCCATCGGATCATCGAGTCCAACCATACCTATCAAACACTAATCTATGTCCCTCAGGACCTCATCTACCCGTCCCTTAAACACCTCCAGGGAAGGGGAATCAACCACCTCCCTGGGCAGCCTGTTCCAATGCCCAGTGACCCTCTGTGTGAAAAACTTCCTCCTAATCTCCAGCCTAAATCTCCCCTGGCAGAGCTTGAGGCCATTCCCTCTTGTCCTGTCCCCTGTCATGATAGAATAAGTTTGGGTTGGAAGGGATCAGTGCCTCACCATGAGGTTTCTCCCAGCCCCACTTCTCCAGCCTGTCCTGGTCCCTCTGGGTGACATCTCGTCCTCTCAGTGTGGCAACTGCACCTCTCACCTTGGTGTCACCTGCGATCTCACTGAGGGTGCACTCAATCTCACTCTCTATGTCATTGATGAAGATACTGAACAGCACTGGTCCCAATACCGAACCCTCAGGGACACCACTTGAGAAGGAATCGCCTTTCTCTTCCCTTTCTATGCAAATAAGCTTGGTGACTTCACGTGCACCTAGGGAATAGATTTTACCCGGGTGATGTTGACTCTGAACCGCAACAACAGTATAAAATCAAAGAAGATAGCAGAATTAAAGCAAGACGTGTCAACTGAGACCACGAGCGCTACCTTTGAAAGGGTTTCTGCTTATTGATAGAGTCACTATGGAGACATGGAGGATACACACGGCTTTGTTCTCCTTTGATATGTAAAGACTTCGTGTCATGTAGCACAGCAATTCTACAAGCAAATTAGATTGTACTTCACCAAGGAAACTCGGAGTTGAATGAAGAAAAAGAAAAAAATGGGCAAAGAATGCCAAGCACTTCAACATCCTCACCCTCGGCAGATGTCTTACTACTGACACCACCTGCGGCATCTACTGCATCACCCACAATTTCCACTTCTGCATCCCTTGTCCCTGCAACCAGCAGTTTCCCACTAGAATCATAGAATCACCAGGTTGGAAGAGACCCACAGGATCACTGAGTCCAACCATTCCTATCAAACACTAAACCATCGCCCTTAGCACCTCATCCATCTGCACATTAAACACCTCCAGGGAAGGCGCATCAACCACCTCCCTGGGCAGCCTCTGACACTGACCAATGACCCTTTCTGTGAAGAATTTTTTCCTTATGTTGAGACTGAACCTCCCCTGGTGGAGCTTGAGGCCATTCCCTCTTGTCCTGTCCCCTGGCACTTGGGAGAAGAGCCCAGCTCCCTCCTCTCCTCCTCCTTTCAGGGAGTTGGAGAGAGCAATGAGGTCTCCTCTCAGCCTCCTCTTCTCCACAATAAACACACCCAGTTCTCTCAGCCCTTCCTCATAGGGCCTGTTCTCCAGCGCCTTCACCAGCTTCGTTGCTCTTCTCTGGACTCGCTCCAGAGCCTCAACATCCTTCTTGTGCTGAGGGGCCCACAACTGAACACAGGATTCGAGGAGCAGCCTCACCAGTGCTGAGTCCAGAGGGAGAAGAACCTCCCCGGACCTGCTGGTCACACCATTTCTGATCCAAGCCAGGATGCCATTGGCCTTCTTGGCCACCTGGGCACACTGCTGGCTCGTGGTCAGTTGCTGTCGACCAACACTCCCAGGACCCTCTCCTCCTGGCAAATATTGAGGATCAGCTTGGACATGGCTCTGAGCAACCTGATCAAGTTGAAGGTGTCCTTGCCCATGGCAGAGGGGTTGGACTAGATGAGTTTCAAAAATCCTTTCTAACCCAAACCTTATTGGGGGAGATTTAGGCTGGACATTAGGAAAAAAATTTTCACAGAAAGGGTCATTGGGCTCTGGCAGAGGCTGCTCAGGGACGTGGTTGAGTCACCTTCCCTGGAGAGGTTTAAGGGACGGGTGGATGAGGTCCTGAGGGACACGGGTTAGTGTTTGATAGGAATGGTTGGACTCAATGATATGGTGGGTCTCTTCCAACCTGGTTGTTCTATGAATCTATGATTCTATGTCTAAGATTAAATTACATTAAAACAAGATACAGACATCCTCTTTGTGTTAATCCACATTTCAAACACGCCAGACAGCAAGATCAATCTTCAAGGTTGTCCAGGGGCTGCTGTCTTCAATCCCCTTAATGCACTTAATCACATCACCGAAGCTACCTTGATTGAAACGCTCCCATGTTAAAAAAAAATATCAGTTATTCCTCACCCTTCCTCATGCTCTGAATCTACAGGAACACAAGACTTCCGTTTTGATAGGAGTGGGTTGGACTAGAAGATCCGATGGGTCCCTTCCAACCCGGTTGTTCTATGATTCTATGATTGTCTCTTCAGTTCTCCTCCCTTTTCCTGGTGGTGCTTTGCCTCCAACAAAGATTTTCCTTAGCTTAAAACATACGTGGTCAATATTAAACTTTTATCACCTAAAAAATATCCCTCCCCAGCCCCTTCATAGGCATTAGCAGCACTCACAAGGGATGCTGGAGGCTTGACACTGTCTACTAAAATAATTAATTACAAAATCTGTTAAAAAAAACCAAACTTAACTTGGCCTTCTCTCCACCGAAAGCTCAGAAAGACTATTTTTCTCGTTGAAGGGCAAAATAAAGTTGACAGTTTGATGGTCGGCACGTCATTTCAGTTCTACTTCAGCGCCTGCCTGCGCACCGTGGGCCGGTGAAACCAGCTCCTTACGCTCGGCCACCTGCGAACAGCAACCTCCTTCAAGATATCCCCAAGCGTCCGCAGCACGAAATGAATTTAAAGCAGTAAAAAAAAAAAACCCCAAACAAACCAGACAGACAAGACCTGGCGTCACTTCCAAAGCCGAAACACAGCTTTTTGTTTTCACGCAGGGCTCCTGAAATACCGCAAAACCCGGATCACAGGCTGTCTTCATGCTTTATGCATGAGCCCAGGAGGTGTGAGGACCTCCCCAGAGCTCCTGTGGGCACACTCAGTGTTTTCACTGTCTGCAGCCTTACCTAAAACCATCCCTGAATGATTCCCGTGCCTGCCCAAGGAAATATAACAGCATTTCCTTTTCTCCAGCTTTAGGATATCCCTGGATGCATCCTGACATCTTATTTACTCTCTGGTCTGCATCCTGCTGCCACACTCCCCTTCTGCAGGAACTCATTAACGCTCTTCCCTGTCGTACCCATCGATCCCTGCCTGACTCCAATCGGCTTCTACTCCTTCTTGCTTTTACTCCTTCTTGCTTTTCCCAGGGGGACAACACTGATCCTCAGCAGCCCATTAGCTCCATCCTGTTGACACGTTACATGGATTCGTGGCCCTTGGCGTGAATGACAGCCTGATATGGGGCTCTCTGTGCGTCCAATTTGTCGTTAACAGTGAGGAATCCAAGCTGAGAAACACAAAGGTAGTGGTGATATGTGTGGCTTTCCAAAAGAAAAGCTGGCTAGAACACACTTATTTATTGAACTAAAATGTAAAAGACTCAAGTTTCAGTCTTGAAAAGGCTCTCAAGTCGTATTAGCCCTCCCCACTAAAGCCCCAGGTATAACTCCATGTAGCTCCTCACAGAATCACCAGGTTGGAAGAGACCCACTGGATCATCAAGTCCAACCATTCCCACCAATCTCTAACCCATGTCCCTCAGCACCTCATCCACCCACACATTAAATAACTACAGGGAAGGTGAATCAACCACCTCCATGGGCAGCCTCTGACAGGGACCAATGACCCTTTCTGTGAAAAATTTTTCCTTATGTCCAGCCTGACCCTCCCCTGGTGGAGCTTGAGGCCATTCCCTCTCGTCCTATCCCGTCCCTTGGGAGAAGAGCCCAGCTCCCGCCTCTCCACAACCTCCTTTCAGGTAGTTGTAGAGAGCAATGAGGTTTTGCTTTGCCCCTTTCTCAGCTGTCTCCTCTCTTCACTTCATTTCTGTCCCAGTGCTCCACAGAAGTTCTTTAAGCCAAAACCTGTTTGCATATTTAATCAGCTGAAACTATTTTTGCACACGTACTTCGCCAACTCACCCTCGATCTCCAGCTCTTCTTTACCAAAGTCTCTCCTCCCTTTGCGCCACTCTTTTAATTTCTCTCCCACTCCTGTCCAGTATAATTTCACCCTAGGATGCACTTCAGGAAACTTTTCATGCGAAACCGCACTCGCTATTTCCAAGACAGCTCTTTAGTAAAGCTTCATATATTTTTGCATTTGCTTTCCCTTTCGCTGACAAATGACTTGCACGAAATGCAAAACTTTCACTCTAAAATCCTCAGAGTACTCACTCTGACCACTTTCAAGGCATGTTGGCACAATTAAATATGTGGCTACACACAAAAAAAAGCTTTACCAGTCTAATTCCCCACACAGCTAAGCTGCGAGTGCATAAATTCCTTTCTTACCTATCACCAGCTCAGTTCTGCATGTCTGCCCAGATCAAAATTTCTCACTGAAGCCGATTTTGAGTCGGATAAAACTGTCAATAAGGCTCAAGATCAAGCCACAGAGCTACAACGAAACAGGGAAGGTTGAAGAGTGGGCGTTTCTTCAGCCAGATCACAGAATCATAGAACAACCAGGCTGGAAGAGACCCACAAGATCATCAAGTCCAACCACTCCCATCAGTCTCTAAATCATGTCCCTCAGCACCTCATCCACCCGTCCCTTAAACACCTCCAGGGAAGGTGACTCAACCACCTTCCTGGGCAGCCTCTACCAATGACCAATGATCCTTTCTGTGAAAAATAGTTTCCTAATGTCCAGCCTGACCCCCCCTGGTGTAGCTTGAGGCCATTCCCTCTTGTCCTGTCCCCTGTCCCTTGGGAGAAGAGCCCAACTCCCTCCACTCCACAATCTCCTGCCAGGTAGTTATAAAGAGCAATAAGGAGGTACAATTGCTTTCATTTAACCCCTAAAGCTGCATTTCTATTGTATTTTGTTCACAGGTGAAAAAACATTATTGAAGAGAACGACAAGGGCAACTTTTTTAGAGCACTTCAAGCACAAAACAATGCTTTTCATCCTCACTGGCTTTTCTCTGAACCTTTTAGACCCCTATTTCTATTCCATTTGATTTCTCAACAAGAACATTGCCATTCATTTATTAATTAGGAAAGAAAAAATAAAGAACAAAAGGACACAGAACAAGGTCAACAGCTGAGACACTCTGTGTTTTCAAGATTTAATCTATTTTTTTTTTTTTGCCTTAAAAATATTTGGAAGGAAAGCATCCTTAAAACTGAGTTTTGATGATCCAGTGGGCCTCTTCCAACCTGGTTATTCTATGATTCTATAAATGGAATTTACATTGAGCGAAACTGGAAGCCACGATGGGTAGATGTGACGACCTTGGTTGGACTCGATGATCCGGTGGGTCTCTTCCAACCTGGTTGTTCTATCAGAGAATCACCAGGTTGGAAGAGACCCACCGGATCATCGAGTCCAACCATTAAATGATTCTATGATTCTACGACCTTCCTATAGCTGCCCCAAGTTCCAATTGTAAGATTTAAAGGAAAAAAATATTTGCTTGCCACAGGCTTTCTAAACAGCATTAGTATGCGGCTCAACACCAGACAAGTCTGTGTCCAGGATGCTCAGACACAGTGTGAGAAAATGTTTCTTGGTTTGTTTTATTTTTTTTCTCCTCACACTATTTGCTTCAAAAATTAAGGGTGGGCAAGCTCTGAGGAATCTGCATTCAAATTAATCTTGACAATCTTCTAGAAAATCTCTATTAAAGCTCAAAGCTCAAGAGCTTAATGTGTGCACAGTTTCTGCCTGGAAAGAAGCGCCAGAGGCTCTAAGCCCCCGAACTGAGCTTATATTTATTTTTCAGTTTCATTCACCAGCACACAAGAAAGGTCAATGCTTATTAACATCTGAATTTGCTATTTTTTTTCAATGCTTTCAGTATGGCAACAGGTTTTGGGTTTTTTCCTTCTGATTTTGCTTCTTAATGAGGAGACCTCATTGCTCTCTAGAAGTCCCTGAAAGGAGGTTGGGGAGAGGAGGGAGCTGGGCTCTTCTCCCAAGTGACAGGGGACAGGACAAGAGGGAATGGCCTCAGGCTCCTCCAGGGGAGGTTTAGGCTAGAGATTAGGAGGAAGTTTTTCACAGAAAGGGTCATTGGGCACTGGAACAGGTTGCCCAGGGAGGTGGTTGATTCACCTTCCCTGGAGGTGTTTAAGGGACGGGTGGACGAGGTGCTGAGGGACGTGGGTTAGTGTTTGATGGGAATGGTTGGACTCGATGATCCAGTGGGTCTCTTCCAACCTGATTATTCTATGATTCTATGATTAATAAACATAAACAGACACACACACACACACACAAAAGCTGGACTTTGATGACTGCACTTTCACATTATCTCTGAGTAGCAGAACATAGAATCATAGAATAGTTTGGGTTGGAAGGGACCTAAAGATCACCCAGGTCCAACCCCTCTGCCACAGAGGCAGGGACACCTCCCGCTGGATCAGGGGCTCCAAGTCCCATCCAACCTGCCCTTGAACCCCTCCAGGGATGGGGCAGCCACAGCTTCCCAGGGCAACCTGGGCCAGGGCCTCAGCACCTTCATCATGAAGAAATTCCTCCTTATGTGCAGTCTAAATCTGCCCCTCTCCAGTTTAGACCCATTGCCCCTTGTCCTATCACTCCAGGCCTTTGGAAGGAGTCTCTCCCCAGCTTTCTTGTAGCCCCTTCAGGTACTGGAAGGTCACTACATCCCCATGAAGGTCCTGGTCCTCTCCAGGGAAACACCTTGTCCCCATTAGAGACCGTCGTGCCTAGTCACTTATTTCAGTTTCATTATTTTATTATTATTTTCTTTTCATAGAACAACCAGGTTGGAAGAGACCCACTGGATCATCAAGTCCAACCATTCCTATCAAAAACTAATCCACGTCCCTCAGGACCTCATCCACCAGTGCCTTAAACCCCTCCAGGGAAGGTGCCTGAAAATATTGATTGTATTTTCACATATTTTTACTGACATGAGGCGTAGCCCACTCCTCACTGCAGTGGCACAACCGAATTACTGAGAAATTAGACCTCACTTTGCTAAGGAGGATTTGTTCCAGCTTAAGATGGAACACAAACCAAAGAAACGTTTGAGACAGTCACATTACAGAGTGAAAGATTTGGCTTTATGCCTTCCTCGTATCTAAACTAATCTGAACTTTAGCGCAAGCTATAGTTTTCGCTTCTCTAGAAATGTACAACTTCCTTTAGAAGCACAACAACATACTTTGAATGGACTTAATTCGTTCTACGACAGTTTATAAACCAGATTTTTCCCTCAGGAGGGTGAGTTTTTTTAAAAAACACCACAAACATTTTCTTGTATATTTTTTGTATGTATTTCTTGTATATTTTCTTGTATATATTTCTTGTGTATTTTCTTTAACAAGTTATGCTCCAAACAACTAATATTAAAGCTTTTTCTCTTACACTTTCACTGCATAACTCTTTGCCAATGAATAATTTGATAGGAATGGTTGGACTTGATGATCTGGTGGGTCTCTTCCAACCCGGTGATTCTATGATTCTATGATATATAATATAATAGAATCTAATAGAATTCTGTGATATATAATATCATAGAATCATCTATGATTATAATACACAACAGGAATAAAACTAATCTGTGGCCAGACTCCTCCTGGGGCTGGAGGATACAGCTTACAGATGGTTAAACAGCAAATTAAAAAAAAAATAATAAAAAGATGAGAAGGAAACAAATCAAACACCGCATTCACAACAAAAAAAAAAAAAGTTGGGGATGGAAGTTTCACTATATTTTTTGATAAAATAAATGAGTGTCATACCTTTTTAAAAATTCCATATACTCAGTATGCTTGATGAGGCCTGTCCTCATCATTATTGTTTGAAAACATTGCCGATCAATAGCCCAAAGTTTCACATTTACGAGAGCTGGAAAAAAAAAACAAGACAAGGGGAAAATGTGATTAGCAAGATGTCAAAATCGGAAAAAACCTGTCGTGAACGGCAGAGGAGAAGAAATTAATTCATGGGGAAAAAAAAAAAGCGTGAAAATGGGTTCACAATTCGAAACAGTGACATAAAACTCATCCACCGGACAATGGACTAAGCATGCACTGAAATGATCCGAAATATCTGAAATCGTAGCTGTAGAACATGAGCTTGGGGACGATTGCCTAAAAGCAATCGCGAGATGATAAGAAATCAATGCAGAGCGAGCAAGGACCAGGGAGTCAGTTCATTGCAGCCTGAGACACACCGAGGGAGCTGCAACAGCTTTTTCGCGCATTAAAGTGTTTCCGAGACAGCCAAATTCAATCAGGTTTCAATAAGGTAGATGACAAATCTCTCCTTAACCTCAAGAGGTTTTCCATCCTGAATCCTGTTATACCCTAATGAGTGAACTCATCCCACTTATGGATGGTTTAAGTATTTTTTTTTTTCCCCATCTTTAGTTTTCAGGTCTCTGATAAATTCCAAGACTTGAGTGTGATGCTGCATACGTTATACCAAGTATCTCAGGAGCCAAGTCCCATTGTAAACCCAAACCTAAGAGAATACAACTGCGTAAAATGCAGATGTTCAAAAAGATCCAGGATCACGGGAGCTGGATGTGAAATACTCCAAATGGTCCAGATTTTCACCTTAAATGTGGCCGAGACATTCGCATTAACTAGAAATGTTAGTGTATATTCATACCTCCCACTAGTTTTCCCTTAGAGAAACAGTTTAAATGAACAAATTAAACAAATTGAACAAACTGAAAAAAATCTACTCCACACTTTTTGTTCAGTTTTCTTTTCTAAAATATAATTTCAATAGATTTCATCCCCACGTCCCATTTCACCACAAGAAACAGAAACGAGCAAAATGACTTTGAACCAACCATTTGCAAATATTCTTAGGAATAAAAACCAAGAAAGGATTTTACTAAATTGCTTTTATTTCCTGGTCCTTTAGGTTCACCAATACCTTGACTAACGAGGTTTTTTTTTTTTACCCTAACAGCATTTGCAGGATGTAAAACCTTTCAAACGAAAAAATTCAAATTATTTTTCTCAACTCGTATTGTGCAACTAAGCGCAATGCATCACGTTAAGCAAACGCAGCACATTATTTCAAAATCTTTTGTTTTTCAAGACTGAAATTCTTTTTTGGGAAGCATTTTAAGTTTGCTAATTAAACTTATGAGGAAGAATGACCTTAGGATGAGAGATTTCTGCAAAGAAAATCAATCTTTCACTCTTCTCGGAGTGGAAGAGACGACTCATAGGAGTGGGATTACTATTTTGCTGAGGGTTTTTTTAATGTCTTCTGCAAAATAAAGGTTTTAATTGATTTTCGGATGAGCTGTATCCCGAGGGAAGAAATTAATATTATTCAGCTGGATGTGGGTACTGGGAAAATCGCTGAAAGGGATGGTCTCCTGCTGAAGTGGCTGATGATGATGACGACGAGGGCCAAGTCACTAAAAACTCAGGAAAATCCCTTTAGATTCAATGAGAAAGGATAATCTTATAAAGTAGGTGCCTTCTATCAGAAATGAAAAAAAAAAAAATGTAGGGAATTTCAGCCATCCTGGTGATTTCAGGATGGTTTTTAGTCAGTATGATTATCACACAAGGCCAAAGGTGTCTTGCTTAGTCAACTGACAATAACACTAATGATGGAAACTTATTTTTTCAAAAATATGTACTGAATAGGAAAATAACGAATGCAATACAGTTTATAAGTTCTTTTTCTTTGGACTAAAATATCCAACAGCATCTCAGCGCCCGATCGCGAACATATACCATCAACATAGCTTATTAATTCATCAGAAGTATTCTTTTTGCCAGAGCAGAGCCGTCCTCCAGAGTAAAATGAAAGATTTTCCCCTGCAGTTCTTTCATGTGGTCTCATAGCAAAGGCATGATTGGTAAGCTGACACCGCTAGCTAAGCAAGCTCAGATCACAAACCCTCAAATTCACTTTTTTTTCCCCCCCCTTGTTGTCTCGTGTAATTGTGGAAGACAAAACAACCTTCCCATAAATAATTCCGTCTGTGGCTGGCTCCAGATGTATCTTAACAGACACATCATCTCAGGCAAGCAAGTGGCTCTGAAAAACAAAAGGTTTCATCCTAATCTTGATCCTGGTTGGCTGATCCTTAGCAGAAATGTCTGAGGGTGCCTGGGACCAAACTCTTGTTTGAGTCCATCCAAGAGCACAATTTCCAAACAGCAGACCCCACCCTGGGCTCTTGCGATGCCCTTATAGGTTATAGATCTTATTATGCTTTAAGCCAGTGACTGATACCTGTCAGCTCACTCTTATTTTTGATAGGAATGGTTGGACTCGATGACCCAGTGGGTCTCCTCCAACCTGGTTATTCTATGATTCTACTTTTCACATCTGCAGCGTAGGATGAAGGCACATCGTGCCTTATGCTGCCATCAAAAGGTTCATAGATTCACAGAATTCACAGACTGGAAAAGAATTTGAGGCCATCAACCCCACCCATACCTGCACATGACTAAGTCATGTCCATAAACACCTTATCTATCTGACTTTTAAACGCCTCCAGGAACGGGGACTCAGCCACCTCCCTGGGCAGCCTATTCCAATGCCCAATGACCCTCTGTGTGAAAAACTTCTTCCTAATCTCTAGCCTACATCTCTACTGGTGCAGCTTGAGGCCATTCCCTCTTGTCCTGTCCCCTGTCACTTGGGAGAAGAGCCCAGCTCCCTCCTCTCCACAACCTCCTTTCAGGTAGTTGGAGAGAGCAATGAGGTCTCCCCTCAGCCTCCTCTTCTCCAGGATAAACACCCCCAGCTCTCTCAGCTGTTCCTCATAAGGCCTGTTCTCCAGCCCCTTCACCAGCTTCCTTGCTCTTCTCTGGACTTGCTCCAGGACCTCAATATCTTCCTTGCAGCGAGGAGCCCAAAACTGAACCCAGGATTCCAGGAGCGGCCTCACCAGTGCCAAGTACAAAGGCAGAATCACGTCCCAGGTCCTGCTGGCCACACCATTTCTGAAAAAAGCCAAGATGCCACTGGCCTTCTTGGCCACCTGGGAGCAGTTTAGACACGGCTGCAAAGGTACCACCTATCTTTGCTGTTTCCAGGGTTGCCTTGAAGCCAGGGAAGTGGCAAACATTTACTCATTCTCCTCTGATCCGCAGATACGTTGTGAAGCACTACAGTATATTTGATATCAAATTGGAAAGACCAGGAAGAGTCATTGCTGCGTGGTCTGTGCCAGGTAGGCTCTCACTCAGTCTCTAATGCACTTAGGTAAACGGCAAATGTAATTTAGTACCTCTCCAGCACAATGAAGATCCATCTATTGCCGCTAGAAATTGTTCCGCTAAAAAAAAAAAATAATCTCCACAGTTTGCAGTATTCCTGGGAGCACAGGATCAGAGGTTTGGCTTAATGAGCCTGGAACAAGTCGTGTTCTTCTGAAGGCAAAACTCAGGGACTGAAGTTAGAGATCTACGTACAACTATAGTCACATATAGAGAATCACAGAATCATAGAATCACCAGGTTGGAAGAGGCCCACTGGATCATCAAGTCCAACCATTCCTATCAAACACTAACCCATGTCCCTCAGCATCTCGTTCACCCGTCCCTAAAACACCTCCAGGGAAGGTGAATCAACCACCAAGTATATAATATATTATATACTTGTATAATAGATAGTATAATATATATTTTTAATATTTACTTCTCAATTACACATCTGTCTACACAGTACTATCTAACTGTACTAAAGGGCCAGTTAGTTCAGGATAAGTTAAGTGCAGACAATGCACTCCCGCACTGCTAATTATATCATATTTTATATTCATATTTATCCTACTTAACAGTAAAGAGATGCTGCCGTAATGGCTAATCACAGCAGAGCTTTAAATGTCAATAAACCAAGTAGAATCAGGTGTAAGGAGCGTCTCCTGTTATGTTTAAAACCCTCTGTAGCTGTGTCAGATTGCGCAGTTTGAATTCTGTAAGATCTGACAATATTAATGACTTCACACATATATTTTTATGAGTGTCCAGACATAAAAATATAGAACCATAGAACCACCAGGTTGGAGGAAACCATCGAGTCCAACCATTCCTATCAAACACTAAACCATGTCCCTCAGCACCTCGTCCACTCGTCCCTTAAACCCCTCCAGGGAAGGTAAATCAACCACCTCCCTGGGCAGTCTCTGCCACGGCCCAGTGACCCCTTCTGTGAAATGTATTTGTACTCTGCACAGAGTCCATTCCACTGCGAATAACTGACTTGTAATAGATTCAGACAGAGGTGACACCGCGGTCTCCTTGTCTGTCCCTCTGCAAGCAACATGCCTTGGAGGATGGATGTCAATTTTTTTCTGTGAAGCGTGATTTCAGGAGACTGTGGTATTTTCCAGAGCAAGAACTATGACCTTAAAAGAGTTATGATAAATAACATGATGAAAAAAGATGTGTGTACATGCACATACATTTAGGTGTGGGGAGACACTAGTCCAGGTTGCCCAGGGAAGCTGTGGCTGCCCCATCCCTGGAGGGGTTCAAGGTCAGGTTGGATGGGGCTTTGGGCAGCCTGATCCAGTGGGAGGTGTCCCTGCCCATCACAGGGGGTTGGAACTAGATGATCTTTAAGGTCCCTTCCAGCCCAAACCATTCTATGATTCCATTATATATATATATATATATATATATATATATATATACACACACATATATATATATAATGGGAGTCCTATGTGACTACTCAATCATATAAAATATTACACTGCAATCAAAGCAGCGAAAGCGGAGTCACACCACAATTAAAGTTTATTGCCTCTTTTACACTTGTTCATACTAAAATTTTATAGCTGGGATTCCCTTTTATCTTTTTAACAGCTCATAACATAATCACTGACCATGCTGACCATCCCGAGTCTCAACATCCTTCTTGTGGTGAGGGGCTCGGATGACGCTGGGCAGACTGCAGTTACTGCAGGATATTTTGTGTATTAGAGATGAGTAGAATCACAGAATCATAGAACAACCAGGTTGGAAGAGACCCAACAGATCATCGAGTCCAACCATTCCTATCAAACACTAAACCATGTCCCTCAGCACCTCATCCACCCGTCCCCTAAACACCTCCAGGGAAGGGGAATCAACCACCTCCCTGGGCAGCCTGTTCCAATGCCCAATGACCCTTTCCGTGAAAAACTTCCTCCTAATCTCTAGCCTAAATCTTCCCTGGCAGAGCTTGTGGCCATTCCCTCTCATCCTGTCCCCTTGTCACTTGGGAGAAGAGCCCAGCTCCCTCCTCTCCACAACAATCCCAATGGATTCAGCAGCTCAGAACCTCTCTGAGTGTTTGTCCCTGCTTCCAACTGCAATTTTATCTGGTCCTTACTGTGTACATTGCTACCAGTTACACAGCATTATTTTAGTGTCAGTAGGAGGATAATGCATATTTCCATAAAAATTAAAAGAAAGTGCTGAGATTTTATCCATCTCTTTCATCAAATAATAGGGACTATTCATTATTGATCCCCTCCTAGGCTTAATTAGCTTAATTTTTAATACTGCTGTCATGTTCCCAGGCAGCTGAAGGACAAAGTTTTTTGTTCTTTTGCTCCTTTTCTTCTTGCAACCAGAGCAGTAGAAAGTCATGAATTTCAGGCTCAGATCTGAGCTACTTCTTTTCGAGATATCACATGTAAAGGCAGTAAAACAGAGGCTAAAACACTACGAAGTCTTAACCAAGCAATGTATTATTTATCATAGAATCACCAGGTTGGAAGAGACCCACTGGATCATCGAGTCCAACCATTCCTATCAAACACTAACCCATGTCCCTCAGGACCTTGTCTACCCGTCCCTTAAACACCTCCAAGGAAGGTGAATCAACCATCTCCCTGGGCAGCCTGTTCCAATGCCCAATGACCCTTTCCGTGAAAAACCTTCTCTTAATCTCTAGCCTAAATCTCCTCTGGTGGAGCTTGAGGTCATTCCCTCTTGTCCTGTCCCCTGTCCCTTGGGAGAAGAGCCCAGTTCCCTCCTCTCCACAACCTCCTTTCAGGGAGTTGGAGAGAGCAATGAGGTCTCCCCTCAGCCTCCTCTTCTCCTGGCTAGATAGGAATATTATGTAAAAATGAAAAAGAACCCTCCCATGTCCTTGCGGTCTTTTAGCATCTTTCTAAGTTTTTACGCGCTCAGTGAAAACTTTTCCAAGCCTTTCAAGGATCATTGAATGAATCATCCTCAGCTCAAGCGTTCGCTGGTGGCATTATCGGACTTGAAACTTCTTATTGCCCTGCACTGTAGTCAGAATTCACCACTTTGGTTTTCCTTTTAGTTTATTTTCCTCAAATACCTATTGTTTACCTGCCCAGGAAAGCCCAAGGCAAAGAAACAGCAGCATCGTCACATCCTCAGGGCCTTTCTGGCATCAATGATACATCAAATTTCCCTCGATTTCAAGCATCCTCCCACCTGGATTTGATTTTGCAGAGATTATTGTGGTAATTACCATCGGGGAGAACGCAGTCATTTCCAGTTACTTGTGTTTCGTCATGTGTGTCGTACAAAATGAAGATGAAGATCACATTTAGCTAAACAGAAGGAGCACATTTAATTGTTTCACCCTGCCAGACGCACTGCGGATCATGGAGAGGTCCCAGAAGATTCCGCTCTGGGATACAGCACAGAGCGACACACACGGAATGTATTTAAGAGCTGGAGCAAGAATAAGTTTTTCTATTCTCAGATGTTCTCATTTCAGATTTCTAACGACAACAGCACTAGTGTAATGATGACTTCATCCTGATGTTATCAGTTTCCTCAATGGGTCTTTTCCCATAACTCCCTAAGGAATGTTGTCAACTCATATTGCGCAGAGAAAGGAACTATTTTACATTTGGCCAAGGAAGGATGCAACATTCGAGCAGAGACAGACAAACTTTTAAATCTGTTTTTCTCCCCAGTACGTGCTCCAAAAACCAGGACAGTTTGTTATAAATGATCATAGAATCATAGAACAACCAGGTTGGAAGAGACCCATCGGATCACCGAGTCCAACCATTTCTATCAAACACTAAATCATGTCCCTCAGCACCTCGTCCACCTGCACCTTAAACACCTCCAGAGCAGGAGAATCAAACACCTCCCTTTGCAACCTGTTCGAGAATATCAAGAATATCATCGTGAGGACAATGGTTTGTTCAATATCTGCTCACTTACAGCAAAACTATTGATTTTCTAAAAAGTAACAGACTCTTCTCTCGCTTCTTCCCCCTCTAGGTACTTGTTGACTACTTAGCTACAAAAGTATCTCCTATGGCCAACTTCCCATAATGCTTATTCAACCCGACAGAGCAGCGTGAAGCCGCGTGGAAATCCATTTACACAGCCAGACGCTCTAAACTTATAACTCTTCGCCGCGGGATGCTTCAATTCATGAATAACAACAATACAAAGGAGAGAAGTGCCATCTACGCCTTCACTAGGTGTAACTAATTGCCCAGGGACAGCTTTCCAGCAAGATGCTTTTTTTTGACTGAAAAGCCTAATTAAAGCGGCACATAGTATAGGATAGATAAAAGGTGGGTTTTTTTTTTCCCTTAATGTAATAAAGTACCCAAATATCCAACTTTTTCAGCCCTGGTATGCAAAAAAAATCATTCCAGCTCCAGCAGACGGAGCTTGTTGCAGGCGCTAATGGGATCCCAAGGGTCCCACTCACATTCCCTGGATCTTCTCCTCCCTGGGATGCATCAGACAGACCAATCTGCAAAGCAGCGTCTGCCGCTCTGAAGTTGCCAAAAGGACAATAAACCCCCTGGATTTGTTTTGTTTTGTTTAAATTTGCTTCCTAGCTTTCACGGAGAGAATCATAGAATCATAAAATCACCAGGTTGGAAGACACCCGCTGGATGATCAAGTCCAATCATTTCCATCAAACACTAACCATGTCCCTCAGCATCTCATCTACCCGTCCCTTAAACACCTCCAGGGAAGGTGAATCAACCACATCCCTGGGCAGCCTATTCCAATGCCCAATGAACCTTTCCATGAAAAACCTCCTCCTAATCTCTAGCCTAAATCTCCCCTGGTGGAGCTTGAGGCCATTGTGTCTCGTCCTGTCCCCTGTCACTTGGGAGAAGAGCCTAGCTCCCTCCTCTCCACAACCTCCTTTCAGGTAGTTGTAGAGAGGCTTTATTGTATGTTTTTTTACTGTGATATATGCCACGGTTCAAGTGTATCTTGAATTTATTCTGCTCCTGAAGCCCACAGCTGCCCACTGGGACTTGTGATGTGCAGACTTAAAATGCAAACAAAACATGAACACAAAGGAGAACCAAACTGGCTGTCATCGGTATGAAAATGATGCAAAGAATTTCTTTTTTTGCACGGTGTTATTAGTAGAACTAGTAGCAATCTTATTCTGCTAAACAAAAGAATATGCACGTAAAGGAAGGATGAATTTTTGGACTGAGTCATATGAAGTAAATTGGCACAATAAATTATTCTCTGAATGTTGATGACAACTGAGCCCTGTAAGACACTCTGCAGCAGTGGTCCTGGCAGGATGAAATGAAATGAGGGACATGGTTTAGTGTTTGATAGGAATGGTTGGACTTGATGATCCGATGGGTCTCTTCCAACCTGGTTGTTCTATGATTCTATGAAATGGAAATAATCTCGACGCTGAGATTTTTGCACATTCCTAACTAAGGGACAAGCAGAACCATGGCACAGACCTGGTCCAAAAGGCACGAGGCTCCAGGAATGGTTCTCCACTTCTCCTCCTAGGTTTTTCCTTTCCTTGAAAGAAGACACTGAGGAGAAGGGATGGATGGAGAAGTCAACTACTCTTTATCATAGAATCACCAGGTTGGAAGAGACCCATCAGATCATCGAGTCCAACCATTCCTATCAAACACTAAACCATGTCCCTCAAGACCTCATCCACCCGTCCCTTAAACACCTCCAGGGAAGGTGAATCAACCATCTCCCTGGGCAGCCTCTGCCACTGCCTAATGACCCTTTCCGTGAAAAACTTCCTCCTAATCTCTAGCCTAAACCTACCCTGGCGGAGCTATGAGGTCATTCCCTCTCGTCCTGTAGGGGCAGTAAGGAAAATATCATTCTCACACAAAGCTGCAACAGGTTTTGAACCTGACTATTTCAATTCTGATTCCATCTTCTCCTTAACCTTCTCTGTTTTATCACTGAAAGTCTAAAATGTCATTTCACAGCAGATATTTAATTACTCTTCTATGATCTTCTTGACAGAAAAAAGACCCTTTATTGACCCTTTTCAATTAAAATTCACTGAGGTTTCTAACCACTAGCCACATAAACTTTAAGCAGCATGATCTCACCCAAATGAAGCAGCAGAAGATATTGTCACCTTGCACAGGAGAGAGAGAGGGAGCTGGGCTCTTCTCCCAAGTGACAGGGGACAGGACGAGAGGGAATGGCCTCAAGCTCCACCTGGGGAGGTTCAGTCTTGACATAAGGAAAAAATTCTTCACTAAAATGGTCATTGGGCACTGTCAGAGGCTGCCCAGGGAGGGGGTTGACTCACCTTCCCTGGAGGTGTTTAAGGTGCAGGTGGACGAGGTGCTGAGGGACATGGTTTAGAGATTGATGGGAATGGTTGGACTCGATGATCTGGTCGGTCTTTTCCAACCTGGTGCTTCTATGATTCTCATACATCATTGCTTAGCCTAAAATATGGTTAAGCTTTTAACAGCTGCACTAAATCGACAGCAAACGCTAGTATTTGCCATTATAATGCCTATGAAAACAAGACACTGAAGTGCAGCTCTGCTTCCGCTGGCAAAGCAAAGGAAAAGTCGCATTTTCGCTTAGTTCTCAACCGGCTTTAGCTCTACGGAGTTGGAAAGGTAGTAAAAAGAAAACCCACACAACTAGACACTTAAAATCTCTGTAATCCAAAGCAGTGGACACAGCTGCGGCAAGATGGGAACGGCTGCCGAAATGCGCTGTTGTAAGAAAAGTAAGAAAATTCATTTCTCAAGCTGCTTCACCTTTTACCTGCTTTGACAGTACGTTTGCTTTAACAGGATTTAGCAAACAATCGTATTCAGGAGTCAATATTAAATTTTACTCAGGACTGGAGTTAATATTTTGGAAGGGAAGTTAATATTTTGTGCTGATTCACAGCAGCACCTATTAAAACAGGATGATATTACCTGATATAGAATCATAGAACAACCAGGTTGGAAGAAACCCATCGGATCATCAAGTCCAACCATTCCTATCAAACACTAAACCAAGTCCCTCAGGACCTTATCCACCTGTCCCTTAAACACCTCCAGGGAAGGTGAATCAACCACCTCCCTGGGCAGCCTATTCCAATGCCCAATGACCCTCTGTGTGAAAAAATTCCTAATCTCCCCTGGTGGAGCTTGAGGTCATTCCCTCTTGTCCTGTCACCTGTCTCTTAATCCCATTGAAAATATCTTTCCAGGGGATTTCCTCCCTCTATCCAGAATTCCTGGTGCATGTGTAGATAACCGTGAATGGGTCCTGTTGTCAATCCTCCTTTTTCTAAAGCCATTTTAAATTTGTTTATTCGCACCAAGCTCACCCTATCCTTCCCCGGAGCGACCGGCTGCCTCCCAGACCTCAGGAATGGGGCAGAGGCATCTCCAACCCCTCTCCTCCCAAGCAAAGAAGTGCTGGGAGTACAATTCACCCTCAGAGAAATTACACTTCAAAGACTTTTCCCTTTGCTATGCAGCTTGAAATCCAAATAGGTCGAAGGGGATCAAAAATTAGCACCGTGTTCTGGTTGTTTGCTGGCTCGAGTGAAAAGAGACGGTAGCTTTGTGTCCAGCTGCACGAAGATAACTGTGCAAGCAATTAGCAGGCAGCTTCCTCTCCCGTAAATCTTTTATTCCCTTCTGCAGTGTGCTGATCAGAGCAAAAAGCCCACAGATTAAATCACCAAAAATAGCCTGGACAACCGATGGATCCTCCACGGGGAGAGGAGGGGGTTTTGCTATCCACCCGATGGGTAAATCAGCCCTGGGGCCAACAAAAGTTTCTCTTGCCAGTCACCGTTCCCCCCCTTCATCCTTTGCCAAGTCTTATATGTAATTTAATTTTATTTCTTCTCCCACGTGGCCTTAATACTGTGTAAGATTTGACATTCGGTCATGACTTGGCCTGTTCGCTTTGTTTTTTCCGTCTCTCTGTCTACATCTTCCTGAAATGACCTGTCTCTGGGAAAGGACTTCTCTTGCTGCTGTATTTGGAAACCAGTGGACGACCACAGTCTGAATAAAGCAAAAGTCAAACAGCAGCGATAACGTTGGATACCAAAGATCACTGGCAGGGAAATGGAAAAGGGCAATTTAAAAATATCGCTTAGGAAAGGGAAGGACCGAGCATTATGCCTTTGAAAAGAAGGTTTTGTTGTGCATCCAATGAGAAGCCAGGAAGCAGGAGATATGACAGTGCCTTAAAGCACCACGAGAACTTCAAAAACATTACCACCTTGATATTTTCTAAGCTCAGACAGCAGTGGTTGTCCTCTCCTCCTTTCTGGTAGTTGTAGAGAGCAATGAGGTCTCCCCTCAGCCTCCTCTTCTCCAGGATAAACAGCCCCAGCTCTCTCAGCCCTTCCTCACAAGACTTATTCTCCAGTCCTAGCCTAGTCGCTCTTCTCTGGACATGCTCCAGAGCCTCAACATCTCAGCCTGCTTTTTTCCACCCTAAATAATGAAGAACAGCCTTTCCCTGTTGCTAAGAATTGTCTTTGTTTTATTTTTTCATTTCTTTTTCATGAATAAGGTCAGTGCTGGGAAGCCTGTGACGCTGTCCTGCATCAGTGACACGGAGATCAAACGACAGGCAGCTCCACCCGCACGGTACAGGCTCCTGGAGTAGTGAACACACCCAACAACTTCTAGGAATGCCCTGACTTGCTAAGACAACGCTGGGCTTTGACTAGGACAGTATCCAAGCTTTAAGTTGTGATGGAAGGTTATTTATCCCCAGCACTTAAACTCATTTCCTAGGAGAGCTTCACATCATTGCCCAGGGAGGTGGTTGATTCACCTTCCCTGGAGGGGTTTAAGGTGCAGGTGGACAAGGTGCTGAGGGACATGGGTTAGTGTTTGATGGGAATGGTTGGACTCGATGATCCGATGGGTCTCTTCCAACCTGGTGATTCTATGATTCTCTGATCTTTCCATCTCCAGCTGAAAGAAAGAGCGTTACCTACACCTACAGACTGCTTGAAGCACTCGCCTGAGCTTTAATGTTTTCTAAACTCAACTTGAATTCCCTTTTCCTTACGGATCCATGGAGGAACACTGGAAAGCGCATACTGAGAAAATCACTCTCTTAACTTGGCAGTACTTTATGATCCAGCTGTAAAAACACGATTATCAGATATATGCGGCAACCTTTCGGATAGTGATGGAGTACACGCCTGGGTTTTGGTCTCCTTGGGAGCCACAGCACATCCAAACAACAGAAAAGCCAAAATCCTCGTGTTTCTGGGCTCTATTTTTAGCAAAAGATATTGAATTATCTAAGGAATGGAACAAAATATACTGCATTATCCTTAACAAGCTGCTCGGTTTCACAGGTTGGACTAGTTCAGAAAGAAGTAAGCAATTAACAAAAGAACATGTTGAGATTTTAAATGGCTAAAGTGTTACGTGTATCTTATAGCTTCCACGATCAAGTCCATTAAGAAAACACCTGCATTAGAAAATTGGGAGTTCATCACAAAAGCCAACAATTAACATGGTTAAAGCTTCCGAAGTTATCACTCATTTTTAGTGTTTTGCCATATGGAAGCAGGTGGGTTCCTGTTTTTCTCTGGATAAGGCGTAAAAAAGCTCTCGTGAAGCCAACTGGATAAATTCCTCAGTTCACATGTACCTGAACACACTTTGAGAATGAATTGAGACATGTAAAGTACTTGAGAAAAGCTTCTTTTAGTACTCATGAGTAATAAGCAGATCCAGGTAAAGCCCGTCTCTTGCTCCCATATCAGACCTAAGGAAAGCTACAAATCCCACTTCAAGTATTTAAAACTTCCAGGAAATCTCTCATAGAATACGTGGCAACAGAAAAGAAGAAAATCTCCATGTTTTTTTCTGGCATCACCTTCATCCGTGCTACTTGCAAGCTTGCACCTGGTAAGACGTGAAGAACTTTCACATTCTAAAAAACCTCTATTGATGGAAATTTTTCACACAATACAAGAGACAACCCTCCTCTCCACAACCTCACTTCAAGTAGTTGTAGAGAGCAATGAGGTCTCCCCTCAGCCTCCTCTTCTCCAGGATAAACAACCCCAGCTCTCTCAGCCATTGCTCATAAGGCCTGTTCTCCAGACCCTTCACCAGCTTCCTTGCTCTTCTCTGGACTCACTCCAGAGCCTCAACATCCTTCTTGTGCTGAGGGGCCCACAACTCAACACAGGATTCGAGGTGTGATCTCACCAGTGCTGAGTACAGAGGGAGAAGAACCTCCCTGCACCTGCTGGTCACACCATTCCTGATCCAAGCCAAGATGCCATTGGCCTTCTTGGTCACCTGGGCCACTGCTGCCTCATGCTCAGTCACTGTCAACCAACACCCCCAGGTCCTTCTCCTCCAGGCACTTTCCAGCCAGACTTCTCCTAGTCTGTAGCTGCTCAGGGTTGTTGTGCCCCAAGTGCAGGACCTGACATTTGGCCTTTTTAAACCTCATTCCTCTGGGCTCAGCCCATGGATCCAGCCTTTTCAGATCCCTTTGCAGAGCCTCCCTAACCTCCAGCAGACTGACATATAGACACACATATATGTGTATAAACACATATATAATATTAAAAACATCTCCATAAAGCTAAGGGTTGTTTTCTGGATTATTATTATTATTAAAGGAGCTGAGTAAGGATGTCAAAAATTTCCACAAGCAAATCAAAGCAAGACCTGACACTGATTGATGTGTAAAGGAAAGGATGCTGATAGTCAACATCATCGAGTCACGTAGGAATAACAACTGCCCTCAAACTGAAGAGCTGTCAAACACAGCATGTCTCATCTCCCTTCCCTTTGTCGCTGTAAAGAAGCAAGATTAAAAAAATATATCCAGTATCAAAGAATCATAGAATTATAGAACAATCAGGTTGGAAGAGACCCACCGGATCATCGAGTCCAACCATTCCTATCAAACACTAAACCATGTCCCCTCAGCACCTTGTCCATTCGTCCCTTAAACACCTCCAGGGAAGGTGAATCAACAAGTTGAAGCTACAAGTGGGACAATATCGAAAAAGAAAAAACTCAATTTGTGCAAATTTACTTTCAGGCTCTGTTGTCAGCAATTAAACCATTTCTTTCTGAGCTGATTTTAATCCAGCCAAATATGCAAATGTTATTAAAAGCAATAGGATGTGGACTCTGCAGGTGTGCAACTACTTCTAGCTAGTGTGATATACACTGATCTAATCGGGGAGTCAATCAAAAATCACTCAGTTACCGCAAGGTCTTACATTTCTTATTCCTTGCCAGCAAAGGAGTCTATTTTTGGATTGACATCAAGCTCTGTCAGTTGTAATCTAGCCTGAAATACAAAGAAATCTACAGCGTTTAACCCCAGGACAAGAAAAAGATCCTGACAGTTTCTCCCACCGAAATCGCTCATTTGCATGGTGTATACCGAGACCTCAAGGCCTAAGCAATCTTACATGAATGTTGACAAAAAATACAACTCTTGAGATGAAAACGAGGACTAAAAGATCAGAATAAAACTGTTTTGCTACTATACTATATTATTACTCACTGTTCTATGCTTCAATCAAAAGAACAAGGTAACAATGGTCATAGAATCATAGAATCACAAGGTTGGAAGAGACCCAGTGGATCATCGAGTCCAACCATTCCTATCAAACACTAACCCATGTCCCTCAGCAACTCGTCCACCCGTCCCTTATACACCTCCAGGGAAAGTGAATATTAGCAATGTTCAAATAGCATTTACGAAGTGCTGGAGATGATGATCTATGAAAGTAATTGCAACTTGGATTTTAGATGAAAAGCGTATGATACACATTTTTTTTTCCAGTTCCTTTTTAGGGGACGAGTTTAATGACAGTTCCTTTAGACATGCCAGTATCTCAGGAAGCAGTGGGAAGGAAGGAGGAGACAGTGATATGGGACTCAGAATCACAGAATCATAGAATAGTTGGGGTTGGAAGTGATCTTAATAGCCCATCCAGTTCCAATCCCCCCAGCCCTGGGCAGGGATACTTCCCACTGGATCAGGAGCTCCAAGCCCCATCCAACGTGACCTTGAACACCTCCAGGGTTGGGGCAGCCACAGCTTCCCTGGGCAACCCGGGCCAGGGCCCTCTCCACCCTCATACTTCATCTTTCTTCTAACCTGATGCCAGGCTGACACGACAGCATCTTCTCCTGCACTCTAAACACTCCCATCAATAGCGGTTTGTATTCACAGCAGGCCTGTTAGCTACTGAATAACGTTGATTATGAGCAGACACAATCATCAAGCTGGAAAACGATGCCGAAAACACTTAAATCAACTTCCAAAACTTCACTCCATGTTCAGGAAAGCCTTTAAGAAAGTGTTAAAAAACTGCCTAATGGACTTAGGCATTGAAGCCCAATTTTTTGGAGTTCATTATAAATGAAGAACGCAAAGTCTCATTGTTTTTATTAAATCCTGCTTTGCTTCCTAAATATCTGGTGCTTCTAAAGGTCACCAAGCACTCCACACATTCCTCTATTACTATTTTTTTTCCTATTTACTATTTTACTATTACTGTTTTTATATTTCCATACTTCTATACTATTTATATTTTATTATTATTTTTTCCTTTCCTCAACAAAGGAAAAGAAGTTGCAGGACACTGAAATCACAGGATAACTATGGTGGGACATAACATCACATTTAGAGGCAACTAAGCTACACCCAGATCAACTACCATGGCTTCTGACATACGTTTCCTCTCCAAAAAGTTCAGGACACCACCTATTACTCATGTATAACAATTTATCATAGAACAACCAGGTTGGAAGAGACCCACCGCATCATCGAGTCCAACCATTCCCATCAAACACTAACCCATGTCCCTCAGCACATCATCTACCTGTGCCTTAAACACCTCCAGGGAAGGTGAATCAACCACCTCCCTGGGCAGCCTCTGACAGTGACCAATGACCCTTTCTGGGAAAAACTTTTTCCTAATATCCAGCCTGACCCTCCCCTGGTGGAGCTTGAGGTCATTCCTCCTGTCCTGTCCCTTGGGAGAAGAGTCAAGCTCCCTCCTCTCTACAACCTCCTGTCAGGTAGTTGTAGAGAGTAATGAGGTCTCCCCTCAGCCTCCTCTTCTCCAGGAGAAACACCCCCAGCTCTCTCAGCCACTCCTCATAGGGCCTGTTCTCCAGCCCCTTCACCAGCTTTGTGGTTCTTCTCTGGACTCCCTCCAGAGCCTCAACATCCTTC
Source organism: Coccyzus lansbergi (assembly GCA_033558105.1). NCBI lineage: Eukaryota > Metazoa > Chordata > Aves > Cuculiformes > Coccyzidae > Coccyzus > Coccyzus lansbergi. The sequence continues at coordinate 449,415 of JAUMJK010000786.1, read as the reverse complement.
TTGTGCTGAGGGGCCCAGAACTCAACACAGGATTCAAGGAGCGGCCTCACCAGTGTCAAGTACAGAGGGAGAAGAACCTCCCTGACCCTGCTGGTCACACTGTTTCTGATCCAAGCCAAGATGCCATTGGCCTTCTTGGCCACCTGGGCACACTGCTGCCTCATGTTCAGTCACTGTCAACCAACACCCCAGGTCCCTCTCCTCCTGGCAGTTTTCCAGACAGACTTCTCCCAGTCGGTAGGTCTGCTCAGGGTTGTTGTGCCCCAAGTGCAGGACCCGGCATTTGGCCGTGTTAAACCTCATCCCATTAGACTCAGCCCATGGATCCAGCCTGTTTAGGTCCCTTTGCAGAGCCTCCCCACCCTCCAGCAGATCAACACTTCCACACAGTTTAGTGTCATCTGCAAACTTGTTAAGTTTTTTGACATGTTTTCTAAGACAAAGATTGAAACAAACACAGCCTCTGTCAAATCATGGTTTAGAAACATTTAAAGACTGAGCACTGATCCAGCCTTGTGCTTTGGAGATTAAAGCAAATCCAGACAAGATATTACCACCCGCTGGTGAAAAACTACTTTATAGACACAACCGAGAAACCTCTAATCTCTGGGACCAAGTAAAGCAACATTACCTGTAAATAAAAAACCATGAGAGCTGCTTTACATCTCATTTCTGAAGTTTGTTGGTCGTATTTTAAGTCCCTGACTGAAAAAAATCCACAGGATAATACCTGAGCATGTAATCTGCACAGTGGTTATTTCTTGTCTTACATAAGAAGTAATTTAGTATAAAATAGTCACACAAAATTAATAATTAAAAATAAAATACGTAGGACCCTTATCTCCGCTTTGAAGAAGAGATTTCTGTTTAATAGCCAACTAAATCAAGAAATAAAAAGTCATTAATTTTTTTGTTTCCCCTAGAATACATTTGAAGATATGACCCCAACCATCTCAATGATTTTTTACACCTTGTTAAACACTTTTCTCATTCTTTATAGCTCTTTTCCCCTAGTATGTATTTCAATTCTGCATGAGAATTTTTTAATTAATGTCTACAAAGGACATAGAATTCTTTCCTGTGTTCATTTCCGATGACCTAATCAAGGTCTCGTTTGCCACAGGGTAAAAGAATAGGTCAGGCTGAGCCGTATAATGCGGTGAGAGAAGCGCAAAAAATCATCCGTGCAAGATGTTCTCAACTCCTATTTTCCTGATTCACAATAATATACGATTTTAGCCCTCGCTGTGCCCTTCTTGTGACTCACGCAGATCAGAAACAGATTTCTGAGCACACACCTGTACAGCCATTCCCAGGCCTATGAACACAAACACTGTCTGCTTTCAACCCACATCCAGCTGAGTAACATTCGTCCCATATCTTGTGACACTGCACTGACAGCACATCAAAAGGAGCCCAAAGGAGCTCCTAGGAGAGGTCTGTCTAGAAAGCTGCCTGGAGGAGAAGGACCCGGAGGTGTTGGTTGACAGTGACTGACCATGAGGCAGCAGTGGCCCAGGTGGCCAAGAAGGCCAGTGGCATCTTGGCTTGGATCAGAAATGGTGTGACCAGCAGGGCCAGGGAGGTTCTTCTCCCTCTGTACTCAGCACTGGAGAGACTGCTCCTTGAATCCTGTGTTCAGTTCTGGGCCCCTCAGCACAAGAAGGATGTTGAGGCTGTGGAGCGAGTCCAGAGAAGAGCAACAAAGCTGGTGGAGGGGCTGGAGAACAAGAGGAAGGGCTGAGTGAGCTGGGGTTGTTTATCCTGGAGAAGAGAAGGCTGAGAGGGGACCTCATTGCTCTCTATAACTACCTGAAAGGAGGTTGTGGAGAGGAGGGAGTTGAGCTCTTCTCCCAAGGGACAGGGGACAGGACAAGAGGGAATGGCCTCAAGCTCCACCAGGGGAGGTTCAGGTTCAACATAAGGAAAAAGTTTTTCCCAGAAAGGGTCATTGGGCATTGGAATAGGCTGCCCAGGGAGGTGGTTGAATCACCTTCCCTGGAGGTGTTTAAGGTGTGGATGGATGAGGTACTGAGGAACATAGTTTAGAGATTTTTAGGAATGGTTTGACTCGATGACCTGGTGGGTCTCTTCCAACCCGGTTGTTCTATGAAATCAATCCCCTCTGTTTGTGCTGCTACCAAATATCTCAACTTTTTTATCCCTTTGCTTCTAAGACACGACATCAACTTGACATTTCTTAATCTGAGCCTGTTTTCCAGGTCAACCATTCAGCTTATCAAAGCTTTGGCTTAGGTGTCCCAGATTAGCATCTTGCCCACTGATTTTTCTCTGCGTGTCTTTCGAGTCTGTGGCTCCCAAAGCGCATTAAAAAAAATTGCTTTGCAAATAGCAGGCACTGAGTGACACTGAGACTTCCATTCGGCTCCTGTGATGGAAGTCGAACATAGCTCAACAGATCAAATCCGCATCTCCCTCTGATGTGAAATGTAAAGTGATCAGATCTGCCTCACGGGGAGCCAAAGATGCATAATATTTAGAACGCAGAAATTATCAAAGCCACGTCTCCCCACCCTGAAGCAACGCGGAGGATTTGGTCTTGCTTACAGCTTGTTTCTGACATTCATAGAATCATAGAATCACCAGGTTGCAAGAGACCCATCGGATCATCGAGTCCAACCATTCCTATCAAACACTAAACCATGTCCCTCAGCACCTCATCTACCCACAACTTAAACACCTCCAGGGAAGGGGAATCAACCACCTCCCTGGGCAGCCTCTGCCAGTGACCAATCACCCTTTCTGTGAAGAATTTTTTCCTTATGTCCAGCCTGAACTTTCCCTGGTGGAGCTTGAGGCCATTCCCTCTCATCCTGTCTCCTGTCACTTGGGAGAAGAGCCCAGCTCCCTCCTCTCCACAACCTCCTTTCAGGGAGTTGGAGAGAGCAATGAGGTCTCCTTCCTCTCAGCCTCCTCTTCTCCAGAATAAACACTCTCTCAGCCCTTCCTCATCAGGTCTGTTCTCCAGTTCCTTCACCAGCTTTGTTGCTCTTCTCTGGATTCGCTCCAGAGCCTCCACATCCTTCTTGAGCTGAGAGGCCCAGATGTTTCATTACTGATGCTCAGCTAGATGCGGAGGCAAAAGACACAGAAGCGATTCCGCTAATGCAGCTGCTGTGCAAAAGGCACACGCTGTGTGCAACCTTCTCCTTGGACTAGAATCCCTGTGGTGGCATTTGCCCACAGTGCAGGCTCTGCAGAGCCACCTCCCTCCAGACGGAAGAGCAACAGGCAGTCTAGGAGGTGGCAGGGACCCCTGATGGGCTGAGACACCTACCAGTTCGGAGTCAAAGCAAGCAGAAAAACAGTGGAAGACATTAAAAAGCTATTAACTTCTTATTAAGGCGGCAGTAATTAAGGCTTTAGAGACTTTCAGCTCTAATCCAAGTCGAGGTGTTGAAATTCTGCACTGAAAATAATAAACTCTCCAGCTTCGAGTTTAATCAAAATTTTCCTTGTAAAATGTATAAACACATGAAGCTGCATTTCTACCAACAGCATTTTCAGGTTTTGGTCAAATAAGTATCTTCTTATCCAAAAACATTTAAATTAATGTGGGAATTGTAGACCTGAGGGATGAAATCACTCCTTAAACCCCAGAGTACACATGTACTTATAGACAGAAATGAAAATATTTTCTGTCCATTAATCACTGTTGAAATTCACCTTCATTTTTCATTCCCATTCTTTCTGCTTCATAATTAATAAAACGCACGGACAAAACTTTCAAACAGAGCATCTATTGCTGAAAGTAAAACAGCTTGAGACTAAATGGAACAATCTGACCCTTTCGTCGTGATTTATTTACTTTTTTTGTAACCAAAGCTAAATGCAATTAAAATCAACATCTTTCTGTACAGCAGCCTCGGCATAATTTAGTATTTCAAATACGCGGAAACTTTCTAATGAGCGTTTAAATGTCACTTTAGCAGCTGATACAAAAGCACTAAAGTAGACAGTATTAAATTATTAAATGGAATATGGGTTATTTTTCAAGCCTGATGGCTCCAGGATCACCAGGGAGTTGCAAGTAACTGTAACTGGGAATATGACATCAGATTTTTTTCCTTTTAAATTATTAATACTACCTAGCAACGCTTTGCATTCGAGTTTTTGTATTGTTTATATTAAAATGAATCGTGGGAGGGAGAAAAGGAACACAGAGGTGGCAGATGTTGGCAAGTGTTTGTTTCCATCAGCTTGGAGAGCCTTTAGTTTTCTCTCAGCAATCCCAGTGGATGGCATTGACCCTCTCACGGCAGGATGGATGACCTTCTCCAGAGAACCTGCCATGCCACTCGCCTGCATTTAACCCCTCACCTGCAATCAATACTTCCACTCAAATGCCTTCTAAGGCTTTGCACGATTTTGATTTCACTCGCCTAGCATGAGCTACTACAGCTTTTTATTCATTTATTTATTTGTTTATGTTTAGCCATTCTTAATTCAAGTTGCCGTATTTGCTGTTCTTTGATCTTTGATGAGTGAGAGATGTGTTTACCATGTCAGGTATCGGTTTTCCAGAACTTCTAATGTAAGGCCATCACTTCTCATAGAAAGGCATCAAAATCATAGAATCATAGAACCACCAGGTTGGAAGAGACCCACCGGATCATTGAGTCCAACTGTTCCTATCAAACACTAAACCATGTCCCTCAGCACCTTGTTCACCCGTCCCTTAAACCCCCCCAGGGAAGGTGAATCAACCCCCTCCCTGCGCAGCCTCTGCCAGTGCCTGTTCTCCAGCCCCTTCACCAGCTTCATTGCTCTTCTCCGGACTCGCTCCAGAGCCTCAACATCCTTCTTGTACTGAGGGGCCCACAACTCAACACAGGATTCGAGGAGTGGTCTCACCAGTGCCGAGTCCCGAGGGAGAAGAACCTCCCTGGCCCTGCTGGTCACACCGTTTCTGATCCAAGCCAAGATTCCATTGGCCTTCTTGGCCACCTGGGCCACTGCTGCCTCATGGTCAGTCACTGTCAACCAACACCTCCGGGTCCTTCTCCTCCAGGAAGTTTCCAGCCAGACTTCTCCCAGTCCGTAGCTGCTCAGGGTTGTTGTGCCCCAAGTGCAGGACCTGCCATTTGGCCTTGTTAAACCTCATAGAATCATAGAACAACCAGGTTGGAAGAGACCCATCGGATCATCGAGTCCAACCATTCCTATCAAACACTAAACCATGTCCAACCTCATCTCATTGGTCTCTGCCCATCGGTCCAGCCTGTTTAGATCCCTTTGTAGAACCTTTCTTCGACCCATTCAGAAAGAAGCATCATACAAACTTAGTTAAACATCCCAACTGGATAAGGGATTTCATACAGAAGGAGCTGCTTCTGCTGTTCAGGAAGTTATAACTTCTGTACATTAAACAGCAACTGTGGGTCAAGAGGGTTCTACACAACATCAGTCATGTGTTGGTTCGGATCTATGATCAACCATAGCAAAGGATCAGTAACTGTCTACCAAAGAAATCCATTCCTTGGAGGATCGACCTCTGCACAGGTCGCTGGAGTTACCGATGAGCACATCTTCTCGACTATGAGAGAAATTATCTACATCTCCAGACAAACCTCCTGCTACCAAATGGAAAAACATAAACCTAACCGTGTCCGTGACACTTTCCCTTTCTGCATCCTTGCTCTCCATCCCCTTAAGTGGTCGTAAACACTGATGTGCTGACACAGTGTTTGCTTTTAGGTCCGAATTTACGAGTGCGGGAAGACAATTATAGAAGCAGGTAGAGCTCATTGAGAGACTCCCAGGGCACTTTTTTACATTGCTTTTCTGAGCAAGCTGCTGCAGATCACTCCCCCAGACCCCCTGTCGCTCCTAAATCGTCCCAGCTCAATCAAGAACCCTAACAGGGTTATAGATGTAGAGTCAGACTGCCTCCTAGGAAGGAAATGAAGCCTTTTTCACTTGGAAAAATGCGTAGCAGGTTGCCAGAGTGGCTGTGCTCCACCCTTGGATGTTCCCAGGACCCAAATGGATGAAGTTCTGAGCAACCTGGTCTGACCCCAGAGGTGCCCTGCTTTATGATGCTAGGACCAGTGACCTCCTGAGGAACCTTCTGACCTGGATTATCCAACAGACAATCATAGAGTCATAGAACAACCAGGTTGGAAGAGACGCACCGGATCATTGAGTCCAACCATTTCTATCAAACACTAAACCATGTCCCTCAGCACCTTGTTCACCCATCCCTTAAACACCTCCAGGGAAGGTGAATCAACCTCCTCCCTGGGCAGCCTGTTTTAGTGCCCAATCACCCTTTCTGTGAAATATTTTTATCTAATGTCCAGCCTAAATCTTCCCTGGTGGAGCTTGAGGCCATTCCCTCTTGTCCTGTCCCATCACTTGGGAGAAGAGCCCAGCTCCCTCCTCTCTACAGCTCCAAACGAGCTGAGCAGCACGTTTTCTTGATGCATCACAACTGCAGAAACATCTGCACTAAATAACTCTGTATTTATTCAAACCCACAACCTGGATAATTCCTCATTACTCATCTGCAATTCTCAGCAGGCCAGGATGCAACAACTGTGGGTAAACAGCATCGGGCTGGCTTGTCTTGCTGCAATGCTGTATCTTCAAGGTTTCAGTTATACATCCACGTCATTTATTCCAGATTCTTTAACATCTACCCACCAAAAACACTATAAAGAGGCTCACGGGGACAAGCTTGACTATCTTAGAATCATAGAACAACCAGGTTGGAAGAGACCCACAGGATCATCGAGTCCAACCATTCCTGGTCTTGATAGTCCAACTATCTTGTGTGTCTCTATCCCAGTGAAAGATGTTAGCAGTGAATCTGACAACTATTAGGACCACGAGGAATGGGAGAGAAAATGAGAGTTGTGACTATAGGATGACTCGGTTACACCTATATTATTGGTTGATATAATGAAAACACAGGGCAGGAACAATGGATTTATTAGATGGGAGGTGGATAAAACTAATCACTCTTAATCTCACCAATTGAAGCAAATGATAGTGAAAAGTTGTTGCGAATGAACTCTTCACTCCCCCAGAAATGTTCTCTAAGCAACCTGGAAACCAGCCCGGTTACAATTCAACAAAATCCAAGTATATTGGTAAAATATTTTCCTGTCAGGAAATGCAGCAGTATTTACATGGGGGAAAGTGTTTTCTTGTAAACAGCTTCTAGAGTCGGTTGGAGAGGAAAAACTAAAAAAAGAAAAACTAAAATAATGTGCACTACGCAGTAAATCTCTGAAACAGACTCCGCAACCTAATTGCAATAGAGCTAAAGATAACTTCACGGAGCCAAAAAAAAAATATATTTGAACCTACAATACATGCAACTGCAAATAGAGAGAGTTCTGCTATTTTCATATATAATTTATAACAGCAAATAAAACCGCAAAGAGGAGAGGAGAGAGTCTCCCTAAGAAGGAGACTAGATAAGCTGAGACAGGCTGGAAAAGGCTCCGAGGAGGCCTGATAGTGACCTTCCAGTACCTGGAGGGGCTACAGGAAAGCTGGGGAGGGACTGTTCGCAAAGGTTTGTGGTGATGGGATGAGGGGGAATGGGTATAAATTGGAGGGGGGCAGATTTAGACTAGACAAAAGGAGAAATGTCTATGAGGGTGGTCCAGGATGTCTGCCCCATCCCTGGAGGTGTTCAAGGCCAGGATGGATGGGACTTGGAGCCCCTGATCCAGTGGTAGGTGTCCCTGCCCAAGGCTGCAGGGAGTGGAACTGGGTGATCTTTAAGGTCCCTTCCAACTCAAACTATTCTATGATTCTACGATACGATGAAAGCACATGCTGCTGCTTCTCACATCGAGTGTTCGGTAACGGCAGGGCTGGGCCTTTGGAAATTTAGTTTCAGGGTTTCTGGTTTGCTTTTGCATAACTCAAAATTGCTCGCCCCGTTCTACCTCTCCCGCGGGTCCCATCATCATTTTAATAAGACAACACTATACTAAATTACTGGGAAATAAAACCTGAAAAAAAAAAAAAAAAGGAAAAGTCATGGGAGGAGGCTGAGCCAATTAAGTTGAGGTAATAAGCACTAATCACAAACACTAAGCTAATGAGCACAGGGTTCTTAAATTGCACCTCGTAATCAAAGACATTAATTTTAAACTGGCTACATTATGTCTCACTCTGCAGGTTTTCATATTTCGGTGCTACAGGTGAAGATGAGAAGGGGTATTGGTTCACTTCTCCTGGAACCTACTGCTATGCTCTGCCAGGGTACCACACACCTTGCCCTCCCCGAACGCATCATAAGGGCTCAGTGCTGGGTCCAGCCCTGTTCAATATCTTCATCAAGGACCTGGATGAAGGCATCGAGTGCTCCCTGAGCAAGTTTGCAGATGACACTAAGCTGGGTGGAAGTGTGGATCTGGTGGAGGGTTGGGAGGCTCTGCAAAGAGACCTAAACAGGCTGGATCCATGGGTTGAGTCCAATGGGATGAGGTTTAACAAGGCCAAGTGCCGCATCCTGCACTTGGGGCACAACAACCCTGAGCAGCTACAGACTAGAAGTCTGGCTGGAAAGTGCCAGGAGGAGAAGGACCTGAGGGTGTTGGTTGACAGGGACTGACCATGAGCCAGCAGTGTGCCCAGGTGGCCAAGAAGGCCAATGGCATCTTGGCTTGGATCAGAAATGGTGTGACCAGCAGGTCCAGGGAGGTGATTCTCCCTCTGCACTCAGCACTGGTGAGACTGCTCCTTGAATCCTGTGTTCAGTTGTGGGCCCCTCAGCACAAGAAGGATGTTGAGGCTCTGGAGACTTCAGAGAAGAGCAATGAAGCTGGTGAAGGGGCTGGAGAACAGGCCTTATGAGGAGCGTCTAAGAGAGCTGGGGGTGTTTCTCCTGGAGAAGAGGAGGCTGAGGGGAGACCACATTGCTCTCTACAACTACCTGAGCGGAGGTTGTGGAGAGGAGGGAGCTGGGCTATTCTCCCAAGGGACAGGACTAGAGGGAATGGCCTCAAGATCCACCAGGGGAGGTTCAGGTCAGACATTAGGAAAAAATTTTTCACAGAAAGGGTCATTGGGCAGTGGTAGAGGCTGCCCAGGGAGGTGGTTGATTCCCCTTCCCTGGAGGTGTTTAAAGGATGGGTGGATGAGGTGCTGAGGGACATGGTTTAGTGTTTGATAGGAATGGTTGGACTCGATGATCCAGTGGGTCTCTTCCAACCTGGTGATTCTATGATAATGATGCTATTGCCTTGTCATCTTTAGACTCTCCCTTGAAAATCCTCCCCACTGGCTAAAAGTAGGGCTGGACTGGGTAAGACTTCGATGTCTGTGCTGCAGGAAACTGTTTGCATCCTTCTGCTGCTCTTGGTCACACACACAGAGCTAAAAGATTCCCTTTGCCACTCCTGAGTTGTGCTATTTGAGGTTTGTAACTCCTGGGGATGGAGCCTGACCAGGGAAAGCCCAGGGCGAGCAGAGATGGCATCTCTCCACAAATAATTGCAAATTAGTAACATCAGCAAGAACAGTTCAGGGTTGTTTGGTTTATTTATTTATTTTTTTTTTTATCCAGACACTGCCTGGCAAATCATAATTGGAGCTGGGGAAAGGGCAATTCCCTTAATTTTCATCTCTCTTCGCTAATTACACGCCTTTATTCCAAAAGCACAACATTTTGCAGGCAAGGATGCTGACTGCGGGGAGGTAAATCAGGACAGAATTCTAATGTCAGATTATTGGTATAAGCACCTTTGTTACAGAATCAGAGAATCACAGAACAACCAGGTTGGAAGAGACCCACCGGATCACTGAGTCCAACCGTTATTTTAAAATCAGAGCATAAAGACACATTTTCTTTGCTCACATTTCTAAAAAAAAAAATTATATAAATCACCCCGAGCAGCAAAGCTAACACATCTGCCTCCTTGGTCCCCCACCTGCCTCTCCTTTCAGCTGTAAACTTAATAAAGTGATAGCAACTATCCCAAGCTGCAGGCAAGGGTCACTGGGCACTGTTAGAGCACACATCAGTGCTCAGCTTCACCTTTTCCAGCAGGACTATTCAAATATATTCATATAAGTTAAAAATAAACATGCTTTTTTGGTGCATCTCATTTCCTATGTAACTAATTTTTAATTCCAGGTGGTTTTCCATTCAAAACAAGGTTTCCAGGAGTGTCTGAAATTTCAGGATGAGTGAAGAATTCTATGCTAACCACTCACCAGGATAGAATCATAGAATCACCAGGTTGGAAAAGACCCATCAGATCATCGAGTCCAACCATTCCTATCAAACACTAAACCATGTCCCTCAGCACCTCATCTACCCATCCCTTAAGCACCTCCAGGGAAGGGGAATCAACCACCTCCCTGGGCAGCCTATTCCAATGCCCAATGACCCTCTGTGTGAAAAACTTCCTCCTAATCTCTAGCCTAAATCTCCCCTGGTGGAGCTTGAGGCCATTCCCTCTCATCCTGTCCCGTCACTTGGGAGAAGAGCCCAGCTCCCTCCTCTCCACAACCTCCTTTCAGGTAGTTGGAGAGAGTACTGAGGTCTCCTCTCAGCCTCTTCTTCTCTAGACTAAACACACCCAGCTCTCTCAGCCGTTCCTCATAAGGTCTGTTCTCCAGACCCCTCACCAGCCTCGTTGCTCTTGAAGACCCAACGCCAACCCCCATCCCATAGGCACCTTCCATTTCCCAGCTAACTGTGATGAAACACGACAGCCTGTTAAGCTGAAAGCCGGAGCACCCGTCCCTGCCTGCTACGGCAATCCTGCAGCCCAGGCTGATCCGCTGCTCTGAAAATGAGAGATGACAGAAAGAGGGAAGACGGTGCAACCACAATGAGAAAAACCAGCCGAGCCAAGGAAGCAGCAGCCGTGTTGTGTCGAGGAGCTAAACAAAAGCAATTGGAAAAGATAATTTACTTGGTCTTATTTATTTATTTGCTGCGGGTTCCTCTGGATAGCCTTGAAAACGTTGTCATGCTCTGATGTGAATACCGCACTGAGCGTTTCCCCAGGATCTGCTTTTTATCAATTCTCATTTTGAATGAACCTGTGTCTGCCCTAACTTTTTTTGTTGTTGTTCCCTAAGGCACAAACAACCCAGGGTAACACTTTTATTCCCCTAAGGAAGATCATAGAATCATAGAATCACCAGGTCGGAAGAGACCCACCAGATCATCGAGTCCAACCATTCCTATCAAACACTAAACCATGTCCCTTAGCACCTTGTTCACCTGCACCTTAAACCCCTCCAGGGAAGGTGAATCAACCCCCAACCTGGGCAGCCTCTGCCACTGCCCAATGACCCTTTCTGTGAAGAATTTTTTTCAGTGAAGAATATATTCTAACACTGTTTTCTTTCCAGTAACAATTACACAGTTAGTCTATATTTTCTCCTCATCTATCACTGTTTTATGTAAAGGTCAGTGTGTATGTTCCAAATCATATTTCCCGAAACTGTTCTGTGAAGATTACAAGTACTATCTCAAATATATAACTGATCAGTTTAAATCTACCAACAGGCAGTAGCCTCCTTGTCACTTGGGAGAAGAGCCCAGTGCTCTTCCCTCCACAATCTCCTTTTAGGGAGTTATAGAGAGCAATGAGGTCTCCCCTCAGCCTCCTCTTCTCCAGGAGAAACACCCCCAGCTCTCTCAGCCATTCCTCATAAGGCCTGTTCTCCAGCCCCTTCCCCAGCTTCCTTGCTCTTCTCCGGACTCGCTCCACAGCCTCAACATCTTTCTTGTGCTGAGGGGCCCACAACTCAACACAGGATTCGAGGAGCTGTCTCACCAGTGCTGAGTCCAGAGGGAGAAAAACCTCCCAGGCCCTGCTGGTCACACCGTTCCTGATCCAAGCCGAGATGCCATTGCCCTTCTTGGCCACCTGGGCCACTGCTGGCTCACGGTCAGTCGCTATCAACCAACACCCCCAGGTCCTTCTCCTCCAGGCAGCTTTCCAGGATAATATACGCACACTCAGTAAACTATACTGAAAAGCGGTTCATTGTCTACAAAGGCGTAAAAAGGTCTGAGATGATCATTCAGCAACCTCTGACGCAGTATCGTGGTGCCAGCAGTTTTCTCATTGTTGTCAGATCAGGCAACTGCCAACAACAAAGTGCTCGAGTGCAAGAACCACTCGCTTTAGCGAGGTTGGAATTAGATGAGCTCTTCCAACCCATTCTATGATACAGAGATAAGTGGGTTTGCTCCTCTGTGCTCCAGAGCAATGGAGTAACACTAACACTTCCTATTGTGCACTTTATATTTTATATAAATACATATATTTTATATTTCGTACACATTAAAATAAAGTAGCAAAGGTTGCTCCTACAAGCAGAGGGTGAAACGCAGAAGTAACACTTACTGAAAATAAAACTGCATTCTGTTGTCATGGCAACCAAACTTTTTAACAACATTAAGGAAATGATAACTCATCAGGAGCTGCATCTCGTCGTTATAGCAACAAAAAATGTTCAGAGGAGTAATTGCTTTTAAAGATTTCTCTCCTTTCCTTTGCATTTTTGAAATCACCTCAGTATAATAACAGGCTCTTATTAAAAGAAGAGAATATTTTGCCGCCTTCCAAATCAAGCAACATTCGTAGTGATTTAACGAAGCAATTACTTTGGGTAGTAATTTGTGGACTAGACTGTTCACCACGGATCACAAGGAAAGGGGATGCTCGTCGCGCCAACTCCGAACCAGTGCCGTACAACTCGGAACTAACCACAATACTGAGCTACAGAAAGTTTGATGCCAGGAGCGATATTTTTCATGGAGAATAATCAGATATAAAAAGCCTTTTGCTTTACTAAATGCAGCCTTTCTTGCAGACTTTCCTTTCTCTAAGCGAGAAAACAGCATCGGCAAAAAGTTACGGGACAGGTATTAACGACAGTCAGGGAAGCACTTTCATCCTGAACATGAAGCAAACGAGACTCGGTTTCCTACCCGGTTGCCCTAGCAACCGTGTTGTCTCTTCCGAGCAACAAACTGGGGATTGCGCAAGATCCCCCATCGCACAAACCCCCAGCTTTAATCCAGAAGCTCTCTGCTAGCGTGAAACCCTGGAGGTGTCTAAGGGACGGGTGGACAAGGTGCTGAGGGACATGGTTTAGTGTTTGATAGGAATGGTTGGACTCGATGATCTGGTGGGTCTCTTCCAACCTGGTGATCCTATGATTCTATGAAACTACTGCCCAAGCAGACCCTAAAGGTGCAAGGTTCTCAATGGTGCTTCAGAGGATGGGAAACTTGGCTTGAAGAAGGTTACAGCCCACGGAGAATGCTGGTTTGTCACTGCCATGTCCCTCAGCACCTCGTCCACCCGTCCCTTAAACATCTCCAAAGAAGGTGAATCAACCCCCTCCCTGTCAGTGCCCAATGATCCTTTCCGTGAAAAATTCTTTCCTAATGTCCAGCCTAAATCTCCCCTGGAGGAGCCTGAGGCCATATTATCTTGCAGATAATAAAATAATTGATGGGATTAAAAAAACCTAAAAAGTCAAGTCAAACTCTCTGAGCTCGTTTCATCAGTGCTAACACACAATTTCCAGGGAAGCAGGGAGAATGACACGGGCTTTAGCATTTAGCAAGGACATCACCTCATTCTTTAAAAAAATCAAAATAAACACACAAAAATCCCACTATTTTTTGGTTTAAATAAAAAAATACTGTGTCTGAATATAGTTCATGCTATACTTATACTGATTTACTGATATACTTTTACAAGGAGATACTGTCCTTGTCCGAAGTCAAAAATTCATCCTTTGCTGGTCTTTCTTGTCCTTCTGATTCTCTCCTCCTATTCCTCTTTATTTTATTTTTTTAAAAAATGTATCAGAAGAGAAGTATGACTCTTACTGGTTTAATTTGCTGTGACTTCAAGAAATCTAAATGAGATCAGGAGTTGGCTGAGCCCCACCTGATCCTCTGTGACTCTGCCTGGCGAAGTGGTAAACCTGCAATTTTCATCATTACGGGGAAAGACGCTGTAAATTCAGCTCAAAAAGCTCTGTCTACATTTACAAATAGATGATACCTGCAAAGGTGACCAGAATACGCTACGAAGAACAGCAAGAGGTCTCGTCCCCTCCAGTTTTCCAAGGGAATGGCACAAAAAAAATATATATATTTTGAAAAGGAAAGAAAACTGGATGTCATCTCCTACCACACACACAAAATAATCCCTGTCTTGACATCGTTCTGCAGTGTTGGTATCACTGCCTCGCGTTAACGATGACAAGTTAATCGATGCAATGTCAAGATGTTGCTGTGATTATATCCTATTTTGCTCCGTGTCTCCTCAATGACTAATTGGCTGCTCAGCCGTTCAAGGTTGAACAGCAACGGTGCAAACGTTGGAGCAGCCACACATATTATCACAGTCGATGGCATTTTTAATTACACGGAAGCAGCCAATGCTGCTGATCATTAACAACAACGACATCCGTTTGTAGCATAAAGGGTGCTTAGCAAGCTGGAAAGGAATATGCTTAGGTGTTTATTTAAAATAGTGAATAGTAACAATTCTTCTGGTGATACTGAGGCAATAAAAAGCTGCCTTTGCCTCCACTGCTTTTGGGTGTTAGAGATATTAAGCTGTCACAGGCATCGTGCTTGGAGACCAAATAGAGAGAATGGTTGGACTTGATGATCCAGTGGGTCTCTTCCAGCCTGGTTGTTCTATGACTCTATGAAAATGAACGACTGCAGAAACGCACATTATGCCATTAAAGAAACTGGGGAATAATAAAAAAAAAAAATCTCTAAATCATTCTAGTAAATGATAAATTTCAAGAAGTTTTGTGGAAACTTATTTAGGAATATGGATATGTAGTTTTAGAACGATAAATAAAGAAGAAGTTATAAATAGGATTTGGGTATGAAAGGTCACAGTCTGCGTCTAAGTCATCAGGCTGAGATGGAGATGATCATTTTCGCCTTCCCTGGAGGGGTTTAAGGTGCAGGTGGACAAGGTTCTGAGGGACATGGTTTAGTGTTTGATGGGAATGGTTGGACTCAATGATCCGGTGGGTCTCTTCCAACCTGGTGATTCTATGATCTGAAGTAATGAACTTTCTTACCCAATAAAGCAACTTGCAGGAAAAAAAAAAAAAAAAAGCCAAAAACCACAACCAAACGTCAATTTGCTTCATGGTCCGAAGCACCACTTCACTGCAAATACTGTCAAAGCAGTTCTAAACCAGTTTAAAAAGTACAGGAAAGAAGACATCAATCACATCATTCCAGTCTAAGCTTTAGGATGAGGTATGCAGGTCCCCATCACTACCAGGCAGTCCTTCCCATCTCCTCTCTGACTCCCAGCACTGGAACACTCCTACTCCGACTTTGCTTTTCCCTCACCAGAAGTTCAAGCACCACTAGAACTCTGTGCCAGAGCCGTTGTTCAGGAATGAAGAGGCCTTAATCCTGAAGAGGACTAAATTACAATGCACCTAAACCAATTTAACAACTGGGTACGAGTCGGCGCAGATGGATGTAGCTGTGCTTTAATTTGTCCCTTGGCTTAGCTAATGAATGAGTCTCCATTCCCTTGGGTGCTTGGAGTACCCTGGTACTTGCAGTCTTTGCAGACAGATGCTTCTCATCTGATTTGTGCCTCGTGATTTGGTGCTGATTCTCTGTCAAGGAGACATTCCCTCTAGGGCTGCCTCTATCGGCTTTTCCCCTTCTCCTCAACTCACTGATTCAACCTCATTCACCTTCTCTGGAGGTGTTTAAGGGACGGGTGGACGAGGTCCTGAGGGACATGGGTTAGTGTCTGATAGGAATGGTTGGACTCCATGATCCAGTGGGTCTCCTCCAACCTGGTTGTTCTATGATTCTATGAAGCCTGCACTTTGAAGAGCGATTCTCCAGGAAGCAGAGAGAGGTGGGAGAGCACTCGGGCTGCTTCGAGGAAGACCCTTAGAGTAAGCTTTAGGGACAGAGCTTGCCTTCCATGAGGTGGACTACGGCTGCAGTAGTTCGCTCTACTGGGACCGTGAAACTTGAGATCAAGAGCACAGTCCCAAATGGGATCACATCAGAGCTTGAACAGTTAGAGAAGAAAAATCTTCTTCCTGCTTATAAATCAATTAGACATGGAGGAATTTCATATGTTTTTTTTTATCACTGAACGATAAAAGGGAGGTTGTAGAGAGGAGGGAGCTGGGCTCTTCTCCCAAGTGACAGGGGACAGGACGAGAGGGAATGGCCTCAAGCTCCACCAGGGGAGATTTAGGCTGGAGATTAGGAGGAAGTTCTTCACACAGAGGTTCATTGGGCATTGGAATAGGCTGCCCAGGGAGGTGGTTGATTCACCTTCCCTGGAGGGGTTTAAGACACGGGTGGATGTGGTCTTGAGGGACATGGTTTAGTGTTTGATAGGAATGGTTGGACTAGAAGATCTGATGGGTCCCTTCCAACCTGGTTGTTCTATGATTCTATAATATTTTATTTTATTGTATGAGATTCAAAATGGCCAAGAATTCCCCCACCCCACTGCTTCGAGATAGTTTTGACGCAGGGACAGTGACCACTTACATCTAAGGGAACTTAATAGCATCATAGAATCATGAAATCAGCAGGTTGGAAGAGACCCACCGGATCACCTAGTCCAACCATTCCCATCAAACGCTAACCCATGTCCCTCAGCACCTCATCAACCAGTCCCTTAAACACCTCCAGGGAAGGTGAATCAACCACCTCCCTGGGCAGCCTCTGCCAGTGCCCAATGACCCTTTCTGTGAAAAATTTTTTTCCTAATGTATCCAGCATTTTACAGTTTTCCAATGTGAGCTTTCATAAAGAAAACAAATTACCAGCGAGGAATGTTTGTCACCGCAGGATAATGCAAAGATGAGACTATCTGTCAAGGCAGTTGACTTAATGCATGAACACTGTCAACCTGCTCTGAGTGACGGAGCATTTACATACAAGCCATGAAGCTGAGAGAAAACCATAACTATCCGGTTTTGCGTTAGGGCATCATTTGCATTCAAAACGACACAGAAATGCCACCGTGGTCCGAGGAGCTGAGAAGAACAAATGGGATGATTTGAATTCATTAAAAAGTGGCTCTGACCAGACTTGTGAGTGATTGATGAGCAATTAAGTGGCAGGGCTCCTGCGGTAGCCGGCAGCCTGCTGTGACTACTCAAGAGGACGTCTATTTTGGCTTTCTCTTCTTATGGTGATAGAAATGGGTTATTTAACTTTCTGATAGTGTGGATCCAGAAATGAAGATAAATAAGGATTGCTTCTGTCAAGAAGCCGGTTAGGATAGACAATTCAACATGAGCCAGCAGTGTGCCCAGGTGGCCAAGAAGGCCAGTGGCGTCTTGGCTTGGATCAGAAACGGTGCGACCAGCAGGTCCAGGGAGGTTCTTCTCCCTCTGGACTCGACACTAGTGAAACTGCTCCTTGAATCTTGTATTCAGTTCTGGGCCACTCAGCAAAAGAAGGATGTTGAGGCTCTGGAGAGAGTCCAGAGAAGAGCAACAAAGCTGGTGAAGGGACTGGAGAACAAGAGGAACGGCTGAGAGAGCTGGGGGTATTTATCCTGGAGAAGAGGAGGCTGAGGGGAGACCTCATTGCTCTCTACAACTACCTGAAACGAGGTTGTGGAGAGGAGGGAGCTGGGCTCTTCTCCCAAGTGACAGGGGACAGGACAAGAGGGAATGGCCTCAAGCTCCACCAGGGAAGGTTCGGGCTGGACATTAGGAAAAAATTTTTCACAGAAAGGGTCACTGGTCACTGTCAGGGGCTGCCCAGGGAGGTTGTTGATTCACCTTCCCTGGAGGTGTTTAAGGGATGGGTGGACGAGGTGCTGAGGGACATGGTTTAGTGTTTGATAGGAATGGTTGGATTCGATGATCCAGTGGGTCTCTTCCAACCTGGTGATGCTATGATTCTATGATCAAGGTTGAAAATTTAAGTTTTAGTCCTGTCTTACTCCACCATCACAAAAAAAACCATCCAGCAAGTTTGCTCATGTGCCGAGACTGCAATTAAACTGCCTGTTCACAGCAGTACTTGAAGAGGACTGACATTATTTCTTATTAAAATGTTGGGGCTCGAGGGGAGAAAGCTGATTTACAGTTGGCCGACAGCAGCAATATCTCCACCAGCTCCTACTGCCAACTTGCGCAGGTGAGAAGAAACTGTAATGAAGTTATTATTTCCTCCACTTTTGTCCAAGCTGGTGTTAAAATCTACTTTCTCAGCCCAAAGCACAGGATCCCTGAAGAAGTAAACGTGAGCTCCAGACCCCAGCAGAGGTCTGGCTGCAATGGGCCATGCCTGCCCCTGGATGTATCTCCTGAGCAGTCAGGAAGAGATAAGAGGAGAAAGGATCCTTCTGTTTAGCTACAGGCTATTGCAGAGATAACGAGTAAAACTTGTTCCTCGGTTATTTTACTCCTGCCCTAAAAAGGACATATTTTCCCATGGTCAAAAGGATTCACATGCTTCTCTTTCATTTAATCCTTTTTTCTTCCCTGAAAAAATCAAAACTACTGACCTGAAATGTAGCTCAGGCTATGACAGAGGATTTAGAATAGGTAGAGTCATCGCTGGAAAGCAGGGATGTTACAGCCTGATAAGAGACTGGGAGAGGAAGTTTAATATTCAAAAAGCAGAAGGTTAAAAACCTGCGTTTGCCAAAAAAGGGAAACGTAAGAATAACAAGGAAAACCTGTGTCATGGGGGGGAAAGGATCAATAATCTAAAATGCACAGCAGTATTACCATGAACATCTGTATTGACAATTTTAGGATTTATCATAGAATCATAGAATCACCAGGTTGGAAGAGACCCATCGGATCATCAAGTCCAACCATTTCTACCAAACACTAAACCATGTCCCTCAGCACCTCATCCACCCACACCTTAAACATCTCCAGGGAAGGTGAATCAACCACCTCCCTGGGCAGCCTATTCCAATGCCCAATGACCCTTTCTGTGAAAATTTTTTTCCTAATGTCCAGCCTGAACCTTCCCTGGTGGAGCTTGAGGCCATTCCCTCTCGTCCTATCCCCTGTCCCTTGGGAGAAGAGCCCAGCTCCCTCTTCTCTCACTATTTTTATCCTACAGTACTACAGTTTATTACCAGTAAATAAGGTGAAGATACTATTTTACAAGAATAAGGGATATAGAAGAAATTCTTCTTTTACTTACTTTTAGACTGAATACCCTTTAGTTTATCAGAACCCAAGAGCTGAGAAGTTGGACCATGTTATTTATACCACTTGTCATTTATTATGTAATCATAGAATCAGCAGGTTGGAAGAGACCCACCGGATCATCCAGTCCAACCATTCCCATGAAACAGTAAACCATGTCCCTCAGCACCTCATCCACCTGCGCCTTGAGCAGGATGCCCATGAAACACCGTTTTTTCCAGGAATGAAGATGTTCAAAGAATGTTAATGATTCAACAGAGTATACACTTATAAACTAAGACAAGTTCATCACCTCACTTTCTAATGCTCTCAGAGCTCACAGTTAATCACAATCAAATTAATTTGGAGATGGAAGGTCTTTGGGAGAGTAGGCAATAAAATAAGTTGTAGTGACTCCACGAATAACATTTTTTAATTGGCCACATACTTAAATTCCTCAACATTTAATTACTAAAACTAGTCCCACAAGGCAGACCAAGAAAACCCGATTTTCTAACTCAACCTGACTGTTAAACTTCAAAGGTGGCAGCTCCTCGAGTAGGAGGATGTTTTGCAGTTCATATTGAACCAAGCAGTGCAGCTCAAATTCAAAACTCTTCTTATGGTCCCTACTTGGATGAAGGAGTCACTTCCTAGCCTGGCTGGATTCAGAATTTACAGATTTACAGACTGATAGAGAATTTAGAGGTTTAGATATTGATGGGAATGGTTGGACTAGATAATCTGGTAAGTCTCTTGGTTGGAACCTGGTTGTTCTATGATTCGACTATGCAAAGCCTGAAACAATAACGTCTGCCTTGCTGCTGCTTCCAGACGCTCAAGAATTTCTGAACATCATTAAACTGTCCCCACAAAGGTCTCGCCAGCTGTTGCAGCATATTCGCATCTTTATTTCATATTTATCTTCATTGCAAACAGCTACTTTCAGCTGAAACTGTTCTTAATTTTGCAAACAAGTTCATTCACCTGAATTGGAAAATGGGAAGAAAACGCTGGCAGACTATTAAATATGCGCTGGGTAACACAACCAGACCACGGTGACTCCACCTGACGCCTTCTCATCTATATTCTTGAAATTAATTTTCATGCCTGATACATTCCCTCTGTTATTCTATGAAATAAGCTCACACACATCAAAGAAAGGTGAGATTTTAAACTCAGTATTCATAGAACAACCAGGTTGGAAGAGACCCATCAGATCATCGACTCCAACCATTCCTATCAAACACTAAACCATGTCCCTCAGCACCTTGTCCACCTGTGCCTTAAACACCTCCAGGGAAGGTGAATCAACCCCCTCCCTGGGCAGCCTCTGACACTGCCCAATGACTCTTTCTGTGAAGAATTTTTTCCTAATGTCCAGTCTAATGTCTTTCTAAAGCTTCAAAGTTAAGGATAATAACCAGAGAAGTTAAAAACTCTGGAATAAATTGCAGGAGAAAAGCATCATAAGCTAATTGCCTGCCAAGTCTTCTTTTGTTATTATTATTTTTTTTCAGAAGCTATGGATTTGAGGAGATTATGTCTCAGTCAAGATAAAGATGGGCACTGACATGTAATCATAGAATCACCAGGTTGGAAGAGACCCATCGGATCATCGAGTCCAACCATTCCTATCAAACACTAAACCATGTCCCTCAGCACCTCATCCACCTGCACCTTAAACACCTCCAGGGAAGGTGACTCAACCCCCTCCCTGGGCAGCCTGTTCCAATACCCAATGACTCTTTCTGTGAAAAACTTTTTCCTAATCTCCAGCCTAAATCTCCCCTGGTGGAGCTTGAGGCCATTCCCTCTGGTCCTGTCCCCTGCCCCCTGACATTTTAGGCTTTTTAGGATAGCTCATCGAAGCACCTCAGTCCCCCGTGATGAAAAATCTCTTGGAATTAACTTTGCCACCAGAAGGGTAAAAGCTGACGGATCTGCTGATACTACAAAGATAGGAATTTGAATGCTGGTTCCTGAGGATATGGGAAATTGTGTTCATATCATTAGAGAATAGGGATAATTAGGTTTCTCCACCAGGGAAAGCAGAAATGGAGCACATGAGCCGGCAACTGCGATGTCAATGCAGTTTTCTCTAATGATACAAAACCACCTACTCTCACCACCGAGAAAACAGCAGCTTTTAGGGTTTATAGCAAGCGTGCAGATTACACGCAACATATTTATAAATATAATTTTCTTAAGCAAACTCTTAACATTTGAAGATTTTTAAAACTGCTCAGAACATGCTCATAGAACATGCTCATGTCCAGAGAAGAGCAAGGAAGCTGGTGAAGGGGCTGGAGAACAGGCCTTATGAGGAGCGTCTGAGAGAGCTGGGGGTGCTTAGCCTAGAGAAGAGGAGGCTGAGGGGAGACCTCATTGCTCTCTCCAGCTACCTGAAAGGAGGTTGTGGAGAGGAGGCAGGTGGGATCACTCCCAAGTGATCCCAACAAAGTGATTAATACTCCTTTTGGCAAGGATTTTCACCTCCTTCTCCTTATTCCATTAGCGGAAGATGCTCAGAAATCTTAAATCTTTGCTCGAGTTTGAAAACAGAGAAATAATAGCAACAAAAAGGGATGGGTGGACAAGGCACTGAGGGACATGGTTTGATGGGAATGGTTGGACTCGATGATCCAGTGGGTCTCTTCCAACCTGGTGATTCTACGATTCTATGAAATAAATGGCCTACACATAATAACAACTGATGCAGAACATGACTGGAAAATAAACGAGCTGGTTGCTCTAACTTATCCAGCAGCACACAGAGATCCCACCTCCCAGGAGCTGAGGAAACACTTCATAGAATCATAGAACAGCCAGGTTGGAAGGGACTCATCGGATCATCGAGTCCAACCATTCCTATCAAACACTAAACCAAGTCCCTCAAGACCTGTGCCTTAAACACCTCCAGGGAAGGTGACTCAACCACCTCCCTGGGCAGCCTATTCCAATGCCCAATGACCCCTCTGTGTGAAAAACTTCCTCCTAATCTCCAGCCTAAATCTCTCCTGGTGGAGCTTGAGGCCATTCCCTCTTGTCCTGTCCCCTGTCACCTGGGAGAAGAGGCTGAAGTGATTCCCACTCCATAAAGACAATGACTTTACCAGGAGACTCCATTCTCTCCACCTCTCTCTAATCGCAAGAAACATTTTTATTATCTCCTCGATGCCATCTCTAAAGAGCAGAACTCTTCGGGTAACGTGTGTCTCAATCGCAACTACAGTGACTGCTCCAGGACTCATAAAAGTCAATAAGAAGCTTACGCCTTTGACTTTAATGGGCACTTCGTAAAAGCAATCTCCCAGAAAGGCACTTGTTCCATTTGTTCCCCGTGCAATCTGTGCTCCGGAGCGATCACTCTGTCACTATCAACACAGCATTTTTCAAGGAGGCAGCCGGAGATGTAAGCAACCTTCTCTGCGCCATCGACATCAACACAAGAAATAACAAAGCGTCTGTAACACATCTCCCAACCTTTCCGGACCAAATCCAGCAGTCCCCTTAGCCTAAAAATTTAACGTGCAAATTATATTTATTTACCTTCATTCCACATCTCATAATGTATATAATCCATTATTCCTCATGCTCCTCATTAAAGCCACATAAATCGCAAATCCTAGAATCATAGAACAACCAGGTTGGAAGAGACCCATCGGATCGTCGAGTCCAACCATTCCTATCAAACACTAAACCACGTCATAAATAATAATAGGTGAGATGATTTCTGAAAGACTTTTATACATCAGAGCTTGGCTGGTGAAGTGATGTAGTGGAAACAGAAAAGTGAGCGTTTTTCCACAATACATTCACAAAGCGGAACTTTAATAATAATAAAAAAAAGATTATATCGCAGAGTTTTAGCAATTTAATTTTTTACTTTTATTGTTTTTGGTTTTTTTTTAGTTTATTTTGAACTTCCTAAGCTGTTGATTTACTCCCCAGTGTTCTCTCTGCAAAAGCAATAACAACAGAAAAGCATCACACGGCAGCAACGGAGCAGTGAGGAGCAACAAGAGCAAAATTACTGGAATTAATCAAAAAATAAGCCATCTGGCTTTGTAAGAGAAGCGTGATAAGCAGTGGTTATAACTCAGTAATCTTACTAACAGAGTTAAAAACTGGAAAGTCAAGTTCCACAACATCACAGTGGTAAATATATAGGGGGTTTGAAGTAGCTGGTGGGTCAAGTTTTGGGGGAGCACCAGCCTATGCAGCACTTCGATGATCACCCAGGGGCAGGAATGCCTTATTTTGAATTCTCTATTCCTTCCAGGAGACCTGAACCCAAAAAAACCCAAACCCCAAAGCTCCCGAGAGCTGCAATGCAGGAGCATGGGAAGGAACTGCAGGGAACCCCGAACACAGAAACAAAGACATCTGAGAGATGACACTGAGTCAACCGCAGAATTCTCCATTCCCACTTGCTTTTATCTATTCATCTTCAAATTGAAAATGAAGTTCGAGGTCTCATACGGAGACTGTCACTGTGCCTCCCACCCACAGAAGCACAGAAGGGATTCAGCCTCCCCTCCCGTCTGCTTTGCTTTCAGTGCAGCTGATTGATCTCAGTCAAGAAGTCTGCATGTACCAACCTCATAGAATCATAGAACAACCAGGTTGGAAGAGACCCATCGGATCATCAAGTCCAACCATTCCTATCAAACACTAAACCATGTCCCTCAGCACCTTGTCCACCAGCACCTTAAACACCTCCAGGGAAGGTGACTCAACCACCTCCCTGGGCAGTCTCTGCCAGTGTATCTAGCCTCTTCAATTAAAAGTTAATATCATTAGCTTTGTTAAGTTTAAGCAGATGAAAAGGCAGTTAAGTTTCCTTACTAGATCCTTTTTCTTCCTTCAAAAGCAAAAATTATGCATTATTTAAGAACAGCAATTATAAAAGCACATACAGTATCCAAACCAAACCAGATATTAACTATAACAGCACAGGGTTTGTTTTTGAAGCCTTACAGATGCATTTAATTAACTTTTCAATTCCAAATGAAGTCCATGACATCCCTGCTCCTAAATCTCACAGAATTATCTAATATCCTATGCGTTTCCGCCTGTTCTTTCATAAAAAGGAACTAATCCAGTGGGAAAAATACAACCAGACAAAGCATTCTGAAAGGTATTAAGAGAGTCAATCCCCTTCTCAAATTATTCAGATATGTAAAGTGTTTCCTTGCAGAGAGCACTCAGCCATTTAACCCGCATGCACCTTGATGCAGGGAAATAATTATCCACTTAACTTACTCGTTTCTAATTAGCTTCAAAGAGTGCAATTACTGTAACCAGGAGTTAGGAGGGGAGGCGAAGCTGGGAGAGATGGATGAGCACGGCCATACAGGAATCACAGAATCATAGAATCACCAGGTTGGAAGAGACCCACCGGATCATCGAGTCCAACCATTCCCACCAATCTCTAAACCATGTTCCTCAGTACCTCATCCACACGTGCCTTAAGCACCTCCAAGGAAAACAAGTCAACCCCCTCCCTGAGCAACCTTTTCCAGTGCCTAACAACCTTTTCTGTGAAGAATTTTTAACTTATGTCCAGCCTGAACCTCGCCTGGTGGAGCTTGAGGCCATTCCGTCTCATCCTGTCCCCTGTCCCTTGGGAGAAGAGGCCAGTTCCCTCCTCTCCACAACCTCCTTTCAGGTAGTTGCAGAGAGCAATGAGGTCTCCTCTCAGCCTCCTCTTCTCCAGGATAAACAACCCCAGGAGCAGGTATTCAGGGAAGAGATGCTGCAGGGTAGGAAAGGAGGAACCAGAGTGGCTGTGGGAATCGGTGCATGAGGAGTTTTGGGGTCAGGTCTGGGTGAGGCCAAGCTTGATAGCCCCATGTTCCCCCAATCTCAGTCACTGCATGGAAAGATTGCTACCCTTAGCAAGTTTGCAGATGATAATAAATTGTGTGGAAGCGTTGATCTGTTGGAGGGTCGAGAGGCTCCAAGGGAATCTGAACAGGTTGGATCCATGGGCTGAGACCAATGGGATGAGGGTTAACAAGGCCAAATGGTGGATCCTGCACTTGGGGCACAACAACCCTGAGCAGCTACAGACTAGGAGAAGTCTGGCTGGAAACTGCCAGGAGGAGAGGGACCTGGGGGTGTTAGTCGACAGCCGACTGACCATGAGCCAGCAGTGTGCCCAGGTGGCCAAGAAGGCCAATGGCATCTTGGCTTGGATCAGAAACAGTGTGACCAGCAGGGCCAGGGAGGTTCTTCTCCCTCTGGACTCAGCACTGGTGAGGCCGCTCCTTGAATCCTGTGTTCAGTTGTGGTCCCTCAGCACAAGAAGGATGTTGTGGCTCTGGAGCAAGTCCAGAGAAGAGCAACAAAGCTGGTGAAGGGGCTGGAGAACGAGAGTAGCATCTGAGAGAGCTGGGGGTGTTTATCTTGGAGAAGAGGAGGCTGAGGGAAGACATCATAATTATTCACAATTATTTATAACTTCATTTACTATATGTGTATAATCACTATGCTATATAACTTTTATACATAATCATGTGAAATACTGTATATTTGCCTATAGGAAATATAAAATGTAGCCCTTGATAAAAATCAGGATTGATTATTGTGCACAGTGATGGCAGGATAAGGATTGTGCTCTAAGCAGCATCAGAGGACGAGAGGGAATGGCCTCAAGCTCCACCAGGGGAGGTTCAGGCTGAACATAAGGAAAAAATTCTTCACCAAAATGGTCACTGGGCACTGGCAGAGGCTGGTTTATTAATAAAAAAAAAAGTTTTATGGGAAAATAGGCTTTTTAAAAACGAGGCACCCGACAACCTTCTTTAATGCATAACCATCTGTATTTTTTCTGACTATCCCTCCAATACTATTTTCCTAGGCTTCTGAGGTCAGAGCCCTCCTTTCTTCTCAAAAAAATTCAATTATTTTCATCCTCTCGCAACTTCAGTATTCGCTGCCGATCTGCTAATCCAGTAATCCCTCACACACCCGTTGCTCGTATTCTTTTGCCGTTGGAGCAGGGGTGAGAAACCTGGAAGCGGAGCCTGGTTCCTCCCTAGGGTCTAAGCCTCGTCCATACAGCTCACAAGAACTAGATAACAAGAATATCAAATGGAAAAAAACGACAACACACAGTAAACGTTCTAGAAATTCAAAAGCCATCTGGAAATGAATTAAGAATTTATCAGAATGAAATGTTCGCTGTGGAGACATTTGTAGCAGCATCTGTAACGCTACTTGCATAAGTTCCCTTTTTTCCCCATTAGCTTGGGGAATGTACAATTCATAAGTCATCCCGGCACCTCGTTATCCAATTAAAATTTTAACAAAGAAATAATGTGGGAAACGGAATTATTCGGTTAATGATTAATTCCGGCTACACGTATATGAACTAGCATTGCGATTAATTTGGGGAGGTTTGCATTTTCTAAGCTCCTCGGCGTAATAATTACAAGCTGCATCACTGGGTCTTTCGGTTTCCCTCTCTAATTAATTTGTTAATAGAAGCAGAAGAGGAATCACACCTAGAAAATAAGAGGCACTGTCAGAAATAACAAGAAAGGGGTTTTTTTTTTCCCTTAGAAAAACAAAGTAAAGCATTTAGGGAGAGTATCCTGACGTATTTCTTATAGTCAACAAGAAGGTTTTTTCAATCTCTCTCTCTCTTCAGCAAACAGCTTCCACCTACTTGATAGGAATGGTTGGACTCGATGATCCTGGTTGGACCTGGACTCTTCCAACCTGGTTGTTCTATGATTCTATTTCCCTCACACTACTAGAAAGAGCAGCGCATTGTATCTCAGAAGCTAATTAAGTGGTTTGATTTAATAATAACAACAATCATTCAACTGGAGTATCGTCCAGCAAAAAAAAAATCCTCTTCATTTAAAGCCCTTTTCCCTTTCCTGGGGTGGGTATTTACGGTTGGACTCGATGATCCGGTGGGTCTCTTCCAACCTGGCGATTCTATGATTCTATAAAAAGCCTGTTTTCATGGCACTCGGTGGTTCCTGAGGAGCCACAAGCAACCATGAAATGTCACTTCAAGCCAAACCCACGGGGAACTTGATGAAATTCTTCCTTTCAGTCTGGATTAATGGTATTTAACATTCATGTCTCACCTACTTATTTTTAACAGGCAGTCTCTTGGCAGCATATCTTACCCTTTGAACGGGTATTACCTGCAGGGTTCCTCAGCCTCTTGGCTCATAGGGAAAGAAAAAGCCACGCCTGCCCTGAGGACAGCCTACGGCTCACTCTTGCTTACGGGGAAGTGTGGGAATAGAAAAAGTACACGGCCAGTGTCTTCCTGCACTTTCTGGTCACTTGCAGGTTGGATTACTAACAATGTGATCTATAGTCCAGCCAACCCCTGAGCACCTCAAAAGGCTGAAGATAAAAGACAAATTTGGGGCTATTCTGAAGGTTTGACGCTTGCTTTCATAGAATCATAGAATAACCAGGTTGGAAGAGACCCATCGGATCATCGAGTCCAGCCTTTCCTATCAAACACTAAACCATGTCCCTCAGCACCTCATCTACCCGTGCTTTAAACACCTTCAGGGAAGGTCAATCAACCACCTCCCTGGGCAGCCTATTCCATTGCCCAATGACCCTTTCCGTGAAAAATGTCCTCCTAATCTCTAGCCTAAATCTCCCCTGATGGAGCTTGAGGCCATTCCCTCTTGTCCTGTTCCCTGTCCCTTGGGAGAAGAGCCCAGCTCCCTCCTCTCCACAACCTCCCTTCAGGGAGCTGCAGAGAGCAATGAGGTCTTCCCTCAGCTTCCTCTTCTCCAGGATAAACACCCCCAGCTCTATCAGATGTTCCTCACAAGGCCTGTTCTCCAGCCCCTTCACCAGCTTCCTTGCTCTCCTCTGGACTCACTCCAGAGCCTCAACATCCTTCTTGTGCTGAGGGGCCCACAACTGAACACAGGATTCAAGGAGCGGCCTCACCAGTGCCGAGTCCAGAGGGAGAAGAACCTCCCTGGCCCTGCTGGTCACACCGTTTCTGATACAAGCCAGGATGCCATTGGCCTCCTCGGCCACCTGGGCACACTGCTGTAAATGAAGTAACGAACAACCAGAAAACACAGCTCCAAACCTTCCCCTCTGCACAGACACACCGGACACTTCCCGTCAGGCATCCTATTTCAGCACTCAGAGGGAAAAACCCGCAGCTGCTTTGCAATGCTTGCTTAGCACACATTATCTGTATTTCTTTTTCCTCCAGCGATCACTGCCAACAAAACACTCAGATGCGGATCAGGCTTATCGAGCAACCAGTCTTTTCCTGCCTCAATAAGCTACCCGAGGGGGTGAAAACACACATTAGGAGGCTCGCTTCTCCCAGCAGCAAAGCATTCCGGAGACGTGTTCTATTGCAGCTTTGTCTGCTGAACAAATCACATTGAAAGCAATCCAAGAACTAATTAAATCAAGTCAATGGCAGAACAGCTACAGTTTATAGGCTCCGGGCTGATTAGAAAGAAGGTTTTACATTAAGGAAGAAAATATCCACTGCCCCAGCTACTCTTGATCTGTCCACAAAGGAGATAGGATTTGATAGGAATGGTTGGACTTTGATAGGAATGGTTGGACTCAATGATCCGGTGGGTCTCTTCCAACCTGGTGATTCTATGAAAGTCAGGTTTGAAGGGATTTCATGTGCAGAAACACAGAGAGGAGGGAAAGCAAAGATATTTACTGCCAAGGAGTGGCGAGGAGGGAGAGCTAAGCCACGGGGACGTCATGCCATGAGCCGCTCGCTCTCTCTGGTGGAGAAACGGTTTGTAGGCTAAAGGGAAATGGTTTGTAGGCTAAACGTCAGCCAGCCAAGGGTTTCACTCAACAGGAGCAATCAACCAGCAGTGGGAAAGGCTGATGGGAAGACACAGGACACGTCACCGCAGAAGCTGCTAACTGACAGTTATATTTAGAAAAACGTAACCTGATAGCAGTCAGGTACTGCTGACATCTCTGACATCCATCACCCACCTCACGCTTTCAACGCCAGCCTAGCGATATAAAGCAAAATTACTTCTGCGTTCACTTTGCGTTTGCGATCACAGCTGTCAAAGCTCTGATGTATGAACACTGTCTTTTTTTTTTTTTTCCAGAGAGGCAACCAATTAGTTTTATTACGCCAGTTGAGAAACGTGGAGACGGAGTCACAAAGCATTTAATGATCAAATAAAACAGGGAATAATATGAATAGCTACGTCCGCCCATTCCTCTATTCACATGCCTTCTAATAAAGGACCTCCAGCCCTCCCTGTGGATTATAATCATTTTCATTTGGAAAAGCACTAAGATTACATTTATTGTAAGCAGGGACTGAAAGAGAGAGACAGAGAGAGAAGAGTCGCCTCCACGCAAACACTGCTGAAAAACCCTTTTCCATCAAAAAGGGGAGACAGGCTTTTCTCACGATAATTCTTCCATCATTCCTTTTTTTCTTTACTGTTATGGTCATAATAATATCACGCAGCAAAAAAAAAAATCCAGTCTGCATATCGCAGAATCGCAGAATCATCCGGTTGGAAAAGACCCACAGGATCATCGAGTCCAACCATTCCTATCAATCACTAAACCCATGGCTAAGGAATAAACAGAGGTATTATTCTAAAGGTGTTTAAACAAGTTTCTACAAATCCAAGTACCTTTACCATAAATTTAACACAAATGTCTGAAGAAGAAAATAATAATAGAATCACAGAATCATAGAATCACCAGGTTGAAAGAGACCCTCCAGACCATTGAGTCCAACCATTCCTATCAAAATATATTCAAGAAGAACAGGCCTTATGAAGAAGGGCTGAGAGAGCTGGGGGTGTTTAGGCTGGAGAAGAGGAGGCTGAGGGGAGACCTCATTGCTCTCTACAAAGGAGGTTGTGGAGAGGAGGGAGCTGGGTTCTTCTCCCAAGGGACAGGACAAGAGGGAATGGCCTCAAGCTCCACCAGGGGAGGTTCAGCCTGGACATTAGCAAAAAATTCTTCACAGAAAGGGTCATTGGGCACTGGAACAGGCTGCCCAGGGAGGAGGTTGACTCTTAAGATTGCCAGGAGCTCAAATGAAACGCGACGTGTAAGCGCGATGACAGAATTCAATTCCTTCGCAAATACTCTCTCTCTTGGAGAAACGCATGGCTGCAAATAAAAACATAATCCAAGCTTGTTATTTCCTGACGCAAATCTTGATTTATTAATATTGCTCTTCAAAATAGCTACTAGAACGACATGGAGGTAATAAACCAGCCATGTATTTACTTTACTCGCTGCATAATGCATTTATTCTTTTGGAATTATTTCCTTATAGGGAAAAAAAGTGGCATTTCATTTGAGGGGAAATATTCCTGT
Source organism: Coccyzus lansbergi (assembly GCA_033558105.1). NCBI lineage: Eukaryota > Metazoa > Chordata > Aves > Cuculiformes > Coccyzidae > Coccyzus > Coccyzus lansbergi. The sequence continues at coordinate 418,908 of JAUMJK010000786.1, read as the reverse complement.
CACAGAGTTACCTTTCAATCTTAAAGCACATCTTTGATACAAGGGGTTGATACCTGCCTGTGGCATCTGAGGAGATACTTAAGCAGAAATATATGTATAACTTTTCTTCTTGCTCTTCCATCTAAACCATGTTCATCTTTCATGTACAGCTACTAGGTTGCTAATACAAAGCTTTGGAGTGATAGGACGAGGGGCAATGGGGATAAACTGGAGAGGGGAAGGCTTAGACTGGACAGAAGAAGGAATTTCTTCACTATGAGGGTGGGAAGACCCTGGCCCAGGATGCCCAGGGAAGCTGTGGCTGCCCCATCCCTGGAGGTGTTCAAGGGCAGGTTGGATGGGGCTTGGGGCACCTCATCCAGTGGGAGTTGTCCCTGCCCATGGAAAAGGGGTTGGAACTAGATGATCTTTAAGGTCCTTTCCAACCCAAACTATTCTATGATTCCTTGAAATACAATCGTAATTCTCAGCAAATTAGGGATGGAAAATCAACAACATTCTATGATTCTATCAAAAAGTTTCCATATATGGTTTATCTTCCCATGCTGCCTATAGACACCAAGCAAACAAAACAATCCCATCTTAAAGGCATTTTCTCTTGAACTAACACATTTATTTCATAGAATCATAGAACAACCAGGTTGGAAGAGACCCACCGGATCACTGAGTCCAACCATTCCCATCAAACACTAAACCATGTCCCTCAGCACCTCGTCCACCCGTCCCTTAAACCCTCCAGGGAAAGTGAATCAACCCCCTTCCCTGGGCAGCCTCTCCCAGTGCCCAATGACCCTTTCTGATACTTCCCTCAGGTGAATAATATTTTATGTTGCACATCAACGAAAGAACATTCTCAGTCTAACTATAAAAACTATTAAATTTAATACATGCAAACCAAAGACATTACCATGAAGTTTTACCTATCTCTAGGTCGGTTGTGAAGTAAAGTTAAATTCAAGTAGCTTTTTTTTTTTGTAGCACAGATTAACTGAAGGATCAGAGCAACTAATGAACTATTTAATGAACAGGATTAAGAACAACGAAGTACAAAACGACAGCATTCATTAGTGAAGTTGTCAGGTGAACAAAGGTCGCTGGAGATGTACTGAACATCATCTAAAGACCTGATTACTCTCTACAACTACCTGAAAGGAGGTTGTGGAGAGGAGGGAGCTGGGCTCTTCTCCCAAGGGACAGGACAAGAGGGAATAGCCTCAAGCTCCACCAGGGGAGATTTAGGTTAAAGATTAGGAGGAAGTTTTTCACACAGAGGGTCATTGGGCACTAGAACAGGCTGCCCAGGGAGGTGGTTGATTCACCTTCCCTGGAGACATTTAAGGCACGAGTAGATGAGGTGCTGAGGGACATGGTTTAGTGTTTGATAGGAATGGTTGGACTCGATGATCCGAAGGGTCTCTTCCAACCTGGTTGTTCTATAATCCTATGATTCTAAATTTTCGTTTATTTTCTCGGTGCATTCGTGGACTGAAGTGATCGTGCGTAGAGGGGCAGAGTTTGCTGGGCTTTTTCAACAGGTGAGATGCCAGAGCTACTAGCAGACCTCCTAAAACATCTCTTTCCTCTGCTACAAACCTTTGATGGGAAGATGAAGATTTCCAAAGACCACCATAGCTCGGATCATAGAATCACCAGGTTGGAAGAGACCCACCGGATCATCGAGTCCAACCATTCCTATCAAACACTCAACCACGTCCCTCAGCACCTCGTCCACCTGTCCCTTAAACACCTCCAGGGAAGGTGAATCAACCACCTCCAGGGGCAGCCTCTGACACTGCCAAACGACCCTTTCTGTGAAAAATTTTTTCCTTATGTCGAGCCTGAACCTCCCCTGATGGAGCTTGAGGCCATTCCCTCTCGTCCTGACCCCTGTCACTTGTCCTCTTCTCCAGGCTAAACACCCCCAGCTCTCTCAGCCGTTCCTCATCAGGCCTGTTCTCCAGCCCCTTCACCAGCTTCCTTGCTCTTCTCTGCACTCCCTCCAGAGCCTCAACGATGGCACTTAACGCACCAAATCTTCCTGCGGTGACATTTCATTTGTTTTCTACACAGTTCCTGTTTCTGTAATACTCTTCCCTGACCTTATCTGATGCAGCTTTCAGATCTGATGGTGCCATTTGCCATTTCAAGCTCCTCATTCCCAGCTTCGATCAGATGTTGCTCTACTCACCGTGCATATAGATCCTACATCAAAATAACTCACTGACTGGGGAGATCTATTATCAGACTCAAACGAGTGGTATACGTGAACACATTTCCTTGTTAAAAAGTTATTATATACTGCCATTTAATTAAAATAATTATAATTTATGATGTGTTACGCATCGTAAATTTGTGCAGTAATCCCCAGCAAATGCTGGAACAGGACTCACAGAATCCACAGCACAGGAAATTGGCATCCGTATAAAATAATCCTGAAAAATTGCAGATCAATTAGTATGTTTGATAGGAATTGGTTGGACTCAATGATCCAATGGGTCTCTTCCAACCTGGTGATCGTATGATTCTACGTTCAGTTGTATAAACAAGTTCTGATCTCTATTCTGATGATTTATTATGCTTCAAATCCACGGGACTCATGCAGTGCAATTGGTTGTGGGATATTCTGCGTTACGAATGCAACAAATTTTGCTTTCGTGGAGCTGTTTCACGCACCCATTCAAAATAAAAAAATAACAAGCGAATGCAGTGTTTAATAACAAACTGAATGGAAAAACTGTTTTTAACTTTTTTTGAGGTCCTGAGGGACGTGGTTTAGCGTTTGGTACGAATGGTTGGACTTGATGATCCGATGGGTCTCTTCAAACCTGGTTGTTCTATGATTCTATGATTGTAACTAAATGGACTCTAACATCTCCATCACTCTCTTTTCTGAAGCTTCTCTTATTACAGTTCCTTTCTTCGTATTTTTAGTGCGTTTCTGTTATATATAAACATTCACAGACCACTGCCTGTAAATTACAGCTTAAAGAGGAGGATAAAACATTTCCATGGGAATTGAGAGAGTTGAATTTGTGATCAGGCAATTTTCAGAATATCCATTTGACAAACAAAGTATTTTCAGAATATTAGGGAAAGTAATTGAGATCAGAACGGAAATAAAAATAAAGAAAGAGATCTTAGTTGGCTGAAGGATATGGTCTTACACTATAGCCTTGGAGACTCTCCCACTGCCTGCCCAGACAGCAAATCTCACCAGATATTTTAGGGTATTTTCCCCCCAACACATCACTCCTGTCCATAAGGTAAACTTCAGCTTTAGAAAGGTTTGGAAACCATAGCGGAAAAAAAACAGGTAAGAACTGTTGTTGCTTAAATCTCGATGCAAAATCAAAAGATATTCAGCAAAATATTCAGAGAAAAGATATTCAGACAAAGATATATCCCTGCCCATGGCAGTGGGGTTGGAACTGGATGCTCTCTAAGATCCCTTCCAACCCAAACTATCCTGTGATTCTAATTATCCATCATCCTGACATGATTAACTGCAGGCACATCACAATTAGCTATTAACGCCTGTCAGAAGAGGTTTCACAAAGACAAACAACCCTTCCTGATAGATCCTTTCCTACAGATCCTCCTGGAAATCGCACCCTTATTATTCAATGCACAAACCCTTCTCAAGTGGCCGGGATTGACTTTGGCAACGTGTATACGCGAGGCAGAGAGATCTATCCCAAACCACTATGCTTGGTGCCACAGTCATAGAATCACCAGCTCAGAAGAGACCCATCGGATCATGGAGTCCAACCATTCCTATCAAACACTAAACCATGTCCCTCAGCACCTCGTCACCCGTCCCTTAAACACCTCCAGGGAAGGTGAATCAATCACCTCCCTGGGCAGCCTATTCCAATGCCCAATGATCCTTTCTGTGAAAAACTTCCTCCTAATCTCTAGCCTAAATCTCCCCTGGCAGAGCTTGAGGCCACAGATATCTTCTAGCTCTTTGGACTCAGATCAAATTTACAGCATTTTTTTCACATGTTTTTTCCATACAGAGAGAAAAACTAATTACTACTTCTCTGAAATTCATCATTGTCATAAAAATTAATGGGCTTTCAGTAGGAGTGAACTTAGCCCAAGAAGCAGGCTCAATTATCATGTTAGTCTTTAAGCAGTTACCGACTCTGCAGTGGTTAATAAAGGTTAATGCTTCCACTACTGGAGAAATATTATATGCAACTTGACAAATATTTGGTGGAAATTAAGTTAGAGAAGCTAAGAAAGAACTCCTCAGTATAACAAAATTCATCAGCAAATGGTCTTCCAGACAAGCATTTTCCTTGGAGGGAAGAGGAGGATGAGGGGAGACCTCATTGTTCTCTATAACTACTTGAAAGGAGGTTGTGGAGAGGAGGGAGCTGGGCTCTTCTCCCTAGGGACAGGGGACAGGACGGGAGGGAATGGCCTCAAGCTCCTCCAGGGGAGGTTTAGGCTGAACATTAGGAAAAAAATTTTCACAGAAAGGGTCACTGGGCACTGGAACAGGCTGACCAGGGAGGGGGTTGAGTCACCTTCCCTGGAGGTGTTTAAGGGACGGGAGGATGAGGTGCTCAGTGACATGGGTTAGTGGTTGATGGGAATGGTCAGACCCAATGGTGGGTCTCTTCCAACCTGGTGATTCTATGATTCTATATGTACGTGGAACTATAGTATCTCCATCACTACCTTTTTAAGTAAAAAAAACTGGGTTTTATTTAGTTCACATTCATCAAACCTAGAAAATCCTGTTTGCAAAAGTTGGTTCATGAAAAAGCACGTATCCTCGAACAGCCTGGAACACTTTGATTTGGAAAGATTCACCCTAATCTCCGTCAGATTTTTCATTTCAAACACACCGGAGAGTGTTTATAGTGTAATATTCCATTGCAGCGAGAATTATAATAGTAATTAAAAGAATTTTGCGTTGCTCCGCTCTTAACGCAATAGCTGAGATCAGACACACGATGAATTCAGAAAGTGTCTGTTAATCGCCCCTACAAATCCGTCACAGTTAATTAACTATAAAAAAAAAAAAAAAAAAGCAGTATGGAAATGAGTATTTCTTTCCATGAGGAATCAGTTCTTTACCAGGTTCTGTTTCTATGGTGTTCAAGGATAAATTGATATTAGAGGACAAAGCTCTTATCACTTTCCTTTATCAGACTAAAGGGAAATAATCATAGAATCATAGAATCACCAGGTTGGAAGAGACCCATTGGATCATCGAGTCCAACCATTATGATTATTTTTAAAAATTGCATTTCCTCTTCCAGAACACACTATATGTGTAACAAACACACAGAGAAAAGATGCAACTTCCAAAGGTTGGAAAAGCGAGATCAGCTCCTCCGAAATAATATAATTGTCTGGGAAACAGTTGACAGTCATTCTGCTTGATCTCAGCCATAAACCTTCTCTGCAAGAATTAAAAGTGCACGTTTTCTGCATCTCTACCACCTCCTCTCTGGTTTCTGGTCAGGAAGACGCTTTGGGAAGGGCTTTCGCATCCCTGGTGGGTGACCTCGAGCATCCTCCCAATGAGCCACAAAGCTGTCAAATCAGCTGCAAGTGGAGTGAAAGAGAGCTTGGTTCAAAGAAGGATTTCAGGCTATCAGGGACCCTCAGAAGTCTGTCTAGAAAGCAGCCTGGAGGAGAGGGACCTGGGGGTGTTGGTTGACAGCTGACTGAATGTGAGCCAGCAGTGTGCCCAGGTGGCCAAGAAGGCCAATGGCATCTAGACTTGGATCAGAAATGGTGTGACCAGCAGGTCCAGGGAGATTCTTCTCCCTCTGGACTTGGCACTGGGGAGACTGCTCCTTGAATCCTGTGTTCAGTTGTGGGCCCCTCAGCACAAGAAGGATGTTGAGGCTCTGGAGCGAGTCCAAAGAGAAACGAGGCTGGTGAAGGGGCTAGAGAAGAAGAGGAGTGATTGAGAGAGCTGGGGGTGTTTATCCTGGAGAAGAGGAGGCTGAGAGGAGACCTCATTACTCTCTAAAACTACCTGAAAGGAGGTTGTAGAGAGGAGGGAGCTGGGCTCTTCTCCCAAGGGACAGGGGACAGGACGAGAAGGAATGGCCTCAAACTTCGCCAGGGGAGGTTTAGGCTGGAGATTAGGAGGAAGTTTTTCATGGAAAGGGTCATTGGGCATTGGAATAGGCTGCCCAAGGAGGGGGTTGATTCACCTTCCCTGGAGGTGTTTAAGGGACAGGTGGACGAGGTGCTGAGGGACATAGTTTAGTGTTTGATAGGAATGGTTAGACTCGATGATCCGATGAGTCTCTTCCAACCTGGTTGTTCTATGATTCTATGATTCTAATTGGCCAGCACAGGGGATTGGTTGCTTCTGGTGCTGGTGCACAGCGCATGGAGAGTCACACTGGCTCATGACAGGGGAGGACTGGAACCAGCCTTTTCCCAGTTAAGGACTTTTTCAAATACAATCCCTTTTCTCTACAGAGGGGAAATAAAACTGTGGTGCAGTGACATATAGCAGTTGGATAAACACCTCACCTTAAAACCTGACCCATTTTTAAATGCAATCTTGAAGATGAGAGATTTGAGCTTACTCATTTCTGGTGAGACTGGGTAGGGGAACAGAAGATGCAGTGACAAAAAATAAAAATAAATCACAAAACGCCGTGAATGTGTTAAAGCTTTATCCAACCCTGCAGAAGCCACAGAGCAGTTTTAAAAGAATCATAGAATAACCAGGTTGGAAGAGACCCATCGGATCATCGAGTCCAACCATTCCTATCGAACACTAAGCCATGCCCCTCAGCACCTCCTCCACCCTTAAACCCCATCCAGGGAAGGTGACCCAACCTTTTATTTGCCCATTACTGACGGGAGATTATTACATCCATGAAGCAGGAGTTGAATCCCACCTGCTGGATGCAGTCATCATCATCTTCCTCTACTTGGAAAGGGGGGAAAAAAGATTTCTTTTCCACCACAAAAAACATTTACAGTAGCAGAAGCCAAAATTATATTAGCTTTTTTCCCATTGCCTCACGACGCTTGGGTATTAGTAAGATATTACGATGTTTGTCAAGCAGCTATTAAAAATGCAACAATGTTTAAGCAAAACTCATAAACCCTTTGTAATTAATTCGAAACCGGCAAATATTTGCGCAGTGTAGAACAGCAGCAAAAAAAAACCCCAAAAAACCAACAAGACCCAAATCGAGCTTGAAGTGTAATAGCATTTGATCCTCTGAAGATTCAAAGTATTTCATTTTAAAAATGTATTATAAAAAGCTCAAGTGAATGAATGCATAGAAGTGCAAACGTTATTGGACAGGTATAACTAGCTAATTACAGGCTAATCAGATTACATATTAGTGCCAGTAACATTTGCTAATGCTTCAGCATCCGCAGTTTCCAGGGGAAGTTACCGGCAGGTTAAAAACCTCTTTCTTTAGTAAATGAAGATGACAATAACTAATGAAAGATCTGAATTTTTTCCAGCAACGAAATTAGATGATGCAATTCCAATTGTCTTGTGCACAAGAAGAATACACTGATGAGACGCAATGGTGTATCTGCAGGATGGGTAAGATTTTCAAAGAATTGTAGAACAACCAGGTTGGAAGAGACCCAACAGATCATCGAGTCCAACCACTCCTATCAAACACTAAACCATGTTCCTCAGCACCTCGTCCACCCACACCTTAAACACCTCCAGGGAAGGTGAATCAACCTTGGTAGCTCCATGGACACTAGAGCTCCAACTCAACACCTCTGAAACCATCAGTGTCTATACTCCTGCTGGGGCTTGAAAAGACACGATGGGGCTTTGATATCGACTCGTGTTTGATATCTGTGAGCAGAGATGTTATAAAAACACAGAACAAAGCAAAGCTGCTCTCTCACAGAGTGTATCTGACAACAATAAATCTGCATTTTGGATCTCTTGCAAAGCCTGCGAAAAGAGTCACAGAAGCGTGTGAAGATGATAAAGGATTATAAAAGCACAGGGGAAAAGGCAGAGGAGAAGTTTAAAGAAAAAAAAAAAGAGACTCATCGGTCAGAGAATATGGGATCGAATCATATATTAGACAGTTTTGAAGTTGACAATCTGCCTTATCAAGAAGGGAATGGGCCAGGAATGCAAGAGAGGGACGTCCCATCATTGCCTTTGCTGCCAGCCCTCAGAGCTGAGCATGAGCAAGAGTTCAGCCCTTCAGAAAGCGGCTGGTAATGAAGGACCTTGTCCACCCATGCCTAAAAATGCTCCTGAGGGACACAGAATCATAGAATCACCAGGTTGGAAGAGACCCACCACATCATCGAGTCCAGCCATTCCTATCAAACACTAACCCATGTCCCTCAGCACCTCATCTACCTGTGCCTTAAACACCTCCAGGGAAGGTGTATCAACCACCTCCTGGGCAGACTCTTCTAGTGAACAATGACCCTTTGCGTGAAAAACTTCCTCCTAATCTCTAGCCTAAATCTCCCCTGGTGGAGCTTGAGGACATTCCCTCTTGTCCTGTCCCCTGTCACTTGGGAGAAGAGCCCAGCTCCCTCCTCTCCACAACCTCCTTTCAGGGAGTTGGAGAGAGCAATGAGGTCTCCCCTCAGCCTCCTCTTCATTGACATCTCATTTCCTTCTACTGAGTGCCAGGCAGAGGCTGGAAAGAACTGACCTACACCAAAACCACTTCAAGCACCAAGTATTTTTCAACACAGAAGTAAAGAATTTAACAAATAATTCAAGAAGAGAGAACCTAGTTGTCAAGAGTCTACTGCCTCTATTTTTGTTATTGCAGCCTAAAGATAAATAAAAGCACTCACGTTCCCAAGCACATTCAGGGAGAAGATGCAATTCATGAAATTTAATGACTTCTTCAGACTCGCAAGCACCAACAACTTGTTTAGTTGCTTTTTTTTTTTAAATTAAAAAGCCTACCTGCCATTTTGCTGATTTATTTGGTATCCAAGTGCTTTTAAACACTACCTCTTACATAATATGAAATTCATCTTTGCCAGAAACCTTTAGAGCAGATAAGTGCAAGTAAATCACAGTCTTCTCCACAGCGTCACGAACCTGAGTAAATATTGATCATTAGAGGTTCTATCTAAAGTGCCACAATGCGTTGGAAGCTGACTCCTGTTTTTTAGTGATTTAAGCAAGTTGACACTAGTAAACGGATTTATAGCGGAAGACTTACATAATAGAGATTTCAGTTGTTTTATCACCAAATATCTGCAGATGAAAAAAAAAGTCGGTAGGTTCAATGAGACAGTCTCCAAAAATAAAGCATCATTTTTCAGCTCCGATTGAGAATTTTACTTCTTTTAGGAACCACAACTGTGATGTAACATTAAGCGCTATTTACATTGATGCATCAGGGCAATAAGAGAATCACAGAATAATAGAATCACCAGGTTGGAAGAGACCCACCGGATCACTGAGTCCAACCATTCTTATCAAACACTAAACCATGTCCCTCAGCACCTCGTCCACCCATCCCTTAAACATCTCCAGGGAAGGTGAATCAACCACCTCCCTGGGAAACCTATTCCACTGCCCAATGACCCTTTCTGTGAAAAATTTATTCCTTATGTTGAGCCTGAACCTCCCCTGGTGGAGCTTGAGGCCATTCCCTCTTGTCCTGCCCCCTGGGAGAAGAGCCCAGCTCCCTCCTCTCCACAACCTCCTTTCAGGTAGTTGTAGAGAGCAATGACTCTCCCCTCAGCCTCCTCTTCTCTAGGTTAAACAACCCCAGTGCCTCTTCACATCAATCAGCTTTATAAACCATGACAAAGTGCATGTTTACACACAAGAGGGATGCAGATTGGACTCGATGACCCGGTGGGTCTCTTCCAACCTGGTTGTTCTATGATTCTATTATTCTATGATTACAGTCCCTGCGAGCTGGATGCAAACCTGATGCTCAGGCTCTGGTATTAGATCCCTGACTGAGCTGATCACAAGATCCCATTCTTTCCAACACACACTCAGTTGCCTTCTCCATAAAAGCCTTCTACCTCGTGTCAGTTGCAAACTTTCCAGTTGACTGGAAAGCTTTCCTCGTAGTCCTCCTCATTTTATAAACTCTTGCCCCACTACTGTCAGCCAGATGCGAATTTCTCAAAGCTTGAAAGGAAGAAGAAAAAAAGAAAGATTTGCAGCTGCTCATACCTGTTCATTAGCACTGGTTCAAAGAATTCGGTTCTGTGGGATTTACACTCCCTGAACAGGTGGCAAATAATTTGTGTACCACTGGCTCGGTTGATTATTTTGGGAAATGCTGAGAAGTTTGAGGGTCAGTCCAGAAAACAAGTGTGGTGGTGAATAGGAGGACACCCACCCTGCTTGTAGGAATTCAAAATTCCTAAAGGTGTATCGGTGACGACAGATGGTGAATAGCATAAAAAAAAAAACACTCCACTAGCCAAGCTGGCAGTGGAATAGATAGACATGTTATCTTCCGTCTCTGTTTTGCTTTTTCCTTATATTGAATATAACCTCAAACACAATGGAATACAGCACATGGCATCTCCATCTGCTGCACCAACACCTCTAATTCTGGAAATCCCACAAAAACCAGAGCGGAGACTGCTTTCAGAAGAAGCCACCTACTGCCCAGCAGCAAATTCCAGCAGCTTTCGTCAGTCACAACAAACTCCATTTGCTCTCCTCATTACTCTCTACAACTATCTGAACAGAGGTTGTAGAGAGGAGGGAGCTGGGCTCTTCTCCCAAGGGACACGGGACGGGATGAGAGGGAATGGTCTCAAGCTCTGCCAGGGGAGATTTAGGCTGAAGATTAGGAGGAAGTTTTTCACAGAAAGGGTCATTGGGCATTGGAATAGGCTGCCCAGGGAGGTGGTTGATTCCCCTTCCCTGGAGGTGTTTAAGGCACAGGTGGATGAGGCCTTGAGGGACTTGGTTTAGTGTTTGATAGGAATGGTTGGACTAGAAGATCCAATGGGTCCCTTCCAACCTGGTTGTTCTAGGATTCTGTGATTCCACAGTCCATCCTGATTCCCAAGAAAAGCTGCTCTCCATCCCCTCCTGTGGAATCCCACACACGCTGCCTGCTTACATCTCCCATTTCCCCACCTCACCTGCTACAGAGAACTCTGCTTCTGCCATGATGCCCCTAAATGCAGTGGGAAGATGCCATCCCTTGATACAACATGGCTACAGGGGTGTCCTGTTTAATTTAAATTAATCCCCATAGCAAGTTTGCAGATGACACTAAGCTGGGTGGAAGTGTGGATCTGCTGGAGGGTTGGGAGGCTCTGCAAAGGGACCTAAACAGGCTGGATCCATGGGCTGAGACCAATGGGATGAGGTTTAACAAGGTCAAATGCCGGGTCCTGCACTTATAGAATGCACTTATAGAATTATATGACTCTAATTTGAGCCATGAGATTGCTAAAAAGCACAAAATCCACAAACCCAATAATTAGCATTATCTTGGGAAGTATTTAGGAGAAGCTTCAGCTTCAGTGTCTGCAGATATATCACTTCACTGCACTACACATAAGACAGGAGGAGCGACCCTGGAGAGGAGAAGAGGTGAACAGCTCAGCTCCCTCCTCTCCACAATCTCCTTTCAGGTAGTTGCAGAGAGCAATGAGGTCTCCCCTCAGCCTCCTCTTCTCCAGGATAAACACCCCCAGCTCTCTCAGTTGCTCCTCGCAAGACCTGCTCTCCAGCCCCTTCACCAGCTTCATCACTCTTTGCTGGAAGATAAGCATCAAACCTCCCTGTTCAAAGGAACTTGAAACAACAATCAGAAGCCAGTATGTGGCTGGGGAGGAAGGGAAATGTCAGAGGTAGAAACAGGAGAATCACAGAATCACCAGGTTGGAAGAGACCCACTGGATCATCGAGTCCAACCATTCCTATCAAACACTAACCCACGTCCCTCAGCACCTCGTCCACCCGTCCCTTAAACACCTCCAGGGAAGGTGAATCAACCCCCTCCCTGGGCAGAAAAAAAAAGTCTATGCAAGCTCAAGACCTCTTCAAAATGAAGAGCAAAGTGCTGCTTACAGACAGGCCATCAACAGGTAGCACCACACAGCCTCTCTGCTCCCTGAATGGACTTTCTCCACGAGAGACTGTCAATATCATTCTCATTCATCATCAGAGATTAAGTCTCTTTCACCCGCCAATCATTTTTGATGGTAGCTCGCTTGCCATATTTTGCTGGGCTTTGTTGCGCTGCTAGAAACCTGCTGAAGTTCACATGATTGAAAAGGGGAAGTCTAAACAAACGTCAGGATAAGCAATAACCCTCGAGCTTTTGCACAGATGGTCAGCTGCTACGCTTCAGAGATGTTAGCACTGCCACAGCCCTCACGATTGATGCAGTGGCTTCAGCGCTGAGGCATCCGAACTGCATCAAGATAAAAATAAATAAATAAATGGCTTTATTGGGAGGAAACTAGTTTAAGCACTGACTCAGTACTTAGCCATAACCAAAACCAAATTGATTTTCATAGAATCATAGAACAATCAGGTTGGAAGAGACTCATTGGATCATCGAGTCCAACCATTCCTATCAAACACTAACCCATGTCCCTCAGGACTTCATCTACCCGTCCCTTAAACACCTCCAGGGAAGGTGAATCAACCACCTCCCTGGGCAGCCTATTCCAATGTCCAACAACCCTTTCCGTGAAAAACTTTCTCCTTTTCTTTTGCTCAGTCACCTAATTTCCATTTCCCACGTTAAAAGCACAGTAGAAAGGAACTAGTTGCTGTGACTGTAGGTCCTGTGGTCAACAGCAACCTGCAGCACTGCAGCTCCACAGACTGCAGCAGATTCTGTCCATCAGGCTCGAATCCTGTGTTCAGTTGTGGGCCCCTCAGCACAAGAAGGATGTTGAGTCTCTGGAGCGAGTGCAGAGAAGAGCAACGAAGCTGGTGAAGGGGCTGGAGAACAGGCCCGATGAGGAACGGCTGAGAGAGCTGGGGTTGTTTATCCTGGAGAAGAGGAGGTTGAGAGGAGACTTCATTGCTCTCTACAACCTATCACTATGTTCTTTCTCTCCTGAGCCCCAGAGATGCTGCACTGAAGATGCTCCTGCCTACTGAGCAAGTAGAGGGGAAAAAAAACCCATTCTGCTACATCTTGTTGGTTGCCCTCAACATCATTTTCTTTTGCTGCCCTTCCCTGGGAGGAATAATCCAACTGCACTTTGTCATATTACCTGACAAACCCCATAAAGGTCAGTGAACAAAACAGGCAGCACAAGAGAGGGTTTAAATTACTTTCTCCAAGAATATATATCCCCTATTAGACACACACACAGACCCAACACACTGATCTGTGATCTGGTCACGTCTGGCTTGGCCAGTCTGGGTTTCATACGTCTAAGTAATAACAGAAAGAGTTCAACGAAATGTTTGAATATCAAAAGTCAACTTCTTTTTGACTTATTTGATGATTTTAAGAGAAATAAACTAAACATGGGTTAGTGTTTGATAGGAATGGTTGGACTCGATGATCCAGTGGGTCTCTTCCAACCTGGTGATTCTATGATTCTACGAAAGACCTGTAAGAAATTACAGTGATTTATCCCTTTAAATCTGTGGTCTCCTTCAGAGAAAGAACCAGCTTTAGTGGACTAAGGCAGGGAGTAATGACACTAAAAATATTATTATTTATGAAGCCGAAGCAAGATTAAGACCTAGAAACAAGTCACAGCAACAGATGTCAACACAGGTGACACATCCTTACAGCCCGAGGCCACCGTCGCGCATCTCACTACCACAACACACCCTTCACTCAGTCTTGCTGCAACTTCATTTTTCAAAAAGAAATACTCAACATCCTTGTAATGAAGTACCGGCAGGCACATCAAAAAAAACCCACCTCTGACACGCTGGAGGTAATGGAAATCTATCTCCTGAAAGCTGGGAAGTCCTGACTTAAATCATTTCTCTAAATGAAAACCGGATGATGCCCTTCGACGCATCTTCACCATCTATGCCGACTGGGTATCTGTTCTCATTACAATCATCAGCTGCTCGTTACTCCTGAAATAAGCCTTGTAATGATCAGAGTCATCATCGGCTGTAACGGAATATTTACTCGCATTCGCCTTTCTAGAGGTTTATGACACTGATTTATCATTTAGCCAGAAGAACAAACAGATGTTTGAAGTTGTTTTATAGCAGCAGCGGCAACAACTTAAGTCAATAATGTGCCCTAAGATGATCTGCAGAGCTCCAAGCCCTCTGTTCGCTTAGGTCTGGCTGAAACGGATCCCCCCAAAGTCAAACGGTGACCTTGTGAGCCACTTGAAAGGATAGAAAGCCAATTGTAATCACAACTGCTACTTACTGGTGCCATAACGAGAGAGAAAATACTTAAAAGTTACTTGTGGGCATTGAAAATGAGATTACGTCCCCGACAGCTGCTGGAAGGAGAAGGTGCATAATTATCATCATTTTACGATGCCGGTGGGAAAGGAACAAGGTGTAACAACAAACGCAGAGACTTCTTTCTCGAAGAAAGATCTCTCGGAGGACAGTTAGAGGAGCGACCTTACTCTCGCCCTCAATTTAACCAAGAAAAAAAAAAGGATTTGGGAAAACTAAGTGCCAAGTGACAATCTGGGCGCTCGCTCAAGAGAGAAGAGCCAGTACATAAAAATGGAAGTAAAACCAATAGGAAGAACTGCTGCCAATATTATTCCCTATTGGAGTCACTTGTACCTACGGGTGAAATGCACATCACGCAAGATCAGTACGACTGTGCAGCATTATGGGATGTCGTGCCCATGGAATCATTGGATCACAACCCTTTTAATGCTGCATTCCTAAGTGGAACTAAATAATAACTGTCGTCTCATCGCCTTCCTTAGGATTCGATCGTTTTGTCTCTATCTCCGCTCTTTACAATTTTATATCACTGTATTACCACAGAAGCCTGCAGCTTGTCTGAATTTATGACCATCGTCAATCCTCCAAACCTTTAACTGCACTGAAAAACAGGCTGTACAGCTACAGAGATCATAGAATCATAGAACAACCAGGTTGGAAGGGACCCATCGGATCTTCTAGTGCAACCATTCCCTATCAAACACTAAACCAAGTCCCTCAAGACCTCATCCACCTGTCCCTTAAACACCTCCAGGGAAAGTGAATCAACCACCTCCCTGGGCAGCCTATTCCAATGCCCAATGATCCTTTCCATGAAAAACTTCCTCCTAATCTCCAGCCTAAATCTCCCCTGGCGGAGCTTGAGGCCATTCTCTCTCGTCCTGTCCCCTGTCACTTGGGAGAAGAGGCCAGATCCCTCCTCTCTACAACCTCCCTTGAGGTAGTTGTAGAGAGTAATGAGGTCTCCTCTCAGCCTCCTCTTCTCCAGGATAAACAACCCCAGCTCTCTCAGCCGCTTCTGTTCTCCAGTCCCTTCACCAGCCTCGTTGCTCTTCTCTGGACTCGCTCCAGAGCCTCAACATCCTTCTTGTGCTGAGGGACCCACAACTGGACACAGGATTCAAGGAGCAGCCTCACCAGTGCTGAGTACAGAGGGAGAATCACCTCCCTGGCCCTACTGGTCACATAATTTCTGATACACCTTACGGGCGAGGAAGGTATGAGGAGGTTTGGGTGGATGGGCACCTGCCTCCCATTCACACTCATCTTCCACTTGGTGGAGTAGAAGGAGATTTAAATCCCCTAGGAGAGCAGCCCAGTCCAGTCTGAAGAAGCCTGGAGGTCTACCCAGTGGGTTAGGCGTAACTCATGCAATATGCACATTCGCAACATCATTTGGGACCACCTCAAAGTGTTTGCTAATCATTCGGATTGCTCCAAAAAATTTGCTAATCACCTGGATTGCTGCAAAGCATGAACTGTACCCACTGATGAACTGACAATGCTGCAGTCAAGGATTTACCTGTGATAAACAGGACTCTTAAAAAGGCAAGTTTTGTGCAGGTAAAAGTAGAGAACATCAGTCAGGTTCTTTAGGACTATGGAGAACAACACGTTCATCACAAAAAAAAAAAAGTTTTGTAATTTCTGTCCATTTCTTCTCTTTCTTTCCCTTCGTGAAGCAAAATTAAGTTTTACTAAAAGGCTTTCTTCTGAACAGGGACTCGCATGCATCATTATTATAGAACCATAGTACTAATTGTTTGGGTTTGCATTATTCTATCCCATCAATATCCTTCCAACTTCTCTGCTTCCGGTGTCTTTAGATCACAGAACTATTTACCATCTCCTATAAAACGTCTCTGCTTAAGGCGTCACCATATAGTCTTATGCTCAACATCAAGGACCATGATATTATATACCCGACATCTCCACTATTACTCTGAATTTAAAGGAAAAACTACTTCTGTTGTACAAAGCAATGTGATTTCTCCTCATGATATTATATATCCCACATCTCCACTATTACTCTGAATTTAAAGGAAAAACTACTTCTGTTGTACACAGCAATGTGATTTCTCCTCTTCTTACTGTGCAACCCCAGAACATTCATAGAAGAAAGCAGATTGCACAAGTGCTTAAGACTTTGATCAGCGCAATCCAGATTATTTCCTGATTTTGTTTAATCAATACGGGAGGAAAACAATTACTTGTCCTGAAAAAGATAGATAAGCTTAATTTACAGATTTTTCCCCATGAAGATTTAACCTCACAAGGGTCAAATATACTCTTCTCGTATATCACGAGATTCAGCAAGAGTTATAAAGAAACCCACGGCACTTGCAAAAGGCTCCTTGGCACGAGGTAGCATCAACCGTGTATTTATGTAGGAGGTTCCCTATGTGAACAAACCTGAGCAGAAGTACTTCTTCTGGTGAAAAATAAGCACTTCCTTTGCACTTTCTTCCTGGTCACAGTGGCTAAATGTTATAATATAATCCATACCTAAAAAGTTTAATTAATTAAGGAAGTGAAACATGTAAGCTGCAGAAGTGATGAGAAGAACCCTGCTTCCCAATGAAATTCCGAGTCGTTCAACGGCAAAGTTCAAAAAAACCGTTCTTACTTTTGACAGTCGCTGTTCGAGTGCAGTTGTAGAGGATGGCCAGCTCCCCGAAGACTTTGCCGGGTCCCATGGTGCACAGCTTCACGCCTTCTTTCGTCACTTCAACCTTCCCATCTGTGAGGAAAAGAAAGAACGAGACCGTTTTCAAAGGGAATTTTAAGTTCTTTCAGGCTTAAGTTTTGAAATGCATTCAGTGATGCTGCAACTTGAAAACCACAGAATCATAGAACAACCAGGTTGGAAGAGACCCATCGGATCATCGAGTCCAACCATTCCTATCAAACACTAACCCACATCCCTCAGCACCTCGTCCACCCGTCCCTTAAACACCTCCAGGGAAGGTGAATCAACCACCTCCCTGGGCAGCCTATTCCAATGCCCAATGACCCTTTCCGTGAAAAACTTCCTCCTAATCTCCAGCCTAAACCTCCCCTGGTGGAGCTTGAGGCCATTGCCTCTTGTCCTGTCCCCTGTCACTTGGAAGAAGAGCCCAGCTCCCTCCTCCAACCAATTAAATGTTTTATAACGGAGACCATGTAAACTCAGAAAAAGGATAAAAAAACCTGTCACATATATAACTTCTCAACACTTGAATTGTTTTAGTGGAGTATCCTTAGTGGAGCATCCATACTGTTATAGTTCTTTTTAGGACACTGAGCTCACTGGGAACTTCGTTTCATGTATTGCACTTCCAGATGAAATTTTTTACAGTTTTCGTGTTAAAAAGGAAAATATTTAGGTCTTAAGCACCCCAGATGAAAACCAGAGAGTAGCTTTCTGCTCATTTTCACTGAGAAACTAAGCCCCGAGAACACTCATCCACGAATAACACGGCTATTATCAAAAGGAAAATTACTCCGACCTCTGGCCATTACTTAATTCCCATCTCACCGCAACTTTCCTTTTTTAAATGTTTCATCTTAAATAAGCAAGTCTGCTTTTATCTGCTCACCAATACCATGCCACGAGGAGATATGTGAGGGGGGATTTAAAAGCAATGGAAAGAATCACAGAATCACCAGGTTAGAAGAGACCCATCAGATCATCGAGTCCAACCATTCCTATCAAACACTAACCCATGTCCCTCAGCGCCTCATCCACCCGTCCCTTAAACACCTCCAGGGAAGGGGAATCAACCACCTCCCTGGGCAGCCTATTCCAATGCCCAATGACCCTTTCTGTGAAGACTTTTTTCCTAATCTCAAGCCTAAATCTCCCCTGGTGGAGCTTGAGGCCATTCCCTCTCGTCCTGTCCCCTGTCCCTTGGGAGAAGAGCCCAGCTCCCTCCTCTCCACAACCTCCTTTCAGGTAGTCATAGAGAGCAATGAGGTCACTCACCAATATTCACACACTAAAACCATCCCTGAAATACTAAAATACACAATACAATACTTGGAGGCCAATAAGTAGCCTTGAAGATTAAATTCTGAGTTTGCTGATTTATTGTTAGCTTCACATAGACCTGAATTCCATTCCCTACACACAGGCTAACTTTCTTTTCAAAGTCCATTTATTTTGATCATTATTTTTTATAAACGTTTGATTTATTTTGCCATATTAAGATCGGTCAATCTCATATGAAGCACAAAAGCAGATATTTATCTCAGGAATGAATAAAATCAATCTTTAGTGGTGCCTCACATGCTTCAGAGACTCCCAAACGATTTTGAAGAACACTTTTTGGTTTTTTTAATAGAAATGAGTTTCAGCAGAGTTTAAGTGGGGATATTTCAGCAAAATCTCTACAACAAACATCTGTAAAGAGAATGAGTTCCAGAGAAAAGACAGGCAAATCTGAGCAGTAAAACACAAACAGATCACATTATCCTAAAGGGTGTTGAGATCTGTCCCACTGCTCAGGATGTCAACAAGTGGTGTCCCCAGGGCTCAGTGCTGGGTCCAGCCCTGTTCAATGTCTTCATCAATGACCTGGATGAAGGCATCGAGTGCTCCCTTAGCAAGTTTGCAGGTGACACTGAGCTGGGTGGAAGTGTGGATCTGCTGGAGGGTCGGGAGGCTCCAAAGGGATCTGAACAGGCTGGATCCATGGGCTGAGGTTCAACACGGCCAAACGGCAGATCCTGCACTTGGGGCACAACAACCCTGAGCAGCTACAGACTAGGAGAAGTCTGGCTGGAAAGCAAAGGGAACAACGAGTGTGACAACAGAAATCATATTGTTTCAGAAACACCTCCCTGAATCACATTGAACATGAAAGCAAACTCTGTTCATGCAAAGCATCCATGAATCTCCTCCTCTAGCATCCTCCTCAGGATCTTTAGAGGGGCGGGTTTCACTCAGGAAGATGTACAACATCTATAGAGAGGCTGTATGTCACATTCCCACCCTGCAGTTCTCCTCTAAGGTTGAAAAAAATAGATCTAGGTTACTCCCAGTGACCTTCTTGCTAGAGCAAGGCAGTGTCTTGGCACGGGGGAAGTACTGCTAATGCAAACGGTGCCTCACAATGATTCCGTTTTTCACAGAATCTTAGAACAACCAGGTTGGAAGAGACACACCGGATCATCCAGTCCAACCATTCCTATCAAACACTAAACCATGTCCCTCAGCACCTCGGTTCTCCACCCCCAGCTACAAGGCTGAGGGTGTTTTATGGCCCCGAGACCACTTCTGCTCCTCTCATCTTCCCCAAAGCTCTGTGATCCAAGAATCATAGAACAACCAGTTTGGAAGGGACCCATTGGATCTTCTAGTCCAACCATTCCTATCAAACACTAAACCAAGCCCCTCAAGACCTCATCCACCTGTGCCTTAAACACCTCCAGGGAAAGTGAATCCACCACCTCCCTGGGCAGCCTATTCCAATGCCCAATGACCCTTTCTGTGAAAAACTTCCTCCTAATTTCCAGCCTAAATCTCCCCTGGTGGAGCTTGAGGTCATTCCCTCTCGTCCTGTCCCCTGTCACTTGGGAGAAGAGCCCAGCTCCCTCCTCTCTACAACCTCCCTGCAGGTAGTTGTAGAGAGCAATGAGGTCTCCTCTCAGCCTCCTCTTCTCCAGGATAAACACCCCCAGCTCTCTCAGCCGCTCCTCATAGGTTCTGTTCTCCAGCCCCTTCACCAGCCTCGTTGCTCTTCTCTGGACTCGCTCCAGAGCCTCAACATCCTTCTTGTGGTGAGGGGCCCACAACTGGACACTTGGCTTCTGAAGCCAGAGCCAAGCCACCCCCTGGTCCTCCTCGAATAGTTGTATTCTTCTACCAAGACACAAAAAAGTCCGTGAGAGGCTTCATTAGACAAACTCAGCCTGTTGCTGGAGGAAATAGATCTGTTTTCTTCAAAGCTCATAAGAGAAAGATTGGACAGGACAGTAGCCTGAGGAAGTCTGGAATTGAAAGGCAAAGGTATTTGATCTTTGATGCTACAGCGAGAGAAGCGATACGGTTGGTTGCTTCCTCTCTCAGTAATAAATGTGCTGTTTAATTACAACTTATTGTGCCGGAGAAAGTCTCCTATTCTCCCGTTGTGTAATTAAGTAATCTGGAACATTAAGCATCTAACAATAAACTCTCCAGACCATGAACCGAACTCACCTCTCGTGGAAAGGAAGGGTCTAACACAGCTAGAAACAGAAGGAATTTCACCGATTTTCTTTTCCTAGCTGGCAGCCCAGTTTTCCACGGAGAGAATAAATTGCTTTCTTTGATGTAACAACCCGATAAAGAAATGCAATACAATATTGATTAATGGAGATAAATTTGCTGCTCCCTTTGACATCTCCGTAAAGCAAATACTAAATAATGCAAGTGACGCTTTATTTGAGGCAAGAAAATTAAAACAAACAAAAAAAAAGGTTGGAAATGCTGCTTATCTGCCAAAATATTGAAAGTTATTGAATTAAACATTGAAATTTAATTTACAGCTGAGCTGATTTTGTGGAGCTCTAGCTATGAATTTCTACATCAGCTGTAAGAAACTATTCCACACTGGCAGGAGACAATCCAAGTTATTTTTCATAGAGACAGAGCATAAAATAAAATTAAAATCTCTGTGTCTTCGCTGATACGGAGGACTTCCCACCAGCAAAGGTTGGCAGCTACGTTTTGGTGGCTAGACTGCAGCTTCCCTACTCTTCTCCATTCCCAGACAGACAAAATATGCCCCAATAGCATCTGACCGATGAGTCACTTCATTAATGGCCCTGCAAGCCGTGAAACGGGCCCTTGCCACACCGCGTCAGTGGGTTTTTGACGCACATTTTCATCAAGGTCAGTTTTATGAATCAGTTCTCTTGCTCAAAGGATGCCACACACTTCGCTTCCTCAAAATGAAGGTGACCAGCATGAGGAGACGGAGCAGAACACAATCTCCAGAAGCCACCAGCCTGCTCCTGACCACAGTAGTTGCCAGAAACCAGTTTTGCCACATATAACTTGAGATATTTAAGGTTTGGCAGATGCTCAGATGTCTCAATTACATTGGAGTTTCCTCGGTTCTCTTTTCTATGGAAAAGAATTACTTGGGTCAAGTCCCACTTCTGGCAAAACAATTTTTTATGCTGGAAACTCTACTCTCATTCATCTGGACGTTAGGGAAAAAATATTTCATGGAAAGGGTCACTGGACACTGGGACCTACTGGATCATCGAGTCCAACCATTCCTATCAAACACTAAACCATGTCCCTCAGCACCTCGTCCACCCGTCCCTTAAACACCTCCAGGGAAGGTGAATCAACCACCTCCCTGGGCAGCCTCTGACACTGACCAATGACCCTTTCTGTGAAAAACTTCCTCCTGATGTCCAGCCTAAACCTCCCCTGGTGGAGCTTGAGGCCATTCCCTCTCGTCCTGTCCCTTGGGAGAAGAGCCCAGCTCCCTCCTCTCCACAACCTCCTCTCAGGGAGTTGGAGAGAGCAATGAGGTCTCCCCTCAGCCTCCTCTTCTCCAGGATAAACCCCCCCAGCTCTCTCAGCCCTTCCTCATAAGGCCTGTTCTCCAGCCCCTTCACCAGCTTTGTTGCTCTTCTCTGGACTCACTCCAGAGCATCAATGAGGAGCCCAGAGCTGCAGGAACAGTTTCCCTCGCTGCCCTGGCCCCTCCGCACTTTCCCTGAGCTCTGGGACTCTTGGCCAGTCCCACGCTTTGGCAAATTAAACTCCGCCTGCTAATTACATTGTGGTCGGAAATTTAATTGCGGAGCAATTAAAACTTTAATTGCTAAGTGGCTAGTTGACATCAGAGCCAGTCCAATTAAGACTTGTTAATATTTCTGTTTGTTTCAAAACACAGACTGATAATGGGCTGCGTTATTCATGGGGCTGTGCCCAAGCTACCGTATGCCTTAGCTGTGGCGGATTACATATCATAGAATCATAGAACAACCAGGTTGGAAGAGACCCATCGGATCATCCAGTCCAACCATTCCTATCAAACACTAAATAAATAAAAAAAAAAATAAACGAATGATGTTTTTCCTTAAAGCCCTTCTTAAAACAGGCTGGAATTCAACCATCCTCAGCTCGTGTTCTACCTCAGCCCCACCTTTGCAGTGTCCCTTCGGATCACAGCATCGCAATCCCGTGCTCAAAGCAGTGAAAATAAAAACACCGGTGTCACTGGGCACAGTTCCTGCTGCTGCACCTCAGGAATGATGGGAATAATTCCTAGGAAAGAGTCTACACATGGAAAATACTCTTATAAGTGTTTACTCTGGGAAGTTGCTGCACTTACAGGTTACTCTAGAGCTTCCTTGTACAGTTTTTAAAGCTGCCTAGAGGAGAAGGACCTGGGGGTGTTGGTTGACAGTGATTGAACATGAGCCAGCAGTGGCCCAGGTGGCCAAGAAGGCCAATGGCATCTTGGCTTGGATCAGAAAGGATGTGACCAGCAGGGCCAGGGAGGATCTTCTCCCTCTGGACTCAGCACTGGTGAGACTGCTCCTCGAATCCTGTGTTGAGTTGTGGGCCCCTCAGCACAAGAAGGATGTTGAGGCTCTGGAGCAAGTCCAGAGAAGAGCAACGAAGCTGGTGAAGGGGCTGGAGAACAGGCCCTATGAGGAGTGGCTGAGAGAGCTGTGGGTGTTTATCCTGGAGAAGAGGAGGCTGAGAGGAGACCTCATTGCTCTCTCCAGCTCCCTGAAAGGAGGCTGTGGAGAGGAGGGAGCTGGGCTCTTCTCCCAAGGGACAGGGGACAGGACAAGAGGGAATGACCTCAAGCTCCACCAGGGGAGATTCAGACTGGACATTAAGTTTTTCACAGAAAGGGTGATTGGGCACTGTCAGAGGCTGCCCAGGGAGGTGGTTGATTCACCTTCCCTGGAGATGTTTAAGGGATGGGTGGACGAGGTCCTAAGGGACATGGTTTAATGTTTGATAGGAACGGCTGGACTCGATGATGCGGTGGGTCTCTTCCTACCTGGTTGTTCTATGATTCTATGTCATTGTAAGCACAGAAAAGTCAAAGCAAAGATGACTGAAGCATGCATGAAGCAAGCACGATCCATTTCATCCATCTGACCACTTTGCACCAGCAAAGCACACAGTCTGTTTGTGTCGAATAGGACACACAGTGTTTTGTTGCCTCAAGGCCATCCAATTAAACATTAAATAACATCTCTGGCTGAACTGCATCCATGTTCCTCAAATAAATCGAAGCATAAACTAAATTGCACTAATGTGACGCTCTCAATTAGCAGGATGATTTTTTTTTTCTCCCAATAATTAAATGGCCATTTTCTCTTTCCGGGCGCAGAAGAAAACAGATTAGGTTGACCTGGGGCATTTGTCAGCCTGCGTGTGATTTATATACTGGAACAAGTTTATAAACTTCTTGCCGTGTGTTACCAGGACCTCCTTTATCCTCCCAGCATAGAGGCCACTACAAGTCAAAGTCTGCCACGACCCACAAGCCCAAATCAGCCTCTCACAGTCTCAATTTTAAAGATACAAGAGCATCTAAACAGAAATCTAAGAATCAAAAGTCATTTCTCTATAGCAGGAGGTTTCAATAACATCTGCTTTCCTCCATCATCCAGTAAAGCCTTTAATGTCAGGAATCGGGCAGCAATATTTCTAGTTTTTATTCTCCATTTCTCCTCCCGAGTATAAAAATGAGATGTCCGGAAGGCCTAACTCCTCATTTTCAGCTGTATATCCTAGCAATGCCTTTGTAGACATAGATAAGAGTAACTGGTTTTATCATTACCCACGTTATGGGTCCATCTTCAGATCCCAGACCCTTCAAAATAAATGCAGGTCTCCCAGGAGGGTACAAACAATTCATTACGCTTCGGTGTAAGGTTCAAAACTAAGAACAATTCATAGTGCAGAAAGCAGAAAAACAGCAAAGTGGGTTCAGTGTGCGCTCAACATGTTTTATCAGGATATAGATCTCCTCACCTAACTCCAAAATGACAGGAGGGGTGGGAGCAGCATTCCCACTCGTGTCAGTGCAGAATTCATAGAATCACCAGGTTGGAAGAGACCCTCCGGATCATCGAGTCCAACTATTCCCATCAAACACTAAATCATGTCCCTCAGCACCTCGTCCACAATATTATATTTCATCTGTGTTGTTTAATACTTGGTCTGCAGCTTTACTTGTCGGATGCTATTCAAGTTCGGCTCCGAAGACAGCACTTATTTGTAATTAGTTTTCTTTAGGAAATATCGCTCTGGATCTGTAGATTTTCATGAATTATACTGAATATACTTAAATTGGGGCTGAGGTGAAACAAGAGTTGTCGCATCACAGAATAACAAGAGCATTAAGGTCGGAAACACTCCCTCTGGAGCATCCAATAGGAAAGACTCCATTCTTCACTGAAAGGGTCATTAGGCACTGGCAGAGGCTGCCCAGGGAGGGGGTTAATTCACCTTCCCTGGAGGTGTTTAAGGGAGGGGTAGATGAGGTGCTGAGGGACATGGTTTAGTGTTTGATAGGAATGGTTGGACTCCATGATCCTGTGGGTCTCTTCCAATCTGGTGATTCTATGATGCTATGATTCTACCAGGACAGCTCTGTTGTCCCTTTTCAAAACTGACAGATACTATTTTTTTTTTTAATGTTTGCTTTCAACTAATTTTTGAAAGAGTGAATCTTAGTGGCCCAAGCAGTGAATAACAGTGACACTTCTTGGAGTTCAATCAAGACTTACTCTGGTGAAAGGATTACCGGAGAAAAGATCAGGTCTGCATATCCAGAGTTTCTACCCTGCCTGCAGAAGTGTTTTGGAAAATAAAGACTGGAAATAAAGGAGGTGATTGCCAGAATCTGTAAGGGTAGCCTAGAGGCAGAGAGGAGCTTGGAGGATTGAGAGCATCTGAAAAAAAAGAGGATAAAGAAACCTCCTCTGGGCTTTAAAGGTAGGAGTTAAAACTCAGATGAGAGGAAGGCAGGAAAGTAAAGCAAAGCATAAGGTTTCCTCAGTAGAGGAGGGAACAGGTATGCAGAGCAATAAGAATCATAAAAGCATGACAGGGCAGAGAGAAAATAAACCAACTAAGGATCAGTCAGGTTGGCTGGTGGGAGAGAATTTGGGAAGGGATTGTCCCAAAGGTCAGCCCATCTCGGACAACCCAACACGGCCTGTGGACACACACAAACAACGCAGCAAACAAGGCTGTTGGCCAGAAAAGTCATGCTAGGGACCTGCCTAACAGAACAAACAACCTACCTAAAGCAATTTGAAGCAAGATTTCACCTTCAGGAAAGTAAACACAATGCTGATGCCGGTTTAACACTCCAGATTTAGCTGAAGTGCCTCTGTGAGTTATGGTTAAATCCTCTTTAAAATCCCCATGTCAAATAAACCTCTTCCGGAACACGCGGCTAACGCTACCCTCGAAAGGAGAAGAAAATAGCTGCTGCTGCCTCCCTTGCTAACTCATTATCCCAGGAGTTATGCTTTGCCTCTGCAGAGATGTTTGTTCTGAGCTATCTCTTCTTGTGATCTTCCCAAGTAAACTCTGCAGCAAAAGCAAATTACATCATAGAATCATAGAACAACCAGGCTGGAAGAGACCCACCGGATCATCGAGTCCAACCGTTCCTATCAAACACTGAAATGAGTGTCTTCCACCTCCAACCTGGTGGTGATTCTATGACATAAAACATTCAAAAATATATACACGTGCACATAGACCCATTCTCTCCTTCCTCACAACTGCAATAGATATATTCAAGGGTTTGGACAGGCAACATTCAGAAGCTCCTTCCAACCTTGGTTATTGTGTGACTCCATAAACTACTTCTGAGATAAGGCTTGTCCTAGCCAAGAGCTGTGCATGTAGGATTTGGCAACTTGCATTGGCAAGCGCTGGATAATGAGTTTATTTGCAATGAGGCTGTAAGACCACGTTAAAATCTGTAAGAAAAAAAATCCTCCTGGAGAAATCTCTTAAAACAGGGTGTGAGTTGGCAAACAAAGGTAATGAGCTGAACGAGCTAGTTCGCTACTTAGCAGAGAGAAAATATGTAAAGAGGTTATTAAAGTCAAGTCAAATTTTATCTAAGGAATAACAACACTTGAGATTATTCAGCTGTTTAGTTAAAAAAAGACAAACGATAATTAAAACAAAAAATCAAGGACCCAGTTAGCACAGACAGGAGATGTTTGTCTGGGATAGGTTCATTAAACTGAGCTCAGATAAGCACTAACGAAGCATGGAGTCACACAGGTGCCTTGCAAGGCCACAAACCTCTTCCCTTGGCCATAACTCATTAGCAGACACATTTTGTCTGTGACAGAATTCCTTGTCTACCCTGCACTGATTCTAGTTTCTCCCACTTCAACTGGAGAGCCTCCCAAATAATTAACGAGGCTGCTTCAAAGCAACGCAAGTCTCGGTTCACACAAATCACACTACAAAAGCTTCCAGGGGCAAGAGCAGACACGGGGCTGGAAGGCAACGTTGAGTTGAGCAACACCAAGAATAAGTCTTATCAGGAGCAACTGAGAGAGCTGGGGGTGTTTATCCTGGAGAAGAGGAGGCTGAGAGGAGACCTCATTGCTCTCTACAACTACCTGAAAGGAGGTTGTGGAGAGGAGGGAGTTGGGCTCTTCTCCCAAGGGACAGGATGAGAGGGAATGGCCTCAAGCTCCACCAGGGGAGGTTCAGGCTTGACAACAGGAAAAATTTCTTCACCGAAAGGGTCACTGGGCAGTGGAACAGGCTGCCCAGGGAGGTGGTTGATTTACCTTCCCTGGAGGTGTTTAAGGGATGGGTCGACAAGGTGCTGAGGGATATGGTTTAGAGATTGGTGGGAATGGTTGGACTCGATGATCCAGTGGTTCTCTTCCAACCTGGTGATTCTATGATTCCTTCACCACATAAGAAGGTTTGTATCTGCTAACTCCACGCTTTCTCGATTTCAGAGCGGATCACGAAAGCTTGCGACAAAATTTCAGTTGCTCTAGGGAGTTGCTCAGTTTGAGTTCCCAGTTTTTGAAGAACATAAACCCAGTTAAGGTAAAATTCAAGAGGACATATTTTCCTTACCCACAGTTACTCCACCGCTTCTGAAACCTATGCAGGGAAAACAAGTGATCAAAGGGAAGAGATTTATTTCATATTTACCCTAGATAAAACACTGGAAAGGCCAACTACTTTTGGGCAACTCGGGGTTCATTTTTATAATTTGACTCAGTCTTACCTCGACAGATAAGAGGTTGCAATCTCAAAAGCAAACAAACTCAACAACCTTAAATACAAACTGCTTTTCGCGCAAGCAGGTGATTCTGTGGAAGGACACAGTGACCCCTTGCAAGCCTCGGCATTTGACTCAAATTCCCATTTTGGATGAGTGGCTCTTAAGCTGGAACTGCGACCACGATGCCACAAGCACAAATTGTCTCTTCCTGGAACTCAAAGCCTCTTGGTGAGCCTGACCCACCACTCCATCTGTTGCAGATGGATATAGAATCATAGAATAACCGTGTTGGAGGAGACCCACCGGATCATCGAGTCCAACCATTCCTATCAAACATTAAACCAAGTTCCTCAGTAACTCATCCACTTGCACCTTAAACCCCTCCAGGGAAGGTGAATCAACCCTCTCCCTGGGCAGCCTGTTCCAGTGCCCAATGAGCCTTTCTGTGAAAAAATATAATACCCACGATGCTGCTGTGACGGGAGGTTTGCACAAAGTAGATCACACGGCAAAACAAAACACAGCCAGTGAGTCATTTCTTACCCTGGATTGCGCTGAACCTGTGCAGTGCAAGAACACATCAGAAGGCAGCTCGCCCTAGGCTACAGGTGCTTTCACATCAGGGTTTGCAGAGATCTCTCCTGATAAACCCAGGCTTGAATTTTCCTGCAGCAGATCTGGTTTCCTCAAGCTGTGTACACACAGTAAATGGGCCACAGCAGCCCCTCGGGCAACCTGGAGCCAGGGTGGGAAATGCCAACAGGCTCCAGCCGCACTTTGAATCTCTTTGATAAATGACACATCACCTCTCCAAAGAGGAAGGAACTTATTTTATGATTTATAAAGAGGGGAGGAACGGAGGAGGCAGGTCTGTAATGCGGCAGCTGGGCTGGGAGTTGCGGGAAGGAGATGGATGGAGAGTGCTGACCCCGCGACCAGCTCTGCTCCTGGTGGTACAAACATTTCTGGTTTTTACCACCATCTCCACACTCCAGACTCGGTTCTCCCAAAAAGCAAAGCAACAGACGAGAAACTTTATGTTCATCTTCAGAGCTGCCACACCAATGCTTTTGCTACTGACATATTTCACATGCTGAGAAACCCTGAGGTTTTTCTCCCCCCTCAGGTCTTCAAAGACACTTTGTTAACTCGACCTCTTTCAAAACACCGAGACATTTTCTGCTGGATACACTGAGAGAAGATCTATTTTGTTTACCTGCCCTAAACAGCTGTTAGATTACCACATTATCCACATTTATTTTCTAGTTACAATCCTCCTCTGTTGCTCTTTAGTGCTCCAGCTTTCATTTCCTGACTTCTCAAAATATTCTGGAAGCATTTCAAAACGTTAACCGAAAACAAGGTTGAAGCTATAAACACGTAACGCATCGGAATGGGAGAATTTTAATTTATTCTTTTAACTAAAATGAAAAACCAGGCTTGGTTTTGTGATGTGATAAGAGATAGTGGGATGTGCAATCATTGCAATCTCTTATTAAAAACAATAGAACAAAATCAGGGGTTGAGATCCCTTTGAACAGCAATAAGATCATTCTCTTTCCTCCCTTTTTAGCCACAATAAACTTGTGCTTTAAAGGTGATGATAAAATAACCATCGAATCATAGAATAACCAGGTCGGAAGAGACCCATCGGATCATCAAGTCCAACCATTCCCATCAAACACTAAACTATGTCCCTCAGCAGCTTGTCCACCTGCACCTTAAACACCTCCAGGGAAGGTGACTCAACCCCCTCCCTGGCACACAATTTCACAACTAGTATTACATGTGGATACCCACATACGCCACCACGTATAATATTCCATCGAATCCTGCTTAGAACGTAGAATTCAGCTGACTGCCGAACATCTGTAGTTCTGAATGGAAATGATACCTTGCAAAGAAAAAAAGATGTCCAAGGGAAAACCTGGTTGAATAGCTCTTCCGGGTTCTGATACTGGACACGTCTTTGAAAGATATTCTGGGGCCAAAACATGCCCCGTGGAGCAAGTGAAAAGGTCCCTTGGGCTCAAAAGTACCTTAACATCACCAGACAATATGCAGCCCCTGGCTGGGGGTGTTTATTCTGGAGAAGAGGAGGCTGAGAGGAGACCTCATTGCTCTCTACGAGTACCTGAAAGGAGGTTGTGGAGAGGAGGGTAATGACCTCTTCTCCCAAGGGACAGGACAAGAGGGAATGGCCTCCAGCTCTGCCAGGCGAGGTTCAGGCTCAACATAAGGAAAAAATTCTTCACTGAAAGTGTCATTAGGCACTGGAACAGGCCTTTCTCAGCTCCCTCCTCTCCACAACCTCCCTTCAGGTAGTCATAGAGAGCACAGTATGTGCTTGGTATGCTCAGAAAAGCACATGAGTCCAAAAAGACATTTTCCATACACAGGAACTGGAGCACAGACACCTTGAGCTCAGCTTTTGTAAAACACAGCCTCTTCTTTCTAAAATAAGACTAGAACCAGCTCGGACTTACACGTCTCTTAAGAGTTGCTTGTCTATTTTCTTGGGAATCATAGAATCACCAGGTTGTATGTAGTTTCTTGGGAAAGCCAAACAGAGCAGCCCTTTTTCACCACATGCACCAGGCAAGCTGTAAGAATTTGTAAAATTCTTCTTTCAATGTTATTTTTACCAGACTTGCTTTTCACTTTGGTTTTTCCTTAGAAAACCCAACATTGTTGAACCCACACTAGTAATGGAAAACATAATACAACAGAAAAGCCTTCCCTGTAGAGAGGGATGATCGGCTGCATGAGGATTTCTCAAAAATGCAATATCAAGGAACGGGGAGAAGTGTGTGAATATAAAAAATACACTGTGCTTTAGAAAAGAAAGCTTGGGGTATGATGAGAAGTATTTAAGGGAAGAGACATCTCAAGGCTGAAGACGGGGCTGCTCACCTCATACAAGCACGATCACAATCCCCCTTTTCCCTATAAGACAGGACAACCTAAAAGAGCTATGAGGATGTTTGGAGTCATTTTATACAATATCAGGTACCATCCAGTTGAAATAAGAAGGTAAAAATAATTATATATATAAATAATTTTTACATTATTTATTTACAAGGCCTGCCAGGTGATCACTGCTAGAGAAAAAGATTGCTCTGCTCCACGAGCTCCGTTTAAAATAAAAGTTGACAAATGGGAAAATGACAAGATTGGAAACACCTTGTAATACAGAGTGATGCGATTTCTCTGTTAAACGCGCTTGAAGCCTCTTCTGAAAACAGGAGCAAACTGAGTTTTAATTAGTTTTGCATACCTAAGGATACGCTGAACTTTCAAGCAGCAGAGTCGAGTTCTCTGCCTGCAGCTTCAATTTGCACTACTCCAAGTTAATTCAGTGCCTGCTCTTTAAAAATCTAAAATACATACTTCATTAGATGTTACTTCATGTTTGCAAATCAGGATGTTGACTCGGCTCAGTCAAATGTGATTTACTACCATCTGCAGACAGCAGAGAGAAGCAAGAACCAGAGCGCTGGCATCTACCGATGGACTTAATAGAGTGGCAAGTCCCATTTTGCTTCTGCATTATGTCACTAGACTGTGGAAGAGGACAAAAAAATCAGATATTCCTCTCTCTAGGCATGTAATTTCAGAAAGCAAAGCAGAGGGGATGGAGCGAGTCCAGAGAAGAGTAACGAAGCTGGTGAAGAGGCTGGAGAACAGGCCTGATGAGGAACGTCTGAGAGAGCTGGGGGTGTTTATCCTGGAGAAGAGGAGGTTGAGAGGAGACCTCATTGCTCTCTACAACTACCTGTGAAAGCAGGTTGTGGAGAGGAGGGAGCTGGGCTCTTCTCCCAAGGGAAAGAACAAGAGGGAATGGCCTCAAGCTGCACCAGGGGAGGTTCAGGCTCAACATAAGAAAAAATTATTCACAGAAAGGGTCATTGGTCACTGGTACAGGCTGCCCAGGGACGGGGTTGATTCACCTTCCCTGGAGGGGTTTAAGGCACGAGTGGATGAGGTGCTGAGGGACATGGGTTAGTGTTTGATGGGAATGGTTGGACTCGATGATCCAGTGGGTCTCTTCCAACCTGGTGATTCTATGAAAACTTCCCACAAATCTCAGCTGAGTCGGACGATACATCTATTAGAATGCACGACAAGAAACGGAGTCATCTTCCCAAACAGCCATTTGAAATGACACTTTAAGGCATCGGTACTCAGATAGCAGCGCATGGGCTGCTTTCTGCTTGCTTCTGGAACAGCTTCTATCCTCTGCTGCAAGCAAAGCTCTCCGGAGCAAACTATCAACCCAGGTTTTACCTGGAGGCAGCACATTTGCCCATCCCCATCATTTTTCCAGAGAGTTTAAATGTCCCTCAGCACTTGAGGCTGTCATAGAATCATAGAATAACCAGGTTGGAAGAGACCCACTGGATCATTGAGTCATTTGCTCCCCAGCCCTCCTCCTGGCAAAGAGGAAGGTCTTGATGAACTTCCAAATTTTCCACCTGAAATATCAAGCCCTAATTAATACACAGCAGCCACAGCAGTGCCAAGAGCTCCGAGTGAATGCACACAACCGCATAAATCAAGAGAAAGTTCACACCAGACTGAAGTCTGTGGATGAAGATTAAAACTGCAGAAAGGGTTATGAGTTAAGGAAGAACATACACAAAAGAGCTAGAGAAGGGTAAAGACACAAGTTTCTGAAAAGAAGCAAAAGAGGTGCTGAGGGACATGGCTTAGTGATTGGTGGAAATGGTTGGACTCGATAATCCGGTGGGTCTCTTCCAACCTGATTGTTCTATGATTCTACGATTCTTTCCACTGACAAATCATCCCCAAACCTACTGCTGTCTCTGTGCAGGAGAGGTGATGGGAAGCATTAGATATCTTTTTTGATGTTTCCCACAGGGAAGTGACGGTAATGACTCCGCTCCCCATGTGCGATACAAGCCTAAACGGTTCCTCCTCACACCTTCTGGCTGTCAATAAGGACAGGATTGCACTGAGAATTGCAGGGAGGTAGCTCATTGTGTTGCTCATGAGGTCTGGAACCGAACAAGCAACGTCACGCTGAGCCATTAATAAGGAGAGAGAGCTGGCTGACAAATGCAAAAACCACCGTCAACTACTCTACAAGATCCTTGCTTCACCCCTCTTCTGACTTCTCTATTGCCAAGAGCAACAAAACAAGGACTGGGAAATAACACTGCATGAGCCATTCAGAGATTTAAGGTGGATTTTCCTGCCCAGGTATCCAAGAAGGCCAATGGCATCCTGGTTTGGATCAGAAATGGTGTGACCAGCAGGGCCAGGGAGGTACTTCTCCCTCTGGACTAAGCACTGGTGAGACTGCTTCTCAAATCCTGTGTTCAGTTGTGGGCCCCTCAGCACAAGAAGGATGTTGAGGCTCTGGAGCGAGTCCAGAGAAGAGCAACGAAGCTGGTGAAGGGACTGGAGAACAGGTCTTATGAGGAGCGGGTGAGAGAGCTGGGGGTGTTTATCCTGGAGAAGAGGAGGCTGAGAGGAGACCTGATTACACTCTACAACTCCCTGACAGGAGGTTGTGGAGAGGAGGGAGCTGGGCTCTTCTCCCAAGTGAGAGGGGACAGGACGAGAGGGAATAGCCTCAAGCTCCACCAGGGGAGAATTAGGCTAGAGATTACGAGGAAGTTTTTCACACAGAGGGTCATTGGGCATTGGAATAGGCTGCCCAAGGAGGTGGTTGATTCACCTTCCCTCGAGGTGTTTAAGGGTTGGGTGGATGAGGTGCTGAGGGACATGGGTTAGTGTTTGATGGGAATGGTTGGACTCGATGATCTGGTGGGTCTCTTCCAACCTGGTTGTTCTATGATTCTATTTACACCTTTTAAATAGGCTAATCCCACCGGTAAGACTGTCACTTCTCAGAAAACTCAGCTGTGCTGAAAACTACCTGAAGGTTCACCAGCTACCTGAGCCTAAAATACCTTTTTGGAGCATGCTGGCTGCCTACCTCCTGTGGAAGAAGTTGTAATATTGCCTAGGCTGAAGGCTGGTTAATTATGTCTCAGGATATAATCCAACTTTGTGATTAGGATTAATGAAAGGGTCACCTGGCGAATGCTCTCAATGCGCAGACCCTACAGTCTGTGGATGTGAGTGCCTGTGGTGTACAGCAGGGAGGCAGCATTAATTATGTTGCTCTCCGTGGATGTTTTGGCAGGATTCTGCTCCCTATTCCCTACCTGTTTCCAGGCTTTCAGTAAATGATGACAGATATATAATGTCCCACAAACATACCAATCATAGAATCATAGAATCACCAGGTTGGAAGAGACCCACCGGATCATCGAGTCCAACCATTCCTATCAAACACTAAACCATGTCCCTCAGTGCCTCATCCACTCGTCCCTTAAACACCTCCAGGGAAGTGAATCAACTACCTCCCTGGGCAGCCTATTCCAATGCCCAATGACCTTTTCCGTGGAAAAACTTCCTCCTAATCTCTAGCCTGAACCTCCCCTGGTGGAGCTTGAGGCCATTCCCTCTTGTCCTGTCCCCTGTCACTTGGGAAAAGAGCCCAGCTCCCTCCTCTCCACAACCTCCTTTCAGGTAGTTGGAGAGAGTAAGTTTTTAAAGCAAGAGAGAGAAAAATACACTTAGTTTTTGCAATATTATTGCAGGACGTGGATTTAGGAGACACAGCTGAGATTTGCAAGCATTTTTTTGCTGCCAGCCCTCAGAGCACAGGCACTTGGCTTTCACCAGCAGAAGTTATAAAAAAAAAAAAAATCACCACAAAAAAACCCAACATCATCACTACAAGAAGGATGTTGAGGCTCTGGAGTGAGTCCAGAGAAGAGCAACAAAGCTGGTGAAGGGGCTTTGGCGTCTTTCACAGAAAGGGTCATTGGGCATTGGAAGAGGCTGCCCAGGGAGGTGATTGACTCACCTTCCCTGGAGGTGTTTAAGGGATGAGTGGATGAGGTGCTCAAGGACATGGGTTAGTGTTTGATAGGAATGGTTGGACTCGATGATCCAGTGGGTCTCTTCCAACCTGGTGATTCTACGATTTTGGAAACTTTTAAAAGGGAGAAAGGGTTTCATTCCATCCTGAGGAACCCAGAGGCATTTCACTGGAAAGACGACTGCCTGTTAGACCTGCTCTGCGTGGAGAACCTCTGAGTTTTCCCCTACTGCCCCACGAAGAGCCAGCCCAGCCAAGGCAGGGAGCATCCAGCTCTCTCGCCCGAGCAGCCCTGCAGCTGTGACAGCAAACCTGGACCCCATACAGCAGCGAATTAGCACTCTCATCAGTTAATTCATTAATTCCTGGCTTCTTTCGTCACTAAAAAACGGTGTATGCCGCAGCACTCATGCTCAGGCCCCAAGCTGGCATCCAGTGCAGCCCAGCTCCTGGCAAACTGTGCTGAATACGTTAATTAATTAACAGAAAAGTGAGACGCAAACAACCACTCAAATATCCCATTAACACAAATAAGCTGATAAATGGATTCCTGCCGTTCAGAGAGGGGAAAGAAGCAGAAATATTCCTCCACATCTCCCTCATTTGGTTAACCTTTGGGTCGCGAAGAAATGCATCTTCCTGTCACTATCCTCCTCTTCCCTCCCTCTAGAGGCACAGTTTGGGAGGCAGAAGTTGTAGGAGGATAGTAAGAATTTCCCTGTGAGCTGAAGGATCCTTCCCCCCCTCAGATGATCTGAGTCTCTGTAATTTGCTCTGTTCTCTATTTTGCATTTTAACTGCTTTATTGCACATAAAGCATCCGACAGGGGAAACTGGGAAAAAAAAGCAGGGATAGGCAGCAAAGTACAGCAGGTCTCAGGAAACGTGGAAATCAAAATCTGACTCTCAACCTGGTTTGCAGAGGGGCAAATCGGATCAACTAAAATCACCTCTTTCTACCTCAAAATCATTTCCTTCTTCACAGAATCACTAGGTTGGAAAGGACCCACTGGATCATCAAGTCCAACCATTCCTTTCATACACTAAACCATTCACCTCAGCACCTCATCCACCTGCCCTTAAAACACCTCCAGGGAAGGTGAATCAACCACCTCTTCAATATACCCGACTTGGGGTTTTCCCTTACAGACTTCGAACATGTTAATGGAAGTTAAAACCTTAAAACGTTTATCATACATTTACCTAAATTAAATATTGTTGTTGTTTTTGTTGCTGTTACTACATTTTCCTTAGGATGATTGTGTTTATTGGCAATTTAGAAAACAGGAATGTTAGAAAATAAAAGGTTTGTACGTACGTGCTTAGTTTCATGCACCACTGTTAAACCTACTCCTCTGTGGTTGGACTCGACGATCCGGTGGGTCTATTACAACCTGGTTGTTCTACAATTCTACGATTCTCAGAGAAGTGAGGAGGAGAGGCCACTCCTTGTGGCACTGCTAAAGGGATTTCAGGCTCCGCTGGTCCCACAAGCAATTTCCACTTACTCTGTGCAGTCACATCCATTAACAGCCTTTATAACCGATTCCATTTAAGGGACGAACACACATAGAATCATAGAATCACAGAATCACCAGGTTAGAAGAGACCCATCGGATCATCAAGTCCAACCATTCCTATCAAACACTAAACCATGTCCCTCAACACCTCGTCTACCCGTCCCTTAAACACCTCCAGGGAAGGTGAATCAACCACCTCCCTGGGCAGCCTATTCCAATGCCCAATGACCCCTCTATGTGAAAAACTTCCTCCTAATGTCCAGCCTAAATCGCCCCTGGAAACACAAAACATAAGAGGGCAAAAGGTAAAGCAAAGAAGTCGTCCAAAATCTTTAACAATACAAGTAAGTTTGCATTAAAATGTTAAACCTGTTGTGTAGCAAACACTGGGAGATTCTATGATATAGAATAGATATAGAATATAGAATAACCAGGTTGGAAGAGACCCTCATACGTGCTCTTTTCCACAGCACGTTGGTAGTGAAAGGAAGCCACGGAAGATTCACAGCTCCTACTTCATCAACTCTTATCTTCCCCCTACATGTTACAGAAAAAAAAAAAAAAATCTCTGTGCAGCAGTTCGGGAGATAATTAAAACCACATTACAAACCAAGAGCTACAAACTCCTAGAATCATAGAACAACCAGGTTGGAAGAGACCCATCGGATCATTGAGTCCAACCACTCCTATCAAATTCCTCCTGATCAGCATCAGGAACGTGTGCCCCACTGAGGGTGGAAAACTGTGAGTATTTTCAGGCACAGTGTGTGCTACAGTTTGGTTTAACTTCTCCTTAAAGCTTAGCTCTTCATCACAGAGCTGCTCAGCCAATGATTGTTAATATCTGTGCAATTAAAGGAGCTCAGTTTAATCGTGTATCACTCTAATATTTCCGTCTTTTTATTGGTCCTGAACCAGTAACTCCATGGACACCTAAGGGTGATGGAATCCAAGATCCGCATCACTATTACACACCTAATTTATGACTCCTAAGTATTCAGCAAGGAGGACTGATGATTTCCTTTACATCCAGGAACCAATTATGAGCAATTTATTAAGAATAATTCCTGACGATTGCCACAAAGCTGCTGACACGATGCAAATTAACGCAGGAGACATATTTGCATACTATTTACAAACAGTTTGCTCCTGTTTATCCTCTCTAAAAGTAGCTACGCAACACACCTGAATCTGTTGGAACAACATACTGTACTTTATTAACCTACAACTGATTCTTTTTACTTAATCCATTTCTTATTGGAATGGATGTCTTGGAAAAATATATCTGCTTTTTCTCCCGAGACTCAAACCAGATTTTCTGGTTTACTCCTCTGTCGGCAGCGCTTTCTATGGATCATCTAAGAGATTTGGTTCAATTGATTGAATGAGTAAGTATGTGTTATCTCTATATGTAGGTCTCTTCCAACCTGGTGATTCTATGATTCTATGATCTCAGGTTTGGGGATATCAGCCTTGGGGCACAACTGTTAGAAGAGGAGATGAGAAAGATCAAGAACAATTCAGTTCACAGAAGCTGAAGAACCACAGGAAACACAGTCCCACGTTCAGGAGGGTCAAATGCACAAGGAAAGCAGGTGATGCCCCTGCTGAGGATACTTAGAATCATAGAACAACCAGGTTGAAAGAGACCCATCGGATCATCGAGTCCAACCATAATCATGTGTAGTACTTCTCCCTCTTGCCATGGAAAAAGGTAGAAAAGTGTAGATGTAAGCAACAGGCCCCAGTGGGCTGGGCAGGTAGAGCTCAATACAGAGATTTAGGAGAGGAAATCTGGAACTTGGGACAGATTTGCCAGATCTTTCTCAGGCCACCCCTCTGCCACCTGGTTGGTGGGGTGATGGGGAGCCACCCTGCGGGGAAGCCTCACATGCTAACCCACAACTCAACCTGGAACCTGGAGCTTTGGGGTCAAACTCATAGAATCACAGAATCATAGAACAACCAGGTTGGAAGAGACCCATCAGATCATCGAGTCCAACCATTCCTATCAAACACTAAACCATGTCCCTCAGCACCTCATCTACCTGTCCCTTAAACACCTCCGGGGAAGGGGAATCAACCACCTCCCTGGGCAGCCTATTCCAATGCCTAATGACCCTCTGTGTGAAAAACTTCCTCCTAATCTCTAGCCTAAATCTCCCCTGGCAGAGCTTGAGGCCATTTCCTCTTGTCCTGTCCCCTTCTCCCTTGGGAGAAGAGCCCAGTTCCCTCCTCTCTACAACCTCCTTTCAGGTAGGAGGACACTACAGTCCTGGAACTCAGCATGTGAAAGAGGCAGCAACTAGCAGAGGACATTTGCACTGAAGGCGGATATTTAACTTTCCAACTTTCGATAGTCCTATTTAAACAGTTTGCTGTGTTAATTTAATTGAACACAAGGACTTAATATTTACTTTTCACGGGCAATTGAGGAAGTATTATAGAACGGAGTCCTGTACTCACACAAACTCGGAAGATACAAGTACAGCCAACCAACCATGGTTTAACGAGAACAACTGCAAACAAGATACTGCGGCTGCACCATCCAGAAAGTGAAAGGAGTTTCCTTGTTCAAAAGGAAACATTCCCCTCAGTGTAATTACAAAGCTATAATTTCTCATACAATGACAGAGGGTGAGCAAACCCTTTGGCTTCTCCCAAAGTAGCGTCGCACATCAAGTTATCTCAGTAAGAACCAGCAAGAACATCCTTAGAAGACACAATTGCCAAAACTGAGACCAGTTCCCCTCTCCTGGACTGACTCTGCCCAGTCATAGAATCACAGAACAACCAGGTTGGAAGAGACCCATTGGATCATCGAGTCCAACCATTCCTGTCAACACTAAACCATGTCCCTCAAGACCTCATCTACCTGTGCCTTAAACACCTCTAGGGAAGGTGAATCAACCACCTCCCTGGGCAGCCTATTCCAATGCCCAATGACCCTCTGTGTGAAAAACTTCCTCCTAATCTCTAGCCTAAATCTCCCCTGGCAGAGCTTGAGGTCATTAACTTTAACTCAACCAACCTGTGCCATGACCAAATGCCACTCGCAGGCTGATGTTTTTCTTTTGCATCTTATTGGCAACTCTTCCTGTACCACCACGTTCGGGTAATGAGACATCTGTTCAAGTATCCACTTGAAAATGATGGGGATTCCTCAGCCATCATCACCCTCCTGCTTGTTCAGCTTCTTATTCGTAACATGATGAATCTAATCACATCAATTCTCATTTTTAAAGGTTAATAGTGCCAAACTCTTAAAACCCTCAGCCCAACACAAGGTCTCTGTTTCCACAGTTGTCTTGAGATCCATTCTGGGCCCCTCAGCACAAGAAGGATGTTGAGGCTCTGGAGTGAGTGCAGAGAAGAGCAACGAAGCTGGGGAAGGGGCTGGAGAACAAGAGGAGCAACTAAGAGAGCTTGGGGGTGTTTAACCTGGAGAACAGGAAGCTGAGACCTCATTGTTCTCTATAACTACCTGAGGGGAGGTTGTGGAGAAGAGGTGAGTGACCTCTTCTCCCAAGTGACAGGGGACAGGACAAGAGGGAATGGCCTCAAGCTCCACCAGGGGAGGTTCAGGTTCAACATAAGGAAAACATTCTTCACAGAAAGGGTCACTGGGCATTGGAACAGGCTGCCCAGGGAGGTGGTTGATTCACCTTCCCTGGAGGTGTTTAAGGTGCAGGTGGACGAGGTGCTGAGGGACATGGGTTAGTAATTGATGGGAATGGTTGGACTCGATGATCCGGTGGGTCTCTTCCAACCTGGTTGTTCTATGATTCCAACTCCCCGAAACAGTCTGAGGTAGAGGCAGAAAAGAGCACATGCCTCCGCGGGCACCTGCCTTCACCGACCACTACAAATCACTTACAAGGCACCAGGTTAATGCAGCACTTTATAAAAGGCAGCTCTGAGGCAGCCTCTCATTAGCGCTGATATAACGCAGTCGTTAGGGCACACACTCCAATCTGACATGACTGAGCTGACACTTACAAGGTAATGGATCCCCAGCGCTAATGCTGTATTACAGACCTGCACAATGACTGGAGGAAAATGCTGCTTTTAGCCCGTTGTTAGTGGTAGTGTGAAAATAGAAGCGTAATTCTAAGATTTATGCATAGTCTGGGGGTTTTCTGATTAAGAGCTGCTCTTAAGAAAAAGAATCCTTACAGGTTTTGCATTTCCTTACTCGGGCAACGCGGGAAAAATGAAGTTTAGCTTGCAGATCGATCGCTTTGCAAGCATCATCCTGTCTGCAAGCATTTATTATCGCAAACAGGCTGCTGAGACACTGACAGCTGAAAAGGCAGGAGAGGGGAGTCAGGTTGAGCTGTCAGGAGGAGAGCTGGGGCAGCAGCCCCACAGCACAGCATGTGACAGAGCATCGACTGCTGCACCGGGATCCGAAACCGCCGTGGTGTGGGATCATAGAATAACCAGGTTGGAAGAGACCCACCAGATCATCGAGTCCGACCATTCCCATCAAACACTAAACCATGTTCCTCAGCACCTCGTCCACCCATCCCTTAAACACCTCCAGGGAAGGTGAATCAACCACCTCCCTGGGAAGCCTCTACCAGTGACCAATCACATATTTTTTTCCTAATGTCCTGCCTGTACCTCCCCTGGTGGAGCTTGAGGCCCTTCCCTCTTGCCCTATCCCCTATCACTGGGGAGAAGAGCCTCTTCTCCAGGATAAACAGCTCCAACTCTCTCAGACGCTCCTCATAGGGTCTGTTCTCCAACCCCTTCACCAGCTTCGTTGCTCTTCTCTGGACTCGCTCCAGAGCCTCAACATCCTTCTTGTGCTGAGGGGCCCACAACTGGACACAGGATTCAAAGAGCAGTCTCACCAGTGCTGAGTCCAGAGGGAGAAGAACCTCCCTGGAACTGCTGGTCACACTGTTTCTGATCCAAGCCAGGATGCCTTTGGCCTTCCTGGTCACCTGGGCACACTGCTGGCTCATGGTCAGTCAGCTGTCGACCAACACCCCCAGGTCCCTCTCCTCCTGGAAGTTTTCTAGACAGACTTCTCCCAGCCTGTAACTCTGCATAGGGTTGTTGTGCCCCAAATGCAAGACCCGGCATTTGGCCGTGATGGATCCAGGAAGACCATCATCCTTCCAGATGACAACTGAGCACTATGAAACCCCATCAGTTCGGACCTTGCTTCTTG
Source organism: Coccyzus lansbergi (assembly GCA_033558105.1). Classification (NCBI taxonomy): domain Eukaryota; kingdom Metazoa; phylum Chordata; class Aves; order Cuculiformes; family Coccyzidae; genus Coccyzus; species Coccyzus lansbergi. The sequence continues at coordinate 377,696 of JAUMJK010000786.1, read as the reverse complement.
ACCACATAAGACTTCTGAAAGCAGACAAAATCTGCAATCGGAAGGAGGATGTGTGACGCTCAGCACAACACTACAATGGCATTTGAGCCTTTTCCCCCTTTTCCTTCTATCACTGCACATAGGTAGCTGCCAGTGGCAAATGTCAGGTTTAGGCTGAACATTAGGAAAAAATTCATCATGGAAAGGGTCATTGGGCACTGGAGGGATGCCCAGGGAGAGGGTTGAGGCACCTTCCCTGGAGGTGTTTAAGGCACAGGTGGACGAGGTGCTGAGGGACATGGTTTAGTGTTTGATAGGAATGGTTGGACTCAATGATCCGGTGGGTCTCTTCCAACCTGGTGATTCTATGATTCTATCAAATCAGCCACAATGAACATTTTACATGATTGTTTTATTACATGAGTCTGAAGGGCAGAAATCAAGCCTATAGAAGCATGGAGAGCAATAAAAACCAGGAGCAGCTGCTTCGTGCAGGGCAGTTTCCAGCGAGCTCTGCCCATTTCTTCCAACAGTGATTCACATTAACATTTTGCAGCTCTGATTTAGAGAGAGAAGCAGGTAGTTACATTTTGACCAATCACTGATGCTGTGTAATTGCTTTTGGTGACAGAAAAAAAAAAAATACAAAACACACAAACACAAAAAATAATCACCAAAGGCAAATTCCATCACTCAACGTCTAAGCAACTGCAATTAACAGACCGTTTCATCCAATTTGCCACCGCAGATTCTTAAAAATCACAGCTCAAGCTGCACGGCAACATGCTTAGCAGAAGCAAAATGAAGGAGGGCTCTTCACGCAGCCCTTAATTAGGGGAGATTGGGTTGGCACCATTATACACAAAACAAGAATTCTAAGTCATCGCCTTTCGGTTATTCACTGTATTTTCACGCTGCCAACACTACCATTGGATATGACCACGTGAAGCAGAGTAATTAATGAGCCAAGGAAAATTGTCGCTTTGCAGTGAGTCTGATTTAACTCTCGAGTTTGCAGCCTGCTCCTATTAGAGGTTTCATCAACATCATAACACTCCACCTGCATCCCTAGGTCTTTTGGGCGCAAGCTTCACGTTTGTGTTCAGTGCAACAAACCAAGTCACAGAGAGGAATGAGAATCATAGAATCACCAGGTTGGAAGAGACCCACTGGATCATCGAGTGCAACCATTCCTATCAAACACTAACCCATGTCCCTCAGCACCTTGTCCACCTGCACTTTAAACACCTCCAGGGAAGGCGAATCAACCACCTCCCTGGGCAGCCTGTTCCAGCACCTAACCACCCTTTCTTCGAAGAATTTTTAACTTATGCCAAGCCTCAACCTCCCAGCGATGAGGCTGAGCTCATTAAAAGCCTAACCTAGTGAAGCCCTTGGTGTGTACACATCGAATTACTCCAGGTTTATACCAGTGTCAGGCATGACAAGGCGATAAGTCTCCCACCGCCTGCTGAGATTAATTGAAAGTATCTCTGAAAGCTGTGAGAGATTTTCCTTCCAAGAAGTTGGTGTTGTTACTAAAATAAATTCGCCTGCTTTTCAAAATAAGAACTTACGCTGGCAGAAAGCAGTAAACTTTACAGACTGGGATGGTTTTTTCCCCTGCAAATGCTGCTTATGCTTGCCAATCAATGTACTTTAGTCAGCACAAAAGCAAAAAGATGTTTTTCATTTTTGTTGTTTTCTCATTTGGGGATTTTCCCAAAGGCCAATTTGGAGAAACTGCCAGCTAGGTAAATATTTTGTGTTCGGAGCATATGTTATAATAGATTCACACAAAACTATACATTAAAGAAGAGCTGACATTAACAGTCGGTTAGTTATTCTGCTGCCTCAAGTGGTATTTCACTACTATAATGTCAAAAATTCAGGCAGGTATCTGCCACGGTGAAAGGTTTTGGTGCCAGCTCAGAGCGCAGAAGGTTGCAGTGCAGAGCACCGCGGCCAGTTTCCAAAATAATCATAAGTTTCTTAGTAAATATGATTACAAGAAAGAAGTTTTAATAAACAGACCTTAGTATTCACACTCGTGCACAGCTCTTGTAAAGTAGACTATGAATTAATAATATTTTACGGATTTCAAGCCCCTCGTTAATTACCCTATACTATAAGACTGGAGATTAGGAGGAAGTTTTTCACGGAAAGGGTCATTGGGCATTGGAATAGGCTGCCCAGGGAGGTGGTTGATTCACCTTCCCTGGAGGTGTTTACGGGACAGGTGGACGAGGGACTGAGGGACATGGGTTAGTGTTTGATAGGAATGGTTGGACTCGGTGATCCGATGGATCTCTTCCAACCTGGTTGTTCTACGATTCTATGATTCTAATTTTAAAAAGTCTTTATTAAATACTCCGAAAATCCTCACAAAGGTCTCCTGCAAAGAGCAGAAAGGAATTAAACACAACTGCTATGCTTTGGCCAAAGTACATGATTCTATGAAACTCCAAAAAGTGGTTCAGATGGAGCTCTGGATGTTTAAAAAGGTCACATCAAAACCACACTTGTCAAGTGGGAAATGGCATACAGAGAGTCTCACATTGACACTTTTAAAAATATTCCTTGCATAGGTGAATCTTCCCTTAAGCTAGAGATTAGGAGGAAGTTTTTCACAGAGAGGGTCATTGGGCATTGGAACAGGCTGCCCAGGGAGGTGGTTGAGTCACCTTCCCTGGAGGTGTTTAAGGGATGGGCGGACGAGGGACTGAGGGACATGGTTTAGTGTTTGATAGGAATGGTTGGACTTGATGATCTGATGGGTCTCTTCCAACCTGGTTGTTCTATGATTCTATGATTCTACCTTAGCTTCCCCTAAATAAAACAGCGATGGCCATTTGTGAGAAAGGGAACAGAAGGATATCTGTTTCAAGCCTGGTTTGAATTTGAGCCTTATTTCTTTCTCTTCTTTTCATTGAAACCTTGTCTTTATTCCTACATGAACACCAATGACTTTCACTGCAGCAGCAACTGGAGCCCCATTTCTAACATGCTTCAAAATCATAGAATCACAGAATCACCAGGTTGGAAAAGACCCACCAGATCATCGACTCCAACCATTCCCATCAAACACTAAACCATGTCCCTCAGGACCTCGTCTACCCATCACTTAAACACCTCCAGGGAAGGTGAATCACCACCCACATGGAACACCCATGGTTGGAAGCAGTTTGGAAATGAAGGTGGTCACTTGTGTTGAAAACATACTGATGCCCTGTAGCTCTTCCAGGGGGAAAGAAATAAAAGAGATTAAATTTTAAAGAGAGAGAGAGTATGTCCTCAGAGATAAAATGGATTATTTTACTTCCAGAGATTGATGAGACTTGTAAAAAGAGAAAGTCGAGCGTGTGAGGCAGGTGCTGTAAATAAAGGCGCAGATAAAAGTTTGATCTGACAGTAGAGCAGGACAGAAATGAATATAATTTTGTAGCTCCACGGTCCTTGGCTCCTGAGGGAATCACTCACCAGAAGGTGACCAAGAAAAGCCAACCTCCTGTCAGCAGCCTAAAGCCGAAATAAAAGATCTGTGCCTTTAATAGAAACCACTTAGGTGCCCACAAATCAACAAAGGTCGAAAACAGCGACTGCAGATGGCCGAGCTCCAGGTCTGCTGCGCAAGGGCCTGCCAAAAGCAGCGAGATAGAGTGGCAAGAAACTCACATTCGCTGGAAACTCAGGAGGCATTTGTGCAAAAATCATAGAATCACAGAATAACCAGGTTGGAAGAGACCCACCGGATCATCGAGTCCAACCGTTCCTATCAAACACTAAACCATGTCCCTCAGCACCTTGTCCACACGTCCCTTAAACCCTTCCAGGGAAGGTGAATCAACCACCTCAATTCCTCACTAGCTTCTTTTATTGCCATAGAGCAAACACCAGCTTCTTCAGATATTCTCACTACACATAATACTTATGACCCAACTGTCCTTGTAGCCACAAGTCTTAATCCAACAGGTTCAGCCAAAGCTGAGAGGAGCAACACCTTTCAGCAGTTTTTTTTTTCTTATCATTACAAGTAAAGCCAGTGATACATCAAACACTTTAACCTGACTACATCAAATAAAATGGTTTAAGTGATGTCCCATATGCTTTAATGACCTTCTGATCTCGAGTAGGCCACATTAGAAAGACCAGCTCTCCTCAAAACACAGACGGGTTTCACGTAGCAAGCAAGGTCATGCACTAAAGAGAGGCTACAAATTCAGAATTACAAAATGAAGTTGTTTTCTGTACTAAAGCTTAGGGAAACAGAGTGAGAAAATAAAAAATCCACTTCAAAACTGGATTTTATCGCCACTAGTACAGTGAGTCCAACCATTCCTGTCAAACACTAAACCGTGTCCCTCAGCACCTCGTCTACCCGTCCCTTGAAAACCTCCAGGGAAGGTGAATCAACCCCCTCCCTGGGCAGCCTGTTCCAATGACCAACAACCCTTTCTGTGAAAATCCAAACCATTCTATGGTTCTATAATCTTCTTGTCCATATCCCAAGCTTCACACAAGATCACGTTAAAGTTCCTTTGCATTTCGCGAGGGTTCTCAAGTCACCACATTAATAAGCCATTTCTACCTCTAACATCCATTTAATTACTATTAGAACATTTTCATTTAGTGTCATATTTACTAGAAATACTGCATTCGTTAGACTAACAATTAAGGCAAAATAGGTTACTGCTAAACAGGTGAATTTCCTTTAGGATATATGGGATATGTTGTCAAAGAACTCCTCATTAAATGCATGCACCCTATATTCACAGGATTTTATAGTATGCACAACTCCTACTCATAGCTTTGAACTTAAATTGGGACTTGAACCAGGCTCTCTCGTCTAAAACCTTTGATTTTCACAAGGCTGAGAACAAGAATATTCAGATTCAAACTCAAATCCCTAAGGTTAAGCTGCCCTCCAATTTCTGACTGGCTGAAAAGAACAAGATCCTATGTTTCCCAGTCCCAGACCTTGTCAGATTCTCAACATAAAGCCCAGAAAATAAAATAACAAACTACCACAAAAAGAAAGAAAGAAAGAGTCTCTAAACAGACGTCAGGATGCGGTTTTGTTTATGTCCTTTTTACATTCAGTACAGCAGCAGAGGGTGAAGAATGAAGAGAGGGATTTGAATGATTTCTTCAGTGAAATCGTCCTGTTAGGACTCTCAAGCTTTTGCCATGAATGCACTGGTTGGTTTGACCCGAGGCCTGTCTGCTGTAGGTCCCACTAAGTCTGTAATTCATTGTGGAAAAACATATTTAATGTGAAGAGGAAGAACTCGCGGAATAAAAACCTAAATTAGCTTCCTTCAGCGTGATAGACGTGGAGATGAATGTCAATAAATAAAGATAAGTGCGGATTAGGGGAAGGAGGATAAGAGGATGGAGCTGGACTCTTCTCCCAAGTGACAGGAGAAGAGGGAATGGCCTCAAGCTCCACCGGGGAGGTTCAGGCTGAGCATTAGGAAAAAAAATTTCACAGAAAGGGTCATTGGGCACTGGCAGAGGCTGCCCAGGGAGGGGGTTGAGTCAACTTCCCTGGAAGTGTTTAAGGGACGGGTGGACGAGGTGCTGAGGGACATGGGTTAGTGTTTGATAGGAATGGTTGGACTTGATGATCCGGTGGGTCTCTTCCAGCCTGGTTGCTCTATGATTCGATATGTAACCAAGGTAGCAGCAACTGAAGACAGGATGGGTTTGTAGTGCATAGAAATCCCTCTCTGCTAATTCCACCCCTTTACAAGGATGCTGCAGAGCAAAGGGAAAACATAAAACTTGGAATGATGGGACAAAAATGAAGAGATCGAATCCAGATGGTACAACCTGACTCCTGTCCTGTGATCCCTGGTATAGCAACAGAGCATCTTCCAGCATAGGAAGCCCATAGAATCATAGAATCACCAGGTTGGAAGAGACCCACCGGATCATTGAGTCCAACCATAGTCTCTCCTAGCAGTGTTTTACGTGAGCAACTCCCTCTCTATGAACAAGAACGGAGCTAACTGCTCCTGAATTATTCTGCAGTACGTCATAACAGTAGGTAGGCACGTGAAAAATTACCGACTGTCTCAAACCAACCATTTCGCACTCAGATTGGAAGAAAGCCAAAAATCCCTGATGTTTCTTGCAGTGAGAAGGTCTCTTCCGCCAAGCCGTGCCAGCTGGCACATTACACGCTGTGAGACGGCGCAGGATCCTCTTTGCCTCGATGGGCAAGGGGTTAAAAGGAGCAGGCAAGCACTCTCCCATCTTTTTGAGAGGTGACGGATTGTCGAGCCTTGGCTGACCACTGCACGACAACCACTTGAGGAGCCACCGCAGAAAAGGGTAACGGGGAAGGCGCAGACATCATTGATTTGAAAAGCAATTTAAAAATCTTTACAATTCTCAATTCTCACCCACTACGTCAGTTATCTCCCATAATGTATTGTAAGGTTAATTGCCTGCCAAATGGCTGCTGTGAAGACTCAGGGAGCCGAAATAATTTACCTAGAAACTGATGTTCGTGTTCTTCACCTGGCACCAGGGTCCTGCCCATTTATGAAAAGTATTCTTAAAACACAACAGGTACAGAAAATAAACACACCCAACCCTTGCTGCTATGACAAACCAACCCCTCAAGGATGTAAACAAGTAGAGACCTCATGCTCCAAGAGAGACCAGGGGCTTGGCCGGACACTGACTTCAGCTTTTCAAAGACAGTACAGGGAAGGATGACAAAACCCAGCCAGAGATTTGTGCAACTGAACCCAGAGGTCAGTGAATCCTTGAGGTGAAACTGGAGATGAAAGAGTTGGCCGAAAAGGTTGCAGGATCCTCCTGTACTAGGGAAACCACAGCCATGGGCACACCTGAAGAGTATGGGGCTCAACCTCAGAATATCAACACTCTGAGGAGGCATCTCCTCTGCTGGGGACAAGAAACATAGAATCATAGAACAACCAGGTTGGAAGAGACCCACCGGATCATCGGAAAGAATATGATTTGACTGACAAAAAGGAATGAAAGTACTGTCAAGGAGGCTACTTAATTTGATTGATCACCTGTTTAAAGGCAATTCATCCTATGCTGCTAAGCAGAAGACTCAGACATTTAAAAAAACCGACAGTTACAAAGCCCAAAGTCTCACTGATTGCCTTCACTAGTACTTTGGGTAAGCACTATCCTCAGCGGATTTTGTTGGCTCTCTCAGTGAGAAAATCCAGAGAAAAACCTTTCTCGGTACAAGCCCTCACGCAATCCACCTCCCTCTGGGATCTCTTCTACAGTATTTCTCATCCCAGGCGGAACTGAGAAAGTCTTTTCTCAGGGGAAACAGAAAAGTAAATAGTCCCGAGACAAGTTGGACATGACCAGTTGCCCATCACCCCAAACTCTTCTGCTGGCAGTGCCTTTTCCCAAGTCACAGCACGAGGAAAAAACACTTTTTCGTCCCTGTCACAGGTCTGGCACATACAAATTCCCCACGCTGCAATCAATCCGATCTGCAGTCCATTTTCTGCTGCGTCCACGCCATCCTCCTTCATTAGCTGCATGGTGGCCTGGGAAAACCACACAGGAACCAGGGCACACGGGTCGGTGGCCGCAGATAAATGACTGTTACATTCACTACAGCAGAAGCAGAGGGTTTAAAGCAGAAATGTGCTAACAGCCTTTAGATGCTATGTGAACTGAAATGATTCATCAGCCCTACTGGGCAGGTCATCAAGACCGGACCTTGTCCTGTGACAGAGACAAAGAGCCCATGAGACGAGGCTTAATTTGCTCATGGAAGAAATGTTACCTTTGAAACAAGAGAGTTATTTCCAACATGCACTGCGACTGCAGAAATAAAACCCAAAAGCGAGCATGAAAACAAGAGTTGGTTCTTTCTTACCCACAGGTCATGACAGATTTAAAAAGAGATCACAGAATCATAGAACAACCAGGTTGGAAGAGACCCACCGGATCATCGAGTCCAACCATTCCTATCAAACACTAACCCATGTCCCTCAGCACCTTGTCCACCTGCACCTTAAACACCTCCAGGGAAGGTGAATCAACCACCTCCCTGGGCAGCCTATTCCAATGCCCAGTGACCCTTTCTGGGAAAATTTTTTTCCTAATGTCCAGCCTGAACCTCCCCTGGTGGAGCTTGAGGCCATTCCCTCTTGTCCTGTCCCCTGTCACTTGGGAGAAGAGCCCAGCTCCCTCCTCTCCACAACCTCCTTTCAGGTAGTTGGAGAGAGCAATGAGGTCTCCCCTCAGCCTCCTCTTCTCCAGGATAAACACTCCCAGTTCCTTCAGCTTCACCTCATAAGATTTGTTCTCCAGCCCCTTCACCAGCTTCATTGCTCTTCTCTGGACTCTCTCCAGAGCCTCAACATCCTTCTTGTGCTGAGGGGCCCAGAATGGATCTCGAGACAACTGTACAAACAGAGGGCTTGTGCTTGGGTGAGAGTTTTTGAGTTTGGCACTATTAACCTTTAAAATTGAGAATTGATGTGATAACATGATGAATGTAAAAAGTAAGAAGCTAAACAAGCAGGAGGGTGATGATGGCCTACACTTGACATCCCCAAACCAGGCAGCCAGCGCAGCAATGAGCACTAAAGAAACAGGCTAAGGAGAAACGTCCCCTTCCAGGCTGCTGCGCAAGGCAACATGACTCCTACACGGAAACACCCTCACCATAAGCTGCTGACTAGAGTTTGTATTAGCCATTTCGCAAGAGCCTTGGAAAGAAATTCGAAAAAAGCAACTTGCCATCTGTTGCACCTGCAACTTCTACAGTGTTTAAAACTTTGCTTTCTTTATCTTAAATATATATGAGCAAACATTCACAAACACTCTCTCCTTATGCAGCAATGACAACTCAGTGATACTCAACCATATCCACGAGATGACAGAGCTCAGTAGCCTCTCAGTAGCCTGTTTAAGGTGTGGGTGGATGAGGTGCTGAGGGACACGGGTTAGTGTTTGATAGGAATGGTTGGACTCAATGATCTGGTGGGTCTCTTCCAACCTGGTGATTCTACGATTCATTTGCACGGGTGACATCCCACCCCCTTGAACAAATGGCAAAGGGGCATTAGCTGCACAAGTGTTGCACCTGCTGGATGACTCAGAGGAGCCCATCTGCTTAATAAACTATTTAAGCTATAAAATTTCTCACATATGCTTGTGTCTTTGTAATTTTTTTAGCATTTCAGGGAGGGATGGGGTGCAGGTATCTTGCCTTGCTACAGCCAAGCGTTGGTTACCTGGGAAACGGCCAGAGCGGGGGGATTACATCGGTTGGAGTTTGCTGCAGAGAGAAAAAAAATCTTCTCCTCACTCTATTTAATATGCCAGAATATTAAAAACCATCGTATGCACTAAGACCATCACATCACCCATTGCAGGTACGAGTTGAGTTGACCCAGTTTGTCACAAAAAGGGTCATTGGGCAGTGGCAGAGGCTGCCCTGGGAGGTGGTTGATTCATCTTCCCTGGAGGTGTTTAAGAGACAAGTGGACAAGATGCTGAGGGACATGGTTTAGTGTTTGATAGGAATGGTTGGACTCGATGATCCGGTGAGTCTCTTCCAACCTGGTAATTCTATGATTCTATGATCTAAAAGCCACTAATGTTTCTGGTTATTGTCTTTTTCTTGTTTTAAGAGAAATCACAACAAAGCCTAGTGACAGATGGCAGCTATTAAAACCCAGAGGTGAAGAACACATTGCACCAGCAACAAAATTCATGAGACTCATTCGCTAGAGCCTTTATACTCCGGAGAGCAGACACATTTTTAGATATTTTGTGAGAACTGAGGAATCTTGTTTTGTTCTGAAATCAAAACACGTGAGGAAGATCTCCAAAGAGGTTCTTTACCCAAGGACTATACCTTAACGTTTCACCCAAAGATTTTCCATTCACTTTTACTCGATGATCCAGTGGGTCTCTTCCAACCTGGTGATTCTATGATTCTAAAAGGCTACGATTCAATAAAGCCCAAAAATGGATTTACAGAGGAGAAACAAGCTGGGGAATGTAAGGAAAGTGTATTGGTCACCTCTGAGTAGAAAATGGGAGAAGATGCTAAAACTTGGCAGGTTCCTCCTTATCGTATTTATCACACGCTGGGAACAAACTGTTTCTAAAAGGAAACGTAGTGGCTGAAATTAGGACAAAAAGTAGTGTCCCAGCAGGTCGTGGTGAAAATTTCTCGGCTGCTATAACCAGAGCAATCAAATCACTCGCTGTATGTTAATGTTACACACGCAAGACAAGCAACAGGCAACAGTAAATCTACAAACACACACATTTTCACTTTTTTTAAGTATATCAAAACCACATCTACACTTCCGCCTTCCCTGGAGGTGTTTAAGGGACGGGTGGATGAGGTGCTGAGGGACATGGTTTGGTGTTTGATAGGAATGGTTGGACTCGATGATCTGATGGGTCTCTTCCAACCTGGTTGTTCTATGATTCTATAATTCATTAACAAACCCACCTCTACTGATCAACCAATAATCTATCAGAAGGACTTTAAGACAACTTTAATGCGGAAGAGATGTTTCTATTTAGCAGATATTAATAATGGTTCAAAATTTAATTATCTTCCGTCAATGAGCTACCATTCATTTAAGCAGGGATTAAACAGCAAATCACAACAGGAGCTGTCGCTCTGCTGTAGAAAACCTCTATGGAAAAGCTTTCAATAGTTAAATGAAAGGAAAAACTGACATCAAGCATGTTGAGAACTTTAATACTAGATATTTACTTTTCTATGCTCTACACACTCGTGGAGCAGCTCAGCATCACCCAAGCTTTCTCTCTCCTTTCCAGATCTCTTCTAGCATTTTCCCTTTAATTTAATCCATTAGATCACTGACAGATTCTTCCCTGTCCTTTCCCATCAATATTTACAGTATTTACAAGCTCTATGGAGATTATCTGGTACTTAAAACACACTTTTCTTCTTCACTGAATTTTACACAGTAACTTCTACAACACTCAATGAGGCTTTTGCTCAGCGTTAACTCCAGGGGCTTATGAAGAAGCCTTCAACTATGCCTTCATTTTGAGGTGGTGCAAGGCAATGATCCTCACGTATTTGATATACTGTAAGGGTAAAGCATTCCCCTCAGTTATCAAGACATCACTTCTGGAGTCGTATCCTTCAAAGGAACCTTCAATACTGTGTTCAGTTGTGGGCCCCTCAGCACAAGAAGGATGTTGAGGCTCTGGAGCGAGTCCAGAGAAGAGCAATGAAGCTGGGGAAGGGGCTCGAGAACAAAAGGAGTGTCTGAGAGAGCTGGGGGTGTTTATCCTAGAGAAGAGGAGGCTGAGGGGAGACCTCATTGCTCTCTCCAACTACCTGAAAGGAGGTTGTGGAGAGGAGGGAGCTGGGCTCTTCTCCCAAGTGACAGGGACAGGACGAGAGGGAATGGCCTCAAGCTTCACCAAGGGAGACCGAGGCTGAACATAAGGAGGAAGTTTTTCACAGAAAGGGTCACTGGGCAGTGGCAGAGGCTGCCCAGGGAAGGGATTGATTCACCTTCCCTGGAGGGGTTTAAGGGATGGGTAGACGAAGTGCTGAGGGACATGGTTTAGTGTTTGATAGGAATGGTTGGACTCAATGATCCGGTCAGTCTCTTCCAACCTGGTGATTCTATGATTCATCACCCAGAGCACAACTACCTTTAGAAATTCATTTTTCCCTTGTATCTCTCCTGACATCCTGCAGCAGTGCTGGAAAGGCATTAAATCAGACACGCTGAAGGGTCGGGAATAGAAGATATCCAAACCCATTCCCATGAGTAAAGACATCAGCAAGTTGTCCCTTGTGCTTTCAGATCAGATTTTAGCCAAACAGACAGTGGGAAGTCTGGACATTATCATCAAAGCCTACAATTCACAGAAGCATAGAATCATAGAACAACCAGGTTGGAAGAGACCTGCCAGATCATCGAGTCCAACCATTCCTATTAATTAATACGGATACCTGCAAGAACGAGCAAGCCTGTTAACTTTCACATCAAGCACTGCTTGATAGAACGACAGGCAGAGAAGTAAATAGAAACATGATGTTCCTGCAAGGCTTAATGCAACTTAAAGCCACGTTTGAAACCCACCAGGTTCAAACAGCACCACTTCTATGCTGACCTACAAAATGTTTTTGTAAAACAACAAATAACTCAGGCAACTGGATATTATGGTGTTTGCAGAGGGACTGGGGGTGTTTTCTCCAGCTGATTTGCTCATTGTGCACACCAGCCACCCACCAAATCATAGAATCATAGAACAACCAGGTTGGAAGAGACCCAGCAGATCATCGAGTCCAACCATTCCTATCCAACTATGTCCCAAAGATTCAACATGGACACTTCATCACACAAGCTAAGCAGATGGCACCTTCCAAACATCTCAGGGTTTTTGTAGGGCACAGTATGGGTAAAACCAGCAAACCGGAATTGTCCCTTTGCATCTGGTCCAGCAGGACTGCTGCAAAGAGCTGTTTGCAGGATGAGAGGAGAGCCTAATGCCTCATTAAAGGTCCCCTGGTATTCCTTTAATTATAGATAGCGTTAACTCTCATTTCTCGGTTGATTCCGAACTGGTAATTGTAAAAGCTGTTCACCGTTTCCTACCCTGTTTCCGCTAGTGGCTGTTGGGGACTGGATACTGACCCCAGCAGTAGATCTTGTCCGTGGAAATGTTCTGTTCGGCTGCAGGTTCCCAAGAACATGGGAGAAAGATACCAAAACTTCCTCAGTTTCCTTTAGAAAAGGTAAGCAGGAAAAAAAAAAAAAAAAAAAGCCCTCCCAGAGCAGCACTGCTAATTAAAGCCTGTGTGATTGAAATTACAGAGTCAGGTAGTTATTCAACTCACTCCTAGACGCCCGTGACATCCTTATAAAGGAATATTGCCTTCTTCATAGCCAGGAAGGCTGGAACAACCGTCAAGAGTTTTGTTATCATTCCTCCTTTCAAAAAGCTGTGAGGGATTTGCCTCTGTGAGTGTCCAAGGAGCATCAATAACACCCACAAAGCTTAAGCCCAGGGGAGAGTTGAGAAACAGGTGGGACAGGGCAGGTTAACCTCCAAGTGCCTTCAGGGCATAAGAGCAGGGACAGAGTGAAAATCATAGAAAATAATCATAGAATCACCGGGTTGGAAGAGACCCACCGGATCATCGAGTCCAACCATTCCTACCAATCATAACCCATGTCCCTCAGCACCTCGTCTACCCGTCCCTTAAACACCTCCAGGGAAGGTGAGTCAACCCTCTCTCTGGGCAGCCTCTGCCACTGCCCAGTGACCCTTTCCGTGAAGAATTTATTCCTAATGTTCAGCCTGAATATCTCCTAGTGGAACTTGAGGTCATTCCCTCTTGTCCTGTCCCCTGTCACTTGGGAGAAGAGCCCAGTTCCCTCCTCTCCACAACCTCCTTTCAGGTAGTTGTAGAGATCAATGAGGTCTCCTCTCAGCCTCCTCTTCTCCAGGAGAAACACCCCCAGATCTCTCAGCCGTTCTTCTTGCTCTCCAGTACCTTCACCAGCCTCGTTGCTCTTCTCTGGACTTGCTCCAGAGCCTCAACATCCTTCTTGTGCTGAGAGGCCCACAACTGAACACAGGATTCGAGGTGCAGTCATGCTCTCAAAAGTATTCAGAGCCTAACCAGGGTATTTATATTAGTTGGGGTCTGCAAACAATTCACAACAGCACTGTCAGCCCCATGGAAATTGGAGAGTAGGTATGACTCCAGGGGGTCTCTTCCAACCTGGTTGTTGTATGATTCTATGATTATAAAATATACACGTACAGAGAGAGCAAACACTCTGCATTTTATAGCACTGCTGAGAGGTCACGTTGCATTAGATAGTGATCATTTCCACCGTCAACTATGACAGAAAGAAATTAAGGAGGAGAAAGGAAGAGCACTTTAAGCCAATTCAGTTCCCACTATGGGAAATAGATGCCAAACATGCGTTTTTACTGGCACTGGGGCTTCCAGGCCTTTCACAGCGAGACCCACAGACATTAAGAAACCATTTGCTGCCTTCACAGTGAACGTAAAGTGATTTCAAGCAAGGAAATAAAGAAAAGAAGCACACTCCCCTAGTTTATACAAGATATTCATGTCGTAACAAACGCAGGGAAACTGCTGTTATAAACCACACCACTGCTGACACTGAAAAGGTTCTACTTCACACCATACCCTCCCTCCCTCTCTGAAAGAGCGGCTGGAAAAATACCCCAGACGTTCCCAACAAAATTCATCACTGCATTTCATAGAATCATAGAACAACCAGGTTGGAAGAGACCCATCGGATCATCGAGTCCAAAGCAACTGAAAATAGCATCACTTATTTTCCCAAAGAAAGATAAGCTTGGAAATAACAAGCCTCTTGTATACCTCTTGCCAGAAATAGTCATTTATTCTTCTTTAAGTAATTACATATTCAAGTCCAGACTTTGTTCCACCTACACCGAGACAGTCACATAACCGGGAAAGCTTTCCAAGAGATTCATGGATTGTTTTTAGCAAATTGATTGTGTAGGATCTGCTAGGTATAGACCTAAGCAAGCTTTATAATAATAAAAAAAATTAGAACTAAAAGGGCATTTCGGAAATTTGTTTTCACAGAATCATAGAATCAGCAGGTTAGAAGAGACCAGTTGGATCGTCGAGTCCAACCATTCCTATCAAACACTAAATGATGTTCCTCAGCACCTCATCCACCTGCACTTTAAACACCTCAAGGGAAGGTGAATCAACCACCTCCCTGGGCAGCCTGTTCCAGTGCCTAATGATCCTTTCAGTGAAGAATTTTTTCCTCATGTCAAGCCTGAACCTCCCCTGGTAGCCACTGCGCACAGGAAAAATGAGCAGGATCCTCCTGTAGATGGATGACCAGATGGCATAAGCCCAAACCACTCCAGACACGTCTGGGAAAAACAAGTATTCTCACAGCAAAGGAGGCAAAAAGTTGCTCCAGAAATTCCTGCCCATGGAAGGAACACACAGTTCGCACTGAGAGCTGACAAAGGTGCAGGAAGAGAAAATGATCTGATTTTTTTTTTTCCTTACATGTGTCGATAGAGAAATACATGAGCAGGAATTGGCAGCAAAAGACTTCAGGCAAGACTACAAACAAGGCAGAGCTGTGGCCAGTGAGCAGAACTGAAACAGTCACCTCAGAGAGCTGAATTTATCTGGTTTATAAGGAAGAATGTGCCTTTATCTACACTTAATTGCTACAAACTGTGACAAAATTCCACGCTTGCAGTGGCCTCTGGGCTGACGTTCAGCTGCAATGAGAGAAGTGTCAGCGCAGAGCTCCGAGGTCTCATGCAAACCTTTACCTGAGTTTTATTTAGCGGAACGTCACAGTATTGGATGCGCGAGCGATGGTTTAAAGGTAAAAATCAGACAAATTCTTATGTGCTCTGAAGCTCCTGTGAATATCTAGCCCAAAAGCCTATTTTCAGGGTCCTGGGAATAAAAAACTTCCCTCTGCATTTGACCAACTGAAAAAATCACAGAATCACCAGGTCGGAAGAGACCCACCGGATCATCGAGTCCAACCATCCCTATCAAAACACCACAGTAGGAGCTGACACTGAATTTTCAAGTTCCACTCCCTGAACTTAAACTAACATTTCAATCCCAGCAATATAAATCGGAATAATTCCATTATGTAACACCACTGTGTGATTTTGCTCCACGGTTTTACTCTCAAGAAGCAATTTACAATTCTTATTTTGCAATAAACTAGTATTTTTTTTTATATTCCTTAAAGTGGTGTCTAACAAGGAACGTACTTGGACCCAAATTAACAGAGCTCCAGTGTTATCGAACAACGTGGAAACAGTTGCTATGTGTACGACCTACAAAAGTATAATCCTTTCTCTTAGGTCAAGTGCTACCATGAAGATTTCCCAAAGAAAATCTGGAGGTGCAGAACCATAGATTTATAGAATAGTTTGGGCTGATTCACCTTCCCTGAAGGTGTTTAAGGTGCAGGTAGACGAGGTGCTGAGGGACATGGTTTAGTGTTTGATAGGAATGGTTGGACTCGATGATCTGGTGGGTCTCTTCCAACCTGATGATTCTATGATTCTGTTTTGCTCCCACTGATGTACAACCTCAGCTGACCTGTGACCCTTGCTTCGCTCTCTTAGCCCAACTCCTCCTAACATCTTCCATGCAAACAGAACAAGCTTGAATAGTTAGAGCCTTTACTCTTACACAACTGCAGCAAATAAAAAAAATAAAAAAAAAAAGCAGAGACGAAAGCTCAGACCACAGTTTGCACCTTGATGACAACAGCCACCTACAAGCATTTCACTGAGCAAGAAACCTTTTACAGCAGATCTGCTCCTTCTCTCCGCAAAACCCTCAAATGATTTAAGAAAAGGAATAGAGAAGAATATTTGTATTTCATGCGTGTTTTCCATCACACAACTGTGACGGAAAAGCCGTTGAGAATGATGTTATTAAAAACACAGTAATCCAACAATTTTGCCCACAAAATTGTAGGCTGTTAAAAAATAAATCACGGACCCCTTACCAGCCAAGCAAAATGATCTCTCTGTAAATGAAGGTGGAAAAAATATCTTCCAAACCCACTTAAGAGTAATGGGTAAAAGCAGGGAGGGCCTTAAACAGCAAAATGAAGGGGGAAAAAATAGTATTTAAGAACCCAATCATGTCTTAGCTCTCAGCAAAAATTCTAACTTGCAATTAATTCCTAAATGTGCTTTTTGAGTAAAGAGGGGAAAAAAAATAAAAGAACAAGTGGAACTCTGCATAAATGCTGCTTGCACAAGATTTCACCTTTCATGTCAAGAAGCAAATTCGGGTTTTCCTTCTGTGTTTGTGCAGATGGCAACTGATACACTGGCACCAGACAACTTTCCCATTATCATGGAATCATAGAACAACCAGGCTGGAAGAGACCAGATCGTCGAGTCCAACCATTCCTATCAAACGCTAAACTATGTCCCTCAGCACCTCGTCCACTCGTCCCTTAAACACCTCCATCAAATGCCAGCTTTGAAGAACATGAAGAAAAAAAACAGTTTAGTTTAAAAAAAAGTGTTATTACTCATGCTCCTTGCTGTCCTGCTATGTTTTAGTAAGAAAAGATACTCTGGTGATAATTAAGCAGGTTCGACACACTTTGGATTCAACATTACATGAAAACCTCTGCTCTGCTTAACCACACAAGGAATTAGGAAAGCATTTACTACTTGTTGAGGGTTTGCTTTTAATCAAGGGGAGATAATCATAGAGTCACCAGGTTGGAAGAGACCCACCAGATCATCCAGTCCAACCGTTCCTATCAAATAAGATGCCAATCCCTGTTCGGCAGCTTATGGCACCTTTCTCTCTTCCCATCTGTATCGCCTGCTAAATACAAACAGCGACTTAAATAATGGGTTTGATGCTGAAATAAAACATCCGGTTGCAACAGAGCACCTAGAGGAATACAGGCAACGTTGAAGGGTGATGATGTTTTTAGCAATGGTTACAAAGCACTACTGAAAAGTCATTTTATTTCTCTGTCAGCTCACGGAATATTCAGATATATTGATCCTCTCATGGTCCAGCTAAAGAGCATCTAGGGAGTATTGATCACCGGGATGCAGCCGCGACAAACTAAGGAAACTGAAGTTTCAGTATCCGTTAGTTACAAAACTGGAAAGAAAAAAATCTGCTCTTTTGTGGTCACATGTGTATGAATTGTTCCAAAATCATGTTCTCTTTTCCTCTTTAAGAAAAGTGCTTATTCACACTGTCAGGGCTGATCTGGAAGTTATAATTAGTTTCTTTCAGAAACTTTTACATTAAATTCTAACCACCTATAGCAGAACCTCTACCAAATATATTATTTCCTATCAAATTCTAGCTTCTGTGCCTTCCACGAGCCTTTTACCCCAGGCACCGTATTATATACACTTAGGTCATTCAATTGATGTCACTAAGTTGTATTTTTAAAATGACAGTTTAATGAATGGTAACAAATAAACAGTGGATGGAAAAGCAGCTAATTGGCAAATTAGGCTCCTCAGTACCTGATTCAGGTTTGCACTTTTTCGACCGAAACCTGTTTGATAGGAATGGTTGGATTTGAGGATCCGGTGGGTCTCTTCCAACCTGGTGATTCCATGATTCTATGTCCCCATTATTATGTTTAATCCCTAGTGAATCCACAAAGAGCTATTGAAAATAAAGTACCTGCTACCAAAAACCTGCAGAACACACAGAACCCAACAACCACAAGCTAACCCACATCTTGACTGTGTTTTACTAAACTAAAATTTTCTTGCAATAACACTAACACCTCCCTGACCAGACAGATGCTTAGATATTCCGAGCAGCAGTCACAGCCCTTCCTGGGGCGTCTACCTCCTTCCGATCAAAATGAAAAAGTAAAAGCTGCACATTTTCTATTCGGAAAAGAAATTAGTAGCTTTTATTCCAACAATAAGGTCAATATGTGTCTTTTAAAGGAAAAAGAACTGCTTTGATTTGATAATTTCAATTCGCACTGTTTAAAATACATCGTGTGTAAGAGCAAACTAAAATTCTTGCATAAAATTTTGAGGTTTGCTTTTGAATGAACTAAACTACTGACAGGACAAGAGGGAATGGCCTCAAGCTCTGCCAGGGGAGATTTAGGTTGGACATTAGGAAAATATTTTTCACAGAAAGGGTCATTGGGTATTGGAACAGGCTGCCCAGGGAGGTGGTTGATTCACCTTCCCTGGAGGTGTTTAAGGTGTAGGTGGATGAGGTGCCGAGGGACATGGTTTAGTGATTGATGGGAATGGTTGGACATGATGATGAAGAGAGGTGGGTCTCTTCCAACCTGGTGATTCTATGAAAATGCAATTTCTCCCAAAGATATGATACGAAAACGTCACAAGAAAGTGCACCACAAGGGGGCTACAAGAAAGCTGGAGAAGGACTGTTCACAAAGGCTTGGAGTGACAGGACAAGGGGAAATGGCTATAAATTGGAGAGGGGCAGATTTAGACTGGACATAAGGAGGAATTCCTTCACCATGAGGGACATGAGACCCTGGTCCATGTTGTCCAGTGAAGCTGTGGCTGCCCCATCCCTGGAGGGTTTCAAGGCCAGGTTGGATGGGGCTTGAGCCCCTGATCCAGTGGGAGACGTCCCTGCCCATGGCATTGGGATTGGAACTGGATGATCTTTAAGGTCCCTTCCAACCCAAACTATTCTATGATTCTACGATTAACATGCAGCAGAAGCTTCTAGTGGATCACTGTGGCCCTTGGAAAACTCACCAGCGATTTCTTCTTGAATCAATAATGCTTCATGAGTTAAAAAAAAAAAAGAAATATAATCTGAATGTGTCAATGAGGTCAATGTGTTGATTTACAGTGCTTTTAAAATAATTAAATGCATTTCGGAGCCTTGACTCAAGAGACACAAACTATTAACAACTGAGACATCACAGCTGCCAGTGTGAAGAACGGACTCTAGGTCTCTGCAAGACTCAAGGTTCCTGCCCAAACCATCCTTGTGCTTTGACTGTGAAATTGTGGGGAAGGGTTTATTACGACCAAATCAACAATTTACTAAAGAGCATTAAAGTTTCAGATAATGAATTAAGCTGACATGAAAAAAATACCAAAAACTAGTCCCTGAGTGCTGCAAATTTACTCAAGTGACTCCAGCATCACCGAGGGGTGAATGGGATCTAATCATCATAGACACAGCTACATGTGGCTTGTAGAGAACATTCAGCAGGAACTAATTTTTGCATTAATTGGACATTTTTCTAGGAGTTGTTTGGTACTGAATGAAAAAAAAAAAAGAAACCCACAACCAAACCTGCCAAAAACCAGTAAACTGATACTGTAGGGCTGGTGGTGATCAAGGCAAGCACAATGTTCATAGAATCATAGAATCACCAGGTTGGAAGAGACCCACCAGATCATCGAGTCCAACCATTCCTATCAAACACTAAATGATGTTCCTCAGCACCTCATCCACCTGCACCTTAAACACCTCCAGGGAAGGTGAATCTACCACCTCCCTGGGCAGCCTCTAACAGTGACCAATGACCCTTTCTGTGAAGAATTTTTTCCTTATGTCCAGCCTGACCCTCCCCTGGTGGAGCTTGAGGCCATTCCCTCTCGTCCTGACCCCTGTCCCTTGGGAGAAGAGCCCAACTCCCTCCTCTCCACAACCTCCTTTCAGGTAGTTGTAGAGAGCAACGAGGTCTCCTCTCAGCCTCCGATTCAGTCATGACACCAACCTCTGGGAGAGCCTGTGCACAAGGAAAGGTTTAAAATCCTACACTGATCTCCCTCAAGCACCCACCAACCCACTCTTTCACCACAGCCATAAGGATGTGAAAGCTTTGGCAGGAAATCACTACCCCTGGAGGTGTTTAAGGGATGGGTAGATGATGTCCTGAGGGACATGATTTAGTGTTTGATCGGAACGGTTGGACTCGATGATCCGATGGGTCTCTTCCAACCTGGTTGTTCTATGATTCTATGAAATCTGGACGGTCACCAGTTATTTGAATCCACGTGAGACACGAGTGGTTTCAGGGTACAAGCAGCATTTACCTGCACGTAGGCTCTTCTGCAGAAACAGAAGACAGAGCTGCCTTGGAATGAGGCCAGATCATTTATTAGGATGATAATATTACACAGCGAAGGTGCTCACCCAGAGAACACTGTGGCAATCTGACAGAAGCAGCCACAAGAACGGCATCTCAAGCTATCCATGACCAGCTTTGGCCTTTGCAGCTGTATTCTTTCCTCTGGACATAAATTAGATCAGCTTCCTCCTCACGGCATCTAGTTATTAACTTTGGCCTTCTGATTAATTGCTCCTCTTTCATCCAGCTCATATTCATAGGGGGATGGAGGGGAAGGAGGTAATTTTCACTCAATTCTTCTCAACTCTGTCTAGCCAAGAGCAAGGGGAGCATTTCTGATCTTTAAGTATTTGTTGTGATATATTTTTTTTTTAGAAAAACTTTAACATCTGCCCGTTTGGAACAGACTGCCCAGCGAGGGGGTTGATTCACCTTCCCTGGAGGTGTTTAAGGTGCAGGTGGACAAGGTGCTGAGGGACATGGTTTAGAGATTGGTGGGAATTTTTGGACTCGATGATCCAATGGGTCTCTTCCAACCTGGTTGTTCTACGATTAATTGAATCAATAATATGAGCTACCTTGGAAGCCTCTACTAGAAACATGCATTCAATGAAATTTGTCATATGATGTCACATGAATTAAGAACCTACATGAAGAACCTCATCTGAAAGTTGTGATCAAGTTGCTTTGGACATTTTTGTACAGTTTTGGCACCAGCTAACCGGCAAGTAAAACACATTTCTTCATTTAAAACGAGGTGAAAAAGATGAATTATGTTAGAAAACTTGCCGGGAACTTTCCTCAAGATACTTAAGGATCCTACAGAGACATCTCTTTCTTTTCTGTTTGTTTATTATTTATAGATACGGGGAAGTTTTGATCCTGGAACAATTAATGTACTGTAGCTATTTCTCAGATTGATTTCTTGCCAAGATCTGCCCTTTCCTTGGTTCTTTGACTACAAGGGCAGAGAATGAAATTCAGACAGTTTCAAAAAAACCCCAGAAAAACAGTGTTACTCTCATTTGCAGACAAACAGAAAAGAAGACAAAGGTTTAGCTACCACAGATTTTCAAGAGAACAGATGAAAAGAAGAAGAAAAAAAAAATAAAAAAACCTTTGCACTGACATTTCAGGGAATCAGCTCTGTGAAATAAAAGGATCTGAGCAGACTGGGTTTGTTTTCTTCCAGGCTACACGTTGCCTATGACAAAAGATCATGTAGAAGTAAGAGGATGATCCATTTATTTCAAATGGATAGAAAACACCATATGTTTCCATCTCCAGATGATTTCACAAAGAACGTTTTCCTCTGTCAAAAGCATCGAGTATCTATATCGTTGCATTAGGCAGAAATAACTACAATAATGTAAAACTGCTTTTCCTGAGTTATTCTGCAGAAGTATAGATGCGTTTACATCATCTCCAAACATACTCCTTAAGAGTATATCCTATACAGACACTGCAAATTCACCTCATTAATTAATTACATATTCCTCATTATTGTTTAAACCAGCTTGTCATTTCTTTTTATGCATATCCAATCTGAATTTATCTACAGCCAACTTCTTGTGAAAAAAAAAAAAAACATGCCAGTGCCTGTCTGGTATGTCCATTTGAAGCTTAAAAGTGGAGTATATTTTAAATAAAGGCATCTGACCATGGAGAACAGAAATAATCCATCAAATGAAATGTGAATAGAGGTAGTAAGAATCCCACACATCCCTTAAACACCTCCAGGGAAGGTGAATCAACCATCACCCTGAGCAGCCACTGACAGTGACCAATGACCCTTCCTGGGTTTTTTTTTTTTTCTTACTTTCAGCCTAAACCTCCCCTGGTGGAGCTTGAGGCCATTCCCTCTAGTCCTGTCCCCTGTCCCTTGGGAGAAGAGCCCAGCTCCCTCCTCTCCACAACCTCCTTTCAGGGAGTTGGAGAGAGCAATGAGGTCTCCCCTCAGCCTCCTCTTCTCCAGGAGAAACACCCCCAGCTCTCTCAGACACTCCTCAGAAAGTCTGTTCTCCAGCCCCTTCACCAGCTTCATTGCTCTCCTCTGGACTCACTCCAGAGCCTCAACATCCTTCTTGTGCTGAGGGGCCCACAACTGAGCACACGATTCCAGGAGCAGTCTCACCAGTGCTAAGTACAGAGAGAGAAGAACCTCCCTGAACCTGCTGCTCACACCGTTTCTGATCCAAGCCAAGATGCCATTGGCCTTCTTGGCCACCTGGGCCACTGCTGCCTCATGTTCAGTCACTGTCAACCAAAACCCCCAGGTCTCTCTCCTCCTGGTAGCTTTCTAGACAGACTTCTCCTACTCTGTAGCTGCTCAGGGTTGTTGTGCCCCAAGTGCAGGACCTGCCATTTGGCCGTGTTAAACCTCAAACTTGTCTCAGCAGGTTCACTCTGGTCAATTTTTGAACCACGTTCTGCTTTCAAGGTGATTTTCCAAAACCTGCCCAAACAATCAAACAGAACAGAGACTAACAAAGTAAATACTTTTTCTCCCTGAGCTTCTTTGCTGGTAAAAGCAAAATAGTGAAAAAACTCTTTAGAGAGCAGTTCAAGAGGGATCAACACCAGCTGCTAGCGATGTGAACCACTATAGCTATCGCGTTGCCTTATGTTCAAGGACCAGGATGACTGCAAACATCTCCAGCATGAAGACTGAGAGGAAAACTATTGACAGTGGTAGGACAGACACACTAAGATGACAGCAGCTTCCTCGAGCGTAGGCACCACAGTATGAAGACGTAAAACAAAGATGAATTAAATGTAAGTACATTTATGTAGATTAAACATCACGAGGAAATGTCTGCAACAGGCCCTCTTGTTGATAGTAAGGACATGGCAGAGCCTGCTGCCTTCGATTTCCACAAATTTATAGGATCAAGTTGAAAGGGGAAATCATGGAATAATCAGTAAATGTCTAAACAAGCAGAACTGAATATAGAGTCAGACGTAGACATTACGAGGAAGGGCAACGAATCTGGCGAAGGGGCTGGAGAACAAATCTCATGAGGAACAGCTGAGGGAACTGAGGTTGTTATCCTGGAGAAGAAGAGGCTGAGGGGAGATGTCATCACCGTCTCCAACCACCCGAAAGGAGGTTGTAGCAAGGTGGCTGTTGGTCTTGTCACCCAAGTGATAGGTGGTAGGACGAGAGGGAATGGCCTCAAATTGTATCAGGGGAGGTTCCGATTGGACATCAGGAAAAATATCTTCATCAAAAGGTTTATTGGGCACTGGAACAGGCTGCCCAGGGAGGTGGTTTTGTCACCATCCCTGGAGATATTTAGAAGATAAAGTGTTTGTCACCTATAGCACCACATACATGCTGGAAATGAGCAGACATTCTCCAGGCAAGACAGGACTTAGAATCATAGAACAACCAGGTTGGAAGAGACCCACTGGATCACTGAGTCCAACCATTCCTATCAAACATCAAACCATGTCCCTCAGGACCTCATCCACCTGTGCCTTAAACACCTCCAGGGAAGGTGAATCAACCACCTCCCTGGGCAGCCTATTCCAATGCCCAATGACCCTTTCCGTGAAAAACTTCCTCCTAATCTCTAGCCTAAAAATCCTAGGTTCAACGTGACCAAAGAACTGTAGGGGGCTAACACTCACCTCCCACACATCACACCCACACGGGTTACACCAGAGCGTATCAGCAACCAAGAGTTATAAACTGTGTAAGAACTTCAGCAAGAAGGGAACAGACAAGGAGATTTTAAACTTAATCGAATGCAAACAATTGCTGTCATCTACAGCTTGTGTGTGTATGTAAATCAGCCACTGGCAAAGACGCAACTCTGCACCATACAGAGGCCAAAGCAAGAAGCGAGTATTTTTGGAGAAAGTGGGAGAGACTCTAGACAAGAGCCCTGACACCCTTCTTCTCTCTGTTGAAGCAGGTGGGTGGGTGCAATGTTACACAAGCTGACAAGTTATGTTCCTTCTATAACCCTACAAAACGCTTAATGCTTCATGGGCACAAGTTAAGCCTCTTCTCTGCTTACAATCCTTGTGCAAGCATCTCGTATCCATCAGCTAGTTTGAAACTCCATAAGACTTACCAAGTGTCTGAACTAACACATTTGATATTTGAAGAGTGAGTGGGTGGCAGAGCAATCTGAAAGAGGGAGAACACCAGAGTATAATGACAAAGGGAGAAGAGGAATAACAGCAGCTCATTTCTCTTTGAAGATAAGACCACATAGAATCATAGAACAACCAGGTTGGAAGAGACCAACAGGATCATCGAGTCCAAAAATTCCTATCAAACACTAAACCATGTCCCTCAGGAGCTTATCAACCTGTGCCTTAAACACCTCCAGGGAAGGTGAATCAACCCCCTCCCTGGGCAGCCTCTGTCAGTGCCCAGTGACTCTTTCTGCGAAATAATTTTTCCTAATGTCTTGTCTAAATCTCCCCTGGTGGAGCTTGAGGCCATTCCCTCTTGTCCTGTCCCCTGTCACTTGGGAGAAGAGCCCATCTCCCTCCTCTCCACAACCTCCTTTCAGGTAGTTGGAGAGAGCAATGAGGTCTCCCCTCAGCCTCTTCTTCTCCAGGATAAACACCCCCACAGGTCTCTCAGCCACTCCTCTTCTCCTCCAGCCCCTTCACCAGTCTCGTTGCTCTTCTCTGGACTCACTCCCGAGCCTCAACATCCTTCTTGTGCTGAGGGGCCCACAACTAAACACAGGATTCGAGGAGCAGTCTCACCAGTGCTGAGTACAGAGGGAGAAGAACCTTCCTGAAGCAAAAGATTAAAATACATGTTTTAAACCAGCAGTCATCGTCATCACTACCCAATGAGCTTTTATTTTGTAAGCTGGCGCAAAATATTAAGAAGACTCCCAGGCGACAGAAAACCACATCTTTTAGATGAGCATTTCCTTCCTCCCATTGCTGAATATGGACTATTCACGATAGAGGAAAGCTCATTCCTCTACTAGGCAAAGCAACACAGCTGAGTGACAGAGTGGCTGGCATGATGACAGATGCTACCAACGTCTTCAACCTGTCACCGAGGGACCAAGAAGACGCAGGGAAAAGGGTGCCGAAGAGCCTATTAACAGATGGTGCCTTAACAGTTGGAGCAAGAGGCATCTAAATTAGAGCAGACTGCAATCAAAAACATGCCACGTTACCAACAGTAGCAGCAGAGGGAAAAAACCACTTCTGCTACAATTTCCAGGGACAGAAGCACGTTCTCATCTGCAAGTGCCACCCAAAAATCAAGGCACAGCTTCAAGCAATGCCTTCAGCACATCCACCTGACAGAGGAGCCGGAACGAATCCCCTAAGCAGGGGGATGAAAAAACCAGCAAACTCGCTTCTGCTCAGATAAAAGCACAGAAGAACTTCTTGATTCACCTTCCCTGGAGGTGTTTAAGGCACGGGTAGATGAGGCCTGAGGGACATGGTTTAGTGTTTGGTGGGAATGGTTGGACTTGGTGATCCAATGGGTCTCTTCCAGCCTCGTTGTTCTGTGATTTTGTACGTGAGCATTTACAAGTATGCTAAGGATTCAGAAGGTTTCAGGTCAAGGTATCAGAAGGTTTCAGGTCAAGGTATCAGAAGGTCGTCTTAGCTGGTTTATGTCTACATAGCATGAAGCAATTTTCAGTACAGCTCCAGATTAAATACAATGAAAGTCTCCTAATATCTGTGCCAGAAGGTTGCTAGGGAGGACTCACATAGAAGAAGAAGAATCAGGTTGGAAGAGACCCACTGGATCATCGAGTCCAACCATTCCCATCAATCATAACCCATGTCCCTCAGCACCTTGCCTACCTGTCCCTTAAACACCTCCAGGGAAGGGGAATCAACCACCTCCCTGGGCAACCTCTGCCAGTGACCAATGACCCTCTGTGTGAAAAACTTCCTCCTAATCTCTAATCTAAATCTCCCCTGGTGGAGCTTGAGGCCATTCCCTCTTGTCCTGTCCCCTGTCCCTTGGGAGAAGAGCCCAGCTCCCTCCTCTCCACAACCTCCTTTCAGGGAGTTGGAGAGAGCAATGAGGTCTCCCCTCAGCCTCCTCTTCTCCAGGATAAACACCCCCAGCTCTCTCAGCCGTTCCTCATCAGGCCTGTTCTCCAGCCCCTTCACCAGCCTCGTTGCTCTTCTTTGGACTAGCTCCAGAGCCTCAACATCCTTCTTTACACCAAAATTGAGGCTAGAGGCATGTAACACCCCAAAACAAGCATTCAGCATGTGTTAAATGCAGTGGGGAAAATCCTCGACACATGCAACCTTCTCCCTGCTGAGAGCCAGTACACAAATTTCTATGCTGCTGTTTTCCTTCTTCCCTAAGCAAATTACTGTTACCAGGCAGTAACATTATCTTTTAGCATCTTGCCATTTGCTGTTTCCTCATTAGCATTCAAGTCTAGAAGGGCGTGATAAAATTTTTAACAGTGCAAAGTTCTTTGGTCAAATTTTTGCATAGTCAAGGCCAACACACCAGTAAACTCCAGTTCCTCCCCCTCCGTGTGCTAGTCCCAGACGAGCGGAACTGCTGCACCGTTTTCATTGTGGAAAAAATAAAGTAGTCTACAGGGATGCAGCTCACTAAGTGCTTTAACTGCACTGCAGAACCAATATACCAACATTATCTGCACCAATGTCAAAGTATAAACGAGATGCTGAGGGACATGGGTTAGTGTTTGATGGGAATGGTTGGACTTGATGATCCGGTGGGTCTCTTCCAACCTGGTGATTCTATAATTCTATGATACACAGTGTGTGCCCCTTCTGCTCATTCCCATCACTGGGTTTAAGCATCAGTGAAACAAAGAGATAGGGTTAGCTTCTTTTTTTTTTAAAAAAAACCAGTTATTATTAGCTGTACCAGCTTATTAGCTATACCAGATCTTATCTACTTTTATTACAACTAAAAAGCTGCCGAGTTGCTCATCTTGAACAGCACACAAATAACCATCTCTATTGGTTAAGCTGGAAATCATAGAATCATAGAACAACCAGATTGGAAGGGACCCATCAGATCATCGAGTCCAACCATTCCTATCAAACACTAAACCATGTCCCTTCAGGACCTCATCCACCCATCCCTTAAACACCTCCAGGGAAGGTGAATCAACCACCTCCCTGGGCAGCCTATTCCAATGCCCAATGACCCTCTGTGTGAAAAACTTCCTCCTAATCTCCAGTCTAAATCTCCCCTGGTGGAGCTTGAGGCCATGTCCTCTCGTCCTGTCCCCTGTCACTTGGGAGAAGAGCCCAGCTCCTTCCTAAATATTTCAATCTTTCTTACGTGTCCCACCAAGACGAGTTTTCCGAATACGAGGGCTTTTATACACTGAATAAAATTTTACTCTTATATGAACTTAATTCATCAAATTCCCCCAGCTAAATGGCAAGATTTAATACGAGGGCTTGTTACAATTCTTCTCTCTACTATAATATGATCATTCATGGCAATTATCCTGACATTTTCTTTGCAGTATCCATTCTTTTAAACTACACGAATGAAAAAAAAAAAGCTTATATCTTATATATCTCCTTGTCATGTTCATGACTGTTACACTCCGCAGCTTATTTAAGATCACAGAATCATAGAACAACCAGGTAGGAAGAGACCCACCAGATCATCAAGTCCAACCATTCCTATCAAACACTAAACCATGTCCCTCAGCACCTCATCCACCCGTCAATTAAACACCTCCAGGGAAGGTGAATCAACCACTTCCCTGGGCAGACTGCGAAAACGTGCTGAGGGACATGGTTTAGTGTTTGATAGGAACAGTTGGACTCGATGATCCGGTGGGTCTCTTCCAACCTGGTTGTTCTATGATACTATGAAAACATTCACCAAACCAACAGACCTACTTTGCAGCTCAGCAGCAGCTAGAGCTGGGGTTGAAGATGCCTTTTCTCCAGAGGATGCTCACAGAAGCATTTCAAATACCCTGCATACCTAGAACATATAAGCATCTCATTGCTGCTGCTCTTAATGACAAAAAAAATCTGGCAAAGGATATCCACAGATCCCAATTACTCCTCTTGAAAAAGAAATCAAAACCTGAGGATCTTTGATCATTAACTCTGCTGAGCTGGAAATTAAGAGTCGGGATAGCATAGCCCTGAGCCTACCCTGAATAATCCCAGTCAAACACATTATGATTCTGCAAACACTGAGTCATGCGAGTAAAGCAAAACCGAGGCCGTTAACCTTTGTGGGCAAAAATGCTACAGCGCAAAACCCTGTGTTTCGTGCTTGTTTATTCAAGTGAGACTTATCATAGAATCACAGAACAACCAGGTTGGAAGAGACCCATCGGATCATCGAGTCAAACCATTCCTATCACAGGGAAGCACAGAGGGACGGAGTGTTTAGGGCTGCTGCTGGGGAAGGTGTAGGGGAAATGGAACCTGCAGAGAGGCAGCAAAACAGGAATGTGCAAAACAGGTAAACTGTTCCTCACTTTAAAAAGCTCTCAGTATCAACATCTGTTGCACTACTGCTTGTTGCCTTTTAAATAGCCACGTGCGGTATTTATCCACAAGCTCGCAAAGTGCAAACAGCCAAGCCCGAATGTTTAAAAAGCATATTTTATTATTATATTATTATATTATTATTATTAGTAGTAGTATTATATTATTATATTATTATATTATTATATTATTATAAAAAGTATTAATACAGAATAGAATCATAGAATCACCAGGTTGGAAGAGACCCATCGGATCATCAAGTCCAACCATTCCTATCAAACACTAACCCATGTCCCTCAGGACCTCATCTACCTGTCCCTATAATCACTGTGCTTTGCCCCTGCCCCCCAGTAACTGTTGTTTGCAGAGATGGATTCCAATGGTTCAACCTGTGAAAATACAGACACTGAGCCGGCAGCATCAACATGAATTTAATTTAATAAATTAAAACACTGCTGCAACTGCCTCGGTCGTTAAACTTGGGAACCGCACTCCGGTACCTCCACAGTCGGAAAAACTCACTAACCATTCCCACGCAGGCAGAAGACCCTTGTCTTATAAAGCTCAACTTCTTAAAAGCACAAGCAAAACCTCAATGCTTTTCAAGTCCAAAAAACCCAAGTTGCACTCCTACCCTTCCCCTCAACGCTTTTTAAATCTTCTTAAAGAGAAACAGTGTACAGACTCCAGTATGTTCTTTTATCTTCCCTGACGATGCTTTAGAACAATAGATTCAAAGAATAACCAGGTTGGAAGAGACCCAAGAGGATCATCGAGTCCAACCATTCCTATCAAATGGCCTCACAAAGCCTCTGGTTTTAAAAAGGGCAGTTCCAAAGCCCCTAATTCGGGTGACACAGCAAAGCATTTCAGACTGCAAAAGACTGTTTCCATTCCCTATCATATAAAACTCAGGCAATACACTCATTTCAAAAAAAAAAAAAAACAAACAAACAACTAGTTCTGCATTAATCCTCAGTAGCAGTTTAACAAAATGGTCTTACTATAAACTAGTAGGTTTTAGTAAAATAGAAAACAATACAGAAATCGACTGGAAAAGCTTCAGTAAGCATAGATAAAATTTGGTGCTTGTTAGTATATACAAAACCTCGAAGACAGAACACAGTGCAGCAAAAAAAATCCATCCTTTTGAATGCATAATGCCCGCAGGGACCTGCGATCGCAATCACTAGCCTGTTGCAAATATCCACGCAGTTCCAGGTTTGGTATTCAAAGCCCCAGGTGCTTCAGCAACACTGTCATAAATCACATTTATGTGGCTTCAGCTGCACGGCTGAGCTCTTAGCATGCCCAGATCCAATGTTTTCCAGCTAGCGATGTGCCAGCAGGTCCAGGGAGGGTCTTCTCCCTCTGGACTCAGCACTGGTGAGGCCGCTCCTCAAATCCTGTGTTGAGTTGTGGGCCCCTCAGCACAAGAAGAATGTTGAGGCTGTGGAGCGAGTCCAGAGAAGAGCAACAAAGCTGGTGAAGGGGCTGGAAAACAAGAGGAGGGGCTGAGAGAGCTGGAGGTGTTTATCCTGGAGAAGAGGAGGTTGAGGGGAGACCTCATTGCTCTCTAAAACTACCTGAAAGGAAGTTGTGGAGAGGAGGGAGCTGGGCTGGCACTGACATGCTCCACCTGCCACACAGTTTTAACTGATATTCCATCGACTTTCATAGAATCATAGAATCACCAGGTTGGAAGAGACCCACTGGATCATCAAGTCCAACCATTCCCATCAATATCTAAACCATGTCCCTCAGGACCTTGTCCATCCGTCCCTTAAACACCTCCAGGGAAGGTGACTCAACCCCCTCCCTGGGCAGCCTCTGCCAGTGCCCAATGACCATTTCCATGAAAAACTAATCTGGTTTAATTCCAATTAATTCTGGTTTAATTCAGATTAATTCCGTGAATTAATGTGGTTTTCTCTCTCGCAAAAAGAGAGAGATGCTCTGTTCCCTGCACCAAAGTAGTGTTGGATTTGCTCATTGCTGCCTTCACCACCAGAAAAAAAAATTAAGGATTGGTTTGGGCACATCTTAAACTTCTTGTAATGGAAGTGAATCATAGAACAACCAGGTTGGAAGAGACCCATCAGATCGAGTCCAACCATTCCTATCAAACACTAAACCATGTCCCTCAGCACCTCATCTACCTGTGCCTTAAACACCTCCAGGGAAGGTGAATCAACCCCCTCCCTGGGCAGCCTATTCCAATGCCCAATGACCCTTTCCGTGAACCTCCTTATAGGTTATCTGAGGTAGAAATAAAAGTTCCTCTCTTTCAGGCAGGTTACATGGTGGGTTTATTTCTTGGAGATGGTTGATTTTTCTTCCCTTGAAAAAAATCCTTTTCCTCACCCTCCAGACAAAAAGCCTCACTGGAAAAAATATTCATCATTTTAATTACTAGATTTTTTTTTTTCCAAATGAATACTTCAATCCAGCTTAAAGCTGGATTACATGAAAATGATAACAATGCCATACATTGTAAACCTTGAATCCTAAGCGATGCAGGTCTTTATACCAAAACAGATGCTCCTACGTTATCCGGCACGTGCTAAAAAGCTCACTAATTAGCTTTTCTTAACAATGAAAACACATTAATAGAAAATTTATTTAATCACAATACAATCCACTAGAAATCACAAACGCACATAAACATCAATTAAAGAAAGGGATTAAACTTTTCACTTTTAATACATGGTAAGTAAGAAGGTGCCTATCTTGGTAATAGAGCCCTGATCGATTTTGCTAGGTTTTCTCACAAGTTCTTCACCTTTAACGCTGGATGTGTATTAGAGGCTGTTAGAATAACAAAATTCCCTTCAGAAATTGATTTGGCTGCGAATCAATTGAAAGGCAATTTGCATTGCAATAAACTATTTCCTGCGGAGGAGAGGAGCTCTGCAATATAGGAAACTCTGCAAAATGGGAAACTCAATTCCCTCCTATCGCTACTCCCGAGCCTGTGTGTGTGCACAGACACGCATCTCCACATAGATTCTAACAAAGGAAAGATTAAATATTCATGTTATCATCTCGTATACATAGGACGGGATGTATAGCAGGAGTATTTTTGTTCTAATCAAGAGCAACACAGTTCTGTTGGTATCACGTTCCAATCTGATGCTTAGAAAGCTTTGCTGCTGACCTGGTTTCTTCAGAGACGCACAACAGAGACAGATGTAATTATTATTATCCTTTGCTGAACTGAGGAATTGGACATATACATGCAAAGAACGAGAAACCAGACCCATACAGATTGTTCTGTTTTCCGTGCAATCAGCTGGCACAGCCTCAGCAGCCCCTGAATTTCTGTACAGTCGTACAGCAGAAAAAGGAACCTGCTCTGCATTGACACAGTTCTGCCAAGTATTTACATGACTATAGACTAGGAGAAGTCTGGCTAGAAAGCTGCCTGGAGCAGAGGGACCTGGGGGTGTTGGGCGACAGCAACTGAACGTGAGCCAGCAGTGGCCCAAGTGGCCAAGAAGGCCAATGGCATCTTGGCTTGGATCAGACACAGTGTGACCAGCAGGGCCAGGGAGGTTCTTCTCCCTCTGGACTCAGCACTGGAGAGACTGCTCCTTGAATCCTGTGTTCAGTTCTGGGCCCCTCAGCACAAGAAGGATGTTGAGGCTCTGGAGCGAGTCCAGAGAAGAGCAAGGAAGCTGGGGAAGGGGTTGGAGAAGAGGCCTTACGAAGAATGTCTGAGAGAGCTGGGGGTGTTTATCCTGGAGAAGAGGAGGCTGAGGGGAGACCTCATTGCTCTCTCCAACTACCTGAAAGGAGGTTGTGGAGAGGAGGGAGCTGGGCTCTTCTCCCAAGGGACAGGGGACAGGACCTCATGGCCTCAAGCTCCACCAGGGGAGGTTAAGGCTTGACATAAGGAAAAAAATTCTTCACTGAAAGGGTCGTTAGGCATTGGAACAGGCTACCCAGGGAGGTGGTTGATTCACCTTCCCTGGAGGTGTTTAAGGCACAGATGGACACGGTGCTGAGGGACGTGGTTTAGTGTTCGATAGGAATGATTGGACTTGATGATCCCGTGGGTCTCTTCCAACCTGTTTATTCTATGATTCTATGATCAGAGAAAGAAAACTGCTCTGCATTGCCGCAGTTCTGCCAAGCATTTATGTGTCAAGAGCCATTTATCTCTACCTTTTATAATAAAGAAAGGTACATGCACACACAAAAAAACCAAACCTGAGGACATCGCTCCAGGAAACCTGTAACCTGGTAATGATGAGACTGTGTCCAGTGCCAAGTTGGGGCCCCTCTAGAGCTGCCCTCACGGTGCCGCAGGCAGCTGCACCTGCACAGCCTGATATTGCACTTGCCAGTTGCAAGCAACGCTTCCAAGCTCCTCTGACATGCCCTTCTCCTACACTGCTGGTAAGGTTTCCAAGCGCGGAAACAAAGCCTCCGAGCGCAATATATTTGAGTAGATTTCAAGCGAAGTTATGAGAATTGCTTTAATGAGCTTGGGAAGTGATGGTATGTTGCAAACTGGGAAGCTGTTATGCAATTTGTGGCGCACATCTTCACGTAGATTTTGGATAACTGAACGGAATCCAGGCAGTAACAGCACTGCAAACCTTGGCTGGAAGCAGTAGTATAGCTCCTAATGAGCAATGGAATACTATGAGGTTTAACACGGCCAAACGTCGGGTCCTGCACTTGGGATACAACAACCCAGAGCAGCTACAGACTGGGAGAAGTCTGGCTAGAAAGCTGCCTGCAGGAGAGGGACCTGGGGGTGTTGGTTGACAGGGGCTGAACATGAGCCAGCAGTGGCCCAGGTGGCCAAGAAGGCCAATGGCATCTTGGCTTGGATCAGAAAGGGTGTGACCAGCAGGTCCAGGGAGGTTCTTCTCCCTCTGTACTCAGCACTGGTGAGGCTGCTCCTTGAATCCTGTGTTCAGTTGTGGACCCCTCAGCACAAGAAGGATGTTGAGGCTCTGGAGCGAGTCCAGAGAAGAGCAACAAAGCTGGGGAAGGGGCTGGAGAAGAAGAGGAGTGGCTGAGAGAGCTGGGGTTGTTTATCCTGCAGAAAAGGAGGCTGAGGGGAGACCTCATTGCAAGTCCCTGAAAGGAGATGGTGGAGAGGAGGGAGCTGGGCTCTTCTCCCATTTGACAGGGGACAGGACGAGAGGGAATGGCCTCAAGCTCCACCGGGGAAATTTAGGCTAGACATGAGGAAAAAACTCTTCACATAAAGGGTCATTAGGCACTGGCAGAGTCTGCCCAGGGAAGTGGTTGATTCACCTTCCCTGGAGGTGTTTAAGGGACGGGTGGACGAGGTGCTGAGGGACATGGTTTAGTGTTTGATAGGAATGGTTGGACTCGATGATCTGGTGGGTCTCTTCCAACCTGGTGATTCTATGATTTCACCCCTACAGGCTATCGCAGTGGCAATAATAAATGAAAGTTATGGTAAAAGTGGCTATCAAAAGCACAATGATACAGAAAAACTCTTTACCCTTTGAGCAACTCCCTGAACTCCCTGCCTCGTTTTCTTTTCCGTGCTGAGATCTGGCATGTAGTACTGCATCAGCAACTCCACACAGCACAAGCAGGCATCACTGAAGCAGACAGACAGACCACAGTCTCTGGGGAGCTGCCTACTGGCAGACCTCACGACAGAGCTGACTTCATGACAATACATATTTATGGCGATGGGAAGCTGAATCCACACAAACAGGCCCCTCTCCTGGGACACTCTTACTCAGTGTGCATTAATAAAAGCCTTCAAAGGTTTATCGTAAATAAGCCAGATCTGTTCCAAGGAGCCCACTCCATAGTTTTCAAATATTTATTCAATTATGTTTGCTAATCATAGAATCACTGGATCATTGAGCCCAACCATTCCCATCAAACATTAAACCATGTCCCTCAGCACCTCGTCCACCTGTCCCTTAAACGCCTCCAGGGAAGGGGAATCAACTCCATCCTTGGGCAGCCTGTTCCAGTTCCCAATGACCCTTTCTGTGAAATATTTTTTCCTAATGTCCAACCTGACCCTTCCCTGGTGGAGCTTGACTCCTTTACCATATTGTGACAATTAACCTCATCTGCCATTTTCAAAGAAAAAACTTTGATTCTCTCTGATTTCTCCAATTCTCTTATCTGTCTTCCAGACAGGGTTACAGATTACAATTACTTTTATCTTAAGTATTTATAAAGCGTCCACCTGTTTATTTGTTCATATGGCCATCACAGAACAAGCGTTGCTAGTTTTACAGTAGTTTAATATTTCCTATAGAAATGTATAAATCAAATACAAATTTACAAGGTTCTGCAGCCAAACAGGCAGAGGGGTTCTACCTGAGCAGAGAAGCTCTGATTCTCGTCTGCTTGAGCTACTTGCCTCTCATTTTGAGTTAAGGTTGTTTTAAAGAAAAAGGTTGCTTTGACAGTCTTTGCTCAGTTCATGCCCAACCCTTCTTGTAGCATTTACAGATATTTCTAACATACAATTATTTAAGAACCTCTCCATTTTCCCCTCTACGTGTAAACAGGGGTGAGATCTCTATATGTCAAGCAGAAATATCATTCTTCTTGAAGAAACAACACACATTCATGCAAGTGAATCACAGAATCATAGAAAAACCAGGTTGGAAGAGACCCACCAGATCATAGAGTCCAACCATTCCTATCAAACACTAAATAATGTCCCTCAGTACCTCATCTACCCGTCCCTTAAACACCTCCAGGGAAGGGGAATCAACCACCTCCCTGGGCAGCCTCTGACACTGCCCAATGACCCTTCCTGTGAAAATTTTTTTCCTAATGTGCAGCCTGAACCTTCCCTGGTGGAGCTTGAGGCCATTCCCTCTCGTCCTGTCGTCCCCTGTCCCTTGGGAGAAGAGCCCAGCTCCCTCCTCTCCTCAACCTCCTTTCAGGTAGTTATCCAGAGCAATGAGCAAAGTGAAGCTCATAAAAATACTGTTGCTCTACTAAAAAAAAAAAAACCCCACACCTGTTCTCATCTGGTGTGACCAGGCACAACTTCTAAAGAGCAGAAAGACCAGTAAGCATAAAAAAACTAATTAAAATTTCGAACAGATCTACTGCTCACATCAATAGTGGTTTGAGCCTGAACAAGCTTCACCAGTAACTCATAATACTGTATCTTTAAAGACAGACCCAGGGTGCTTAAAGCTCCCCAAGACTTGAATTATCCCAGGGTTGTAATCCAGGTTTCTCACAAGGTTGCAGTGCAGCCGACTCCAAATCACAGAATCCTAGAATCACAGTTTGGAAGAGACCCATCGGATCATCGAGTCCAACCATTCCCACCAATCTCTAAACCATGTCCCTCAGTACCTCGTCCACCCATCCCTTAAACACCTCCAGGGAAGGTGAATCAACCACCTCCCTGGGCAGCCTCTGACACTGCCCAATGATCCTTTCTCTGAAATTTTTTTAATACGTGTCAAAACAAGGCAGCTTGCGCTTTGACGATCACTGAGAACTCTTTCTCATGCAAAAATAACACCAGCAAGTCAGCACTAACAGCAAAAGGAAACCGCTGTCCTCCAGTAAGAAAAGATTCGCGTGTTTTCTGGGCAACAGCAGCCGACACAAACCCCGTGAGGGGCTGCTTCCAAACCTAAACACCCTTGAAGATGATTGACACATATAATCACTTTTTTAAGAGGTCCCCGTGCTTCCAAATCATTTATACATTTTTATAAGGCTGACCTCAACTTTTCATCTCCAATATACGAAAACACAGACATGTTTCAAGGGACTAATTTCAAACGCGAAGCGCAGTTCAGCGAAGAGAAGGAGCTGAGCTACGCTTTTTAATACTCCTCTTTCCACCGGCTTCCAGCAAGCTGCCTGCGTGAAATTCATATCCTGTTTAATATCTTCAAATCCCTCAGCAGTTCGAGGCCACTCGTTGCTTCTGGTTCTGATTTTTGGGGAGAAGGGTGATTAAGAATTCCACGTGCGCAGCTCGGATCACAGGCACTAGCTGGGGAGCAAACGCTCTGCCCTGTAATGTATATGAGGAGGGAGTAAGTTTCTCCTGAAGGATGCCGCGTACAGGCTGCCAGGTTTGCCACAGGAGAAGAGAATTCACGAGGGGAGATGTAGATCAGATCTAAACACCTTTAGGTTTTCTCTCTCCACATGTTTATAACTTTATCAGTGTTTTAAAACACAGCAGTAGAGGAATTGATGTGCAGCTCCCTGAGCAATGTTGAGAAATGCACAAGAATTTCATAGAATAACCAGATTGGAAGAGACCCACCGGATCATCAAGTCCAACCATTTGCACTATTATCTTGGACCTACAGAGGAAAGAACTTCACTGAAAGCTGTAGTGCACCAGCTCCACTTTCATAGAATGGTTTGGGTTGGAAGAGACCTTAAAGACAACTCAGTTCCACCTCCTGCCATGGGCAGGGACACCTCCCACTGGATCAGGGTGATCAAAGCCCCATCCAACCTGGCCTTGAACACCTCCAGGGATAGGGCAGCTGCAGCTTCCCTGGGAAACCTGTTCCAGGGTCTCACCGCCCTCATGGTGAAGAAATTCCTCCTTATGTCTAGTCTAAATCTGCCCCTCTCCAGTTAATACCCATTCACCCTCATCCAATCACTCCAAGCCTTTGTGAACAGTCCCTCTCCAGCTTTCTTGTAGCCCCTTCAGGTACTGGAAGGTCACTATAAGTTCTCCTCAAAGCCTCCTCTTCTCCAGGCTGAACAACCCCAACTCTTAGCCTGTCCTCATACAGGAGGTGCTCCATCCCTCTGATCATCTCTGTGGCCTCCCCTGGACCTGTACCTACAGTTCCATTTCCCTCTTACATTGAGGATTCCAGAACTGGACACGACTCTCCAGATGAGGTCTCACAAGAGAGGAACAGAGGGGCAGGATCATCTCCCTCAACCTGCTGGTCACACTGCTTTTCATAGAATCATAGAATCACCAGGTTCGAAGAGACCCATCGGATCATCGAGTCCAACCACTCCTATCAAACTCTAAACCATGTCCCTCAGGACCTCGTCCACCCGTGCCTTAAACACCTCCAAGGACGGTGAAAAAATTTTGATGTAAAATCAAAAAGTTTTGATGCAGCCCAAGACACAGTTGACTTCAGAAAGCTGTACTGCATCTGCTCTGCTTTGTGGCTGAGTATCTGGAATTCACAGAATCATAGAACAACCAGGTTGGAGAAGACCAACTGGATCATCGAGTCCAACCGCTCCTATCAAACACTAGAGTGTTTTATGGTGCTCACGGGGCTTCAAAGAGCCATCTACAAACTAGAGCACAGAAATGCACAGGACTCCCCAGCCCTAAAGCCGTATAAACGCACAGTGATACCTGTGACCATCACATACTTAAGGGGAATGAAGCAGAGCAAGAGTCAAGTTGCTCTTTGCCGCTCTCAGTAGGTTTTTCCAAAGATAACAAGCAAAAGTGGTGGCACTTCCACAATCCACTGTCAACTCCACTGTGCAGTTCTCTCACTCAGCTCTACATTAGGAACAGTTGGACTCGATGATCCGGTGGGTTCCTTCCAACCTGGTTGTTCTACGACTCTACGATTACTCTGAGTTTTAAAAAAGCTTTTGAAGGAAGGGAAAGTAAGCACATAACTGCCTCATAAGGTCTGTTTGGGATTAGGAAGAAGATGGGAAAACCCAAGAAATTATGTGTTTTTGTGAAAGTCATTTTCAAGCCCCATTTTTTCAACTGGAATATTTCGTTTGGAAAAGAGACATTTAGAAGCAAACTCTGGAGGATTTCTATACCATCTCCAACAATAAATATTTCCTGTGAGCAAGTGTTTTGAAAATCTCAATGGGTTTAGAGGTATAGTTTTGTACAGCTAAGCATCCGAGAGTTCAAGTGCGTATCAAGGCTCCTTTGATCTACACACCAGTCTGGAAAACCTAAAATAAAAAAGCTTTCTTAGAGTATTTTCTTTATTCCAAAACTATCGCCAAGGTGGAAAATGGCTTATTCCCTTTTCACAGTGGTTCAGTGATTTTACCTCCAGCTTAGCTGCAAATGAGAAACATGAACAATTTAAAGGACGCAATCCCTTGAAGAGATCAGTTTGCACACAGTTGAGTAGACCGGAAAATCTCTTGGGAAGACTGAGGCTTAGGAGAATTTTCTCAGAGTTAAAAACTGGTGTTGGCTCACTAAAGATGTGATGTGGTGGGCACCACATGTGATGTGGTCATTGTGTGTATTATTGGACTGCTCTATCTTACAGAAAAGCTGGTGAAAAGAGGGTTTATCTTCCCATTTTAAAGGATGGAACAGCAAAGAGATTTTTCTCAGCGCAGAGGACCATGACTTTGCTGAAACACACATCTGCAAGTCTGACAGGCGTGATTAAACAGCTGATATCAGGCCCAAAGTACGCTCAGGTCTTTCAACCCTGGATGCTAACCTGGAGCCTGCTGCTGCCTTTCACTGCCACAACCAGAGAATCATAGAACCACCAGGTTGGAAGAGACCCACCAGATCATTGAGTAAAACTGTTCCCATCAAACATTAAACTATGTCCCTCAGCACGTTGTCCACCTACACCTTAAACGCCTCTAGGGAAGGTGAATCAACCACCTCCCTGGGCAGCCTATTCCAATGCCCAATGCCCTTTCTGTGAAGAATTTTTTCCTAATGTCCACCCTGAACCTCCCCAGGTGGAGCTTGAGGCCATTCCCTCTCGTCCTGTCCCCTGTCCCTTGGGAGAAGAGCCCAGCTCCCTCCTCTCCACAACCTCCTTTCAGGGAGTTGTACACAGCAATGAATCATAGAAGAACCAGGTTGGAAGGGACCCATTGGATCTTCTAGTCCAACCATTCCTATCAAAGGTCTCTATATGAGGTCTCCCCTCAGCCTCCTCTTCTCCAGGATAAACACCCCCAACTCTCTCAGCCATTCCTCATAGGGCCTGTTCTCCAGTCCCTTCACCAGCTTTACTGTTCTTCTCTGGACTCGCTCCAGAGCCTCAACGTCCTCCTTGTGGTGAGGGGCCCAGAACTGAACACAGTAAAGGGTTAACACAATGGGTTAAGCCAATATTGGAATAGGCTGCCCAGGGAGGTGGCTGATTCACCTTCCCTGGAGGTGTTTAAGGGACAGGTGGATGAGGTGCTGAGGGACATGGTTTAGTGTTTGATAGGAATGGTTGGACTCAATGATCCTATGGGTCTCTTCCTCCAACCTGGTTGTTCTATGATTCTAAGATTTTGTGTGTCAACCTTCTCTCCTACAGCTTGTAGAAAAGGACTAAAAATAAACCTTCTAAGACGACTCTGAAGCACCAGTCCTGCTGCCATCCTACCACCTCCCCTTATGTGCACCACTTCAATGAAGAGCTCCCAGTATCGAGCGATGAGTGCAAAAGGACTCACCAATTCTCTAGTGAGATATCTCAACAAGCAACCCTCTGCAACTAATGAAAAGGGAAAGCAGGGACCCAGATGCCGAGGAATGTTTTATTAACATCACCCATGATCTCAGAAGGCCAGAAATATGCTTTGAGTTGCAGGATTGCCTGCAATCCTAGATACTTCTGCGTGTTTTTTTGTTTTTTTTTTTTTTTTTCTTTTTTTCTCTTGCAATGGAAAAGCTCCAAGCTGTTTCAAAGCGTGGAGGAAATTTGTATCGCAAGTCCTATTCCCTGGGAAGGGAGAGGGAAGGCAATCCAATTATCTCCCCAGACGGGAGGATGAGCTGTGTGTGAGCAATCAGCATATCTGGACGACTGAGCATATCAGACGCCAGCCCAACTTGCACTCTGGTTCATTTACATGCAGGGCACAGCGCATGCAGCTCGAGCAACACACTTCCCTGAAGTTCTGGGATCTTTGCTGGGACTCGGGTCCTGCTTTTGACTTTCATTTGCACACATGGAAGACTCAATAATCATCTTAGGGACCTAAACAGGCTGGAGCGCTGGGCAGAGTCCAATGGCATGAGGTTTAACACGGTCAAATGTCGGGTCCTGCACTTGGGGCACAACAACCCTATGCAGAGCTACAGACTGGGAGAAGTCTGTCTAGAAAGCTGCCAGGAGGAGAGGGAACTGGGGGTGTTGGTCGACAGCCAACTGACCACAAGCCAGCAGTGGCCCAGGTGGCATCTTGGCTTGGATCAGAAGGGGTGTGACCAGCAGGTCCAGGGAGGTTATTCTCCCTCTGTGAATCACAGAATCACCAGGTTGGAAGAGACCCACTGCATCATCGAGTCCAACCATTCCTATCAAACACTAAACCATGTCCCTCAGCACCTTGTCCACCCACACCTTAAACACCTCCAGGGAAGGGGAATCAACCACCTCCCTGGGCAGCCTATTCCAGTGCCCAATGACCCTTTTTGTGAAGAAGTTCTTCCTTATGTCAACCCTGACCCTCCCCTGGTGGAGCTTGAGGCCATTCCCTCTCATCCTGTCACTTGGGAGAAGAGCCCAGCTCCCTCCTCTCCACAACCTCCTTTCAGGGAGTTGGAGAGAGCAATGGGGTCTCCCCTCAGCCTCCTTTTCTCCAGGTTATTCTATGATTCTATGAAACAATCTGGACAGTAGGGGAGTCGTCAGAGCCCTGGGTCCTCACCTTCCCATGGGCTTTCACAAGTGAATCCATGCCAGAGAGTCACTTCTACACAGAAGGAGGTGGCAGAGCTGAGGAAAAACCCTTTGAAGCCTTTTGGATTTGGATCCTGTCAGACAGGATTGCTACTGGAAAAGAAGTCTAATAAACCATTTGAAAACTTGGTTTTAATGGGTTAAACCGAGCCTTGCCTAAAAAATGCAAATACAACCTGTCTCCAGCTTTCAGTGAACTGCTTCAGCTCTATTGAAAGAGTTAGATGTCAAGTCAACCTTCTTTATTAAGCTACCGCTACACGTCTGCTCCTCAAATGTGGCTGGAGCACGGCTGATATTGCAGAAACAATGGCAGAACAAAACACCGACTGTTATAAATCGGAAAATGTGCTTGGCGCGCAATGAAGGCTTCGCTGCGTTAAATATTGCGCCCGAGCTGGATTTTACAATCCAACGGGGTCACACTGTCTGAGGTACAACAAAAACATATTTAATCTTCTGGGAGCTGATGAGCGCAGAATGTAAAGTGCCTCTGTCTGTTTTCAATTCCAAAATAACCAGAGTTGGAA
Source organism: Coccyzus lansbergi (assembly GCA_033558105.1). Classification (NCBI taxonomy): domain Eukaryota; kingdom Metazoa; phylum Chordata; class Aves; order Cuculiformes; family Coccyzidae; genus Coccyzus; species Coccyzus lansbergi. Next base: position 335,462 of record JAUMJK010000786.1, on the reverse strand, counting down.
CCTTTTCAATCTCTCTGGCCACGGACGGCATCCAGGGCTTAAATCTTTGAAAGGTAGAAGCTGATCTGCACCTCGCGCAAAACAGAAAGGATTTTGTCTTGCGTAAAACCATCTTGGGCCAAACCTTTGCTGTGGCAAAGCAGTCTTGGAAAACGAGCACCAAGATCAGTTTAACTGGATTTGCACTGCGAGAAAAGCACATGAGTACATCCCCCCAGGTCTCACAAATGCAAAAGAAATGAAGACTTTCTCAACAGATCCTAAGCAGGTTGTTAGGAAGCTCTAAAGCCTCACAGAAAAATGTGGGAATGCTCCCGAAAGGATTATCTTGGGAGAATAAAATGCAATGCAAGGTGTTCTCTTCGTGCACGTTTTAACACAGCGAGTGCACCAGCAGAAAAGGGAATCTCCACTTCTAAAGGCCTCCATCTACAGTAGAAAAGAACGGCTGACACAGGCTAAGTTTCTAACAAAAGGCTACAATTCAATGACAAATAAACTCTGTGTAAGCAGTCCTTGCTGTAAGAGCTATGCAGACAATGATATTGCAAACAACAGGTTTCCTACAACCTGCAGCATCACCCTGTGCTGCTGGAACAACGTTTACCAGAGGGACAGACCCCAGAATAATAGAATAGTAGAATCATAGAATCACCAGGTTGGAAGAGACACACCAGATCATCGAGTCCAACCATTCCTATCAAACACTAAACCATGTCCCTCAGGACCTCGTCCACCTGCACCTTAAACACCTCCAGGGAAGGTGAATCAACCACCTCCCTGGGCAGCCTCTGACAGTGCTAATGACCCTTTCCATGAAAATTTTCTGGTAATGTCCACCTTAACCTTCACCCTGGGAGAAATAAGCGACGCCTCCAGCTTTCAGACGCTTTCAGATCCAGGGAGGTTCTTCTCCCTCTGGACGCAGCACTGGTGAGACCACTCCTCAAATCCTGTGTTCAGTTCTGGGTCCCTCACCACAAGAAGGATGTTGAGGCTCTGGAGTGAGTCCAGTGAAGAGCAAGGAAGCTGGGGAAGGGGCTGGAGAAGAGGAGGAGTAATTGAGAGAGTTGGGGCTGTTTATCCTGGAGGATGCTGAGGGGAGACCTCATTGCTCTCTCCAACTCCCTAAAAGGAGGTTGTGGAGAGGAGGTTGCTGAGCTCGTCTCCCAAGTGATAGGGGACAGGACAAGAGGGAATTGCCTCAAGCTCCACCAGGGGAGATCTAGCCTGGAAATTAGGAAAAAATTTTTCACAGAAAGGGTCATTGGTCATTGTCACAGGCTGCCCAGGGAGGTGGTTGATTCACCTTCCCTGGGGGTGTTTAAGGGATGGGTGGATGAGGTGCTGAGGGACATGGTTTAGTGTTTGATAGTAATAGTTGGACTCGATGATCCAGTGGGTCTCTTCCAACCTGGTGATTCTACAATTCTATGAAATTCTTCGTCGTAAGAACTGGATAAGACGAAAAGCAATATATATATATACACACCATCTCCTACAGGTCGTGGTCCTGCGAAATATAACCATATGGTAAATGCAACTGCAATGAGCATCGCAACAAACAAATAAGAGGCCAATTAAAGCTAGTCTTAGGGAAACACTGAGTAATAGCAACTGGTCCTCCCACCTCCAGAAGAAGCAGCAGGAAACCAGCAGGAGAATCTTATGCGGAAAAAGAGGGGGCTCCTCGTTGGCCACAGTCATCCTTGAGTTTCCCGCCCGAGCCCCCTCTTTTTCCACATAAGATTCTCAATAAGTCTCTACCACTTAGGAGAAACCTTCAGGGGAATCACAGAATCACCAGGTTGGAAGAGACCCACTGGATCATCCAGTCCAACCGTTCCTATCAAAACATACATCCTTCCTACCCCAAAAACTCCACCAAAAAGGCACTTTTTGTGTTTCATCAAATGCAGCATTTTAAATATGAACTTGGTCTACCTGGTTTAAAAACATAATGTGAAGTTAATGGCTGCAGGCGACTAAACTCTGCTATCTATTATTAAAAAAAAAAAAAAACCTAGAAAATTGACCTGTTATACCTCCAGAAAAGCAGTTAATTGCTTAAAATACACAAAACTGCTGTTCAGGAGCAGCTTGAATTTTTTTTTCCATCTGCACTGCAAACCATCTGTTCCGCATGGTGGATTTCACGACTTTTCAGGGCCATTTCTAAATTGAAATGGATGTTTTAATGATGAAAAACGGGGGAGAAGCGATGAATACTTCATTAAAGCACATGATTTCCCTGTCAGGTTCCTTACTCTCCCGCCTGTAAGCAAAAAGAACGTCTGCGCAGAGTGAACGTCTTGGGTTCTCAGGGCTGCAGAGGCTTCTTGGTATTTGATGGAACGAAGCAGCTATTTCATAAGCTGAAAACAAAAATGCTTCAGTAAATTGGAATGTCTTTTCCTTCTAATGAAGGCTGTGGGTTTTCAAGCTCTTTAAATGACTTATATGTAAAGCAAAAGGCAAGAAATATAAGCACTTCATAGAATCACAGAGTCACCAGGTTGGAAGAGATGCACCGGATCATCGAGTCCAACCATTCCCATCAAACACTAAACCATGTCCCTCAGCACCTCGTCCACCCATCCCTTAAACACCTCCAGGGAATGGGACTCAACCCCCTCCCTGGGCAGCCTCTGACAGTGCCTAATGACCCTTTCTCTGAAGAATTTTTAACTTATGTTGAGACTGAACCTCCCCTGGTGGAGCTTGAGGCCATTCCCTCTCCTCCTGTCCCCTGTCACTTGGGAGAAGAGCCCAGCTCCCTCCTCTCCACGACCTCCTTTCAGGTAGTTGTTTCTACCTGCTTCTCTTCGCTTTCAATGCACGATTCCTAAAACCAGCAAAGCACATCGAAATCATCCATAGGTACACGGTATAGACTCAACCAGCAGTTAATTTCGCAAACTGTATCTAATCATTTTAATAAGATGAGAGGATATAATTTCCTACCAACGCAAGCACATGATAAGGAAGCAGCAAACTGCAGAAAACATTTATATCTATTGGGCAAATAAACACACACTGTTTTTCTATAATGTTTCTCAGTATATTTGCCAATTACCACATGTTTTTGGACTGAAGTAAATGTTTGCTCAAGCATAGAGAAACGATAACATAAATATCAAAACAGGGCTTTCTTTTGCAGTCAGGCAATTTATTAAACCAACAAGACATTTCAGTATGGCACGAAAAAAAGAAAAAAGCTCAAAGACAGAGATTGTATTAGACTTCAGAATAAAATACCAAAAGGCTTCAAAAATATCAAGTAACAGAAAAAAACATGTGTGTCCCAAGGCACTTCACTATTCCACTGGACTGGGTTAAATAGGCTTCACTTCTGCCAGGACCAAGCCAAGACCTTCCAATTAACATTTGACTTCCAACATGCCACTTTCTGAATATGCCCAAGAGAAGACTCTTTAAAAAACCATCTAGTATTCAGGATCACTGCAGCGCCTTTCATAATCAATTCCCTTTTCAGACGTCTAAAAGATCAATACGCATTTATGAAAACCGGAGTCTGACTTACATAGCTTGAGATTTCTTAGTAAAAATCGTTGTTTATTGGAATCATAGAATTATAGAACAACCAGGTTGGAAGGGACCAAACAGATCATTGAGTCCAACCATTCCTATCAAACACTGAACCATGTCCCTCAGCACCTCGTCCACCCACAACTTAAACACCTCCAGGGAAGGTGACTCAACCTCCTCCCTGGGCAGCCTCTACCAGTGCCCAATGACCCTTTCTGTGAAAAACCTTTTCCTAATGCTCAGCCTAAACCTCCCCTGGTGGAGCTTGAGGTCATTCCCTCTCGTCCTGTCCCCTGTCAAATGGGAGAAGAGCCCAGTTCCCTCCTCTCCACAACCTCCTTCGTTTGATAGGAATGGTTGGACTCAATGATCCGGAGGGTCAATTCCAACCTGGTTGCTATCCTGTGATTCTATGAAATCTCAGCTTGTTGACAGGAACAGCCACTAGGCAGAAGGAATCTTGCTGATTTTCTCCATATTCACCTGAACATTGTACCGGGAAGAAAATTACGACAACAGAGACTTTGTGCAATCAATAGCAAATGAATAGCTTTAAAGTAATAATGTTTTGCCTGCTCAGTACCTGTTTCTTTTCTTCATAACTCATTTTGCACTCAAGTCTTAGGATTGTACTAACAGCCTCAAACCATTGCTACAAAACCAGCTAGTTTATGCCTCTTGTATCTTCTCCCAGCAAGTTAGTCCCAGGTGGAAAATTTCCCACTGACAGTGTCGCCGAGGAGCTGAACTGGGTTTTTAATTAGCCATTCATTTATTTATGCTTGTTTCTACAGTGTAAGGCCCAGGGACCTCACAAACAAGGAAATTCTCTCTAATCACACACCCTGAGCTCAAGCTTGAGAAAACCCGAGAACGTCATCTGTACCTCTGGTGAACACAAAAAGCCACTAAGTGTATTTATTTAAAAAATGCCGTTTCATACGCCCATAACCGGGTGTTTATGAGCGGATTATATCAAAAATACTGAAAATCCTTTCACTGCGATTGAAAAATATTATGGCAAGTCTATAGGTCATTGCCAAAGGCAACGAGCAGCATGCGGCCTGATTCCTGAAAGCTGAGCCGACTGGCGCCTTTGAAACTAGTTTTGGCACTGATATAAAACACATTTCTGTAAGTTAAAGGAGTTAGAAGCAACAATGTAAATTCAGCTTTTTGAACCAGATATAAAAATACTTGGGGTGAAACATCTGTCCCTCATTAATTTTCCGCTACAGCAGCAAACCAGAGGACAGACCTCCAGGTGACCCTAGGATGTGTATATTATTCACAGTGCAGCAGTCATTCCGCAGGGGAGCTTGGATCCAGACCTTGAAAATTTTCTAGCATAGTTTAGAAGTGTGATTCGGAGCCAAACGGAACACAAGGATAACAGTTTGGGTTTATTTTCCTCTTGGTAAGCATATTCCATATTTAGTCCTCCTGCTAAACTAAGAACTCTTGCCTATGCAATATAAGATGGAAGGAAAAATTTAGAAGTATTATCAAATAGCTTTCAGAACTAATAATAAAAGAATACAACAAGATAAACGTCAAGGCACAAGTACAATAAATTCCAACATTTCTTCTAAAGAAGTAAAAAATGAAGAATCATGGAATCATAGAATCATAGAACAACCAGGTTGGAAGAGACCCACCAGATCATCAACTCCAACTATTCCTGTCAAACACTAATCCATGTCCCTTAAACACTACCAGGGAAGGTGAATCAACCACCTCCCTGGGCAGCCTCTGCCAGGGACCAATGACCCTTTCTGTGAAGAATTTTTTCCTAATGTCCACACTGAACCTCCCCTGGTGGAGCTTGAGGCCGTTCCCTCTTGTCTTGTCCCCTGGCACTTGGGAGAAGAGCCCAGCTCCCTCCTCTCCACAACCTCCTTTCAGGGAGTTGGAGAGAGCAATGAGGTCTCCTCTCAGCCTCCTCTTCTCCAGGATAAACTCCCCCAGTTCTCTCAGCTGCTCCTCTTCTTCTCCAGCCCCTTCACCAGCTTCATTGCTCTTCTCTGCACTCGCTCCACAGCCTCAACATCCTTCTTGTGCTGAGGGGCCCACAACTGAACACAGGATTTGAGAAGCAGTCTCACAGGTGCCGAGTCCAGAGGGAGAAGAACCTCCCTGGACCTGCTGGTCACACTGTTTCTGATCCAAGCCAAGATGCCATTTGCCTTCTTGGCCAAGAGATACTGTTTAATTCATATTTATGCTAAATACGGATGTAAGCTTTTGGTGTCAATCTTTTCCACTGCAGTCCCAGCTGGAATAGGCAGCCCTGCCTTTATCATCAGCGGAAAGGCCATGGTGATTTCTCTGTCTACAAGGAATAAACAAGTAATATAAAATAGCAAAGGGAGAGACGACAGGGGAGAAGCGATGCCTGCTCCCAGGCAGGAGAAAAGTCATCAAAAAAGAGAGAATGAACTATTGCTTCCCTGCTGCAACACCAAAGACACACTTCTCACATCTACATGGAGGAAAGCAACACCAGAAGCGTCTAAGCATATTACAGCACTCAGGATTTGTAACCCAGCTCTACAGCCACTCCTTTTGTTGCATAAGCCACAAACCCGAGAAGCTCCGTTCCGATCCAGCTCGTATTTCTGCTAATGATACCTTTCTGGAAAGGAGGGGTTTGATTTTTTTCCTTTGTGCAAGTGCTATTATTCTCAGTGGTTTTGTTGGCTGGTAGCAACGTCGCACAACTTTGTTCTGCTCTCCTCCTTTTAGAAAATTGCGTTTCTATTATTTTCTTCTAGACTGGAGTTCTCGGTGAGTGATTTGCCTCAAGATGAGCCTTTTCTGGCTACAAAACAAGGAGATCTTTGCTATTAGCAATTATGTTCGAACAGCATTATCTCCAAAAAGTTTTTTTTTTTCCTAGCTTTTTGTTTTCTTTTAAATATTTCAGGCAGTGTTGAAGCAAAGCAATTTATTAAAGTAATTATTTTTAAACCCTAGACTCCGAGGTTTGCACAAAAGCGCAGAGTTTTCTGTGAAATTAATGCTTAGAGGGAGATCAACAAGAAACAGTCATAAACGCCTTTCTCCAAGACTGACACAAAATTAGCATAAAAATTCATAACCTTTGGGTAAATAGGGACAAGCCACACACAGAACTCTTGCTTCTTTCTCTAGGGGCACCAAAATGCGTCCTTTTTCAGGTTTTTGAGACCCTGAATCTCTGTCGACTCCCACAGCGAGAGGATTTTAGTGAAAGACACAGTGGGCCAGGCAACCTTTCCAAAAATATTGAGATTACAATAAAACCGAGCGGCAAGACTGAAAGAGCAGAACGGTTTTGATCAAACAATTTCTGGCATTTCTGACTGCGAATGCAAATGAAATATCGGTGACCTTAAGAATGAACTGAAGCAACGGGTCCTTGGAGGTGCAGAGACAAAATCGGAGGCTATTTTCCTCCGAGGGCGAGATAATGCTTGACCTAGAGCTTTTAAATCCATCGTGTTCAGTAAATTCAGCACAGAGACAAAATTCCTGTAAAATATTTGATTTCTGGCATGAAAAATCAGTTGAATTAGTAAATCATACTGCAGTAAGTTACATTTCCGAGGCTTTAAAATGCTTATTTTCAGGGGTTTTATACTCACTAATCATTTTCACAGACATTAAGTAGAAAAATAAAGGATGTTTTCTGAAGTGTTCCTTTTTTTCCTCTCTCTTTCTTGTGGACTAGGCATGTTTTGATTTTTTTTTCCCCATAAGAAACAGCTGACATTAGCAGCACCTAAACTTCAGAAGAAATATCAACAGATGAATCATAGACTCACCAGGTTGGAAGAGACCCACCAGATCATCGAGTCCAACCATTCCTATCAAACACTAACCCATGTCCCTCAGCATCTTGTCCACCCGTCCCTTAAACCCCTCGAGGGAAGGTGAATCAACCACCTCCCTCGGCAGCCTATTCCAATGTCCCATGACCCTCATGGACCTCAGTTCATCCCTGGCCCAACTCTCTCCAGATGCAAGGAAACCACAGGATGTGGTTTTGAGCAACCACCTCCTGGAAAACTCCTCGAATGGAGAGGCTCTCTTCCCTCTGATCATCACTGCTCTGGCTATACCTGGAGCAAGAGTAAAGTAAGGAGGGTCTGAAAGAAGATTTTGAGGGATTACCTCACTCCTACCAGGCTGATCCTCATTTTGCTTTCAAATAACTAGTGCAGCCACAGTGATCAGATAAGCGCTAGGGGTGGAGAAATAAAGCAGAAGACGTTTTTCTTTTTTCCCTTGTCCAGACTGGGTAGATCACTGACACTGGAGATATTAGAAGTCATAGCCTTTCCTCGGGCTATCTCAGTAGTTTCGCACAACAGACATCTCATAGCCAGCTAGCACAGTGGAAAAAAATAAATTCCATCATTGTTTATTATCTATCTGCGGCTTAATTCAATTTAATCTCACCAGCTACTCTGAATCACTTTTAGTTCCGTCAAATGAGATACAAAAAAAAGTAAACTCAATACACAAAACACGTAAGCGGAATCTAAAATTAAAAGAAAAGGAAAACCTCTTTGTTACTGTGGATTTTATCCTGTGAGGGCTGAGCTCAGCAGGCGCTTTATCATTACTTCAAACTGCTAATTATTTCCTCTCCTATCTCGTGTGAAACAGCAGAATTTGCACCCAAGATAGGGACTGTTCAAAGATTCCCATGGATTTCCTCTGTCATTTTAGCAGTGATGATAAACATTGCTATCAAAGAGGAAACAATGCATCACATTTGAGGCATCAAACACACCTCCTGCAGTCACCATGAAGGATTTCAGATATTTTCAGGTATTAGATGGGGAATACACAGTCTCAGAATCACAGAATCAACAGGTTGCAAAGGATCCACTGGATCATCGAGTCCAACTATTCCCATTAATCGGTAAACCAGGCAATGCTAACAGGAATAAAAATCCTCTATTTCAGTTACTAGACAGAATTATAGAATCATAGAATCATCCAGTTGGAAGAGACCCACTGGATCATCGAGTCCAGCTATTCCTATCAAACACTAAACCATGTCCCTCAGCACCTTGCCCCACCTGTCCCTTAAACACCTCCAGGGAAGGCGAATGCTTGATGGAGATAGATTGAGAGGAAATCAATTACAGACAGAAAACACATGTTTCTATCTAACCTATACATTCAAGGTTAAATTTAAACAAATCCATTATATAGGCTGAAACACAGCTGAGACTTTTCTTGAAGCTCGTTTACAATGTTTTTAGTACATTTATCTTGACTTTCATCAGCACTTATGATATGCTAAGAAAGCACAGGCAATAATCATATGACCAAACAACTACTGGTATGTGGTACATAAATGAAGGCAAAATCAATTTGCTTACTACTGAATGAAAACCATCCCAAAATATTAAACATTACAGGGGAAAAAAGGGTCCTATAAACTGAAAAGGAAACCGAAGAATTGAATTTCCTTGTTTAACTCAAACTACGCATTTCTTTTAGTGTAATTTTTATTTTATTTCAATGATCATAGAACCACAGAACAACCAGGTTGGAAGAGACCCACCGGATCATCGAGTCCAACCACTCCTATCAAACACTAAACCATGTCCCTCAGCACCTCATCCACCATCCCTTAAACCCCTCCAGGGAAGGTGAATCAACCACCTCCCTGGGCTGCCACTGCCCAATGACACTTTCTGGGAAATTTTTTTTCCTAATGACTTGTCTAAATCTCCCCATGGTGCAGCTTGAGACCATTCCCTCTCATCCTGTCCCCTGTCCCTTGGGAGAAGGGCCCAGCTCCCTCCTCTCCACAACCTCCTCTCAGGTAGTTGCAGAGAGCAATGAGGTCTCCCCTCAGCCTCCTCTTCTCCAGGATAAACAACCCCAGTTCTCTCAGCCCTTCCCCATCAGGCCTGTTCTCCAGCCCCTTCACCAGCCTCGTTGCTCTTCTCTGGACTCGCTCCAGAGCCTCAACATCCTTCTTGTGCTGAGGGGCCCACAACTGAACACAGGATTGGAGGAGCAGTCTCACCAGTGCTGAGTCCAGAGGGAGAAGAACCTCCCTGGACCTGCTGGTCACACCATTTCTGATCCAAGCCATTTGGTTTCTTGGTCACCTGGGCCACTGCTGCCTCATGTTCATAGACCTGCACTATGTACCTATTCAAACGCTACCACAACCTCACCAGTCTATTCGTATTCACCGTGCTCCATCACCATTTATCCTGCATTGCTAGAAATAAAAATAATCGAGTTAAAGCTTCCCGATCATAAATTTAAAAAGGAAATGTACAAGTGAAGGAATTAGTTCCTCAAAGTGTTTTCAGCTACCAGAACGTGTGTACAAACTATCACAGCAAAACTTCAACTGTATCGGCTCGATAACAAAAAAAATACGGATTCCTGTCAAAAGCTGCCAACCCTCATTAATCACCTCCTGATAGATGAAACACTTTTCATTGCCAGGAACATATATTCACTCTGAAATGGTGGAAATGTTTCAGGTTAATCTTTTTGATAAAGTAGTCAATTCAGCGAAATGATTTCCTCCATTTGGCCTGGATCCTCAACTAGTCTAACTCCAAGGGGCTCGGTTGGAGCAAACGAGTTTATGCTGATTTATATAGTGTTTGATGTTTATATATAGTGTTTGAGAGGAATGGTTGGACTCGATGATCCGATGGGTCTCTTCCAACCTTGTGATTATATGATTCTATGATATCACAGCCATGGCCCCAGCCAAAACTTTCTCTGTTTCAGTGAAAATGCATTAGTAAAAATCCTCAGGGAACTTCGGGACATATTTTCACATGTTAAGCCAATGATCTGCTTGGAGAGGCTTCAAAATTATTTCAGAAGAGAAGCTGAAAAACGCATGGTCACGTTATCCTTTAAACTGGTGCTGTGAGGGGATGAACTGACTTTGCTCAAGCGTATTTTAAGCACAAGAGCCACTTGGGGAATACCCTAATGTCTTGGAATAAACATATTTAGCTGGAAATGAGACCTAAACAAGAAAAACGCAAAAAAAATCCTGGCTGTGTGTCTAAGCATACAGTACCTACAGTATCTTTTCTTGAGAAAAGAGAACATCAGGTATAAAAATGAGAAGTTTGGTCTTGATATTTTGTTTTACTCTCTTATAACAGCACAGGTGAAGTATCTCAGGCTCATTTAAGTAGGAAGAGATCTTAAGGATCGCAGAGTCCAATATAAACCTAACACTGCCAAGCCCAAGACTAAACCATGTCCCTAAGCAGCACTTCTCTGTGTCTTTAAATCCCTCCAGGGACAGTGACTCAACTATTACACCAGGCAGCCTGTTCTAGTGCTTGATAACCCTTTCAGTAAAGAAATTCTTCAGTTTAGAGCTGTCATAGCACAACTCGTGGCCATTTCTTCTCACTCCATTTCTTTTTACTTGGGAGAAGAGACTAACCCCTTTCTTTGCTACAATCTCCTTCCAGGGCACTATAGAGAGCGATGAGGTCTCTCCTCAACCTTCTCTTCTCCAGATGAAACAGTTCCCTCAGCCTCTCCTCTGTGCTCCAGACTCTTCCCCACCTCTGCTGCCCTTCTCAGAAGTTGCTCCAGCCCCTGAATGTCTTTCCTGGGAACGGCTGGACTCGATGATCCAGTGGGTCTCTCCCAACCTGGTGATTCTATGATTCCTGGAGCAAGGAGATACAGTAAAATACAGCAAAGCCCAAGCAGAGCATCGCAGCACCACAGCTCATTATGTTTAATGAGTACTGTTGTCTGACTTAATAAGAAAATGTACTCTTTATTAGAGCAGCTCCAAAAGTCGTGCTTAACATCACTGACTACTAAAATCGTTCACTGCACAAAAAAAACCCTATACTGCTTTCTACACCATTTTCAAAGTATTTCACTATAATGATTAAGTTTGAGGGTTTTTTTTTTTTATACCCAGTAGTTAGCACTTAAAGTATGATATTTAACAACACAGAGCTAAGAAAAGTTTCTTTACAATCCTAAAATGAAGCTTAGGATCATAGAATCATAGAACACCCAGGCTGGAAGAGACCCACCAGATCATTGAGTCCAACCATTCCTATCAGACACTAAACCATGTCCCTCAGCACCTCATCTACCTGTCCCTTAAACCCCTCCAGGGAAGGAGAATCAACCACCTCCATGGGCAGCCTCTGCCAGTGACCAATGACCCTTTCTCTGAAATATTTTTTCCTAATGTCCAACCTAAATCTCCCCTGGCAGAGTTTGAGGCCATTGCCGCTCATCCTGTCCCCTGTCATTTGGGAGAAGAGCCCAGCTCCCTCCTCTCCACAATCTCCTTTCAGGGAGTTGGAGAGAGCAATGAGGTCTCCCCTCAGCCTCCTCTTCTCCAGGATAAACACCCCCAAGCTCTCTTAGCCACTCCTCTTCTTCTCCAGCCCCTTCACCAGCTTTGTGGTTCTTCTCTGGACTCGCTCCAGAGCCTCAACATCCTTCTTGTGCTGAGGGGCCCACAACTCAACACAGGATTTGAGGAGCAGCCTCACCAGTGCTGAGTCCAGAGGGAGAAGAACCTCCCTGGCCCTGCTGGTCACACCATTTCTGATCCAAGCAAAGACGCCATTGGCCTTCTTGGCCACTGCTGCCTCATGGTCAGTCGCTGTCAACCAACACCCCCAGGTCCTTCTCCTCCAGGCACTTTCCAGCCAGACTTCTCCCAGGCTGTAGCTGCTCAGGGTTGTTGTGCCCCAAGTGCAGGATCCACCATTTGGCCTTGTTAAACCTCATCCCATTGGTCTCAGCCCATGGATCCAGCCTGTTCAGATCCCTTTGGAGCCTCCCAACCCTCCAGGAGATCCACATTTCCACCCAGCTTAGTGTTGTCTGCAAACTTAGGACAACTCAAAGCAGAGACACTCTGCACAAGGCACCACTCGCACAAGGACTGCAAAGCAGCCAGTTTGTATGCGTTTCGTACCCAAAGCAACGGTCAGAGCAGAGGCCAGATATTTTATCATTTTTTCAGCTTGAAACAGAACTCATTGCTGTTAAAAAAAAAGATAAATTATCATCTAATTCTCAGAATTTTATTTCTTCCTGAAAGGGCCCTCTTGAAAAAGCAATTTCAAATTAGAGGCTTGTTTTCAGTGCAAGTAGAAAGCAGTGTAGAAGGGAAGTCGTATATCTGCGATGCCAAGCATGCCGAGGCTGGGCTGGGCCACAGCGAGCTGCTGCCTGAAGGTCACCCTGCCCAGCCTGAGCTCCTAAAAATATCAAAAGAACCAATGGGAATCAACAGCGACGGTAACTGAGTTGAAGGTGACACGCATTAGCGCAACAAGAGGATTTCAGTGGGTGGAAGGGGAGGCCTGTCTCCCTTCTCTGAGGTGATAACAAATATTTACACAAACTGAGCAAATTTAGGACAGGCTGAGCCAAACCATCTACAACAGGAGGCAAAGACAAGCTCTCTGCTCAATGACCCTGAGTTCTATAGTTAATGTATCCTCTGCAGGTCAATAAAAATGAAGTCTAGCTCTCCAAGTCTAGTAATAGCTCCATACTTTAAATTATTAGAAAGATGAGGCTAATACTCATAGAATCATAGAATCACCAGGTTGGAAGAGACCCACCGGATCATCGAGTCCAACCATTCCCATCAAACACTAACCCGTGTCCCTCAGCACCTCGTCCACCCGCACCTTAAACACCTCCAGGGAAGGTGAATCAACCACCTCCCTGGGCAGCCTATTCCAATGCCCAATGACCCTTTCTGTGAAAAACCTCCTCCTAATCTCCAGCCTAAATCTCCCCTGGTGGAGCTTGAGGCCATTCCCTCCTCTTCTCCAGGATAAACACCCCCAGCTCTCTCAGATGTTCCTCACAAGGCCTGTTCTCCAGCCCCTTCACCAGCTTTGTTGCTCTTTGGACTCGCTCCAGAGCCTCAACATCCTTCTTGTGCTGAAGGGCCCACAACTGAACACAGGATTCAAGGAGCAGTCTCACCAGTGCTGAGGACAAAGGGAAGAATAACGTCCTGGACCTGGCTGGTCACATCATCTCTGATCCAAGCCAGGATGCCATTGGTCTTCTTGGCCACCTGGGCACACTGCTGGCTCATGTTAGGTTGCTGTCAACAGACACCCCCAGGTCCTTCCAGGTCCTGTACGAAATGCTGCACGAAGCCAAAGTCAACAACTCAACTCCACCAACTACAAAGTCATCCCTTATTCTGACAGCACAACACGATGCTCCTTTAGGAAAGGGGGTGTGGTGGGAGAAGGACTGTACAATCCTGACATCCTCGTCTCTATGGCTGCCTTGCTCCTGGTCAAAAAGCACACTTCGTTTCCAGGCCCTGCCTTCAAAGGTTAGCCCGCAGAAAGAAAGGAAAAAAAAATATTAACAGACCTTCAAGACTGGAAAAAATAGTGAGGGAAATTCCAAAGTAAAACACCACTTGCAAACCTTATAATCCTAGTGCAACTTAATACTCAGAGGTAAGCAGGAATGAAATAAAATTAAAACCTTAACTACCATGATTATTCAGTGTATTTCAAATTCCTTGAATGTTTCTTCAAGTAGATCAAACCCTGTTTTTTTTTTAAACAGGAAGCTGACTCATTTTTTTCCAGGATTAGTTTACCTTTTAGCAACTTACGAAGAAGAAGCAGCAGCAGCTGTGCTCCCTGGGCAGCCTCTGCCAGTGCCCAATCACCCTTTCTGGGAAAATTTTTTTCCTAATGTCCAGCCTGAATCTCCCCTGGTGGAGCTTGAGGCCATTCCCTCTCGTCCTGTCCCTTGGGAGAAGAGCCCAGCTCCCTCCTCTCCACAATCTTCTTTCAAGTAGTTTTAGAGAGCAATGAGGTCTCCTCTCAGCCTCCTCTTCTCCAGGGTAAACACTCTCAGTTTTCTACGCATAACGTATTACGGACTAAACAAAGTCCTCCCATTTGCAAATCTGAAGCAGTTATTTTAATAAAGCAGCAGAACCACATCATCAGTGCTCGGTAGACCTTTCCCAAGCACATGAAAACCCAGGCAGCTCCTTGTTAGATCTGCACATCCCCCACATGCCTGCAGGATCCTGAGCTCTCTGGCTGCTGCTTGCATATCACAGTAAACAGTAGTCATAGAATCACATAGAATCATAGAACAACCAGGTTGGAAGAGACCCACCGGATCGAGTCCAATTCACCCGCATGCAATTTATTTTTGCCTAACAGTTGGATGGCATGAGACATCCTGAGGAGAAGTGATTTAGTCCAGTCAAAATTTAATGCAAGGAATTATTTTTTTCAAAAACTCCTGTCTCAACAAGGTGACAAGAAGATGAGCAACCGATGAGCTCAGGCACTGGCACACATACCCCTGGATGAGTAGTGAAAAAAAAAATTACTTTTCATTGAGTGCTTGGAAATGAAGGATTTCTTGCGCTTAATGTAAAGAAGAGAATAAATTTAGAAACTGCCCCTGCAGGTAGGATGCTGAATAATTTTATTTCAGGATTATTCAATAAAACTTTTCTTGCTCGTTGTTCTGATGAATGAGAATTTCAGTTAATTTGCTGCAGATATTTATTGTTATGAAATATTACGGCTCCCCGATGGTCACTGTTACCGGAATAACTGCCTGGGAACCTGCAGCATCTTCCAGGGGGCTCTTCCCTTCTCACAGAATCAGAGAATCACCAGGTTGGAAGAGACCCACCAGATCATCGAGTCCAACCATTCCCACCAATCTCTAAACCATGTCCCTCAGCACCGCATCCACCTGCACCTTAAACACTTCCAGGGAAGGTGAGTCAACCACCTCCCTGGGCAGCCCATTCCAGTGCCTAACGACCCTTTCAGTGAAGAATTTTATTCAGTTCAAGAAGAAAATAGAAGTATCTGCCAACTACCAAAGAAGTTTGCCCTCTTCATATCATCACTGCAACCATATGCTTCTCCCACTACTGACTCTCTCCTTTTCCCAATAAAAGGCATCAAGTGCAGATGAATAAAACAGATTCATTTCATGTAGATTTCCATGAAAATAAACTCTAGGCAAGAAAACTCTGGTGTAACCAATACTGTTCAAGAAGTTCAAGTATTGGCAAGGTGATTGTCCTTGCCTCCTCCAGGAATAACAATCCTCATTCCCAAGCTCTGCCAGGACAGACTTAGCCTGGACATCAGGAAGAAGTTTTTCACAAAAAGGGTCACTGGGCACTGCCAGAGGGTGCCCAGGGAGGGGGTTGATTCACCTTCCCTGGAGGTGTTTAAGGTGTGGGTAGATGAGGTGCTGAGGGACGTGGTTTAGTGTTTTGATCAGAATGGTTGGACTCGATGATCCAGTGGGTCTCTTCCAACCTGGTTGTTCTAAGATTCTACGAATTAGCAAAGTTTCTTTGTAAAGTCTCCCACATCGACCTCGGTAAGAGAGCCACCACCGCACCTCAGCTTCTCTTGGGCCAGTGACACGTGCAGTCAGCTGCATTTTAGTATAAGCCAGGATCATTTAGCTGTCCTTAAAACCAATGGCAAGACATGATCGTGATGAGAATGAAGGTTTTCAGAATCATAGAACAACCAGGTTGGAAGAGACCCACCAGATCATCGAGTCCAAGAAGCTCTTTACTACTAACAAAGCCCTCGCCCTGTCAGTCCTTGAGCCCAGGCTCGATTTTGGAAGGACAGAAAATAAAAGAAAGGTTGAGGGGAGCATTTATTATTTTTATAGAACGTTTTGTTTCTTTAAACTTAACATGTAAATTTGATCATCGGCTGCTTCATCAGGAAAAGAGCAACTAGATTGGGGGAAAGTGCAGCCAGCAGTGAATATGCATAAAAAGTAACTCTGGAGTGTAAACAAAGCCGGTTTAAACCATTCCCCTTTACTCTTTTTCATTGGTTTGCGGAGATTATATTCAACTATTTGCTTTTAAATCGCATTTGAAAACATCAATTTTGTATCAACAGTCCTGATTTCAAGTGCAAACACTGCTTAATTAGTACTGGGGAAATTCTTTTACGTCCTGTGGAAAATGAGGCTGCTTTCATTTCAAGTCGAAAAGTATCTGCAGCACAAAGTCGTTCGTTTTATTCCTGGGGAAAATAGAAACCCCAAAGATGAAAAGGTTCTCTCAGATTCCTCGAGGATGAGGCAAACGGAGAGGCAAGAGGGGGAAAATCTTTGGTTTTCAGTGAGATGATCCCCTACAGCAATAACCTCCTGCCCTGCCCAGGCTGGTGATGCTGGTGCCCAGCAAAAGGACCCTGCGGCGAACATAAGTGATAAATCCAACAACAAGAGAATATTCCATCTATATTACACACAGTCATGACTTTCAAAAAGTCCTGAGCCTATAAAAAGATAATCCTTTGGGGAAATAAACTACATTTACTGGCATTAAAACAATTTTAAAGGGTAAAAAAGTCACCAGAAAAAAAACCCCAAAAACTAGCAAGAAGAAACAACATTGGGAAAGCCAGAACTTGAATATCTAAAAATTTTTTAGAAGATCCAAGTCAGGATGCACCGTCTATCACTGTTCATCGTCAAGTTTTCCGCTGGTCAACAAATCCATATTATATATCATAGAACCACAGAATCACCAGGTGGGAAGAGACCCACCGGATCACCGAGTCCAAGCATTCCTATCAAACACTAAACCATGTCCCTCAGCACCTCGTTCATCCATCCCTTAAACACCTCCAGGGAAGGTATATCAACCACCTCCCTGTGCAACCTCTGCCAGTGACCAATGACACTTTCCAAGAAAATTTTTTTCCTTATGTTGAGCCTGAACCTCCCCTGGTGGAGCTTGAGGCCATTCCCTCTCGTCCTGTCCCCTGTCCCTTGGGAGAAGGGCCCAGCTCCCTCCTCTCCACAACCTCCTTTCAGGTAGTTGTAGAGAGCAATGAGGTCTCCCCTCAGCCTCCTCTTCTCCAGGATAAACACCCCCAGCTCTCTCAGCCACTCCTCATAAGGCCTGTTCTCCAGCCCCTTCACCAGCTTCGTTGCTCTTCTCTGGACTCGCTCCAGAGCCTCAACATCCTTCTTGTGCTGAGGGGCCCACAACTGAACACAGGATTCGAGGTTTGGTCTCACCAGCACCGAGTCCAGAGGGAGAATAATCCCCGTGGACCTGATGGTCACACCCTTTCTGATCCAAGCCAAGATGCCATTGGCCTTCTTGGCCACCTGAGCACACTGCTGGCTCACATTCAGTTGGCTATCGGCTGATATATATATTAAGAGAAGAAAAAGAAGAGAGGTGGTAATATCTCCAGCTTTGGTATCACCTGCAGCTTTGCTCTGTCAGAAGCTGTTGTTCTCAGTCTCACTTATGCTCCACAGTTAAATTAGAGGTGGATTACTAAGCATTGCCCCAGCAGGAGGGCAGGGTGGGAGGACCATAAAACCTCTAATAAACTTGCCTGAAAAGAACAAGACTGTAACAAGTACATCGATAACAATAATTTCTGCCAAAGATGGACTTCGGCAGGAGGTTATTTCACCAACACTCACATATACTTAAGGAAGTCAAATGACAAGTTATTTCAAATGAAAGGAAACAATACCAGAACGGAGCGTTTAGGGAGACTTAGTATTAAAGGGTCTTTTGGCTCTTTGTGAAGTAGAGGAAGAAAATACCATTCAACTTTGGGGCCATGTGGGTTATATGTAACTTTGGGGTTAAATGCACCAGCACGATCGCTCTTGGAATGCAGGCACTGACCACTCAAAAAAAGATCACACAGCATGTGCAAGTGTTATCTTCCGTTATGTCATCCTATGGTTGGACTCAATGGTCCGGTGGGTCTCTTCCAACCTCGTTGTTCTATGATTCCTCCAAGTTCGATCACATCATTATTGAACAGAAGGGAAAAAAAAAAAAAGTTTGTGTTACTCAGACCTTTCTGCAACACACCACTCCGGGTTCAGCAGAGCAGGTAGATGTACAGACAGAAAAGCAATCTTTGCCCCCAAAGCAGTCATTTATCTCTGGACTCCCAGCTGTCCTCAGTCATGGCCATTACCTTGGCCTAGTACTGTCATTCCTGGACTCTTAAGTTGTTTGAAGAGCACAAATAAAGGTGCACGACCACAGCTAACCTTCCCTCTGCAAGTTTCCAGAAATACAGTATCCGCCAAGGTAAAGAAAGAGAGGTAGCAATTTTTTTTTTTTCATCTTTTATTCATTCCACTATCTCTAACTGCAAAAGAATCGTGAAATTGGAAATTAAAG
This sequence comes from Coccyzus lansbergi, assembly GCA_033558105.1. Classification (NCBI taxonomy): domain Eukaryota; kingdom Metazoa; phylum Chordata; class Aves; order Cuculiformes; family Coccyzidae; genus Coccyzus; species Coccyzus lansbergi. The sequence continues at coordinate 316,699 of JAUMJK010000786.1, read as the reverse complement.
TTTGGACGGACCCAGGCAGGCAATTCAAATGCAAATGCCACCAGCTTGGTGCAAAGACAATGCAGTTCAACACATGGACACTGAATTACAACAAAAATTCATTAAAAGAGGTGTCAGACCAGACAAATAACTGAGCAACCTGGTTCAAAACACGATGTCGGAAATTTCAATACATCTGCTTGACAAATAACCAGAAACTACATGCTTAATAGTGAGCTTCATCAGACACCCAGCACAAAGGTGAAATGTAAGATTTCAGGCCACGCGTTTGCTCTGTTGGATTTTATCGGAGTTTGAAAATTGCTTCTGGGCACCTAGATAGAGATTCCCTGTGCACCTCTACATGAACCCTCTCTCGCTGCGAGCACTTCAGGCATTTCAAGCTATCATTTTCCTCAAACAAAGTAAGTCTGAATGGGCGAGATTTCCATCAGCACAAAGCCTCCTCCGCAGCATTGCAGGAGCTCTCCATCTGGTTGGCTTTGTGCTCTGCCCTGCCCTGGGGTTATCAATACCGTTGCCAAGCTGCCTTCTGGGAGCGAAGATGCAATTTTGGACTAGAAGATGCAATTTTGGACTAGCAGCTCAGTCCCTCTTCACAATGCCTCATTCACCCTATGGAAAGCTTGATGAGGTCATTGACTTGAGCGCATGGAGAAGTGAAGAACAGACCAATTTCCAGCCATGCTAGCAAGATAACACCAGCAAGGGGCTGGATGGATTAAGGGCTGCGTTGGCTTGTGCCCAAAAGGGGACAGAAGAGGACAGATAGCTCCTCACCTGCCCCACCCTGAAAGCTGGGAAACTCTGAGATTCCACAAGTATAGCATTAAATATAAGATGACTTTAACAAAGGAGACGTTATTCACAGTTGTGTGAAGATGATCCAAAATCCATGCTCGTCCTTTGGGTCATCAAAACCACTTGGCACGAGCATCCCAGACTGATAGGAATGGTTGGACTCAATGATCCGGTGGGTCCCTTCCAACCTGATTCTATATGAGCCCATTCTATATGAGCCCATTCTATATGAGCCCATTCTATATGAGCCCATTCTATATGAGCCCATTCTATATGAGCCCATTCTATATGAGCCCAGGTGATAAAGCAATGCAAGGCTTCATCAAGATTTCTGGTAACCCAAAGGTTAAAATAAACGGTGGCACAATCGAAAACATAACAGAGCTCCTTGCTCCACTCTTATACAAAGATTAGAATTTCATTCATGGCACAGCAAACATTTCCCATTTGACCACCACTGCTGCTGAACCCAATACATCCTTTGTTTCTCCTTTGGGGACCTACAAAAGTTATCTCCAAGATGTTGTGCAGCCATTTGGAGAAGAGGAGGCTGAGGGGAGACCTCATTGCTCTCTATAACGAGCTGGAAGGAGGTTGTGGAGAGGAGGGAGCTGGGTTCTTCTCCCAGGGGACAGGAAAAGAGGGAATGGCCTCAAGCTCCACCAGGGGAGGGTCAGGTTAAACATTAGGAAAAAAATTTTCACAGGAAAGGTCATTGGGCACTGGCAGAGGCTGCCCAGGGAGGTGGTTGAGTCACCTTCCCTGGAGGTGTTTAAGGGACAGTTGGACGAGGTCCTGAGGGACATGGTTTAGTGTTTGATAGGAACTGTTGGACTCAATGATCCAGTGAGTCTCTTCCAACCTGGTTGATCTATCAGTCTATGATTCCATGATTTGCCATCACTTCCCCCAAGACCTGCAAGCAGCTCCCCACTCTCTCTCCCAGCAGGAAAACAACTGAATTCTCCACTTAATATGTAAAACAGAAGCCCACGTTTTCTGAAAAAATGGAAATGAGCATCTTCCAGAAAAACAAAAACATAATAAACAGCCTAATAACGCCTGCAAACTTTATCTCCATCACGCATGAGGAAAGCACAGATTTTTCTCCTCGATCATAGTCACTACACAAATCCACTTAAAAACATCAACTCATAAACATATGGTTTAAGCATCCCACAAGTTATGGGAGGGTTGTTTTTGTTTGGGTTTATTTCTTTCTTTTTTTTTTAAAGGGCACAAATTGTGAATATCTTCTGAAAGGATGAAATCTGCTGCCAACTGGAATCTGATTCAGCTCTCAAACACCTCCACAAATTACCTTGACGCCTGAAGAAAACAAACCATCCAAACGCTACCCAGAAATGTTAAGAGAATAGGGGATGAATCACTAGTGATGTTGCCTTCCTGGTTGAAAAGACAGTCATGATGAGGCGATGCCATCAGGCCTCCCAGAACAATCACCCACCCAAGACCTACTTCTCAATAGCTGCTTTTGAGAGCTTTTCAGGTGTGCACTGGGATTTATTTTTGGCTGAGAAAGCAACATTCTCACCTCATCAGCTACTTGATCTACCCATTAAGTAGCAAACTCCTCTTAAATCTTCCTTTCTTTTGCTCTCAAGTCCCTTCCAAAAAGCAAACAAATGCATTTAGAAGATCAGACAAGTTTTCTTTCCAACAAGCAGAAGACATTTTTAAGCCTATCAATATTTTCAAAGCTGGTCAACCTGTATCACCTTCAAAGAGCTGGAGGAAAAGAAAATGACTTTCTGCATCTGTTTTTTGCTCTCTCTCAACAAAATGGTTGTTTCCCAACCCACTGAAAAATGAGAAGCAGCCAATGAATCACAAATAATTGCTTCCAGGCTAAGAAAAAGAGACCCTGTGGGCAAATAGAACATCTGATGTGGAATGTCAGACTGGATCAGAAATAAATGGGGTGGTAAGCAATCTCACCAGTTCATAGAATCACCAGGTTGGAAGAGACCCACCGGATCATTGAGTCCAACCATTCCCACCAATCTCTAAACCCTCATGTCCCTCATCACCTCGTCCACCCAAGCAATGATGATATATACATTAGTACATCGAAAAAGCAAAGCAGATGTCGTCATCTGCTTGTTTGCTGTGGAAAACTGGAGATAATCCCTCAATGAGATCCAGCAGATGGAACCCCCACGGTCCATGAGACAAGAATGAACTGGGAAGGATGGATTAATGAATAACAGGAATAAGAATGGTTGGACTCAATGATCCGATGGGTCTCTTCCAACCTGGTGATTCTATGATTCTATGAGAAATGCATTAATCAAAGAAGATGCCATAGTTTCCTTGCATACAAGCACACACTGTCAGTTACGCAAGAGAAGAGGAGGTCGCTGATCATGACCACCTTCCAGCAGGTCCAGGGAGGTTCTTCTCCCTCTGGACTCAGCACTGGTGAGGCTGCTCCTCGAATCCTGTGTTCAGTTCTGGGCCCCTCAGCACAAGAAGGATGTTGAGGCTCAGGAGCAAGTCCAGAGAAGAGCAAGGAAGCTGGGGAAGGGGTTGGAGAACAAGAGGAATGGCTGAGAGAACTGGGGGGGTTTATCCTGGAGAAGAGGAGGCTGAGGGGAAACCTCATTGCTCTCTCCAACTACCTGAAAGGAGGTTGTGGAGAGGAGGGAGCTGGGCTTTTCTCCCAAGTGACAGGACAAGAGGGAATGGTCTCAAGCTCTGCCAGGGGAGTTTCAGGCTGGACATTAGGAAAAAAATTTTCACAGAAAGGGTCATTGGGCTCTGGCAGAGGCTGCCCAGGGAGGGGGGTGACTCACCTTCCCTGGAGGGGTTTAAGGTGTGGGTGGACGAGGTGCTGAGGGACATGGTTTAATGATTGATGGGAATGGTTGGACTTGATGATCCGGTGGGTCTCTTCCAACCTGGTTGTTCTATGATTCTATGATTCAATCAAGTTTCCAAGCTCCAAGCAGCCCACACAAGCAGCCCTTGAAGTGCCTTGAGCAGCATCTGCCTAACACAAAGCACCCCAGCACCACCAAGCTGCACATCACAGAATCATAGAACAACCAGGTTGGAAGAGACCCACCAGATCATCAAGTCAAACCATTCCTATCAAACACTAAACCATGCGCGTCAGGACCTCATCTACTCATCCCGTAAACAGCTCCAGAGAAGGTGAATCAACCACCTCCCTGGGCAGCCTATTCCAATGCCTTCCAATGGTAGAAGGGATGAGCGGCTCACCAAGGTGGGAACACCTTCCTACATCTCAGACTAAACTGAAGAAAAAGAGAATAGAAACTTCACAAGGAATGGGACAGAGGATAGCTTCACAGTCCCGCTAGGTCTTGCCAGCTGCATCAGTCTTGGTCCTATTCACCAGCAAATTAACTACCAAAGCCCTAGAGCCACAGATGATCAGGCTAAATAAGTAATAAGTAATAAAAAGAAGTAAACAAAGGTGAAGGACAGGCCTGAGGCTTATTTCTGTATGTGGCTTTTATGCAGCTCCTGCTGAGCCGGGATGCTGATGCAGACGATGCTGTTTCAAGGCAGCCATTCCCTGCAATTCCAGAGAAGAGCTGATTTACGCTGTCAGATGGGTGAACCAGCACCCACAGGTACTATAAACAAGACTTGGCACACAGTCCATCACAGGCAAAAAGAAGCCAAGATAATGGAGTGCGAGTCTGCAGGAGAAAATGCGATTTCTTCCCCAGCAAAAGAAACTAGAAAATACAGTAAAACCTCCAGCCAGGCTACCTTCCGTAGGGTTTCAGTCAATAATGTGTAACAAAACAAACCGAATGATTTTTTTTTTGCCTGCAAAACTGATGGAAAGATTGTGAAATTGCCTAATATACAGTCACTCAGGATTAATCACAAAGGGAGCCATCGACTGCTTCTTGGTCTGCAGATAACCCGGAACAGATGCTTTGACTACTTACAACCCGAGCATATTAATTCAACAATCTGCATGCAACCTGTTTGCTTTTTTAAAAAAAAGAGCTTTTCCCAACCGAGACCACTGGGTTTTGTTCTGTTACTTCTGTTAAATATAATCCCCATGGGTCTCTAGGGAAGTGCTGTGCTTTCTGGGCACAACAGTCTGATGAGACCCTTGATTTATAGCACATAATCCCTCAACTTCATAGAATCATAGAATCACCAGGTTGGAAGAGACCCACCGGATCATCGAGTCCAACCATTCCTATCAAAACTTCACGGCATCCTTGTTATTCCACTGAATCACAGTGGACTCAGCCTTGGAGACTTGAGTTTCACCTTCCTTGCCAAGGCAGCACTGGTTTTGCTCAGTCCTACCCCTTCATCTTGCTTAGTTGTTATTTACCTGCAGTTTTGTGCGTGGTTTTCTGCATGATTATTATATTTCTCGTTCATCTCTAGACTGATGTTCTGTGAGAATCATAGAACAACCAGGTTGGAAGAGACCCTCCGGGTCATCGAGTCCAACCATTCCTATCAAACACTAAGCCATGTCCCTCAGCACCTCGTCCACCTGTGCCTTTAACACCTCCAGGGAAGGTGACTCAACCACCTGCCTGGGTAGCCCATTCCAGAATAATGCAGAGAGGCTCTAAATTTTGTCAGGAGTTGACAATTGAGAGAATAGGAATGGGGGAAATAACCTATGGGCAAGGTTTGGGTTTATTTCTTTGTCACACTGCCTTCCCACTAAAGTGCTGGAGCTCGCACTGCTGTGGTTACCTTGGGCAGCAGAGGAACCCTTGATGGGATTTTGCAGATTTCGTCTGGTTACTCAGTCTCTTAGATTATTTGCAAGCTTGAAATTGGAAGTTTTTTTTAAAGACGGGTGGACGAGGTGCTGAGGGACATGGTTTAGTGTTTGATGGGAATGGTTGGATTCGATGATCCGGTGGGTCTCTTCCAACCTGGTGATTCTATGATGTAGAGGCTGGGCAGCTACATGATCCAGAGACTCTGTAACTCAGGCTCCTCTTTCAAACTGTTATCAACTGATCTAACAGGGAATTTCTCCTTCTACAAGCCTTTTCTTCCTTTTAGATTAAAGCAGCTAAAATGATTGCATTACCACTCTTGCCATTCACTTACAGTATTCAGCAAGACCTCTCTGGCCACCTCCACTCTTTTTCTTCAACTGCTCTATCTGTTTACTGATCTTGTTTCTCCCCCTTCATTCAGAAGACATCCCCACATGTGGGATTACACCATTCTCCCTGCTCCCACAGTGCAAGAATCGATCTCTTTTGAAAAAGAAACGTAAACTGCCTTTTTCCTGAAGCCAGCATTTGCCTTCCCTTCCCCTCCTTTCCCCTCCCTGCAAGCCTGAGCTGTGTTGGCTGCAAAACAAAAATCATTTTTGAAGCTATTAACCTGTGCTGGGTAGCTGAATGGGAGAATTGGGCACATCTCATCAAACGGATCCCTCTGGTTCCCGCAGCAGCCTAAGTAGGTGTCGGTTGGCGTGATTAACACACCGAATGTACCAGAGATTGTTTCAGCTTCGTTCCCACTTCAGGTTATAAAGTTGCTTTTTATTGCAGTTGTTCGTTAAATTAAAAGACAGTTTTCGGATTGAAATGCAAATTCTTAGGGTCAGCTTAGCAATAACAGCCAAGGGGGAAACAATTACCATTACAGAAGGGAAAAAAAAAATATAGGAAAGAGTTTTTAAAAAAAATCTCCTGCAAGATCTTTGTTAAACCTTGTCAACAACATTATCTGGCTGCTCCATGCTGTAAAAAATGAGGTTTTATTTCAGTAAATGCCACTGGGCAAGGACAGGAAAACTGGGTAAGACTTGGAAGCGCAAGATGCCGCTTTATACCATGTCACAGATGCTGAAGTCCTTCTCTTTCTCTCCAGCTGGCTTCAAAATAAGAGTGGTTGAGGACACATGGTATTTTTGAGGCTCTGAGTACAGAGGAAGACGCGTATTGCCAAGTCCACAAGAAGGGGTGATGCAGGGAGTCCCTGGAATACTGTGTCGAGCTCTGGAGATCCTCGGGACAGGAGGGACACAAAAAATGTTCAGAGGTCTGGAACACCTCGCTTATGAAGAGAGGTTGAGAGAGTTGGGGTTGTTCAGCCCAAATACCATTTGCAAAAAGCAGAATTAAATGCCCCTGGTCCGATTCATAGGTAGGATACGCTGGGCTGCTTTTTGCAGAAAAAGCATGAGCAGAGCAGAGCTGGGGAGGAGAATTTTTAGCCCAACACAAAGGTAACGACCTAGGTTGACCCTCATCAGCAACTGCCCAGGTCCAGCCCCCTCACCAGCTTCGTTGCTCTTCTCTGGACTCACTCCAAAGCCTCAACATCCTTCTTGTGGCGAGGGTGAGGATTCGAGGAGCAGTCTCACCAGTGCTGAATACAGAGGGAGAAGAATCTCCCTGGACCTGCTGCTCACACCATTTCTGATCCAAGCCAAGATGCCACTGGCCTTCTTAGCCACCTGTTCTTTCCCACAGCAGAATAAGCAACAGAAAGATGAGGAATGTCTCCATGGTCTTTCATTAACAACACAGCAGTCAAAGTTTAAGTTCTTCATCAGACGATATGTATAGGAGTTGTTTTAGCCCCACTAGCAAGGAAGAGAGGGGACAACACTCTTTTCGTGATGGAAAACCTCAAAGAAGGTCTGGGTTGTCCGTTCCCCCAGGCAGCACACCTGGGGAATCGTAGAATCACCAGGTTGTAAGAGACCCACCGGATCATCGAGTCCAAACGTTCCTATCAAACACTAAACCATGTCCCTCAGCACCTCGTCCACCTGCACCTTAAACACCTCCAGGGAAGGTGAATCAACCACCTCCCTGGGCAGCCTCTGCCACTGCCCAATGACACTTTCTGTGAAAAAGATAGAGTCCAACCATTCCTATCAAACACTAAACCATGTCCCTCAGCACCTCGTCTCTTCACCAGAGTGAGACAACTGAGAGTTAAACCACTGAAGCTGTGACACGCGGCACAAGGACCAATTTTAGAAATATCAGTTCAGTCCTCTTTTTGTCTTTCTGGTCTGTTCAACTTGCACGACATGCAGAACTTCAACATCGCTAGGAAAAGCAGGGCGCTCGCACAGCTCTCAGTCCTGACTGCATGACAGAATGATGTTAGAGACAAAAGCAGTCTGGAGAGATCAGCAGGAATATTTTTGTACATTGGTAAACAGCTGCCATCAGGAAAATAATTTTTTTTTTTCTCATTATAGCCTAATATGAGGCTACGACATTGAACAGTTTGGTTATGTGATCAACATCAGGCTTAACAAGAGAGGGAAAAATTGGAAGGGGGGGAAATGTTGGTTAAACACTTCTTTCAAAAGAAACAGCCGTTAACCCACACCAAGAGAATCACAGAATCACCAGGTTGGAAGAGACCCACTGGATCACTGAGTCAAACCATTCCTATTAAACACTAACCCATGTCCCTCAGCACCTTATCTACCTGTCCCTCAAACACCTCCAGGGAAGGTGAATCAACCACCTCCCTGGGCAGCCTGTTCCAATGCCCAATGACCCTTTCTGTGAAAAATTTTTTCCTAATGTTGAGCCTGAACCACCCCTGGTGGAGCTTTGAGACCATTCCCTCTTGTCCCCTTGTCACTTGGGAGACATGAAGGGTGAGTATTCCCAGATTTATTCTCAAGGACTCATATATATTAGATGTGTCTGGTTTACATATCCCAAAATGATTGGTTTTAATGCCAAATTAAGTAAAACTTGATTCGGAGAAGGCTGCATTTTCCCTAGTTCGGGATCATCACTGGTGATGCTCATCATTAAGGGGATGTAAGCCGGTAGCTTCACTTAGGCTGCAGAAGACAAAAAGGTAGAATCCAGCTGCTTCTCTGCTCACAAAACTTAGGGAAGCAAACAGGCAGATTATTTTTGTTGTTCAAGTCGACCTGAAAAACATAGTAACAACTGCCATCTTACCCCAAAAACTCACAGCTCTTTGCCAGCCAGAACACAACTCCTCCACCAGGATGGAATGTACAAAGCTGACACATCCAGCACTAACATATAGTAGTTATAAATTTTAGAAGCGACAAGTGAGCTATGGTTGTGCCTTTTTTAGCCTGCCCTGGTTTATGGGATGAAATTTTCTCTTCTGTGATTTTTTTTTTTTTTAAAGTCACTACCACATATTTGCATAGTTGTTTTCTCTCCCTTCAGAGAGTCATAGAATCACCAGGTTGGAAGAGACCCATCGGATCATCGAGTCCAACCATTCCTATCAAACACTAAACCATGTCCCTCAGCACCTCATCTATTTGTGCCTTAAACACCTCCAGGGAAGGTGAATCAACCACCTCCCTGGGCAGCCTGTTCCAATGCCCAATGATCCTTTCTCTGAAATATTTTTTCCTAATGTTCAGCCTAAATCTCCCCTGGTGGAGCTTGAGGCCATTCCCTCTTGTCCTGTCCTCTGTCACTTGGGAGAAGAGTCCAGCTCCCTCCTCTCCACAACCTCCTCTCAGGTAGTTGGAGAGAGCAATGAGGTCTCTTCTCAGCCTCCTCTTCTCCAGGATAAACACCTCCAGCTCTCTCAGCCGTTCCTCATAAGGTCTGTTCTCCAGACCCCTCACCAGCCTTGTTGTTCTTCTCTGATGTCATTTGCAGAAGCAAGGGGTTTATGGCAAGAGATTATTAATATTAATCTAAAAAAGCTCTTCATTAACCGACAGCAGAACTGAAATGTGCTGCGTTCACCACTTTGTAGCAGCAAAATTAGAAGCGCAGTGACTCATGACTGAAACTCAGCTGCAAGTTTAAGGGACGGGTGGACGAGGTGCTGAGGGACATGGGTTAGGGTTTGATGGGAATGGTTGCACTCAATGATCCAGTGGGTCTCTTCCAACCTGGCTGTTCTATGATTCTATTCTATGATTCTAAGTGCACCCCACAACCACATCTGAGAAGAAACTACCAGCCAAGGAGCCAGCAGCAGCAAACCAGCATCACTCTTCCTCAAGCTCCACCAGGGGAGGTTCAGGTTCAACGTTAGGAAAAAACTTCTCACAGAAAGGGTCATTGGGCACTGGCACAGGCTGCCCAGGGAGGTGGTTGATTCACCTTCCCTGGAGGGGTTTAAGGGACAGGTGGACAAGGTGCTGAGGATCATGGTTTAGTGTTTGATTAGAATGATTTGACTCCATGATCCGGTGGGTCTCTTCCAAGCTGGTTGTTACATGATTCTATGATTCCTCTGCCACTCGGAGCTGATAAGAGCTCTCTACCCACTGACATTCGCTGCTGTAGATGCTGCTGCTTCCAAGAGGGAAAGAAGGGTAGTTTAGGAATAGTCATTTGCTAATCAAATAATGGTGTGGGTTTAATTCAATTCCATGCAGAGCACCTTGGAACAGTTCTGTTCGCAGCCTGTCAGGTTAAATTTATTTGTAAATTTTTCTTAGAGGTGGCTTCATACCAGGAATTTAAATTCTACATACCTTTTTTCCCCCCCTCTATAGGTACCCACCATAGAATCATAGAATCACCAGGTTGGAAGAGACCCACTGGATCATCGAGTCCAACCATTCCTATCAAACACTAAACCATGTCCCTCAGCACCTCGTCTCACCCATCCCTTAAACACCTCCAGGAAAGGTGAATCAACCCCCTCCCTGGGCAGCCTCTGCCACTGCCCAGTCACCCTTTCTGTGAAGAATTTTTTCCTTATGCTGAGCCTAAACCTCCCCTGGTGGAGCTTGAGGCCATTTCCTCTCATGCTGTCCCCTGTCACTTGGGAGAAGGGCCCAGATCCCTCCTCTCTACAACCTCCTTTCAAGTACCTGGAGAGAGCAATGAGGTCTCCCCTCACTCTCCTCTTCTCCAGGCTAAACACCCCCAGCTCTCTCAGCCCTTCCTCAGAAGGCCTATTCTCCAGCCCCTCCACCAGCTTTGTTGCTCTTCTCTGCACTCGCTCCAGAGCCTCAACATCCTTCTTGTGGTGAGGGGCCCAATTAAGTTGTTTATGGTAAGTTTTTATAAACGATGCTTCTTTCTACTCCTTATGGAGCTCTTCAAATCACTAATTTGTAATATCAGAGCGAACCGATTGCTATTCTTGGATCAGAGCGAATCCTAACTCGCTTATCCCACAATTTGACAGCTGATGTGCATAATATTGTGAATACAGCATATAACAAACCTCAAGACAGTGAAATAAGCCTCAGAACGTCTCCTATCTGCGCACAAGATTTATGGAAAATGCCTACCGAGTGCCAATTCTAACTCGTAGGTATTGGAAAATTAAAACTGCGTAATAAAACACATCAGTCTTGTCACTTATTTGGGGTTAACAAAAGCCCCAAAGCGTTTTTTTAAATCCTTAACCTGCTCAGACATTAATTGCCCTAAGGAACGTGATTTATCTTGTTGCTACCTTAATAAACCCTTTCTGCATCTTACTGATTTGGCCTGATTAGCATTGAAAAATCATCTCTGAAAGTCCACACGTAAATATACTATTCGACAGTACGTTCACTCCCATTAGCTTTCATTTACTATCAACAATATGCGTTTCACTTTGGCAGAAGCCTCCGTTCGCTTTTTAAGCTACATTATTGGGGACAAAACACTAAGCAAAGATTCAGCATCCTGTTCATCTCGCTATAATAAATAAAAACATTAAACAAATGGGGCCAGACTCCAAGAGCATGGAGACAGCAGCTCACCAACAGATGGGACTGTGGCAGTTTATCACCCGAGGACCTGGCTCTGAACGCTAACATATGATCATCACTCGACTGTGGGACTGAGAGGCAAATCTAGTGGGAAGTTAAGAGTGATAAGTATAGAATCGTAGAATTGTCAGGTTGGAAGAGACCCACCGGATCATTTGAGTCCAACCATTCCTATCAAACACTAAACCATGTCCCTCAGCACCTCGTCCACCCATCCCTTAAACACCTCCAGGGAAGGTGAATCAACCACCTCCCTGGGCAGCCTCTGACACTGACCAATGACCCTTTCTGTGAAGAATTTTTCATTTATGTTGAGCCTGAACTTCCCCTGGCAGAGCTTGAGGCCATTCCCTCTCGTCCTGTCCCCTGTCACTTGGGAGAAGAGCCCAGCTCCCTCCTCTCCACAACCTCCTCTCAGGGAATTATAGAGAGCAATGAGGTCTCTTCTCAGCCTCCTCTTCTCCAGGAGAAACACCCCCAGTTCTCTCAGCCCTTCCTCAGAAGGCCTGTTCTCCAGAACCCCTCACAGAAGCCTCGTTGCTCTTCTCTGGACTCACTCCAGAGCCTCAACATCCTTCTTGTGGTGAGGGGTCCACACCTGAACACAGGATTCAAGGAGCAGTCTCACCAGTGCCGAGTTCAGAGGGAGAAGAACCTCCCTGGCCCTGCTGATCACACCGTTTCTGATCCAAGCCAAGATGCCATTGGTTTTCTTGGCCACCTGGGCCACTGCTGGCTCATGGTCAGTCGCTGTCGACCAACACCCCCAGGTCCCTCTCTCCTCCAGGCTCTGAAGAAGTGCTCTGACCCATCCCCCATCTGTCCTTCAGATCCTGCTGGTCTGGCACACACAATTACAAACCAGAAAAGAAACATTAGAGCTTCCCCAGTATCAGCAAAAGATTCTACCAAGTGTGTACTTTGAGGTCCCAAAGTCTCCAGACTTCTGAGAGAAGTGGAAGCGACTGAGGAGATATACTTTGTGCTTTGATTCCACAGCCTGCTCCCCCAGCTTTCCTCCACCAAACACAGACCTGCTTATTTCGACAGTTAAATAACACACATTTCTTTTGCAAAAGTCAGATGGAAAGCTAGCATTATGTTTAAAATGTAAACAGTCGAAGCAGCACGAGAAGCTGCTGGGACACCTCCGCATTCCCCAGCACTTCAGTCTTCCCAACCACCACCAAAAGCACCGAAGGAGACCAAAATGCCTCAATTCCCCAGAGATCAAGACCTCTTCAGCCAACAGAGCACAAGATTAGGAGATAAATTATCCTCCAAGCAGCAGATCTGAGCAAAGTCAGTTCTGCAATGTTAAATATTTTCAGCTAAGTGGGGTCTGTGAAGAAGGTTTGTTTCTTCCAAGAAGGAAAACAACGTACATGAGATAGTTGCAAATGATAACAAGCAGGAGTTGCTGAAGAAAAGCAGAAAATAAACTTCCTTTCTTTTCATTCATCATTCAAAGTCTAGTCATTCCCTCCAGACAAACATTAGCAAGGATACCTCCTTCTTTTCTTATCTTAAGCCTAATGGGAACAAACACATTCCTTGGTTGAAAAGTCATCCGTGGATTCGATTCAGTCCAAATTTCAACGCAAGAAAACAGTGTTTAAAGAAGATTTCTGGAAGTAATTGTCGTCTTAGGGCATGTTGACCACTTGGCTCTAATAAAAGGCTATACTGGGACTTACGAGTTTCTCAGTCACTGTGGAGCATCTGCCCCACGGATTGCTAAAAAATTGAATGAATCATTGGAAAACTATCAAGATTAGGGGCAAAAATCACCCTGGGATCCTCAGGAATACTTTCCCAGGGATATCTGCACTAAAAATCACAAGTCCTTCATCATTTTGCACTAGTGAAGCCGGAAGGGCTTTGCCACTGGTTGTCCTTTATTTCACACTAAGGATCTTTTATCAATGTTATAAATTGGCTTCACTTTTACAATGAAAACAACTGCCATGACAAAACATGGTGAAGCTCACGTTTTGGGTTGGAAGTCCTGAAAATCATAGAATCACCAGGTTGGAAGAGTTCATCGCGTCCAACCATTCCCACCAACCTCTAAACCACATCCCTGAGCACCTCATCTACCTGCACCTTAAACACCTCCAGGGAAGGTGACTCAACCCCCTCCCTGGGCAGCCTGTTCCAGTGCCCAATGACCCTTTCTGTGAAGAAACGCTCATCTCAGTAAGATTTCACCTAGTTATGAACAAAGTTCTTTGACAAGCTCCCTGACCTCTCCATCCGCCCCCAAGAGCATGAAAGAAAAGGGCAGAAGCAGATGAAAAACTACGAGCACCACAAAAAGCACTTCAAGGAATCTGTGAAGTTACATATTATTAGGGTTGGGACAATCCGGTGGGTCTCTTCCAACCTGGTGATTCTATGATTCTATTACATGGAGAAAAAAAAAAAAAAAAAAAAAATCCAGCTAGAAAATAACTTTATTTCTTCCTACTTCAAGATAAGAGCTAATATCGTTTCTGCAGTGATAAACAGTCCCCGGGTGGATCTCTACTGGAAGGATGCGACTGTATAACTACAACAGGATTACTGCTTTTTGGGATCTGCATTGTCTCAAAATTCAGCTGCTGCTTTTATTTATCCTATTAGAAAACCCACCCAGGCTTATTTCATGCTCTAGTCATTTCACAAAATAGCTGTCTCACATCAGAACCGAGAGGTTATGAAAATATTTAGCACAAGGATGGTAAACGTCTCATTTTTTCTTAGCTTTTAAACCTTGAATTCCTATAATCACATTGTATTTAATTATCATCTGTGCCTAGATGTGCTAAGAATAGCAGCTGCCAGGACGCATTCTCATTTCCATCATTCTAGAGCACAATGCAAACATCGATTGGATAACTTAAAATCTTAAAGATTAGTCTCCTAAGAGTAATATTCTCTTTTTTAACCCACAACCTTGTGAAGGCTACACATAAGTGTAAGATCAAGACCAACACATCAGGTCTCTCCCAACCTGGTTGTTCTATGATTCTATATTAAACCAAAAGAAAAATAAGAAAACTTCGCCAAAGAAAAAAACAAAGAAATTCCCCACCTCCCTGGTTTTATTCTCTTATTATTTACTTATTTTCAGATTCCTCCCTGGAATCAAACTTCAAAGCCAAAATAGGGACATTTGATAGGAACATTTGGACTCGATGATCCAGTGGGTCTCTTCCAACCTGGTTGTTCTATGATTCTATGAAAAGCAGCAGTGTTTGTAATGCTTTACTCTTCTGAGAAGGTGTCTTGAGCACTCAGGAATTATATTGGACGCATTGACTATAAACTGGAGATAAGGTTCAAGAGGCTGAATGGGCACCTTATCAAGCAGAGGGTCACCAAGATAGAATCACAGAATCACCAGGTTGGAAGAGACCCACTGGATCATCGAGTCCAACCATTCCCATCAAACACTAACCCATGTCCCTCAGCACCTCGTCCACCCATCCCTTAAACACCTCCAGGGAAGGTGAATCAACCACCTCCCTGGGCAGCCTGTTCCAATGCCCAATGACCCTTTCTGTGAAAAACTTCCTCCTAATGTCCAGCCTAAATCTCCCCTGGTGGAGCTTGAGGCCATTCCCTCTTGCCCTGTCCCTTGGGAGAAGAGCCCAACTCCCTACTCTCTACAACCTCCTTTAAGATGTATGTCTTAAAACAACTTCTTTGTCTGCATTTGTAAAGTGCACTTTCCAATTAGACTGCTAGAGACCTTGGATGTCTATGGACCAAAAGCCCCTTCCATTCTCAATTCTCCAGTTCCCATTCTTTTATTTTCCACTACAGATAAAGAGTAGGGAGGAGAAAGTGGGAATTTTACAAGGCAGAAACGACTTCGCAGTTAAAACAAGCAGCAGGAAGCCTTTCCCTCCTTCCCCTTCCTCGAACTGTTTATTTTGAGCTCTCTCTGCGCGACCCAGAGCAGTGAGAAAGGGCACCGGTTTGCAGGGTTTGATTACTTTTTCTGCAGCTCAGCCTTCAAAGTAAACAAGCAAACCCAAAGCAAAGCAAACCTGACGAGAGGGAACATTCTGCCTCTAATGTTCCTTTAATAATAGTTTGGATTGCTAACACTAGTGTCTTTCTAGCTGCATACACAGACTAAATTATAGAGCCACGTATTTTAATGGGCAGAAACAAAGGTCACAATCCAGGCGCTTTCATGTTCGCTGTTACGATGAAAAGTCCTTTTATTTTACATTTCAGTTGTGGGAGTTTCAACAAAAGGAAGTCATGGAGTGGTGGGAGAGAGGAGAAAGACATTTGCGCCTCCCCTTTCGGCTGCTATTAATAAAATGAATGAGGCTTTGTTTCACCAATTTAAATGAAACCTTCTCGACGACAAAAGGCGTCTCCAAATAATAATGGTTGGACTCGACGATTCGGTGGGTCTCTTCCAACCTGGTGATTCTATGATTCTACAAAATATAAATAGCACATCAACTATGATGGTAAGTGTGAGGAAAATATACAATCATTGTTTCCCATACAGTGGGAATAAAAAGAGTTTTACCCCCGTGCGTTTTCTTCCCCAAAGAGGGGAAGGTGAATGTTTGGCTGCCTGCAGATGAATCCAGTTGTACGAATGCACTTACAGAACAATGAATCTATTTGACAAACTCCAGCACTCCTCCCTAGCAATGAGGACCAGGGCTTGTGCTAAACATGCTCCAGCCTTGTTCAACACTTCACTGCAAAGAGACTGGGATTCAGAGAAGCCAAGATAACGGCGAACGAAATGGCAAGAGTTGTAAATCACCGTGAGCACGAGCAGATCCCAGAGAAAAGCAGGGCATTCATTTTCAAGATGAAAATATTTCCAGGTCATCTTGACACTAGAACTTTTACAGCGTTACCGAAGAACCTGCCCCGTCTCATCCAAATATAACAGGGAAGTTCGCACTGACAGCAGAGCCTGAACACGGAGAGAGGAACCAGACTGTGTTTTTCACACAGAGGGTCATTGGGCATTGGAATAGGCTGCCCAGGGAGGTGGCTGATTCACCTTCCTTGGAGGTGTTTAAGGGACGGGTAGATGAGGTCCTAAGGGACATGTCTTAGTGTTTGATAGGAATGGTTGGACTCGATGATCCGATGGGTCTCTTCCAACCTGGTTGTTCTATGATTCTATGACTCAGTAACTCATGTGCTTGGCAGCACTTGTCCAAAGGCAACATGTACTGCACAGTCCCTTCTCACCACCAGCAATACCTCTAGAAACATGGAGCTGGTATATTATCAGTATTATTATTATTGCTAAAATAAATTGCATTTGAAAGTTCTGAAGTCACAGAATCACAGAATCACCAGGTTGGAAGAGACCCACTGGATCATTGAGTCCAACCATTCCTATCAAACACTAACCCATGTCCCTCAGCACCTCGTCCACCCGTCCCTTAAACACCTCCAGGGAAGATGAATCAACCCCCTCCCTGGGCAGCCTCTGACAGTGCTCAATGACCTTTTCTCTGAAGAATTTTTTCCTTATGTGGAAGAAGAAAGAAGAGGCCATTTCAAGAGCGCATCTTCACAGAACTAATAGAAAGTCCTGTGAAAGGCAAGTTCTTCAGAGGCTAGTGAGTTCCTGGTATGCTGAAAATCCCTCTTTGCTGTAAATATCTAATTGATTCCTTCCCACACAGTGCTCTTCATGGACAATGAGTCAATGCTCTCCAAACTCAAGAGCCGTCGAATACCTGTTGCACTGAGATGCTATTTTCTGCCATTCGCTTGGGAAGGCAGATCAAGACCCCTCGAGAAGAGGCTTGGAGGCTCAGGCAGGGCGCAAAACACTCATACTGAAAGGCAGAATAAGTCTTAAAAGCAACACTTCCACGATTGTATTAGAAAAAGCCCTGATTGCAATGGATGCAGCTATTATTACCTTCCCCAGTGTCCTTAGGAGATGCAGAAAGTCAAGACCTAGCTATGTTATCAGGAATATATTTGGGAAAAGCACTGAGAACTGCCTGGTCCTACACCAAAAAAGCAGGAATTTCATGGTCGTATAAATGACCACCAGTCCTGAGGATGCCTAGGAAGGCTACTCCATGAGCATGCACGACAGAACCCAGTATCATAGAATCACAGAATCACCAGGTTGGAAGAGACCCACCGGATCATCGAGTCCAACCATTCCTATCAAACACTAACCCATGTCCCTCAGCACCTCTTCCACCCACACCCTAAACACCTCCAAGGAAGGCGAATCAACCACTTTACCTATGCAACCAGGTAAATCCCTACCTGCACAGACTCAACTCCCTTTCTCCAAGCAGGATCTCAGAGCGTGAGACTGACCTACAACACCCCAGCAGACACAGAGTTCAGACAACATCTCTGCATTTAATTGACTGAACCACAAACCACATGTTCATTCTTAAACCCAGAGACTAAACAAGTTAAAAACTGACTCAAGAGTTTCTAAGATTTGTTACAGACAACATCCTCTCAGCAGAGCAGAGGGAAAAAGAAGTAAACAAACACACACCTCAATATGGTTCTCCTTGAGATGAATGATGGTCACTATCAGGGTAGGGGAATGTCAACAAGGTCAGGAGAAAATGATGCATCTGAACTTTGGAATCACAGAATCACAGAATCTCCTGTGCTCCAGCCCCTTCACCAGCTTTGTTGCTCTTCTCTGGACTCGCTCCAGAGCCTCAATATCCTTCTTGTGCTCAGGGGCCCACAACTGAACACAGGATTCGAGGAGCGGCCTCACCAGTGCTGAGTACAGAGGGGAAAATAACCTCCCTGGAAAACAGAGTGTTTCTATATCCCTGCTTTAGTTTTGATTCAACAGCAAAAATCCCCAGAGACCAAAGAGCTGCTTTGGGGATTGCACCCACCTGAGATCAGGCAGCTCTGCCACCTCTGATCAGAGGTCTCCTACAGCCTCTTGCATTTCTCTCTGTAGTTCAGATGACTACACAGACTTTGTCTCCCCTTCTCAACCCCAAGTTTGACATCCTGTCAAATCCTGCACCTTCTAGGAATAAGTTCCTTCTCAAGACCTTCTTTGATACGAATGATTGGACTCAATGATCCAGTGGGTCTCTTCCAACCTGGTGATTCTATGATTCTAAGACACCTCCAAACTCCCCAAAAACAGGTTCCCACGCAAAGTCCAAATTACACACCTCAGTGCTTTGTAGAAGCTACCAAGAACGGGGCAACAGAAAAGGAGGTTTCCTTTGAAAATAAAAGGTGCATCTCCATGGCTGAAGACAAGCATAAAATTCAACTTCAAGAGGAGAGGAAAAACTGCTAAAACAGGGCCTGGGGAAAGCGTAGGCTGTTTCTCAACACAGGTTCTTAAGAAGCTGCTTCTTCCCTTTTCACGACGACAGAAGCAGAAGCCCACACAGTATTGGTGGAGCTATTTTTCCTCTCAAGCTGCACTGCAGAGGTGTAACTCCAAATTCATTTGCACAAAGACAGGCGGTCGGGGAGGACGTTGCAGCACACATTTCCCATCCAAAACCACCAGCAACCGAACAGTTAATTCAAGCATTTTAAACTTCCTTTCCCCCCAAAGCTCAACGTATTATTTCTTCCACATGTTATAAGAGTAACAAACATAAAGCAGGACCCTTTACACCTATTAATATCTGCTTATATCGACATGACTGTTATCCACACGAGAGCCGAAAACCTGTCCCTTGTCACCTGATTTATCTAAGGCTCTGCCGATATATTTTTCCTTTCATAATGCAGCCATCAAAATGTGACATACTGCAGCTGACAGGTTGAGGCAGAGAGGGAGCACAAGAGGAAACATTTGGTTTCAGGTGTGGGATATCACATTTATCCTCATTAGTGCCAGGCAACACCTACACATAAACTCCAACCTGTCAACACAGATCGAGATGCATCTCTCTGAAAGAGACCTTTCCAGGTTTTTCGCATTCAAAGCGCTTTTAGAAAATTTTCTAAATGTTATGCCCAAAGAAGGCAATAACAACAAAGTCAACAAATGCAAACCTGCAAAACTGGGGCATGGAAAACATTTGGGTCTTTGCCTCAAAGAAAAGTGGAGGAGGACGACTCATTTCAGAGGCAGAATATGATCGCCCAGCAGAACCGTTCTGAACTCTAAAAGAAATTTCAATTTTAAGACAAACAAGCCACTGAACCTCTCTTTCAGCTACTTAGCTTCTAGGAAAAGTAATATTTCTGATGCACTAATTTTACTCTCAAAATTATTTTACTCGCTGAGTCAAGAGCATCAGTATAGAATAGTCCAGATGGACATAGCACAGCGTCACTTGTCCCTCTTTTTACTGCCAGTCTCCTCGGTTGAGTCACCTTCCCTGGAGGGGGGTTTAAGGTGCGGGTGGACGAGGTGCTGAGGGACATGGTTTAGTGATTGGTGGGAATGGTTGGACTCAATGATCCGGTGGGTCTCTTGCAACCTGGTGATTCTATGATTGTGATGCTGCCTTCTCACCCACCCTGGTGCCTATCTAATAGCCCTTCAGGTTGTTGTGCCTCTGCGTGTCCCTCCTATTAGCGTTTCCCTCCCCTCTAGAAGAAATTCATTGGCATCAACCTATTAAATGTTGTCAACTGAAGAAGTATACCCTTGATGATCGGCATTTAGTACATAAGGCATTTCTACGGTGCTCCGAGTCACAAATCCATCAAACTCAGGTACACCTTCCCTGGAGGTGTTTAAGGTGCAGGTGGACAAGGTGCTGAGGGACATGGTTTAGTGTTTGATAGGAATGGTTGGACTCAATGACCCGACGGGTCTCTTCCAACCTGGTTGTTCTATGATTCTATGACTAACCTAAGCAAACCAACAGGATGACACTAGAGAAAATTAGTGTTTTAAGGACTGGGATATAGTGGAGCCAACAATAGTCCTTAAAGCTAGTAAACTGGGGGCACTTATTCTCCAAGAGATAGAAATCTAGTCAGAAAGACACAGACTACTGCTAGAGCAGCACAGAAGTAAACAAAACAAAGCAGGTCTAAATTTGGGATTCTGCCTGCTGAGAAATTTCAGGTTCAGCTCCCGACTGATAACTTTGTTTTTCCTCTGCACACTCAGAGACCAAGTTGAGCCCAAACCATTAGTTCCACGGTTTCAGAACAGATAGAAACAGGAATCCTCAGGCTTTCACATTAGGATCCCACCTGCCTCGGTGCAGTCAGGCAAAGAGAGACCCAGAAGGGCTCTCCAACAAGCACAGTTCCAATTCAGTAGCTCCTCAGGGCTGTATCTCATTAAAGCTCAACAGCAAGTTTCCAGTTAAATCCTACCTATATAGATCAATGACTTTTTTTTCTTCGTTCAAGACTTTATATATCCAAGAAACGTAAAGCCAGTTCAAAAATTCCAGGTGCATAGCCAGGAACTGAGTCTACCAGGACTGGGACCGGTTATTTTTTTTTTTTTTTTTTTTTAAGAGGAAAATGAACATATTACCAGCTACTGGGTTTAGAGGAGGAGACTAAGCACACGTCTCCCTTAGCTGTTCTACACAAACCCTCAAGAGCAAGTCCCCAGATCACTGCATGTGAAAGCCAGAGGCTCTTTAGATTGAAACCCCCTTAATCTGATGGGTAAGTGCCTCCAAAATCCAATCCACGGCACATGCCAAAGGCACACTCCGACCTCTCAGACTCGGCACTTCTCTCTATCTAGCATAAGACAGAGAACGTCTTCCTTTTGGACTCAGGACCTCACTCAGATTTCCCTCTGAAATTCACTATTTCTATTCCAAGAATATTTCCCTTAGCACATCTAAATCGCAGTTTACAGCATCCTCCTGTCTTCCTGCACCGTGTTTCACTTCTCCCTGCCTCCCTTTACAGTTTTGACACATATCAGGTTGAATAATAGAAATGAAATATTTTCTTCTTGTGTTTTCAGGAACCTCAGTCTTTTCTCAGGCTTCACTGTATTAACTGGATTTTCAACTCTAGAGTCCATCCTGGTTGCACCAGTGCTGTCCTCGCTCCTGACAACAAAAACAAATAGAGTCAGGGCAGGAAATCCGATGCGAGACATGGAATAACGGGACAAAGAATACAATTTACTCAGTCACTGCATGCAGGGGAGCACATGACTGGAGGGGAATCACAGAATCATAGAACAACCAGGTTGGAAGGGACCCATCGGATCATCTGGTCCAACCAGTCAAGTTGACTGCTGGGTAAGACTGAGCAAGTGCACAACAAAAATTATAGAATTATAGAATAGTTTCGGTTGGAGAAGATGTTTAAGATCATCGAGTCCAACTATAAACCTAACACTGCCAACTCTACCACTAAACCGTGCCCATAAGCACCATATCTACATGTCTCTTAACTACCTTCAGGGGAAAGCACACGGTATATTGCAGGGAAAAACAACTGCACACGTAACCCAGTACTGGGCAGCATGAAATCATCTTTTCCCTAGAACCAAAAAACATGGAAAAGTGAAGTCAAGCCTTTTCCTGACACTTTGATTAGGTACAGTCAACCCTTCCACCCAAGGAAAGGGCCAAACCTGGAATTGCCTTCAGAAAGCATCATCAAGTCATAGTGAAGCACAGGTGGGAGGTCAACATCCATCATTATCCTGCTTCTCAAGATGCACTGAGCTCACTAAATCATAGAATCACCAGGTTGGAAGAGACCCACCGGATCATCGAGTCCAACCATAGGTCATACATATGAATTTTAACATCCATGGGAAAGAACCAGAATACTCAAATATCATAACTATAAAGGTCTCACCAGTAGAGTCCTCGTGTCTGGAGGGAAAAATTAAAACAGACACTACTACTGCTTCACCATGATAAATGAGAACAGACGGTAACAGTGAAAATGATGGATGTTATCAAATCCATCTTACTTAAATTATTATTTAAAATCAGTCTAAGGAAACATCAGGAATATATAACTCAGACTTCTGGTAAGAGGTTCCATCTAAACTCTGAATCATAAATTAGAAACAAGCGTAAGAGTACTGGTTATCAAAGGCTCTAAGTGAATAATTTTTATTCATATTAATCATGGTTGTAGGTCAAAGTAAGGAAAGAAAGATGAATTAATGGAAGAAATATTTAGAATCACAGAACAACCAGGTTGGAAGGGACCCATCGGATCTTCTAGTCCAACCATTCCTATCAAAACATTTTCCTATTTGCAACATCTACTTCATTTTTGTGAAAATACCTCTCACTAACACACATGAAGATAGAATCACCTAGTTGGAAGAGACCCACCAGATCGAGTCCAACCATTCCTATCAAACACTAAACCACATCCCTCAGGACCTCAAATAGCTTTCCCCATTAAAGTTTTGTAAAGAATAAAGTATATAATTAAGGAGGGGGATGTTAATAACTGAGAGGACACAGCACGATAAGCCCAAATGAGCTAATGAGTCCGTTCTCATAACCGTAATCCAAACCATTTGGTAACATCATCTTCCATTCCCATTGCTTCATCATCACTCATTGCATTAGGCCTAAACATAGACTATAAACTCTTCATAATTTTGTTTGTAAAGAATTACGCATATTTACAGAGCTATCTAAATAATCTTAAATTAAGTTACGAGACCAGCCAAAGACTGGGGGAGAGCCAAGCCATGCCCTCACGCACAGAGGGCTGCCAGGAGAGCAAGGATAAGCTAGAGAGCCCAAAAGATGCTAAAACTGTCTTGGACATATATTTGTTTTAGAAGACAAGAATTCAGGGATGGAGTTCTATATAGAACCATAGAATCACCAGGTTGGAAGAGATCCACTGGATCATCAAGTCCAACTGTTCCTGTCAAATATCCCTCATACCTCTCTGTCCCACCCAAGTCCCTGTTTTCCCCTCGTATTCCTCTGTCCCCTCATAACCCTCCATCCCCGCCAAGTCCCTCTGTCCCCCCATGTCCCTGTTTTCCCATGATGTTCTTCTGTCCCCAAGTCCCTGTCCCCTCATAACCCTCCATCCCCCCATGTCCCTGTTTTCCCATGATGTTCCTCTGTCCCCAAGTCCCTGTCCCCTCATATCCCTCTGTCCCCCTCCATGTTCCTGTCTCCCATGTCTCTCTGTCCCCCCATACCCTTCTGTCCCCCTCCATGTTCCTGTCCCCCATCTGTCTGTCCCCTCATATCCTTCTGTCCCCCTCCATGTTCCTATCTCCCATGTCTCTCTGTCCCCCCATACCCTTCTGTTCCCCTCCATGTTCCTGTCCCCTATCTGTCTGTCCCCTTCCATGTTCCTGTCCCCCATCACGTCCCTCTGTCCCCTTCCATGTTCCTGTCCCCCATCACGTCCCTCTGTCCCCTTCCATGTCCCTCCGGCCCCCATCACGTCCCTCTGTCCCCTTCCATGTCCCTCCGGCCCCCATCACGTCCCTCTGTCCCCTTCCATGTCCCTCCGGCCCCCATCACGTCCCTCTGTCCCCTTCCATGTCCCTCCGGCCCCCATCACGTCCCTCTGTCCCCTTCCATGTCCCTCCGGCCCCCATCACGTCCCTCTGTCCCCTTCCATGTCCCTCCGGCCCCCATCACGTCCCTCTGTCCCCTTCCATGTCCCTCCGGCCCCCATCACGTCCCTCTGTCCCCTTCCATGTCCCTCCGGCCCCCATCACGTCCCTCTGTCCCCTTCCATGTCCCTCCGGCCCCCATCACGTCCCTCTGTCCCCTTCCATGTCCCTCCGGCCCCCATCACGTCCCTCTGTCCCCTTCCATGTCCCTCCGGCCCCCATCACGTCCCTCTGTCCCCTTCCATGTCCCTCCGGCCCCCATCACGTCCCTCTGTCCCCCTCCATGTTTCTGTCCCCTTCCATGTTCCTCCATCCCATCACATCCCTCTGTCCCCTTCCATGTCCCTCTGTCCCACCACGTCCCTCCGTCCATCTGTCCTCCCTCAATCCTTGCTAAATCCAAGAAACTGACAGTACATGACCACCAGACACACCAAATAAACGGTCACGTGAGTACCAAGCCATCTTCACTGCTCCAAACTGTGGCAGTAAAGGGTGAGCCTGCAATTCCCCCCAGAAACCCTCTCCAAGGAACAGGAAGAGGCCGAGCAAAAGACTTGCTGATTTGGACAGTATCCTATTGTTACAAGATTTATCATCAAGGGACATCAACAAATGCCACATCTGAAACCAGCCGGGCAGCAAAAACACTATGAGTGTGACTCATGGGGTAGTGTTGTGGGAGGCAGACAGAGAGACGTGCTGTGAAAAAACTCCACGTTCTTCTAAAAAAAAAAATATATATATACTATTCAAATATTGTTTTAAAGCAGGATCATTTATTAGCGGCAGAACAGATCCTGCACTTCGTCAAACAAATCTTTGTGTTCAAAATGCAGGACTGAAAAACCTAAATCTTTTCTCCGAGGACAGAAACAAAGAATCTGCAATCCAAACTAAACACTTCGTGACACAAAATACCATTTGTATGTGCAAAACTGAAGAATCTTAAAAGCTGGAGGAATTAAACTTGTGCCTCAAGAAAGGACTTCACCTTAAAAGGACAGAACATTAAAGCTGTTTTGGGAAACTAGTGAACAGCATTTGCAACTACACAGCATTAAGAGCTTGGCAGGAAACCATGTTTAGAAGGATGGCTTAGTGCTCAAAAATATTTTTCTTTAAAAGAATAATTTAAGAAACGAGTTTGAGGGCATAGAAATACATCTAAACACACAAGATGCACATAACCTGTAGTTTTCCCATATTTGCTCAAAAGAGATGGGTGAGAAATTGAGAAACCTCAATTCCCCTTAGGTGTCATCCAGCCAAAAAGCTTCCAAGCCTACCAGATGGTTCTGGTAAAAGGAGCAAGAGAAATTTTATAAGCATCCGTGCATTTGCGCTTTTGTACCAAATCAAACTGAGAATTTTAATTGTTGTGTTAAGTTGAATTTGCCTCACAACTTATCAGCAGTCGCTCTCAGAAGAAACGTAGATGGACATGAGGTTTGATCCAACTTATTCACTCCTACAAGCGACAGAATCATTAAATGGTTTGGGTTGGAAGGGACCTTAAAGATCATCCTTGGAAGGGACCTTAAAGATCATCCAGTTCCAACCCTCCTGCCACAGGCAGGGACACCTCCCACCAGATCAGGAGCCCAAGGTCCATCCAACCTGCCCTTGAACCCCTCCAGTGATGGGACATCATGACTTTTCTGGGCAACCTGTGCCAGTGCCACAGCAGATGAACACGTACTTCCTTTAAAAAGAAAACACATCTATAAAATATGCCAAATTTGACAATGTGAAGAGGTAGAGAGCTTAGAAAGAATAAAATGCAAATTAGCTGACATTTTGGAGGAGCAGAGCACTGGCAGCGCTGATGCTGCTAAAAGATTTTCGACAAACCTGACGGTTCCCCAGAGCAGCAGCAGAATACCCACTGCTCTCATCTTCCACCAGGAAAACAAACCCCTTCCACGACACATACTGTGACAAATCAGATGTGCTAAACCACAGATGCGACACTCATTTCATTCGGAGGAATGAAAAAATACCATTTTCCATTACACCAGGCATCGCTTCTGGAGAGAGGGCCCCGTGTGCTTTATCAACATTTATAAGCTTGTCTTCACAATGCCCTAATAAGGCAGCGACTCACAACCAGATTCTCCTTGTTTTACAGCCATTTCCCCATTTCCATAACACCATCATTTCTGCTAAGGCCCGAATTTTATCCAGCAAACCACCGGTATCGCCTCAAAGCCAAAGAGCTATATTTAGCGGACGTTTATTCCGACAGATCTCAGTGTAAGGTTAACAGCTTTCACCTTCTTTCTTTATATAGGGAGGCGAACGAATCCAGCCAGAGATTTTCCACGCAAAAGCAGTCCGCACAGTTTTTCAACAACCATATTTAGAAACCATCTTTAGCCTCTTTTCTTTTTAAACGGTTTTTCCCATGAAATAAAGTTTTCATCTCCGTACGCGTCGGGAAAAAAAGAAATAAATATTAGCTTTGTAAACTGTACCTTCCATGACATACACCAGGGAACCCACATCTCCTTCCTTGATGATGCAGCTGTCTTTGCCATATTCCACGGGATACATACAATCCACAATCTCCTGGATCTGAGACAGTTCCAGATTCTTCATGAAATCATTGTCAAGAATCGCCTCCTTTATTAGCTCCTTGGACCTGTGGCAAAAAAAAAAATCCCCAAGATTTATTCATCAACCAAGCTCATTAACACGTAGCACAACCACAAAAGTGCCCCAAGGAGGGAAAAAAATCACTAAAAATCTGATAATGTCCATGTGCAGGGAAATAAAAAAAAAAAATACAGATACAGAATCATAGAACAAACAGGTTGGAAGAGACCCACCGGATCATCAAGTCCAACCGTTCCTATCAAAAAGTATGTGTTAACCTGTAATTATTTTTTCTGTAAGTTTCAGATACATCAAGGACTGAAGCAAAAATAGATTTCATGTGACTGTAAGATTCTCTTTTAGGAGTGTTTTGCATCTAAAAAAACCACCAAAGAATAACGAATGAACTTGAAGTATCTTCCATATACGAAACAGAAAGGAAACACAAACAGCTGAAGAATTTATGACTTAGTTTATTATATTTTCTGTCAAATTACATAAACAGAAGGATGCTAAAGTACAAAACCACACTGATTCTCAGAGTATTAATTTAACACCAAAGGGCATTACATTCATTAGAGAAAGCATCACTGTTACAGGAATAATGAGAGAAGCACAGAATTATTTCAGTGGCAAAGGACCTTAAAGATCAAACAGTCCCACCCCTGCCATGGGCAGGGACACCTCCCACTCGATCAGGGGCTCCAAGCTCCATCCAACCTGGCCTTGAACTCCTCCAGGGATGGGACAGGCTCAGCTTCCCGGGGCAACCTGGGCTAGTGCCTCACTACCCTCACTGCGAAGAGCTTCCTCCTTATGTCTGGTCTAAATCTTCTCCTCTGCAGTTCATACCCACTGCCCCTCATCCTATCACTACAAACTTTTTTACAAAGTCCCCTCTCCAGGTACTGAAAGGTTGCTCTGAGGTCTCCTCAGAGCCTTCTCTTCTCCAGGCTGAACAACCTCAACCCTCTCAGCCTGTGTTCATATGTCCTCAGATCATCTTCGTAGCCTCCTCTGGATCCTTTACAGCAGCTCCATGTCCTTCTTATGCTGAGGATACGAGAACTAGAGGCAATAGTCCAGATGATTCCATGATTAGTCACACCAACTAGCACTAAATTCCAGCCATTTATTTCATTCCAAGGCTCAAAATAAGGCTTTCTCCTTGATAAAGTCTGTCTCTCAAGTGGAGTGAGAATACCCACAAGAGAAAAAAGGGAATTCACACGCGGTTTAAGTCAGACCTCCTCTACTAATTTAAAGGCCCTCGGAAAAAAAAAATCAATGCTTCTGTTTGCTGGAGTCGAGTACAGCGAAGGATTTGGAAAGGATTTGGTCTATTTGGTCTGAACAACAGCAAAAGATGTGCAGAGGGGCTAGGAAAAGCAATTAGAACTCTATTTTGAAGAGAATCATAGAATCAACAGGTTGGAAGAGATCCAGTGGATCATCGAGTCCAATCATTCCCATCAAACTCTAAACCATGTCCCTCAGCACCTCGTCCATCTGCACCTTAAACACCTCCAGGGAAGGTGAATCAACCCCCTCCCTAGGCAGCCTCTGACAGTGCCCAATGACCCTTTCTGTGAAAAGTTTTTTCCTAAAAACACGAAAAGAAGCAAAATAAAAAAAGCAGTTAAACATACACAGCATGAACAAACTTAGGGAATTTCTGAGCTTAATAGTATTATTACAGCCTGACTACATCTGAACAAACTGATTCAGCAGCATCTGCCCTTCAACAAAGGAAGACCAGAGAAATTAAAGCTCAGATGCCCACCAAGTCATTCAAACCCTTTTTAACAACAATACGAGACACATTAGGAGGAAAAACACGCCAGTCGGGACATCAATAGCACCGTTTCATCTCTGCCAGATCTAATCATCTTAAAATTAAATATCTCCATAGACCAGCCTGGATAATAACTCGAGTCACACTCGAGTGTAAGCAAAATAGATATCACTACTTAAGGATAATTAGTTAAAATGAGACCTTCAAACACAAAGAGAAAAGCATGAGAGAAAAGCACCTCCAGCTGCCTATAAACAGCGCTGGACACAGGAACGAGAACCCCAGGACCCAACTGCATATTTATCAGTGTATTTGCAACAGACAAATCATAGAATCACAGAATCATCAGGTTGGAAGAGACCCATTGGATCATGGAGTCCAACCATTCCTATCAAAATCCATGCTTTGTAGTTTATATGCTACAAATCATTTCATCAGGAGATAGTCCACAAGTCTTTAAAAAAAAATTAAAAGCTTAGTTTGACATATCTGAAAATCGGTTGATACTAAAAATATATTGTCATAGCTACAATAAGAGTTATTCTATTGTTGCCTGCAAGAGAATAGTCGTCACCAATCATTCAAAAAAATTAACAAAATGTAGATTATCATTCCCACACACTTGCACACGCGTAGCCTTCAGCCTCTTCAACATTATATTATGCAGGTTTTTACAACATAAATAAAAACGTGCAATTTCAGGTAAACAGATTTTTCTTTTACATTGATTTTTTATATGCAATGAAACTCAAAACCTAGAAATTAACTGGCAGTTCGCAATTACTCATTAAGAAATGCTTTTCTCAACCACACCATTCGTTAAGCATCATCGGTAATTTAAAAGAGCCTCTATCCCAGACACATTTGGTTGGACTCGAACCGGTGGGTCTCTTCCAACCTGGTGATTCTATGACGTCTGAATACAGAAATCTACCCAATAATACAAAAAAAAACTATTTAAAATCGTTAAAAACACACTCCTGCTATTGCACGGGAGTGGTTGAAACAAGAGGCAGCTGTTTCACTATCTCTTATTTTCAAACAGTCTTTATTCTGTATTTTCTGATTCCTGTTTCTTCTAGAAACAATCTGCAAACAAACTCTACTAGAAGGAAGTTTTTCTAGTAAGAGGAAGGTTTTCACAGAAAGGGTCATTGGGCACCGACAGAGGCTGCCCAGGGAGGGGGTTGAGTCACCTTCCCTGGAGGGGTTTAAGGGACGGGTGGACGAGGTGCTGAGGGACATGGTTTAGTGTTTGATGGGAATGACTGGACTCGATGATCCGGTGGATCTCTTCCAACCTGGTTGTTCTATGATTCTATGAAACGCGACACTGACTTGATGAATGGGTTAAAAAGAAACAAGACAAGGAAAAGAACAGCACACAGCCCTTTGCGATACATCTCTTCCCAAATCAGTTTAAGTCCACACAGTAATTAATAAGGCAGCAACAGGAACAAGCTAATTGCATTTTAATTTTCAGAAGTCATGCTAAAAATACACTTCACACATCGACACCTGGATGCCTGGTGGCAAACGCCTCTCAGAACAAAGCAGAAGTCCACGAGCGAGTTCACAGGCTTCCTAACCCCCCCACAGGGGGCTGGGCTGGTCCCCCAGCCCACACAGAGCCAGCCAAACCCCAGCAGGACACCACACAGTTTGGAAGCCACAAAATGCCTGCACAAAATTGTCCTCTTGGACCCAGGTTTTTGCAGTCAAGATTAGATTATCAGAATGATAGAACAACCAGGTTGGAAGAGACCAACCAGATCATTGAGTCTAACCATTCCTATCAAACATGTCCCTCAGCACCTCATCCATCCATCCCTTAAACACCTCCAGGGAAGGTAACTCAACTACTTCCCTGGGCAGCCTCTGCCACTGCCCAATGACCTTTTCTGGGGAAAATTTTTTCCTAACATCTAGCCTGAACCTCCCCGGTGGAGCTTGAGGCCGTTCCCTCTCGTCCTGTCCCCTGTCACTTGGGAGAAGAGCCCAGCTCCCTCCTCTCCACAACCTCCTTTCAGGGAGTTGGAGAAAGCAATGAGGTGTCCTCTCAGCCTCCTCTTCACCAGGCTCTAACTACTGCAGCAGTTAGACTAGATTAACAGATTGGTTTACAAACCATTAGCAGAAAAAAAGCATCAAGAACTTTGTAACCTGAAAACCTGTGCTGTTCATTATGCATTGAATCTGCTTTAAGAGGATGTTTTTGTGCGATTCTGCACTGACTGAGATGGAGAAGTGGAACAAAGTTAATAGATTGATAGGAATGGTTGGACTCGATGATCCAGTGGGTCTCCTCCAACCTGGTTATTCTATGATTCTATGAAAATTCAGCCACATTTCCTGCCTCAGCAGTGCTGGAAAAGCCTCATTTAAAGGTTTGTCCTACTGCAGGAGCTGTAAAACGCAGGATTTGGCCGACCGTATTGCTCAAAGTCCTGCTGCTACTTCCACTGGCTACTCAAACAAGCAGAAGATCAAAATTTTGGTTCTTAGCGTGTGTGAAAAAACAACCTGAGATGTTATGCAGCCCTAGATAAGATGCAGAGTTAACGCGACAGCGGTTTGCAACGCACATAGTAAAATACCAAATCCTGTATGACAGCCTCTTGTTATCCTGACAGTAATTCACATTGTACAAAGAGCAGAATGAATAGTCACCTCGGGTTCTGTGCCCACAGCACAGAATACACATACATTCTCTATGCTAGAGTTCTGCCTTCCGGAGTGTATAATAAATATTAGAACAAAAAAAAAATAGTATTTGTCCCAAACAGTCCTATTCCAGCATTGGAAGAATCACAGAACAACCAGGTTGGAAGAGACCCACCGCATCATCGAGTCCAAACGTTCCTATCAAACACTAAACCATGTCCCTCAGCACCTCGTCCACCCATCCCTTAAACACCTCCAGGGAAGGTGAATCAACCCCCTCCCTGGGCAGCCTCTGACAGGGACCAATGACCCTTTCTGTGAAGAATTTTTTCCTAATGTCCAGCCTGAACCTCCCCTGTGTACTATGAAAGTCTAGAACATATACTCACACACTGCTCTGCAACAGAACATAACGAACAAACCAAGAATGGACCATTATTTGTTTCAAGTCAATCATGGAAGGGCACTGGGTCCTCCCCAGTGGCTCTGAGAGGTTTTACACCAGAGGCAGTAACAAACCCCCACAGCACAGGGCACCACGTGCTTTTCGCATGACAGCGGCACAATAGGAACTTTCTGGAGCACACGGCACTGGATAATGCCTTTAAATACAAAAGCCTACAACTGAACAAATGGATCACCTCTCCACTTTACTATGAGGAGAAGAACCAGCCAGAAAAGCCCAGGCCCTTTGGTAAAATTTGAGTCCTGTTTGGACTCGATGATCCGATGGGTCTCTTCCAACCTGGTGATTCTATGACCGCAGTGCCATCAACAGCTGATAACTCTACATTAGCTGCTTGTTTGGGCTATGGATAAAGAAGCTTTGAATATAAAGGGAATTTTAAGCATAATTCCAGAGAGCTATTCTTGTCCTATTAACTGGGAATAAGGGCACGATTCAAGTCCAGGAGTGAAAACCATGAAGGCCACACACACTTGTGGATTTTATCTACAGCACTTACCTTTCCCAAAACATATAAGGAAGAAATCACAGAATCATAGAATCACCAGGTTGGAAGAGACCCACTGGATCATCAAGTCCAACCATTCCTATCAAACACTAAACCATGTCCCTCAGCACCTCGTCCACCTGCACCTTAAACACCTCCAGGGAAGGTGAATCAACCACCTCCCTGGGCAGCCTCTGCCAGGGACCAATCACCCTTTCTGTGAAGAATTTTTTCCTAATGTCCAGCCTGACTGTCCCCTGGTGGAGCTTGAGGCCATTCCCTCTCGTCCTGTCCCCTGTCCCTTGGGAGAAGAGCCCAGCTCCCTCCTCTCCACAACCTCCTTGCAGGTAGTTACAGAGAGCAATGAGGTCTCCCCTCAGCCTCCTCTTCTCCAGGATAAACACCCCCAGCTCTCTCAGCTGCTCCTCTTGTTCTCCAGCCCCTTCCCCAGCTTCGTTCCTCTTCTTTGGACTCGCTCCAGAGCCTCAACAACCTTCTTGTGCTGAGGGGTCCACAACTGAACACAGGATTTGAGGAGCAGTCTCACCAGTGCCGAGTCCAGAGGGACACGAACCTCCCTGGACCTGAAACACACACTTCAGGGTGCAAGAAGAGATTCCCAAGTAGGACCATAAGCAGTTTCAGCCCAGACCATCACTGCATAGCTGCGTGGGAGAATATGTACTTCAGAAGGGCACACTGAAGATTTTTTTAAACTGACATTTTGATTATAGAAATTATGTCCCCATCTAAACCTGCCAAAAAGTAAAATAAGCCCCAGCTTTCATTTTTCTTATACTTCAGTACAAATTACCATTGCAGAATTGAGTTGCTCTGGGAGGAACGTGTCGATCAGACAGCTCCACTTAGGATTTCTAAATGTATCAGTAAAACACACAGTTCACTTACACTGGTGTTCATTGTATCATATTTTGACATTTGCTGCTTTAAAAGAAAAAATAATAGAATCATAGAATCACCAGGTGGGTGAGACCCACCGGATCATCGAGTCCAAGCATTACTATCAAACACTAAATATATAATAAAAAAAATTAAAATCTCCTTTCACCTATGCTGAAAACTGCCATTAGTACAAAAACACTGCAGGCAAGAGTCATTTAACCCTTGCATTTTAACATCTCGCCCCACAGATCATAATTTACCACCTTTTTCTAGGCTAGTGTTTTGCACCCCAGATTTAGATACTGGAAACATTGGCAAACTCATTTTTAAAAAGGAAAAAAAAAAAAAAGAAATCAGCTCTTGCCAACACAATTTGCCTCCTTCTGAAATATCTGACAAGTCCAAGGAACTCCCACACGAGCTTCATTTTGAGAAACCACTAGAAATACCTCTAAAGAGGATCAAGTAGCTATTTGATTGCCTGAAGCGAACAGATGAAGGTTTGGGCAGCTAATTACAGGTGAAAACACAGGGCAAGGTCATGATGAAGGAGGAATGAGGTGTCTCTCTCTCGGAGACATCCAGCCGAGGGAAAAAAAAAGATCTACTGAAGGGTGTTAGTCCAATGCATCTCACAGTTTTGGTGCTCACATCCAGCGCGACTGAGCTAGAGACTTTTTTGCACCAGCAAAAATAGCAGAGAAAAGATGTGCAGCCCATATGTCACAACACTGAGGGGGATCCAGAGCCAATCCAAACACCTCCGGGGGGAGGTTTTGGTGAGCAAGATTGAGCCGCCGAGATCTAGACAACACATCTTGAAGGTCACAACGATGCATCTTGAAAAGAACCACCTACTTTAAAGGTTTCTCCATCAATCACACAATTACCCACATACACTTCCATTCTCGGCGGTTCCGCACAGTGAACTGGAGGCAGGTATAAGAAGTCAAGCTAAATGGCAACTAAAACAGTTCCCTGAAGTTTATTAGCATATTTTGAGGACTCTGTGGCTTCGTAGTGATAAATGAACACACAGAGAAATACATTCTGATGCCCTGAAGAGGAAAGTTCCTGATAACCACTACAGACATGGCCTTTGCGCTGGTGGAACAAGCAGGAAACCTGCCAAGTGGATGATAACCTAATTTAAATAGACACAGAAATCAAATTACAGATCCTCTGAGAAGAGACAGCTCATTCTTGTCTCTTGGATTAGAGGCTAAAAACACGCTGCGAGCTTTTCTACATGCCCTCTTGTCCAGGCAAAATGAACACGTTCTCCAGAAGCACTTTGCTCCTCCTTGGCATAAAGACTTGAGCTTGGATGTCTCCGCTTTTTCCACAGCTCAAGCACTGCCTGGCAGGTTCCTGGGAGCTGGCAGGGAGCTCTCCAGTGAGAGGCCATTTCAGTGCTATGTAGGATGCTAAGGAGGAGAAAGACCTGGGGGTGTTTGTTGACAGCGACTGACCATGAGCCAGCATCGGCTCAGGTGGCCAAGAAGGCCAATGGTCTGTTGGATCAGACACGGCATGACCAGCAGGTCCAGGGGGGTTCTTATCCCTCTGGACTCGGCACTGGGGAGACTGCTCCTCGAATCCTGGGGTCAGTTGTGGGCCCCTCATGACAAGAAGGACGTTGAGGTTCTGGAGTGAGTGCAGAGAAGAGCAAGAAAGCTGGTGAAGGGGCTGGAGAACAGGCCTTATGAGGAAGGTCTGAGAAAGCTGGGGGTGTTCTTCTGACCTGGTTATTCTATGATTCCATGAAACAGTCTGTTTCCTCCGTCCCGAGTATTTTACAGGACTAGGAAGGCAGTTTTGTTCACTTTTTGAAGCACAGTGCTACCTCTCTTCCCCATCCTAGGTTTGTTCCACGTTCTGCAGCCTGCGTTTAGGAAATATTTACATAAGGGCATACACAGAAAGAGCTAACGAGACGGAGAAAATGTGCGTGCTGAGGAGCCAAGTTATTTTGGTACAGGAAACAGGAACTACTGGAGCAAGCTGGAACAACTTCAGACCCAGTTTAACCCCAACAACTACCTTTCTGGTAGTTGGAGAGAGCAATGAGGTCTCCCCTCAGCCTCCTCTTCTCCAGCATAAACACCCCCAGCTCTCTCAGACGTTCCTCATAGGGTCTGTTCTCCAGACCCCTCACTAGCCTTGTTGCTCTTCTCTGGACTCGCTCCAGAGCCTCAACATCCTTCTTGTGCTGAGGGGCCCACAACTGAACACAGGATTTGAGGAGCAGCCTCATCAGTGCTGAGTCCAGAGGGAGAATAACCTCCCTGGACCTGCTGGTCACACCATTTCTGATCCAAGCCAGGATGCCATTGGCCTTCCTGAGTTGAGCTACATATACAATTTTGTGTACACTGAGGAGAACACGAATACAAATGTTTGTTTGTTCTTCACTTGAATTATAACAACTATTATTTTTTTAAGCACTCTATAACAGTCCTACAGGTTGTTTTGACAAGCCACGACTATAAATCCTGCCTGGCAGTCAAGCAGGGAGAAAGCTTTGCATTAGCTAGTAGGCAAGGAAATAAACTGCCAAGAAAAGCAAAGGGGGCTGGTGGTGAGAAGGGGGTTAAATGGGGACAGATTAATTGCCTTCAGCCTCTCCTCCACCATCTTCCCATAACAAAAGGATGCTCCAATCATTGAGACTATCACACCAGTTACGGAGGAGATCAGGCAAGGATTCCATACCATAGGAAGCCAACAACACTCACACGTTCCTTAGAATCATAGAATCACCAGGTTGGAATAGACCCACCGGATCATCGAGTCCAACCATTCCCATCAAACACTAAACCATGTCCCTCAGCATCTCATCCACCCGTCCCTTAAACACCTCCAGGGAAGGTGAATCAACCACCTCCCTGGGCAGCCTATTCCAATGCCCAATGACCCTTTCCGTGAAAAACTTCCTCCTAATCTCCAGCCTAAATCTCTCCTGGTGGAGCTTGAGGCCATTCCCTCTCATCCTGTCCCCTGTGACTTGGGAGAAGAGCCCAATATAATAAGAAGAGCCTATATAGATGTTAACTCTGTGAAAAGTCCTTCCAGGACTCTGAGGAAAGCAGCAACTGGCAAGTAAACATAGAAATCGCATCTAAACCAATCTCAGTCACAGCATTTACAGTTAATTGCTGTGACTTGAGTTGAAACCACAACACACAAGAAATTCCTCCACTGAGCCTGGTTAAGGACTTGAATTCCTGATGACATTTCCTCTTTGATATTCTCCTACCACAGCCCCTAAGGTCTGGTGAACGCCTGAGGGCTGTCCTGTGCCATCAAGCCAACATCAAAGAACAAGTGCCAGCAAAAACGTCACCAAGGAAGATATCGCACCAAGTTTCAGTTTTACAGTTGTCATCTTTCTCCCCCATTCAGCCCAGAGGAGCTCACAGGTCAGAAGGGTCAAGGAAAACAAAGAAGTGCCAGACAGAATTACAACTCGCAGGTGATCCA
Source organism: Coccyzus lansbergi (assembly GCA_033558105.1). Lineage (NCBI taxonomy): Eukaryota > Metazoa > Chordata > Aves > Cuculiformes > Coccyzidae > Coccyzus > Coccyzus lansbergi. Next base: position 280,292 of record JAUMJK010000786.1, on the reverse strand, counting down.
ACTTCACTTTTTTTGGAGAGAAATGTCCAACACAACCTACTAGAAGCCAAGAAATCCCGAGTGACCAGTTATACCTTCCAAGAATCAAGATGGGCACCACGTAGCTTATAGACTTTTAAAAAAACCCCAAACAAACCTACAGACAGTTTCCAGCCTGAATTTCTACTATAGAAAACTGTAAGCTCTTCTCACTCCTGGCATATCTCTAGCAGCAATAAACCAAATTTTTAAGACTGTTCTGCAATTTACTCTCAGATTAGCAGGAAAAGAAAACCTGTGATAAATCTGTCATTAGCCTAAATCTGTGGTAAATTTTTAAGACTGTTCTGCAATTTACTCTCAGATTAGCAGGAAAAGAAAACCTGTAATAAATCTGTCATTAGCCTAAATCTGTGGTAAGTTTTGCTATTTCGGGGGAAACCTGGGGGAAGTTTTTCCCATCAATGCCCCACGGGACCACTTGAATTTCACATCCTCTTTTTGTATAAAGAGGATGCCTTGTAGTTTGCTATTTAATTAGGAATTGAACATAATTTCTAATCACTGGGCACTCGTGCTTACAAAGGAATTACAGTTAACGTAGTCTCTGGGATATAAAAACTGAAAATTCATAAATGCTGGTTAGTTGGTAATAAAAGTCAGATAGAGCAAAGCCTGCAACGGAGGCAGCAGAGTAAAGCTTCTTCTCTCCCTCTCCAGTACAACACCAGGTGCCCCAAGCTGTCCAACATCTTGTAAATTAGGAGACAAAAAAAACATATGAACAGCATGAGTACGTCCAAAAAGTAAAAAACTTTTACGTACCTTTTACAGGTACGTCCACCTGTGCCTTAAACACCTCCAGGGAAGGGGAATCAACCACCTCCCTGGGCAGCCTATTCCAATGCCCAGTGACCCTTTCCGTGAAAAACTTCCTCCTAATCTCTAGCCTAAATCTCCCCTGGTAGAGCTTGAGGCCATTCCCTCTCATCTCCTGTTACCTGGGAGAAGAGCCCAGCTGTCTCCTCTCCACAACCTTCTTTCAGGTAGTTAGAGAGAGTAATGAGGTCTCCCCTCAGCCTCCTCTTCTCCAGGATAAACACCCCCAGCTCTCTCAGCCCTTCCTCATAGGGCCTGTTCTCCAGCTTCGTTGCTCTTCTCTGGACTCGCTCCAGAGCCTCAACATCCTTCTTGTGCTGAGGGGCCCACAACTGAACACAGGATTCAAGGAGCAGCCTCACCAGTGCCGAGTCCAGAGGGAGAATAACCTCCCTGGACCTGCTGGTCACACCATTTCTGATAAAAAAAAAAAAAAAAAAGGAGCTTGGGGAGAGAGCTAGTCTGGACAGAGGGGCTGTGTTCCTACGAGCTCGCCTTCTTTATTGTCAGCTGTGACAGATGTCCTTCCCCTACCACTCAGAATTACTCTTTGTGCAAAGAACAGAAGCCACAAAAAGCCAAGACATGCAGAGAGTAAAAAAAAAAAAAAAAGCATTTTTGAGGGTGTGAGGGGGTGTTTATTTGGCACCTAAATACAGCCCAGTTCACTCAGCAAACATTTTTTCTCTACTACATGTCATTTTGTCTATATTTAGAGGATGTAAGGAACCAGCTGTAGCATCACCATTTTCTTACAACCTCTGATGAGGAATTCGCTTCTGGTCCCCCAGAATAAACCTCTGCCATTAAGTAAAGAGAATCATAGAATCACAAGGTTGGAAGAGACCCACTGGACCATCAAATCATAGAATCATAGAAACACCAGGTTGGAAGAGACGCACAGGATCATCAAGTCTAATCATTCTTATCAAACACTAAAGTATGTCCCTCAGCACCTTGTCCACCCGTCCCTTAAACACCTCCAGGGAAGGTGAATCAACCCCCTCCCTGGGCAGCCAGGTTGAGTCCAACCATTCCTATCAAATAGGAGCACTCACCTCAATCTTGGAGATAAAAATTAAGCTTTCAGATGAAGAACCAACAGCAAGGACAAGCTCCTAAGGGCATCCTTTCGTGAAGGAGCCCTGCTCAGTTATGCCTAACTGTGAACCACATTCTCATCATCACAGAGGACACACCAGGAGGCCCTTATCCCTAGTCAGCCACAGGTTGATTAGTGATTTGATCCACCTGCCAAGCAACTGCATTCAGAGCAGAGGCCACTTCTAAGAAAAGCCTTTTCAGATAGCAAACAAAAAGGAGTTTCAGCATTTTGAGATTTCTCTTTAAACAGTATTAATAGAATCATGGAACAACAAGGTTGGAAGAGACCCACTGGATTATCAAGTCCAACCATTCCCATCAAACACTAAACCATGTCCCTCAGCACCTTGTCCACCCACACCTTAAACACCTCCAGGGAAGGTGAATCAACCACCTCCCTGGGCAGCCTCTGCCACTGTCCAATGACCCTTTCTGTGAAGAATTTTTTCCTTATGTCAAGCCTGACCCTCCTCTGGCAGAGCTTGAGGCCATTTCCCCTTGTCCTGTCCCTTGGGAGAAGGGCCCAGCTCCCTCCTCTCCACAACCTCCCCTCAGGTAGTTGTAGAGAGCAATGAGGTCTCCCCTCAGCCTCCTCTTCACGAGCATAAACACCCCCAGCTCTCTCAGCCACTCCTCTTCTTCTCCAGCCCCTTCCCCAGCTTCCTTGCTCTTCTCTGGACTCGCTCTAGAGCCTCAACAACCTTCTTGTATTGCAACCCTCCAGAGTATGTCTGCCTTGTTTTTACTTTTTTTAAAATAGGATTGCATACCTGGACACTTGTAGCATGAGGAGAAACCCTTTGTGATGAAAATTACCTTACATTAGGCTTAGAGCCACACAGAAATGTTGTCTCTTGTGCCAGAATCACTTAAATTAAACCTCACCTGCTGAAGTTTAATCATACAGAAACAGCTTTATCCACATGGCATCTGATTTACCTCTTCAGCTGAGTACACACATAGACAATTGATTTAAATTCTCACAACCTCTCTCCACACAACAGATGATACATTTCAGTTGGACTCGATGATCCAATGGGTCTCTTTCAACCTGGTGTTTCTATGATTCTATGATTTTAAAAATCACAGGCAACAAAAGATGGCTTTTTACTCAAAAAAAAAAAAAAAAAACCCAAGCTCAGATTCTACAATTTTTTCTCCAGTACTTTCACACTGATTTGCTGAGGTGGCTGTCTTTTTATTCTCAATGTATGTACTGCCGGAGAGTGCACTTCAGTCTACAAAGCAATCCAGAGAAAATGGTATCGAGGCACTGAATGGCTCTGCCTGAGTAATTTCAGGATTGCCAACACAAATAGATAAAACCCAGACTTTTAGGTCTTTTGAAAAAAAAAAAAAAAAAAAAACGTAGAGAGCACAAAAAAAGGGTTTAAAACAAGCAGATCATAGAATCATAGAACAAACAGATTGGAAGAGATCCACCAGATCATCGAGTCCAACCATTCCTATCAAACACTAAACCATTTCCCTCAGGACCTCGTTTACCATCCCTTAAACACCTCCAGGGAAGGGGAATCAACCCCCTCCCTGGGCAGCCAGGTTGAGTCCAACCATTCCTATCAAATAGGAGCACTCACCTCAATCTTGGAGATAAAAATTAAGCTTTCAGATGAAGAAACAACAGCAAGGACAAGCTCCTAAGGGCATCCTTTCGTGAAGGAGCCCTGCTCAGTTATGCCTAACTGTGAACCACACCCTCATCATCACAGAGGATACACCAGGAGACCCTTATTCCCTAATCAGCCACAGGTTGATTAGTGATTTGATCCACCTGCCAGAAGATAGGCCCTGACCAACTGCATCCAGAGCAGAGGCCACTTCTAAGAAAAGCCCTTTTCACATCGCAAACAAAAAGGAGTTTCAGAATTTTGAGATTTCTCTTTAAGCAGTATTCACAGAATCATAGAATCACCAGGTTGGAAGAGACCCACCGGATCATCGAGTCCAACCAATCATTCCTGTCAAACACTAAACTATGTCCCTCAGCACCTCGTCCACCCGTCCCTTAAATACCTCAGGGAAGGTGAATCAACCACCTCCCTGGGCAGCCTGTTCCAATGCCCAATGACCTTTTCTGGGATTTTTTTTTTTTCATGTCCAGCCTAAATCTCCCCTGGTGGAGCTTAAGGTCATTCCCTCTCGTCCCTTGGGAGAAGAGCCTGGTTCCCTCCTCTCCACAACCTTGTGGACTTGCTTTGCCCACCTCAGTAACTGCAACAGTGATCCTCCTTCAAAGGCCAAAGGAGAAAAGAAAAATAGTTGGGGATTTAAGGGGGAAGGGAAAATTTGTTGGTAGCCACGGACAACATACCCTCTGGAAGTACCTGCCATGACGGTGGATGAGAAAATAACAACCCTCGCAAAGCAGAAGGCAGAGCAGCTCTTTGTGCACGACAGGAGCAGAGGTCAGGTCCGTCATCACACAGAGCCAAATGTCATTTCCCCCAGTGCCTGCTCCCCAACAAACAGCGGGGGCACACGCAGCATCCTTGCATTCACAATTCCTAGCTGATGTGTGCTGGTAACTGAGGCTTGCCCACCTGCAGAAAACTCTCCTTGACAGTGCGTGCCCTCCTAAGAGGCACATCAATAAATCTAGCGAATGAATGGAGGGAAAGAAGACAGAGAGTTAGCGTTCACTTCGGAACGTTCCCTTGGTCCTCAAAGGGACCTAAACAGGTTGGACTGCTGGGCTGAGTCCAACGGCATGAGGTTTAACGAGGCCAAATGGCAGGACCTGCACTTGGGGCACAACAACCCTGAGAAGCTACAGACTGGGAGAAGTCTGTCTAGAAAGCTGCCAGGAGGAGAGGGACCTGGGAGTGTTGGTTGATAGCAACTGAACATGAGCCAGCAGTGTGCCCAGGTGGCCAAGAAGGCCAATGGCATCTTGGCTTGTGTCAGAAACGATGTGACCAGCAGGCCCAGGGAGGTTCTTCTCCCTCTGGACTCAGCACTGGTGAAACCACTCCTCAAGTCCTGTGTTCAGTTGTGGGCCTCTCACCACAAGAAGGATGTTGAGGCTCTGGAGCGAGTCCAGAGAAGAGCAAGGAAGCTGGTGAAGAGGCTGGAGAAGAGGCCTTATGAGGAACGGCTGAGAGAGCTGGGGGTGTTTATCCTGGAGAAGAGGAGGCTGAGGGGAGACCTCATTGCTCTCTACAACTACCTGAAAAGAGGTTGTGGAGAGGAGGGAGCTGGACTCTTCTCCCAAGGGACAGGGGACAGGACGAGAGGGAATGGCCTCAAGCTCCACCAGGGGAGATTTAGGCTGGACATTAGGAGGAAATTTTTCACGGAAAGGGTCATTGGGCATTGGAACAGGCTGCCCAGGGAGGTGGTTGATTCACCATCCCTGGAGGTGTTTAAGGGACGGATGGATGAGGTGCTGAGGGACATGGTTTAGTGTTTGATAGGAATGGTTGGACTCGATGATTCGATGGGTGTCTTCCAACCTGGTGATTCTATGATTCTATGCTTTAATGAACGACGGCTGGAAGACAATACAATCTCCACCCAACAACACTGCACTGCTGCCAGAAAAACCCCACGTGAGCTCTTCCAGCCAAGGCAAGCTGTGACTCCGAGACACCCTGTCAGAGTCACTTAAGAAGCAGCACAATGAGAGAGCCGCACCACCTGTGTCCCTTCTCCAAGCAGAAGCATCACGAAACTTCAATTATCTTCCCACAGCAACAGTGCTAACTTCAATTAGCAATCCAGAGGTTACATTCCCTTTTCTGCAATGCCCTGAAGTGCTAAGGGACATGGTTTAGTGCTTGATAGAAATCGTTGGACTTGATGATCCGGTGGGTCTCTTCTAACCTGGTTGTTCTGTGATTCTAAAATGGGAGTATCCGCCTTACTTAAGCTCTCCCAACGTACTCATTATCATGGTATTAGAGTACATCTGTGTTTGGGTATACTGTTATCAGAGAAAAGCCATCGTCTCTCCATGTTTCATTTCTCTCGTGTGCCGCACAAAGCCAGGCTTCTACTGGGAAAACAGAAAGCTAATCAAGTACCTGATGATCAGGAGATGTGACCTCTCCTTGGTGCAATTACTGCTTTAACAGGGTTTACATGTGCAAGGATGCGTAAGGAAAAAAAGCTCTGCAAAGGGATCTGAACAGGCTGGATCCATGGGCTGAGACTAAAGGGAAGAGGTTTAACAAGGCCAAATGGTAGGTCCTGCACTTGGGGCACAACAACCCTGAGCAGCTACGGACTGGGAGAAGTCTGGCTGGAAACTGCCTGGAGGAGAAGGACCTGGGGGTGTTGGTTGACAGCGACTGACCATGAGCCAGTAGTGGCCCAGGTGGTCAAGAAGGCCAGTGGCATCCTGGCTTGGATCAGAAATGGTGTGACCAGCAGGGCCAGGGAGGTTCTTCTCCCTCTGGACTCAGCACTGGTGAGGCAACTCCTTGAATCCTGTGTTCAGTTGTGGGCCCCTCAGCACAAGAGCTGGAGGGAATGGCCTCAAGCTCCTCCTGGGGAGATGTAGGCTGGACATTAGGAGAAAAATTTTCACAGAAAGGGTCATTGGGCAGTGGCAGAGGCTGCCCAGGGAGGTGGTTGATTCACCTTCCCTGGAGGTGTTTAAGGTGCAGGTGGATGATGTGCTGAGGGACATGGTTTAGTATTTGACAGGAACGGTTGGACTCGATGATTCGGTGGGTCTCTTCCAACCTGGTTGTTCTATGATTCTATGATATTCCGAATCAATTAGTTTTCAAATACATGTCCAGTTTAGATAAGCAGCACCATTTGAGCACTCAGACACAAGTTATGCCTGAAGCTACCCATATCCCTACTCTCCTAACTGAGACTTAGCCTCTCCTTTGTCTGGACGCTCCCCACACGCGAGACGCTGCTGTTATTTGGTCCACAGGGAGGACTGTAATAAAGACAAATAATGCTTAAACGCTAAACCGCAGCCTCCTCGAGCCGGAGCAGCACTTCATCAAGCAGTGCACAAAGACATATCGAGTCCCTGCAGGGTGACATTCAGCCACCGCACAGGTACGTCGTGATGTTTTGTCGATATAACTCAAAGCCATTCCCACTAGACGTCCCGACACGGAGCGAACTGGTCGCTCGCTGGCTTTGTGCCCTTTCTGGTGCTGCTTCTTAAAGGCAGAGGATGCACATTTTCTGCCTTCCAGCCGAGCAGAACGAGGGGCAGGCAGCCAGGGTGACAGGATTGCTGTTTGCCCATCGGAGAAGGCCCACGAGACGTCACAACCAATCAGTTGCGAGTCAACTGATTTGGTACTAACTGACACACTAGAAAAGCCGGATTGGCAGGGAAATCAAGCCTCCCTCGGTACCTGTGGGCTGGAAACTCGCTGCCTTCTGATGGGTATAGGGAAAAAGGCAGGTTTTTTTCACGAAGGTGTAAAGTCTGGATGCTACCAGGATTCCTAGAAGGAAGAGCTGCCCCACTGACAGCTACATTGAACCGTCCCGTGGAAGACCAGCTGTCAAAATCATTTATCTCTCATTCGTTAAGCGTATCTATCAAACTACAAAAACACAGTAGCTACCAAATGCAATGAAGCCGGTGAAGGGGCTGGAGAACAGGCCTTATGAGGAGTGACTGAGAGAGCTGGGGGTGTTTATCCTGGAGAAGAGGAGGCTGAGGGGAGACCTCATTGCTCTCAACAACTACCTGAGGGGAAGTTATGGAGAGGAGGGAGCTGGGCTCTTCTCCCAAGGGACAGGGGACAGGACAAGAGGGAATGGCCTCAAGCTCCACCAGGGGAGATTTAGGCTAGAGATTAGGAGGAAGTTTTTCACGGAAAGGGTCACTGAGCATTGGAACAGGCTGCCCAGGGAGGTGGTTGATTCACCTTCCCTGGAGGTGTTTAAGGGATGGGTAAATGAGGTCCTGAGGGACATGGTTTAGTATTTGATAGGAATGGTTGGACTCGATGATCTGGGGAGTCTCTTCCAACCTGGTGATTCTATGATTCTATGAAATATGCTCACAAACCAAATCAGAACAGGGGAATTATGGAGAGAGAAACTCAGCTCTGAGCCGCAAAGGTCTCGCAATACACCGACAGGTGTTTTTTGGTGATATCCTGCCTTAAGATTGCTCCTAACAAACAAGCGCCGAGTGCCGTCCAAAATAATCCCAACTACTTTGCAATTCTGAAGTCCGGGAGCCCATTTTCTACTTCGAAACCAGGCACCGGCGCTCAAGTTGGGCTAGATGAGCTCAGGCAGTCGTTTCCAAGGAAACCAGCAGCTGCTTGAACACCGCAAAATGCAAGTCCGGCGCTCGCTCTTTCACAAGTACACTGGAGCTATCGCCGTGACACAAACCCTCCCAGGTAGGTGCTTCACCGCTGTTTCCATGAGACCTTAAAAGTATTTCAGACATCTAGGATGTCAGCACACGCAGCATGTGTCCAAGCAACTCGCACGCTTGCAACCAAACCACTTCTGTAGATATCGAAACAAGGGAAAAGGGGATTATTTGAGTTATTTTAGGCTCCAGTGTAGCGAATACTTCTTTTTTTTTTTATTATCCTTTTTTTGTCAGCCCTTCAAAACAAAAACAAGCTACGTGAACTGTGACAGTCACGGACTTCTCTGCCTGCAGGTGGCCCCTAGAAATGGCAGCACAGCAGGTGAAAAAGTAGCCATACAAATATTTATCCTTTAGCCAGCTACAAACGCAACCACAAAAAGCCAAAAGAGAAGAAATACCAGGAGCAAAGGCAGTAAGGAGTGTCTTTATGACAGTAAGTACCACTTAAATAAATAACAACCTGGTTGTTCTATGATTCTATGATTCTAAGTAGCACTTAAACCACCATTTCCAGTTCTAAAAAGGAGTTTCCCAGGACCCTCTTACTATAAAATAAGGTTCATAGAATAACCAGGTTGGAAGAGACCCACCGGATCATCAAGTCCAACCATAATATTCATATTGAATGAGTTCTGAAATATTAGCATCCCACAGTATCTATTACCAAGCAGGGTAACCAAAAAAAAAAAAAAAAAAAAAAAAACACACCACAAAAACAGTATATATCAAATCACTGCACCCTTTTTAACTCTTCAAGAGAATAATGTTCTTCCTTCACTCATATTTTGCATCTAGTGCTCAGCCAGACAGTAAAAGTACGGAGTCCACGCACCTTCTGGGTGAATTTGCAAGGCAGGTCACGGCAAGCAACTGGTTAGACTAAATTCACCTTTTTCCTCAATATCAGCACATTGATCTGGCCTTAGGTTTGTTTTTTTTTTTAATTAATTCCAGACATGTCAGGTGCTTATTGCATCCAGTAACACAGGATGCTAAAGCTCAAGACATTATTTTCACAGCATGTGCGGAGAGAAGGCATGAACATGGTCTGAGGCTTCATTTTCTGTTGATGTAACTTTCATAGAATCATAGAATCACCAGGTTGGAAGAGACCCACCGGATCAAACTTTATAACTATCCACCTGTAGCATTTACCAAGCAATAGAGACAAAAGGAAAAAGTTAATTCTGTAGAAAATATAGGCAGATGTATTACAACTTTTAAAAGTTTCTGTGTTAATGATCACCTTCATTTAAGTGCTATTAGGTTGCTTAAAACTACTGTATTTGCTGACTACTTCTGTTTCATATTGGTTGGTGTTTGATAGGAATGGTTGGACTTGATGATCCGGTGGGTCTCTTCCAACCTGGTTGTTCTATGATTCTAAGAATCCCACAGAAAATGACAAAACAACCATATGGCTTTATTAGCTTTGCCTAGTGAATTGGTTCTTCCTTTGGATAAAACACCTCCTGTTCTTAGAGCTGACATTCTGCACCAACATCACCTGATTAAACAAGAGTACTTCAGAGATGACCCAGAACAATACTTGCTAATAGTAGAAACTAATCATAGAATCATAGAACAACCAGGTTGGAAGAGACTCACCGCATCATCGACTCTAACCATTCCAACCAATCTCTAAACCATGTCCCTAAGCACCTCATCCACACACACCTTAAACACCTCCAGGGAAGGTGAATCAACCTCCTCCACTGCCCAGTGACACTTTCTGTGAATATTTTTTTCCTGATGTCCAGCCTAAACCTCCCCTGGTGGAGCTTAAGGCCGTTCCCTCTTGTCCTGTCCCCTGTCACTTGGGAGAAGAGCCCAGCTCCCTCCTCTCCACAACCTCCTTTCAGGTAGTTGGAGAGAGCAATGAGGTCTCCTCTCAGCCTCCTCTTCTCCAGGATAAACACCCCCAGCTCTCTCAGCTGCTCCTCTTCTTCTCTAGCCCCTTCACCAGTTTCGTTTCTCTTGTCTGGACTCACTCCAGAGCCTCCACATCCTTCTTGTGCTGAGGGGCCCACAACTGAACACAGGATTCAAGGAGTGATCTCACCAGTGCAGAGTACAGAGGGAGAAGAATCTCCCTGGCCCTGCTGGTCACACCATTTCTGATCCAAGCCAAGATGCCACTGGCCTTCTTGGCCACCTGGGCACACTGCTGACTCATGTTCCGTCGGCTATATATATCCTATAGGTCTGGTAACCAAGAGTGGGAGGGAAGAGCCAACGATGATTACAAAACATGTAATCTAACCTGTCACAGTTAAGATAAGGCTCAGCTCAAACCCTTCACTCTATACAAGTGGACACATGTTCCAATACAAACATTTTCTTACCCTCAGTCAGAAAATGTCAACGTGGAAGAGTGAGCAGGAGTTAACATCAAGACAATGCACCAGCCACAGCACTTTGTCCGAGTCTGTTTTAGCCAATACCCAGCCCACTCCCCCGACCTGGCTCCCTGTGATTTTCACCTCTTCCCAAAGCTGCAGTCGGTCCTCAGACGAACCTGTTATTTGTTAGCAAGAGGCGTGAAAGCAAAACCGAGAGAGAGATCCTCTACAGCTTTTCAGACAACGCTCCGTGGAATTGGTCTCAACATTGGCAGCATCGTGCACAGAGCTGTTTCAGCTCAGGAGGGAACTGTTCTGAAGGTGATTGTAGTTGATTTTCTTAAATTGGTAAATCAAAAGCTACAGGCACAGTCTCATCTCGTGAGTCGGACCTCATGACGAAACACAACATAGTTATGCTTTCCCACCACCAGCAACTGAAGCCTCTGACGGCTGAATTATACTATATAATATATATAGTATATAATATATAATATAATATATAATATATATATTATTATATTATATTATATTATATTATATTATATTATATTATATTATATTATATTATATTATATTATATTATATTATATTATATTATATTATATTATATTATATATATAAACTACCACCAATCTCACACTTGCCGCTTCACAATGCACTAAGCAGCACAGACTCCAAGGAATCAGTCACACATGTGCCTCCTGCGTAGAGGAAAGCCCCGTCCACCACCACCACCACCACTAAAACCAGACTTATTTTACTCTGTTTTGACAACATTTGACAGACTGGCATTCGCTGCTATCCCTGACACGCTGCATGTTAAAACTTCTGTCAGGAAGCATCTCGTCCCTCGCAATAAAACCTCATCCCTGCCAGGCTGAGGAGGCTCCCCTTCCAGCCCTTCTTGCCTAAACAGCAGTGGAGAAAGTTGGGTGTTTGCGGAGTCAAGAATCATAGAATCATAGAACAACCAGGTTGGAAGAGACCCATCGGATCATAGAGTCCAACTATTCCTATCAAACACTAAACCATGTCGCTCAGAACCTCATCTACTCGTCCCTTAAACCCCTCCAGGGAAGGTGAATCAACCACCTCCCTGGGCAGCCTGTTCCAATGCCCAATGACTCTTTCTGTGAAATATTTTTTCCTCATGTCCAGCCTAAACCTCCCCTGGTGCAGCATGAGGCCAACTCCCTCTCATCCTGTCCCCTGTCACTTGGGAGAAGAGCCCAGCTCCCTCCTCTCCACAACCTCCTTCAGTGTTATATCACATAGCACATAAAAGCAACTACAGCAGCTAATTAATCTCTAATAAATGATAAAAGAGTTTGAATTGGTCACTGGACACATCGTACTGAATTACATCCTGAAAAAAAAACGTCAGGTTGCCCTCCTGCATCCACTGCTGTTGATACGAAGACTCCTGCAGCTCCACACCAAACCCAGAAAGAAGCAGGACTAAAGCAGCCACTATCCCCAGTCTGATTCCACACCTCCAATCCCAAACTTTAGGAAGCAATCGCTACAAGACAGCGTCTCAGTTCCCTAATATCTTCTCAGCCATCAGCTTCTAGTGGTTATATTATCATAGAATCATAGTACAACCAGGTTGGAAGAGACCCACCAGATCATGGAGTCAAATCATTCCTATCAAACACTAACCCATGTCCCTCAGCACCTCGTCCACCTGTCCCTTAAACCCCTCCAGGGAAGGAATCATCCTCCAAATGATTTTAAGAAAGAGGAAAGCATGGGGTCTAAGAAAAGAGTTCGGGGCTTTTGCTGGTTTTCGGTATTTTAGAACAATACTTTGAAAGTTTCCATTAATTAATGGCTCCTGCAGCACAAACACACCACTTAAAAGCACCAGCAGATAATTCTCTGCAACCATTCTAAACATGAAGAGCTTTTCAAATATTTCCAGGGGGTTTATTACTATTACAATCAACTAAAAACATGCCTTTAGTCCACGTTTTTAGTGCACGTTTGCCTTCAATGAAGTAATTTGGTCGTTGAAGGGATTTTGCTGAATGTATATTGTATTTTAACTAAGGCCAAGCAAACAAGTTTTGGGTTGTTTGGTTTTTTTTTTCCCCCAAGCCAGAACTCACAGGCTGCTCCTCCACCGAAAAAAACCCGAATCTGTGGGATTTTGGCAGATACTCCAACTTTTACATTCAAAGCATTCCTAAGCCTGTTTAACTCACAAAACCAGGTCATTTTTCCTCTTGCTCAGCGTTTTCTATAAACAACATCCCATTTCGCCTTTATCTCAGTTAACGCCACCTCCAACGAGAGGAGATCAAGCCCTAAAATCATAGAATCACCAGATTGGAAGAGACCCACCGGATCATCGAGTCCAAGCCCTATAGATTTCTTCATGCTGACGAGCTCTCTGCTTTGTTTTACGTTCTGCTTCTATATTTTTTTTCTTTTTTTTTTTTTTTCCTCTTCTGGAAAGCAAAATATGCTGATAACACAGTCTTCCAAAGAAGCAAAGAGCTGCTGCCAATCACCAAACAAAACAGCCTTTTAAAACGAAAGCCCTGGGTATTTTCCCATGGTAAGTACAAAATAACGAAAGCGAAGAGTGTTACAGCTCCCTAGTTAAAAAAGGCTGTTCTCTGGTCTGCAGCTCTGTGAAAAAAAAAAAAAAATCCTAATTGGAATAACAGTTGGTACAAAATGGGTCTCACAGTCCTCTCCTCGTGCTGACAGGCTGTTCGCAGCCAGGATGTAGCCTGCCAGGGGTCAAAGGTGTGGAAAAACAAACACAGCAGCAATTTTAGGAGATGAAGAGGAGATAAGGATTTGTTAAGGCATTTTTCGACCGTGGAAAAAAAAGTATCCAAGCTCTCTCTGCACAGTCTGGACCCGTTTACTCCTTGCGAGCTGTTTCCTTCGGGGGGAGAAAGAAAAAGCCACTTAGTTTAGACAACTGGCATCGAGTTACTTGAATGGGAAGAATGATAAATATGCCTGTACTTGACTTCTCTCGCTGGCCTCATAACTTGAAAGAAAATAGCGAGATTTTAGCTATAAGCACCTCGTGTGAACTCACAGAGTCTCGTTTCACATTAAAGAAAAAAAAAATAAATCATAGAATCACAGAACAACCAAATCAGATCATAGAATCATAGTCCAACCAAATGTTTAAGCACGAAATAAGCCCAACCCTGCAACAGCATCTAAAGCTCTTTAACACTCAGAAACAGATTTTTTTTTTAAACAATATGCATCTTAAATAGTGGAGATTATGTGCAAAGTAAGATCTTGCAGGAAATTAACACTATTTCTCCATATGAGGCAACTAAATTTACTTCCAAATTTAAATCCATTTGAAATTTAGCCGTTTTATGGCCCTGAGTCTACACAGCATCAACAGCAGCTTCCACAGATGTTTCAGCACAGAGAGCTACAGGTCTCGAAGGTCTGACATGATCAGTCCTGCTTGTTTCAAAAAGGATTCCTGTTATGACTGAACCTACTGATCTCCAGCCACCTCGGGTGCTCCATCAGACCCAGAACCACTTAACTGCAAAAAGACACTGGCTACCAAACAATGGAAGATTTTCTCTTCGGGAAATGTCCCCTTGACGTTCCTACTCCCTGGGTAAAGCTGGAAAACAGGCTGATACTTGGACAGCTTGTCAAAACCAAAGGTTGGATGCCACCACCTCAAGAGTCACAGAATCACCAGGTTGGAAGAGACCCACTGGATCATCGAGTCCAACCATTCCTATCAAACCCTAAACCATGTCCACCCTGAGTCATGGAGGCTCAGGTTGAAGAGGGCAAAAAAGTCAATTCTTCTTTACACATTTTGGTCCTTTCTGTTCTCCTCCCAGGTCCTGTCCTCTCCCCATCTTTACCCCTGGGGCCACCACAAACGGTTATCTTGAACATCAACACATCATCAAGACTGTGTCCCATTTCTTTAATCAAGACAAGGACTTCTCCTCAGCCACACACGAGCACTGCCTAAGCCATGTCTGCACTGCATAGAATCATAGAATCACCAGGTTGGAAGAGACCCACTGGATCATCGAGTCCAACCATTCCTATCAAATGTGGATGAGCATGTGGACAAGCATAAGAAAAGTCAACATTTAGCTGTTAATGATCCCCAATCCGCGAATCCTGTGTTCAGTTGTGGGCCCCTCACCACAAGAAGGATGTTGAGGTTATGGAGAGAGTGCAGAGAAGTGAAACAAAGCTGGTTGAAAGGGCTGGAGAACAAGAGGAGTGTCTGAGAGAGCTGGGGGAGTTTATTCTGGAGAAGAGGAGGCTGAGGGGAGACCTCATTGCTCTCTGTAACTACCTGAGAGAAGGTTGTGGAGAGGAGAGAGCTGGGCTCTTCTCCCAAGTGACAGGGGACAGGACGAGAGGGAATGGCCTCAAGCTCCACCAGGGGAGGTTCAAGCTCAACATAAGGAAAAAATATTTCCCAGAAAGGGTCATTGGGCACTGGAACAGGCTGCCCAGGGAGGTAGTTGACTCACCTTCCCTGGAGGGCTTTAAGGGACGGGTGGATGAGGTGCTGAGGGACATGGGTTAGTGTTTGATAGGAATGGTTGGACTAGATGATCCAGTGGGTCTCTTCCAACCTGGTGATTCTATGATTCTGTGATTCTACGGAATTAAAAGTGCTCATCATCGCAGACACAGATTTAGGTGAGCACCCAACCATCACCATCTACCACCCGAAGACATCGTGTAGGTACCTGCTGTTCAGCATCAGCTTTTGAGGGCTCCTCATCACCGCAACACGATGAATCATAGAATCATAGAATCAT
The DNA here is from genome assembly GCA_033558105.1 of Coccyzus lansbergi. Taxonomy (NCBI): domain Eukaryota; kingdom Metazoa; phylum Chordata; class Aves; order Cuculiformes; family Coccyzidae; genus Coccyzus; species Coccyzus lansbergi. The sequence continues at coordinate 264,852 of JAUMJK010000786.1, read as the reverse complement.
AGAATAACCAGGTTGGAAGAGACCCATCGGATCATCAAGTCCAACCGTTCCTATCAAACACTAAACCATGTCCCTCAGCACCTCATCCACCCATCCCTTAAACACCTCCAGGGAAGGTGAATCAACCACCTCCCTGGGCAGACTCTGCCAGTGACCAATGACCCTCTGTGTGAAAAACTTCCTCCTAATCTCCAGCCTAAATCTCCCCTGGTGGAGCTTGAGGACATTCCCTCTCGTCCTGTCCCCTGTCACTTGGAAGAAGAGCCCAGCTCCCTCCTCTCCACAACCTCCTTTCAGGTAGTTGTAGAGAGCAATGAGGTCTCCCCTCAGCCTCCTCTTCTCCAGGATAAACACCTCCAGCTCTCTCAGCTGCTCCTCATAGGGCCTGTTCTCCAGCCCCTTCACCAGCTTCTTCAAGGCTCTTTTCCACCTCAACGATTAATGCCTGAAGCTGCGAGTTGCCTTAAACGCCGTAACTAGTATTAGAGAACGTGGAAGGTCAACACGGAACGTTCCCTCGGGCAGACAGTGCGAATTGTGTCCCACCTGAGGCAACCGGGAGGAATTTATGCAACAGGCAATTACAATTCAAGCTGGAAAACATTAATTCAAGGCTTCCTCAGCCTTCCTGGGTTGTCACATTGGGAGCGGCAGAGACTCCAAGCTCGTTCCGAGCATTCTTTGAGCCTTGGTGGGCTCGATTCACACTTGGAGGGACGAACGCACACACAGAGCAGAAAAAATAAGTGGGTTTTGACGCAATACGCTGTCCTACAGTTTAATTAAGGATATTAATGCCCTCAGGATGTCTTATCCCACCTCAGACACCTGCAGCTACCTAAAGACACTTTTTGGGGTGATTTTTTTGTGCTGGAGGATTTTCGGTTGCCAGGAGACGGGGGATGCTGGGGACCCCCCGAGGCAAGAGTACCTCTTGCCTCGGGGGGTCCCCAGCATCCCCTGTCTCCTCAGCTTGGGGATGACCGAGCCCGGAGGGAACCAGGGAGGAGGAAGAGTGGCTTCTTCATCCTCCCCGAGCCCTGGAGATTGGGACTCTTTCCTCACCGCACGGAGGATGCGGGTCCCGGGGATGGAGGGAGAGAAGCGCCCGCGGGCAGCGAGGGGGATGCGGGGAGAGGAGGCACTGGAGGGGAGAAGCGGGGAGAGAAGCACAAGGGGAGATGCGGGGAGAGACATGGGGGGTGGTGGGAGATGCAGGGAGAGGAGAAGCACCAGAGGGGAGATGCGGTGAGAGACACGGGGGAGATGGGAAATGCAGGGTAGAGGAGAAGCACTGGGGCGAGATGTGGGGACAGGAGAAGCACTAGGACGGGGGGAGAGGCACTGAGGGGGCGAGATGCGGGGAGAGGGATGGAGTGGTGGGAGATGCAGGGAGAGACACAGGGGGAGTGGGAGATGCGGGGAGAGGGATGGAGCGGTGGGAGAGGGATGGAGTGGTGGGAGATGCGGGGAGAGACACAGGGGGAGTGGGAGATGTGGGGAGAGGAGAAGAACCGGGTGGGGTGGGAGATGCGGGGAGAGGGATGGAGTGGTGGGAGATGCAGGGAAAGGAGAAGCACTGGGGGGGGTGGGAGATGCGGGGAGAGGGATGGAGTGGTGGGAGACGCAGGGAGAGACACAGTGGGGTGGGAGATGCGGGGAGAGGGATGGAGCAGTGGGAGAGGGATGGAGTGGTGGGAGATGTGGGGAGAGACACAGGGGGAGTGGGAGATGTGGGGAGAGGAGAAGAACCGGGTGGGGTGGGAGATGCGGGGAGAGGGATGGAGCGGTCGGAGATGCAGGGAAAGGAGAAGCACTGGGGGGGGTGGGAGATGCGGGGAGAGGGATGGAGTAGTGGGAGATGCAGGGACAGGGATGGAGTGGTGGGAGACGTGGAGAGAGACACGGGGGGGGGGGGTGGGAGATGCGGGGAGAGGAGAAGCACCAGGGCGGGTGGGAGATGCGGGGAGAGGGATGGAGCGGTGGGAGATGTGGGGAGAGACACAGTGGGGTGGGAGATGCAGGGAAAGACACGGGGTGTGGGGTGGGAGATGCGGGGAGAGAAGCACTGGGGGGTTGGGAGATGTGGGGAGAGGGATGGAGTGGGGGGAGAGGGATGGAGTGGTGGGAGATGTGGGCAGAGAAGCACAGGGTGGGGGGTGGGAGATGCGGGGAGAGGGATGGAGTGGTGGGAGAGGGATAGAGAGGAGGCACTGGAGGGCAGATGTGGGGAGAGAAGTATGGAGGGAGATGCGGGGAGAGAAGCACAGGGTGGGGGGTGGGAGATGCGGGGAGAGGGATGGAGTGGTGGGAGAGGGATAGAGAGGAGGCACTGGAGGGCAGATGTGGGGAGAGAAGTATGGAGGGAGATGCGGGGAGAGAAGCACAGGGTGGGGGGTGGGAGATGCGGGGAGAGGGATGGAGCGGTGGGAGAGGGATGGAGCGGTGGGAGAGGGATGGAGAGACACGGGGGGGATGAGAGATGCGAGGAGAGGAGAAGCACCGGCGGGAGATACGGGCAGAGGGATGGAGTGGTGGGAGAGGGATGGAGAGGGATGGAGTGGTGGGAGATGCAGGGAGAGACACAGGGGGAGTGGGACATGTGGGGAGAGACACAGTAGGGTGGGAGATGCATGGAGAGAAGAAGCACCCGGGGGGAGAGGCGCTGAGGGGGCAAGATGCGGGGAGAGGGATGGACTGGTGGGAGATGCAGGGAGAGACACAGTGGGGAGGGAGATGCGGGGACAGGAGAAGCACTGGAAGGGAGATGCAAGGAGAGGGATGGGATGGTGGGAGATGTGGGGAGAGGGATGGAGTGGTGGGAGAGGGATGGAGTGGTGGGAGAGGGATGGAGTGGTGGGAGAGGCGGGGACAGACACAGTGGGGTGGGAGATGCGGGGAGAGACACGGAGTGGTGGGAGATGCAGGGACAGGAGAAGCACCCTGGGGGTGGGAGATGCGGGGAGAGGGATGGAGTGGTGGGAGATGCGGGGAGAGGGATGGAGTGGTGGGAGATGCAGGGAGAGACACAGGGGGAGTGGGAGATGCGGGGAGAGACACGAGTGGGTGGGAGATGGGGGAGAGGAGAAGCACCGGGGGGAGATGCGGGGAGAGGGATGGAGTGGTGGGAGATGCGGGGAGAGACACAGCGGGGTGGGAGATGTGGGGACAGGAGAAGAACCGGGGCGGGTGGAGGGTAGATGCAAGGAGAAGTATGGGATGGTGTGCGATGCGGGGACGGGCACGGGGCGCTCCCAGCGGGCTCCCCCCTTCCCCCCCCCCCCTCCCATCCTCCCCGCTTACTGTGGGCTCTTGGGGTAGAAGGGGAGGGTGACGTGGCTGAGGTCCTGGATGTCGAAGGCGGTGGGCTCGGCCGAGATCGCCTGCCGCTTGGTCCTCTGCTCTCCCCCCGGCAAGGAGCCGGCGCTTTGCTGCTGCTGCTGCTGCTGCCGCTGCCGCTGCTGCTGCTGCTGCTGCTGCTGCGTGGCCGGTCGGATCACCGAGCGGTACTTGTCCAGCTCGTTCTGCAGCTTCTGGATCAGTTCGTCCTTCTGGTCCAACTCCAGCTCCAGCTCGTCGATCAGCGCATCCCGCTGCCGCAGCTCCTCGATCTTCTCCTGCAGCGCGTACTGGAGATCGCGCAGGGTGCCCATGCCTGCTTCCTCGGGGCTCCTCCGGCTCTCCCTCCTCCCCCCCCCCCCAAAAAACACCCCGACCCCGCCGGGCCCGGCCCCCCCCACCCCCGGCTGCCCCCCCTCCCGGGTCCCCCCCCCAGCCGCTTCCCAGCCGCCTGCGTCAGCCCAGGCTGGAGCCGAGCGGGGGATGCGCCGACGCTCCCTCCCCGACGCTCCCGGCCGCGCCCCCAGACACACTTTGCCCACACAACTTGCCCAGCTCCCCCCTTCCCGCCCTTTTACTTGTTTGGGTTTTTTTTTTTCCCTTTACTTGCTTTTCTTTTCCTTTACTTGCTTTTTTCCCTTTACTTGCTTATTTTCCCTTTACTTGCTTATTTTCTCTACTTTCTTTTTTCCTTTACTTGGTTTTTTCCCCTTTACTTGCTTTTTCCCCTTTACTTGCTTTTTCCCCCTTTACTTGCTTTTTCCCCCTTTACTTGCTTTTTTTCTCTACTTTCTCTTTTCCTTTACTTGGTTTTTTTCCCTTTACTTGCTTTTTTCCCCTTTACTTGCTTTTTCCCCCTTTACTTGCTTTTTTCCCCTTTACTTGCTTATTTTCTCTACTTTCTTTTTTCCTTTACTTGCTTTTTCCCCCTTTACTTGCTTATTTTCCCTTTACTTGCTTTTTTCCCTTTACTTGCTTTTTCCCCCTTTACTTGCTTATTTTCCCTTTACTTGCTTTTTTCCCTTTACTTGCTTTTTTCCCCTTTACTTGCTTTTTCCCCCTTTACTTGCTTATTTTCCCTTTACTTGCTTATTTTCCCTTTACTTGCTTTTTGTCTCTACTTTCTTTTTTCCTTTACTTGCTTTTTCCCCCTTTACTTGCTTTTTCCCCCTTTACTTGCTTTTTTCCCTTTACTTGCTTTTTTCCCTTTACTTGCTTTTTTCCCTTTACTTGCTTATTTTCCCTTTACTTGCTTTTTTTTCTCTACTTTCTCTTTTCCTTTACTTGCTTTTTCCCCCTTTACTTGCTTATTTTCCCTTTACTTGCTTATTTTCTCTACTTTCTCTTTTCCTTTACTTTGTTTTTTCCCCTTTACTTGCTTTTTCCCCCTTTACTTGCTTTTTTCCCTTTACTTGCTTTTTTCCCTTTACTTTCTTTTTTCCTTTACTTGGTTTTTTTCCCTTTACTTGCTTTTTCCCCTTTACTTGCTTATTTTCCCTTTACTTGCTTTTTTTCTCTACTTTCTCTTTTCCTTTACTTGGTTTTTTTCCCTTTACTTGCTTTTTCCCCCTTTACTTGCTTTTTTCCCTTTACTTGCTTATTTTCCCTTTACTTGCTTATTTTCCCTTTACTTGCTTATTTTCCCTTTACTTGCTTATTTTCCCTTTACTTGCTTATTTTCTCTACTTTCTCTTTTCCTTTACTTGCTTTTTCCCCCTTTACTTGCTTTTTCCCCCTTTACTTGCTTTTTCCCCCTTTACTTGCTTTTTTCCCCTTTACTTGCTTTTTTCCCCTTTACTTCCTTTTTTCCCCTTTACTTGCTTATTTTCCCTTTACTTGCTTTTTTTCTCTACTTTCTCTTTTCCTTTACTTGCTTTTTCCCCCTTTACTTGCTTTTTCCCCTTTACTTGCTTTTTCCCCTTTACTTGCTTTTTTCCCTTTACTTGCTTATTTTCCCTTTACTTGCTTTTTGTCTCTACTTTCTTTTTTCCTTTACTTGGTTTTTTCCCCTTTACTTGGTTTTTTCCCTTTACTTGCTTTTTCCCCCTTTACTTGCTTTTTCCCTTTACTTGCTTATTTTCCCTTTACTTGCTTATTTTCTCTACTTTCTCTTTTCCTTTACTTGCTTTTTCCCCCTTTACTTGCTTTTTTCCCCTTTACTTGCTTTTTCCCCTTTACTTGCTTTTTCCCCCTTTACTTGCTTTTTCCCCCTTTACTTGCTTTTTTTTCTCTACTTTCTTCTTTCCCTTTACTTTCTTTTTTCCTTTACTTGCTTTTTTTCCTCTTTCTTTTTTTCTCTACTTTCTTTTTTTCTCTACTTTCTTTTTTTCTCTACTTTCTTTTTTCTCTACTTTCTTTTTTCTCTACTTTCTACAGTTTTTTTCTTTTTTTTTCTCCTCTTTTCCTCTCCTTTTATAAACCCCCGAGGCGCATCGCCTTCTCCCAGCACCACCCGGCAAGGCTCAGCCTCCACAAAACCCCCAGGATGTAATGTTGAATAACCCTCAAACCCCTTTGTCTTAAAAACTGAGAACCAGACTTTTTGCAGAGCGGCGATGCCCAACAAGTCAGGGTAATGCAACCCAATGCAACAGAGTCTTAGAGAATCATAGAACAACCAGGTTGGAAGAGACCCACTGGATCATCGAGTCCAATCATTCCTATCAAACACTAACCCATGTCCCTCAGCACCTCATCCACCCAACCCTTAAACACCTCTAGGGAAGGCGAATCAACCACCTCCCTGGGCAGCCTCTGCCAGTGACCAATGACCCTTTCAGTGAAGAATTTTTTCCTTATGTCGAGCCTGAACCTCCCCTGGTGGAGCTTGAGGCCCTTCCCTCTCATCCTGTCCCCTGATCTGAGGGGCAGAGAAGGAAGGTGCAGCCCTATGTAATTTTTTTTTTAGAGGTAGGTGGTACCTACATGTTTGTATCAACCATTAATAGATGTCTAGTCCTCCTAGTCAGGTGTTAGCTGGAAAGGTCAGACATCCAGACAGACCACGTTTGGGTTATTTTTTTTGTTTGTTTCTTTTGCTTTGTTATTTTTTTTTTTTTAACTGTTGCATCTCAGTGCTTGGGTGAGTCCAGAGCTCCAGCTTTCGACCTGCAGATGGTCTTCATCGAATAAGTTTGGAAAAGGAGGAGAAAAAAAAAAAAAAAAGCAAGAAAGAAAAAAAAAAAGCAGCAGCTCCCTGCTCAGCCTGGACTCTGCTCATAAGCACAAGGCTTGGCTTTTCCTCAATATCCATGATAACTCCTGTGGTTTTTTTAGGCTGGAGATTAGGAGGAGGTTTTTCACACAGAGGGTCATTGGGCATTGGAACAGGCTGCCCAGGGAGGTGGTTGATTCACCTTCCCTGGAGGTGTTTAAGGGACGGGTGGATGACGTCTTGAGGGACTTGGTTTAGTGTTTGATAGGAATGGTTGGACTAGAAGATCCGATGGGTCCCTTCCAAATGGTTGTTCTGTGATTCTGTGATTCTGAGATGCACATTAAAAAGAAATCGTATTATGTAAAATGCTTTTCTTTTCAGTCCCTTTGATACACATGTGCCAGACATGAAAGCAAAGTCCTCTGGTTGTTTTCTTAGGTTGCCAAAGCGCTTTAAGTTCAGATAATGGTTTTTTTTTTTTACTGCATATTCCTTCCATTCCAATCATAGAATCATAGAACAACCAGGCTGGAAGGAACCCATCGGATCTTCTAGTCCAACCTTGCATAACTCACATAAAAAACCCTACCAAATACATTCCAAACATTTCCAGTTTAAAGACCAGTATTAAACAGATGCACTCCTGCTGCCTACGAACTAGAAATCAATTATAAATAAAGTATTTTAATAGCCTTCAGCCAACGCGCTTGACGTTTTTATTGCCTTCCTCCCCTACACAGAACAGAATCACAGAACAACCAGGTTGGAAGAGACCCATCGGATCATCAAGTCCAACCATTCCTATCTAACACTAAACCAAGTCCCTCAATACCTCATCCACCTTCTGCACAAGGGAAACGGCGACAAGGTTAACCGAAACCCAGCAGGTTTCCAAAGAGGAACAGCCCTGGGGGGGAAACTTGTGCGTAATTTCTCAGAGACAAGCGGCAAAGCCACGATAGGTGGTTTCAATTAGAGCTGCGCAGCCTGGCACTGAGACAACAGCACCGAAATCGGAAAGAATGTGGGGAAATGCGTGAAAAGTTATGGGTAAGCGAAATGGCAAGGAAGGTAGAATCATAGAATCGCAGAACAACCAGGTTGGACGAGACCCACCGCATCATCGAGTCCAACCTTTCCCGTCAAATTCCTATTTAGCTGAGTACATCTAAAGAAAACATTTATTTATATTATATTTAGATTCCACAGGTGAAAAGTACATTAAAGTACTATGTTAGACTAGATTCCTATATTATACTATATTATTCCTATAGTATAATATTCCTATATTATAGAATCACAGAACAACCAGGTTGGAAGGGACCCATCGGATCTTCTAGTCCAACCATTATACTATATTATATTTAGATTCCACAGGTGGAAAGTACATTTTCATAAGCCCTACGAGGCCTAAAGAGAGATTCTTCTGGTTCTGTTTTAGCTCTAGGACTACAAGCAGCAGCTCTAAAGTCTCAGGCTGGTCTCCCCTGATTTAAGGATGAGGCCAACGCAGCTCAAAGGGTTTCAAACCTGATAGCTAATTCTTCCAAAGGAAGAAGGCATTTGCCTATTTGCAGTTATTCACCAACTCTCGCAGAGAAAGCATCATTGGGTGAGTGCAGATCTCCTCCCTGTGGTTAGTACTCCAGGCTTTTGCGATTCTGGCTGGTGTGTAACCTGGGGGATGCCAGGGCACCGCCCCCACTCTGATAAAAATAAATCCTCCAATCCCGTTCCTTTCAGCTTAAAGTCACCAATTTAAAAAAAAAAAAAATCTCAGACAGAGCAGCTGCTTTGTCTGCTTGGAAAGAAACGGCTTCGGGAAGAAGAACGGGAGGAATGCACCAGCTGGCTTGGGTTTCAGGAGAACAGGGCCATAGAACCATAGAATCATAGAACAACCAGGCTGGAAGAGACCCATCGGATCATCGAGTCCAACCATTCCTATCAAACACTAAACCACGTCCCTCAGCACCTCATCTACCTGTGCCTTAAACACCTCCAGGGAAGGTGACTCAACCCCCTCCCTGGGCAGCCTATTCCAATGCCCAATGACCCTCTGTGTGAAGAACTTCCTCCTAATCTCCAGCCTAAATCTCCCCTGGTGGAGCTTGAGGCCATTCCCTCTTGTCCTGTCCCCTGTCCCTTGGCAGAAGAGCCCAGCTCCCTCCTCTCCACAACCTCCTTTCAGATAGTTGTAGAGAGTAATGAGGTTCGTTAAGGAGCCTTTGCTTACGGTCGTCCCAAAGCTTTTTTTTCTTATCCAGCCACAGCAACACTGTGCCAGGGTGTCAACTAAGCAGAAAACAAAAAAAAAAAAAAAAAAAAAAAAGAGCATCTCCAGATGGCATCCTTTCCGCCCCCAAACACTGCATGCTGGGGCTTGGTGACACCAAACAGGGGTGTTTCTTCTCTTCAAAGAGGCTCTGATAGACTCATAACGTTTCCTTCCTGCATAGCTCCTAGGTTTTAATAGTTTCGGCTTCTAATGAAATAATTCTAATGAATAGTTTTCACTTCAGGCCTGATGGGGAAGGGCTGAGAGAGCTGGAGGTGTTTATCCTGGAGAAGAGGAGGCTGAGGGGAGACCTCATTGCTCTCTCCAACTACCTGAGAGGAGGGAGCTGGGCTCTTCTCCCAAGGGACAGGGAACAGGACGAGAGGGAATGTCCTCAAGCTCCGCCAGGGGAGATTCAGGCTTCATATTCTATGATTCTACTCCCTACAGCCCTGCCTATGTATCTATAGAAAACAAAGATCCTCTGCCCTCCAAAAGGCATCTGACACTTCAGCTGAAAGATGTATTTCTCAGCCAGGCTTTTTCTCCCATAATGGTCTCTGCATCCCTCTGCTTCATAGAATCATAGAACAATCATAGAACAACCAGGCTGGAAGAGACCCATGGGATCATTGAGTCCAACCATTCCTATCAAACACTAAACCATGTCCCTCACGACCTCATCTACCTGTCCCTTAAACACCTCCAGGGAAGGTGAATCAACCACCTCCCTACTCCAATGCCCAATGACCCTTTCCATGAAAAACTTCCTCCTAATCTCTAGCCTAAATCTCCCCTGGCAGAGCTTGAGGCCATTCCCTCTCGTCCTGTCCCTGTCCCTTGTGAGAAGAGCCCAGCTCCCTCCTCTCCACAACCTCCATTCAGGTAGTTGGAGAGAGCAATGAGATCTCCCCTCAGCCTCCTCTTCTCCAGGATAAACACAGAATCACAGAATACACTCCTCATAAGGCCTGTTCTCCAGCCCCTTCACCAGCTTTGTTGCTCTTCTCTGGACTCGCTCCAGAGCCTCAACATCCTTCTTGTGCTGAGGGGCCCAGAACTGGACACAGGATTCAAGGAGCGGCCTCACCAGTGCTGAGTACAGAGGGAGAAGAACCTCCCTGGCCCTGCTGGTCACACCATTTCTGATCCAAGCCAGGATGCCATTGGCCTTCCTGGCCACACTGCTCACGAGTCCCTGCAGGGGATGCTACAGGTTTCCTGGTAGCACCTTAGCATATTCTCAGCCTAAATGAATCCTTTGGGGCTGAGCTTTCTCCAAGAAGGAGTAAACACATTTTTCTGTGTGCCCCTAGACAGGAGCTGCAAATAGCAGCAGATCTTCAGACAGGTCAGACGTGGGAACCACCACCCCCTGATTCCAGCCTCTCCTGCCCTCAGGTGACTTGATTGATTTTTTTTTCCACCTGCCAGAAAGGGATGGACTGTCTGGCAAGGTTAAACATGACCAAGGCTTAAAGACATCTTCCTGTGGGCTGGATTAGGTCAGAAGCAGTTTCGAAATTATTCAGCTGCCTTAAGAAGCCTCTTTAGGCTCATGTTAAGCCACCACTGCCAATATAAATACTCAGTCCTGCTTTCCACTGCCTTTGCCCCCGACTTTCTCAGCAGTCCCAGGGCACAGACTGCGTAGAGGAAAAGAAGTGTTGAGACACGGAGAACCCTGGAAATGTAGTTTTCTTTTGCTCTCCGCCTTAAGCTACCAGCAAATGAACCCAGGGACCAATTAAACTAAATGTAAGGATGCAGATCAAGTCTTGGAGCCAGGAGATATAGGATATAACGGAGATGAAGTTTACAGAAAACAGCAGCTCAGCTCACGGAGACGGAAAAGCAGATTCATTCCGGTTCTCATGCATATATCCAGGAGACTGGGAGAAGTTGGAACGTTTGAAGGAAGTGGGAAGCCATGTGCTGGACCTGAGGTCACTAATTTTCATAGAATCATAGAACCACAGAATCACCAGGTTGGAAGAGACCCACTGGATCATGGACTCCAACCATTCCCACCAATCTCTAAACCATGTCCTTCAGCACCTCATCAACCCACACCTTAAACACCTCCAGGGAAGGCGAGTCAACCACCTCCCTTCAGGTCTCACTGATTTTCCATAAAGCACCATCAATATCTATGACTTTTTTCTTGTTTTGTGGAGGCCTAGAATAAGTTTAACCGCTTGGGACAGCCCATGTTCAGTGATCCTCTTCTCCTCACAATTCCTCCTCTCACTGAGTGATATCTCAGTGTTACATCTTTTCCCATCTCCAACCTCTGTTGCCTTCTGCAACTCATTGATTTTTTTCATCACAATTCTCCAGTTGCAAGAAGCAGAAAGCAAAATCCTTACAAAGGTGTGAACAGCGAGACGCTTGGTTTCTCCCCAGATTATTTTAAGTCATAGAATCATAGAATCACCAGGTTGGGAGAGACCCACCGGATCATCAAGTCCAACCATTCCTATCAAACACTAAACCATGACCCTCAGTACTTCGTCCACCCACACCTTAAACACCTCCAGGGAAGGTAAATCAACCACCTCCCTGGGTGACCTGTCCCAGTGCCTAATTAACAGCAGCTCATTCCTACAGCCTGATTATGAAACTGCTTGATGCCATTTCTTAACTTTCTGGGTTTTATGGTGACAAACTTGCTGCCCCCGAATGTCTGTGACTCCGGGTGCTCCTTCTCATCGCCCTTTTGGATCCTGCAGGGTTTCTTATCTCTCCTTGCCAGTAATGCACCACTCACCTACCGTAATTGCCTTGGTCTGTCGGGCTGATTTATCCAACCTTCAAAAAAACAATTCATTTATATTCGAAATTGGATTAGGAATAAAAATGTATTCCTCTACCGCCGATATGAAAATGCCCAGTGTGCCACCATTATTTTATAATGAATGCATCACGAACCAGGGCACCATCTCTTTATGTAATCAAATTAATTCCTTGACTTATTAAAAAATTATTATTATTTTGCTGTTCCAGGTATTTATAACCATAAGGATGAACCATAGATTTTAACCCTTTGTTTTACGTGCCTGAACAACAGGCTGGGATTTTTCTCTTTTTTTTTTTTTTTTTTTTTTTGAGATAAATATAGAATCATAAAATCATAGAACAACCAGGTTGGAAGAGACACACTGGATCATCGAGTCCAACCATTCCTATCAAACACTAAACCATGTCCCTCAGCACCTCATCCACCTTCACCTTAAACACCTCCAAGGAAGGTGAATCAACCCCCTCCCTGGGCAGCCTGTTCCAATGCCCAATGACCCTTTCTGGGAAAATATAAGTTGCAATAAAAGTTGCCTTCCTTTTAGATCAATACTGGAATTTCTTCTGAAGTCTTTCTCTGGCATGTGCACATCCTCAGCAAATATGAATATTTTACTGAAATACGAGACTTTTACTTTATTATCTAGAAGTGTTCATGTCCATGATTAACTATAGCAATGCTAAACCTTCTCTTGCACAAAAGATTTCCAGAAAAGGTTTATACTCAAAATTGATCCTCATGATCATTTAAGTTTCAGAATTAATTTCTGCATCTCACAGAGGACGCAGCTCATTAAATACCAAGGAAATTATGAGATACGGCTGAGAGAGCTGGAGGTGCTTATCCTGGAGAAGAGGAGGCTGAGGGGAGACCTCATTGCTCTCTATAACTACCCGAAGGGAGGTTGCGGAGAGGAGGGAGTTGGGTTCTTATCCCAAGTGACAGGGGACAGGACGAGAGGCAATGGCCTCAAGCTCCACCAGGGGAGGTTCAGGCTGGACATAAGGAAAAAAACACTCTTTACTGAAAGGGTCATTGCTCACTGGAACAGGCTGCCCAGGGAGGGGGTTGATTCCCCTTCCCTGGAGGTGTTTAAGGGACGGGTGGACGAGGCGCTGAGGGACATGGTTTAGTGTTTGATAGGAATGGTTGGACTCGATGATCCGGTGGGTCTCTTCCAACCTGGTTGTTCCATGATTCTATGAAATATCCACAAAACATCCAGGCACAATCTGCAAAGAGGGGCTCACATTGGGTTTCACAGTGCTCCGCTGATTTTTACAGCTATTTCTTATTTATGCTTGGGGAAACTTCTTCGAGTTTTGTGCTTTCAGTGTGTAAAAATGTTTATGCTCACAGTTTTCTCTTTGTCAGTGTTTGCTTGAACTGATTGCTCTGCTCATCAGAGCATTAGAGATGAGTGTTCGCCTGATTTCCTAAGCGCTGCCAACATCTTTCAACTGACTGCCCTGACGCTTTGGGTGAATCGGGGAAGGAAAGCACTTTTATTCGAACCTTTGCACAATTTCTGGTCCGAATTAGCAGCCAAACCCCTGGATAAGGATAAATTATTCTCCACCACAGAATCATAGAATCACCAGATTGGAAGAGACCCACCGGATCATCGAGTCCAACCATTCCTATCAAACACTAAACCATTTCCCTCAGGACCTCGTTTACCATCCGTTAAACACCTCCAGGGAAGGTTTGCCCTCTCACACCTTCCCTAGCACCTCCCAGTCTTTGGTCTGGGTGGAGAACTGCACAAATTCCACCATCAGGGTATCATATCGACTCCTGGGAGCTTCCTGAAAGCCAGAAGGAAAAATCACTTAAAAGCTGATTATGCTGCAAAGGCAACATGCACTTTGGGTCTACTTCTCTCTGCTCTAAAAGGAAACATTTCTAGGTTGGTCAGGACCTTTACAGGCTACTTCTCTGCAAGAACTATTTCTGTTGAAACTTTCCATCGTCTCTGCTTTTCCTTGCGCAGCTTGGCCCGAATAATAGGGCAATTTCTTCATAGCCTTATTTACACAATAAACTCCTCTTCAAAACATAGAGTCATAGAATCACCAGGTTGGAAGAGACCCACTGGATAGAGTCAAACCATTCCTATCAACCACTAAACCATGTCCCTCAGCACCTCGTCCACCCACACCTTAAACACCTCCAGGGAAGGTGAATCAACCACCTCCCTGGGCAGCCTATTCCACTGCCCAATGACCCTTTCTGTGAAAATTTTTTCCTAATGTCCAGCCTGAACCTCCCCTGGCAGAGCTTGAGGCCATTCCCTCTCATCCTGTCACTTGGGAGGAGAGCCCAAGCCCAGCACATCTGACGTGCTGTGGAAGTCTCATGTTGTTAGAACAAGATGGATCAATACTGGTACACAGCATAAAAACCTGCACTGTGGCAGAGAGGAAGGCGACACATTTTATACTTCTGCTCCCTGAGACAAGAGCGCAAAGAGATTGGTGGCAACGGTTGGACTCGATGGTCTGATGGGTCTCTTCCAACCTGGTGATTCTATGATTCTGTGATTAAGTAGTGTCAAGGCTGTGTGCAGCCTCCCTGCGCAGTGGGAGCTTGGCCCCCACTCTGTTCCCTTACATGGCCTGCAGCTCTGGCAGGCACAGCATTCTCCACATTCTTCTCTCTTTTTTTTTTTTTTTTTCCCTGCTTTTTAAATCATATTTCATTTTAGGAGGAGAAAACACAAGGAGTAATGCCGCCCTCTACTGCCCTGAGGTGCATGGCTGCAAACTACCAAGGACTTCTTGAGTCCAACCATTCCTATCAAACACTAAACCATGTCCCTCAGCACCTCATCCACCTGCACCTTAAACCCCTCCAGGGAAGGTGGATCAACCCCCTCCCTGGGCAGCCTCAGCCACTGCCCAATGACCCTTTCCGTGAAAAATTCTTTCCTATCAATGTTATCAGAGTTCCCATCAATATTATATGTCTCACCAAGGGCATAGGATTAATGCTGTAAGTTTTTCTTTTAATCGATTTAGCTGCCACAGCTCTAAAGAAGTGATTGTTTGTCATACTAAGAGCCACATTTCTATAAAAGTGGGCACTTATAAAATCACAGCACTGTCTCTCTAAATGTCCTTTCTTCTTAATATTCAGTTTATCGATAAGCAAGATGTCAGACATAGAGGAACTCTACCTGCAAGTCCCAGCAGACCAGAAATCACATTTTAAGTGGTCTGTTTTGTTGTTTTTTTTTTTTAACTATACCACGTGTTCCTCCTAAAAAGATGTGAAAGATAAACAGCTTTGTTGAAAGTTTGTACCCTTAGCAAGTTTGCAGATGACACTAAGCTGGGTGGAAGTGTTGATCTGCTGGAGGGTTGGGAGGCTCTGCAAAGGGATCTGAACAGGCTGGATCCATGGGTTGAGACCAATGGGATGAGAGTTAACAAGGCCAAATGGCGGATCCTGCACTTGGGGCACAACAACCCTATGAAGAGCTACAGACTGGGAGAAGTCTGGCTGGAAAGTGCCTGGAGGAGAAGGACCTGGGGGTGTTGGTTGACAGCGACTGAACATGAGCCAGCAGTGGCCCAGGTGGCGAAGAAGGCCAATGGCATCTTGGCTTGGATCAGAAACGGTGTGACCAGCAGGGCCAGGGAGGTTCTTCTCCCTCTGGACTCAGCACTGGTGAGACTGCTCCTCGAATCCTGTGTTCAGTTGTGGGCCCCTCAGCACAAGAAGGATGTTGAGGCTCTGGAGCGAGTCCAGAGAAGAGCAATGAAGTTGGTGAAGGGGCTGGAGAACAGGCCTTATGAGGAACAGCTGAGAGAGCTGTGGGTGTTTATTGTGGAGAAGAGGAGGCTGAGAGGAGACCTCATTGCTCTCTACAACTACCTGAGAGGAGGTTGTGGAGGGGAGGGAGCTGGTCTCTTCTCCCAAGTGACAGGGAACAGGACGAGAGGGAATGGCCTCAAGCTCCACCAGGGGAGATTTAGGTTAGAGATTAGGAGGAAGTTTTTCACGGAAAGGGTCATTGGTCACTGTCAGAGGCTGCCCAGGGAGGTGGTTGATTCACCTTCCCTGGAGGTGTTTAAGGGACGGGTGGATGAGGTGCTGAGGGACATGGGTTAGTGTTTGATAGGAATGGTTGGACTCAATGATCTGGTGGATCTCTTCCAACCTGGTTATTCTATGATTCTATGAATTATGTGATTCGGTGAGAGATCTTACAAGGGAGTCATTAGGTCACTGATTCACAGCCTTTCCCAGCTTCTGTTTCAATACTCAGTACTTGCTGCCACTGTGATAACATGGAGCAGCTCCAAGCACACACATGAAAGTCAGATCATACAAACCTAAAAGCCTCTATCTGTTCGTATTAATGACCAACTGAATCTGAAAAAAAACCCCAATCTGACAAAGACATTTCATTTTCACTACACACCATGTAAATATTCTGTATTTGGTCTCATTCCTTTAGATTCTAAATTATTCCATTTTCAAAAGTCTGAATCATTTTACTTTCTACTTCTATTCCCTAATAAGCTCTCAGAAGTCAATAAAATTAAAATAACTCCTGCTAAAACCACCACACCTATAAACTAACACTGCAATTAGCTCATCGCCTGAAAAAAAAAAAAGTTTCCCGAGCTCCTCAGACGTACAGAGAAAGTTAAACTTTACAAGGAAGGTCTTCTTTAAAAAACATTAATGGAATTTCCAGGTGAAATTGGTATTGATTGTGCAGCGGAATAGCAAATGCTGAGCGCAGAAGTCTAAATTACGGGGAAAGGATCGATGCAGGAGCCCTGCTTAGAGTGGAAGATTTAAATAGATGTCTTTTTCCCCTCAACCTTGTGTGTATTTCTGTAGGAAACGCTCTGGATACAAAGCAAATAATGTTTGTAAAAGGCATATCCAACCCAAACAGATTAGGAGATTCAGGGAAATAATTTTATCCGCAGGCTGAAACGGTACAATATCCAATTCTTACATTATAGAGAGAGGTAAAAGCTTCTGTTAGACCAGTTAATGATCCTGGAAGAAATATGTGTTATTTCTACACTAAGCCATAAAATACACTTGTGATATCTATAAGGAATAAGCCACAAAATACCTACCGGGAGATGAAGTGGGAGACGTGCACTTATTTCTGACATGCAGCCTAAGAACAAGCAAAATTCTGTAGTCTGTGCTCTTTCAAAAGCATAATTCTCTCCCAAAACAGCACAATCATTCCTTGTTCGTAGATTCCTACAACTCGAGCTGGATTTGAAATATCATAGAATAGAATCATAGAATCACCAGGTTGGAAGAGACCCACCGGATCATCGAGTCCAACCGTTCCTATCAAACACTAAACCATGTCCCTTAAAGATTAAGCTTTAAAAAAAATGTGGTTTCCCCTTGAAGGACAAGGAGGGTCATTTGATCATTCAAACCACATCGTTTAACCCGTACTTTTAACTATAGTTTTAGTTTATTTCTATTGAGTTATAGCTCATTTCTGTTCCAAAAAGAAAAAAAAAACCCACAAAGCAGCCTAAAACATGAACTAATTGCAGCTCCTGCTAGCTGCATGGGTTAATTAACATAATTGCTCATTTGTATCCTGGTCAGCTTGCTGAATCCACGCACTGTATTTCCAGCTTGAATAATTGAACAGGTATTAATTATTTATCCCTTATAGCTCTTTCAAAGGAGTTGTTTGGAGTCAATGCCAGCGATTAGACCTGGCAGACAGGGCCAAGTGCTGCCCCGCGAGGGCCAGCTCCACCATCACGCCCCCATTTATCCCAGCGATTGCAGGAGGAAAATAGGAAGAGTTGCATTTGGCTACCAAAAAGCATCGTGCATTAAAACCTCCCTGCGTCCAACGCTTGATTTATAGACAATGCCGAAGAGTTCAAAGGAAAGTGAAAAAAATGCACCTCCCTGCTAAGCCCCTTTTTTTCTTTTTACTAGTCAATATAATAGGTTTTAAGGGGCAAGACTGCAGGCAGACACACTTCCCCCATAAGCTTTGCCATCATCATCTTTTCCAGTAATCAGAGTGCTGGTTTAAAGCCAGGAGAAGACTACACAGCCATGAAATCACAGGATCACCAGGTTGGAAGAGATCCACCGGATCATCTAGTCCAACCATTCCTATCAAACACTAACCCATGTCCCTCAGCACCTCGTCCACACACAACTTAAACCCCTCCAGGGAAGGTGACTCAACCGCCTCCCTGGCTCTGTGTGAAACTAAAAGTGATGTTATGACCAGGACGTAAACAGAAAACAACTACCTAAATGGAGAAAGAACAACTAGAAATCAATAACAATGTGTAGCTGTTCATAGAATCATAGAACAACCAGGTTGGAAGGGACCCACTGGATCATCGAGTCCAACCATTTTGGACTCAGAGTGCTAAGTCTCCGCTGTGGGAAAGGTTACTCAGCATCTGGTGACAGCATTTGAAGAAGGAAAACAAATACCAGAGCTGAGAGAAAAGGTCTTTATTGAGAAAAGGACTCAATTTGTTTAGCTTATGGGAAAAAAAAATAAGAGAAAATTTAATTATATTATGTAGACAATATAATGCAGATGAAGTGTTCAGTGTTTAATGGCATTTGGGATAATCAGAGAAATGCATTACAAGAACTAGAAGACAGGTAAATCCCTATGAAAAATCAGGCAACTATTTAGAACAAATAGGGCAAATAATAAGAACAAACTCCCAAGGAAAGGGGTAGATCACATACATCTCCACCTGCAATCATAGAATCATAGAATCACCAGGTTGGAAAAGACCCACCGGATCATCAAGTCCAACCATTCCTATCAAACACTAAACCATGTCCCTCAGCACCTCATCCACACGTCCCTTAAACACCTCCAGGAAAAGTATATCAACCACCTCCCTAGGCAGCCTCTCCCAGTGACCAATGACACTTTCTGTGAAAAATTTTTTCCTAATGTTTAGCCTAAATCTCCCCTGGTGGAGCTTGAGGCCATTCCCTCTCGTCCTGTCCCCTGTCACTTGGGAGAAGAGCCCAGCTCCCTCCTCTCCACAACCTCCTTTCAGGTACTTATAGAGAGCAATGAGGTCTCCCCTCAGCCTCCTCTTCTCCAGGATAAACAACCCCAGCTCTCTCAGCCCTTCCTCATAGGGCCTGTTCTCCAGCCCCTTCACCAGCTTCCTTGCTCTTCTCTGGACTCGCTCCAGAGCCTCAATATCCTTCTTGTGCTGAGGGGCCCACAACTGAACACAGGATTCAAGGAGCAGTCTCACCAGTGCTGAGTACAGAGGGAGAAGACCCTCCCTGGCCCTGCTGGTCACACCATTTCTGATCCAGGTCAAGATGCCATTGGCCTTCTTGACCACTTGGGCCACTGCTGCCTCATGTTCAGTCGCTGTCAACCAACACCCCCAGGTCCCTCTCCTCCAGGCAGCTTTCAAGACAGACTTCTCCTAGTCTGTAGCTGCTCAGGGTTGTTGTGCCCCAAGTGCAGACATCTGTGTGAAGACATCTCAGGCAGCCACCCCTTCCTTTTACAGCTGCTGCGAAGAGCCTTGCCGACAGCAAAATATTTTGCCCAAGCTAAGCCAGGCCTGCCAGCATACAGGAGATGCTTCCTCCCAGCTAACAGTTGTTTTTCGGGGTTTGGCAGCATCCACCCAGGAATCCTTACCCAGGGTTTAAACTATAAAAATACCAGTGTCTGAATAGTGCAGCCTTTCAACCTCCCCTGGTCCCGCTGGGCTCGCGCAACCTCTGATTGCATCTGCAGAGCTCCTCGGAGGGCGGTGTGGTTACCCAGATGTACCCGAGGGCACCGCTGGCTCTATACTTTACCTTATTCAAACCAGCTGTTTAAAGATTTCTGGTCTATAAGCCCTTTTTACGAGAGCAGAGGGTGGGGAGGCAGACCTGAAAATGCTTTTTCATTCCCAGGAATGCTTGGGGGCTGTGCAGCCCTCCAGCTTTTCCTGGTGCAGTGACCTCCCTTCATTCCCAGGCAACTGACGCATCAGGGGTTTTCATCATTTTTAACCACTTCCCAACATTAGGCTAAGGGTTGTCCTCGGCATTTTGCCTCCTTCGCCAGGGTCTTGAGGGACCCGTAACCTGAAGTCAAGGCTACACGACGTGGGTCGGTCGCTGCCTTAATCACGCAACGTTTCCTGTCACGTGGAAAATAACACTGAAATAATCCATGTGTGTTTACTCTCGGCGCTGAATGACTGCCTGAGAACTTCAACTGGTGTTTCAAAGTGCTCCCCCCCATCCACTACCACTGCCCGGTGGGTACCCAGAGCCTCACGTGGCCTCTTTCTATCTATTAACACTTCTGCATGTGAGTGGGCAGAGGGATCAATCGCAGCACATCAACCAGCTCATAGAATCATAGAACAACCAGGTTGGAAGGGACCCATCAGATCATCGAGTCCAACCATTCCTATCTAACACTAAACCATGTCCCTCAGCACCTCATCCACCCGTCCCTTAAACACCTCCAGGGAAAGTGAATCAACCACCTCCCTGTGCAGCCTATTCCAATTCCAATGCTCCCCCATGCTCTCACCAGACAGGAGTCAACCTTCCCCACTGGATTAAAAAAACACAGCAACGAGGGACGTGCTGGAAAACCAGGCGTTTCGTGCCTGCAATCAAACTTTGTGATGTGATTTACGACCAAAGAGAGATAACACGTTCTGGTTTTAATATGCAGTGTTACCCTAGCCTGATCCCGTTGAGCGGTGTAACATCCCTTATCGGAGTCATTAAACCAGCACTCAGAATACAGCCCGGTCCGGCAGCCTCTAACACACGCGATGCCCTCATCCTCATCCACCTAAAACTGAGGATAACGCTGCTACGTGTCATACCTTGTGCTTATGAGTACTGCTGCATATCAAACGCTTACATGTGCTCTTTTCTTCCATGTCTCTATTCCCTCCATTAAGAGTTTCACAGAATCATCAGGTTGGAAGAGACCCACTGGATCACTGAGTCCAACCATTCCTATCAAACACTAACCCATGTCCCTCAGCACCTCATCCACACATCCCTTAAACACCTCCAGGAAAAGTATATCAACCACCTCCCTGGGCAGCCTCTCCCAGTGACCAATGACACTTTCTGTGAAAAATTTTTTCCTAATGTTTAGCCTAAATCTCCCCTGGTGGAGCTTGAGGCCATTCCCTCTTGTCCTGTCCCCTGTCTCTTGGGAGAAGAGCCCAGCTCCCTCCTCTCCACAACCTCTTTTCAGGTAGTTATAGAGAGCAATGAGGTCTCCTCTCAGCCTCCTCTTCTCCAGGATAAACACCCACAGCTCTCTCAGCCGTTCCTCATCAGGCCTGTTCTCCAGCCCCTTCACCAGCTTCGTAGCTCTTCTCTGGACTCACACCAGAGCCTCAACATCCTTCTTGTGCTGAGGGGCCCACAACTGAACACAGGATTTGAGGAGCAGACTCACCAGTGCTGAGTCCAGAGGGAGAAGAACCTCCCTGGCCCTGCTGGTCACACCGTTTCTGATCCAAGCCAAGATGCCATTGGCCTTCTTGGCCACCTGGGCCACTGTTGGCTCATGTCCAGAGTCCAACCGTTCCTATCGAAAGTCCTAAACGATGTGAAAGTCCTGAATAATGTTAAAGTCCTAAACAAATCTGCGTAATTTCTCACTCCACACCTCAATTTTCCTTCAGTGCTCTTAAACGAGAGGTAGGCTTGAAAAGAAAAAAGCCGCATTCAACCTCCTGTACACTTTTATTGATTAAAAATCAATAAACTGTCATTTATTTTATCGCGCCAGGCCTGCTTTATCACACTGATAAACACAGGAATTACTTGATGCTGAATGCATCTTTGAAGGTGAACCTGTGGAAACTGCATTTGTAAAGGCAAAAATGAGCGACCACCTAAAGGTTTTAAAGATCAGCCAGTAATAGGATGACATTTCACTTCTCCAGGAACATTTGTCCCTAATGAAAGCAACGCAGCGTCTGAACAGATGAAATTGGGTCATAATTATCCCATTATCGTTAGGTGGGTCTGAGGGCTAGACCAAGGTAATGTCAGCGGAAAATGTTTCCTCCACACTGGGAAATCATTACCTCAATAGTTTCATTAGCAGAGAATTAGGCTCAAGCAGCTTCTGCTGCAAACAGGCACTCAGAGAACAGAAAGAGCCTGGAACAGCAGCCTCTCAGCTGCGCCCTCAAAGCCTGGAATGGTTGGACTCAATGATCCGGTGGATCTCTTCCAACCTGGTTGTTCTATGATTCTATAATTCTGTGAAAACTGCCTCTTATGATACAGGATGGGGAGAGAAACACTTGTGATTGGACCACAAGGGAGAAGAGGAGCGAGGACAAGCTCAAGGCCATCCACATGTTCTTAGTTTGGTAATAACACACCTAAAGACCTATTTAGCATGTGCTCGTTTACATAGGAGCTATATATTTTCACAGAATCATAGAATCACCAGGTTGGAAAAGACCCACCGGATCATCGAGTCCAACCATTCCCACCAATCTCTAAACCACATCCCTCAGCACCTTGTCCACATTTTCCACCACCCCAAGACCACTTCTGGCAGGAAAGTTGTTGCAATCCTGATGGTCACCAGATGAAAGATCACCTCTGCTTTTGTGACCAGGTCCCTTAGACCAAGAAGAAAGGTGTTAAAGTAAAAGGAGAGAGAAAGGAGGGCTCTTCAGAGCAAAAGTGAAGTCTCAGCATGACTTTGCCAAGATACCACAGGCTAGAGAGAAGTCTCCTGTGCACCTAACACTGGAAATGCTCAAAATCCACTCAATTCACATTAAGTGAAGGGGCAGGATAAGCTGCATAGTACACTCAATGGTCATAGCTCCCTTAGGAAGGCAAAATCTTGTTACAGGGAAAGTCCTTGGATAACAAAATGATCTCATAGAATAATAGAATCATAGAACAACCAGGTTGGAAGAGACCCACCGGATCATCGAGTCCAACCATTCCTATCAAACACTAACCCATGTCCCTCAGCACCTCGTCCACCCGTCCCTTAAACACCTCCAGGGAAGGTGAATCAACCACCTCCCTGGGCAGCCTCTGACAGGGACCAATGACCCTTAGTGTGAAGAATTTTTAACTTATGTCAAGCCTGAACCTCCCCTGGTGGAGCTTGAGGCCCTTCCCTCTTGTCCCATCAAAGGACAAGAGGAAAGCCAAGATATTAGACAGCGAAACTATTGGAACAGAGAACGGATCAGGTATTTATAAACCAGTTTTTCAAAATTTAGAAAAAAAATGGGCCAAGGTGTTACCGAGTTTTCTCTGCTGCTGATCTGCAGATTTTTAGCAGGTAAATGGGATGGCACAGACAATCGTGTCATCTTGACACTGACCCTTGCCATCCTTTGGGATGTGCAATTCTCAGTTTAATTGCTGAAGAAATGAAGGCAATGCAAAGCATACCGAGCTAGGCGGCTCCATGGAAAACAAATCTCATTAAACGAACTTAGCAAGTTGTATTAAACCGCCTGCCAATTGGGTTGGAAAAGCATTCGCAGCTACGTAACGTAATTAGGCTGCTGTAAACAGGTTGACTTACAAACTTGGGCCCGTTGAGTGTGTCTCCATGTCCCTCAGCACCTCGTCCACCCGTCCCTTAAACACCTCCAGGGAAGGTGAATCAACCACCTCCCTGGGCAGCCTATTCCAATGCCCAATGACCCCTTCTGTGAAGAATTTTTTCCTTATGTCCAGCCTGAACCTCCCCTGGCGGAGCTGATGTTAGAGTAATTCTGTTTGGAAACATAAAACAAATATTTAAGGAAGAACAATTAGGGCAATTAATCTTTTCAACGGTTTGCAAGGGACTTTTCTCAGTCACTGGCAAATTTTTAAGCCACGAGCAGGTTTTCTTAATATTATCTTTTAAAAGACAGAAATACACTTGAGAAAACAGAGCCTCTAAATAGGTGAATGACCTGCAAATCAGACTTAGATGAGCACAACCTGCCTCCCTGACCTTGTAAGATACCCACTCACAAAAAATAAAGTGATTTTCATTCATTTTTCTGTGCGTGTACACTAAAAAGGCTCAAAAGTGGATATAAATATAACTCTAATATCTCTTTCTCTAAACCAAGGTTGCTTGTGCCGTCAGCCCAACATCCTGCGGACTTTTCGGGCTGGAAACACACACACACGGAGCACAGATGTAGAGACTTTATCAGCTCCGTATTATGCCTCACAATGTGAAAATGATTGCGCGATGAGTAAATCCAACGCCCACACAAATAACTGCCGCTTCCAGTTTCCTAATGAATCACAGGCTGAGAAACAGGGTCAGACGAATAGTCATGGTGGGAAAAAAAATAAAATAAAACTGCTCAAAGGGACTGTTTTGCTTGCCTGGGTAAGAACAATCAAAGAAACACTAGTTGGGGAGTTTAATGATGTATTTTGGTGGACAACTAACCACTACACTCATGTGAATTTTTTCCACGCGTATCTTCGCTTTTTATTTAAAGTCGTTCAGAGAGAGTTGATTTTAGCTATTTCATATTTAGCAACAGAATGAAAGAGAAGGAGAAGCCTTTCTCTTCCATATAGAAGTCAAACAACCCAACCTGAAACACAGAGATGGGTTGTACCTCCTCTCAGGTATGGGAGTAGCAGCTTCTAGTACCTGAAGGGGCTACAAGAAAGCTGGGGAGGGACTTTTTATAAAGGCTTGGAGTGATAGGACAAAGGGGAATGGCTTTAAATTGGAGAGGGGAAGATTTAGAGCAGGTATTCGGAGGAAATTCCTCACCATGTGGGTGGTGAGAGAGTGGCCCAGGTTGCCCAGGGAAGCTGTGGCTGCTCCATCCCTGGAGGAGTTCAAGGTCAGGTTGGACGGACCTTGGAGTCCTGATCCGGTGGGAGGTGTCCCTGCCCAGGGCTGGGGTGGAACTGGATGATCTTTAAGGTCCCTTCCAACCCAAACTATTCTATGATTCCGAGTTAAAAAAGTGCGAGAGATGTCAATAAGCTGCTGCAAAAGGAGCTGGGTGGGAGAGACACAAGACTATTTGGTGCAAACAGTCTCTGCAATGAGACGATTATTATTGTCACCAATGCTTTCTGTTAGCTTGTACTGCACAGACTCAGAAGAGATTAATCAGGCACCACAGTTTCCATAAAGCTGCCCTGCGCTTGACCCATGACACCATTTCCACTTCCTTTTTCCCACGCGTTTTTGCTCTTCTCCCTCCAAACATATGGTTTTACAGAGTAGGAAATTTCATATCCATAATACCCACAACCAGCTCAATCCAATTTTTTTTTTTTTTCTAGCATCTTTTCCCAGAAGAAAAAGTTTCTGTTTGCGGTCGCCAGGAGCAATCTCCCATCAAAAGATAAAATATTCTCCTTTTTTTTTTTTTAAAGTGATTATTTTGACGTCACAGAAGGGAGGGACAAACTTGAATTTTGCTTCAACTCTCCTGGCTGAGCTTGAGGCCATTCCCTTTTGTCCTGTCCCCTGTCACTTGGGAGAAGAGCCCAGCTCCCTCCTCTCCACAACTTCCTTTCAGGCAGTTTTAAAGAGCAATGAGGTCTCCTCTCAGCCTCCTCTTCTCCAGGCTAAACAACCCAGTATCACCAAGTAAAATGGGATATTTTGTCTGAAATGGAAGCAGAGCATTGCTGCAATACATCAACTACCAGCCTTTATTTTCCTAATTTACAGTCTGAGTCTCCCCTTCCTTTCAATCCCTTTTCTGCACTAACGCATTATTTTTTAATAACTCTCATTTACTCACAGAAACCAGTCATCTTGCCCATTTACCAAGTCATCGAGACACTGCCCACACGTATATATAGTGTTCTTGGCACTTAGAATGATAGAATCACAGAATCACCAGGTTGGAAGAGACTCACCGGATCATCGAGTCCAACCATTCCTATCAAACACTAACCCATGTCTCACAGCACCTCGTCCACCCGTCCCTTAAACACCTCCAGGGAAGGTGAATCAACCCCCTCCCTGGGCAGCCTGTTATTGCCACAGCAAATCCAACCATTGCACACATATTTACTCTGTTCCCCACAGGTATCAGTGCTCCACCACTGTTCACAGAATCATAGAACAACCAGGTTGGAAGAGACCCACCGGATCATGGAGTCCAACCATTCCTATCAATCACTAACCCATGTCCCTCAGCACCTCGTCCACCCGTCCCTTAAACACCTCCAGGGAAGGTGAATCAACCACCTCCCTGGGCAGCCTGTTCCATTGCCCAATGACCCTTTCTGGGAAAACCTTCCTCCTAATATCCAGTCTAAATCTCCTCTGGTGGAGCTTGAGGCCATTCCCTCTTGTCCTGTCCCCTGTCATGCTGCTGCCATAAAACACACTCTTCTCTCATTTTCACTGAGCTTAATTATTCCTTGTTTCTTCATTTCTACACCAAACTAAGTCCTGGTTAGTTGGCATCAGCCACACTCAGGCCTCTCATCTCTTCAAGCACTCAAGGTTTGTCAGGGGCACAAACTGTGCATCACCACCAAGATTCAATGCTTTTAGCATCAAAATGTTAATACTGCTTCACCACATTAAATAAATAAAAAAAAAAGGGAGGGTGTGGGGGAGTGGGAGGGAGACTTTCCCACCATTTGCCCCCAGTAACACCCATAAATCACTACTCTCTACAACTACCTGAAGGGAGGTTGTAGAGAGGAGAGAGCTGGGCTCTTCTCCCAAGGGACAGGTGACAGGACAAGAGGGAATGGCCTCAAGCTCTTCCAGGGGAGATTTAAGCTGGAGATTAGGAGGAATTATTTCACACAGAGGGTCATTGGGCAGTGTCAGAGGCTGCCCAGGGAGGGGGTTGATTCACCTTCCATGGAGGTGTTTAAGGCACAGGTGGACGAGGTGCTGAGGGACATGGTTTAGTGTTTGATAGGAATGGTTGGACTCGATGATCCGGTGAGTCTCTTTCAACCTGGTTGTTCTATGATTCTAAATAAACCGAATTTCAGAGCATAAGAGCCATTCAGGCCACGTGGAAGGTACCAAGGAAGCAGGGAAGCCCAATTCAGCAGAATGCTTGTTGTTCCTCTGGGCTTTTTCAGGTGCTCTAATAGGGACTTAGGAATAAAATTCCTTATTTGTAGGGTATGGTAGCTGAGAATAAACATCACGTCGCAAAGAAGAGCTCACCTGCAGCTCCTTGCCAGTAGGTGAACACCACAGCAAAGGCAAATGCATTTTAGTCAGGTAAATATTTAAACATCTAAAACAAGAGAGAATTATTTTGAGGAGATAACGATCCTATTATCCTCTTCTGAGTAACTGTTTCGTATCAGTGATCAAACCGCAAAACAAAGCATCGGACATGGTTTAGTGTTTGATAGGAATGGTTGGACTTGATGATCCGGTGGGTCTCTTCCAACCTGCTGATTCTCTCATTCTAAAGGAAAGATCTCATCTAATACTTAACATCCAGATCTGGTCTTGAAAGGAACCGGAACAGACACAAGTGTATTAGTAAACTGTGTCTGTAGCTCACGCTTCTGCAGTTAAATCTAGTCCAATGTTATCTTTACAGGAAAACTGAATTAAAAGTGCAGGTTTTTATCAGTTTGGGGTTTGGTGTAAGTCCAGGATTTTTTTTTTCTCCTCCTTCCAAAGTAATTTGGTATCTGAGGAATAGGAAAATACTCTCTTTTTTTAATGAAAATTTAAAATTGTCTCCGGGTAAGTATAGGATGACTACTGCTTTCATATAATGACTACTGCTTTCATATAAACAGTAGAATACAGGATAAAAAAACAACAGCAGAAAACAAAAAGGGTGGAATGGAAGGAGAACACTCTCCCATTTTGCCAGTTTTCAAACACATGTTTTATGAACAACCACCTTCACCGACTTTCTCCTTCAGGTCTCACAATGCCAGACTCCCCATGGATGTCACTGGAATTAAAAGCTTTTCAAGTTTTGTAGCAACAAACGAGAGCGATTGCAGCTCTGACTCACTGAGATGGTTCATTATTTCCCTAACCAGAAGCTGAGCTGCAGCCAGCAAGCAGGACCCCAAAATACAAGTGTACCGAGTTCGCTGTGCTCAGCTGCCAAGAACTCAGCCCCTTACTAAAAAAGCAAAATGTCATGCTTGCCTTGGCTCCAATTCCTTTTTCTATATTAAGAAAAAAAGAAAAAAAACCACGCTTCTCATTAGCCTCTGACCATCATCTTCATAGAATCATAGAATCGTAGAACAGCCAGGCTGGAAGAGACCCACCGGATCACCGAGTCCAACCGTAGTCACCCCATTCCATTCTGTCGCCACTGCTTTGGGGTTCAACTCCAGCCTCCTCAGTCACCCCATTCCCTCCCCATCACCTCCAGGAACCCCAGAACCCCTTTCCTCTCCCTCCCCAGCTCTGCCCAGCGCCGGGACCCCAGGAACAGGTGGTTTTGAGAGGTGGAAAAGGCCAGACAAACCAGCCAAGCTGTTGCCTGCAATGGTGTGTAAACCCTACTCTCCATCCACCTTCCTGGTCACAGAATCACAGAACAACCAGGTTGGAAAGGACCCACCGGATCATCGAGTCCAACCATTCCTATCAAACACTAACCCAAGTCCCTGAAGACCTCATCCACCCGTGCCTTAAACGCCTCCAGGGAAGGTGAATCAACCACCTCCCTGGGCAGCCTGTTCCATGCCTGGTCCTTCCCTGTGACAGTGGTGGAGGCTCCATCACGTTGTAGCTCTTTGGGGACCAACTGTGTGGGAGCAGAATAGAAAGAGACTGGCAGAATGGAACTGTTACACTGAGAGGCAACAGAAAAAAAGACAGACCTGCACAGCAAGCAGTTTTCACACTCATAGAATAACCAGGTTGGAAGAGACCCATCGGATCATCAAGTCCGACCAACTCCTCCAGCCCCTGCAGAGATGCTGCTCTTAAGTACTCAAGAGGTATTCATGACCCTGGTGTAAAGACACAGAGGTCTAGAGAAGAGCAGCAAAGCTGGTGAAGGGGTTGTAGAACAGGCATTATGAGGAATGGCTGAGAGAGCTGGGGGTGTTTATCCTGGAGAAGAGGAGGCTGAGGGGAGACCTCATTGCTCTCTCTACAACTCCCTGAAGGGAGGTTATGGGGAGGAGGGAGCTGGGATCTTCTCCCAAGGGACAGGACAAGAGGGAATGGCCTCAAGCTCTGCAAGGGAGGTTCAGGCTGGACATTAGGAAAAAAAAAATTCACGGAAAGCGTCATCGGGTACTGGTAGAATCTGCCCAGAGAAGGTGGTTGGGTCACCTTCCCTGGAGGGGTTTAAGGGACAGGTGAACGAGGTGACATGGTTTAGCGTTTGATAGGAATGGTTGGACTCGATGATCCGGTGGGTCTTTTCCAACCTGGTGATTCTCTCATTCTCAGACACCACTGCCCTCCAGTGATAAGTGCTGGGAGATAAAAAGTAAAATGCCTCACAGTACCCTTGGAGACTCAGCCTTGTTACTGTCAACATTTCCCTCGCTGTCTGCCAGACAAAAGCAACTTTCCAGTTGTTTTACCAAAAATACTCTCTGCCACCCTGCAGTCTGCATTTCCGTCTGCTCACGACTGCAGGAATGATCCCAACCCAGCAGGGAGCCACTTCCCTCCAGCAGCAAAAATAAAAGCCACTGAGCCATATTATAATCCACTGCAGCCCCAAAGGGCACATTCCTACAGACGCGGGACAAAACTACCCTCTAATAATTGCAGAGCAATTTTATTAAACAGAGTTACCCGCCCAAGCCTCTCAAGAGCCGTTTTCTCCTTCAGAGCTTTCTGCAGTGTCACCTCTCCAAATCACTTAGTCTAATATCTCCGTGCTTGCCGTATGTCTTCCCAGCACACAGATATATTTTGGGTTGACTTTCACAGAAACCCTGAGCTTCAGCAAGAGACAATATTTGATCACAGAATCATAAAATCATAGAAGAACCAGGTTGGAAGAGACCCGACAGATCATCGAGTCCAACCATTCTTTTCAAGCACTAACCCATGTCCCTCAGCACCTCATCCACCCACACCTTAAACACCTCCAGGGAAGGTGAATCAACCACCTCCCTGGGTAGCCTCTGACACTACCCAATGACCTTTTCTGTGAAGAATTTTTTCCTTATGTCCAGCCTGAACCTCCCCTGGTGGAGCTTGAGGCCATTCCCTCTCATCCTGTCCCCTGTCACTTGGGAGAAGAGTCCAGCTCCCTCCTCTCCACAACCTCCTTTCAGGTAGTTGGAGAGAGCAATGAGGTCTCCTCTCAGCCTCCTCTTCTCCAGGCTAAACACCCCCAGCTCTCTCAGTCACTCCTCATAAGACTTGTTCTATTTACATAGAAATAAATACATTTAAGATTATTTTTCTGCAGGAGCTGGAAGGTAAAGCTCAATTTAGCTGCTTTTGACGAGCTGTCATAGCGATGATGCCATCCTGCCCGTGAGGAAGCAGTCAATGTATACAATGGAAAAGGTGGTGTCAGTCACCAGGGCTGCTGGTGACAGACAGACAGACAGACAGACGCCAAGCCTTACTCCGCAGAGAGGTGCCATCCAATGCCCTTCAAGAACATGACTTCCCCACGTTGCAGCTCACTCTTGAGGCCTCACGTGAGCTGAAGGAAAGCAATGCCCAGGGAAGGGGGAGCGGTAACTCCAGCCCATTAAAAATTAAAAGCAGGGAAATGGTTTCAATTGATTAACCATAAACATTTGCTTCTCCCTCTCTAAAATCCTTCCGCTTATTCCACTGACCTCAGACTTCTCGAGGGACCCGATGACCCGTGCCAGACCTCTTCCTATAGCTTGTAACAACCTGCTTGTCTACCAACTTCACTCAATATCAAGGGTCGTTAGGCACTGGAAGAGGCTGCCCCGGGAGGGTCTTGACTCACCTTCCCTGGATGCGTTTAAGGTGCAGGTGGATGAGGTGCTGAGGGACATGGTTTAGTGTTTGGTAGGAATGGTTGGACTCGATGATCCGGTGAGTCTCTTCCAACCTGGTTGTTCTATGATTATAGACATATTGCAAAATGGAAACAGCAAAAAAACAGAGGACTCGGAGACAGCAAAACCCTACTCTTTAAATTATTTAAGGCATAGCTGCTTAGCAGTATCAAGTATTAGAAGAGCTACAGTGCCAAAATATCCTTTCCTCAGCTTAAACCTCTGCTGCAGGCTACACAGTTGTCCCCAACAGCAAAAGTAAGGCAAATGCTTATTTTCCGGCTTCCCGAGGCCTCGAGGGATGGTTGTTACAGGTACCGGAGAAGTGGCTGGGTTGTTTTTCACATGGAGGCCGAATGCAGGATCGATATTGCTTTAGTGGCTGCAAGATGATGAGATCATGTCTAAATTAACACAACTCCGGCACCCGGCAGGGAGCTCAGTTCCCAGAAATGGTTGGGGGGAGGAAGGACACAGCCCCAGCTGCCTCGGGGAAGGAGGAACTCGCTTGCCATGCTCAGGGTGGTTGGAGCAAAGTCTGGGTGAAGCCATCGACAGACTAGCCCTCCTCAGTTCCAGGGGCGGTGGATGTGGACATGATGGTCAAGCCATAAGACAAAACTGTGTTACAGGGAGGGAGAAAATACAAGGTCGCTCGGAATCATAGAATCATAGGACAACCAGGTTGGAAGGGACCCATCGGATCTTCTAGTCCAATCATCCTCTTGCTTTAGGCTGGAGCAACCCGAGCAGCCCAGTCCAGCTTTCAAGATAACCTTACCTCGAGTTTTCGACTAGAAACATCCTGCTCGCCTGGTCCTGGCCTGAGCTGTACCTGAAGCCTGAATTTAGCATCTATGAGAGAGGTCGATCCTGACATCATCAGACACCAGCTTAAAGAATCATAGAATCACCAGGTTGGAAGAGACCCACTGGATAATCAAGTCCAACCATTCCTATCAAACACTAAACCATGTCCCTCAGCACCTCGTCCACCCACACCTTAAACACCCAGGGAAGGTGAATCAACCACCTCCCTGGGCAGCCTCTAGCCAGGGAACAATGACCCTTTCTGTGAAGAATTTTTTTCTTATGTGGAGCCTAAACCTTCCCTGGCAGAGCTGGAGGCCATTCCCTCTTGTCCTGTCCCCTGGCACTTGGGAGAAGAGCCCAGCTCCCTGCTCTCCACAACCTCCTTTCTGGTAGTTGCAGAGAGTAATGAGGTCTCCCCTCAGCCTCCTCTTCTCCAGGACATACACCCCCAGCTCTCTCAGCCCTTCCTCAGAAGGCCTGTTCTCCAGCCCCTTCACCAATTTTGTTGCTCTTCTCTGGACTCGCTCCAGAGCCTCAACATCCTTCTTGTGCTGAGGGGCCCACAACTGAACACAGGATTCGAGAAGCAGTCTCACCAGTGCCGAGTCCAGAGGGAGGTGTCGGAGTTGGGAGGTAATATCAAGTTGAAAGACTTTCCTCCAATCCTCCACCCTCCACTATCACAGAGACCACCCAACGCCTTTAACCAAGTTTAATCAGTGTGTGAACACTCCCTTTCAGCAACACATCCCCTCCAGCACCTCAGACAAGGCGGAAAGGAGGAAAATGATAGATTCATGCCAGGATTTCAGCTGGAAAACCACCTACAAGAGGACCAGGCCAGGGCTGTGGAGCTGAAAACACACAATACACCTCAATACCTTGTCTTAAACGTTAGACCCCACTGCCATCTTGTGGTAAACGCTTCCCAAAATAAAGTTAAAGAAAGGAAAAAGTGTTAAAAAGTTGTGGATAACTTTAGCTGGCGCAGTAAGGAAAGATAGGTAAGTTATCATAGAATCATAGAACCATAGAACTATCAGGTTGGAAGAAACCCACTGGATCATCGAGTCCAACCACTCCTATCAAAATCAAATTTATTGGGAACAGAGTAGGAAAACTCATTGTTTCTTCCAAATGACACAAAGACTGAATATGTAGCACCGCGTCAGGTAAAAATTTATGTGGAAAAAAAAAAAACACAGGGATGGGATCATCTGCACCAAATTTGCAAAACCGGGAATATAATCACATGCATAAAGTGTAATTGCTTGTATAGCCGTGACTGCCTTTTAGTCGTGGTTCTAACACATTAATACCAGCAAAGATTTAGCCGCTATTTCAAAACATGTAAGAGTTTCGGAAGTAATTTGGCATCACCCTGGCACAAATAAGGCTTGTTGACTCCCAATAAGCAGGATTAAGCTGGACTTAGGTATTGCAGCTCTGAATTAAAGATCATATTTGCCGGAATTTACCAAGAGGGTGATTTAAAAGACGGGGATTACGGTTCATGTCGATCAGTCACATGGCACGAAGCATCTTCAGATGCTGGAAATGTGTACAGTAGCACCCCTTGGGCTTTCAAAAAGCACCTCGCCACGGGAATGAGGCTGTTTTGAAAATCTCCGCAGTCCTTATCCGGCTCCGAGTACACCTCAGCATTCACTTTTTGCATCATTTATCACTCTCAGCGCTCTCGAGCCACGGCAGAGCCTTTGCTTAGCAACTGGGGAGCGCTCCCTAGGAACTGCTTTCCGAGGCGTCGGCAAAGCGCCTCGACTGCTGTATCATCCTGTCGCACCACGGACTGCTCTTATCGCACCAGAGAAACCGGCAACAAATTAGGTTTCCTTCTTCATATTGCAATAAGCACCTGCTAGATGCAGTATCAGGTGACACCGAATCTGGGTATGATCTGAAACACTTATCGGGTTTAAGTTGCAAGCGAAGAAAAACTCACTGAGCAAATATAAATCCATGAATCGTTGATAAGAAGCGTGTTTCTCTTCTCAATACAAATCTAGGCGAGCTAGAACGGATCAAGAAAACACCAGAGAAGAGTCACAGAATCATAGAACAATCAGGTTGGAAGGGACCCATCGGATCATCAAGTCTAACCATTCCTATCAAACACTAAACCATGTCCCTCAGCACCTCATCCACCCGTCCCTTAAACACCTCCAGGGAAGGGGAATCAACCACCTCCCTGGGCAGCCTATTCCAATGCCCAATGACCCTTTCCATGAAAAACTTCCTCCTAATCTCCAGCCTAAATCTCCCCTGGTGGAGCTTGAGGCCATTCCCTCTCGTCCTGTCCCCTGTCACTCGGGAGAAGAGCCCAGCTCCCTCCTCTCCACAACCTCCTTTCAGGGAGTTGGAGAGAGCAATGAGGTCTCCCCTCAGCCTCCTCTTCTCCAGGATAAACACCCCCAGCTCTCTCAGCCACTCCTCACAAGGCCTGTTCTCCAGCCCCTTCACCAGCTTCCTTGCTCTTCTCTGGACTCACTCCAGAGCCTCAACATCCTTCTTGTGCTGAGTGGTCCACAGCTGAATACAGGATTCAAGGAGCGGCCTCACCAGTGCCGAGTACTTCTTGGCCACCTGGGCACACTGCTGGCTCATGTTCAGTCGCTGTCGACCAACACCCCCAGGTCCCTCTCCTCCTGGCAGTTTTCCAGCCAGGCTTCTCCCATATCTTGAAAAACAGGCATAAAGAGTGTCAATGTCCTGACTATTTTGAAAGAAATAGTCTTTTTTACACCAGACTGTCTCTATGCACTTGACCATCTACACAGCACTGCTTTCTTCTATTATAATGCACGCAATTAAGTTATGGGGATGAATAATACCATCACGTCATACTTCCAGGCAAGAGATAACAGCCCTTTCAATACCCTCCTCTTTCCTCAGCCCTTTTCTTCGGAGCTTTCCAGGTCTTTACAACGTTGACCCCGCTACACATCACAGGGATGGCTTCCAAGAGGAATACTGCTAGAGACAATCTATTTTCTGAGGTCAGCTGGGATTTAACTAATTTTTTGAGCTTCTATCGTCCTGTTTAATAGTTTCAGCTTCTTGGGAGTTTTAAATGTTAGTGTAACTTACAGAGAAACTTGCCCTAAAAGAAAACCTACGTTGTTGATGGTCACATATTTATCTTCAGAGATGAAAGAAAGAGCGTTTGAAAGTTGATCCCACATCTGGATAAAAAGGTTTCTATTAGCATGAATTTGAAATCAATCATAGAATCACCAGGTTGGAAGAGACCCACTGGATCATCGAGTCCAACCGTTCCTATCAAACACTAACCCATGTCCCTCAGCATCTCGTCCATATGTCCCTTAAACACCTCCAGGGAATGCGACTCAACCACCTCCCTGGGCAGCCAGATGGGTCTAAACATCATCTTGGGGGGTTTACGGCATGGAAGTTGTCTCCGTGTTTTGGAAAAGAGGAGCTACCCATCTCCAACCTCTCAGCAACTTGTGGGATGAACAGTTTAGATGACGCTATCGGTTTCTTGCGGCGAAAACGCAGGCAGAAGACTGTTCCAGGTCTATAAGCCATCCCATAAATAAATAAATTAGCCGAAAGGCTGTCAGCAGTTTCTTTGATGAAAAAGCCACAGAGACGTTAAAGGGAGCTGGCACCAGACAGACCCACTTAAGCCTCAGGTCAGCATGAAAAAGTGGGAATCATCATCATCATCATCATCATCCTCTGAGCAGGGGGAGGACTGCAGCAAAGCCCTTTGCCCAGGATACCAGAGCAGGAACCTGGAATCGGATCAACGGGCGGGAGAAAACACACATTTAACCCTCTGGTGGGTATTAATTAATTTGGGGGCGATAAAGGGGAAAAAAGGCAGGTAGTGGGTGCAGCGTGTTTGTTACATCACTCTTCCAGCAACGAGACGGGCGAAGAATTAAACAGACCTTAATCAAAACCTGAGAGCAATCCAAAAGTGGCTTGGTTACCATCGTCATGGCTACCATGAGCGCGGCTCAGGTATGGGAAGAGGCTGGGGAAATGCCCACGGGCCTCACCAGGCTTCGAAACATCTCTGGGTGATGGAAATCATAGAATCATAGAACAACCAGGTTGGAAGAGACCCATCGGATCATCGAGTCCAACAAAACGATGCAGGACGGGGCAAACAACCTTCACGGCATCGAGCAGACACGGTGTTCTTGGGCATTGGCCTTCTACTCCAAGCTGGGAATGGCAGGGAAAAGTCTCAGGCGAGGATTAAAACCTGGGAGAGCCGTAAGCAGATTTAGCAACTCCTAAATGAGTTATTCTGTGCAGGCAGGCAATGAGGTCCCTGCCATTATTACACATTCTGGGTCACTGTCCCCTTCTCCTGCCAGAGCTAATGCTCAGGACAATCAAAACCAAAATTATTACGCATTCTGGGTCACTGTCCCTTTCTCCTGCCGGAGCTGAGGTACAGGACAACCAAAGCCTTTTAAAAAAAAAAAAAGCAATGGTGAAGGAAAAGGTTGGGTCTGGGTTTCACCTTTGGCCGCAGCAAGGGATTAGTGCAGCCTCTGCTGTGAGGGATACTAACCCCAGGAAGGATGAGCTGATGTTCAACCTGTGTGGCTTGACAGTCACACACCTCTTTGGGCACAGCAGTTTTATTAAGTCGCACCACACAGTCAGAAAAAAGTAAAATAATGCATCAATGTAGCCCAAAGCTATAGTGCCCAAAGCTTCTCACACTTCTTTATATAAGTAAGAGCCTTATTAGAATCATAGAACAACCAGGTTGGAAGAGAACCACCGGATCATCGAGTCCAACCATCCCTATCAAACACTAACCCACGTCCCTCAGCACTTTGTCCTCCTGTCCCTCAAACACCTCCAGGGAAGGCAAATCAACCACCTCCTTGGGCAGCTTCTGCCACTGCCCAAAGACCCTTTCCGTGGAAAAATTTTTCCTGATGTCCAGCCTGACCCTCCCCAAATGTAAACGTATAAAGATATATAGATGTATAAAGATATATAAGATATGAATAGACGCAAATACACCAATAGAGGCAAATACACCAATAGAGGCAAATACACCAATAGACGCAAATACACCAATAGACGCAAATACACCAATAGATAAATCATATAATCATAGAACAACCAGGTTGGAAGAGACCCACCAGATCATCGAGTCCAACCGCAATATATGAATAGATAAATATACAAATGCATAAAGAGAGATAGAGAGATAGAGAGAGAGATAGAGAGAGAGATAGAGAGAGAGATAGAGAGAGAGATAGAGAGAGAGATAGAGAGAGAGATAGAGAGAGAGAGAGAGAGAGAGAGAGAGAGAGATATAGAGATAGATATAGACATAGAGAGAGAGATAGAGATATAGATAGAGAGAGATAGAGATAGAGATAGAGATATAGATAGAGATAGAGATATAGATATATAGAGATAGAGATAGATATATAGAGAGAGATAGATATATAGAGAGAGATAGATATATAGAGAGAGATAGATATATAGAGAGAGATAGATATATAGAGAGAGATAGATATATAGAGAGAGAGAGAGATATATAGAGAGAGAGAGATATAGAGAGATAGATATAGAGAGAGATAGATATAGAGAGAGATATAGATATAGATATAGAGATATAGAGAGAGAGATAGATAGAGAGAGAGAGATAGATATAGAGAGAGAGATAGATATAGAGAGAGAGATAGATATATAGAGAGAGAGATATAGAGAGATAGATATAGAGAGAGAGATAGATATAGAGAGAGAGATAGAGATATATAGAGAGAGATAGATATAGAGAGAGATATAGATATAGATATAGATATAGAGATATATAGAGAGAGATAGATATATAGAGAGAGATAGATATATATAGAGAGAGAGAGATATAGAGAGATAGATATAGAGAGAGAGATAGAGAGAGATATAGATATATATAGAGAGATATAGATATATAGAGAGAGATATAGATATATAGATATATAGAGAGAGATATAGATATATAGAGAGAGATATAGATATATAGAGAGAGATATAGATATATAGAGAGAGATATAGATATATAGAGAGAGATATAGATATATAGAGAGAGATATAGATATATAGAGAGAGATATAGATATATAGAGAGAGATATAGATATATAGAGAGAGATATAGATATATAGAGAGAGATATAGATATATAGAGAGAGATATAGATATATAGAGAGAGATATAGATATATAGAGAGAGATATAGATATATAGAGAGAGATATAGATATATAGAGAGAGAGAGATAGAGAGAGAGATAAAGGGGTCCCGGCCCCAGGCTCCCGGGACCCCAGGCTGAGTGATGCGGGTCCCACGCTCCCCCAGACCCCAACCCAGCGCTGAGGGGGGAATCGAGAGGCGAACCCCCTGCCCTCAGCGAGCTCTCCGGGCTCGGGGTGAGGCCGGAGCCCGTGTGAACGAACTTTTCCCGTGTCCCCCGGGGCGGCTGGAAAAACCCCCCCCGAGGCGACTGCTCGACGCCTCTTCCCGGGGAGAAAGGGGAAGGAGGAGGAGGGGGAATGGGAGTCCAGCTGCCTCCCTTTCCCTGTTTCCACCCCTTCCCTGCTGGAAACAGCGAAGGGGAGAGAAACCGAAGCTGCGAGTGGAGAGAGAAGTTTGCTCCGAGAGAGAGAGAGAGAGAGAGATGCTCCGTGAGAAAAGTCGCTTCGGAGGGGGAGCCGAGGAGCACAGGGGGTTGGAAGGCCAGGGGAGCACAGGGGCTGGAGTCCAGGGGAGGGCTGGAGCCATGGGGAGCACGGGTGGGGGGGAGAGGGGGGATGGAGCCATAGGGAGCACGAGGGGGGAGCTGGAGCCATGGGGAGCACAGGGGCTGGAGTCATGGGGAGCACAGGGTGGGGGGTTGGAGCCATGGGGAGCACAGGGGCTGGAGTCATAGGGAGCACAGGGTGGGGGGTTGGAGCCATGGGGAGCACAAGGGGGGAGCTGGAGCCATGGGGAGCACAGGGTGGGGAGCTGGAGCCATGGGGAGTACAAGAGGGGAGCTGGAGCCATGGGGAGCACAAGGGGGGAGCCGGAGCCATGGGGAGCACAAGGGGGGAGCCGGAGTCATGGGGAGCACAAGAGGGGAGCCGGAGTCATGGGGAGCACAGGGTGGGGGGGTGGAGCCATGGGGAGCACAAGAGGGGAGCTGGAGCCATGGGGAGCACAAGGGGGGAGCTGGAGCCATGGGGAGCACAAGAGGGGAGGCTGGAGCCATGGGGAGCACAAGAGGGGAGGCTGGAGCCATGGGGAGCACAAGAGGGGAGGCTGGAGCCATGGGGAGCACAAGAGGGGAGCTGGAGCCATAGGGAGCACAAGGGGGGAGCTGGAGCCATGGGGAGCACAAGGGGGGAGCTGGAGCCATGGGGAGCACAAGGGGGGGAGCTGGAGCCATGGGGAGCACAAGGGGGGGAGCTGGAGCCATGGGGAGCACAAGGGGGGGAGCTGGAGCCATGGGGAGCACAAGGGGGGAGCTGGAGCCATGGGGAGCACAGGGTGGGGGGGAGAGGGGGGATGGAGCCATGGGGAGCACAAGGGGGGAGCCGGAGCCATGGGGAGCACAAGGTGGGGGGTTGGAGCCATGGGGAGCACAAGAGGGGAGCTGGAGCCATGGGGAGCACAAGGGGGGAGCTGGAGCCATGGGGAGCACAAGGGGGGAGCTGGAGCCATGGGGAGCACAAGGGGGGAGCTGGAGCCATGGGGAGCACAGGGTGGGGGGTTGGAGCCATAGGGAGCACAGGGGCTGGAGTCATGAGAAGCACGGGGTGGGAGGGTGGGGGGGGGAGCTGGAGCCATGGGGAGCACAAGAGTGGAGCTGGAGTCATAGAGAGCACAGGGGCTGGAGTCCAGGGGAACACATGGGGGGCGGGGAGGGGTGGGGGCTGGAGCCATGGGGAGCACGGGGGGGGGGGGGGGGTGTGGGCTGGAGCACAGGGGAACACGGCGGGTTGAGGGGGGGGGTAGAAGAGGGGATGGGAATGGAGCTATGGGGAGCACAAGAGGGGAACTGGAGCCATGGGGAGCACAAGGGGGGTGGGGGGGCTGGAGCCCAGGGGGGAGCCCAGGGAGGGGCTGGAGCAGAGGGGAACACGGTGTGGAGCTGGAGCCATGGGGAGCACAGGGTGGGGGCTGGAGCCCAGGGGGGGTTGGAGCCCAAGGGAACACGGGGGTGGGGGGGCTGGAGCCATGGGGAGCACAAGGAATCGGGGTGGGGGGGGGGGGGGGGAGCTGGAGCCCAGGGGAGCACAAGGAGGGAACTGAAGCCATGGGGAGCAGAGGGGCTGGAGCAGAGGAACGGAGGGACTGCAACTGAGGGGCTGGAGCTGAGGAAGAGAGGAACAGAGGGGCAAGAGCTGAGGAGCAGAGGGAGCTGGAGCTGAGGAGCTGGAGTAGAGGGACAGAGGAACAGAGGGGACTGGAGCTGAGGAGCTGGAGCACAGGGGAGCACAGGGGCTGGAGCTGAGGAGTTGGAGCAGAGGAATAGAGGGACAGAGGGGGCCGGAGCTGAGGGACAGGGGGAGCTGGAGCAGAGGAAGAGGGGAACAGAGGGGGCCGGAGCTGAGGGGTAGAGGAACAGAAGGGGCTGGAGCTAAGGGGCTGGAGCAGAGTAACAGAAGGAGCTGGAGCTAAGGAGCTGGAACAGAGTAACAGAAGGAGCTGGAGCTAAGTGGCTGGAACAGAGGGGTTGGAACAGAGGAGCAGAGGGAGCTGGAGTTAAGGAGCTGGAGCGGAGGAATAGAGGAACAGAGGGAGCTGGAGCTGAGAAGCAGGAACAGAGAAGCTGGAGCTGAGGAGCTGGAGCCCAGGGGAGCAGAGGGGCTGGAGGAGAGGAGCAGAGGGGCCGGAGCGAGCCCAGCACCCCCTGGGAAAGCGGCTCAGCCCCATCCCCGCGGCTGCGGCCGCCGCCTCAAGCAGGCTCTGGGGAGGCTCGACGTGTCCGAGCGATCCCTCCCTCCCCTGTCCGTCCGTCCGTCCGTCCGTGCCGGTCCCTACCTGTCGGCCTTGTTGAACTTGCGGAAAGCCTGTCGGAGGTCGTGGAAGGAGCGGTAGGTCTGGGGCTCGGCCGAGATGCCCTGCGCCCGGGTGGTGCGGGGCCCCATGTGGGGGCTGGGGGCGGCCAGCACCGACTGGCACTTGTGCAGCCGCCGCCGCAGCTCCTGGATCTCCTCGTCCTTCTCCCCCAGGCGCCTCTCCAGCTCCTTGATGCGCTCCTCCTTCAGCAGCAGCAGCTCGGCGAAGTCCCCTTCCAGTTCGCTCATTTTGGGGGCCTCCTCAGGGCATCCCCGGCCCTTTTTTT
The DNA here is from genome assembly GCA_033558105.1 of Coccyzus lansbergi. NCBI lineage: Eukaryota > Metazoa > Chordata > Aves > Cuculiformes > Coccyzidae > Coccyzus > Coccyzus lansbergi. The sequence continues at coordinate 224,188 of JAUMJK010000786.1, read as the reverse complement.
TGGGGACACACACACACACACACACACACACACACACAACCTCCCGGGGAAGCGGAATCCGAGCTAAAGGGGGGGAAAGAGCTTTTTTTGTGGCGCTCGGCGAGGCTGCGAGCCTGGAAATAGCAACAACTACCATGTGATCGCAGAGGTGACGCAGCTCCCCCCTTGTAACCGGAGCCCCACGCTCGGGATTCGAAGGGGAGAGCGAGCGCCTCATAAATATTCAAGCGCCGGCTGCTAATGAGCCACGTGGAGCCGCCTCCCGCCCCTCCCTCCCTCCCTCCCCTCGCTCCTCCTCCTCCCTCGGGCACCACCATCCCCGGAGGTGCAGCCTGCAGCCCTCCCTGCCCAGCATCCCACCCCGAGCATCCCTCCTGCCCCTTACATCCCACCCCGAGCATCCCTCCTGCTCCTTACATCCCATCCCGAGCATCCCTCCTGCTCCTTACATCCCATCCCGAGCATCCCTCCTGCCCCTTACATCCCACCCCGAGCATCCCTCCCACCCTGAGCATCCCACCCCGAGCATCCGTCTCCTGGCATCACTCCCTACCCAGAACCCCACCCCGAGCATCACTCCCTGCCCAACATCCCTCCCCTTACCTCCCACCCCGAGCATCTCACCCCGAGCATCTCTCCTCCCCTTGCATCCCACCCCGAGCATCCCTCCCTGCCCAGCATCCCACCCCGAGCATCCCTCCTCCCCTCGCATCCCACCCTGAGCATCCCACCCTGCCCAGCATCCCTCCCAGAGCATCCTTCCTCCCCTTGCATCCCACCCTGAGCATCCCTCCCTGCCCAGCTACCCACCCCGAGCATCCCTCCCTGCCCAGCATCCCTCCCTGAGCATCCCTCCCTGCCCAGCATCCCACCCTGAGCATCCCTCCCTGCCCAGCATCCCTCCCTGCCCAGCATCCATCTCCTGGCATCCCTCCCCGAGCATCCCTCCTCAAGTATCCCTCCCTGCCCAGCATCCCATCCCGAGCATCTATCCTACCCCAAGCATCCCACCCCGAGCATCCCTCCCTGACTAACATTCCACCCCGAGCATCCCACCCTGAGCATCCCTTCCTGCCCAGCATCCCTCCCCGAGTATCCCTCCCTCCCCGAGCATCCCCCCCCAAGACACAAAATCACCACTGGGTCATCGGGCCCAACCATTTCTATCTGCCGCTGAACCACGTCCCTGAGCTAAAAAAGAAAAAAAAGTGAAAAAACAATATCACCCTGCAGGACACCCATTAAGTCAAGGGTAGACGAGGTGCTGAGGGACATGGGTTAGTGTTTGATAGGAATGGTTGGACTCGATGATCCGGTGGGTCTCTTCCAACCTAGTGATTCTGTGATCAGCAGCTCCTGGACAGACCCACAGACACGGGGCTGTCCCCCACTGGGATGCCCTGAAAGAGGGGGGCAGGCAGCCTGAGCTCCTGCCAGCGGCTCTGAGGAGGCAGAACTCACCCTTTCTGAGCTTATTTGGAAGAAGAGCCCATCAGGCACATGAATTTTTAACGCCGGCACCGTCAGCTCCCGGATTAAATTGCCCTCCCAAAGCAGGCAGGAGCCCCTTGCTGCAGGCATAGGGTGGAAGGATCAATTAGCAGCCTCCCTGCTAATGATCCAGAGGAGTAGGGAGGGAGTTGCACCAGTCACAGAATCACAGATTCACCAGGTTGGAAGAGACCCACTGGATCATTGAGTCCAACCATTCCCATCAAACACTAACCCATGTCCCTCAGCACCTCGTCCACCCACACCTTAAACACCTCCAGGGAAGGTGAATCAACCACCTCCCTGGGCAGCCTATTCCAATGCCCAGTGACCCTTTCTGTGAAAATTTTTTTCCTAATGTCCGATCTGAACCTCGCCTGGTGGAGCTTGAGGTCATTGCCTCTTGTCCCCTGTCACTTGGGAGAAGAGCCCAGCTCCATCCTCTCCACAACCTCCTTTCAGGTAGTTATAGAGAGCAATGAGGTCTCCCCTCAGCCTCCTCTTCTCCAGGATAAACACCCCCAGCTCTCTCAGCCGCTCCTCATAGGGCCTGTTCTCCAGCCCCTTCACCAGCTTCATTGCTCTTCTCTGGACTCACTCCAGAGCATCAACATCCTTCTTGTGCTGAGGGGCCCACAACTGAACACAGGATTCAAGGAGCAGTCTCACCAGTGCCGAGTCCAGAGGGAGAAGAACCTCCCTGGCCCTGCTGGTCACACCGTTTCTGATCCAAGCCAAGAAGCCATTGGCCTTCTTGGCCACCTGGGCCACTGCTGGTTCATGTTCAGTCCCTGTCAACCAACACCCCGAGGTCCTTCTCCAGGCAGCTCCATTACAACTCTCCCTTCAGCCTTTCAGGTGTGATTGGAAACCCCTAGGGGGGTTAGAGCTGCTCCCAGTCCCTGTCCTGAGGCCAGGAACATGCCTGGGGCCAAGGGGTCAGGCAGGGCTGGGGGGAGCAAGTTGAGGGGGGGAAATAAGTACCAAAAATAAATAATTAATTAATAATTCCATTTAGCCTTATTGTAAGGCAAAGAGCGCCACCTCGTGGTGGAAAGGATCATGCTGCACGGGGCAAGGACCTTATGGGACCCTCCAGATACTGTAACTTGGTGGGAAGGGGAGATGCTGGGCCTGGAGCTCAGCCCCACACTGATTTTAAGCACCTTCATGCTATAGTTCTTTGTTAAAATCTTGGGGTTTTTTTTTTTTGTTTTGTTTTTTTTAAATTGCTTCATTTTTGTTGGACTCAATGATCCGATGGGTCTCTTCCAACCTGGTGATTCTATGATTTAGGAGAACAAGGACGTGGTCCTGCACCCCTCGGGGCTGTCATGAAAGTAATTGCTACTGGGGAACCAGAGAAAGAAATGCACCAGAAAATACATAACTTCACTATAAAACACATATCCACACACTCAGAAGAAGGATGCAACACTTCTCAAAATGTTTTTTTAAAAAGAGCTGGACATTTTTTTTTACTGGAGCCACGCGATTCCCTGTTTCTACCCCAGTAACAGCACTTTCCGGTTTCAGTTGTTTCATAGAATCATAGAACAACCAGATTGGAAGAGACCCACCGGATCATCGAGTCCAACCATTCCTATCAAAGACTAACCCATGTCCCTCAGCACCTCGTCCACCTGCACCTTAAACACTTCCAGGGAATCAACCACCTCCCTGGGCAGCATCTGCCACTGCCCAATGACCCTTTCTGTGATTTTCTTTTTCCTAATATTCAGCCTAAACCTCCCCTGGTGGAGCTTGAGGCCATTCCCTCTCGTCCTGTCCCCTGTCCCTTGGGAGAAGAGACCAGATCCCTCCTCTCTACAACCTCCTTTCAGGTAGTTGTGGAGAGCAATGAGGTCTCCTCTCAGCCTCCTCTTCTCTTTCACAGCCCTAAGGGTCCAGCAGAGCAAAGAGAAAGCTCCAAATATGCTGTGAATTAAGTATAATTATATATATTTACTGTCAATTAAAATAATAGCTAAGATATCATCCTCTCTAGTACACACTGATAGGGTCTCCAGTTTTCACTGCTGCAGGACTGGGCCCCACGAGCAGAGCCTGTCTGTGACTCTTTTGATAGATGCAGCTTTAACTTAAAAGAAACAGAAATCTGTGGAGCAGTGGACAGCAGAATCCAGCCCCAACCTGCTTTCTTGGCCACACAAGCTCAATTTTAAGTATATGAGCAGCCCAACATGTGACCATTATTAATATCCCATCTGGCTGTGGTTGCTTGGGAGTCACAGAAGGGAAAACACACTCAGTTCATAGAATCATAGAACAACCAGATTGGAAGGGACCCATTGGATCTTCTAGTCCAACCATTCCTGTCAAATGCTAAACCAAGTCCCTCAAGACCTCATCCACCTGTGCCTTAAACACCTCCAGGGAAGGTGAATCAACCACCTCCCTGGGCAGCCTATTCCAATGCCCAATGACCCATTCTGTGAAAAACTTCCTCCTAATCTCCAGCCTAAATCTCCCCTGGTGGAGCTTGAGGCCATTCCCTCTTGTCCTGTCCCCTGTCACTTGGGAGAAGAGGCCAGCTCCCAGTTGTCTACTTTCGATCTAGATTAAGAGCTGTATGCTTCGAACAGACATTGAATTGAATCTGTGAGCTCACTGACAGCTACAGAAAGTCACCAAGGAGCATTACTGGTTTTACAACCAGCAGCTGCTGCTGCAGCTTCAAAATCGGCTACCCAGGGAGGTGGTTGATTCAATGGTTGGAATCGATCTGATGGGTCTCTTCCAACCTGGTTGTTCTATGATTCCTTCCCTGGAGGTGTTTAAGGTGTGGGTGGACAAGGTGCTGAGGGGCACGTGCTAGTGTTTGATAGGAATGGTTGGACTTCATGACCCTATGGGTCTCTTCCAACCTGGTTGTTCTATGATTCTATGAAATAAGAGATATCCACAGAGCAAGTGGTTTGTGAAGCCTGTGAAATCGCAGCTTCCTCTCAGTCCCTGCATCAAGCCACAGTTGCCCTCAGCATCCATCAGCCCTTCCAGGAACACACCCGATGACTGAGCCTAAAGCAATCTGAAGATGAGCATCTTGCAAAAAGCACAGAGGTAAAACATCAGCCTAAGCAACAGCAAGAAGAATCAAGGTGCTGAATCAAGCCAGACATCCTAATTGGCTTCAACCCTCTTAAGTAGGAATAGGCTTCAATTCTTTGAATTGGCTTCTTCAATTCTTTGAATTGGCTTAAACCCTCTTAAGTTTGATAGGAATGGTTGGACTAGAAGATCCAATGGGTCCCTTCCAACCTGGTTGTTCTATGATTCTATGATTCTAAGTCCGCCAGAGTTCCCCTATGTAAGAAAAAAGAGGCAGTGAGCAAGGCAGCTCTTAGCTGCAAACCCTTCAGAACAAGCCAGTTTGGAGTCGCAGCCGCTGACCTTGGGGCTTCAAGAGGATTCAGCATTATCCAGTCTTCTTCCTGGGGAGGAAAGGTTACATTCCTCCCCCACCTTTCCTACAAACTCACCAGCCAGCTGCGGAAAACAAAAACACGACCGGTCCCTGTTGTGCTGGATAGTCCCGTTTATCTTGAGTCACCTCTGGTATTCTCGTTCTGCTTTTAAGATAGGGACAGTTGCAGCTTTCGCCAACCGTAAGGGTGAGGGGGTGGAACTGATTGTAGCCCAGGTGGTTCCCACAAGAGCTGGCAAAGAATTTTACAACCAGCTAGTATCGGTGCTTTTTGTTAGCACTTTTTTAAAATAGAGCTTTTGAGTCCTAATCTTCATGCTCCTGCACTGAAGCAAAGCCACACATCGGTTATTGTGCAGATATTTATGCTTTTATAGAATCATAGAACAACCAGGTTGGAAGAGACCCACCGGATCATCGAGTCCAACCATTCCTATCAAACACTAAACCATGTCCCTCAGGACCTCGTCCACCCGTCCCTTAAACACCTCCAGGGAAGGTGAATCAACCATCTCCCAGGGCAGCCTATTCCAATGCCCAATGACCCTCTGTGTGAAAAACTTCCTCCTAATCTCTAACCTAAATCTCCCTTGGCGGAGCTTGAGGATATTGATTGATTGATTGTCTTTTTTTTAAATCCCTAAAATGCAAGGTTTTTGTTTCCTGTGCCAGACAGAAAAGAAACAAGAAAACCACCCCAAAAGCCCCCGGAAAGGCCTCAGGCTAAGGCAGCAGCTCCGTGTGGCAGAGAACAACAAACTAATCCATCTCCCCCTTGCTCCCCAGCCCCGACTGGTGAGATCTCAAATAGTGTGATACCATCTATAACAAAGGCCATCATAGAATCACCAGGAAAAGACCCACCGGATCATCGAGTCCAACCATTCCCATCACTCAGTCACAGAGCATCCCGAAGGAGCGAGTCCCTCCACTCCCATGACTAAATCCCAGCCGAGGGTGAAGAGCCACACTGACAACCTCCCAGCATCAGGGAATTAGAATCATAGAAACACCAGGTTGGAAGAGACCCATTGGATCATCGAGTCCAACCATTCCTATCAAACACTAAACCATGTCCCTCAGCACCTCATCCACCCGTCCCCTTAAACACCTCCAGGGAAGGTGAATCAACCACCTCCCTGGGCAGCCTATTCCAATGCCCAATGACCCTCTGTGTGAAAAACTTCCTCCTAATTAACCCTGTTGGCTTTGGCCAGAGGTTATTTTCTTGGCTCCAGGCAGCTTTTCTGTTAGGGAGCACCACAGAAAACAGGCTACAGAAAGTAGATACGTGAAACATGCCAGCGATCGAACCCAGGAAGGATCAGCACCTTCATTTCTCATTCAGGCTTATTCTTCTAGTAAAGGCAGATCACTTTGCAAGCCTGGAGCAGGCAGACATTACTCAGACTGCGGCTGTAATTATGCCGCTGGAAGCCATGCCAGCCTAGCCTTTAGTGTAACTTTAAGAGAGTATCAAAATTGATGCTGAATTTTTATAAAATCAATACCCTGGCTTTCATTCTGCTTGTGCAGCCCCCACCGCTTTGCTTTTAAGCTCACTTTTGCAAGTGAAGAGCCTCTGCAGCAATAGAGGGGACCTGAGGTCACACCACTGTAGGTTCTGGAGGAGACGTACGAACCACAGAAAGGTTTGAGTTGGGAGGGACCTGAAAGATAGAATCATAGAACAACCAGGTTGGAAGAGACCCATCGGATCATCAAGTCCAACCACTCCTATCAAACGCTAAACCATGTTCCTCAGGACCTCATCTACCCGTCCCTTAAACACCTCCAGGGAAGGTGAATCAACCACCTCCCTGGGCAGCCCATTCCAGTGCCTAATGACCCTTACAGCGAAGAATTTTTAACTTATGTCTAGCCTGAAACTCCCCTGGTGGAGCTTGAGGCCATTCCCTCTTGTCCTGTCCCCTGTCCCTTGGGAGAAGAGCCCAGCAACCTCCTCTCCACAACCTCCTTTCAGGGAGTTGGAGAGAGCAATGAGGTCTCCCCTCAGCCTCTTCTTCTCCGGGATAAACACCCTCAGCTCTCTCAGCCGCTCCTCATAAGGCCTGTTCTCTCTTTTGCATTTCCCCATTTCAAGCAAACTGTTTGGACGCTTTCTCCTTCCCATTTGAGCAGTTACTTCGTGGTGAAAAGGCCTCGTAGCTGTTAGTAAATTATACACCGAGGAGGTGACACAGTTTATTAAATAAGCTGGTGAAATAGGGACTAAAATGATGTTCGCTGAACATGGGAACGGCATAAAATTAGTCCTTCCTCTTTGTAATCTTAAAATGCCCTCCCCTAACAACTAGCTGCATGTCGTGATTTTGCAAAAATGTTGATCACGTGGAAAAATTGAGAGCTTCGTAATAACTCAATTAAATAAAATAAAATCACCCCTCATCTTTTAAACAGAAGATTGCCAAGTAATAACTTCCTTTTTTATCATCTTCTATCGCTTCATCTTATAAATATTTAGGTGAATGCTTTTTTGAACCAATTTCCTTTTCTGTAAAGACTTTTTTTTAAAAAAATACAGAATTAAATAATAAAAAAATTAATTGTAAATCTGTACTAAAACTACCTTCACCTTTCAAGAAAACTCATCTTCCAGAGTATTTCAGCTCTTCGCAACCCTCAGTTAGAATCATAGAACAACCAGGTTGGAAGAGACCCATCGGATCATCAAGTCCAACCATTCCTATCAAACACTAAACTAAGATGGAACAGCAGTGGATACAACTGAAACATTCATCAATTTCTTCAAAGGTTGATAGAAGAAATCGGACCTTTAATTCTCAGAAAAGCACTAAGACCATGCGCAGGAGGAACAAACCCTGTTGAGGCACATTGTCCAAGGCACATACAAAGCAGCACATTTATATCTCAAATCTTGGCAAAACCAGAGCCAACTCAGACACAGCATTAACCACATGGGGAACAAAGAGTGACTTCTGGAGTCATCGGAATTCAAGCCTGAGAACATACGTTTTTCTGGTACAAGACCCTTCATAGCATTTTCTCGTTCCCACAAAACCACAGAACATAGAATCATAGAACGACCAGGTTGGAAGACACCCATCGGATCATTGAGTCCAACCACTCCTATCGAACATTAAACCGTGTCCCTCAGCACCTCCTCCACTCGTCCCTTAAACACCTCCAGGGAAGGTGAATCAACCCCCTCCCTGGGCAGCCTATTCCAATGCCCAATGACCCTCTGTGTGAAAAACTTCCTCCTAATGTCCAGCCTAAATCTCCCCTGGTGGAGCTTGAGGCCATTCCCTCTCGTCCTGTCCCCTGTCACTTGGGAGAAGAGCCCAGCTCCCTCCTCTCCACAACCTCCTTTCAGGTACATCTTCGTCTCAGACACCTAACTATAGATCTAAACTGTTTATTTTATTTCCTTTCAGCCAGGCTTGCGTTCTCAGAGAACACCCTGTAGCTTCCTAGTTTTTATTTCGATTTCCACAGTATTTTAGCAATAATAATATAATTTCCCAGCAGAGCTGTTCATGTCAGTCTCTGGGCTGTGAGACATTAATATACTGAGTATCAACATTCTTTTCCACTTCAGTTTTGCCTTGTTTTGCAGCTATTTTTACCTTGTGTCCCTTAAGGACTCGGTGCTTTCAAAATGCACTTTAAAATCCCAAGCGACTGTATATGATAAGAAGAGAACCGTAGAATCACAGAATCACCAGGTTGGAAGAGACCCACCAGATCGAGTCCAACCATTGCTATCAAACACTAACCCATATCCCTCAGTACCTCACCCACCTGTCCCTTAAACACCTCCAGGGAAGGCAAGTCAGCCTCCTCCCTGGGCAGCCTGTTCCAATGCCTAACAACCCTTTCAGTGAAGAATTTTTGCCTTATGTTGAGCCTGAACATCCCCTGGCGGAGCTTGAGGCGATGATGCATAAGGTGGTGGAACCAGCTGTATTATTTTAGTAACCTTATTTTTCCTGCATTCCAGGTCCAGTCCCATGGGGAAACACTGCCTCTAGCTGGTGCCAAAGCCTGATTTCTGCAGGCAAACCTGGCCTTGCAGGCATCAGAAGAACTTGTGACAACTCACCTGGGAAGGTGTTGGCAGTGAGGCTTGAATTACAGCTCAAGGCTGGCTATAAGATCTCTTCACCCCTCTCTCCTCCAGAGTCAGGACCTGTTAAAAACAATATCTGTCAGACCCACAAAGCAGACTTCAAGTAGGATTTTGTTTTCCGAGAGAATTTTTTGCTATTGTAACTGTAAACGTGGGAAAGTGCTCTGAGTGACCCTGCAACTGAAGACATGTGTGCTGAGCTATATACTGCACCTACCTTGACATGACACTAGGAAATTCCTTTTCACAGAATCATAGAATCACCAGGTTGGAAGAGACACACTGGATCATCAAGTCGAACCATTCCCATCAAACACTAAACCATGTCCCTCAGCACCTCATCCACCTGCACCTTAAACACCTCCAGGGAAGGTGAGTCAACCATCTCCCTGGGCAGCCTCTGCCAGTGCCCGATGATACTTTCTGTGAACTTTTTTTTTCCTAATGTCCAACCTAAACCTCCCCTGGTGGAGCTTGAAGCCACTCCCTCTCATCCTGTCCCCTGTCATTTGGGAGAAGAGCCCAGCTGCCAATTACATCAAATAACACAAAGTTGGTCGTGATACATCCTCCTGGAAGATCTGGTGGTGCAGCCTGTAAACGTTAAAGAATCCTCCACTGTCTTTTTGTCCACCTTGTTTCAAAGCCACGAGATGCTGCGCAGCTCCTGAAAGGAGGTTGTAGAGAGGAGGGAGCTGGGCTCTTCTCCCAAGTGACAGGGGACAAGACAAGAGGGAATGGCCTCAAGCTCCACCAGGGGAGATTTAGGCTAGAGATTAGGAAGAAGTTTTTCACAGAAAGGGTCATTGGGCATTGGAACAGGCTGCCCAGGGAGGTGGTTGATTCACCTTCCCTGGAGGTCTTTAAAGCACAGGTAGATGAGGTGCTGAGGGACATGGTTTAGTGTTTGGTAGGAATGGTTGGACTCGATGATCTGATGGGTCTCTTCCAACCTGGTTGTTCTATGATTCTATGATTCAAGTGTAATAAGCACAGCTGGCAGTGGGCAAGGTGGTTTCTCTCTATTTTTTTTTCCAGCTCCTCTCAATTCCATCCTTCCAGACAACATCTCCATCTAAGGCGAAGTGGAAAACATCCAGCCCAAGGCTGGCAAGTTCCTAGGCAGCTGAAAGTGGGTCATTTTAGACGAGTGAGCAGTAGCCTTACCTGGCACAGCCCTTTTCAGCTGGTATCTGGCAACGCTTTGCTGTACGTGTTTCCTATTTCTATAATTAACATAATTACTTCTGTTTCTCCCTGGACTTCTCCCCTGATTGCATCTCCACAAGATCTGAGAGAAGCCAACCTAGTGGTAAATGCAGCCTGGGCCAACTATGCAGCCAGAGTTTCCATCCTGATAAATAACAGGTAGAGTTACTGAATACCTCGAATAGTTTTCCTGTTTTATTTAGGGCATTCCGGCAGGACCACTTTTACAACCCCCGGGGACTTTCTACAGTCTCAAGATAACCATATTTATTTTTTGTTCTCTGTCTTATACACACACTTCATATTCAACGGCATAACATTTTTATTCAATTTTAACTGAATGAGCCTGCTTATACTTAAAGAAAAAAAAATCTGTGCTATTTCTGGAATATAATTACTTGTTGACACCAGAAGAGGTAATAAAAAATTTTGTTAAGAGACAGGAATGGAGGATGAGGCCCAAAGGGAAATATATTTCCTTTGTAAAGGACGTTGGCTCTGCAAAGTTTTAAGTGCCCAAAAGAAAATAACCTAGAAGGGAAGATAAAAAAAAAAAGAGGCCTAACTGCTGCACACTGGATAATCCACAGTTTCCGAGAGACTACAAAGAGCCACATCCCAGAGACTCCACTAAATTCTTACAAGATCAGCACGTCTTAAATGGTGTGACCAGCAAGTCCAGGGAGGTTCTTCTCCCTCTGGACTCAGCACTGGTGAGACTGCTCCTTGAATCCTGTGTTCAGTTGTGGGCCTCTCAGCACAAGAAGGATGTTGAGGCTCTGGAGTGAGTCCAGAGAAGAGCAACGAAGGTGGGGAAGGGGCTGGAGAAGAAGAGGAGTGGCTGAGAGAGCTGGGGGTGTTTATCCTGGAGAAGAGGAGGCTGAGGGGAGACCTCATTGCTCTCTCCAACTCCCTGAAAGGAGGTTGTGGAGAGGAGGGAGTTGGGCTCTTCTCCCAGGGGACAGGACGAGAGGGAATGGCCTCAAGTTCTGCCAGGGGAGGTTCAAACTGGACATTAGGGAAAATAATTTTCCCAGAAAGGGTCATTGGTCCCTGTCAGAGGCTGCCCAGGGAGGTGGTTGATTCCCCTTCCCTGGAGGGGTTTAAGGGGTGGGTGGACGAAGTGCTGAGGGATATGGTTTAGTGTTTGATAGGAATGGTTGGACTCGATGATCCGGTGGGTCTCTTCCAACCTGGTGATTCTATGATTCTATGAAATCTTGCAAGGTGGATGTCGGTTTAGTATGTTATATTGACTCAAATTGATTAACTCTTTTTCAAGAAGATATTTGAAGAAAATACAAGGTTTTATCTTCACATGGTCCCAGCAACTGAGTCAACCCAAAAGGAATTCAGGTTTCTTTATTCCATAAGGGAAAGAAGGGAAAAAAAAAAAAAACCCACAAACAATAATTCCAGTTGACAAAAAAAAAAAAAGTGCTCATTTTTTTTATTTGCTGGCTGAACCAGAAAGAGAAGTTTTCCACCCAGCTCTGTCCTGGAGGGCAAGTGGAAGCAAGCTGAATTCTTTTGATGATGAGTAAAGCAGAGGAGTGGCTAGCGTGCTGCTGGCTGCCTTGGCTCGGTGCTAACGCCCCATAAAAACCTGCCTGCATCACGCAGAACAGCAGCAAATCCAAGCGCATTCTGGGATTAAATCAACGGAATTGTCCCTAAACGTACCTTATTCTGCTTGGAAGCCTGCCAGGCGACTGCTTTGAAGCAAAGATATGGTGGAAATTATTCAGCTTGAGAGTTATCTTATCACAGAATCATAGAATCATAGAATTACCGGGTTGGAAGAGACCCACCGGATCGTCGAGTCCGACCATTCCTATCAATCTTCTTGGACAGCTGGTCCAGAAAGGGTCTGACAACGTATAGCTTAGTCCCAGTCTATTTAGATTAAGGGAGTTTTTGGTAACTCTGTTGAAAAATCAAAGTGCAGGTCCAGACAGAACCTCTGATTTTGCTCTGAGAAACACTTGGTTCTTGTCACCTCCAGATGTCCCTTGGGATGCTTTGGATAGCATTAATTTCATAGAATCATAGAATTATAGAATCATAGAATCACCAGGTTGGAAGAGACCCACCGGATCATCGAGTCCAACCATTCCTATCAAACACTAAACCATGTCCCTCAGCACCTTGTCCACCCGTCCCTTAAACCCCTCCAGGGAAGGGGAATCAACCCCCTCCCTGGGCAGCCTGTTCCAATGCCCAATGACCCTTTCTGTGAATTTTTTTTCCTAATGTCCAGCCTGAACCTCCCCTGTTGGAGCTTGAAGCCATTCCCTCTCGTCCTGTCCCTGTCCCTTGGGAGAAGAGGCCACCTCCCTCCTCTCTATATCCTTTCAGCTTCACTTGAAGCAGAGCTAACCTCAGTCCCCATTTCTTAGTCACAAAATGGTAGGAATAGACTCTGGAGCAGTGTTGTCAGCTCTTATTTATTTTCAAGAAACACCGTTTCTCCAGGCATGGGAGTATCTGAAGGTTTAGCCTTGGCTGTGGCTGAAAAGCCTTGTTTAAAATCACCACTTCGAATTGAACATATTTCCCATACATCACCCTCCAGGGCAGTTTCAGGGAAGGTATTGGCAGCCTGTCAGCTGGGAGAGCTCATTTTAAGCAGCGAACTGCGACACCTCAAAAGCTAACAGGGTCCCAGATTCATTTAAAAAAAAAAAAATAAAAAAAAGGCTTCAAAGGACAAAAAATATGCCTTACACCTACGTCGAAGTGACACAGACCTGCTTAAACTGCTCAGATGGGTCTCTTTTTCCATTCTGTTATGTTAAATATTTACTCTGTTCGTGGTTGGTAGTCACACATCCAAAAATAAACACCACTACCTTCTATTACAGACCCTGTTTTGTTCAGATTTGGCCTAAAGTGGTGGATCAGCCCCAGCCACCCACCTGAACTTGGGGACAGCTTGGCAACCCTGATGAGCAACAAGGCCACAATTTTACTGGCTGGATCCAAACCCTCAGGGAAGTTCGCATTTAGACCAGGTGGAAGGGCTAAGCCTCACGATTTGGACCCGAACTACTTTTTAGAATCTCCTGGAGAAATAAGCCTTCCTGCTTTTGACCCGTGCTCCAAACAAGGTCTTGTACCCAACAAGCCAACTCTACACCAGCCTCTGCCAGGAGGACCCTGCACCTTCAGGTCAAGACCACCCATCATGAAAACCAGCAGACCCGCCTGACAAACCACCAAGGGAAAGAACAGAAAGAGGAAACACAGAAGAACAAGATTTAGAGAAATAGTTTCATAAATATATTTCTTGGCTAGCGCTGATTCTGGTTCTGAGCACTTTAAGGCTGCTGGACCAAAGGAAGGTATGTAAGTGACCAGCAGGTCCAGGGATGTTATTCTCCCACTGGACTCAGCACTGGTGAGACTGCTCCTCGAATCCTGTGTTCAGTTGAGGGCCCCTCAGCACAAGAAGGATGTTGAGGCTCTGGAGCGAGTGCAGAGAAGAGCAACGAAGCTGGTGAAGGGGCTGGAGAACAGGCCTTGTGAGGATCAGCTGAGAGGAGACCTCATTGCTCTCTACAACTACCTGAAAGGAGGTTGTGGAGAGGAGGGAGTTGGGCTCTTCTCCCAAGGGACAGGGCACAGGACAAGAGGGAATGGCCTCAAGCTCTGCCAGGGGAGATTTAGGCTGGACATCAGGAAAAACTTCTTCACAGAGTGTCATTGGTCCCTGTCAGAGGCTGCCCAGGGAGGGAGTTGATTCCCCTTCCCTGGAGGTGTTTAAGGTGCAGGTGGATGAGGTGCTGAGGGACATGGTTTAGAGATTGATGGTAACGGTTGGACTCAATGATCCGGTGGGTCTCTTCCAACCTGGTTTGTTCTATGACTCTATGACCTACAGAGCCAGGACACCAAACCCTATTACAGCTCTGGTTTACTTTCTGAATTGCTGGTAAGGTTCTGTATCTGGTTTATAAAGTTTTGTACTTGATGCCTTAATAATAACAGAATGTCTCAGGTGCTTTTCTGCAATACTGCAACATAATCATAGAATCATAGAACAACCAGGTTGGAAGAGACCCTCTGGATCATTGAGTCCAACTGTTCTTATCGAACACTAAACCACGTCCCTCAGCACCTCATCTACCTGTGCCTTAAACACCTCCAGGGAATGTGAATCAACCACCTCCCTGGGCAGCCTCTGCCACTGCCCAATGACCATTTCTGTGAATTTTTTTTTTTTTAATTTCCAGCCTAAATCTCCCCTGGTGGAGCTTGAGGCCATTCCCTCTCGTCCTGTCCCCTGTCCCTTGGGAGAAGAGCCCAGCTCCCTCCTCTCCACAACCTCCTTTCAGGTAGTTGTAGAGAGCAATGAGGTCTCCCCTCAGCCTCCTCTTCTCCAGGCTGAACACCCCCAGCACAATAAGAAAGAGCACCTTAATTCAACACGATGCAGGAACAGTTTTCAGAGGAAAATCATTGCATATTTGAAAGGTGCAGTGAGGTATAGAAACACGACAACCATTTCTAGAGTGAACTGGGAAATATCCCAAATGCCTGCACTCACTAGGCTGACACAGGAGTTATGAAATGGTCTTTGAAAGAAAACACAAGCGGAAAAAAGCCAAAGCCATATGGAAGGAAACAGCCTCCTTAAACTATTTGCTCTTGTCTCCCCAGATGGGCAAAACTCAGAAGAGGCAAAAGACTCAGCATAGTGGTTATGTCTGGCTTACAAGTGCCAACCAAACATTTAGAAAAATTTCATTTTTCCCTCTAACCTCTCAGCGCAAAAGCCTCCAAGGTCCACCAGTGTGGTTTTGATTTTTTTTTTAACTCAAAAGTTATATTTCTATATAAAAATAAACATAAGCCTCATTCACGGCTATTTCTCCTACTTAGACTTGTCTCGTGTTTTATGAAAATTGTTCCCATTTCTCTTATCTTTGCTCTTATATCCTCAGATCAACAGTTCATTATTGTTAGTTCATTGTTAGTTCTAATAGTTAGTAGTAATATAGTAAGAATATTAGTTCATATTGTTAGTTGTAATAGTAATATAGTAAGATTGTTAGTTCATATTGTTAGTTATAATAGTAGTAATATAGTTAGTTCATATTGTTAGTTATAATAGTAGTAATATAGTAATATTGTTAGTTCATATTGTTAGTTATAATAGTTAGTAGTAATATAGTAATATTGTTAGTTCATATTGTTAGTTAAAATAGTTAGTAGTAATATAGTAAGATTGTTAGTTCATATTGTTAGTTATAATAGTTAGTAGTAATATAGTAATATTGTTAGTTCATATTGTTAGTTAAAATAGTTAGTAGTAATATAGTAATATTGTTAGTTCATATTGTTAGTTATAATAGATCGTTATTTCCTAGTTCATCATTCGTCCCCTCCAAAAAACTAGAGCAGTGGCATTGACCCTGTCTTCTTTACACCTGCAACCAACCACAGGGACATTTCCTTTTCGCCACCAGGTTTCCCTTATCAGGTAGGACTTTGGATTGATATGAATTTCACCAGCTCTGCAGCACTCTGCTAATTCCAGCCCGAGGGGAAGGTTCTCCATCCCAGGGGCTCACAGCAGGACCAGGAGGTAGCCGCAACTGTTAAACAAAATCTCTCGCTCCAAACGCAACAGACCCCTCATTCAACAGTGCAGAGTTTGCCCGTAGAAACTTCTTCCTCCTTAGGAGGATTTATAGCCACGTGGATAAATTCGTGCTTCCCGTTCTCCTCCCTGGGACACACCAACAAAGCACCTTTCTTCGCTTCGATTTGTAACATCTGGCCACGGCCATTTCAAGCTCGGTCGGGCCACTTGGGTGGTTTCCCCTTCTTTCAAACTTTTCGTAGAATCATAGAACAACCAGGTTGGAAGAGACCCATCGGATCATGGAGTCCAACCATTCCCATCAAACACTAAACCATGTCTCTCAGAACCTCATCTACCCGTCCCTTAAACACCTCCAGGGAAGGTGAATCAATCCCCTCCCTGGGCAGCCTATTCCAATGCCCAATGACCCTTTCCATGAAAAACTTCCTCCTAATCTCCAGCTGAAATTAGTAACGAGCACATGAGCACAGGTAACTCTGTACCATCGAGCACATTTCATGTGCTCGATGGTACAGAGTTACCTGTGCTCATGTACAGGGCTCAGCTTCTCAATTATTATTACTCAGACTGAAATTGCCGCAGGGACCACGGATGCAATTACAAAACAGTTATTTATACTTTCCCCCTTGTGATATTCGTCATTAGAACTCGCAGAAGAGCCACGAGACTGCAGAAGTCGTCATTGCAGCAGCTCCACACACCGTGTTGCGGAATAGTGGAATAGTTCGGGTTAGAAGGGATATTAAAGATCACCTAGTTCTGACCCCCCTGCCCTGGGCAGGGACACCTCCCACTGGATCAGGAGCCCAAGGCTCATCCAACCTGGCCTAGAACATCTCCAGGGATGGGGCAGTCACAGCTTCCCCGGGAAACCTGGTCCAGGGCATCACCTCCCTCATGGTGAAGAAATTCCTCCTTATGTCTAGTCTAAAGTTTATACCCTTTGCCCCTTGTCCTATCACTTCAAGCCTTTGTGAACAGTCCCTCTCCAGCTTTCTTGTAGCCCCTTCAGGCTATAAGGTCTCCTCAGAGCCTTCTCATCTCCAGGCTGATCAACCCCTGTCCTCATACAGAAGGTGCTCCAGCCTTGGGATCATCCTTGTACCCACCTCTAGACCCATTCCAACAGCTCCATCTCCTTATGTTAAGGCTTCCAGAACCGGCCACAATATTCCAGATGAGGTCTCACAAGAGAGGAACAGAGGGGCAGAACCACCTCCTTTTGATAGTGAAAAACCATGAAATTATATCCACCTGACGCTCCCAAGCTCTGCCCTGGGGGTCAGGAGAAGCAACAGACCTTAAACCCTCTCTAAGTACTGTGCTTAATGGTAGGTAGACATCACTGGGGTTGGTTGGTTTGATTGTTTTTAAATATGCTCCAAAATCCACATTTGAATCCCTGAATTAAGCAGAAAAGTGGATGCTGGAGGGCAGATAATTTCTCTGGAGCAGCAGCATATTTGGGCCATGAAATGGGTGAACGGTTGGACTCGATGATCCGATGGGTCTCTTCCAACCTGGTTGTTCTCTGATTCTATGAACTCAGCAGTGCCTGAGTGAGGCAGCGGCTGTGCTGAGCGAGGAGTGAGATGCTGCTCATGTGGAGGTAACCAGACCCCCGTTATCTACCCAGGGCTTAGGAGTACCTCATGCTTTTAAAGCTGAGCAAACATCAGCATGGCCCTTTTCCAAACCTGAAGCGTCAGTGAGACCTAATCGTAAATGCTTCACTTCACACACCTCAAATCGGAGCCTGAGGCTGCCTTTAGTGTAGTTTAGCATCAGTGGAGGCAAAGGTTGTGAGTGGGGGGGTCAACTTTTGGCTGGCAAACCTGCACCAAGGTTTGCCACCGACCAAGGATGGTCGTGGTCCAGCATCAAGGTGAGAGATACCCAGATAAGGAAGCAATTAAAGGGATGGTTGCTTATGTTGGGAGACTAAACTTACACATCATATAAGAATCATAGAACAACCAAGTTGGAAGAGATCCACCAGATCAAGTCCAACCATTCCTATCAAACACTAAACCATGTCCCTCAGCACCTCATCCACCCACACCTTAAACACCTCCAGGAAAAGTGACTCAACCCCCTTCCCAGGCAGCCTCTGCCAGTGCCCAATGACCCTTTCTGGAAAAAATTTTTTCCTAATGTCCAACCTAAATGTCCCCTGATGGAGCTTGAGGCCATTCCCTCTCGTCCTGTCCCCTGTCCCTTGGGAGAAGAGCCCAGCTCCCTCCTCTCCACAACCTCCTTTCAGGTAGTTGTAGAGAGCAGTGAGTTCTCCTCTCAGCCTCCTCTTCTCCAGGCTAAACACCCCCAGCTCTCTCAGCCGCTCCTCATAAGAAATTACTCTACCAAACCACCATTACCCATTTCATTAGAATTAGGGTCCAAAAGGATTTTACCAGAAGCAAACATTCAATTTTGCTCTTGCATCAACAAGTGCGGCATGATACCCCTGAGGGCCACAGCGTTTGGATGCTCAGAGGTTTCCACAATTGACAACCACCCATCACAGAGATTCATTTTGACTGAATTTAAGGGTTAGGCTCGATGATCCGGTGGGTCTTTTCCAACCTGGTTGTTCTATGATTCTATGAATTTACTTGCAGACTTCTCTAGGTGCAACAAGCCCTCCCCAAAACCTGTGTTGCCTTTTCCTGCTGCAAGTCTTCTCTCAGGTAATGATTTTATAGCGATTCCTGCGAACCCACAATTTGCAGGCTACATGCACTTAGAGCACCAGCAAGAGCGATTTCTCACTCCTGTTGTCTCCCTCCAGCAAGCCCAGACCTCCTGTTGAAGATTGGATCCAGGCTGCTTCCCTAGTCCCAGTATCTCAACTGGGAGAAGCAGTGACAAAGAAGACAGATCAGCTGGGAAAGCCTTCAGAGTGGAGAAACAAACTGGTGTCAAAATGGTAGCCTGGGGTTAGCCCTTAAACTGCTCTCTGACTCCAGTCTTTTGCCTTTTGCTTTTATTTACCCAAAAAATGGGTCTGGGTAGGTGCTGTCGGAGCGGCAATGACCCAGCTATCTGGTCAAAGGCCTGCAGGGAGCTGGAAGATAGAGCAGGTTAACGTTTAACCCATGGGGACTGTAAACCAGCCCAGGGACTGTTGAACCTTTGGAGTTTGATATGATGATTAGGGAATAACTGGAGCAACACGTCGCAAACCCTCCATAATCAAGGAGACCTTTTTCCCAGGCGGTGATCTCCAAAATTGCTCAGGTAGGTGGTCACTCATCCTTCCATGAGGTGTGGGGTGCGGAGACCGGGTCCCCTGGAAAACAGAGCTTTCGACTAGGA